>FR990059.1:14521688-17021688 GCA_905404095.1 Glaucopsyche alexis
ATAGTAGGGGTAGGTTGAAGGTGTAGTTGTTGGTAATTGTTTATTTTTTCAAGTTCATTTTTAAAGACAGAAGAGCGTCTCTTGGGTACAGCTAGTAATTAATAACACTTGTAACGTTCTATCACTTTTAAGGCTCTGCAGAAAGAAATTGAAAATCAAAAGATTTTATATTGCAGGTGTCCACGGTGGCTGATAATATTCGGCATCCTTTCGTCCTTTCGTTACCGGCCTTATATAAAAACTAGCTTTTGCCCGCGACTTCGTCCGCGTGGAACAGTTACTTTGAGATATCGCTGAAATTCACCCGCGACTTCATTTACATAGAAGGAGAAGCGTTTCCCCCTTACGACTGCCCGCCGCGCGCCGTGCGCGCTTGATTACTTTCTTACTGCGATATCTTCTAAAATACTCATTGAAATCAAATGATGTAAACGGCAAATTTCTTCTAAATTAAATGCTTGTAAAGAATAACGTATTTACTTGGATACGGATTAATATCATCTTTATAAAAAAAAACCTTCACAAATGATGCTTAATCTTAGAACAAATTTGGTTAGCATAAAAATGTTATAGTGAGCCAACCTTAAAAGATAGATATATTATATACAGTCGCGGACTTTTTTATAACTTTTAAAGGGAAACAATTCTGTCATATGTACATAATTTTAGCGAATTTTTAACCGTTTCCGCAGCGTACGCAGCAAAAGCTCTCAAAAGAAAAGAAAAAAAAAACCGATTTTGTAACATTCTTGACACCAGTCAAGAATGTTACAAAATCCAGCACCAGCTCCGCTCGTATTGAGCTTAGCATGATGCTATATAGCCTAAAGCCTCGATAAATGGACTATCCAACACAAAAATATTCAAATCGAACCAGTAGTTCCTGAGATTAGCGCGTTCAAACAAACAAACAGACTCTTCAGCTTTATAATATTAGTATAGATGTATCATAATAATTTCACCACAGAACCCTAAACGCTCACAGCTGTATCTGTGCGGTAGTCCGACGTCCGACGTACTATTATGTTGTGAGTCGGCGGCCGCACACGTGTTTGGATCTATGAGTGATGTTCGCGTGTTAGTGATAATATATTAGTGATTAAATTACCATATAAGGTAAATATTTATTAGAATACGATATAATACATTAAAATGAGGAACACAATCCCTATAGCACGTGTTACTTCTTAAGATGGGTTAACAGCCCCTGATTGTACCTAGTATTTTTTTATTAACTGGTAAATACTAAATATCTATTGTGATTTTCACATGCCAATTTAGGTTTCACAGATCCACTAATGAATAAATTGTTTTTTAGCGAAACGATATTCGGGTTAATGTTGTATTACCCACTTTACCGAGTGATTTAATAATAAATAATTCATGTATTATGTTGCTCAAAGACATCGAATTAAATTATTATTGATTTATGAATCACCTAAAACTTTAACTACCCTTTTCGTTCAAAACTTTTTCAACTGAAAAGAGTTCAAACCTTGTTCAAACTTCAAAAGACATTGGGTGTTGTTTACCCGCTGTTTAGAACTGAAAATTTTACAGTCTATTTTCTAATAGTACCTACTTTAGTTTGGGGTCGTTGCCTTTCTAAACTTTAGAAAGCTAACGACCCCAAACTAAAGTAGGTACTATTAGAAAATAGACTTAAATTTTTCAGTCACATTACATTTCCCGTAATTATTTTTATTCAGATTCATGTTTCCTAGTTTTAAAATGAAAACATGATCATGAAATTATGGTCGAATTTCGGATACAGTCTACAGGGCGATCTTTAGTAGCTGGTAACAGTAAATATCTCTAGCAGTTAATTAACCTACATATTAGGCAAGTATCTAAAACTGGCGGTTGTATAATATTATTAACATTAACTAGATGTTGAACACGAATTCGTACGCGCAAAAAGAACAGTAATAACTTAACCAAGAGCATTTCACGGCATCTGTGATGGTTCCGTATTCCGAATTTCCGACTATCAACGCGCAATAGGTTTTCTTTGATTTACTACAAAAGTTATAGACTTCGCTCAAAACAATTTTCCTAAAGAGTTTTTTGGATGGTCTATCAGCATGGAAACTTATAAGTTTCTATCACCCTATAGTTTAGAAATGCCAGGTGAGGGACATACTTACAAGCCACTTTGGGGGCCGATTACTCAAAAACGGTTGACTTGTAAAAGTCACGTATGAAACCTCGCTTTTATTTAAAAATTACACGATAAAGTAGAATGAAAAAATAAATTCATCCCGATTTCAAATGTACCTACAGTGGAGAGCCACCCCTTAAATATAAAATGATTATTATTTTATGGTAGCAAAACCGATATCTATACTCAATCTTTAACTATACCAAAAATCATCTATTTATATTCACAATTATAGAAGCTAGAAGCGCGGACAGACAGACAGACGGACGGACAGAGCGAAAGTATAAGGGTCCCTTAAGTATTACGGAACCCTAAAAACCGTACATGCAAAGAAATTAGACTATGTGTTAGTCCAGATTCTAAACTACTAGGTACTAACCAAATTGCATCAAAATCCGTTCAGAAGTTATTGCGTGAAAGAGTAACAAACATCCACACATGAATTGGTTTTTGAGTTTTGACAACAATTTCACTAGTAATATTACAATCGGTTACAATACGGTTTTTACAATTTTACGGTTATATATACACACTTACACGTTTAAAATAAGTATAAGTAGTAAGAAAGTAAGGATGATCCTGTAGAGTGTACCTACCACAGAAATAAATCTTGATTCATTTCTATGGTACCTATAATCTACATATACTAGTCTAGCTGTTGCCCGTACTCCGCCCGCGTAAATACAGTATCCCTTGGGAACATTGTACTTTTAGGGTTCCGTACCTCAAAAGGAAAAAACGGAACCCTTATAGGATCACTTTGTTGTCCGTCTGTCCGTCCGTCCGTCTGTCAAGACCCTTTTTCTCAGGAACGCGTGGAGGTATGAAGCTGAAATTTATATCAATTACTCAGGTCTACTGTCCCTTGAAGCTGTGAAAAAATCAAACTTCTAAGCCAACGCAATCAAAAGATACAGCCGTTTATGCCGCAAATTTTCGACACTTGCAAGGGAATCAAAACCTACAGGGTGCTTCCCGTGAACTCAGAATCTTGAAATTTGGTACGAAGCAACGTCTTATAGCATAGATAAAGGAAAAATTACGAAAACCATAAATTTTTAGTTACATCACATAATATATATTTTTTTAATAATTTTAAACTTACTACCCATTTCCTCATAAACGCGTAGAGGTATTAAATTGAAATTCATACCAAATACTCAGGTCTATAATACCTTTAAGCTGTAACAAAATCAATGAACTTTGTAAACCTTGCAGGTTTGTACGGAACCCTCGGTGCGCGAGTCCGACTCGCACTTGGTTTTTTTCGGGATAAAAAGTAGCCTATGTTTTAATCCAGAGCCTAAACTATTACCATACCAAATTTAATTGAAATCCGTTCAGTAGTTTTTGCGTGAAAGAGTAACAAACATCCGTCCATCCTTACAAACTTTCACATTTATAATATTAGTAGGATAGGTAGCACGTAGGTACATGTTATTATCGTCTTCGGAGATTATTTTGCATGACATACAAAACATCGTGACCTCGGCAACAAAAACACGTCACAAAGGTTTCAATAATACTTAAAGTACCTTTTTGTATAATTTTCTTAAAAATGTTTCTCAATTTTGAGTTTTTAACTATCCGAGAAACTTCTAGGTGTGCAGTCATCACAATACTTAATTGATAATTCGACTTAAAAATAAATATTTTCACATCCAAATACCTATCGATTATACAGTTCGATGAAACTGATAAAAATATGTACTACCGTGTGAATTGTATTGTTTTTGTGAGTATATTTTATCATCATTATCGATAGTTATAGATTACTGATTAAAATATTGGTTCTATCAATGTAGGCAATACTAGTTACTACTTACTACACTTGTATCAATTGATAGCTACTAATTCTACTAAACAACATGGAAATTTTTAATTATGACACAAAACTGTAGTAGCAAAACAGTCAAATAAGGCAAGGAAAACTAAAACAAAAGCCAACACCTTTTTAAAAATAACTATTAATTTTTCGAGACCTATTTTTTGAGCACCTTTCCTTAACTATAAAAAAATATTAAGCGACAAGGAAAAGATTTTACATTATTTAAAAAGGCACTTAAATAACTATAATAGATAGCGTAGAAGTTTTAAAGCTTGACAAACTCGCAGAAACGAGTATATTGTGTCGTAGAATAATTAAAAATTTAGGATCTTTCCGAAAATCCTAGGATTATTGCAAATTTAAACCAGATTATTTGATTCTGAGATAAAAATTTGGTATATATGGGAAACTTGAGTACTGATTGGCTGTTGCACAGAGTGCATTCAGATCAGCTTTATTCGGATTGGTCAAAAATCAGCAAGGTATAGTTCTTAAAGATTTTTGACAGCTAATTAGTGCGCACGACTTATGGCGTCAGAGATTTTGGCTATTTTCTTTCCTAGTACAGTCGGGTTTTTGCGAAGATTCCGACCAAGGCCTGGCCGCACCAAAGGGTTCCGTTGTATGGGAGCCCCACTTCACTATTTATTTTATTCTGTTTTTAGTATTTGTCGCTATAGCGCGGCAACAGAAATACATCATCTGTAAAAAATATCTATCACGGTTCAGATACAGCCTGGTGACAGCCAGATGGACAATAGTCTTTGTAATAGCGTCCGCTGTTTTCACTCTCTGGGTACCGGATACGGGTCCCTTAAAAATGTAAAGAAATATACATACTTTTGAAAAAATAATATACGTATCATCACAGTATGAAGTGTTCGGTAAATATTGAAAAATACTAGGTATATACATATATTAATTATTATTTAATAAAAAAATGATTTTATGATTTTTTAACTCTGGGTTTGTTTTTTCAAAATGTGTACGGTTCTACCCTGTCAAGGATTGTGTACTTTATCCCATATTTTTTTGTTTTTCCACTTTGTAATTGAACTATTGACTAGATAGACTAGGTGACGGGAAATGACAAAGTAGGTTTGGACCTCACCTTAATAAAAATAAACTAAAACCTTAATGTCCATACCCTTTTTAGCCACATATTACTGTAAGCGTTATATCTATTAGAGCAGTGTTTTTCAACCTGTGGGTCGCGACCCCCTTGGGGGTCGCGAAGCTTCTGTAGGGGGGTCGCCGGAGGTCGAGAGAATTTTAGTAAAAAAAAAACAATAAAGATTAAAAAGATTGATTTATTAAGTAAGAGAATTTTAACAAAAGGATATACTCGTAAATCGATCATCGATATCATCGATGTATGAATTGTAAAATAACGTATTTGACGTACTATATTATGTACTTTTATCTGAATCCTAATTATGGAGACGCATAAACACGTCGTGTGGAATAATTAACATTTGTAACACTGTATAACATACACATACATACATGATAAAAAAGCGAAGGGTCGGGGGGGTCGCGAAATATTTTTTCATACAAGGGGGTCGCATCATGAAAAAGGTTGAAAAACACTGTATTAGAGTAAATGTGTTATTTTGCGCTTGCGCATATTATAATGCAACTTGTGTAGGGCATAAAATAACAATAAAATAATATTTACTTCATTACTTATTTAAAATCTTATCATTAAAGTCGCAATGTTCATTGACCGCAGATGTATGGAGTAGGTACCTATGTAAAGATCAACGACCACATCTACTTCTATACTAATATAATAAAGAGGAAGTTTGTTTGTTTGTTTGCATTGATTAGGCTCCGATACTACTGGACCGATTTTGATAAAATTTGGCACAGACGTAGAGTAGACCACGGGGACGGTCATGGGCTACTTTTTATCGCAGAAAAATGTACTGTTTCTGCATAATTAACTTTTGCGCGCACGAAGTCACGAGCATCATCTAGTAACAAACTCAGTAACAAATACTTTTATAAATGATAATATCTTAAATAGGATGTAGTATATTATGAATTATTATAAAATCATTCCTTTTAAAAAAGCTCTTGAAATGAGGCATGGTCTATTATTAGATTTTGAAATACTAAATCAATAAAAGCTACGAATAAATTTTGTTACTGTTTTACAATAATTAGTGTCGCTAGCAAGTAATAATGCTAATAAGAAACCAATTACGGAAATGAATAATAACGAATGTTTATTTTTCTACTCTTCCCACGAGTCACGACGGAACGGAGGTGTGAGAGACTGTGTGTGTTTGTGTGCGCGCAACCCGTTTATCTCCAAAAGTACTAGTCCGATTTTGATGCAATTTTTTATGTTTTCAGATGTTGAAAGGGTTATCGTTTATTTTAGCTATAGTAGCGATTGTAGTGGGTTACGTAGTTTATACCGTTCACAAAGTACCTGACCTCCCAGAGTTGGACTATGACAGGTGGTGGGGAGATGGAGCACCCAAGCCAGAGGATAAAACAATAAGTCCCTTTAAAATTGAATTCAAAGATGAGGTAAGATTTTTTATATTTTTTACCCATTTTAAAGTTTAAACGTCTTGTAAGAGATCTAGTTTTTCATCGTGCTAAAGAGCAAATTGATCGCCTGATGGAAATCCATTACCGCCTATGGATTCCCGCGATACCTTAGAAGTTACAATATAATAATATCTATGGACACTTCCACACCACGTAAATCTGGTAAGTTCTCGAAAACTCTTGTTACGAGAACCAGACAACGGAAATATATTTAATAATTTACCTACGGCTTTAGCACAGACGCGCCCAACCACTGAGCCACAGATAATATGAATATGTAATAGTAGAAAGAAAGAAAATAGTAGAAAGAAAGAAATAGAAAGTACTAGAAATTAGGACTATAACATTAGTATAAATTACGACGATGTTCTAACATCTACTAATTAGGAACTACCTAATAATAATAATGGTACCTATCTTATGTTACAGATGATCGAAGATTTAAAAAATCGTCTCAAAAACCGGCGTCCATTCACAAAACCTATGGAAGGTATACAGTCGGAATACGGCATAAACACAGTGTACCTGGACAAAATACTGAATTATTGGCATGACAAGTATAATTTCAAGGAGAGAGCATCAAGACTTAACAAATTCCCGCACTTCAAGACGAGGATACAAGGGTTAGACATACATTATATAAGAGCGAAGTCGGAAGGGAAGAATTTAGTGCCTATACTACTCATGCATGGCTGGCCAAGCTCCTCAAAGGAATTCGACATGGTCATCCCTCTGTTGTTGGAGAATAGAAAACAATACGATTTCGGCTTCGAAGTGGTCGCTGTGGACTTGCCTGGCTACGGATTCTCAGAGGTAAAATTATCTATTATTATTTTCTAATTTTATATGACACCTACTGTAAGTACCTATAAAGTATTACCAGGCTCATCTTAAATGTTACATGCAGCGTAGTACCCAGTTTGAATAATCTAAGTAGATAAAAGTTGGGCAAAAAGTCAAATTTTGTGGTAAACTGAGTCATTATTTGAACGTTACACGCGCCGTTTTTTCAACGTCTGGGACCTAAGGTTATATCGGACGTCTAGTCTAGACCTAGAACATTAATCAAACACTAATAACAAAGTTATGTATTATGTGCAATGACGAATAAAGTTGTACTTGCTAAGATTGTGTTAACATAGGAGATAATATTCATCGCCAAACAATTTGATAAAATTTGCTGGTTCAATCATTTAGTCAAACCGCATGTGTATAGGGAAATCGGATCATTTACCTAAATAAAGTCTGTGCCTCGTAAGGGGCCATCCATAAATTACGTCACACGTTAAGGGGGAGGGAGGGGGTCGACGAAGTGTGACATTGTGTGACAAGGGGGTAGGAGGGGTCCTAAATTTTGTGACGTCACATTTCAAAATCTATTTGAATGTAAGTGTTAAGTAATAAATAATTTAAATATAAAATAAAACAAATTGTAGAACTGCTGTTTTAATTCAATAATTATTTTTAGATGTAAATTGTAAAATATGTGACGTCACACTAGGGAGGTCTCACAAATGTGACCAGCTGTGACAAGGACGGGGGAGGGGGTCAAAAATCATGAAATTCGTGTGACGTAATTTATGGATCGCCCCTAATCCAAGTAGAAAAAAAAAAGAACGTTTCTCTTTTCTCATCCGACTGTACGTACCTCATTTTCCATGCATGCCATTACATGGTCATTATAAAATTTCGGGGTTCTAGTTTCTGCCGACACCGCGCCATACTCTTTTTGCTACGCCGTAGGTCAAGAAATAAGAATCCATTTAATTTTCAGGCATCCATTAACAGCCTCCGTGGTCTAGTGGTTCGAGCATTGGCTCTCGACTCGGAGGTCGTGGGTTCGATTCCCGCATTGGAACAACAAAAAATGTTGTTTTGGAAGTTTGGTTAGGACAATGCAGGCTGATCACCTGATTGTCTGACAAGAAAGATGATCCATGCGTCGGATGGGCATGTTAAAAGTCGGACCTGCGCCTGATCTCTCGTCAGTCGTGTCGGTTATCCGTCCCACTGGATTACGAGAGTAAAAGGAAGAGAGAGTGCTCTTGTGTACTGCGCGCACACACTTGGGCACTATAAAAATTACTCCTGCGTAACTGGCCTGGTTTCAATGAAACCGGCTACCGTCACCGAGATCGGTGTGGGGGTTTATTATCCATTTAATTTTCAGGGTACAAATAAGCCCGGTATGAACCCGCTGCAAATTGCAATAGTCATGCGGAACCTGATGAATCGTATCGGCTTCGACCAGTATTACATACACGCTGGCGACTGGGGCTCGCAGGTTGGCACCCACATGGCCACCTTGTTCCAGGACGAGGTTTTAGGGTGAGCATTTTATGGTAGAGCCTTAGAGGAAGTTGCCTGATGGTAAGCGATTGCCAGGAGAAAATTAGAGCGTTTAGGCTGGGACTTTATGCTCCGGAATCCAGAAGGTCGGAGAACATTCTGAGCATTGAAAATAGAACTCTGCGTTTATTTAATAGAGTTGAATACCGATTAAACGAGTGTCGAGTCAAATGTCAATGTCATAATATATATATGACAAGCTCGAGTCTCGACACTCGAAACTTTCATTTTCGCATAACATCCAATATTTTTGTATCTCATATTATAATTTTAATATTATACAACGCACGCATTGAAAAAGAAGTTTTCCATATTTACTAGGCGACGAAAAGATTTTCCAGTGTCCATGTAGAGCAAGTGTAGTCAAGTGCAAATGTTATAATTTTTTTTTCTTTTTTTTTTTTTCAGATACCACACAAACATGGCACTATCATCACGGTCTATAAGCACCCTGAAATCTGTCGTCGGTTCGTTGTTCTTCCCCAGTCTACTAGTTGAAGAGCCATTCATGAGTAGATTTTCACCATTGAAAGATGTCATTAGGTACTTAGTAAGGGAAAGTGGTTATTTTCACTTACAAGCTACTAAGCCTGATACTATAGGTATGTCCATTACATTAATTATCAACATATAATTTTAAATGTAATGTAAAATAACTGAACTGCATTGTGTAGTATTATAATTAGGTCCCAATTTCACCAACGTATTCTAAGGACGTTTAACGCTGAGCTACGTCTGTCCCGTTCTAACATTGAATGAGAGAGAAGGAGAGATCAAAACCGGGTTTAGCGTAAAGCGCGTTTAAAGAAGTTTGGTGAAATCGGGGCTTAGTATACCTATGAGTTAAATGAGCCTACCTGTGAGACTATTTTACGTGGTGCCTTACATAACGAACATTTAACTCATTGCTCAAATATTTACGTCCCATAGTGAAATTTTAACAGCTGATTACATTAGTTTAATGTAACGAAAAATGAACGACTGCCAAATTTCTAATCTTTAATGAATAAAAGATAAGAAAATCTTTCTTGTTTTAAAATGACGAAATTGAAATGATCATGTTGCGCCACTTTCTCCCTAAATCCGAAATCGTATATATTATACGAGAGTGACGTATTCGAAACCTGTTATTAATGCAATCAAATTTAACTATCATCGATTGTTAAGATTTATCACCTAAGATTTCTTTTCATTTTACTAATTGTAGGTAATATCTGTGAAACTCGTGATATGCTCTTAATTGATGTTTGTAAAGAAATCATGGATATGTCACCGTAAAATTGTAAAAACCGATAGATTGTAATATTACTAGAGATATTATAAAAAGTTGACAGATTGTCAAATAAACATTTCTCCTTACAATTGTACGCATTATTTTTCGTTATATTGTAATATTTACCGTGCCGATTGGTTAAACGGCAAGTGCCCCCCGCCGCCATATTTGTTTGCTTTTTCATAATACCTAATAATTATAACGAAAAAAAAAGGAGAAATGTTTTTTTGACAATCTGTCGACTTTTTATAATATCTCTAGTAATATTACAATCTATCGGTTTTTACAATTTTACGATGACAGATATAAACTTTATTTTGGCATAATGTTATGATTTTATCGTCTAGAGCAGCGGTTCTCAAACTTTTTTTGGTGACGGAACCCTTTTGGGAGGCGAAATACTTGACGGAACCCTACACTAATACAATTATTTTATAAATGTACTCTATATAAATAAGCATAATAAAAGTTAAAACTTAGTACATACTAATAGTAAGTTACTACATAATAAGTAAAAGCAAATAAAATTACTAAAAGTACATTAAATACTCGTCTTTAACCTCTGGGTCTTTAGCTCTAGGCATGTTCCCCTTTTTTTTTTCGGAGCCAAATTTTCCCCATTCTACAGGTCAAAATCTGTTCAAACGTTAAACTAAAACACTGAATAGCGGCGAACTTCGGAAAAATAGCATAAAATCAACCTGCTATATTGAACATTGGTACTAAATAATATATGTATGTTCTTTATGGTCAACGCGAGCGAGCGAAGCGAGCGAGCAAAATATTTTCCTATTTAATAGGTTTTATATTTAATAATAAATAATTTAATATGTTCAAACTTTAAATCCTAAAAGACTGTGAAAATAAGATCATTTTGTAATTTAAATTAATGTAAAATTAGTGTAATTTCTGATGTTGCAAAATAGATGACAAATAATAACTTATCATGTAAGGTTTGTCTTATAACTGAACATTTGGGGGGTTTGAACTCCCAAAACCTCCCCCTGGCTACGCCCATGGCCGTTGGTAATTGCTGAATACTCCGCGCATACTGCTTCAAAAGCAAAAACATTCGGCTTCGTTAGAAGACGTTGTTGCAACACGTTTAAACCTTTCCATTCTTTTTTATTAATAGTGGTACCTAGATCGGCTCTTACTGTTGTGATTGGCGACTAATTTCGGCTGCGCCTCATGATACGACGCATAAAAACGTTCGACCAGAGAGTAGTGTTTTGTTAATTTTTTTTCTACATTCTCGCGGAATACAGGGGCTTCGCGGAACCCCAGGGTTCCGCGGAACACACTTTGAGTATGGCTGGTCTAGAGGCTATATAATAACTAGAGAAAAATATTGGCGAGATCAGGTAGGAATTAGGATGTATATTGTATTTTATTAAATACATCCTAATTCCTACTAAATTAAATATCTTATTAGATATAATTGATGGCATGTTATATTTCTTGACAGTTTTTTTTTTTATCTTAAATTACGAACTTATAAAATAAATCAAAGCTACCGAAGCAGTAAGCTCGACAGTAATTTTTCTCTAGTATAGTATAATATATATATATATATATATATATATATATATATATCTGTATTACCTATGGTCGCAACTGAAACTGTGGAGAGTAAACTTATAAATTATCGTCCAGACTACTCGCGAAGTAGGCCGAGGTTGGCCTAATAAGACAGTGTGGGCACGCACTTCGCTTCACCTTTTCAGACTTCGGGTTACTTCGCGGAGCACTTCCTGGGCTTACTTCTCGAGCAGACTGGACATAAGGTTTAAAGGTTAAAAGATTACGCAATAGATGGCGCTATTTCAAATTTTCAGGGGCGGCGCTGACCGACACTCCTGTGGGCATGGCAGCCTATCTCCTAGAGAAGATAGGCGTTGTCTGTAACCGCGACCAGACGGGTACCCCACATGGAGGGCTAGAGAGCGTGCATATCGACGATTTACTGGATACTTTATCTATAATGTGGGCTACTGGCCATATTACAACCGCGACTAGACTGTACGCGGAAGCTTTCGCGTGGCCTGAATTGTTCATTGTGCAAGAGTGAGTTTATCGTCAATTTTTAAACACACATAAATGAAAACCCGTATGATGTTGTATGTAAGTAATTACATACAGACAGACATACAGTAATAAATAAAGAGCTGTAGGATCGTGAAACATCACGAGCCTACAGCTATTATAAATGTGAAAGTTCGTGAGGATTGATCGATGGATAGTTGAATGGATGGCTGGATGGATAGATGAATGCCTGGCTGTAGGGATGGATTTTTGTTGCTCTTCACGCAAAAACTACTGATCGGATTTTGATGAAATTTGGGTATTTTTTCAGTCAGTAACCAAACTTTTAAGAGTGAATAATGAATAAACTCTTGAATATGAACAACGTTTACTATGGTAACAACTTTCCTTTTAGAAAAAAAAAATCTGCTGTTTTCCTAGCTAGCATAGATAACACTTTTGTAGAAAACTGCATTTTTTTTAAAATATGAATGTTGATGACATTGTTATTGCTTACATTCAAGAGAATATTCACTCTTGAAAGTTTGGTCACTGGTAGGTATTTGATATAAATTATAACAATATTTGTTTATGTTGATTCAACTTAACTTTTTATAACTAGATTATTTCCCGATTCAAAACAATAACTTGCATTTATCTTACCCCTATCTTTGAAATATATAAGGTTTGGTAAAATCAATTACGGAAACTTTGAGTACGTCATATACTGCTTGTGTAAAGACGTTTAGAAAAAAAAAAAATTGAAACTCGTGGATTTTTTTTATACAAAATTAAATTATGTTGCAGGAAATTACATCTTATTGCAATATATCGACCACGCGCGAACGCTGTTCGGATATGAACTCGAATGACCTTTCCTGCAGGCCTAGCATGCGCATAGAAGAAACACCGAAGAAAATAAAATATGATAGATTGAAGAAACATTAATACCGTTCGGAGCAAAATAGGTCTTATTATAAGGTAGCAAGGTCGATGTATCGTCGTTATGAGAAATAACATTTATTTTCTTCCCGAGCATGAGCTCACAAAATGGCCTCTTTTGACAGCTAAAGTAGAAACGTTTTCTTAATTTAATGTCAAAAAGTCCCACAATAATGTTAACCACTTCACATCATGGCGGTCCTAGACAAAAAGTTTCTTTACGTTGAGTCATATACTCGAATATTTGTTCGTTTTTGACAGAAGATTTCCCGGCAACCATTTTAAAAATATGGCGGTTTAGAAATGTTGACTTCTATTGACGACCATGGATTAAGAACTATTTTGCAACGAACTGTTTTGGATAATATATTTCTTCATTAAATGTATTTCTATGGATCGCCATGCTAAGCCTGCTGGTGTATGCAATATGTATTGCTGTCTCTGTCGTGCTACATCTGCTGTCCTTGTCGCGCGCGGATGCTTTATGCAAAATATTTAATTTATTGCAATATTTTAATTTAATAATTTTAGTTTGTATTTTTGTTTACACGGGTTTAATTTTTTTTTGCCTAAACGTCTTTACACAAGCAGTAGATCACGTGCCCGAAGTATTCGTAATTGATTATACCAAACCTGATATACTTTAATGCCTGGTTTCTGAGGTTTTATGTCGGTATTTTGTCTATTCAATAGCGCTTGTGATTGGATGACGCAAACACGTTAACCAATTAAAAGCGCTATTGAATAGGTAAACAACCGACAAAAAGCCTCCGCAACCGAGTAGTCGTGTATCAGTAATAAAAGCTGGCAATATTTTTCAGGATACCAACCAACGTCCCGACGGCAGTGATCAACTTCCGCTACGAAGTAATCTACCAACCTGACTGGGTTCTACGCGACAAGTTCCACAACCTGGTACGTTCCACCACGCTGGACTACGGCGGGCACTTCGCGGGCCTCCAGAACCCAAAAGAACTCGCCGAGGACATATTCGAATCGGTCTCGGTGTTTCGCAAGTTCAAAAACTAAACTGATTAAATTATTTTTTTGATAGTTTTTTCTTTTGCTTACCTACACCTATTACAGACTGAAAATATCCGATTTGGTTTTCACAATTAATTAATAGTTAACTAGAGGGCGTCCTGTCGTTGAAATTGGCAGTGGTGCAAAAGTTCCCGATTAATCGGGAGATCTACTGATTTTGGCGTCTCCCTCCCGATATCCCGATTTAACTGTCCTATCTCCCGATTTTTACATTGTATGCAACGAATGTTTAAAATATAGTATTATTTTTCATTTTCAAGACTAAACGGGTAAGTAAAAATTATTTTCTCTTTGGTAAGGGGATTCCCCAACTGAAAGAGACAGCGCTATACTGGGAAGTGAGAATGAAGTAAGGACATCTCTTTTCTCAGTATAGTGTTGTCCCTTTAATTGGTGGTTGGTACCGACTGAACATTTCAAACCTCTACATGGTCTGAAATGTTTTTCGTTCGTCCGCATGGTTGTCATGCAAAGAAAGAAATTTTAAATTTTATTTGTGTTAATTGTTAATATTGACCAAAAAATGATTGCAAAAATAGCAACCAAAAAGTGGTATGAAAATGTATGATTTGCCATTTTCAATGTATCTTATATGTTTTTAATAATATACTTTAATTAACATACATTCATACATATAATCACGCCTTTTTCCCGTAGGGGTAGGCAGGACCGCCTCTTTCCCGTAGGGGTAGGCAGAGACCACTTCTTTCCACTTGCTACGATCCTTACATACTTCTTTCGCTTCGTCCACTTTCATTCTTACCATCCATTCCTCCTCTTACATTCAACGTAGCCAAGCGTCTCTCCATGGTCCGCTTTTCGCCTCCGCGAGAAACGAGACGTGATGGGTGGCGAACCACATCGCCGCCATTTTGGATAATTAAATTATTTTTGATTATCCATTGCGTTTCCACGGATTGGTGGAGTGGGTAGGAATAGGGAAAGGGAAGGATAGGTGGTGTGGAAAGCAGGGTTCGAGGATATATATCAATGGATATATATCATGATATATATCCGATATATATCTGATATATATCAAAGGACTTTTTATGATATATATCAATACAAAATTGGTTTTTAAAATTGTATATTATTAGGTAATTTTTGGTTTCTTAAACTTCCCAAATGTAAAACATATTCCCTAATAGTAAGTTCTAATCCATAAATAGCAATAGCAACACTTCTGCCGGCATTAATGGTGTCAGTCGTGTCAGAAAAACATTTTTTTTTTTGTGTTTATTCTATTATTTTTTACAAAGAAAGTAATTGACAAAGTGCAGTCTCAGTATGCCTAGACGGATAGAAACTTTTATAAGAGCACGTGGAGGAAATACGCGATATTAATCACCATTTTTAGGGTTCTGTAATACTTAAGGAACCCTTAAGGCTCCCACAGACGAGAGGCCGATCGTTTCAGTTAGAACTGACGTCAGTTCGGCCTGAACGGATTCGAGCACATACACGGAAAAAATCGCATCCAACCCAATTTACGTCAGTTCGGCCTGATCTGATTCGGGCCCACACACGGAACAGTCGCATCAGTCCATTCTGGTTTGCCGCGCGCTACGGTCGTGTTTATCAATTTTGTATTTAAACACCGCGAAAACTCATACAACGCTTGTACACGATACACGCCGCGGCTCGGGCAAGAACTGAAGCGATTTGTCCACACACGGTCAGGACAGGCCGCGCGTTCAGGCCGCTCGGTCAGGCCAGAATTAATGTTGCCAACTTAGTTATTTTACAAAATTTTACTAAATTGAGTATTTTATTCCCTTCTTGGTAGAAATTTAGTTATTAGTAGTGTTTAAGTAGGAAAGAGCCAGACAGTAATCATATGCAAAATGGCCTAGGTAGTAGGTTAAACACAAAAAAAAACCTATCATAATAATACATTCGTCCGTAATTTTCTTAAAACTACCCGTTTAATTACTATAATTACGTAATATTTTCTAGTATATTTTAATTTAATGGTAAAATTTATAGTAAAATTCAATGAATGAAAAAAATTTAATATAACAAAACCTAAAATTCAATGGTTTTTGGGGGGCTTCAGGAATTCCTAAGTAGCTTCTTTAGTAGTTATTTAGTACTTTTTACTAGAATTCAATACGAGTTTTCTAGTTTCACAAAAACAGAGCTGGCAACACTGGATCGAATCGCTTCAGTCCGTACGGCCGACTGACGCGATCTCGAAATTGCACACAGACGATACGATTTTGCATCAGTTCAGGCCGAACTGAAGGCAGACCGGATCATGTATGGGGCCCTTTATAGTTTCGCTCTGTCCGTCCGTCCGTCTGTCTGTCCGCGCCTCTAGCTCCTGTAGTTATGAATATAAATTCATGAAATTTGGTGCATTTATAGACGGTTTCGGGATCATAAAAAAATTATAATTTTATATTTTAGAGGTGGCTCTCCATACATGTGAAGTGGGGATGAAAAATTTTTTGTTCACTCTACCCTATCGTGTGGGGTATCGCAGAAAAGGCCTTTTAAAATAAAGGCAAGGTTTCATACGTTAATTTTTTATAAAGTTGACCATTTTCGAGTAATCGGCCTCCAAAGTAGTTTGTAAGTTGGTCCCCCCCCCTAGCATTTTTCAACTATAGGAGATAGAAACTTGCAAATTTCCATGCTGATAGATCATGCTAAAAACTCTTTAGGATAATTATTGTAAACCAAATCGGACAGTAACTTTTGGAGTAATTTAAAAAAAACATATTACGCGTTTATAGTTACGGAACCCTCCTTAGACATGTCCTGACATGCTCTTGGTTAGGTAATTCTAATTTAATTAATAATTATTTTAATATTATTTTTCACTTTTCCCGGTTACATGAAAAGTTCAAAAATTGACAATTTTTCACAAATAGCATTTACTCGCGAAATCTATTCTTAATGTGATCTCATTTTAAGTAAAACAAATAAAACTTTAAATAACAAAAGAAGTGTAGTAAGTAGATTTTAAAATAAAACCATATCTTTTTAACTGTGGACCTTTTTTTGTGTTCCGCTAAATATGCCGGTGTGTTTAGTTTAAGTCATTTAAGTCCCGCTGACACAAACATTGCGCGAAAAAAAAAAGGTTTTTTTTTTGTAATCTAACCTTAGATAAGTAAATACCTAAGTGTAAGTATCGATGTAGGTAGTTATAGGTGTAGGTTGTAGGTGTATCTCGTAGGTGAATATTGTAGATGGTGGTTGTAGGTCTCTATGCGTAACTTGCATGGTACTTGAGAACGTTTTTGTCTTAAACTCTTTTGTTATAACTTTCTGCCTCGTTTATTAATAAATTATTAACTTTTTCACCACTAAAAAAAATATTCTCGTAGCGACCGCCATCTAATACACATAATCAAAGCGCTTGCAGCGCCTCTCTCTCTCCTTGCAGGTAATTAATGTAATTATTTTACGATATAATATGTCAAATTATCTGGACCATTTCATGAAGTAGCCACGAGTAGTTGGCCATATCCATAAACGATTTCTTATCATTGATCTGCCCAGGCGGCAGGCCACATCATGATGTGGCCAATAGACAGAGAAACTTTTCATGAAATGCGAACATTTCATGAAATTCTCGAGTATTTCATGAAGTGAGCAAATCTACGATATGGCCACGACATCTATACCAAATTTCATAAAAATCGGTTCAGCGGTTAAAGCGTGCAGAGGTAGGTAACAGACAGACACACTTTCGCATTTATAATATTAGTATAGACTATAGATACTTAACAGTTTATTAAATGATGAATTTTTTGGCTGTCTTTACTTTAAACAAAAAACGTTATCAGAGCCAGGCTATGTGTTGAAAAAGCCGGCCCTTTTATATGAAGATTCGAGACTAATAGATTTTATGTAAAATTTCGGTTTTTATTTCGGATGATTTTAAGTAGGTACCTAAATAAATAAAATAATAAAAACATTTTAGTTTTTTCCTTATGTTTATGTTTGTTTATTCATTATGTTTTGACGACCTCTGTGGCTCAGTGGTTCATTGCGTTGGTGCTGAAGCCGGGGGTCGTGGGTTCGAATCCCGCCGAAGGAACAATAAGTTTTTCCGTGTTCCTGGGCCATGGATGTGTAAATATGTGTATAATATAATAAAAATCTTAAATATATGTATAGTATAAAAGTATTAAATATACTTCCTGTTGTCTGGTAACACAAGTTCTTCGGATACTTAGCATGGGGCCAGATTGACGTGGTGGTAAGCGTCTATAGATATTATTATTATTATGTAATACATAATATGCAAATAGTATACATAAATAATACAATAAAATAATAATATGGCTTTTCATACGGAATTTTATTTTCATACAAAATGGATATATATCCATTTTGTATGAAAATATATCAAAATGTTGATATATATCGGATATATATCATAAATATCCGATATTTTGATATTTATAATAAATATCGGATATTTTCGAACCCTGGTGGAAAGGAAGATTGGTAAGTTAGAGTGGGAAATAGGGAATGTAGGATATTACCGCCCAGGAGGGCAAGGGATAGGACAGTAATAGCTAGGGAAGCCGGGGTCGCGTACCCGTATACTATACCACAACTACCGGACAGGTAAGTTGAGATGAGTATCCCATGACATGATATATAGATGATACTTTAATTAATAGCGTAAAATATTGTTGTTTTATTTGGACAAAAAAAATCTTACGTTTTCTCCCGATAATTACCTGGAAGTTTGCCCGAATTTTAAATTATCAGTTTTGCAACACTGGAAATTGGACCATAATTATTTTTTTAATAATAATAATATCGTTTATTTCCGAGAAATTGGTATACGGTGTTCTTAAGTTTAATTAGTTTCACAATTTCTACCTATTAAGAGGTATGTATGGAAATATTCAGATTATTGATTGATTTCTTTTAATTCATACATAAATTATTTAAATCATTTAAAAGTAAATCATTACAATGCATGGTAATATTGATAATAATTGGCATATAAAGGTCACATCAAGATAAATTAATTAATAATTATAAAACAATAAAGCACAATTATTATGGTGATGTCAACTGTCAATACAATTCAATTATTCAATATACTATACATATTTTATGTTTTTATTTATAATTATTTAATGTCAATTTTAATTTATAAGATTTTAATTTATGAGTTTTTGCCTCTTAATACCTGCACAATAAAAATTTGGAAATGTTGTGTATGAAATAAACAAGAAAGATTGACTCAACACCTACCTTTTTTACAAACACGTGGTAGGTAGTGAGTAAGGTAGTGTGTCTAACTTTTATTTTATTAATTTAATGTATTTCACTAAGCAAAATGTTTTAAATTAGTTTTCTATTACCTTCCTCATAAATTTCAACTGTGTCAAATTTCATAATACCTATTTAATTTTTAAACCCTACTCTGACGTCACGTATCACGTAAAAGTTCCCGGACGTGGACGAGAAGTGCGTGTGTCAATTTGTAAGCAATTAATTTTAGCTAAGTAGCGTATTTTTTCGGAATAAATGTTACAAAATTTTTCTTATTGTTTACGAGGGTTTCTTATCTTTAAAGTTTATTAGATACTTCTTGTCTCTTTCTAAAAAGCCTCGGAAGCTTGTACAAAGGATCTGTAAAATCTGCCATCTCCCGATAAGCGTGAGTGTACAGTGCGTGCGTATGAAGGACATGCGTACGAGTATGCGTATGTTACGTATAATGGCGTTTCAAATGAGAATAGGAACGTCAGTGACCTTTTTTCTGTCAAATATCACTTGAAAAGTGCGATTTGAAGAAAAACTTATGTGCATATAAATATTAATAGTCTTGCATCGAATTTAAATAAAATAGTTAAATAGTAATAAATTATCTAAACATAAATTTAACTATCTTATCAGTCTAAATTCGAAACAATATGGCGCCGACTCGATTCTATTCTTATTTGAATCGCATTGTATGTGTGCGTCTGTGTGGGTATTATTACAACCTCCGTGGTCCAGTGGCTTAGAGCTTGGCTCTCGACTCGTCGGTTCGATCGTGGTCGTGGGTATGATTACCGCGTTAGAACAACAAAAATGTTGATTCCAAGTTTAGATAAAACAATGCAGGCAGATCACCTGACTCTCTGACAAGAAAGACGATCTCTCGCCAGTCGTTATCCGTCCCACTAGGTTAGGAGAGTAAAGGAAGAGAGAATCCTCTTGTGTACTGCGCGCACACTTGGGCACTATAACTGGCCTGATTTCAATGAAACCTGCTACCGTCTCCGAAATCGGTGTGGGCGGAGCTATATTACATTGCAACACTCACCTGTTCCCTGTGTATGAGAGAGATGAGGAAGTCCGGTGCGAAGAACCCTGGCACCACGAAGTCATTGCTGGGGGTGAACTGCTCCACCTTCATGCGACCACCCAGATTTATCTTCTCGCCGGCATAGTAGAGGTTTCTAGAAGGAAATACCACAAACTCGGTCGTTATTAGCGAAAAACTTTATTTTTTGAAATCGTATTGTATTAAAATGTTTAAAAAATAATTTTAATTAGCACTAGATTTTGCCCGCGGCTCCGTCCGCGTAAATAGATTATCTTGTGGGAACACTACTTTTTCGGGATAAAAATATCCTGTCCTTTCCCGGGACCCAATGTATGTGTATACCAAATTTCATGAAAATCGGTTCAGCGGTTAAAGCGTAAAGAGGTACCAGACAGACAGACACACTTTCGCATTTATATTATTAGTATATGTATTAGTATAGAAGTATAGATAAAAAAAGTGTTTATTTAGCAATTTACCGCACTTTGATTAATTCTTATTAAAGTATCGATTAGATTATTTTTTTAGATGTTATTATTAGTTATTTGATTAGATGAAAAGTCACTGGAACACTGTTTAAGATCGGCAATGGGTATTTTTTTACTCAACCTACCTGTTACCAATAAGTCGGCCTTTTATATTAGTCAGTTGCCCCTCGTCCACGCTCGGGAACTTGTGGTAGAGGTACAAGCTGGCTGCGAACTTCAGGAAGGAGTCTCCAAGTGTCTCTGTACGCTCCAAGTTGAAGTTGTCGTGCGAGTTGATCGTCGTCAACGAAGTGAGTATATCCCTCAACTCGGGGCCCCTCGGAGAGGGCCTCTTAGATAGCAGGTGTATCTCGTCGTGATACCTGTTAAAAACGAATTGTTAGTTTTTAGGTTATAACCTAGAGTCACTACAAATTTAGTATTTATTCAATCTTTTTTAAAACATTCGTATACTGTATCCCAATAAATATCATTTAATTATATTTCAATTTCATGGTAAACGTAGGACCAGTTGTCTGCGTTATAATTATTACGTGTGATATTGACGTGCACGTGTATGACAAAATTACAGAATAATATAAGGAAATCTGTCATTTTGTCGTCACAATCTGTCAGTATATTTATTCTTGTGTAGACAAATGCATTTCTACGGTGGTCATGCGCGTGCTTGTGAGAAAGCCATAAACAAAGCCATCGCATATTAATATGATCACACTCGGCAGCGACATGCCCACGAGCGACTCAGTCCTATCACTAGAGAGCGCTATATCTCACGATATCGGCGACGGCAGTATAGCGGCGGCGGCAGCAGGCGGCGGGCGCGGGCACTCGGGCGAGGGGTCGCTCACGCTGGCCACGCTCATCAGCGGCGCGCCCACGAACGACTCAGTCCTATCGCTAGAGAGCGCTATATCTCACGGTATGGGCGGCGGCAGCGGGCGTTGGGCGCGGACACACGGGCGAGGGGTCGCTCACGCTGGCCACGCTCATCAGCGGCGCGCCCACGAACGACTCAGTCCTATCACTAGAGAGCGCTATATTTCACGGTATGGGCGGCGGCAGTATAGCGGCGGCGGTGGCGGGCGGCGGGCGCGGGCACACGGGCAAGGGGTCGCTCACGCTGGCCACGCAAATCAGCGGCGCGCCCACGAACGACTCAGTCCTATCACTAGAGAGCGCTATATCTCACTGTATGGGCGGAGGCAGTATAGCGGCGGCGGCGGCGGGCAGCGGGCGCGGGCACACGGGCGAGGGGTCGCTCACGCTGGCCACGCTCATCAGCGGCGCGCTCACGAACGACTCGTAAACCTCCACGTCCATGACCGTCACGCTGGTCAGATTGCGCTCGATGTCTAAAGGCTCGTTCTCTTCCTGCAACAACAACATGAATGAAATATCGAAAGCATGAACTGTAAACAAAAATAATTTACTAATACACCGTTTACACTTTACAGTGGTATACACTATACACTTTACAATATTATGAAATTCCATGGTTAATACAAGTATGCGAGAAGGACAGCAATATTTACTATGCTCGAGACATACTCTCAAATAGGCAGTGAAATGTTTACTTACAAAATTTTCACAATCCACGTGTTAAGCGACTAGACTACAAGATTATGAAGTACTGGTACAATACTAACCGGCCAGGGATATTCTTTACTAATTTTCTTTTTCTGTAGCTGATAAATGCTTTCCTTCATGGATATTATATTCAATTTCCTCGAGGCAAATTCGTCTATTGGATTGTTTATCCTGAAAAACAAAAATCAGTTTGTAGTAACCAATTTTTAGTTAAACTGTTAATTGAGGTAATATATAAAAGGAATAATAAAAATCAGAATATAAAGGTACGATTCCACCAAAATAGTATGCAGCACATTTGCTTACAAACATTTTGTGCAAAACTCCAGCAGTGCATGTACTAAGCTGGTATCGCATTTGGCCTCCGTCTCCACTGGTAAGGCTGTGCGTAACTTTTGTAAGCGTACAGTTCAGCACACTTGTGCGCGAGCATGTTCACTGAGCAGAGTTTCTGGCGAAAACAGTTCAGTAGTTAATATAAACGGGCAGGACGTAGTGCTTTGTGCTGTAGCATGTGTACGCGCACAAATAAATGTTTTTACTCCAGTAGCGGAAGCAAGACTGAGCTCGCGAACAACAGGTTTGTACCTGTCGACGCGAGTCCACTACCTGCATGTGTACACGCACAAAAGTACGCTGATGTTTGCGAACATTCTTGAATGTTCGCGCACAATTTGTTATTGTTTGCTTTAGCGAGTCGACCAGAATAAACTTTTGTCTCGCACAATGTGCATAGCAGTGCCGCACAGTGCCGCACATCCCATCCCATCCCATCTTAACACTTTTATGTGGCATACAAGTAATTGTTGCTTAGATTAAAAAGGTGAATGTTGGCCCTTCATATTATAAAAAATAATTATTGAAGTGGAACTCTTTAGGCGAAGGTGAAATTAGAAGGTCACGTCACGACACGATTTTGGATTTTAAAAGTTGTATGAAATATTATTTTTGTACACGTAATTTTCCATGAAGTTATGATACTAACCTATCAACACTCATAACAGTGGAGGGCGGTTCGATGTCTGCTAGCAAAGACCTTGTTGCGACACCGAGATCCACCAATATTGGTTCCCACTGCTCCGCTGAAAAAAAACGATAAAATCATGACCACCGCACATTTAATAAAATAAGCAATGTTTTGTTGCAGTACGTAAAACATATCTTTATGTAAAATAGCTCCATATAACATAGGGCTATGCTTAAAGCAAATTATACAGTTTATTAATATTTAATATAAATTATAAAAGTTAGGTATGTGTAGGATGTACGTGTAGTTTTTGGTGTTGAAATCATAGGTGTTTGTGGGTAGATAGCTGTAGGTGTAGGTTGCAGGTGTAGTTATTTATTTATTCTATTAGCTGATATGCATAATATGATATAAATATAAAAAATCTTAGTACTTACTGGGTGACAGATAAACTTTGCCTTTTCCCGTTTCTTTCTGGATTTGCGCTCTTAGTTCATCCGCTACTAAAAGCATGGTGACCCTAAAATACAATAAAATACTGTAGTAGGTTAAAAATATCATAATAATAATTCAAATGTAGCTACAAAAAAAATACGAAATTTAATAATTCTATCTCTTTTCCTACTATAGCATTGGTAAGCGATGGAAAACCTGTGTATGATGCTTGGTAATAAAGTCGCTTTTAGCCACAAAGCGCCAGGATAGTCGAACTTGATACAGAACTCCGGAACAAACTCTTCAGGGAAACCACTGAATTTCTTATCTCCCTGCGCCTCTGCGATCAATTTCCTCTGTTTGTCGGTGAAAGATCTGATTGTCGCCGCGCGCGGTAGCAGACAGTTCGCTCGAGTAGTTATACTCCTCACCTGGGAATATAATAAATAATAATAGTACTGTAGGGAACACAATAGGCAATCGGACTAAATTTTTTTTTATTGCATACATGAATAGTACTCTTAAATATGAGTAACTTCTCAGAAGAAACCGTATATCAAAAGTCAATATTTTCAAAGGTACAGCGATTTGTATAAAAAATTTCGCGAGCCTTCTAAAAACGCTCCATACTAAAGTCGACCTACAGGCTACAAATGACGTCACTTGTAGGTCAGAAGTAGTATATGAAGTATATGGCCGCAGGAATATATTTGTAAATATCTCCGATATTTGTGCGTTTAAGTTCATACTTACCATAATGAATGTTTTTGTATATGATGTGAGTAAACTAATGATGTAGGTTTTGTTTACCAATTTCGCAAAAAAAAAATTTTTTTTTGGTATAAAGACTCGCGAAATTTTGTATACAAATCGCTGTACCTTTGAAAATATTGACTTTTGATATACGGTTTCTTCTGAGAAGTTACTCATATTTAAGAGTACTATTCATTTATGCAATAAAAAAAATCAGTCCGCTTGCCTATTTGTAGATTAAGCAATTTTATTAGTCGACGCGCTATGCGCTAGCGTTCAAGTCAGTCGTCCCGCGTCACAGCCCAGCCAGGTCGTTTCTTGTACTTTAGCTGTAACTTAAGCTTTGTATGTACAGTTAATAAGGACACAATAAATTCAATGAAATATTTCTACATTTTATTAAGTAACTCTTCCTTCTGATAAACTATTTTACAATTCAAATTTATACCCAACAGAGTTACAGTACTTTTGACATACTAACACTGAAAACTCATTAATATAAGACTAGGTTTCGACCTTCGCCAAAATAGTAGCTAACATCATGATAGATAATTTGTCTGTAATTTCAGAACAATCTGCTCAGTGCAATTTAGTTGAGCTGTGGATATGTGACTCAGTGCTTTTTATGTTTACTAGGTACTAATAGTAATTATGTAATACAACTCTAACGACCCTACTTAGAGACATTAAAGCTTACTGTATTAAGGAGCTACTTGTACAGATTTTGATATAAATTCCATACAGTTTCTGTCCAAATCTCTATTAAGTGACTCATAAACTATGCATTAAATGTCTCTGAGTGCGGCCGTAAGGCTGTAATACTAGTCAGTCATCACTAGCGCCATCTAGCATAAGGTTAAATAGTTAGGGTCTTCAATTTTTTGATTTCAAATCTTAGTTGTCCAGCAGGCTTAGCATGCGCACAGTAAAAACACTGAAGAATAGAAAATATGACAGATTGAAGAAACATGAATACCATTCGCAGCAAAATAGGTCTAATATTATAAGGTAGCAAAGTCGATGTATCATCGTTATGAGAAAGAACATTTCTTTTCAGCATGAGCTCACAAAATGGCCTCTTTTGACAGCTAAAGTAGAAACGTTTTCTTAATTTAGTGTCAAAAAGTCTCACAATAATGTCAACCACTCCACATCATGGCGGTTCTAGATAAATAGTTTCTTTACGTTGAGTCATATACTTGAAAATTTGATCATTTTTGACAGAAGATTTCCCTGCAGCCATTTTAAAAATATTGCTATTTAGAATTTGTTGACTTCTATCGACGACCTTGTTATCATGGATTAAGAACTATTTTGCAACGAACTGTTTTGGTAAGCCTGCTAATGTAGTTATAATTCTCATATTTACTTTATTCACAAATGTCAACACACCTCAAGCATCGGTTGATCCTTTCTCCCCAATATCTCCAGGTTGTATTTGCTCAGATAGTAGTCGGCGTATGTGCCGATCTGAGTGGACCCAAATCTTGACATCGGCGTCATGTATTCCAGAACATTTGTTACTATGTATCTGAAAGAGAAAAAATATAATTCAAAAAGAGAAAATGTATAAATTCGTGAATTCTGACAGCTTTTTGATATGACAAGCGCCGCCTGGACTGAAAAAGAATAGAAAATTCTTATTGACCGTTTTTGATACCACTTACGCCACCAGATGACGTTTTGTGCGAGTTAAGTCTGCCCTCTAACGACAGAAAAATATCAAAAACCCTCATTGAATATACATTTGGAAACCTGTTCGGTGTAATTAAATTTTAGATGGAAATATTAGGGAATATGCATAGATTTTTTTAATAATTTTTCGATAAGTACATAATAAGCCAGGA
Organism: Glaucopsyche alexis; assembly: GCA_905404095.1. Taxonomy (NCBI): domain Eukaryota; kingdom Metazoa; phylum Arthropoda; class Insecta; order Lepidoptera; family Lycaenidae; genus Glaucopsyche; species Glaucopsyche alexis. The sequence goes on from FR990059.1 coordinate 14,548,245, forward strand.
AATATTGTCTTTGCAATAGCATATCTACGATCAACCGTAACAAAATACAGTCATCACAAAAATGAGATCGCATTAAAAACGCTATGTAGCACGAGTGACGTCACAGCAGTTGAAAATGTATGAAGATAAATACAAAATTGATTTTATAAACTTAAATACTGCGTTTATGTATATCATTGTAATAAAAAAATGACACAAATAATATTTATTAAGGATTTGAACAGTGATATTCGTAAAAATCGTCGTTTTTTTAATTGTGTAACTTTTTAATTTAGCACTGATTACTGTACTTTTTGTATATTCGGTCTATATTTATGTGGTCTTTCCGAGAATATAAGAATTTTGCTGATTTAAAACAAATGCAATTCCCTATTGATAACAGAATTGCCTGTCGAGTGACGCGACATAAGTCAAGATAGCTCTCTCACACGCATTTCGCTCCAATGATTTGCCGAAGTAATCCGTGGCAGACCAATCAGCGCTCAGAGTCTGGATCGCCTATTGGCGCGAGTTATATCGAGCTTTATTACGCGTATTGTGCTACAGCAATTCAGTGCACCATTCAAATTAGTCCTCCGATTTCGTTTATTTTTTGTCGAGTCACCACTAGAAAAGCAATATTAATAAAAAATGTATTTACGTCAGAAATTGGTCGTGTGTAAGAGCATACCATCCGTTCAAAGTTATTTTTCCTCTGAGAGGACCTTTATCCCGAAGACAAAAGGATCATTTTCATAAAACTCCGAGGTGAAATAACTATGAACTATTGAACAACTACCTATAATATCATACCTATCCGGGCGAACGCTTGGTCTGTAGTACGGAGTGACGACCGCATATTTATATTCTTCTACAGTCACTTGAAGAGCTTGTCTTTCCTGAAATATACCATCATTGTTTAAATATAAAGTAGTAAATATAAATATTAATTATTATTTATTTATTTGTACGCGTAGTTTTATCACAGAAAAACCACGATGAACTTTATTACATACTAGCTGTTCCTCGCGGCTCCGCCCGCGTATATACATCCATCCATCCATATAGACTATGTTACTTCTAATACCTCCGCTTTTCGCGATATTAGTAGATAGTAGTTTTCGCGCGCAACAAACAAACTTAAATTCACATTTATAATATTATAGTATAGATTGCAACAAGAACTATAAAATTTAGATCGTCATTCGTGACTCGCGAAATAACAAATCAAATTACGGAAGTTGCAACAAACACGAAATTACTATAATAATTCTGTGGCCCTAGTGAAAAGGGGTTTAAGTCTAAAATTACAACTTTACAGGAGAGGCAAAAAACACTCAGCGCGCAGAAATTTCGTGTTTGTCCTCGTGTAGCTTCTTTAAACTGCTAGCTAAATAATACATGTGATATTTTTGTAGGTAAACAGAGTATGCTCTTTATTATTATTAAGTTGTTTCTATGTAAATTTAATATTTTTTAAGATAATGACTTATACCCACGAAAAAATAAATTCCTCAAGGGTATAAAATAACTTATACCCTTTATCACATAAGTAAATTGTGAATTCTGTTATGTGAAAAGGAATACGCATTTGGAATAACTTTTATGATAAGTAAGTAATTAAAAGAAATATTTAATGGCTCACTTAATAAAAAGTATGTGTTTGACTGTGTACTTTAATTCGACTCAAAAAAAAGTCAAAATTATGAAAAATAATATCTTAGCGCCTTTTCCACAAAGATTTTATACGTGGCGTGTGGTATATGTAGACTTATATGAACTACTTTGTGCAACTTATATCCATTATTTTAACAAAAATAAAACGAAAAGAATACAAAATTAATATATATTTTTATTTTTTACAAAATAAGAGTTAACTTAAGATAACGTAGTTAAGTAACAATCTCTTTTGTAGTACAATACAAAAATATTTTGAGAAAAACTCACATTTCTCTCAACTAAAAATAAAATCAATGTTATGTAGATTCACATTCACAAAATCACAAATTAACAAAAGAAAAAATGCTCCTGAAAATTTAAGTACTTATCTATAACCGCTTAGTATAGAAACGATCCGTGTAAAGGATAATGTTTCAAATTATGAAAAAAGCTAAATAAACTTTTTACTTAAGTTATAACAGTCATATTTGACTGTTATAACTTTAACAGTCAAATATGACAACAAAATATTGTTAATATTGTTGTTAGCAAAATAAAAATATAAGGAAATCTCATCTGACCAGTCATTATTAAGAAGAGGATGCTGATCATCGTTATCATCACTTATTAGATTAGTATAAAAAGATCTGATGCTGGGGTTTATTAATGGGAGAAGACTAACTAAGTCTCGCTTTTTCTCATTAGAAATTGCAATCGGCCCATCGTAAGACTTGGGTATAAATTTAGTTAAAAAATACTTGGGAGCGGTGATTTTCCGCGTTTTCTTTGCAAATTCACTATATACCATTCATTTTCACCATGTATTTTGTAATGGAATTGAGGAAATTCTCCTTTTTTATATTTAAAAGCTGCACACTCAGATAAGTTGAACTTCTTTTTATTTTCATCCATTTTCTTTTGTTAGAGTGGCCCTTTTAAATAACTCGCAAAATCTAGAAATAATTCTGAATGCATTTCTATAACAGTAAATGGTTTCTTTTTACTGCATGTTCGGACAAGTTGATACCAATCCCGCGGATGATGAATGTCCATTTGAGTTTTTTTCTTGGCCTTCTCAATTAATGCATGATCCACGTCACAATCCATGTGGGTATGATCTGGTACTAAAAAATTATGCGTTATGGTTTCCACATTTGTATAATTATGCATAGCAAACAGGAACATAGATACAACGTGAATATTTTTATTTTGACTTGACATTAAGAGACTGTACCTCTAACAAAGTATATTGTTTTATGTGGCATGAAGGAATTGGTGGCAGAGGAGCAAATCAAGTAGTTGCTTGTATTATTACATAATGAACTGCGTACCTGATAATATTATAAAGCATCTTGTATTTTATTCTGACTCCTGTTCTGGTCAAAATAAAAATATTCACGTTGTATCTATGTTCCTGTTTGCTGTGCATAATAATACAAATGTGGAAACCATAACGCATAATTTTTTAGTACTAAGTCATACCCACATGGATTGTGACGTGGATCATGCATTAATTGAGAAGGCCAAGAAAAAAACTCAAATGGACATTCATCATCCGCGGGATTGGTATCAACTTGTCCGAACATGCAGTAAAAAGAAACCATTTACTGTTATAGTAATGCATTCAGAATTATTTCTAGATTTTGCGAGTTATTTAAAAGGGCCACTCTAACAAAAGAAAATGGATGAAAATAAAAAGAAGTTCAACTTATCTGAGTGTGCAGCTTTTAAATATAAAAAAGGAGAATTTCCTCAATTCCATTACAAAATACATGGTCAAAATGAATAGTATATAGTGCATTTGCAAAGAAAACGCGGAAAATCACCGTTCCCAAGTATTTTTTAAACTAAATGTATATCCAAGTCTTACGATGGGCCGATTGTAATTTCTAATGAGAAAAAGCGAGACTTAGTTAGTCATCTCCCATTAATAAACCCCAGTGTCAGATCTTTTTATACTAATCTAATAAGTGATGATAACGATGATCAGCATCCTCTTCTTAATGATGACTGTTCATATGAGATTTCCTAATATTTTTATTTTGTTAACAACAATATTAACATTATTTTGTTGTCATATTTGACTTTTAAAGTTACAACAGTCAAATATGACTGTTATAACTTAAGTAGAAAGTTTATTTAGCTTTTTCATAATTTCAAACTGAAGGGGCGCGGGCGCAATGCGCCCTCCACACACCCGCACCAGTCCCCCGCATCGACGATTTATATCGTTTTACACGTAAAATGAATACCATTCGTAGGATACAACTAGAGTAGTACTACATTACATTTATTGATTTCACAATAGCGTATTGTGAATACTGATCTAAACTGAGTTATACTAGACTTTTGTCATTTATTTTGGTGAAAACAGATTGATGTCCAGTAACATTATTACTCACTAAGTCATTTTTAAGGACCAACTCTTGTTGTATTGGTAAACACCAATTTTATAAAAAAGAAGGTAGTTTATGTTAATTTAGATTAAAAAACACAAGATATTTTTTTATTTTTCAGTTTAAAACAATACAGATATACTTGGATCCGACTTTTGTAGTTTTTTTTGTGTTAGTTAGACCCATATACACCAAGAAACTTTGTTGTTTTTAGAGATAGCTCAGATCCGTTTACACCAATCGATAGAGCATTTATTTCTGATCATTTTGGTATAATAAACTCATTTTCGACAAAATCGGACTTGTACCCCTTTTCACTAGGGCCACAGAATTATCCACGTCACGACGTCACGTCGTCAACGAAAAGGCGTGTCGTGGTACGGTTGACGGTACGGCAACGTCCCCGCAGAACGGTGCCTCAGGCGTTGTCATAGTAATATAATTTTACAACGCACGGCGATCCAGCGCAGGCGTCGTGTCGTGCGTTTTTATGGCGACGCGGACGTGAATTTGCACGTTAATCAGAGCACCGCTGTGCCGCGACACCGCATAACTTCACGTTGACGACGTCGTGACGTGGTCGGGCCGTCTTTTTTAGCGTTCCGTCGTACTCAAGGAAGCCTTAAGTTTCGCTCTGTTTGTCCGTTGGTCTGTCCGCGCTTCTAGTTTAAGGTACATAATGTAGGTCGTGTTCTCAATAACTTTTTGTACTGAAGCACCACACAAAATATGATAATTTCTGGATAATTCTATGACACTTACCGCGTCAGTGGGCATCACAACTGGCGGTATCGGTTTATACGTCTGCAGCAACTCCCAGTCGATATCGTAGTCGTCTATACCCCGCACCGGCACTACATACAGACAGTTAATATCACCGTGGAAAACCAAAAACTTCTTCGCCATTTCCAACACTTCGTCGAATACGAAGAAGTGGAACCTGAAATAAATGTTTAATGTAAAGTTGGCCGCCGGGAAAAATCAGCAACTTCGCCATCAAAATCATTAACGCTACTTTGATAACAAACACTATCGAACAATTGTTTATTTTGCCAACTGCAGCATAGTGAGTGTTGTACCTATTTCTTAGGTACAATCAATGTAGAAAAATATAAAAATAAAGCAATAGTACTAACAGTAGTATTTTTTATATCTTACTTGGTTTGACTTAATCCTAAATCTAATTTATAAATGACGTTATCTATTATTTACTTTTAAGAATTTTGTTGAAGTTTCATAATTATATTATTTGTCCTGCCCTGACTTTACATTCAATCGGGATAATTAATTGAATAACTAAATTAACTAACTGTAGCTGACATTATATTGTATCCTTAATGTGTTTACATACTGATTTATTAATCTAAGTATTTCATGTAATACGCAAGCGCGCTAATTCCAAACCAAAAGTAAAACTGAAAGAAAAGGAAAACGCGGACCTCCAAGATACAGGCTATGCCTAGTTTGGGGTCCACAGCTAATTTAAAATTAAGTAACATTATTCAATGAGGATTATCATGTATTTTTTAATGGTTAATTGTAACATTGCATGCGACCCTAAATAATTATAATTGTAAACTATTTATTAATGTAATATTTGGTAAATAAATAAAAATTTAAATTGAAAGTACTGCCACCTAGCGGGTTTAATAGTAACTATAACGGTACAAAGCTATCTACAAACAATTAGCCAAAACTTGTTCCAATTTTAGTGGCTTTATTTTTTTTTACATATATAAGAATAGTGCTCTGAAATTTAAATGCAAGTAATTTTAAAGATACAATAAAATCTTATTTAAAACCTTATTTTCTACTTTTATCAAAATGTAATCCTTATTATTTCTGAATGTATTGAAATAAAACTACATTTTACATGTTGTCAAATACCTAATTCGCCCGAGTCTATACTTTCATTTCGATACGAATACGAATTACGAATACCTTATGAATAACAATACAGACGCGTAACTGAGCCAAACAAATGGTTCCACAACAAGTCACCGCGGCGCGGGCGGGCGGGGCTAAAAATGACACCATACGGCGCTTCAGTCGCAGGAACATTGCATGGGACATATTGTGTTTTTAAGGTTTTAAAGCTATTTTATATCGCAAAAATGCCATCGTGTATACATAATACTGGATTAACCTTTCATAAGTAAATAAATAATAAATTAACAAAAATTATTAATAAAACATTAACGATACTATTATACAACATGTAGCAAGTAAAGTAAGGTCACCTGAGGGGGGAAGTACACAGGGAAGGCGGTCTATTGTCCGGCCCGGCCAATCGGAATGCAAGCATGTACTGAGGGTGTGTGTTTCGTTGTCATTGCTATTTGTTTGTGTGCGTAAATGAGCGTTGTCCTCGACTTCTACAATCTAAGGAAGAATTGCTAAGCAACGATTACTATAATAATCAATTACCTCTTGATAACCTCAAAAGCTTCATTGTCCAATGGAACAACAGCGTAATTGATCTTGATAGATGTGGCGATTTCCCCGGCAGATATGAACATTGGAAAGTCGCACAGTTTCGGCAGCGGCGAGAAGGTTAAGAGGCCGTATCCTTGATCGTTCTTTAGCATATTGTAAATGACGTTTTCCCTAGAATCCTTGGGTTCCTCGTAAGCAACACTCAACTTAATTACGTGCAAATAAAGTGTCACTTCGCCAGCAAAGTGAGACGGCCCGTCTAGAACTTTGGGATACTGAAATATTATTTTGATTTGTTAGCATATTATATTATTTCACACGTTTTGTAGATTATTAAAAAACTACAACACTTTATTAAAAAAAAAAACAATTACTTTAAAAAATGTTTATAATAAAACATAATATACAAACTTACCAGTTTGCTATATTTTCTTAGTCTGTGTTTTGTGCCAGTCTTGGGAAGGTCTTCGTCGGTTTCTTCTTTTTCCTGATGCCAAGGCCAGTTTGGGAAACATTCCTTTATTTCCGATTGATCAAAGTCGACTTTTCTATAAACAAAAAACACGGTGCAATTTGATCGTTTCCGCAAAGAATTACATTTATGCAGTAAAAGTTTATTTTCTTTTTTTATATGTCAGACCGGTTAAGATAAGTTTTGAGGGTGAAAAAATTCTACCCCCTTACTAATAAACGCACACTTTCTTCACGTCACACAAGTCACATTTTTAATTCGATAGAAAGAGACAAAACACTGTGTAACTATTCAAAGCTTATACAGCGTTTATTAGTAAGGGGTCCAGTCTTTTATTTTTTGTATACAGTTTGCGAACCTTTTTCTGAGCCTAAAATTTGATTTTGTGCCATTTTGGATGGTTGCGTTCGTAGCAAAATAGGTATTTGTCTTTTTCATCGCTATTGGCCGAAATAATGCATCGATTTCGAAAAAAAATTAATATGTTTTATTAAATACGTGTTTCAGGATTTATTAGAATTAACCATTTGAGGGTGTCAAATATGGGTTAAAACTTGAAAGTTTTTATGTAACATAATATTTAATATCTCCCGATTTCCATTAAATTTAATATTCGAGGTAATAAATACAAATCAGTGAGTGCGTACTTTATGGTGTTTTGCAATGGGGAAGAAACTGTCAAATCAGTTCACGTAGAGGGCGCTCAGTGTTTGTTACAAATGAACTGTCATTAGCCATACAACTCTGCTGTTTTGTGATTAATAATTAGTGTTTTGTAAGCCATATCTCTATATAATTATACCCCCTTACTAATAATCGCTGTATAACCTTTGAATAGTTATACAGTGTTTTGTTCACATCACACAAGTGACATGTTTAATTCGATAGAAGGAGACAAAACACTGTGTAACTATTCAAAGCTTATACAGCGTTTATAAGTAAGGGGGTTATTGTATTATCTATGTTGTAAGCAATAGGATGCTGTACAGCTATAGGGTGTGAAGATATAGGTTCTTACAAATTCCTCAGTGATCCGAAGTAAAAAAAAAATGGGAAAAGGAATAAGAAGAAAAAACTTAAAATTAATTGATTTTATTGAAGAAGTTGTGTATTTGGGTTTCTTCCAAAGTTTGTGTTATTTCGGTTTTTACCTAGGAAGTTTCAGTAAAGCGTCTACCACTTTACTGAGTCGACTGACTTAACTCATTGACTACCCTGACTATTTATTTTGTCTTTGACTAGACTTTGAACTTGACGATTTAGAAATACGTTGATGAAAATTTGAACGAATGTTCTATTTCCCGCCTGGCAATGATTATAAGCCGACGCCATATAATAAAAAAAACACTATGTTTGACAGGTAACAAACACACAAGAGCCATCTACAAAAAGTTTTGCGTAATCTACCCAATTCGTCCACTAAATGGATGAAGGGGTCCAAAGTTTGTCTACTGAAATGTCATGAACTGGACGCATTGCTTTTAATTTTGCCACACAGATAATAATTATTAAGACGTGTAGACATACAGTATTTAAAAGGATGTTTCGAAATGTATCCCCCACGGGTGCACCAATCAGTCAAATCGGTCTTATATAGCTTCATAATTACCAATTGACTTGTGCTTTTGCATTTTTATATATTATCCAGACATAGAAAACATCATGTTTTTACAAAGCACACGTGTCAGAAGTTAAACTACATTCATCACTTATATAAAATCCTAAGTAAATAATAAAATATACAATCGTAACGCTATTATTTTTTTTACTTCGACGTTACTATCGTATCGTGACCTTTTTACTCTCAATGCACCTCAAGAAGTTTCACTTCAAAAATCTTACCCATATACTCGTGGCAATAGTGTCACTTCGTCCAACTCGCCGGCCTTGTGTAACTTCATACACGCCTTCAGAGCTGCTGAGCGTTTCGCAGTTTTGAGCACGTCATAGTAATCACCCTGTAAAGCGATAACTGTATGTAACAACTATTACTAATACTAATATAAAAAACAACCATTACTAGTACTAATAAACGCTGTATAAGCTTTCAATGTTACACAGTGTTTTGTCTTCTTCTGTCGAATTAAAAATGTCACTTGTGTGACGGGAACAAAACACTGTATATTTATTATTAAGTTTATTAGTAAGGGGGTTACTATAAAAATATACATACATACATCAGAATGTATGTTCAGAATAAGAAAGATAACATCTAAAAAAACTTCTTCTTTTTTTAAGTACTTATAGTATAGTATATTGTATTTTAAATTGATTTAAAAGTTTGCCCGCGACTTTGTGCGCGCTAAAGGAAATTTTAAGGGATCCGTACATTTTGGTGCATTAACATTTTCCATTGTCTATTCTATAATACGTGTGCCAAATTTCATAAAATCGGCCTAGTACATGTGTAGTTTCGGAGCCTATTCAATGCTAACAAACAAACAAACCTTACCTCTTTATTATATTATATAGACTAGTATAGATGAGCCCAATAATTACCACTACATCCTCTTTAACCGGGCAAGCGAGAGGCAGTATTATGATGGTGCGGCGCATTTCACTCGTTTGCAGTCTCTCTTGTATCCACATGGGAGTGATGGCAGTGAATAGATCATGCGGTAGAACGCTGCAGTAGCGGTTAAGTAAACTTATGGCCGACCCGGCTGCTAGGCGAACTATAGACAAAAAAGAGAATGACGTGTACATAGTACATAATATACCCCCTTACTAATAATCGCTGTAAAAGCTTTGAATAGTTATACAGTGTTTTGTCTCCTTCTATCGAATTAAAAATGTCACTTGTGTGACGTGAACAAAACACTGTATAACTATTCAAAGCTTATACAGCGTTTATTAGTAAGGGGTTTAGTAGAGTGTGGGAATGGTGGGTAGGGAGATCTCCGACCGAGCGAGGTGGTATGCCCGGTCAGGCCGAAGCCCACTTGTATGCATTTCAGCTGTCGTATATATAGTGCTGAACTTTAAAAACTTCGATAGCGCGACTCAGGACTATGCGCTGATTGGTCCGCCACAAGAATTTAAAATAATTAAATTCTATTCATAACGCATTTGCTTTGTTTGAAAATTCGGAATATGGTGTGTTCGAATCCCGGTCCGATATTTTAATATTTTTGTGAATCTTTTTTCGATCAGAAATCTCGCTACGCTTGTACACAATAGACGTCGGTATGGCCGCGCTCTGAACCACAATTCTCGTATTTAAAGTAGACTTTATTTTACTTTGTTTGGATTGAAAGTGTAGCGACATGGTACCATGAACATATTTTATGACGTTTCGACCAATCAGAGCGCGTTTCACGTTGGTTTAACGTACATAAAAACACCTTTTGAGAGTGTAAGCATGTCGGGACTTGATTGTAATTTTTTTTTTAATTATACACATAATAATATTTTTATTTTGATAAGGTAATTAAAATTATGATTGTAATTGTATTAATGCAGGTTTTATTTAGCAGAATTGCCCCTCTGGTGTGAACTTAAGCGATTTGCCAGTTGCCCACACATCACATATTGGTCCGTTCAGTCCATCCGATCAAGGAGTATTGCCAACTTACCGCCCGTTTCAATAACCAATCTATCTATAACTGTTTGTTAGAAACTGTATTGTGTTTGTCAAATTTGTATCGCAGAAAACCGGCAAATGATTGAATGACGACGTTTTTAACAAATAGCTTTAGCAGAATTGCCCCTCTGGTGTGAACTTAAGCGATTTGCCAGTTGCCCACACATCACATATTGGTCCGTTCAGTCCATCCGATCAAGGAGTATTGCCAACTTACCGCCCGTTTCAATAACCAATCTATCTATAACTGTTTGTTAGAAACTGTATTGTGTTTGTCAAATTTGTATCGCAGAAAACCGGCAAATGATTGAATGACGACGTTTTTAACAAATAGCTTTAGCAGAATTGCCCCTCTGGTGTGAACTTAAGCGATTTGCCAGTTGCCCACACATCACATATTGGTCCGTTCAGTCCATCCGATCAAGGAGTATTGCCAACTTACCGCCCGTTTCAATAACCAATCTATCTATAACTGTTTGTTAGAAACTGTATTGTGTTTGTCAAATTTGTATCGCAGAAAACCGGCAAATGATTGAATGACGACGTTTTTAACAAATAGCTATAGATAGATAGGTTATTGAAAAGGGCCGTTAGTAGTTTTACAAAGCTTTACTACTAGACACTGGCCTCCTTATTAATAAAAATATTTACACCATAGATAAGCAAATCCAAATCGCTCTCTTTGTCTATCAAGTGACTGTTCCAAAGTATCTGACAGAGACAGCCATGTTGGATTAGCTAATCCGTGGTGTAAATAATTTTATTAATATGGGAGTGGGCATTTTTGACCCGTTTTATAAAAGTCGCGACCATAAACCAAAACATTTTTTAATTGTATTATTTTCATCCACATTTCATTTTCGGAAGTTATTAGATAGTTTTCGGATATCTTTTAGTTGTTTTAGTAAAAAACGAATCGAGTTCAGTAGTTTCGCAAAAACAGAGTTGGCATCACTAGAACGAATAGCTTCAGTCTACCCCACCGGGCACCGACTGATACGATTTTGTCTCAAGGACGAAACTGCACGAACAGACGATACGATTTTGCATACGTTCAGGACGAACTAAAGGTTCTTCACCGTATATTATTACGTTCTTATATAAGGTTCGGTAAAATCAATAACGAATATTTCGGACATTTGATCTACTGCTTATGTATAGACGGTTAGGCAGAAAAATAATTGTCATGCTCGAAAAAAAATTTTTTACTTTATATGGGCGAGTTTGCGTTTTTCGGAGAGTCACCCATACATTAGGTGATTTTTAACTTTGAGTAAGACATAATATTTTTTTGCCTAAACGTCTTTACACAAGCAGTGAATCATGTCCCCGAAGTATCCGTAATTGATTTTCGGAGACGTTATATATTTCACCTCGGGTAAGAAAGAGTGAGTTTACCTCCGTGTTCAGTGACGTACGGCGGTATTTCTTCTTCGTACAAGTCCTTTTGAATATCCTCCTCCGTAGGGGCGTCGCGTTCTAACGTGTTTCCCACTAAGATCTAAAAGAAAACATCAACTTCAATATGTTATGACGGTTTTCAACAAACGATAGCTCCTAGACCGATTTCGGTGGTTGGTTTCGTTGAAACCAGTCTGGCTACGCGATGTCTCTTCCTTTACTCAAGGCTCAACCAATAGCCCGACACGACTGGCGAGAGATCAGGCGCAGGACCGACTTTTTACATGCCCATCCATCACTAAAAATATTTAAATAATATAAAAATCCAAAATGGCGTTGAAAGTCCTTTAAGAGAGAGTACATGATATTTTCGCTTGCAGCCGCTAGATGTCGTTTACCGTTACAGAACCGCTCCCTGCGTCCTCAAATTTAGTAGTCGGGTTATACTTCATTATAATAATTATACATGACGGCCGAATACTAGAACGATAGTTTAATTAAGTGAGCTCAAGTCTCATGCTGTCCTTGTCATGTCATTTCGGTTAGCAGAGATAGCGACAGCATGTTAATAGGAGGGCTCTTAATTTTGATTAGCGTTTCAGTATTCGGCCGTACGTCATTTAAAACTTTAATAACTAACCTTACTAATGTAGCGTTCAATTAGATTAAATTCATTGTATTTGGCCAAGAACTTAGGGCGATCACTGAAATCAACCAACATAATGAAGCTGGAATCTGAACTTCTAGCTCGTCCTGAAAATTATAACCGTAATTAATTTAAAATTTATTTTTATAATGTTCTTTATTGTCTCTTACCCTGTAACTATTAATAACAATTGGGTACACGACTACATCTAAAATATTTAGTTTCATTAATGTACTCAGAAAATTTGAGGCATTACTACTTCGTAAATGTAAAAAATTATAATATTTTATTTATAGTTCATACATCTAAAAAGTACAAAAAATATATTATTTTTTTGCTAAATTAGTAAACAAAACCTACATCATTAGTTTACTTACATCATATACAAAAACTTTTATTATGGTATGTATGAACTTAAACGCACAATTATATATTTACAAATATGTTCCTGCGGCCGTAAACTTCATACACTTTAACACGGACGTGACGTCATAGCTACGTACGACTTAAGTATGGAGCGTTTTCACGGGACTTGCGAAATTTTGTAAACAAATCGCTGTCCCTTTAAAAATATTGACTTTTGATATACGGTTTCTTCTGAGAAGTTACTCATATTTAAGAGTACTATTCATTTATGCAATAAAAAAAATTCAGTCGTCTAACCTATTCTATAGAAACATAATTGAGACAAAAAAAAATGCCACGAGTTAAGCATGTGCCACACGGTTTGAAACAACGGTTTGAAACTGAGGTTTCAAACCGTGTAGATAGTTGTTTGAAGCCAAATTTCGTTTGACCTTTAAACGCCCTTGGCAGCAAGGCTTGCGTTTGAAACCACTGCTAGAAGCGTTGGTTTGAAACTTGTTTGAAGCCGTGTAGCCGCTTGTTTCAAACCTCGCGAACGACAGTCACGTTGCAGCGGCGAGCGTAGGCAGACGCACGGGCGACCAGGGGGGTGAAACTCTCATACATGCACAAATTAACAGAGAACAGAGACATCTAAAAATGAATATCCGGTACTAACAGTTTGAAAGTTTTCGGATAGTCACAACAGATGCCACTAAGCGACTTCTACATCGCGCTATCGCTAACACAAGGCGTATGTATAAGGGCTCGCGAACATTTTACTATGCAGCAACCATATCCCACTATTAAAGAGGAACTTGGTCGTTGTTGTGTCTACGAATTTCGATAAAACTTAATTTCTGTCCATAATTCAGTTCAATAAAAATTATCAGGCGGTACTACTTCCATCTAGCGGGTTTGATAGTAACTAAAACGGTACAACGCCATCTAAAAACGACATTCCGAAACTTTTGCAAGACTCAGTTTCAATTTTAGAGTTGCGCATCTATACTAATATATATCTGTATTATCTATGCGCGCGACTACGACATTCTCAGTACCTACGGCACGAGAAAAAAAGATCGAGAAGTTATTACAGAGCTTCTCGAGCTCTATAGAGACTTGCCCTGCCTTTGGGACTTGACATGCGAGTCGTACAAAGACGACTCAGAAAAAATAATATTTCTTTTTTTTCTTCAATTGCACACAAAAGAGCAACCACACACCCCAACTCTTTGTTCTTTAGATACAGAGTTGTGACTTATTTGAAATACTTGTATTTAAAATGCAAATACAAAATACGTATTTTATATTTAAATAAGTACCTTTTTTAAATAGTATTTTGTATTTTATTTGAAATAATTTTTGAATTAATGTATTTTGTATTTGTAAAATATAAAATACCTACTTTTTTACTGCTATGTTTCGATTTTCGAAATAATTCGCATCCGTGATTCAGCAAATGGCCACTAAAGGCGCTACAACTAGGTATGTCTATGTGCAAAATGACAGAATATGAAGAAAAACAAACGTTATTATTTACGTATTACGTTTTCTGTTTTACGCCGTTATAACTTTATAAGTTTGTTATCAAAAACATTAACAGGGTAAAAAAGCAAAAAGTGAGTCTTAGGCTACGTTCCCACGAGCGTTTTTTTGAGGTCGCGAGTCGCGATCGAAAAAACTTCAACGTAAATTGAACTCTGCGCTAAAGTTATAGAGCTGAAAATCAGTGTCAAATGTTAGATTTACAGCTTTGTACGATTTGTAGCTCTATTGTCTTGGCGCAGAGTTCTATTTACGGTCCAGTTTTTTTCTGTCGTGACCACATAAAACGCTCATGGGAACGTAGCCTCTGCCTAACTATAATTAAGTTCAAACTTCAACGAGTCAGACTCCTCAACTGATGGCAACAGCAGCACCTGCATTGATTTGGAGACCCTCCAATATTTAAGAGAAGAGTAGGAGTAAGAGTAGGTGTAGGTGTAGGAGTAGGTGTAGTGATTTATTTATTCGTTCATATTTAAGACAGAAAAACGTCTGTCGGGGTCAGCTAGTCTTTAATAAATAAAGAACATTACCTACTTTATTCTATAAGAAAGTATTTTATTTGAATAAAGTATTTTGAAAATACGTATTTTGCATTTAGTATTTAAATACAAAAAGCACAAGTATTTTGCATTTGAAATAGTAAATTAGAAAAGTTTTTGTATTTAAATACTTTTTAAAAACTATTTTGTACATCTCTGTTTAGATAGGTAAGGCGCCATGACGTCGTTGTAGTGAATATACGGTGCGAGCGTAGAGACGTCCGATTCACGCAACGTTCTATAAACACCACAGAACACTATTACTCGCGGAGAAGAAGGTCGACTTCATACAAAAAAATTGGGACCAAATAGCGCCTCTAGTGAGCTGCCCCCTCAAACTTTTAACCGCCTTCCAACAAAGGAGTAGTGGTGGGTCGTCGACGCTTTTTCGATCAACGAAACGAGACCGTTTATCGTTCATCGTAAACTAGTTGAAAAAACAGTTTTTTTTTTTCGACTAGTTTACGTGTTCGACGAATACTGAACTGAGCAATAAACTATGACAAACAAAGTAGTTTTGTAGAATGAACGACTTTTTGCATTAGCTGTTTTGACAAACTTTTTGTCGTTTGCTGATCGACGCGACTAGTGATGACGACGAACGACGAGACGGTTTAATCTGTGAGCGGTGGAAATTGTTAGCTTACTTTAAAGTTCATTTTAAACCCCCGACGCAAAAAGAGGGGTGTTATAAGTTTGACGTGTCTGTCTGTCTGTCTGTCTGTGTGTGTGTGTCTGTCTGTCTGTCTGTGGCATCATAGCTCCCGAACGGATGACGCGATTTCGATTTAGTTTTTTTTGTATTAAAGGTGACTTACATGCGAGTATTCTTAGACATGATTGATGAAAATCGGTTGAGCCGTTTAAAAGTTGTTGGGGGTGAAAGCGGGGAAGAATAACCGAATGTGCAAATATACTCGAGTGGGGTCTCAAATGAAAGCGCACTGAAAGAGAATATTAATGACTTAATCGAGAGTGTTCGTAGCTTCATTCGATGAGAAAACTGGTGGTGGGAAGATAGCCGTTTGAAGATGATCAGCTCTTTTCTAGTTGATGAGGGGAAGTTGAAGTTAGTCAGACTAACTTTCCAATGTCCGATCTACTCAAAATTTGGTACCGTGTTACATCAACGATATTCAAAGAACATGGTAAGGTAACCATGACCTGATCAGCCGTTTGAAGATGATCAGCTCTTTTCTACTTGATGAGGGGATCTTACTAACTTTCTTATGTCCAATCGATTCGAAATTTGGTACCGTGTTACTTCAACGTTATTTAAAGAACATGGTAAGGTAACCTTGACCTGATTAGCCGTTTGAAAATAATTTTTTCCTTAGTTGATGATTAGCCGTTTGAAAATCATCTTTTCTTTATTATTTGATGATTGACTATCGTCCACATGTCCTATCGATTCGAAATTTGGTATCATGTTACTTCAATGATGTTGGAAGTATGTATATAAGCTAAAATTATTTCAACTTACATAATATTATGTGATAATATAATTATAATAGTTTTAAAATATTATTTATAATTTTTTAGAGTTTATTTTTTGTGTCGGGGGGTTTTTATATTAAAACACCGCCCACTCAATGAATGTAATTATTACATAGATTAGAGCACGTCGTCGGTTGTAAAGAACAGAGATAGACGTATTGCTCGTGCCGAGTCGTCGTGCCCCGCGCCCGTCCGTCGATCGTGTCGTCGCGTCGCGAAGAAACGGTCTCTGTCGCACGCACCGTTCCGGCATATGGCAACCGTTCACGCATAGACTAGTTTATCAGTAGACGCTAAACTAGTTTACCCGTTCATGACAAATAAACAGTTTAATAAAACAGTTCGTTCATTCAACGCCCATCCCTACAAAGGAGGACTAAATATTTGATTATATGAATCTGGCGGGAATTTGAAGATACGTAATTAAAGTTTAAGTTAACGTTAAATTTCTCTTTAGAGCTAAATTTTGCATTCCAACAAAACCGAGTGACCACCTCCACGCACAAATCATAACTATACGTCACAAAATGTTCGTGAGCCCTTAAATACATACGTCTAGTGTTTTCGATAGCGCGATCTAGAAGCGGCATAGTGTCTGTTGTGCGCCATCTGTTGTGGTTTTTAAGTAACTTTTATGTAATATTAACCATGTAAGACAGAGAGCGATATATTGAAATATAACCATTCTTGTCGCACCGAACTGCCCCCTTTTTGGTCCAAGGTCATTCATACAAAGTCGACCACCCCTGATAAACACTGAGGTTTCAAACAAGTTTTAAACCGTGTAGCCGGCGAAGCGCAAATCTGTATTTTTCGTTTCAAACCGCCGTTTCAAACCGTGTGGCACATACTTTATCAACCGCGGTGGGTGGAGCTAAAAATATCAACCGCGCGGGCGATTTAGTCGTGCGGTTGGGTCGCGGGAACAAAAGGACAGTGTTCCCGTGGGCCGTGAGATACTGTATTTAAGGCTTTGGATTAAAACGTAGGCTACATTTTATCCCGAAAAAGTAGTATTCCCGTGGGTACTGTATTTACGTGGGCGAAGCCAGCTGTGGCGAGCGACGAGCCGACGGGGAAAATAATATGACCTTAGTGCGACCAATCGCAACGTAATCATGCACTGAGGAAGTGTGTTTCGTTGTATTATTGCAATTTGTTGTGCGTAGTAGCAACTGGACGTAATCTAAAGAGGACCGAGGACGTATTCGCAAAAAGACATAATCGCTTATAGACAGAAGTACAGTCATCAAAATATTAAGTTAACTTACTAGCTTTTGCACGCGACTTCGATTACATTGAGTTTCTTTGGACCCGGGGTCACCCTATATAAAATCTGTTCCTACCTAACACGATGGCCGTTTGGTGGAAAAAAGCGCTCGGATGCGCTTGTAAGCAAAATGCTCTAAATAAGCAAAATGGGGGATTGTGTTAGCGATATTGAAGTTAGTAAAAGTGTTGTGGCCGATAACTGTATTATTTCGCCATTTTGCTTACGAGCGCATCCGAGCGCTTTTTTCCGCCAAACACAGCCATTATCTCCATTACTATGTTCTATTTCTCTTTCAATTTACAGGCACAAAAAGCCTATTACGAGTATAAACTTGGAAGAACCCTTAGTTTAGCTTACTTTGTCGTGGCGTCGTGTCAAGTCGTGAGAACCCCATTGGGGTACTCACATTCAAGACAATTTTACGGTAGACATGGTCTGTTCTACGACATAATATTACTATCGTAAGAACAGACGCATCTGTTTTTACGACAGCGACAGTAAGTCATGACTTTTATACTTTGATACAACAAATTATAAAATTATCGGCGTTTAATTTGCTGCATCAAAGTGTTTGTATTGGAAAAAATATGGCATACATAAACATACATACATACATATAATCACGCCTTTTTCCCGTAGGGGTAGGCGGGACCGCCTCTTTCCCGTAGGGGTAGGCAGAGACCACTTCTTTCCACTTGCTACGATCCTTACATACTTCTTTCGCTTCGTCCACTTTCATTCTTACCATCCATTCCTCCTCTTACATTCAACGTTACAGCCAAGCGTCTCTCCATGGTCCGCTTTTCGCCTCCGCGAGAAACGGGACGTGATGGGTGGCGAACCACATCGCCGCCATTTTGGATAATGAAATTATTTTTGATTATCCATTGCGTTTTCACGGATTGGTGGAGAGGGTAGGAATAGGGAAAGGGAAGGATAGGTGGTGTGGAAAGGAAGATTGGTAAGTTAGAGTGGGAAATAGGGAATGTAGGATATTACCGCCCAGGAGGGCAAAGGATAGGACAGTAATAGCTAGGGAAGCCGGGGTCGCATACCCGTATACTATACCACAACTACCGGACAGGTATGTTGGGAAGAATATCCCATGACTGACATACATAAACATCTAAACATTTTAAATCATGTTTATTTAATAAAATGAGCAGTCGGATCGCTAGTCAGAAGCGATTATTGCCGCCCGCGGGTAATGCAACACCAGAGGAATTACAATTGTAATTTTAATTCCTCTGCGACTGCGTTGCGACTTGCGTTCCCAGTCCTTACCTAAAATCCCTAATCCCCCTTGGGCCTCCAGTAACCTCACTTGGCGAAACACCACCCAAGCGTTATTTCAGGCCAGTTTTCTGGGAGGCCGTGGTATTTACCCGGTCTCCCATATTAAAATTCATACAATTCATTTAAAATATAGAACTGTACCTACTGTACAATTTCTATCCACTTACGATTGTCTTCTTGCGAATACATCCAGTTGCCACTATGTCCATTTGCGCCGGAGGGAGATAGTTTCTAACGAAATAAGAATTTTCGTACCAATCATTATTTTAGCATTTATATATAAGTACCAGAGATATTTTCTAGGGTTTATTTTCAATTCGCAAAGAAAAGGCAGTCTTTTTTGCCCTTTGATTGAATATCATAGGAACCTTACACGTCGGGGGCTGTCCATTAATCACGTGATGTTTTTAACAAATTTTAGACACCTCCCCTCCCCCTGGTGATACGTGGTGAGGTTTTATACTAACCCCCCCCCCTCCCCCACCTAAGATCACGTGTATTTTTTTTTTACATAGTATAGGGTCATGTTTGAAGAAACACTGACTTAAAAAACAATTTAATCGAATAATTTAAGCAATTAAAAACTATACGAGTCATTTGTCTTGTAAGTATTTAAACAACACTACGAATCTACAACCGATAATAATTTCGGTATAGACTAGATTCGAAAATTAATACACGTGATGTCTTCTTATACTGGCTTATACCCCTCCTCCCCTTATGATACTTGGTCTTTTTTTTCGGACCCCCCCTCCCCCTTTAGGCATCACGTGATTAATGGACGACTCCTTGGCATTTGCGACTTTGGACCTGAACATCTGTAATGCTAAAATAACGTTTGTACTAAAATTCAGCTTGTTTCCTAAGTCCTTATTCCATGCCGCTAATATCTCCATACCTTTGCTCTGTATGTACGATCTATATTCTTTGGGCTCGTCGTATCTCAGTACTAGGTGGCACTGCGGAACGTCAATGCCTTCTTCGATGACGCTGGTAGATATGAGGCAGTTCAAGTCCCTGTAAATTAATCGAGTACTTACACGTATATGGCCTTGAGGAAGACCGGCGTGACATATCGCTTACATGTCGACTCTCATTTGTCTAGTCTTCGAGACAATGTTACACAGTATAACGCGTTTCAAATGAGAATAGGAACGTCAATGACCTTTTTCTATCAAATATCACTGGAAAGTGCGATTTTCAGAAAAACTTATGTGCATATAAATATTAATAGCCTTGCATCGGATTTAAATAATAACTTTAAATAGTAATCAATTATCTAAACATAAATTTAACTATCATAACAGTCTAAATTCGAAACAATATGGCGCCGACTCGATCCTATTCTCATTTGAATCGCACTATACAATATTTTTAAGATCAAACTATACTCCGTACGTCAAACTATTTTCCGCGATCAGAACTGTACGTGTAACGGTCGCTTATTATTCATTAATTTTTCGAATTTCATCTTTTTGTTAACGTTTAGATTATATTGGATCAAAACAGCCTTCGTCGTCCAGTGGTTTATAGGACCTATAGGTCGGACCTGCGCCTGATCTCTCGCCAGTCGTATCGGTCTGTCCGTCCCACTGGGTTATGAGAGTAAAGGAACAGAGAGTGCTCTTGTGTACTGCCCACACTTGGGCACTATAAAATTACTCCCGCGTAACTGGCCTGGTTTCAATGAAACCGGTCACCGTCACCGAAATCTGTGTGGGAGCTTTTATCAGATCTGTATTTATACATATTGATACGGATCTAGTTATCTCATTTCTTAATTTTCATCAACTTCACTCTATTTCTTGCGTCGTGTCTTCCTTTTTCAATTGTACTGGGGCCAAGGCGTGTAGAAGCCACAACACGTGTAAAGTTTATTATTTCAATGAATTCTGGGTTAGAATACAAAAAATCCATCATGAGAAATGTTACTTACCCATTTTTGAATTTCAAAAGAGCTTGACTACTCAATTTTTTAGCATAATGTTGTTCTCGGGTATTATTAAAGGGGTTAGTGTTGAAACCGACGAGAAAATCGTGTTTCAGGAATCCAAATTCAGAAGGGTTGGTTTCGCGAACACTTTTCAATAGATTGTACAGGATTTTACTAGTAAATCTCTCCTGTGTGAATATAATACCACACAGGGGTTTCCTTGTGTGATTAACGTCCAACTGCACTGAAAATTAAGTATTAAATTAAAATGATATACAGTTAAGCTCAAAAGTGCAAGACTTCGTTTAAAACGAATTTAGAGTTTTACAGAAAAAATTACAGAAAATTTTGCTGTGACTGTACCTAGACGAAGAGATTAGACAAAACAAACATACAACAACAAACATATAATATATGTTTGTTGTTGTATGTTTGTTTTGTCTTATAATTTTGTCTTTTTGTTTTATAATATTATTATATGTAATAACTTAATAAGAAAATGTTTAATATTACAAATGTTTGTTTAGTTTTCATGTCACAAGGGTTAAAACGATTTCATTACATTTTTGTTTATAAATTGATTAAACATAGTGTGTTTGCATGTTTCTAGTGGGGTAAACAGTTGTTTCATTTCGATTTTAAATTCTCAGGAAATATCTATGATTAGAAGGAAATTATAATTTTCTTTTACCTCCTCTTTTGGTGTACACTTCAGGATTATACTCCCTGAGTATGTTCAACATTTTTAAAACTTTCTCTGACGAAAATCGCACAATCCGTTCGTAGCCCTCGTATTTTTTCATGCTGTCTACTAATATTGTACGCGCCCTGAAAATAAAACATATACATAATAAATAAGAATCAAATTGAAGAAAACCAGTATGCCTAATAGGCTTAAAGGTATTTGAAATATTGTATTGTAAAGGTACATTTTCTTCTTATTTTTATACAGTGTGTGTCGTCTCAACGTTAAGAGATTTTAACAGCAGAATAGGCTTAATTTTATCGTCGACGACGACGAAACACCGCTTTTTGGGGTCGTTTTTAAAGTTTATCAGTACTCCGAGCAAAGCTTTAGGTTACCCAGTGTAACCAGGTACTTAATTTTATTTATGACCTATCCACATGAAAAGGGTCTCATTTTATTCTTAAGAATATTTTAACATAATTAAATAATTTATTTTATTACTTACTCGGAATAAGTAAGAATTTATTACTTAGTCAGAAAAAAAATTGACTCAAAAAATATATTTTATAAATAAATTTTATCTACTTAGCTCGTTTACTTCAAAATTTTATTTCTGTTACTGCCTACAGTATGACATTTATAATATAACACCAAAAGTTCTATTCCTTCTGGAATAGGATGTGTTGTGGGAATTATGTGTGTCTTACCATAACCATTATTATAGGATACTAGCTGACCCCTGCCACCGGGTACCAGTTTATCTGGTACCCATGGCCTCCTAGTAGCAGACTCAGGGGGAGTCTGCTACAGTACTGGTGGAGGCCGAGGAGGAAGCGCACCTAATACCATCTGGTGCGCCCATCGTGGAGGGCCTTAGGGCTTTAATGACGGAGCCGCTTGTAGGCGGCTGCCGCCGGCGGGGTCGCGGATGTGTGTATCGTTCCCGTGGCCCCGTCAGAGGGCGGTGAGGAGGAAGATGGGGGGGTTTTTAGTGGGTATACCATGAGTCCCACATCACCACTTGGGTGCCCCCTGCGCCTGGGTGGTATGCGTAAAGCATTTTCCCCCCCAGAAAAAAAAAAAAAGGATACTAGCTGACCCCCTGACCCCGACAGAGGTTGTTTTGTCTTAAATATGAACTGGGATGAATAAATGACTACACTACTACTACTCCTACACCAACTCATACACCAACTCCTATACCTACTCCTACTACTACAACCTACACCTTTTCCAATATTAGTAAAGGAGGTCCAAAAACCTATACAGCTATATTTATACAATACTTACGTCACTCAATAATTGTTTTGCCTTCCCGAAATCTCTCCACTAACACTTGAACTTTATTGTATGGTATTAAAGTTCAAATAGAATTTTAAGTAATATTACGAATAGTTTGTATGGGAGTATAGAATAGTGTTGTTTTTAGACTTTTTCAGGGAATTTTTAAAACTTTTCTCTCCGTAAGCATCCTTGTATTTCAAGGAATATTCTCAAAAAATAAATAGCGAAGACGGTCCTTGAGAATTGCGCTTAGCAACAGATACAGCGATTCATTTTTATATTATAGATTAATATAATTAAGTATACTCACTCAATGCAGCGAGTTAAAGTAAAAGAATACAGTAATTCCTCCTCTTTAGTCTGGGCTTTTCTCTTCAGGCGTTCCAATAAGACCATATAAGCCAAAATACTCAGATTTCCTCCATAGACTCCCATAGTTTGTATTGAATTTATAGAAGAGGATATCATATTTCTAACTGTTTTGACAATCTGCGAATTATATATTTTTATTATAATGTCGATATTATTTTCATATCCCCACATGTTTCTTTATCTTATTTTCACATCTCAGAGTGAATATACATTACATTATGAACATAAGGGTGAATTCGATCTTATTATAGATTTCAACGATTACGTTAATTTTAATATTAGCAATATTATCATGAAACTTCTCCATTGACCGTCACGATTGATTTGTTTGACGATAGATCGCCATAATACGCAGAAGAAAAATAAACATGTTATTTAATATAATTTGGGTTACCTTCTTAGGATCTCGGCTTATGTCCACCTGACCTGGTTTCAGTTTGATTTCCATGGTTCTGACAGCGGGCGTCAGTTTCACACACATGATGAGATTCTGCAGATCCCGCAACAGATCTATGGCGGTTTCCGCATCTTTACTCAATATAGGCGCGGTATAGAAATGTAAAATTTCCTTTGGGTTTGTAGAGTAACTGTAAACGAAAGAATGTGTGAAAAAATTAAATCAAACAAATTAAGGAGCCAGTACCTGCCTGGGGAGTTCTGATAATTAAAAAAAAAATAAACTTTATCACAAAATAATATTATGTGGGATTCGAACCCACCACATTCCGAATTTTCAAACAAAGCTAAAATTTTATGTATGTGTACTAAACTGCCAATTGTATTAGACATTATTTATATTATATTGTTGCACGAAAAAAATATATATATATATACATATAGCTTAGAAATGCACAGTTTCCCAGGCATATCTAGATCAATTTTTCCCCCAAAACTCCCTGCATACTATATTTCATGGTAATACTTGCAGCCGTTTCCGAGGAACCGATTATATATTATACACAGGATTGTCTCGCTTATAGTATAAGATCGTATTTATTGCGCAATGCGCGGTGAATAAGTGACATTTAAATTGGTAGCATTGTAGTGGCCTATAATGCTACCAATTTAAATCATTTTTTTGAGCTTTGTTTACATTTTGATTATACACATTTAATCAGAACGAAGTATAGACGATTTTTAAGGAATAACAGCCGAACATTTCAACGTTTCATAAGTTAATGGCTTCTTAAATCACAATTCACCGGCTGTTAGTCATTACTATTGCTGCTTGGCAGAAGGAAGGACAAATATCTTGTGAGTTGTGACTTGAGATCCTTTTACTTTACAATAAGGTCTGTATTCACTTTGATTAGTGCGAGTGCATAGTGCGAGTGCTTAGTGATTAGTATAAATACGTGTGGACAGCGACTGCGAGTGTTTAGTTGAAGTGATTAAAAGCCTGTTCTATTTTTTTGCGAGTGGACTGCGTGGAGTGGAAGGGTGCGCTTCCCCCTTACTCGGCGCGTGCCTCCTACTAAACACGTCTAGACATGGTTTCAAATGAATTTACTAAACAGAGCCACTAAACAGTATTGGACACTAATCGCACTACACACCTGCACTACACACTCGCACTCGCACTAATCAAAGTGAATACAGGTCTTTAGGGATGTTGCCAAGTGTTAAAAAATATAGGCAAATAAAAAATGTTGTGCCCTATCTAGATCTTTTTCTCGCAAAACTATTTGTGACGTCACAATCTGTCATTGTTTAGTGACAAATGGCGGTAGCACATCGTGACGTCACAGGTGAAATATATCGCTCTCTTTTATTTTTTAATTTAAATTGTTTGTATCTTCGTTATGTTTTAAGATTTACGAAAATGAGTTTTAGATTGTTACCAGACTACGGCGAAGCCAAAACAAAGGGTAATTAATGGTTTTGCCAGTCTATGTATGTATGATTGTTCTACCCTAGTGCCTAAACTACTGGTCCGATTTTAACGAATGGGCTGTCAAAAGATTCACAATAATCGCTCGGGTAATGGTAACGGCTTAAGCTATTTTTTATCAACATGATTTAATGGTGATTTTTATCAACAACAAGCTATTTTTTTTTATCAACATGCCCATCTTAACTCTTCGGATTACGAGTGTCCATGGGCAGCAGTAATCAGTTTCCATTTAATGAAAAACATTTAAAGACAACTTACGTTAACACCTCCCCCATTTCATTGACAGTGGCTATTGTCGCTTGGAACGTCTTCTCCAAAGTTTTGAGTGTCTCCTCTACTTTGCTGTACTTTATGTTAGCATTCAAAAGAGTCGCTGTCAAACCTGTAAAAAACGGGCACGTAAGCTAATTACCTTCTCTCATTTATTATTATAATTTTAATTAATTTTATCTTTTGGTTTTTGAAAATAAATTATTAAAAGAATAGTTCAATTTTTTATCATAACTTTTGGAGTAAATAAAAAAAATCCTGAGTTGAGCTGTATGCTAAGAGAAAAAGAAACTTTTTAACTTTTCTTAATTTTATACTTTAACCAGTAGTTAATTTTTTAGGATAGAATGAAACCGACTTTTTCTAAAATTATAGCCTGCCTTAATCTAGGCATGTTAGCGAGTGTATTTTATTTACAAAAAGATAACTACTGTACTGTACTGTACTGTAGGTACTACCTTTAATACAATAATATTTTAATATGGTTAAAATCAATTACGGATATTTTGGGCATGTTATAACTCTCTCTACTCTATCTACTGGTTATGTAAATACGTTAAGGCAGTAAAAAATCAAAAATTAAACTAAATGTATATGGGTTGTTTTTTCAGTCAGTGACCAAACTTTCTTACTTGAAAAATAAAATCAGTTGTTTCCTACAAAAGGGCAATGGCACAATAGCATTTAGCATTTTTTGAAAAACAGCTACCCCACGGGGGTCATTGGTCATTGGACGAAATCAAGCGCAAAAGCTAGTAGACTATAAGCAAGTTAAGTTAAATCCATACCAAGTACTCTGGGATGCTTGTGAGGAGGACATTGCTCAAAATGTTTCATCACTGCTCGCATCGGGTGGTCCTCCACAGCGTGATGACACTCATCAAATATTATCAAGTTAATATCTTCAATTCTTATGTAGTTGTGTGTGAGCATGTCGCTTAATATCTGAGTTGTCATTACTATCACCTGAAAATGTTAATATGAAATAGGATAATATTATTACGTCATACTTACAAAAACATTAACAAAGTGAAGGCATAAAAGTTAACAATTAAAAGTTAATAATTTATACTTTCAGGATACACTTTTATTGTATTGAATAATACTGGAAAAAGTAAGGACAGATTGCCTGATACCCACAAAATCAGAGGTGTTAAAGTTATAACATTTCCAGCCTTTAAAGCTCCCAACCGCCCTTGGTTCTCCAGTAGGTACCCATTTGTGACAAGGCCTGGCTATCCATTGGTAAAATAAAAGGTCCTAGCTACCACCAGCATTAAAGTAAACTAGGATTGCCTATATTATTATAAGTTGCAAAATATAAAACCCACACCTCATATTTAGACAATTCGGAGTCCCATTTAGTTTTGTTCCAGTAATCAACCCCGTCTTCCCCGCTGTAGCCACCTACACCATTTACAGGACACCGACATTCTATTACTTTTTTCTGAAAAAAAAAAAAAACACAAAATATACTAAAAGTCCTAAAAAGTGCAGACATTTTAAAGTTAACTTAAAAGTTTAAGAAATATTATTTTAAAATTCACTGCCAAAATTCATAGACAAAAAATTGGCTCGGGTTCCATAAAAACTAAGCTTTCTTTGGTGTTCGGTTATCATCAAGTTTAGAAACCCCTGTTATAGAGCTTTGTATACAAGAAATAAAAATATTTTTATATACCTGTTGTCGAACAAGTGGAACTGTATTGACAAGGAAGAAGCAACGTTTCCCACCTTGCCCCCATGGTTTTGGGTTTGGTTCCTTAAATCTTTTGATTAGTTGTGTAGCAATTAATGTCTTGCCAGAACCTACAATGATTTGAAATTATGAATACAAGTATTTATACTGTTGACAAGTAACTCGTAAAAAATTAAAAATATATGTATATACTTCACCAATAGACCTGGTGTACCACTTTTGAACCTTAGTACAAAACTATGTTGGGACCAAAATAGGTACTATTAATTTCATATTAGACTTATCAGACTTCATTTATTAAATTCTGCTCTAGTTGTAATATAATATGCTACAACTAGAGATTAACTATATTGGTAAGATTTTTGAACATTACTGTAAGAATTAAATACTATATGGTTACATTTTCCCCTTTCTAATAAAAATATTTACAGTGGATTAAGTTTGTTTTGTCCTTATACTTAAAAGTCACTTGACAGACAAGTATGAAACATTGTATAGCTTATACACTGTATAAATAAATTAAATAGCCTGGGTATGTATGCCTCTGTTATGTGATTTCCTACATGGAAGGTGCACAGATTGCATCAGGTTGTAATTATGATGCAACTTATTATTAGGTAGGGTCAACGTGGGTATAATTGACCAATTAAGGCAGATTTTATTATAAATTACTATTTTCCTCTAATATGAAATGAGATACAAACTGGATTATTTTTATGTATCATCCCATTTAGATCTTTTATACAGTGAACTAATAACTTTTAATTTTTTTCTTACAGAAAATTTGTTACAATTTTTTTTTGTCAATTTACCCCTATGTTTCTAAGTCTGACCAGAGGATTTCAATGTTTGACCAGTCGATGTTTTAGTGGTTGACCATGTAAATAAAACAACATAATATTATTTAAAAAATGTTCTTATTGCAGCAATATTTGTATATATGTCACCGTAAAATTGTGAAAACCGTTAGATTGTAAAATAACTAACGAGATTGTAAAAATATATGGAAAGATTCAAAACTATATAATACCTATATTTATAATGTAACGATAAATAATGTGTTAAATTATAGGCAGAATATTCGCGTCGGAAGTCTATAAACATTTTACAATTTCACTAGTTATATTACAATCTAACGGTTTTTACAATTTTACGGTGACAACATTATAAGTAAATAGTAACATTAAAACAGTCTTATTAAGTTCACAACAGTCTCATAAAATCTTCATTTCAATTAAACTTTAAGTCTAATAAAAATATATAATATAATAAATATATAATAATATCTTACCTTGGAGGTAAGATATTATTATATATTTTATGTATCTAATTAACTGTTTATTAATGCTATGTGATATCCCGTATTTTCGTGCAGTTTCTCTTTTTTTTTTTGACCCATCTCCAATTTCCTGAATCGCGAGATCCAAGCTTTCTTCACTATACTTGAAAAAAATTTTTTTGGTGACATTTTACATTGGTACCCAGTATCTGAAAATGAAATTTTCATCTGATAAGCTTTAAAGCTATTACACATTTATGTAAAAATACACTCTTCATTCTAAAGTTTGGTCAAACACTGAAATATTATTGGTCCAGTATTAACTGCTCCAGTAATTGACCATCTGGTCAATTATTGGTTACAGGATAGTTAAGAAAAAAAGAAATGTACACAGTCAAATTGCTAATCAAACACAACTCGTTTGAGTTAAAATTATGAAAAATTGTATATTATCAGTAATTGACCATTTTGGTCAATAACTACGAATCCAACCATTTCGTGTTTCCATAGTTGACCAGCGTGAAATATCACGAAATAGTAATCAAATTACAAAAAAAAATTACCACAAACAGATCTACACACATTTTTCTTCAGTTTAAACATACATTTTGCATAAAGCATAAACATTGAACAGAGATATAAGTAATTTTAAAAAACATACCTGACGCGAGCTCCTTACTGCAGGCAAGAAAAAATGGCGACGTTTTGCGCGTCTCTTTCAAAACTTACAAAATTTAAAAGTCGCCGTCACTATAGCTGTCTTTGAACGCGATTGGTCATTCACTCAATAGTGCCATCATAATTTAGAAGACCATATACAACGATTTGTCAACAAGAAAACTTAATATTGGCGCATGAATTCAAAATTGGTCAATTACCCATACATGGTCAATTATACCCACGGTGACCCTATGTAGCTTTATGTAAAATCTTATTACCTATAGGTAAATGTTTAAGTGTGTTTTTTGAAATAGGTATGTAGCTCTATGTAAAATCTTATTACCTGTAGGTAAATGTATAAGTGTGTTTTTTGAAAACGCTATCTCCTCAAGTTGAACTTGGTATGCTCTTGGTATTATTTTCTTTAAATCTGCATCTTTATCTTCCATGGTTTTTGCTGATGAGAAGATTCTTCATAAGTATTCTCCAGTAAAAATATACAAAATGCCCCCAAAATCTTTATATCTAAAAAAGAAAAAAAAAATACTTAAGTAATGTAATAAAATTATTACCTGACAATTTTTAATTTTTATTCATATAATGCTCAGATCAAATAAAAAATAATAATAAATACTTTTTATTTAGTCTGAGATATAATGGATATTTTTTTTAAATTACTTTTCCAACACCTCTTCAAAACAAAACGTCTTGTTCAGACAACATAGATTATAATACTGAGATTCAGACAAGCTGCAACAAGTTTAACGTCCAACCAGAATAAAATATCACATATCATAACAATGGTGACTCACTTATGTGCATACCTACTTAATAATCCTAATATTTTTATATGTTCAACATTTAATTTTCAAATTCAAAGGCTATGTCAGTTACCTACCCTTATTTGCAATTATACTGGTAGTTTCATCATGTACACAGACTTTAGGACCTAGGGGAGCGCTTCACATTTAATAATGAGAGAACTTATCTGAATAATTCTGAGAATGCTCCATACCACTTCATACTGCTCAGTGCTCAGTGGTCAGTGCTCACAGTATGTAGCACGAAGTATGTATGTAGGAACGTGATAATATTACGTGTACCACTTTCATTGGATGTATGTTGTACCTATGTATCATATAATATTTTCGGGATTTACCGGTCACGGATAGGTACAGAATACTACAGATAACAGAGTAAACTGTAAAGGCAATAGACACTATCTAAAGACAAGAACGTAATCACGAAGGTAATGATTACCGATTCCAAAGACTTCTAACCAAACAACCAAACTTCTAAACCGTTCAAATGAGAATAGGAACGTCAATGACCTCTAGGCTCTATCTGTCAAATGCAGTCAAATGTCACTTGAAAAGTACGGTTAGCAGAAAAATTTATTTGCCAATAATAATAGTCGAAAATTATAATTATTTATAAACTCAACACGACCACGACGACCGACACTGGCAGAATGATGCCAAAGAGAATATAATCACTACGTTCTGCAAAAGTAAAATTAAAAATTTTAAAAAGCCCCCGACACAAAAAAATAACTTTAAAAAGTAATAAATAATATTTTTAACATAATAATGTTATCGTCACATATAATATTATGTAAGATGAAATATTTTTATCCCACCAAAAACATTTTCATGTAAAAAAATTATGCTAAGACGATACCATATGACTAACACTGTCAAAAAGTTATGAAATCTCATGTAAAACCAAGCTTCTTACCCTACACGCCTTAACTCTGCAAGCGTAACTTCACAAACTCTACACCTTAGTCATTTTATGTGGCTTGGCCATTTCTTGGCATATTTTTTTTTACATGAAAATGTTTTTGGTGGGATTTCACTTCTTTTTGTAAGTTGTTATAACAGAATTGTTATTTTCTTTTTCTTTTTTTTTTTTGGTGTATTTCTTTCACAACAGAGAACGGTTTTTTTCTGCCCACTCTCTCTTTGCCTTTTTTAGGGTTCCGTAGTACTTAAGGAACCCTTATAGTTTCGCTCAGTCCATATTCTGTCTGTCTGTCTGTCCGCGCCTCTAGCTCCTGTAATTATGAATATAAATTAATGAAATTCATTCAAATCACGGTTTTGGGATTATAAAAAAATAATAATTTTATATTTTAAGGGTGGCTCTCCATACATGTGAAGTGGGGAAGAAAAATATTTTTTCAGTCTACCCCATCGTGTGGGGTATCGTAAAATAGGTCTTTTAAAATAAAGGCAAGGTTTCATACGTTACTTTTTTATAAAGTTGACCATTTTCGAGTAATCGGCCACCAAAGTAGTTTGTAAGTTGCCCCCGCCCCCCTAGCATTTTTAAACTATATGAGATAGAAACTTGCTAAAAAATCTTTAGGAAAATTATTGTGAACCAAATCGGACAGTTACATTTGTAGTAATTAAAAAAAAAGGATATTACGCGTTTATAGTTACGGAACCCTCCTTAGACATGTCCTGACATGCTCTCGGTTAGGTTATAAGTTTAATATATTGCAACGTACGTAATACAAGTTACAATACAAATTTTCATTATCTGATAGTACTTCAAACAAGCAAATCTTGTAAATATGAATTGAGATTCTCGGAAACGGCTTTCAGTATTTCAGCTACTAAGCGACAGACTTTGCGTTAATGGCAAACTGATGAACGCGGGTTCGAATCCCAGTCAGACGATTTTTTTTTAATTCTATATTTTTTATTATTCTATGTAATAGGGTTTCGTAATACTCGAGGAAACCTTATAAACTTACTGTGTCCGTCCGTCCGTCTCCGTCTGTCTGTCTGTCCGTTGTTTCAGCTTCTGTTATCCTACTAATATTACAAATGTGAATGTGAGAATGGATGGATGTTTGTAACTAGGGCATCGAGACCGGTTTTACCCGAAACCGAAAACCCGGGTTTTCCCGGGTTTTCGGGCCTACAACAAAAACCGGTTTTCGGTTTTTTCGAGCTTTTTTTCATTATGAAATTCTACAATAGTTTATAACAGTTAGGCCCACTTGCGCCAATCCGGGTTTAAGTTAACCCTGGGCTAAAAATCATGTTATCTCTCTCGTTCTTCGTATTTGTGAAAGGGAAAGCATGATATTTTAACCCAAGGTTAACTTTAACCCGGATTGGCGCAAGTGGGCCTTACAGTCACAAACCGAACGTTATAGTGGCTTGTGATTGTCAATGTAGAATTTTAGAACAATAGTTATAATGTTTTCATGTTGTATGTAGTACATTTGGGGGCACGGCAGTGCCCCCGCCCCGCCAGGACGAGTGAGCGAAGCGCAAGGGACCAGACTACCTTTTCTCGAAGCGATTCGTCGATTTTTGGACCTTCATAACTTGGTATAATTTATTATTCCATCAGCGCTTAGTGCGAATTGCTCTCCGTTCCCATGATACCCAAAAATCGAGTGGGCCTAACGGAATCCGTCCCATTGTATTAAAAATGTGTGCTCCAGAGTTGGCACCAGTCTTAACGCATCTTTTTCGGCTCACCTGCTCTTATGGCACAGTCCTGGCATCTTGGTAGACAGATTTGGTGTGCTATCGCCTGCCCTGTTCATACTGCATAATGCATATCAATGATAATATTATGTGATGACGACAGTACGGGTGATGCCTTATATACAGGTCGCCCGAACATCTCTCGGCAAAACGTCATTGAGAGTCTAAACGAACTTGTCTCTCAAATTAAGAATTCATTGGAGAAGATCTCTGAATGAGGTAGACCTTTTTTTTTTTTTTGTTTCCGGGGGGGAAAATGCATTACGCATACCCGAGTGGTGATGTGGGACTCCCGTATAGGCTAATGAGACCCACGGTATACCCACTAAAAACCACCCCCCACCTTCCTCCTCGCCGCCCTGTGACGGGGCCACGGGAACGATAAACACATCCACGACCCCGCCGGCGGCAGCCGCCCACAAGCAGCTCCATCCTAGGCCCGAAAGCCCCAGGCGCACCAGATGGTAAAGTGCGCCTGCCTCCTCGGCCTCCGCCAGTACTGTAGCAGACTCCCCCTGAGTCTGCTACTAGGAGGCCACGGATACCAGCCTCCACAACCGGTACCCGGTGGCAGATCTGGTATGTGGTACACCTCGGCCGCAGAGGATAGGGCAAGCGGCGCACCGTAATACCAACTTGCCTCTTCCTCTGCGGCCCCACCAATGCCGTTAACCGTACGGAACGGCCCCGCCAGCTCGCAGGGGGGTAGGGAGAGTGGCACAACACCACCACGCCTCTCCCCCTGCGATCCCTCCACGGCCGCAGAAGATAGGGAGTACGGCGCACCGTAATACCGGCACTCCTCTTCTTCTGCGGTCCCACCTCTAAGCGCGTCCGCAGCGGACTCCTCCAGCCCGCTGGGAGCGGCCTCCTCGGGCCAGGCGTTGGCAAACCAGCCGGCCCTGGTTGCCTCTTCGCTTCACCGTGGATGTCCAGTCCACGGTTACTAAGCCCCACCGCCACGACAAGGCGGGCAACCATCGGGGGGAGAGGTAGACTTAACTTAGTCCAATTCAACACCTCTAAGACACTTCTGTTTCTACACGCCTTAACTCTACAAGCCTAACTTTACAAACTCTACACTTTAGTCAAATTATGTGGCTTGGCCATTTCGTCAGGCAACGTATTTTGACTAAGGTGTAAAGTTTGTGCAATTATTAATTACTTTACATGAAAATGTTTATGGTGGGATCACATTTTACCAGTATTACGTTGTTACAACAGAAAGCGGCTGATAAAAGTTAATTTTAGACATTCCTAACAAAATTCTACAAAATCAACAAAAAACCCGAAATAACGCGATAGATGGCGCTTTCACAGATAATTAACTTTAACTCCCTTGTTTAAGGGGTTGGAAGATGAAAGTTCCAATTTTGAGAATTTTTATGTTGGTTGTGTACTAATACAATCTTACGTAACAAATATCAGCTTTCGAGAACATCCGGAAGTACGATATAATTTTGTTGATCATCAGTGAGTCAGCGACGGAATCAGGGGTTTTTTAGATATCAATAAAATCTAAAGTATAAGACGTAGGTAATCGAAACTTTACATGTTTAATGAGACCGCTGATGGGAACAAATCCTGAAAGTTTCACTTATCTGGTACAATCCAAACTCAAGTTATGAGGGTTCAAAAAATCGACGAAACGCTTCGAGAAAAGGTGGTTTGGTAGTGCCCTTGCGCTTCGCTTGACGTCTTGGCATGGGGGCACTACCGTGCCCCCAGATTTTCCAATCGTCGCCTCGTCGGGGGACCGCTAAAGTTTATAAAGTGTTTTTCCAACAACAGCTATGTAGGTAATAATTTATTACGAATTACATATTTTAGGTACCTACGAGCGAATTTTTTATCGGAGTAAATTCTTTTGTTGCAATCTGCGACTTCACCTCGTTTTCTCACATAGCGGTCCCCCGACGCGACGAGACGTATGGATGACGTATATGCATCTGAAGGATTGAACTGGATTGAACGTGCAAAAGAATGAGATGGAATACATTACACAGCGTAGGTATAGGTCGCGCGACGAATTAAGACCTTTCGACAAAAGTAGAGGGGGTATGCGCAGAAGTCAGTTTTGGGTGTGTTTGGCGGTAGCGGGCTCGGGCGGGGAGGTGTGGACATCTGGGGGCATAGATTATACAGATAATATTATATACTAGTAGGTGTGGACGCGCCGAACGCATGCCGAACGTGGCTGCCGACACGCTATATAGTACGTTAGTAATATATATTCTTTGCTATTGGTCACATGCGCGAACTTTCCCCTCCACTATCACTGAGCGCTCATAAACCGTTGCGCGACCTGTACCTATCTTATTACGACCCATTTCTATTTTTAAATTTAAATATTGTGTTCGAATTTTAAATTTAAATATGTTCCAAATTGTTCATTCACAGTCCTGAAACCAGCTCGTTATTACCGTCAGCTTTATTACTATTAATATTATTATTATTATTTTGTATTCATGAACGTATAAAAAAGGCGGACCCCGCATCAGGAACATGAATAGTGTAACAATCAAAGTAAGACGGCCGTATCGTAGCGACACGCACACGCACACATTGACAGTCAAAGTAAGACAATCGGCTGCCATTACGCTGCTGCGAGTTGAGTGTGACACACGTTTTTCGAAAGAAAAAAAAATGCCGTCCTGTGTCATTAAATCGTGCCGAAATAATAATGGAATAATTAAGAAACGCGAGGGAATAACCTACCATAGGTAAGTCAGTAAATTATTTTGTATTTAATACGTAAACAAACAAATGCAATTCATTAATAATTTGATAGAAAAATGTGAGCTGACATTAGAGGTGAGACGTATTTAACGTAACAGGTAAAAAGTAACAGGTATTTGGAAATAACACATAACAGTCGATATCCAGTTATTAAAATAACAGTTATTAAATAATATAAAAATCGTCGACGACGATATAACGTCGATGTTCTTCATCTGCGTACAGCGTACGTGTTATCTACGGCGGGCTTATTACGTATCGACAGTACTGTACAGCCTGTCTATTCTGTAAGAACATTTTCAAATCTCGAAAGCTGAATCCGCGGTGAGTGTCAAATTTTTATATGATATTTGACACTTGCCGCGGATTCAGCTGTCGAGATATTTGAAAATGTTCTTAGAGAATAACACTGCAGTACTGCCTCTACCGAACAATCGAGGAACTAAAATTGCAATCAATCGTTCGATTTCTTCACTGCTGTCAAATTTTTCGTATTACGTAAGACTTTTACAGCTTAGCGAAAGCAATCAGCGAGCGATTTGAACTGTCAGTTAGCAATAATAAAAATTGTGATTTTTTCTCGAATTGTCTATAGCGGAGTGGGTAGTGGTACCTATTTAAAGTATAAGTACCTGGGCGACCGAGCTTTGCTCGGTTATTACTACTTATTGTAATATGGTGGTGGTTATAAAAAAAATAAATAAAAAATAAATAAAATAAATAAATAAATTATTAAAAAAAATATTATTATTATTATATTATTTTATCTATTTCACTACCAGCAAATAGTACCTACTTACTAGTTACTGTGCGAGATGTAAAGTTATTTTGTTCTCGAAACAAGCACAACTAACGCGCACACAGAATATTTTGGTAATATACATGAAAAACGCGAATGTGATAGAATATTTTAAAACGAAATATGTTTCCACGTGAAATTCGGCCCCAAACCATTTTCTTATATCATTTCTTATAAGTTTTTTCATGACCTAAAACAATATGGTAGCACTTGTAAACATATGACCGAAGTTTGCTTGACTTGACATGTCATTAATAATTCCTATGATTGCTACCAGTTAAATTGTTTTGGCGCTAGTTTCGTAGCAAAAATGAAACAAAGTGCAATCAACCATAACAGCGAGCGATTAGCAATCTATAGCATAGGTAATACGATTTTATTTAAAGTTCAGCAATCGATTGCGCGTATATCGCGCGATGACTGCAAGATTTTTGCTAATCGCTATTTTTACGTAATACGGCGGCCGATATACTATAGTCCGATCTTGTCTCTCTGTTACACATACAACGACTCCATAAGCAAAAACGAAATGCACTTAATATTTAAATACTCTCTATGTCTCTCTTACAATTATAAGCATCTACAATTTGCTGAGACGTTTGGTGGAGTCTTAAAAATTTTGTATGGGGGTGGGGGGGGGGGGGGGGCGTCTCTCGGGGTCTTCGGGGTATATACCAGTTCCCGACAGGAATTTGGGGAATATATTGGAGTCAAAATGTAGGGCTCGTTCTCTCGATTCCAATGAACTATGGTTAAAAACACGTGTAACTTGTTATCCACCGCGCGAAAACCGCTGCATCACGAAGACTATTACCTCCATAGTAACCGTATATTTGATTCAATTCATCAAACAAAATCATTCAATATTTGACTGTTACATTTGACAGGTATCCGAAACAGGTAGTGTATAACAGTAACAGGTATAACAGGTATCGTCTAAACCCTGTTATAACCCACCTCTAGCCATAGAGTACCTCTAGCTGACATCTCTCTGACGTACCGGTGTTGCCATTTATAGAAATAAAAAATTACCCTAAATTGTAGGAGATTTCAGTATGTGTTATGTATGTACCTGTTAGCTATTTGAAAAAAACTTGTAGACAAACTCAAATTAAGTATCTATGCATCGATGCTTTAAATACACATGTAAAAATAATTTGGATATAATAATATTTAAAAAAAAATTAACATGAATCGTGATTATGTATTCGGTTTTGTTAATAATTTGTTAACAAGCTT
This sequence comes from Glaucopsyche alexis, assembly GCA_905404095.1. Lineage (NCBI taxonomy): Eukaryota > Metazoa > Arthropoda > Insecta > Lepidoptera > Lycaenidae > Glaucopsyche > Glaucopsyche alexis. The sequence goes on from FR990059.1 coordinate 14,585,686, forward strand.
TTGCTCGTAACTTCATTCGCGTAGATACCAGTTTTTAACCGACTTCCAAAAAAAGGAGGCGGTTATACGTTCGGCTGTATATATGTGGCTGTATGTTCAACGATTACTCCGCCGTCTATGGACCGACTTTTAAATTTTTTTCTGTGATGTATAGGATATAATCCGAAATTGGTCCTTTTGGCATTAACGTGGTGACCTGATGATAGGATCCCTGAGGACGTCGTGTTAGTTACACTATTTATAACTCAAGAACTGCTGAACCGATTTGGCTGAAAATTGGTGGGGAGATATCTTAAAACCAGGAGGACATAGGATATTTTAATCCTGTTACCAAGGGACTCAAAACTCGAGCTGCTAAAACAACTGGACCCATTTGGCTAATTTTGGTCTTGAAATAATTGTGGAAGTTCAGGGAAGGCTTAAACAAAAAAGAAAAAGGTGAAAAATATTGGAAAAGGTGAGTAGGTTACAGGTGATAGACGGACAGCGAAGTCTCGTGAATAGGGTCCCGTTTTAACCGTTTATACCCTTTACGGAACCCTAAAAACATAAATAGGTATAGAAAGGGGAATTACAACCCGTCGGAAATATCTGCGAACCTTGCTGGAATGCGCTTCCCTCGCACTTTACCGGACTTCACCCCGTTTTCGCGCCTATCCAGTAACGTTGCCAACGCAATTACCGACGTACGTGTATTACCTACCTATTCTCGCTTTAGTAATCGCATTATTGTTTCTCTGTTTGGTGAAATATTCATATCAATTTGCATGACGTCACTAAGCCAGGTTCGCAGATATTTCCAACGTGTTGTACATATGTGTTGTTCATCGCCGTATGGTTCCCGGCAGAGTAGAATAGGACCATTCCAAGTCTTCTCGTGGATCTCGTAGGAAGCGACTTAGGAAACACAAGCTAAACAAAGCTTAAAAACATCAAAGAGACCTCTCCAACCCGTCTCTGGCCAGCGCGCAGCGTGGAGAGTGTAGACCAAATCCTCTGACTGCTCTGGCTTACCTATATTGTCTGATAGTACAGAGAGAGTCGTGCTCCTGCAGTGACGACCTGATGATGGATGATGATGATATCCTGTAATGACTATAATTAACGCAGATAACAAACAGGTCTTCAGTTCACTCCATAGAAATTACGACGTAACTTTTTGCTGTGCTATTTCATCAATCTCATTGTCATCAAGTCATTCAAACTAATAATTAAGACTTTTTGTTAGCTGTACCTTTATACGAATGTGCTTATGTAAAATTATTAATTATGTTCATGAAAAGAGAATAGTTTCAATGAGCCTTGCTATGAAACAGTTAAGAATATTTATATTATTTGATTAAATGATAAAAAAGTTAGTTTTATTTTTCGGTATTAGCATTTTGTTTAAAATTAAAAGTGACAATAAATACGATTATATACGATAGTCAAAACGCCAAAATATGAAAAAATAAAACACAAAGTAATTGAATTTTTTTTTTAATTATGGGTAATTTTTCGCATATATGGCAATTATCCGTAAACTCACACAAACGTAAGTCGCCGCCATTGTTGGGTTTCACTCAATGCTTAGCTCTTTTTCTTTCTTATATTTTTTTTAATTATGGGTAATTTTTCGCATATATGGCAATTATCCGTAAACTCACACAAACGTAAGTCGCCGCCATTGTTGGGTTTCACTCAATGCTTAGCTCACCCTCCGTCCGCCTTTTTATACGTTCATGTTTGTATTATACTTCATGTAATACGCTTTTATTGAAGTAATATGAATAATCCGAATAATTACAGATATATGTTTGTTTCTCATATCATTTTAGAAGATACGTTCATTTACCCTCTTTTTCTTTTCGATATATTTTAATTAAAAATTTATCGTTCGTAAGGAGGAAACTCCAGTCGTGCGTCGAAGCTGACATACACACACTTTTTTTAATTTTTTAAATTTTACTTGTATTTTGTCCTTTTTAAAGTCGGTGTAAATAATGGTTACCTTACCATATACTTTCAATATCATTGAAGTAACAAGGTACCGAATTACGAATCGATAGAACATATGGAAGATAGTCAGATCCCCTCATCAACTATTAAAGAACTGATAATCTTCAAACGGATAATCAGGTCATGGTTACCTTACTTGGTTGGTTACATGGTTATGTTCTTTAAATATCGTTGAAGTAACACGATACTAAATTTCGAATCGATCGGACATAAGAAAGTTACTTAGTCAGATCCCCTCATCAACTAGAAAAGAGCTGATCATCTTCAAATGGCTGATCTTCCCACCACCAATTTTCTCATCAAACGAAGCTAAGAACACTCTCGATTAAGTCATCAATATTCACTTACAGTGCGCTTTCATTTGAGACCCCACTCGAGTATATTTGCAGACATTCAGTTATTCTTCCCCACTTTCACCCTCCACAACTTTTAAACGGCTCAACCGGTTTTCATCAAACATGTCTAAGAACTCTCGCAGATAAGTCACCTTTAATAAAAAAAAAAACGAAATTGAAATCGCTTCATCGGTTCGGGAGCTATGATGCCACAGACAGACAGACAGACAGACAGACAGACCGACAGACACGTAAAACTTATAACACCCCTCTTTTTCCGTCGGGGGTTAAAAATAGAGGTGGGACGTATTTAACGTAACAGGTAAAAAGCAACAGGTATTAGGAAATAACATATAACAATCGATATCCAGTTATTAAAATAACTGTTATTAAATAACAAAGTAAATAACATAACAGAATAATGGATCTAATACCTATGGATAGAAGACTCCGAATTTTGTAATTGCTAAAAATAACTGTATTACCATGGTAATAGAGTGTATTTAATAATGCACGTCTCATAGAGGCAAATCCGAGCCGAGCGAGATAGCCAGAAGGGAGGCCGTGTGTCTCGTTCCTGCATGTTGCCAACTGCCAACCAGAAAAATGTTGGTATTTATAAAAAGTAACTTGAAAAATCTTAGATATAACGTGTGTACTTTATTATTATTTTAACAAATGTTTATAACTATATTATATTCTAATTAAAAAAGTTAGAAATAGTCATTTAATACTAAATAAAAAAAGCAGTTTACATTAAATCCTTTTCCATCTTTTTTTATTAGATGGTATCATTCGCAAGACAATAGATACGCCATTACACATATTTTATGCCGAACACAGGATAATATTAAAATTGAAAATAGTTTTTTTCTTACTTCATGACTCATGTATCTCCGTAACTATATTTTTATTATTTATTTGATGATTTAACAGTCAAATGGTGAAAAATTGTTGTGTATATTCTTTTCGAAGTGTAAGTAATCATGGTTGCAATATTTCGTTTATTAGTAACATTAGTAAGTTAATTGTTATGTTAGTCTAGTTATTCTAGTATAAAAGTGTTAACATTAAAGCAACTGACGTTATTAAGAGTTATAACTGTACTACGTTTTATTATAAACTAGTCAGTGGCGACTCGCCTAGAAAAAGTAAGTACTGAGAAAAAAACGTGTGTAGTCGAGTAAGGCCTTTAATGATAATAATTAATATTATACAGTTTTTATAGATTTCTCAACAATGAAGAAATGCGACAAAAATGGCTCAATAGTGTTTAAGTAAGGCAGAGAGTTACATAAAAATCTGTTACATATTAATGCAGCCGTCACTTCAAACCTTCATGATTTTACACTTTCAATTTCGTCGACTTTTAAAAGCCTCAGCTGTATGTCATTCAGTGTTTCGCAATTTGTCTATCACAGCTTTGCAGTTTGTCCACACAGCAGAAAATATTATTGTCACCCTACTAGAAAGGGACACAAGGCCTCTCTTCCAACCTCTCGCTAAGCTTGTTTTTTTGCTCACAGTACTCGGTCCTGTTGTTATTCCTAGATCCATGGATTTGACATTTGCTTTCTGTTAAAAAAATTGTTTGTCATTTGTCAAAATGATAAAAACCAAAAAACTCATGGGCCATGGCAGTGGGTTTTGGTCTGGAATTATCAGAATTTTATTTTTTGTATCCTTGTAAATGAATATTTATAAGATTTAAAGTATTTTTATACTGAATCTGTTCACTGTCTGTTATCATAGAACAATTTTATCTTCTACGATTATGTTAAGCGATACTAAAAAGCCATATTACAATGTATTGTTACTGCATCCAGTTATTTTGCTAATTCTATTTATTGGAATAGTTTCACCAGGAGGTAAAGAATATCCAAAATATGTCTTATTTTATACATTAATATCAATTTTCTTACTTAGATAAGTAGGCGTCAAGTAGGGACAATTCTTTAAGCGTTACTTTGTAACCAATATGGAAATAAAACTTTTTTGATTTGATTGATTGATTTGAAAAGTGGATAATTTTCTTTTAGCCAATGATTTACACTTTGAGGATGGTGCTTCTACAGCTGATATAATCGGTGGGGACGTGTTTTTTGAAATATTAGACCCACCTGAACTTAGATACACATATCGCATGAGACCGGCTAGAGACTTTGGAGCTACATTCGTAAGTTTTCCATACAGAATTAATGTAACACTATTCAGTATTTATAAAATATCAATTTCACTGTAAAATTGTAAAAACAGTGAAATTATGTCTATAGATTAAATACTATATACTTAGTTATAATCTAACAAAAAATAATATGTTAAAGGATAGACATAATATTCGTGTCTGAAGTTTATCAACATTTTACGATTTCACTAGTTATATTACAATCTAACAGTTTTTACAATTTTACGGTGACATATATAATCCAGAATCTGATAAACAGATCAGCGAGATACGGACTAGCAAACTTAAATTAATAATGGAAATGGCTTTTCTTACCAGACTGCACAAGATCATTTATGTTATTAATTAAAATTTTGTTACCAACATACATTACCAACAATCATTATGTTTTGTGACATGATCTGCCCCTAAAATACCATATGAAGCAAAGTTACTTACTCAAAAATAATGATTTTAACTAAATTTTAATTACTGCTAAGTACAACTAGTCTGGATAATAAAGTCTCTTTAAATTTATATTTCACTCATATCTTGAGATGTGCAGAAAGGGTGATGCCGGAATATCTATTGTATCAATATAAATTGTGACAATACTAAAGGGCATTACATACAGCAACATACATACATCAATATTTTATCTTAAGATTTAATATCACTCATTTATTTTATACATTTTGTATGAACCATTACAGACAGTGAAGATAATATAATACAGTTTATCATCAGATGCTAGTACATTTATTTATTGATTTATTTATTCTAAACCAATATTTATGAAATTTGAATGTTCCAGAATGAAAGCTTTCAATTACGGAAGGTGAAACTAGTGCCAACAGTGCCTATTCATAGTTGTACTGATATTGTGAATTCAGAACTGCTACTCGGTCAAGTAGCACTTTCAGAAAGAGGGTAAGTAAGTAATTGTTTTTATTTTTTATTTACTAGGGCCATAATAGGTATTTAATTTATGAAATGAATCAGGAAACATGCAACGGATCACCTGATGGTAAGCAATTACCTCCATTGGGCCTCCGGTTGCCTTCTTCATTTGGCGAAGTACAAATAGGATAGAAAGAAATGTTTATTTGCAGCATTTATCAAAATTAGGCTTAAATAATAATAATAGGTCCAAAAATTTCTATCAATTAATAATAAGTAATGAACACCTTACCTGAAGTTGTTAGGCCACAATTCCATAACTTTTGTAGACCCCACCCCGCAAGGGAGAAAAGAAATAAAAAAGAACACATAATAATAATAAAATACATAAATGAAAATAATTAATCTAACACTAAAACAGCGAAGCCGCAAATTGGATCAAGCTTGGCATTGCTGGCACACCTAGGTATACAACGCAACCGTTATTTCACGCCGACTTTCACTGAGGCCGTGGTATTTACCCGGTTGAGCCGGCCCATTCATGCCAAAGCGTGGCTTTCGCACATTTAAAACTATCAAGAGTGCAAGTAATTTAAATGTATATTTTGGCCTCATTACATTTATTTGTCCTAATGATTTTTAAGTTCTTCTTTAAGCTATAAACAAAGTGTTTATTGTATAAGTCTATATTGAACCTCAATACTCATATTTAAAGTAGACTTTCATTTTACTTTAATTGGATTGAAAGTGAAGCGACATGTTACCATAAACGGATTTTATGACGTTTCGACCAATCAGAGCATGTTTAATGTTGGTTTTATTATTATTATGCTAGCCTGTTGTGTCCCACTGCTGGGCAAAGGCCTCCCCTCTTTTCTTCCATAAATCGCGATCCTTCGCTATGGTCGGCCACTCCTTATCAAAGGCATCTAATTCGTCGCGCCACCTTTTCCTGGGTCTGCCTCTGTTCCGCCGACCAGTAGGTAGCCACTCCGAACTAAGATATGCCCATCTATCTGGGTGCATACGAGATATATGTCCCGCCCAACGCCATTTTAAGCTGGTAGCTTTCTTTCCCACGTCAGTCAGTCCCGTTTTGGAGCGCAGAGTGGTGTTTCGGATTCGGTCGATCCTCTTGACCCCTAAAATGCTGCGGCTCCATGGCCCGTTGACAGACCCCGAGCTTAAATTTTTGTGACGCGTTTAAAGACCAAGACTGTGCACCATAGGTTAGGACAGGCAGAATACACATGTCCATGAGTTCGTTTTAAACAGATGGGTAGATTTCCTTTTAATAGATGTTTTATAGACCAGAAGCTTCTCCATGCTTTTTCTATTCTCATGTCTACCTCTTTATCTTGTCTGTTCTTAAAAGATGTAATCTGGCCTAAATAAACGTGTGCCATGATAATAGGGGGGTTGGACATTATGGTTAAACCATACAACCCGCCACGCTTGTCCAATGCGTGTTGGCGGGGGGTCGCCAGAGCCTCGTTTGTTGATCAGCAGGGTATACCACGAGCAGGTGAGGTTGGCTTGGGCTCCGAGAGATGTGAGCTGGGCCCCTTATACCCTTATTACCCTTATGAATGTTAAACCATATATATATATTATATTATATCTATACTAATATTATAAAGCTGAAGAGTTTGTTTGTTTGTTTGTTTGTTTGAACGCGCTAATCTCAGGAACTACTGGTACGAATTGAAAAATTCTTTTTGTGTTGGATAGTCCACTTATCGAGGAAGGCTTTAGGCTATATAGCATCATGCTAAACTCAATACGAGCGGAGTACCAATCAAGAATGTTACAAAATCGGGGGTCTTTTTTTCCTTTTGAGAGCTTTCGCTACGTACGCTGCGGAAACGGTTAAAGTTTCGCTAAAATGATGTATGGCAGAATTGTTCCCCTTTAAAAGTTCTAAAAAAAAGTCCGCGACAGTATATGTCTATCTTTTAAGATTGGCTCACTATAACCTTTTTATACTTACCAAATTTGTTCTAAAAGTAAGCATTATTTGTGAAGGTGTTTTCATAAAGATTATATTAATCCTTATCCAAGTAAATACGTTATTCATTACAAGCATTTAATCTAGAAGAAATTTGCCGTTTACATCATTTGATTTCAATGAGTATTTTAGAAGATATCGCAGTAATAAAATAATCATGCGCGCTATAGTGAGGCGCGCGGAGCGGGCGGGCAGTCGTGAGGTGGAAGCGCTTCTTCTACGTAAATAAAGTCGCGGGTAAATTTTAGCGATATCCCAAAGTAACTATTCCACGCGGACGAAGTCGCGGGGAAAAGCTAGTTTTATTATATATGGTTTAACATTCATAAAAACACCGTTTGAGAGTTTTAGCTTATCGGGACTTGATTGTAATTGTATTAATGCAGGTTTTAGGAAAAATGCTATAAATTAAATCTTATTATATCTTGCAATAAAAAAAAATTTTTTTTTTTTCATTTCCAGTGAATGTTCATTTGCGTCTAAGACGTCAAAGGCGCAGCAAGCGGGAGCCATAGCTATAATTATAACAGAATCTATAGACAAGTGGGATGACGCACAGGACCATTTGATTGAAATGGTGGATGACAAGTGAGTAAATCCTGAACCTCAATTCTCGTGTTTAAAGTAGTTTCATTTTACACCGTTGTATCTTGGCGGGTCTGAACATAGGCTCTGCGAACTTTAGCGCATGTACAACTAGTGAAGAAAACTGTTATTGTATTTTTTTTATAAACCTATGTACGAATTCATTTTCCCTAATAATATGGACCAATTAGTTAATATAAATAAAATAAATACGAAAACACTAAGAAACAGTTATTGCGCAACCTTCTGCGCGAAGTTCAAATTATGGCTGCATATTCGCGTCGGAAGTTTATCAAAATTTTACAATTTCACTAGTTATATTACAATTTGACGATTTTTACAATTTTACGGTGACATTGTATATATCTAATGTGAAAAATCTCCAAAAATCTAATTAGGGATACTTTGGTCACATGATCTACTGCATTTGTAAAGAGTTTAAGACGTTTAGGCCGAAAAATAATTGTCATACTTAAAACTAAAAAAATCATCTCATGTATGGGTCACTCTCCAGTCTCCGCAAAAAGCAAACTCGCCCATAAAAACAAGTTTTTTTCCAAATATGACAATTATTTTTCTGCTTAAAAGTCTTTATGCAGCAGCACGTCAAATGCCTGAAGTATCCGTAATTGATTTTACCAAACCTTATATACAGGCTATTTTTTAAAGACTATCCGAATATTTACAGGAAGTTCAGACTTAGCAGCTTAACCGATAATTAAAAAAAAAAACATAATTTTTTTTTCAAAAATGTACAATTTTATTCCATAAAAAACAGAAGTTGTGGACATTGCGGAAGTCATACGTAAGAAATTTTACTACGCACGCATACAAACGTAAGATTCGATAGTAGGTACGCGTCGATTGTGACAGTGTGTGCGTCGCGTCAACTCGCGTCGGTGTCTACTGCCATAGATTATACAGATATATACTAGTACTCTACTGCTACTACTAGTGCTCAAGTGTCTACTGCTTTGTAACCGGCTGACTGTAGTGCGCGTACTACGAAAGCGCATTGACCATAAATCATGCGTTTTTTTAAATATCCTCAAATGTTATTATATACTAGATATTTTCAAATTATATATTTTATTAACCGACTTCCCAAAAAAGGAGGCGGTTATACGTTCGGCTGTATATATTTTTTTATTTTTATTTTTTTTGTATGTTCAACGATTACTCCGCCGCCTGTGGACCGATTTTCAAAATTTTTTCTGTGATGTATAGGGTGTAATCCCAAATTGGTCCTTTTGATATCAAAGTGGTGACCTGATGATGGGATCCATGAGGAATCGAGGGAACTCCTCGAAATTTATATGGACACATATGGTGATTTTGACTTTTTCTGAAGTAGTTCAAGTATATGCTACCAAAAAGTAAGATTTTGCTTCAAGGTATACCCTGGACCCAAAAGTACAGAACAGAACTCCTGGCTCCTTATAGATACATGTTTGGGGATTTCGGCGTTGTTTAAAGAACTGAAAGCATATGCCACCCTGTCAGTTAGAGTAATCATCATCATCATCACCACTATCACACCATATATCATCAGATTATGATGATATAAAAGGTATATCTCATAGTATTTTACACTAACACGGAGATCTTTGAACATTACTCTGCCGTTTATGGACCTATTTGCAAAATTCTTTTGTTGTTGTAAAGGGTTTAGTTCGAAATTGGTCCTTTAGTCACTAAAGTGGAATCCTGATGATGCGATCCATGAGGAATCGAGGGACCTCCTCGAAATTTATATCCACACATATAGTGATTTTGACTTTTACTGAAGTAACACAAGCATATGCTACCAAAAAATAAGATATTGTACCAAGGTTTACCCTGGATCCAAAAGCACTGTACAGAACTCCTCAGTCTTTAAAGATATGCGTTTGGAAATTTCGGCATTGCTTAATGAACTGCAAGCATATGCCACTTTATAACTTACAGTAATCATCATCATCATCTTAATAGCAATACCTTATGGAAGCTTGGCGCGTATTCAATTATACATTCGATCGTTTAGTTTAGACGTTCTTAAGACGTATTAATAATAACTTAAGAAAATATATCTCTAAAAAGGGTGAAATTATTATTTTTAAACAAAAAATTAAACCGACTTCCAAAGTAAAAATACACAAAAAAGTATGAAATAAAACTTAATCTCTAAATAATTCCCCTTTCAAATTCGGCTAAAATTTTTACTATTTCTCTACTCAATCTTATTAATTTTGAAGTCGGTACCAGCAAATATGAACGTAAGTTCTATAAAATATTGTAGAATATTGTTTGGGCTGGTACCGATTTCAAAATTAAGAAGATTGAGTAGAGAAATAGTAAAAATTTTAGCCGAATTTGAAAGGGGAATTATTTAGAGATTAAGTTTTATTTCATACTTTTTTGTGTATTTTTACTTTGGAAGTCGGTTAAATTTTTTGTTTAAAAATAATTATATATATGGATCCTTTTGAAAAACCATCCTATATATTTTTTAATTTTTAATTGAATGTATAGCATCTTTTTAAATCACAGTCAGCAAAATGACAGCTGAAACACAAGTCTTTCTCTTGTAAGTGGCAAACAAAGAAAGAGAGATAATGATTTAAATATACAATTATAAATTCTCGAAATAGTTTTGTAACATAAATTTTTTGTTGAATTACAGGATGGAACTCGATATAAACATTCCAGCAGCTTTTCTCCCCGGGCGAAACGGAGCAACCATTCTCCGTACACTGAAGAAGTTAGATATGAAATATGCAATTATAAGTTTGCCAATCAATATGACACATGTGCCGTTCCACAAAATGAATCAACCGCCGTGGATAGCGTGGTAATGTCACCGTAAAATTGTAAGAACCGTTATATTGTAAAATAACCAACAAGATTGTAGAAATATGTCTAAAGATTAAAAACTATATATTTATAATCTAACGAAAAATAATGTGTTAAATTATAGGCAGCATATTCGCGTCGGAAGTCTATCAACATTTTACAATTACACTAGTTTTATTACAATCTAACGGTTTTTACAATTTTACGGTGACAGTAACACCAACTGCACAACCCGTGCGAATCAACTAGATACTTCACGCTCTGACGTCATCTTGATGGTATGCTATCAGTCAGTACGTCACGAAGATGATTGCGGGGTGCTACGGGGCATGCGGGGAATTCCAGCGGAGTGTCCAGTTAAGTTGTACGTGTTATAAGAAAATATATAATAATTATATTAATATATAATTACCGATATCCACCAAGATTGCGGCCTTGTATTGACATTAATAAGACACTGAAATTTGCCCTTTGGCGCAAAATACTCAACATGTGAAATGTCCAATACCCAAAATATACACAAGTATAATATAAGACACAAAAAGTGAAAGAAAATCTAAGAGTATACAGACAAACGGCTAATTATTTCACTCTTTGCGTGTTGCACGTTTTGGGTCAAAGGGGAATTATATATAGGGGGTTATAATAAAGTCATTGTGATATATATAATAATACTAGCTGATGCCCGCAACTTCGTTTGCATAACTTCGTTGCCCGCAACTAACGGAAAGTGAACCCTTTTTTATACGGAACCCTAAAATAAAAGTAGCCTATATTAGACCTTATAACATCAGCTATCTCCCAGTGAAAGTCCCGTGAAAATCGGTCCAGCCGTTTCAGAGATTAGCCGGAACAAACAGACAGACAGACAGACAGACGGACAGACAAAAATTTTAAAAATTGATATTTTATCGTTAGTATCGAATATACTTCCATATGCATTAGGTGAAAAGCTGTTAATTTGAAATTACAAACAGACACTTCAATTATATTTATCTGTATAGATAATATACATGCAAGTTTAACAAATCACTACATGCAGTAGCGGGGGTATTAGAAAAAGAAGACCATTAATTTTCATAATATGTAATAGTCGCTATTAATTAATGTTTGTGTTGTATTGTATGGGCATTATTATTATTGTACAACAAAACCACGTTGCTAATGGAACTCGGCCATCGTCGTTTTTGTATGGAAATAACGGTCCATGTATGGAAAAACGAAAATTGCCGAAAGACTTTAAAAAAGCGTGGTCGTGCTGTAAAATTTAATATTATATTTAAAGAGCCTCGATTAAGCGGAAACGTATGTTAAGTTACCTCTATAGCATCTAGTCAAACTTTGTCGTTACTTTTGCTTGCGAGGTGTAGGCTGTACGTTAATGAGGAAGATGTAAATCAAAATTTATTCCCCTTTTTCAGCCCTAACAAAAAATTTAAGCAATAATAAGACTAACTGTGAAAAAATTGTGTTGATATCACGAAAAATCAGTTTTTTATAAGCAAATCAATATGGGAACGCGCGAAAACTGATTGCGCCCGTCGAGTAATGGCTGTGACGTCACATCGCCGTGCATAGCTAGCTAACTATGCAATGTGCATACAGTATGTTTTTGACACGCGCTCTGTAAACTTACCTTCGTTCATTTCGATTCATTTTTATATATTATTATAATAAATATGACTTAATAGGGAAAATTGTTAAATTTAAACAAAAAATTAATACCAACTTTCAAAGTAAAAACGCACAAAAGAGTATGAAATAAATTTTATTTTCTAAAAATAATTCTCCTTTTAAATTCGGCTAAAATTTTAACTATTTCCCTACTCAATCTTCTTAATTTTGAAGTCTGTGCCAGCCCAAACAATATCCTGATAAAACAATATTTTATAGAACTCACATTTTAGTTGGCAACCAACTTCAAAATTATGAAAATCGAGTAGAGAAATCAAAAATTTCAAACTCAAAATGGGCTATGAAGTACATTATTTTGATAGAACAAATCTTTATCAAGTAAAAGTTACGCCATCTTGGTTTTCACAATACTTCAAATGTTAGCCATCTTGTTTTCACCATACTTCAAACGTCAAAATGGCCCCAAAAATCACAAAAATGGGACCATTTAACTAGAGATATACGTCTATGAGAGAAATAATTAAAATTTTTGCCGAATTTAAAAAGGGAATTATTTAGAAAATAAGATTTTTTTCATACTTTTTTGTGCGTTTTTACTTTGGAAGTCTGTTTTCATTTTTTGTTTCAAAATTATAATGTTTTCCATTTTTAGGGCTCCACTTAGGGCACACAAGGAACGCTTATAGTTTCGCTCGCTCCGTCCGTCCGTCTGTTATACTTCCGTAATTATGAATATTGATGGATGAAATTTGGTACAGTTATACATTGTGTGTAGATCTTAGGTTTGGCATAATAAAATAATAATAATTTTATATTTTAGGGGTAGCTCTGAAGGGGGGATGAAATATTTTTTCATTCTACCCCATTTGTGGGGTATCGTTGAATAGGTCTTTTAGAATTTAGGTAAGGTTTCTTTTAACATTACTTTTTTACAAAGTGGACTATTTTCGAGTAATCAGCCTCCAGTGGTTTGTAAGTTGGTCCCCCCTCCCTTAGAATTTCTTAATTATAAGAGATAGAAACTTGTAAGCTTCTATGCTAATAGATCATGCTAAAAACTCTTTAGGAAAATTATTTTAAGCGAAATCGGATAGTAACTTTTGAAGTAACTTGAAAAACCTATTACGCGATTTCCAAACGTGTGTCTTTAAAGACTGAGTTCTGTTCAATGCTTTTGGATCTAGGGTATACCCTTGGCACAAAGTTTTACTTTTTGGTATGATATGCATAATTTACTTCACATTGGCCAAATTCTTAAAGATGTACCTATACATTTTGAGGAGTTCCCTCGATTCCTCATGGATTCCATCATCAGGTTTCCACTTTAGTGACTAAAGTCTAAAAGGGCCAATTTCAAATTAGGGGCTATCCATAAATAACGTCACACGTTAGGGGGGAGGGAGGGGGTCGACGAAGTGTGACATTGTGTGACAAGGGGGTAGGAGGGGTCCTAATTTTCGTGACGTCACATTTCAAAATCTATTTACCCGACTGCGCGACGCAACGGAGTGGTAATGTGTTTATCAGCCTATGTATGTATGTATGTATGTATGTATGTATGTTCCTTTGAAGCACTATACAGACCAAACGCCTGGGCCGATTTTTATGATTCACACGTCAATCGATTCCTCTTAGTCCGGCGAGTGTCACTAAAGACATGACGTTAGTGAAAATTCAATATGGCGACTACTGGACGCCATATTGTGAAAATGAAAAAAATGAAAGTCAACAAACTATATCAAGTGGGGTATCGTTGAATAGGTATTTAAAAATCATTGTTAGTTTTCTCTCAACATTTTTCGATTCGACTGACCGTTTAGGATCTATATCGATTTAAAGTTGCGTAACAACCATTCTCACATTCCAGCGCAATTGTGATGTAGGACTGATGCTGATAGGAAATCCAGTCTGGTAAATAGCTAGCTAGGTACTCACAACTAAAAAGTATAAAATAAAAAATAATAATTTAAAAAATTTAAAAACCCGACTGCGTAAAAAGTGAACCAAACTAAGTAGGTACATAATTAAAACTGAAAAGAAAAAAACAAGCACTTAGATATCCGGTGGTCTAGAATTCTATAATATATTATTGAATTAATACTATTGGAACATAACAACTGAACAGTCGGGATCCATTATTCGACAGCCAATCTAATTTTTCAATGGATCCTGACTGTTTTGTTGTTATGTTATATATATATATATATATATATATATATATATATATATATATATATATTTTTAATTTGTTGTCAATCTATGACATTTTGTTCATAAAGTTTTTTGTCGAGATCTCAAATAAGTGACTACACCATAAACATAGTTATAAGCGAGGGGAAAAAGTAGGTAGGGAGTTTTTTGTATTGTCTTATTTCATCTTTTAAGTTTCATTCAATAGATTAAATATATTTTTAAGTACGTACCTAGCATATCTGCGTGACTCATGTTTTATTTCTCTATGTAAAACCCATTGTTTAAAATACATTGTCACTAAAATACTGAATTCATTCTGAGCATATTCTATAAACTAAACATTTAGTAATGCAAAAAAAAATGTAGGTAGATGTTTCGTATTTATTTAGGTACCTACTCAGTACTCACATTAAAATATTCTTCGCAATAAATGTCTACTGATTTTTGTAGCTATAACACTTTTTTCAACACTTTACACAACTAATTTTCTCAGATTTTGTCGTTGGGCACATGAAAAAAGTATTTTTCTGGAGTGCTAACCGTTGTATTATATATAAAGGTGTTGTACAATTATATTTATATGTTATTTTATCACCATAATTCCAAAAATTTCAATAAAACTTCAAAATTACTGCACGAGTTCCTTACCGCGGCGGTCAGAGCCGGCGAAATGACGTCACGCGTTGAGCGGTCAAGCTCGCGCTGATTTTAAAAACATCCAACTTTAAAAATTAATAAAAAATTCAGTTTTTGAGATATCGAAAAAATTCTTTCACTAATATTTTTTAGATTTTATTTTTGATTTTTATACATCATAAAATAATTACACTCATCTAGCTCATTGCGAGTTTCTTATGCCGGTTCTTCTCGCCGGGCTAGTTTCCGAAACGGTGGTAGGCATCATGTAGGACAATTCTATAAGCGTTATATTATAACCTACATGGAAATAAAAATTTTGAGTTTGAGTTTGAGTTGTGTTTGAGTTATAGAACAGAAATCGAGGTCCTTAACAATATGACAAGGTAAGGTTCTCTAAAATCAATTATGGATATTTTGGGTATTATAATATGATCTATTGCTTATGTAAAGACGTTTAAACAGAACAATAATTATTATTGTCATACTAGAAATTTTTATTTCTTTATATGAGCGAGTTTGCGTTTTGCGGAGAGTCATACATGGGATGATTTTTTTACTTTGAGTATGACAATTATTTTTTTGTCTAAAAGTACTAAGTAAGTTTACATATTTTTAAATGGTTATCTATTATTTCTTATATACCAGTACTACAGGTAACTGTAGTACTGGTATGTAAGAAATAATAGATAACCATACCTACGTACCGAAATAGATGTTAACTTATTATAGTTTATTTTGTTTGTACAGTTTTCAGAATAGTGAGCGAACAAGTTTAAAGATATTTTATACAAGGTATAGATAGGTATTCATAATATTTTAAATTTTTGCTCAATTGCTTTGTGATTAAAGAAAATGGTATCACTTGATAAAGATTGTTTATTTCTCACATTTATACTTGTTTATTTCTCACATTTATACTTATGTTATTTGGATAGTGCATTTATAAAGCATGGTCAATATTTATAATAATAAAAAAATGCGCAGCCAATACCACAGAGCGAGTGGGACAGCTATATTTAATATTTATACTACCTGTTAAAATCTTACTTTTATAAATGTGAAAGTTTGTGAGGATATGTGGATTTATGGACGGATGGATGTTTGTTACTCTTTCACGCAACGTAGATCACTTTGGACTGTCTTTTGAAAAAAAAAAATGAATTGCACTTATTTCACTATCACTCTCGTGCCCCGTCCAGACTGCTTACGAAGTAGGCCGAGGATGTTCTCCGCGAAGTAACCCAAAGTACTTAAGGTGGTTCGTTTCCCATACAAAAAAACAATGGACATTAATTAGGTAATTTCATACTATTACTACATAAATTATATGCACATCTATTTATTTTGCAATACAATTGTCGCAAAATACATTTAAAATACTTTATTTCACACAGAAGTCACATTTTTATTGAATTTTCGACAAAAAGTGACATAAGTTACAAATGTCACTTTTTGTCGAAAATTCAATAAAAATGTGACTTCTGTGTGAAATAAAGTATTTTAAATGTATTTTGCGACAATTGTATTGCAAAATAAATAGATGTGCATATAAATTTATGTAGTAATAGTATGAAATTACCTAATTAATGTCCATTGTTTTTTTGTATAGGAAACGAACCACCTTAAAGGCGAAGCAAAGTGCGTGCCCACACTTTCTTATCCGGCCAACCTCGGCTTACTTCACGAATAGTATTTGTTCTGAGTGCGAGTTTCTGTCACCACTCGCCGTGAGGAAGTTTTTTTTTAATGTAAGGAACCAGGAAACGAGCAAACGGATCACCTGAGGGAAAGCGATTACCGCCGCCCATGGACACTCGCAACACCAGATGAGTTACACTTGTAACTCATCTGGTGTTGCGACTTGCGTTCCTGATCTTTAAAATCCCCAATCCCCGTATGGGCCTCAGGTAACCTCACTCACTCGGCGAAACACAACGCAAGCGTTATTTCACGTCGGTTTTCTGTGAGGTCGTGGTATTTACCCGGTCGAGCCGGCCCATTCATGCCGAAGCGTGGCTCTCCCACAGCTAACTACAATTTGTATGGCATCGAATTAGTTACCATTGTTTGTCACTAGGGGCGCTGTTTCGATGACATAGAAATTGTAGTTAACTTCTTCACGGTAAGTAGTGACAATAACTCGCACACAGCACTCTGGACGAGGCATTAAACGTGAACTACGGTTCCCAATCCAACTTCGCCACGACGCTAGAGTTGGCAGTTTAGTGTTTCGCAGTGGCGAAGGCTTGTTCTCCTTCATAGGGAAGCCCTAGCCTGTATATAATACATAGGGATTTGGATGAGAGTCTTCAAAAGCCAAGTGGTAAGGGAAGCCGATAGGAATGGAGTTATAAGAACCCCACGCCACTGGTGTTTCGTGATCGCTGCTCGTGATCACCTCTCACCAACTCGACCACGCGCCCGTCGTCATACCAGGTTCTATAAGTGTTTCCGCCATTTACACTTCCGTACTATTGACATATTAGTCGATTCAGCAACAAAAGCATTGACCGATCCGAGATAATATATTTCATTAAAAAAAGAGGCTCTTAACGACCGTTTTTTTATCTTAATTTAATGTAATAACTAGTAGCTCAGGGATTATGCATTTGAACATTGTAATTGTTTTCTTTACCAACTAAATATTATTATAAAAGTAATGTGTATTGTATAATATTTTGGCTGCACCTGCTTTGTACAAAATACATATTAGAATTTACTGTATCATATTGAAATATGTATGAAAATAATTATGATTTTGTCATTGAGTAAATTTATTTATTACATATGATACATATCTAGTTTTATTTATATAAGTTCATATTGTTCCTGAGTCTCATATAGCCGTGCCGCAGGAGCAGTGGGAATAACTTTTCAATGAGGGTTTTTGATATATTTTCTGCTGCTAGGGGCAGACCCAACTCACGCAAAGCCTCATCTGGTGGCGTGTTATCAAAAACGGTTAATAAGAATTTTCGATTATTTTTCTGTTACCAGACGGCGCTTTGTAGCACGCGTCGCCTTGTCGCGTCAAAAAGCTGTCAGATTATCACGAATTTGAAAACCCTAATTAAGCCCAGCAAGTTTAGTAACTTTGTTGTTCGTCAAGTAGTAGTATTGGAGGCACTAGGGGAGGGCTGGGTTTTAAAAACACTCTTGTAACTCTTCCTGTATTGCGGATGCTAATCAGGCGATCGGGTTTAGGTACCTATAATTTTCAAACCATAACTAGGTAGGTACGACTACAATATTCTATGTGGCCAGTTATGTAGAATGGAAAACTTTATTGGCACAATCATAAAAAACCGGCCAAGTGCGAGTCGGACTAGCACACCGAGGGCTCTGTACAAACCTGTAGGTATATAAGTAAAAGTTCACCCATCACGACAATCGAGTCATAGTAGGGGGTAGTTTGTTTAAAATTATTAAAAATATTTTAATTATATGATGTAACTTTTTTACGGTTTACTATTTAATTTACGGTTTTCGCAATTTTTCCTTTATCTGTGCTATAAGACGTTGCTTCATACCAAATTTCAAGATTCTGGGTACCCTGCAGGTTTTGATTCCCTTGCGGGTGTCGAAAATTTGCGGCATAAACGGCTGTATCTTTTGATTGCGTTTGCTTAGAAGTTTGATTTTTTCACAGCTCCAAGGGACAGTAGACTTGAGTATTCGATATAAATTCCAGCTTGATACCTCTACGCGTTCCTGAGAAAAAGGGTCTTGACAGATGGACGGACAACAAAGTGATCCTATAAGGGTTCCGTTTTTTCCTTTCAAGGTACGTAACACATAGGGCTGCCACCTTTCGAAAACAATAGACTCGGAGGTTTTAGAAATATAGATTTTTTTTTACTAAAATAAATCATTTTTTTAAGTTTTAAGCATTTAAAAGTATTTAATGAATTAAGGCAAGTACAAAAATATGGTGAATTACCATTGGTAATGTTTTTTTAAATATAAGTTACCTACCTAGCAGTGGCGAAGGCTGCTTCTCCTTCATAGGGAAGCCGGTGCCTGTATAATAGGTAATGATTTCTATGAAGGTTTGCAAAAGGTAAGTGACAAGGGAAGCCGATAGGAATGGAGTTATAGGAACCCTACGCCACTGCTACCTAGCTAATGCTAGGCTGACTTGAACCAGCTTGACACTTAAAACTATATTTTTTGTTCTGCAAAGATTGTTTCAGCATTTCTTCTTGCTCAGGTTTCTTCAAAAACTTCAAAAATTCTTGACAATTCATATTGTAATTAATCATTACAATTAGCTCGGCCTTTACCGCGCGGTGACCCGGAGATATCGATGTTAAACCCGTAGCCCGGACATGCACCATGCAAACCCGTAGACTCCGGGTCAAACCCGGAGAGGTGGCAGCCCTAGTAACACACAATAATATCGTAATTTCTAAAATGAAGGAACTGTATATAAAGGCGGTGTTAATGCTTAAAGCATTTTCTACCAGACAACCTTAATTTTATTTTAATTAAATATATTAAAATGATGAAATACTATATAGGTACTTGTATGTAATTATGTAACAACAGCAGCCTCCGTAGTCCAGTGGTTAGAGCTAAGCTCTCAACTCGAAGGCCGTGGGTTCAATTCCCGCATTGGAACCACAAAAAATGTTGTTTCCAAGTTTGGTTAGGATAATGTAGGCTGATCACCAGCTTTTCGGACAAGAAAGATGATTCATGCGTCGGATGACCCGGAAGTCGGACCTGCATCTGATCTCTCGTCAGTCGTGTTGGTTAGCCGTCCCACTGGATTATGAGAGTAAAGGAAGAGAGAATGCTCTTGTGTACTGCGCACCAGTGGCGAGGGGTTCCTATAACTCCATTCCTATCGGCTTCCCTTACCACTTACCTTTTGACGAGCCTCATCCAAATTTCTACCTATTATACAGGCTACGGCTTCCCTATGAAGGACAACCAGCCTTCGCCACTGCCGCGCACTACAAATAAAATTACTCCTGCGTACCTAACTTGCCTAGTTTCAATGAAACCGGCCACCGTCACCGAAATCGGTGTGGGGAGTTATTATTATGTAACAACTTTTTATGTTTATTAAGCCTAATTTTAATTACTGATAGTATGTAGCAACTAACACGTAAATCCCGTATTAGCGCTAGAATTCTATGAAATATAGACGCGTTCCTAGAAACGTAGAGCAAATAGAATGCAATGGTTAATGTCGGGTTCGCGTGCCCATAGATAACCCCGCGGTATGCTCGGAAAATGACTGCGAGCTCTATTTGACAACATGCTCTGCAATTTTAAAACAATTTATGAATTTCCACTGATAGAGGCGCGTAAATATAGCGCCATTGCGCACGTAAAAGAGAACAATTAATGTACATTAATACGTTACTGGTCAGTTTTCTTTATATGGTAACTAGCTGATGCGGCTCCGCCCGCGTACTTACCTGTAGTAAGTAGTAACCCATGAGAACCGTACTTGTCCCGCGATAAAAAGTAGTCTATGTCCTTTCCCGTGGTCTACTTATATCTGTGCCAAATTTCATGATAACCGGTTTAGTAGATTTTACGTGAAACTGTAAATATACAGTATCCCACGGGAACCGTACATTTACCCGCGATAAAAAGTAGCCTATGTCCTTTCTCAGGCTCTAGAGTCTAGACTATCTGTGTACCAAATTTCATTTAAATCCGTTCAGTAGTTTTAGCGTGAAAGACGAACAAACAGACACACACTTTCCCATTTATAATATTACTAGCTGACCCGGAAAACGTTGTTTTGCGGTTGTATGTATTTTTTAATGCCACATTATAAAAAAATAAAAACAAAAAATTTCGTCCAAAAATTAAAAAAAAAAATTTAAGCGTGAACACAGAACAACCTTTATCACTTAGGGCCTAGGGGTATGGAAAATAGATAGTAGCCGATTCTCAGACCTACTGAATACGCATATAAAATTTGGTAAAAATCGGTAAAGCCGTTTCGGAGGAGTACGGTAACTAACATTGTGATATGGAAATTTTATATATTAGATTAGTATGGATTTGTATGCATAAATAAGATTGGTCTTGGCGATCGACAACATACCGCGCTATCTAACAACAACATTCGTGAATGCGGCAACTCATTATTGTAGTGTGGGTTTATATCTACTATGTGTGTAAGACTTTCTTTACTGTTGCGTAAATTTTGAATTTATTTTACATACATCACTTATGTTTAAGTATAGGTAATTTGAAGTAATTACGTACCTACTTGTGGAAGCTACTAAAACCCCAAATTGAAACTGAATCATGAATGTTAGAAAGATTTATGTAAGGAATACGTGTCACACCGTAGCTTGAAGGCTTCGTCTCGCGATACATAAAACATTCATAGCTCAGACCCCGTACTGAGAACTCTTCTAAAGAGTTAAGAGATAGACTTGACCTGGCCTCTATTTTGGCGAAGGCGCATTATCCATCGCGTGCCGCGTAGATTGTTCTTCTTCTTCTTTTGGCATAGCATAGCCCTGTAATAGGAGTTACCAATGTCAGAGTGATGATGCAGATATTCAGTAAAAAGATGATGGTGTACAGTGTAGGATATATTACTAATGCATAGAGATTGTTAGCAATCTTGACTTTTCCTCACAATATTAAAATGCGTACAATCAAAATAGATAATGTTCATGGTAGGACCTGAGGTTAAATGGTGTGTTAGATATGTTAGATATGTAGGTACCGGTAGCTAGGCGTGTACCTTCATATACGACTCGACGTCATATCGGCTTCCCAGAATATTACATACTTATTACTTACCCAATAGATGACCAGAGCCGCTGTAAGCGGGCGTGCAAAGCGTGCACCGCACAAGGGCGGCACGCCCAGGGGGGCAAATCGAGCGACTCATCACTTTTTTTTTGACAAAACTCATCGTAATAGGGCGGCATAATCGGCCGCTGTATTACGTTATTAAACAAAAAATTAAACCGACTTCCAAAGTAAAAATACACAAAAAAGTATGAAATAAAACTTATTTTATAAATAATTCCCCTTCTAAATTTGGCTATTTCTCTACTTAATCTTCTTAATTTTGAAGTCGCTACCAGCCCAAACGATATCCTACAATATTTTATAGAACTCACGTTCATATTTGCTGGTACCGACTTCAAAATTAAGAAGATTAAGTAGAGAAATAGCCAAATTTAGAAGGGGAATTATTTATAAACTAAGTTTTATTTCATACTTTTTTGTGTATTTTTACTTTGGAAGTCGGTTTAATTTTTTGTTTAAAAATAATAATTTCACCCTTTTTAGTGATATATCTTGTTAAATTATTATTAATACGTCTTAAAAACGTCTAAAATAAACAATCGAATGTATAACTGAATACGCGCCAAGCTTCCATTAGGTATTGTTATTAAGATGATGATGATTATTACTGTAAGTTACAAAGTGGCATATGCTTGCAGTTCTTTAAACAATTCCGAAATTTCCTAACGCATATCTTTAAAGACTGAGAAGTTCTGTTCAGTGCTTTTGGATTCAGGGTATACCTTGGTACAACGTCTTATTCTTTGGTAGCATATGCTTGTGTTACTTCAGTAAAAGTCAAAATCAATATATGTGTCGATATAAATTTCGAGGAGTTCCCTCGATTCCTCATGGATCGCATCATCACGTTTCCACTTTAGTTACTAAAGGAGCAATTTCAAATGAAACCCTATACAACAACAAAATAATTTTGCAAATAGGTCCATAAACGGCAGAGTAATGTTCAAAGATCTCCGTGTTAGTGTAAAATACTATGAGAAGTACCTTCTTTATCATCATAATGTGATGATGTATGCTGTGATAGTGGTGGTGATGATGATGATTACTCTAATTGACAAAGTGGCATATGCTTGCAGTTCTTTAAACAACGCCAAAATCCCCAAACATGTATCTATAAGGAGTCAGGAGTTCTGTTCTGTACTTTTGGATCCAGGGTATACCTTGGAGCAAAATCTTACTTTTTGGTAGCATATGCTTGGACTACTTCAGAAAAAGTCAAAATCACCATATGTGTCCATATAAATTTTGAGGAGTTCCCTCGTTTCCTCATGGATCCCATAATCAGGTCACCAATTTTCTAAAAATGGGACCAACTTCGGATTATACCTTTTACATCAAAAAAATAATTTTGAAAATCGGCCAACAGAAGGCGGAGTTATCCCCGAACATACAAAAAAAAATATATATATACAGCCGAACGAATAACCGCCTCCTTTTTTTTGGAAGTCGGTTAAAAATAGCGATTATAGGCAAACCGTTTAACTCGACTGACTGCGACCTCGCAGTCCCCGTAGTCGCCATACCCCCGCACTCCTGTACCGCGCGGGCGAAGACTGAGTTAAACGGTTTGCCTATAGCAAAAATCTTGCAGTCATCGCGCGATAGACGCGCAGTCGATTGCTGAACGTCAAATAAAATCGTATTACCTGTGCGATCGATTGCTAATCGCTCGCTGTTGTGTTTGAATGCACTTTGCTTCATTTTCGCTTATTATTGCTAACTGACAGTTCAAATCGCTCACTGATTGCTTTCGTTTAGCTGTAAAAGTCTTACGTAATACGAAAAATTAGACAGCAACTCAGTGAAGAGATCGAACGATTGATGGCAATTTATAGTTCCTCGGTAGAGGCAGCACTGTCGCTAGGTTGCTTCTGCTAGGTTTTTGTAGATACGTAATACGAATTTGCGATTTTTGCGCAAAAATTGCGCAATTTTTGCTATTGGTTGGCTTTTGCAAGATATGTAATAAGCCCGCCGCCGTATTGCACGCGGGCGACGAAACAGCTAGCGGTGGGCCTGTAGATGGCGCTAAGTACAATAAAAATAAAGAAGGTATCTACATAGTTATGTTACAGTTAAAACCCGTTTTTCGTTATAACTCGTTTTCCCTAGTTAAAACTAGGTTTTGGTAAATGCCTATGTTAAAACTAGAAATACCTAGTCAAAACTAGAATTTACTAATATAGGTATTTGATTTTCAAATAAAACTAGTTGCAACTCTAACTTTTAGTTAAAACGAGCACTAGGGAAACTAATTTGGGATTTAAAGCTAGATATAGTTTTAAAAATATTTATTATGAGATTTAAGACATAGAGTCATATTCTTACCTAGTAAAATTAATAATCTTACACAAAAGAAACAGTTTAGGGAACATCGACTAGTAGTTGCTAAGGTGACAATCCACACTAATATTTATTATAAATGGGAAAGTGTGTGTGTCTGTTTGTCCGTTTTTAACGCCAAAACTACTGAACTGATTTAAATGAAACTTATGAAAATAACATTTTTGAGTAAAGATATAGGCTATATAGGCTACTTTTTATCGTTGATATAGGCTACTTTTTATCACTGGGAAATGTACGGTTCCGTGGGATACTTTATTTACAGTTTAACGTAAAAACTACTCCACCGATTATCATGAAATTTGGCACAGGTATAAAGTAGACCTCGGGAAATGACATAGGCTACTTTTTATCGCGTATTTTATAAAAAGTAGTGTGGGTTACTGTACTTACGCGGGCGAAGCCTCTGGCATTAGTTAGTTTTAATTAAAAGTAAAAAAAAAAACAAATAAGTCAACCGAAGACAATAAATAATAAGGGTATCAACAATAAAAAATAATCAAACAACCTAAAAATTAAAAAATAATGATAATCTACTTGTTAATGCGCACAGCGCGCGGACGCCGCTTTGTTGAATCAGGGCCTTTAGTCAAGATGTATTCGATAATTTCCACGGCGAAGTTTGAAAACAAAATGTATGGGATTTGACATGAGGCATCGCAAGCGACGTATTATTTAACGATGACTTGTGTCAAATTCCATACATTTTTGATTTCGAAGTTCGCCGTCGAAATTATCCATTGCATCTTAACTAGAAAGCCTTGTGACGTTTAATTGCGACCAATCAAAGTAAGGTACGATCATCCGATGAACTTTCATCGCGGTTGAAACAGTTTTAACTGCGAATCTTTGGAAAAACGTGTTTTGACTAGTAAGAACTAGTTTTAACTGATATTAAATTTTGAGCCTTAGCTAATTCTAGTTTTAACAAAGGTGTTCAGTAAAAACAAGTTCTAACTAGGGAAAACGCGTTCTATCTAAAAACTGGTTTTAACTGTAACAGTTACATACTTATCGTTGTTTTCGTAGTAAAATAGATAAGCTTACGCAGCTTGCCATTCAGCAGATCTCACGCTTTGCCACTGGTAGGTGTTCCGGGTTCCCCCTCTCGTTGACCTTAAAGGCTTAAGGGCGGGTAGACCAAGCGAAATAGGCATTTACCGCTTCCAAGAGTTGCCCGCAATTGCCGCAAAGCGAGCCGCGCGCCTACGTCGCCGGCGTGAACTTACATGAACCCAAAGTGTTACAGTGTAGTCGTGTCGGCAGTAGGTCAATTTATTTTATTACTAGCTTTTGCCCGCGGCTCCGCCCGCGAGAAATGGGGTTTTTGGCCACTTACGACTGTACTCTAAGTTAAATCTGTATCTTCCTTATCTTCCTTATCTTACGTTCTCTCTTTAATTACTAATTGTTTGTCCGAAGCACCATCATACCATATTTCATTTCAATGGTTTAAACACTTAAGCCATGAAAGACATTAAAAAAATATACACAATAGTACATTATCCCTCGGGAACAATATTATATATCTTTTTGGGATAAAAAGTAAAAATACACAAAAAAGTATGAAATAAAACTTAATCTCTAAATAATTCCCCTTTCAAATTCGGCTAAAATTTTTACTATTTCTCTACTCAATCTTATTAATTTTGAAATCGATACCAGCCCAAACAATATTCTACAATATTTTATAGAACTTACGTTCATATTTGCTGGTACCGACTTCAAAATTAATAAGATTGAGTAGAGAAATAGTAAAAATTTTAGCCGAATTTGAAAGGGGAATTATTTAGAGATTAAGTTTTATTTCATACTTTTTTGTGTATTTTTACTTTGGAAGTCGGTTTAATTTTTTGTTTAAAAATAATAATTTCACCCTTTTTAGAGATATATTTTCTTAAGTTATAATTAATACGTCTTAAGAACGTCTAAACTAAACGATCGAATGTATAATTGAATACGCGCCAAGCTTCCATAAAATATTGCTATTAAGATGATGATGATGATTACTGTAAGTTATAAAGTGGCATATGCTTGCAGTTCATTAAACAATACCGAAATTTCCAAACGCATATCTTTAAAGACTGAGGAGTTCTGTACAGTGCTTTTGGATCCAGGGTATACCTTGGTACAATATCTTATTTTTTGGTAGCATATGCTTGTGTTACTTCATTAAAAGTCAAAATCACTATATGTGTGGATATAAATTTCGAGGAGTTCCCTCGATTCCTCATGGATCGCATCATCAGGTTCCCACTTTAGTGACTACAGGACCAATTTCGAACTAAACCCTTTTCAACAACAAAAGAATTTTGCAAATAGGTCCATAAACGGCAGAGTGATGTTCAAAGATATCCGTGTTAGTGTAAAATACTATGAGAAATACCTTTTATATCATCATAATATCAGATTATTTTATATCATCATAATATCATCAGATGTATGGTGTGATAGTGGTGATGATGATGATGATTACTCTAACTGACAGGGTGGCATATGCTTGCAGTTCTTTAAACAACGCCGAAATTCCCAAACATGTATCTATAAGGAGCCAGGAGTTCTGTTCTGTACTTTTGGATCCAGGGTATACCTTGGAGCAAAATCTTACTTTTTGGTAGCATATACTTGAACTACTTTAGAAAAAGTCAAAATCACCATATGTGTCCATATAAATTTCGAGGAGTTCCCTCGATTCCTCATGGATCCCATCATCAGGTCACCACTTTGACATCAAAAGGACCAATTTGGGATTACACCCTATACATCACAGAAAAAACTATGAAAATCGGTCCACAGGCGGCGGAGTAATCGTTGAACATACAAAAAAAAAAATAACCGCCTCCTTTTTTGGGAAGTCGGTTAAAAAGTACACTGCGCGTTTGTCCAAAGCATAAACCAGTGCCATACCAAATTTCATTCAAATCAATTCAACCGTTTAGCAGTAAAAGACAATCAAAGTACACATAATAATAATACATTATCCCACGGGAACACCGCAAATTTTTGGGACAAAAAGTATCCTATGTCCTTTCCCAGGACTCAAAGTATCTCTGTACCAAATTTCATCAAAATCGGTTCAGCGGTTAAAGCGTGAAGAGGTAACAGACAGACAGACAGACAGACAGACAGACAGACACACTTTCGCATTTATAATATTAGTATGGATTTGTATTGAAAAATATAATAAAATCCATAGATAACTGTTTTAATGCAACACATAGCACACATAATTTGAATAGATATTATAGGTAGGTACCTAAGTAAAAAATGCTTAAATTTTATTCAATTATTTTGACAGTTTCTATGCAGTGTGTTCTGTTACAAGTATAAAAACACGCTGTGTTCGATGTGTGCATGGAGACGAGTACCTATCGTTAGCTCGTGTGGTCACTAAAGTACGTGTCGTTTCGTGAGATAAAAATACTGTATCAGGTAGGTGCTGACGATTTGATGGTAACTACTTAGGCAGACACTTGCAAAAAATGTATTCCTATTGCCGAGTCCGCACGTTTGCCACTTGCCGCAAAATCCAATCCTCCACAAACGTTTGACTTTTTGAAAATCCGGATTTCCGAATTTTTCTCCCAAAAATCCGGATTATCCGGATAATTCAGATTTTTTCATTTGTAGGGTTCCGTAATACTTAAGGAACCCTTATAGTTTCGCTCTGTCCGTCTGTCTGTCTGTCTGTCTGTCCACGCCTCTAGCTCCTGTAATTATGAATATAAATTGATGAAATTTGGTGCAGTATAGATTGTGTATAGATCATTTTATATTTTAGGGGTGGCTCTCCATACATGTGAATTGGGGATGAAAAATATTTTTTCACTCTACCCCATCGTGTGTGGTATCGTAGAAAAGATCTTTTAAAATAAAGGCAAGGTTTCATACATTACTTTTTTATAAAGTTGACCATTTTCGAGTAATCGGCCTCCAAAGTAGTTTGTAAGTTGGTCCCCCCCCCTAGCATTTTTAAACTATAGGAGATAGAAACTTGCAAATTTACATGCTGATAGATCATGCTAAAAACTCTTTAGGAAAATTATTGTGAACCAAATCGGACAGTAACTTTTGGAGTAATTAAAAAAAAAGCATATTACGCATTTATAGTTACGGAACCCTCCTTAGACATGTCCTGACATGCTCTTGGTTAGGTTATTTTTAAATTTATTGCATATTTTATAAAACTTTAATGTTTATTTTACTACTATGTTGTAGCAAAACTTACACTCATTAGTAAAAAAAAAGAGTTACTTTTTTTTAGGGTTCCGTAATACTTAAGGAACCCTTATAGTTTCGCTCTGTCCGTCTGTCTGTCTGTCTGTCTGCCTGTCTGTCTGTCTGTCTGTCTGTCTGTCTGTCTGTCTGTCCGCGCCTCTAGCTCCTGTAATTATGAATATAAATTTATGAAATTTGGTGCAGTTATAGATTGTGTATAGATCACGGTTTCGGGATCATAAAAAAATAATATTTTATATTTTAGGAGTAGCTCTCCATACATGTGAAGTGGGGATGAAAAATATTTTTTCACTCTACCCCATCGTGTGGGGTATAATAAAGGCATGGTTTCATACGTTACTTTTTTATAAAGTTGACCATTTTCGAGTAATCGGCCTCCAAAGTAGTTTGTAAGTTGGTCCCCCCCCTAGCATTTTTAAACTATAGGAGATAGAAACTTGCAAATTTCCATGCTGATAGATCATGCTAAAAACTCTTTAGGAAAACTATTTTGAACGAAATCGCATCATAATTTCTATTTCTAGAGCAATTATAGAAAAACAAATTAACATATTAAGGCAAATCAGAATAATTATACATCATGTGAAATTATCATTTAAAATAATGTTTCAAAACTGGTTGCAAAATTTAAAAAAAACTGAAATTAACAATTAATAAAAATAACTTAAATTAATAATAAATAAAACATGCTGTCGGGTTTGAACCTACATACAAGGACAAACACTATGATTAACTGAGCTACAGTAATTATAGTGATTATTGCGAATTTACGTTTCTTTACCAGAATTAGAGCTAAGTTTTGAAACACGTAAAATTTTAATTAATAATTAATTTTACGAATATGTGCCTCTTTTACCAATTATTACAATAATTTAATAACACTAAAAACACATGAATATAATTATGTTATCAATTACCATAGTATTATTGTTTTTTATTATAATTTAATACCTACCTTTAATATTAAAAGCTTCAATTTGCTAGTAACTTTACGAAAACTAGGTATATCATATATGGCGCTAGTCTCCTGTTTAAATCGTGGATTGTTTTTGAAAAATAATACTAGATGTCGCTGTGTTATTGGATTTAAATTCTGTATCACGCTATCGAAAACCTCGCTGATATGTATAACCTCTCAGGTGTCGCGCTTTAAAATTTTTATAGGTATCTGGTTGTATTCTTCGTACCTACTTTGAGGTCTCGCTAGAGTGCGCTAGAGTAAATATTTTATTTGATTGTGATAGGCGGTATCGTAATAGACTAAAATAATATGCTCAAATGTTATGTGATTAGCGAAATGCGAATATTAAATAGAAATCGAATAAAACTTATTCTTAAAGAACATCTGGTTACTATTCACTTATATATATTTTGATTATTAATCAACATTCAACATTTACGGAACCCTCCTTAGACATGTCCTGACATGCTCTTGTTTATAATTTAATTTAAATAAATTCTTATTTTAAGTTGTAAGTATTAGAATTGCAATCTGAATAAATAAAAACATAATGAGATTATATCAAAATTATATACTTAATTATATTTATTTTTTCATTTTTAGAAATATTTTTGATTAAGTTTCAAATCCTACAATGTTCAGTTTTATAGTTAGTATATTATTTTAAATAAGGTATGTATATATTGTTATTTACTAAATGTTCCAGCAGAAAGAATTATAAAAAAGTGGAATAGCCTGTGATCTTTTTAACGCTTTTTTTACATATCTACGCCACAGTTCACCACTACCGTTTTCGTAAAGTTCCATTTCTATGTGAAAGTACTAACGTAGGAAAATTAATACAGTTTAATAAAACGTATGAAACTGAAAATCCTTTAAATCGAGATCCGGGGAGTGAAGACAAATCATTTGAAGCATGGGGCTAAACAAATAATTTTGTATGGACGAAATTGGACCACTTTTGAGTTATTGAAATTAAAAACCACCCACCTGTTTGGGTAATAATTAAACACGTAAATGGTGCTTTTAATTCCCTCGGTAACTAACAGAAGTATAATAAGCAATTCTAAGCACAATTTAAAATCTATAACTGTTGTAAGATCTTTATTTTAACATTTTACTTACAAATAAACAGTAACATCTTACTCTTCATTGCACTTTGAAGTTTCCGCTATAAGATGAAAACTACATTACTTAAAAAAAATAACAGTGGTTTACAAAAATCGTTGGTGCTATTTTTGACACCTATATCTTATCTTTAAAATATTATCTAAAAATAATTATTTCTACGCAAAAACAGGAGCGTTGATTTTCATTTAGTTTTGCTACTGACTCGTTGGTTTAGGTTAGTTTAGTTCAATCAAATTAATTTTAATAATAAAAAAAATATTACCTTCATTCATTCGGCAAAACTCTCTCTAATCTTAAACCAACCAGTCAGGTATTATCGACTCCAGAACTTCTTCCTGATATCATAGAGATAAGATTTAGGTATTTGGACTTAGATATTCATTATTTAGAAGATAATTAAATATAGTTAAACCACTACATTTCTTTTTAAGCTGTCATATTAATTTGGGCATTCTATGATTGCAGAAATTAAAATTGCAATAATATGTTTCGACTTTCGTTAGTAAGAATTCAATAAATATAAAAATACAAAGCTTTAATTGGGTTTGGATTTGCTTATTAGATTTGGTAGATATTGTGTAGATTTATTTTGAAATTTAAAAATAACGGTTATTCATTTTTCGCAAAATTAACATAGGTGTCGTTACCAGGTTTTTGGGGGTGCTGGATACGAAAATGACATTCATTTTGAAATTCCAATATGGCGGACATACTTAATTTTATAAAAATAATATGGTTGTCCCTTTGTTGGTTTCTGGGGGTGCTGATTACAAAAAAGCCATCCATTTTAAACTTCCTTAGTAACCCCGCAACCTCAAATTTTCTTCATGATGAAAGAAAAAGAAATTTGAAAATCCTGAATTTTCCAAAATTTCCATAGCTTTATACATCGCTCATAATATCTCAAAGTAGAGGATTGCCATATTTTTTTTCTATAATCACTTCTATCTCGGAAACGGTGCATCCTATTGAAAAAATAATGAAAATTTCCTCCCCTTAAGAACTCCGCAACACCATATTTTCTTCACGATGGAAGAAAAAGAAATTTGAAAATCCTGAATTTTCCAAAATTTCTATAGCTTTATACACTGTTCGTGTCAAAGTAGAACATTGCCATATTTTTTTCTATAATCGCTTCTATTTTAGAAACGGAAAAATAATACTATTACTGGAAAAATAATAAAAATTTCCCCCCCCTTAACCCGGAAATCGCATATTTTTTTCATGAATGCCAAAAAAAGGAAATTTGAAAATCCTGAATTTCGAAAAGTTTCTATACCTTACATAGCTGGTCTCTACAAACTACATGTTAGCTTTACGAAGATTAGATAGTCTCCATTTTGGAAAATGAAATTGGAAGACAATTTTATAATCAGCATATGAAACATGGAAAAAGACATCCATTTTTAATAAAAAAAAATATACGCCACTTTGGAATTTTAAAACGGATTTTATTTTCATATTATTCTGCACCCCCAAAAACCTTGAAAACGATACCCATACCAAAGAAAAAAAATCTCCAATAGTATCCAAAACTGGGATTTTCCGTAGCTTGCAAATTGAATTTTTAGCAGCTATTAATTTATCAATCAAATCTTTATTAGCTACTTACATGGTATAATGGTCACCAACTCATCGGTGCTAATTGGATTAAATTTCGCTACTTTTTATCTGCCGATTTTTGTATTTTTGTCACTTGAGTGATTTCACCAGTTTGGTAATTTAGTCGCCAACATATTAATTCGCTGCCAAATTCAGCAATACAGTATGCTCACGTGCAGTCACCAACTTATTTTTTGTTCACTCGATTAATTATATCCCTTATTCAAATATTGTACGTCTAGAGTACATAATAATTACAATTAAAATATTTAATTTTCATAGTAGTAACCAAGATTCGAAAAAATCGAAAAAACCCGGATTTTTAAATGAAAATCCGGATTTTTCGAATTTTTCGAATTTCGAAGTATCCGGATTGCAACCCTTGCGAGTGACTTGGTGTGTTCTGCAAAGGCAAGCATGACGGATGTTGAGCACGTATCCTTATATTTTATTGTAAATAGAACAGCCTCCGTGGTCTAGTGGTTAGAGCTTAGCTCTCGACTCGGAGGTCGTAGGTTCTAATTTCGATTCCCGCACTGGAACAACAAAAAATGTTGTTTCCAAGTTTGGTTAGGACAATGCAGGCTGATCACCTGATTGTCTGACAAGAAAGATGATCCATGCGTCGGATGGGCAGGTAAAAAGTCGGACCTGCGCCTCATCTCTCGTCAGTCGTGTCGGTTATCCGTCCCACTGGATTACGAGAGTAAAAAAAAAGAGTGCCTTTGTGTACTGCGCACACACTTGGGCACTATAAAAATACTCCAGTGTAACTGGTCAGGCTACAATAAAACCAGCCACCGTCATTGTATTATACACATATTTAATACACATTCATGACCCAGGAACACAGAAATTTTTTTGTTCCTTCAGCGGGATTCGAACCCGCGACCCCCGGCTTGAGCAACAACACGCTCAACCACTGAGCCACAGAGGTCGTCTCATCTGGCAAAAGCAACGACGTGGCGACGATAATGTTATTGTGTATGGTTATATGTATAACTAGCTGATGCCCGCAACTTCGTTTGCATAGAACTAACGAAATCGGACAGACCGACAGACAGACAGACGGACAGACAATCATTTTAAAAATTGGTATTTTATTGTGAGTACCGAATATACTTTCATATGCATTAAGTGAAAAGCTGTAAATTTTAAATTACAATCAGACACTTTAATTTTATTTATCTGTATAGATGTATAGTATACTAGCCGATGCCCGCAACTTCGTTTGCGCCTAACTGACGGAAGCGGAACCCTATTTTTTAAACGGAACCCTAATATAAAAGTAGCCTATATTAGACCTTATGACATCAGTTATCTGCCAGTGAAAGTCCCGCGAAAATCGGTCCAGCCGTTTCAGAGATTAGCCGGAACAAACAGACAGACAGACGGACAGACAAAAATTTAAAAAATTGGTATTTTATTATAAGTACCGAATATACTTTTAGATTCCTTACATGAAAAGCTGTTAATTTGAAGTTACAAACAGACACTTCAATTTTATTTATCTGTATAGAATTAGTTCAAAAATAAAAAGAAACATAAAAAAATACAAAACAAACTGACTTTCCTTTAGATTTTTATTGTATTATACATATCCATGACAAAGAATATATATTACTAACGTATCCATGACCCGGGAACACAGGAAACTTTTTGTTCCTTCGGCGGGATTCAAACCCGTGACCCCCGGCTTGAGCACCAACACGCTCAATCACTGAGCCACAGAGGTCGTCTCATCTGGCAAAAGCAATGACGCGGCGACGATAAAATATAACATGTTATTGTGTATGATATGTATAATTTAGTTCAAAAATAAAAAAAAAACTAAACAAACTGACTTTCCTACACTGCGTTAGAAACGAAAGAATTGTTCGATAAACACGCGGGTAAGCCGTGCGCTAGCAAAACTGACATAGGTCTGTCCTCGTCAATAGGTATGGCGATCTGAAATCGATTAATCGAAGAATCGATTTTTGGAGCCAACAAGATCGATTTTTTAAATCGATATGTAGTACTGAATCGATTCGGTGAATCGATATTTCACCCTTGAAAATCGACATTCGATTTTTTTTGGTATAAACCATAAAACTATTTACAATTAATTGAATGTATCCGTATTAAAAGAGTGCTGCCGGTTAAAGAATTAATTATTCAAAAACTCGCGAGATGGCTGTATGTTTAGATTTCTTCGCATCTCTTGAATAAAAAAGGTTACGTTTGTAGTCTTTGATTATTAAGCATTGGGAACTATAAGCTACATTATCTATTAACTTTGTAAACGATTTTTCTTAACCATTTTCTTAACTCTGTAAAATTTCTAAATCTAGAAAATAAATGTCTTATTCTATACATTATCTGTTAGTTTGACATGGTAATGAAAATATTTTTTATTATCGAATTACCTGATTTTACTGATAAGAGATCGTTAAATTATAATATGTACCTTGTTTTTAATAAAATATTACATTATAAACGAAAACTTGAAAAAAATATCGATTTTTCGGAAATCGATCTTATAGACCTCGATTTTTTTGTGAATCGATTCATTAGGTCACGATTCGAATCGATTTAAAAATCGATCTTTTTCGAAAAGAATCGCCATCCCTACTCGTCAACGCCTAGCGGGCGACCAGGGGGGTGAAACTCTTATACATGCACAAATTAACAGAGTACAGAGACATCTAAAAATGACTGTCCGGTACTAACAGTTTGAAAGTTTTCGGATTGTCACAACAGATGCCACTAAGCGACTTCTACATCGCGCTATCGCTAACACAAGGCGTATTTATAAGGGCTCGCGAACATTTTACTATGCAGCAATCATATCCCACTATTAAAGAGGAACTTGGTCGTTGTTGTGTCTACGACTTTCGATAAAACTTAATTTCTGTCCATAATTCAGTTCAATAAAAATTATCAGGCGGTACTACTTCCATCTAGCGGGTTTGATAGTAACTAAAACGGTACAACGCCATCTAAAAACGACATTTCGAAACTTTTGCAAGACTCAGTTTCAATTTTAGAGTTGCGCATCTATACTAATATATATCTGTATTATCTATGCGGGCGACTGTGGGGCGACTCAAGCGGCTTACGCACGCTGCATTTCAATAATTATTTAATGTTAAAATAATTAAACCAACATGCAAAATGTAACCATAAATTATTCTTCTTTAAGTTATTAGCTTTTCGTAGATATGATTTTTGAAAGTAAAACTATCATGAACTTCATGAACAAAAAGAAAAATATTCAAATTTAGCCTCCTCTTCGGAATTATTTTTGATCGAGTGAAGTTTTCAATATTATGTTTCGAACCACAAATTGTAAAAGAACATTAAGTAAA
Source organism: Glaucopsyche alexis (assembly GCA_905404095.1). Lineage (NCBI taxonomy): Eukaryota > Metazoa > Arthropoda > Insecta > Lepidoptera > Lycaenidae > Glaucopsyche > Glaucopsyche alexis. The sequence goes on from FR990059.1 coordinate 14,621,399, forward strand.
CAACAATGTGTATTTTTTTTGGCTTTTTAAAGTTACTATTTGTTTGTTTACTATCGATTCAAAGTCATGTAAAATTGGGCCCACGCGGCCTTAAAGCAGTGTTTTTCAACCTGTGGGTCGCGACCCCCTGGGGGGTCGCGAAGCTTCTGTAGAGGTAGAGAGAACTTACCGATGAAGATTAAAAAGATTGATTTATTAAGGTGGTTCGTTTCCCATACAAAAATACAATGGACATTAATTAGGTAATTTCATACTATTACTACATAAATTTATATGCACATCTATTTATTTTGCAATACAATTGTCGCAAAATATATTTAAAATACTTTATTTCACATAGAAGTCACATTTTTATTGAATTTTCGACAAAAAGTGACATTTGTAACTTATGTCACTTGTCATGTAGTAATAGTATGAAATTACCTAATTAATGTCCATTGTATTTTTGTATGGGAAACGAACCACCTTAAGTAAGAGAATTTTAACAGAAGGATATACTCATAAATCGATCATCGATATCATCGATGTATGTAATTGTAAAATAATGTGTTTGACGTACTATATTATGTACTTATATCCGAATCATAGTTATGGAGACGCATAAAAACGTCGTATGGAATGAATATTTGTAACACTTTGTAAGGGTCGGGGGGTCGCGAAATATTTTTTTCATACAAGGGGGGTCGCATCATGAAAAAGGTTGAAAAACACTGGCTTAAAGCAATAAATGACAGATTAAGTGTTGGACGTTGGTGACTAGAGAATTAAGGCTTGTGGAAGACACCAGGATTGCCGAGCTGAAAGGGCTGCAGAGAGTTGGTGGAATGTGGATCCTCACTTGGAGAAGAGGAATGTGGATCCTCACTGAACTATGAGAAAAGTCCGGCATTTTTCTAGCTTGCAATGATTGAAAAAAACTTGCAATACATAGCTATAGAGTAGACCACAGGGAAGGAAATAAGACTTTTTACTGTGGGAAGACCTACGGTTCCCGTGGGTATTTTTGCGCGTACGAAATCACGGGAAACATCTAGTAGTGAAATACAGTAATACCATATAGGTACATACCTAGGTATCTACTAACAGATATGGATGGATCAATACAAGTGTACAAATTCTCACAGTTCTGATATTAATTTTTTATTAGCCAGCCGTCTGCCAAGACATTTGTTGCGGTATACGGTATACCTACTATTATTAATCACCACACCACGTCAATCTGGTCCCGTGCTAAGTTTTCAAAGAACTTATGTTACGGGTACCAGATACCGGAAATATATTATTAATTCTTAATTTTATACTATACATATTTAAAATTATTATTATACTAAACACATATCTGATATTATATATAATACTAGCTGTTGCCCGCGACTTCGTCCGCGTCAAGTGATGGCGCAATAATGCATTAATTTCGACCAAATTTGATTACCATAAAAAAGGTTATAGTGAGTCAATCTTAAAAGATTTTTTAGATCATTTATAGAATTATTATTCTTTCATACACATTTTTTGAGTAAATTGAGCCGTTTACGCAGCGCACGTAACGGAAGCCCTCAAATAAAGCTCAAATATGAATAAATTTCCCCGTTTTTGCAACATTTTCAAATTGTACTATAGTTATCATATTAATATTGTTATCATAATTGTATGTTTTTCTGGTGTGCAATAAAGATTATTATTATTATTATTTTCACTGATGCTTCGCTCCTAAATATATAGCTTAAAACCTTTCTCAACAAATGGACTATCCAACAAAAAAATATATTTTTTAATTCGATCTAGTAGTTCCTGAGATCAGCGCGCTCAAACAAACAACGTAAGCCATCAAAGATGAATAATTTTCCCCGTTTTTTCCACATTTTCCACTGATTCTTCACTCCTATTGGTCGCAGCGTGATGCTATATAGCCTAAATCCTTCATCTATAAATGGATCCAACCAATCCAAAACAAAAATAATTTTTCAATGCGAACCAGTAGTTCCTGAGATTAGCGCGTTCAAACAAAAAAACTCTTCAACTTTATAATATTAAGTAGGTATAGATAGCTGATGTCCGCGGCTCCGCCCATGTAGGAACAGTAACCCACGGGAACCGTATATGTCCCGCGATAAAAAGTAGCCTATGTTCTTCCTCGTGGTCTACTATATATCTGTGACAAATTTCATGATGATAGGTTTAGTAGTTTTTACGTGAAAGTGTAAATAATGTTTCCCACGGGAACCGTATATTTCTCCGCGATAAAAAGTACCCTATGTCCATCCTCGTGGTCTACTATATATATCTGTACCAAATTTCATGATAATCGGTTTAGTAGTTTTTACATATAACTGTAAATAAAGTATCCCACAGGAACCGTACATTTCCCTGCGATAAAAAGTAGCCTATATCCTTTCTCAGGCTCTCTGTATCTGTGTACCAAATTTTGTTTCAATCGGTTCAGTAGTTCAATCGGTTCAGTAGACAAACAGACACACACTTTCCCTTTTATAATATTAGTATGGATATATTATGAATATATATTATTAAATGCTGCTTTCGCAATTTATATTTAAGTGCCTACTTTTTCAAGAGTAAGATTTTCATCAAAATGCTTGTCAGATTTATTTTTCAATATGATGACAATATATTATGTCAAAATAAAAATAAAGCTTCCCACTCACGGGCTATCGATTGCTTCGATCAAATTGGAAATTAATTCGTATTTGAAAGTAAATTGCTAACGACAAACTATTACACAAAATGATTAGTGTAAGACCTACCAGCTAGTTTTTGCGGTGGGGGTCAAAAGTTGGAACAAAATTTACGCGTATATATACGAGTTTCATATAAAAAGTATAGTAAGGTGGTCCTAGGATCTCAGACTATATTAAATTTTTATCTAAACCGATTTACTTGCAAGTTGCAACTACGAATCCAGTAAATGTTTAAATTGTAAAGACTAAATCGATCGATCGCTTGTGAGTGGGAGCTTTAAATCAAAAGCACTAAGGAGTATTTATATCAACTTTAAAGCAAATCGCTCCCAAACAACTTTCTTTCCCTTTTTATTCCCGTTATGGGACGAATTTCAATAAACTATGATACACGAATTCCATCAATTCTATTACATAATGTTTGTGCAAAATATGAAGTAGATTGGACCAAGGAATCACGTTGTCCCATACAAACTGTTTTCCCCCTTTTCACCCCCTTAGGAGTCGAATTTCGAAAAATCCCTTCTTATCGGATCCCTACGCATTACAAAGAGCAAGCCCTGCAAGTTTCAGGTCTCTACGATCAACGGTTTAGGCTGTGCGTTGATCCGTCAGTCATTCACGACAAAGGATTTTATATGTATAGAGATAGAGATTAACACAAAGGGTTGAAGCGAATGGCAAGATGTCATCTGGAGCCAAAATAGATCTGGGAGTGCCGCAAGGGTCAATTTTAGGTCCTTTCCTCTTCCTGATCTACATAAAAGATTTGCCTTTTCTTGTTAAAGATACATCAATCATCAAATATACTAGAGATAGTGTTATTTGATGACGATACTTCACTTATTTTTAAAGTGAAGCGACAGCAGTCGGACTATGACAGAATAAATAATGCTCTCTCTGAAATAGTAAATTGGTTTGGTAGTAATAATCTTTTCTTAAATTCTCAATGCATCTAAAACAAAATGTTTAAAGTTTAGCTTTATTTTACTAGGATTTGAAGTTAGAAAAACTAATACAATTCCGTTTGAAACTGGACGTAGAAATAGAGTTGCGACAGTTAAATTAATATGTAGTGAAAATAGGTTAAATGAAATATGTGACCTAATGATCATATTATGGTATTTGAATAAAATTAAATTAGAAAGAAAAAATGCAAGTGGCCTGCAAGTTTTAAAATACATGACATTATCAGGGTGCTTCAAAACCCAGGACGCTGCTTTAAAACTATCCAGGTCACCCTAGGACACTGCAAAAACTAGGACATGTCCTGGGAAAACAGTACGGTTGGCAACCCTAACCTAATGCCATAAGTCACAACCGTGTATCGAGATTAAATAAACAACACTTGGGATACTCATCCCAACTTACCTGTCCGATAGTTGTGGTATAGTATAGGCACGGGTATGCGACCCCGGCTTCCCTAGCTATTACTTTCCTATCCCTTGCCCTCCTGGGCGGTAATATCCTACATTCCTATTTCCCACTTTAACTTGCCAATCTTCCTTTCTACACCACCTATCCTTCCCTTTCCCTATTCCTACCCACTCCGCCAATCCGTGGGAACGCAATAGATAATCATAAAAAGTTTATTTCGACCAAATAACAATTAATAATAATAATAACTCCCACACCGATTTCGGTGACGGTGGCCGGTTTCATTGAAACCAGGCCATTTACGCAGGAGTAATTTTTATAGTGCCCAAGTGTGTGCGCAGTACACAAGAGCACTCTCTCTTCCTTTTACACTCGTAACCCAGTGGGACGGATGACCGACACGACTGGCGAGAGATCAGGCGCAAGACCGACTTTTTACATGCCCATCCGACGCATGGATCATCTTTCTTGTCAGACAATCAGGTGATCAGCCTGCATTGTCCTAACCAAACTTGGAAACAACATTTTTTGTTGTTCCCCTGTGGGAATCGAACCCACGACCTCCGAGTCGAGAGTTAATGCTCGAACCACTAGACCACGGAGGCTGTTAAATAACAATTATGGTATATATGGTATAATACTCTACTTAAAAAATTAAAACTAGAAAAACTTAAAAAGCTACAATAAAAAGAAATCTCCCAGGTCGTCCCCACCAGGCAGAGTACCTAGAAGGCTCAAAGAGTTTCCCCGCTGAATTGCGATACTCTATCTTTGGGCCTGATAGGTGCCTGCTCTGGGGTCTCGGGTGGCCTCAATTAGTTTTTTGGAAATCTCTCTGAAAAGTTTGTACGCACCCGGACCCCATGAAACTAGGGTTTCAACCCAAACGGTTCAAATATGAGATCCCCACTAAGATTCTCATATTTGCGCCGCTTGAGGTTCTCCGCCTGATAGACGGCCGCACCTGCAGTACCCTGGACATGGGACGGAGCAAGTGTATCGACGCAAGTAGCGTCCCATACAAGAGCCCGTCCCACTCTCCAAGGGACCAGGGTCATACCGTCTGGTCTCTTGCCATCGTCGCGCGCCAAGCCAGAGGGTTCCAGCACAGCTGGTACTCCGGCGGTGACAAGAGCCCGACGGATGAGGTCGTTTAGGCAGTGATGTCGGGAGATGCGGCCGGCGCTTCGCTGACAGGACAGACCGTGGTGTCCGAGGCTGTCCACGTTTGCGCCACAAACGCAGCGGTGGGGGACGACGTGGGGAGTGCCAAGACGCAGGGAAGTAGCTATTCGGAAAGCGGTTCGATCCAGCAATGTGCCCGTATTGGGTGACGGCAACGCTTGTAGCCAAAGGCCCGACTCCCACTTCTCCGTAGCTAAGAGGCGAGCCTGCTCCACAGGACTGGAGGACGTATTAAGGAGATTATTCCGTACCAGTCTGCAAAGTGGCACATAAAAATAATTTAATTATCCAAAATGGTGGCGATGTGGTTCGCCACCCACCACGTCTCGTTCTCGCGGAGGCGAAAAGTGATCCATGGAGAGCCGCTTTTCTAAGTTCAATGTAAGAGGAGGAATGGATGGTAAGAATGAAAGTGGACGAAGCGAAACAAGTACCTATGTAAGGATTGTAGCAAGTGGAATGAAGTGGTATATGCCTACTCATACGGGAAAGAGGGGTGATTATATGTAGTATGTATGTATGTACATTTTTGTTATCAAAATCTAATCTGCGACCTCCAAGCCCTGGGCCCACTAAAAGATGATCCTATGTTATGATAAAATATCGATTATTTTAACTTTAAAGTCAACAAAGAACTTAAATGCGGGCTGATTGCGTATGCGCATAGATATGTGTCATTTGAAGACGCGCCTCAGCGGGCCCGAACAAGGGATAATATAGTAACACAAATGAAACGGAAACGATAGGTATAGATATCTAGTGGGTAGTAACAGAGAAAGATAAGGAGTAGTCGATTACAAAAATATATGGAACACGGTAATAGGTATAGTCTGTTTCTGTGTCGCGCCGCGTCTCGTCGTTCTGCTACCTACATTTAGTCTTGAGGTAGGTATTTTAATATTACCTTTAGACTTGAGGTAGGTATTTTAATCTTACCTTTAGACTTGAGGTAGGTATTTTAATCATACCTTTTTTGATGTAGTATTTTAACCCAATTACAAAGATTTTAATACATGGAACGAATTATATGAATTTCTGCCTACGCACAGCGCATGTGCAGTGCATCACTGATGTCATAATATGAAACGTGTATCTTTTTATGTAGTGAATAAAGTTCCAATTTTAATAGCTTAATATACAAGGTGTAACAAAAATGTGTTTGTATTCCTTATAGAGAGTTCACTGTGAAAGTAGCAGCGCTGAATGAGCAATTTTTTTTTTCACTTTTGTATGGGGAAACTCGCGACGCTGGAGCGCTTTCCCATACAAATCGCAAAAAATAATTTGCTCTTTCAGCGCTGCTACTTTCACAGTGAACTCTCTATAAGGAACACAAACACACCCTTAAGTATTATCACTTATTTTTGTTACACCTTGTATAGGTATTTTAAAATTCAGCACCATATCGTTGCGTATCGTCGCAGTGTAAACTGACCATTAGGGAGAAAACGAGTAGCAGAGGTAGGTAGCCCCAGCACGAAGTATGAAAGCGATGTTTAACGCTGAGTTTTTGATCTGCTTATCCCGTTCTAATATTATATAATGAGAGAGAGAGAGAGATCATATTCGATTTTAGCGTGTTTAAAGAAGTTTGGTGAAGTCTCAAGTCGGAGCTTAGTGAACCGTCAAACTTCAAACCTTACAGAGCCTCGCATATCTGCATGCATGTATCTTTATTTGCATAATAGGTACTTAATTATTATAAGCCATTAAGGAAGTAAGTACTAAATTTTTTTCAGTAAGTAAATATACTCTACGGAATGTTTATTCAGTAGCTGTAGCTTAGTTACACAGCAAAGTTCAACACTACAAAACCGTTTGCAACATTATCGGATTGAGTATTCTAAAAAAAAAAACAAATCTAGCATAGTCCATTACTGTACCATACCACGCTCTAATATTCCCGGCATTTAAAGCGTACAACAATGGCCACAGTTACGGCTGCCGATTTCTCTGCTGCGAACAATGTTTATATAGAAAAAAACGGTTCACGCTTGGCCGGCGAAGCGTGACGGATACGGCGCGCGCGCTGTGCGCTATCCGCCATCTTGCGGATAGAGTTGCGCGCGCGCGTGTAACTCGAGCTTCGAATACATCAATAAAGATAAAATTAATTTAATTAACATGCTATTTCATAATATTTAAAATATATGCACACTTTGTAATATATTAAATCATTATTACGATTCTACATACAGTGATTTAATAATTTAAATTTCTATTTCGACTGGAGCGTCGAGAGCGGACGACCCAGTCGTGAGTCGTATTTATATTATATTTAATATTTATATTATATTTAATTGAAATGGTATTAGGTACCCTTAAATGGTTTACAAATACAGTAGGTATTTCTAACGACTATTAGTGTAGTATCACTCAAATAAACATCAATATTACATACATACATACATATAATCACGCCTCTTTCCCGTAGGGGTAGGCAGAGACCGCCTCTTTCCCATAGGGGTAGGCAGAGACCACTTCTTTCCACTTGCTAGTTGCTACGATCCTTACACACTTGTTTCGCTTCGTCCACTTTCATTCCTACCATCTATTCCTCTTCTTACATTCAACGTAGCCAAGCGGCTCTCCATGGGCCACTTTTCGCCTCCGCGAGAACGAGACGTGATGGGTGGCGAATCACATCGCCGCCATTTTGGATAATTAAATTATTTTTATGATTATCCATTGCGTTCCCACGGATTTTCGGAGAGGGTAGGAATAGGGAAAGGAAAGGATAGGTGGTGTGGAAAGGAACATTGGTAAGTTAGAGTGGGGAAAAAGGAAATGTAGGATATTACCGTCCAGGAGGTGAAGGGATAGGACAGTAATAGCTAGGGAAGCCGGGGTCGCGTACCTGTATACTATACCACAACTACCGGACAGGTAAAATGGGATGAGTATCCCATGACATATAATATAATTATTATTCATACACGATAATACGCTTTTCTTCTTGGAGGAAAAAATTACGTTTTTTACTCTCCTCACGCACAGCCAAACCTGGGCACACAGTATTATTATAATAATATTATATAATTCATTTTTAATATGTGACCTGGGCCTATATGGGAAAAGTTATTTTCCCTTGAGAGTAGGAAATTGTGCTCAAACAAAAAGATCAAACTTGGCACTTATACCTTTTAGGTACAAACTTTATTTTACGCATATATGCGGGTAATGCGCCGAGGTAGGTAGGTAATAATCAAATAAACTTTGAACATATGTTGGGCAGAAAAGTATTATGCACTTTGAAAACTTGACTTATGTTACGTAATATGTTTAAATAGGTATTATATTCATTGCTAATATTCGATAAACAATAGTAGATTGTTAGCCTAGGGTTGAAAGGAATCAATTCCCGAGGTAGTTAGACTATAGTCCGAGTAGGAATTCATTCTTTTACCCGTGGTATACACTCTACTTTTCATTTAGAATATGAGGAAAATAAAACTAGTTGTTTATCTAAACTATTTATTGATAATAATATATTAGTAATTTAGTATCCCGGCAATTTGTGTTGACTTTTTAATTTTTAAATATGGAACTTGCCGCTCGCCGCGGCACTCGCGGCTTATTCCGCTCAAAGAAGTTTGCGCTAAATTTTTTTTCGCGCAGCAGTTCTTTTTTTGAAGTTTTGAAGATAATATACAAATTCATTCCGGCCCGAGGGCCGCAATGAATTTGTATAAGTTTTTCCCTCCCTATGAAAGGAAAGTAGCGTTTTCAACCCAATAATCAGATCAAAACAACACTACTTTCCGAGTATGAGAAATGAAAATATTCTTTCAGTTGCGCATGTCTAGATAGGAGAGAAAAATTATTATCCACTAACGTAATAATCCTGAGTACCTAGTTTTGGTACAGAATTTAAAGGATGGCAAATAAAATAAACGATTTAATACAACGTCGTGGACAGACGTACACATCAACAAAAACTCTTCCCACATCTGAAGAAGTTCGTGTCAGGTGCTCAGTGATTGATAGTACCTTTTAACGTCTTCAACTGAAAATTTTTGTGAGTTTGCTGCCAAGGAAATGTCAAAAACGTCATGGACAAAAATTCATAGTTATAATTCAAAAGAATATTAGGTTTCTTATAGGGCTTGGTCCAAAATTCATACTAAACAACACAGAATCGACATCAATGAAATAGCTGCCAATTTTGATGTCACCAAACCCGTTTGTACCAAATCTATACCAAAAGTCATTAAACTTAGGCCTTTGCATCCGTTAATGGATGATTTATACAGTATTCTCCGAGCGAAGTAACCACTCTTGAAATACTGTAATGCCTGGGACAGTTGGTTTTTAAATGTCGTATGGTTGCCCAAGCACATACGGCATTCTCACAACATAGCCAGCCTAGTCCAGAGGAATGAACTAGTCAATACGTCTGGGGCCAACTATGTGCGGGTTTCCTCACGATGTTTTCCTTCACCGTTAGAGCGTCCGTATAATGTACTTGAGATCTGAAAAAGTCTCATTGGTACACGCCACAACCTGGGATTCGAACCTGCACTCTTTCGAGTGCGAACCAAACGGTCTACCTACTAGGCTACGGAACGAATACGGCACATTAATTAATTAATTTAAGGTATTGAATATTTTTTTTTAAATTTGAAAAAAATATGGTGTATTCTTTTAACATTTAACATTTTTTTTACTTTAACAACATTACTTGGATTTTTAAGTTTTTGTTCAAGTAAAAAAATTGTTATAAACAAAGTATAAATATTTTTTTAACTTTTATGGCACGATGTTGTTAAGTATGTATTGAAAGGCTCTACGAAGCAAAAATTTTTTACGACCATTATTTAAACATTTTTTTTCTTAAGGTGGTTCGTTTCCTATACAAAAAAACAATGGCCATTATTTAGGTAATTTCATACTATTACTACATAAATTTATATGCACATCTATTTATTCTGCAATACAATTGTCGCAAAATATATTTAAAATACTTTATTTCACACAGAAGTCACATTTTTATTGAATTTTCGACAAAAAGTGACATTTGTAACTTATGTCACTTTTTGTCGAAAATTCAATAAAAATGTGACTTCTGTGTGAAATAAAGTATTTTAAATACATTTTGCGACAATTGTATTGCAGAATAAATAGATGTGCATATAAATTTATGTAGTAATAGTATGAAATTACCTAAATAATGTCCATTGTTTTTTTGTATAGGAAACGAACCACCTTAACAACATTACTTGGATTTTTAAGTTTTTGTTCAAGTAAAAAAATTGTTATAAACAAAGTATAAATATTTTTTTAACTTTTATGGCACGATCTTGTTAAGTATGTATGTAAGAAAGGCTCCACGAAGCGAAAATTTTTTACAACCATTATTAAAACATTTTTTTTCACTTACAATTAAGACGGTAGTTCGAGAAAATTTCGTTACTTAACAATTGTTTAACTCGTTGAAAAATTAACTTTAAGTAAAATTTCCAACGGGAATAAATTATTTATAGTGTTCAGAACACACCATAATTTTTTCAAATTTAAAAAAAAAAAATTCAATACCTTAAATAAATTAATTAATGTGCCGTATTCGCTTTTGACGCCACGCGCGCATCTTAAAAATGTTACGCGCAGACCTATTTTCAGCGTTAAATTAAAATTATAAATAATGGAGATAGAGTTCCGGGAGTTAGGAGTTTTTTATTGGAAATTTCCTCTTCTTTCAGATTTTTTTTGAAATTTCTGAAATATTAGTAGTTTATTTTTTTTTCATCTTTAATTGTTTATAACTTTTGCAATTTTTTATGTGCTAATACACGCTTTTGGCACATTTTTCTAGACGTCATTCCGGATCCAATGAGCTATCGCACATAATTTTAAGAGCAGTATCTCTATTTTGTACCATTTTCAACTTGTCGCATAGACTACCAGTGCAAGTGTTGAAACGGCTCGAAGGATTAATGATGTGTATGGCGGCGGTGTCGCAAAAGAAAACACAATGCGTTTTTGGTTCCAACATTTTCGTTCTGGAAATTTCGACCTGCAGTTGTTCTGCAGGTCGAAATTTCCCCGTCGGCCCCGTGGCCGGTCGGAGACCAAAGTTGATAATGAAGAATTGAAGGCTATTGTGGAAGCAGATCTATCGCAAACCACATCCGAGTTAGCTGCAGACTGTTTTAATCCACTTGAAGCGAATTGGGAAAGTAAAAAAGCTTGAAAGGTGGGTACTGGGTACCTCATGAATTGAGTGCAGCAAATCGACAAACGCGCGTCGACTGCTGCATTACATTATTTAACCGGCACAATAATGAAGGGATTTTAAATCGAATCATTACTTGTGATGAAAAGTAGATCCTGTACGATAATCGGAAATGCTCATCGCAATAGCTGAAATCCTGGCGAACCAGCCAAAGCCTGCCCCAAGCGAATAATTACTCAAAAAAGTTACTTGTGAGCTTTTGGTGGACTAGTGCCGTACGACACCGGCACTAGTCCACTAAAAGTTCACAAGTCACACTACAGCTTTCGTAAATCTGGCTAGACGATTACAGCTGATGTCTATTGCCAGCAACTGCAAATCATAATGGAAAAGCTAGCTACTAAACAACCGAGGTTAGGTCATTTGCTCTAGGCTACTGCTGCTTAAGGACAACGCTAGACCACACACTGCACAACAGACGGCTACCAAATTAGAGGAGCTTCAATTGAAATGTTTAAGACATACCTACACCGTACTCCCCAGACCTAGCTCCAACCGATTACCATTTTTAATCGAAATTTGGATAACTTCTTGACAAGGGGAAAAATTCAACTCCGATGGCCCCATCGGAGTTGAATTTTTTGAAGTCCAAAGTCCAAAAAAATTGAAGTCCAAAGCGCAATTCGTTGTCATAAAAAGTGCGCACCGCGTCCGCCACGGTTTGAGCTGAACCATAATTTTTGCCTGCGACTTCGTCAGCGTGGAGTTCGGTTTCCATACAAAATTTTAACCCCCTTTTCACCCACTTAGGGGGTGAATTTTCAAAAATCCTTTCTTAGCGGATGCCTACGTCATTACAACTATCTGTATATCAAATTTAAGAAAAATCAGTTCAGTAGTTTTGGCTGTGCGTTGATAGATGAGTCAGTCAGGTTTGCCTTCTATATATTTGAAAGATTACAAAGCTGTATGTGGTGATTCGTGTGTACTCTTCACTCGAAATACGATTCAGTGTGTTTAGTTATGAGCAAGGAATTTGTAAGTATTATATATACAACAGGAAAGAGTACGGTCATTCAGGGTAACTTTGAATCACGAGGGTAACTTTGACAGTTTGTTCACAAAATTCTTTTCCATTGTTTTATGTGGGAATCAAATTGGCGCTTAAAATTTAATAACAATTCATGTACGTAACATACTTCGTAAACGAAATCTAAAAAAAAAGCAGCTGTCAAGAGAAGATAATACCAAAAACTTTTGTTTTTAACCGCGCGCAACATAATGGGTAAAAATCAGTGCAAAACTTTGTTTAAAAATCTCGTTAACTTTGCTGCTATCAAGGTATATAAAAACATATTTAAATGTAATAACTTTATGGTTTTTTTGACTTGTCTATGACCCCACTGCATCAATATTTAATAAAAACATAAATTATTGTCACTCTGAAGCTGTAAATTAATTAAAAGTTAGTTTGTGTCAAAGTTACCCAAGTTAGGTGGTAACTTTGACACACGACAATATTGCCAGTTTTTAATATAATTAGTCATTTTTAATGACGTTTTATAACTTTATAGCATGAAAACCAACCTGAGAGCACAGATTAACTAAACTCTTTTGACTAATTCTTAACATAGTAAAAGTTTGATTAAAAAATATGTCGATGATGATTCAAAGTTACCCTGATTGACTGTACTTCAAACTTTATTTTCTTTTAATTCAATCAAAAATGATCTTTACTACTCAGACTTAAAGCTTATCACGTGCGCAATAAAAAAACCGGTCCCGGTGAGATAGCTATAAGTTATCCCTGTGTCTCGTTCTAACAAGTAACCTAGTGTAGCCAGTTTATATCTTTCCTTAAATTTCAGGTTTGGTAGATTTTATGTGCGATGTGGTGTATAAGAGAGAAATACTAATAAAATCGGTTAAATATTATCTTATTCATAATTTGAGAGAGAAATGTAAAATAAAATTCACTAGTTATTTAGAACCTACCTACTAACTGATAATTAGGAATTTGTTATTTATTTTTTGATTATTTGCATTTTGGTAGAGTAAAATGGAAGAAATTAAAATAGAATAGTTGCAACACAAAACGCCGTGTATTTCCCTTGGAACATTCTAGATGCTCGGGTGACAATATGATTTAATAGGGAATATAGGACATTTATATTATTTTACCTACCTTCATGATATTGTGAAGAGGAAACCATTGTATGTTTGTATGTTATTGATAATTTCTGAAACCTAACAGATTTGAAAAATTCTTTCACTGGTAGAAAAATTCTTAATCCCTGAGTGCTTATTATGTGCGCATAGTTACGTGAGCGGTGAGAACCTCGCGGGCGGGCGGGCGACATCAGACAGACAGAGTTATAATATTAGTAGGTAGGTTTATCTGTATAGGATGACTTATAATATAATAATAATATTTATGGACACTTCACACCACATCAATCTTGTCCCGTGGTAAGTTCTCGAAGAACTTGTGTTTAATTTTATAAGCTCTTATTTAGTTTCACCTGTCCCGTTGTCGGTCTGTAATGGATTCTTGCAAGTTAAATTTGATCCACTTTCCGGTTTCCGATTGAGTTGAAATTTTGCACGGATATGTAAACCGCATGACAATGCAATATTATGATGACGTGGAGCTGATCTGATGATGGAGCTGGAAGGTGGCCACAGGAATTCCGAAATAAAACCACATAGTCCCATCGAATTTGGACTCGTTTAGTTCGTCTTGACAAGTACTTTGATACTATATGGTAACCAGGGTCTGATGATGGATCTGGAAGGTGGCCATAGGAACTCTGTAATTAAACGACGCAATCCCATCGAGTTTGGGCTCGTATGATTCGTCTTGACGAGTATCTTGGTTGGCGTGAATGCATCAATCAAATGAAAGGGCTTGCTGAGAATAACTCGAAAATCCGACATAAAGGAACATCCAAGATGGCCGACAAGTCATTTTAATGCATTCCTACAATATGGGTATCAAATGAAAGGGCTTGCTGAGAATAACTCGAAAATCCAACATGATGGAACATCCAAGATGGCCGACAAGTTATTTTTAATGCACTCCTACAATATGGGTATCAAATAAAAGGGCTTGCTGAGAATAACTCGAAAATCCAACATGAAGGAACATCCAAGATGGCCGACAAGTCATTTTAATGCATTCCTACAATATGGGTATCAAATGAAAGGGCTTGCTGAGAATAACTCGAAAATCCAACATGACGGAACATCCAAGATGGCCGACAAGTCATTTTTAATGCATTCCTACAATATGGGTATCAAATGAAAGGGCTTGCTGAGAATAACTCGAAAATCCAACATGAAGGAACATCCAAGATGGCTGACAAGTCATTTTTAATGCACTCGTACAATATGGATATCAAGTGGATATCAGTGGTATAGTGTGTTGGGGTTTTTTGAGGTCCTTACTGAGTAGAGTAAATAGTACATATTTAATACTTATCCATGACACGGAACATGGTAAAACTTTTGGTTCCTTCGGTGGGATTCGATCCAAGCCGGTCGGGCTTGATCACCAACATACTCAACCACTAAGCCAAAGAGGTCATCAAACTTTTAATTAGTGTAAAATATACTTTACCACGTGGTAGTGCTCATGATTACAAACTTTCTTTAGAGTTTTTTTAGAGTTACTTTTTATTTAATCCACCTCAACTTAACATTAGGTAGCGAATTAAATAATAAAAAAAAAACGGGTTGCACTCCGGGAGCAAAGAATATATATTACTAACGTCCGCGAGTGCCGGTAGAAGTAAAAAATCTCAAATGTGGGGCCATTTAACTGGAGACACTTCTTTTCTCTATCGTGATTTCACTGTACGTCAAATTTCAAAATGGCCTCAAAAATCTCAAAAGTCGAGCCATTTAACTGGAGACACTTTTCGTGGGGGGACAATTGGAGGTAAAGGTCAATGTAAGGGTAAATGTGATGGGGATGATTGGGGGTCAAGGTCAAGGCCAAAGGTCAATGGTTGGGGTCAAAAGTCAATACGAACTAAAATAGTTTCATGCTCGCGTAAACCAAGACAGCAAACAATAATTGTAAGTTGCATCTTATGACTTTTCGATCAGGGTCACGTGTCCTGCTCGAGTTTAACAGTTTTTACCCATCCAAGTGCACAGCGCCGTTAAAGGAATTTTCACTTATAAAAATGCTCTAAAAAGTTTATTTGGGTAAGTTGTTTGTTATCATGAGCATTATCACGCGGTAAAGTGTTTTACACTTATTAAAAGCACCCTATAATATACCTTTCAGCAACTTGTATTATCATTTATGACTTAAAATGTTGTAATGTTGTAAAAGATCGATTAGCAAATTTCGACTATTTTATTCCCAAATTTTAAAATATTGTTAGAAAGAGACGGAGCGGTTTTTGTGAGCGATTCGCTGCGGCCCATGGCCAAAAGTGAGTTGCTGGTTTTTAAAGCTGGTAACAAGAGCTATAAGGTTCCTCCTGTGATGCTAAATGGTGCTGCGGTTGCGCAAGTAAAACGTTTTAAATACCTGGGGCACTGGATCGGTGAAACGCTCAAAGATGACGAGGACATGTAATGGGAGCGAAGGGCTCTGTGTGTTAGAGCTAATATGCTATCCCGTAGGTTTGCACGTTCTTCCAGAGCAGTGAAGATAACACTTTTCAAAGCGTATTATCACTCTCTGTATACGTGCAGCCTCTGGGTGAATTACACTCAAACAACTTACAGGGCCCTGCGAACCCAATATAATAATGCCTTCAGGGCATTGCTGGGGCTGCCTCGTCACTGTAGTGCTTCAGGGATGCTAGCTTCAGCTGAAGTTGATAGCTTCTCAGCTATCATTAGGAAATGTGTAGCATCTCTGATACAGCGGGTGCGTGGCAGCGTCAACAGTCTCCTGAAGACAGTAGCGGGAAGGCTGGACGTGGACAATGCTATCATACAGCACTGGACTCACATCCACCTCACCAAGGATACCAATATCACGTATAATACTTATATTGTACGTGATATTGGTGTCACTCATACAACTAGATTTTAAAAACCAAGTTTCAATATACTAACATAGCTTCTAAGTAAAAATGTTTACTAACACTTATGGCCTGTTGACCGAAATAAAAACATTTTATTTTATTTATTTATTTATTTATTTGTATTGTATCTCCCTCTCGGCACAGATTTGATGTCGAGAGCTCATTCCAGTTGTTTACTTACAAATTCCTTGGATATATTTTGTTTAGTTATTTACGTCTTAAGATCGAATGAATACGCGCCCAGATTCCATTAAGTATCGTCATTAAGATGATGATGATGATGATGATTACTGTAAGTTACAAAGTGGCATATGCTTGCAGTTCTTTAAACAATGCCGAATTTACAAAAGCATATCTTTAAAGACTGAGGAGTTCTGTTCAGTGCTTTTGGATTCAGGGTACACATTGGTACAAAATCTTATTTTTTGGTAGCATAGCATATGCTTGTATTACTTCAGTAAAAGTCAAAATCACTAAATGTGTCGATATAAATTTCGAGGAGTTCCCTCAATTCGTCATGAATCGCATCATCAGGTTTCCACTTTAGTGACTAAAGGACCAATTTAGAATTAAACCCTTTACAATAACAAAATAATTTTGCAAATAGGTCCATAAACGGCAAAGTAATGTTCAAAGATCTCCGTGTTAGTGTAAAATACTATGAGAAGTACCTTTTACCATAATGTGATGATGTATGGTGTGATGGTGGTGGTGATGATGATGATTACTCTAATTGACATGGTAGCATATGCTTGCAGTTCTTTAAACAACGCCAGAATCCCCAAACATGTATCTATAATGAGTCAGGAGTTCTGTTCTATACTTTTGGATCCAGGGTATACCTTGGAGCAAAATATTACTTTTTGATAGCATGTGCTTGGACTTCTTTAGAAAAAGTTGAAATCACCATAAATGTTTCCAAACTTCAACTAATTTGTCCTCAAATTAAAAATATTGTTGTCACCCTTGTTAAAAAGAGACGGAGCGGTTTGTATTGTATCTCCCTCTCGGCACAGATTTGATGCCGAGAGCTCTTTCCAGTTGTATAAAATACTTACAAATTCCTTGGTTATGAGTAACAAAAATGTAGACAAACTTCTGTTTTAGGCCCCTCATCTTCTGAACGCCCATGCGTAAACTTCACCTCGTACTGCTTTACCGATCCAACCCCATAGAAAGTCAAAACATCGCCTCTGCGCATGTGCAGCTATGTCACATCTGACAACCGCATAGAGTTGTACGCCAAAAAGCCTATAACCCTAAAGTGAAAATGTCTTAGTTATTTATTAAAGATTTATCTTGCATGAATATTTATACAATGTACATCTATAAGTAAATAGCGTTTAAATCGAAGTGATAATAAGACTGTTTTGAGACTGTGCGGTATAAACTGGGCGAGTTATGCTGAGGCTACGTGATCTGAAAAACTGATTAATATTTAATAATTTTTAGATGTAGGGCTTAGATTAGTAAATCAACAAATACATATCATTGATGTGCCTATAGTATTTAGATCAGTGTAAACTAAATGTACAAGTATTATACAGAATATTGTCAATATATCGAATTTATTATTGAAGAGAAATTGAAAGGGAAAGAAGGAAAAAGGAGAAGAGGTAAGTGGTTTTTTATCATAAATATAATTGTAGCGTAATTAAAATTACCTAAGAGTCATATAAAATTCTATTTCTATACAGCTTTAACGCCCTAAGTAAAGTATTTGGTTTTTTCTATTACGGGTAGAGTCAAGGGTGCCTGGTAAATAGTTCTCTAATTTTCACAGAGAGGGCTGTCTTGTAGGCGCATTTACTGAATCATTATAATAGACGTAAACTATTAAAATTATCTTACGATGTTGGTGTGAAATATTAAATTAAAAATATTATACTCTACTTTAGACCTTTAGTGAAGATGCATTCGATAATGTTGACGGCGAAGTTCGAAAACAAAATGTATGGGTTTTGACATAAGGCATCGCAAGCGACATGTCAGCATCACTTAGCGATAACTATTGGATAACTATAATATTTTTTTATTTAATATTTCATACCAACATCGTAAGATAATTTTATTATTTTTGTTAGGGTCCAATCCCCGCATTGGAACAACAAAATTGTTGTTTCAAGCCCGGTTAGAAAAATGCAGGCTCATCACCTGATCGTCTGATGGGAATGTAAAAAGTCCGTCTTGCCACGGACCTGCGTCTGATCTCTCGTCAGTCGTGTCGGGTACCCGTCCCACTAGGTTACGAGAGTAAAGGAAGAGAGAGTGCTCCTGTGTACTGTGTACACACACATTTTTTCTAATAAAACTAGCCACCGCTACCGAAATCGGTGTAGGAACTGTCACAGTTTAGTGTACATACCTAATATGTGAGTATATAAGAGGAAGTTTGAAAGTGGCACCGGTAGTGGATAAGGTAAGGAGTGCAAGGTTAGCATGGTATGGGCATGTAATGAGGAGGGAAGACACACACGTCACCAAAAGGGTGATGAATATGAATGTGGACGGATATGTGTGCAGAGGAAGGCCGAAAAAGAGATGGATGGATTGCGTGAAGTATGATATGGAAATGAAAGATGTGAATGTAGAATTGACGGCTGATAGGAATGCGTGGAAGGGGAAAACATGTTGCGCCGACCCTACTTAGCGTGGGATAAGGGCAGGAAAATGATGATGATGATGATGAATACCTTATATGTGTTATCACGGTATATCACGAACAAAGCACATTACAAAAAGGCGACTAAAATACCAGCATTCCCCTCTGCTATTGGAAAAATCATTAATCATTAAGGCCGCATTTTTACCTCACAATGCTACAAAAATGTTTAGCTACAAAAATTTGAAACGCAAAAATACCATCGACGTATTTGTTCTCGTGTAAGGTAATTGCCTGCCGACATGCGATCGCCGCTTGTTACTTAATTCTTTGTAAATGTAGCCAATAAAATACATTTTTCATCATCACCAATCTAGCCTTGGTATATCTTGGTCTATACAGAGTGAAAATTTCAAGTAGGCTTCTAGGTAAAATCGGAAACTATAAGCAATAGCGAAAAATGGTGAAAGGAGAGCCGATTTTGATAAAAACTAAAACTCTATCATTTGATTTTTCATATTAAATTTTCCTAGCCAGGAATCGAATCGACTGATTTTGGACAAAAATACACATCCTGTATTATTATACCATTTCATAGTGTTGCTGATATGATACAAATTCTGGAAAGCAATAATATGCGGCAAACTTCAGGAAAGGGTATATTTTTTGTATACATATTATGCTAAACGAACACCAGCGCCCATAGACAGATGTCTCGAGCAGACAGGTGCTCTAAGTGGCTTGTAGGTGCGTTTAGGTGAATTTTGATCTCCGGAAAGCCGGTAAACTAGTTTTAGCAAAGCCATAGCAACTCTAAGAAACATAGCTACTCTAGCTCGTAACCATAGTAAGACTACGCTAGTTTTAATAAAAGGATAGGGAATACTACCTAATGGGAGGTGCGAGATAGCAAAGTGGACGTTAGCGGTCGAATATGGATACGATGATGATGAATGGCAATATTACGGGTTCATCATCTGCTCTAAATTGAATGGAAAGTGAAAATGTAGAGCGATTGCGGTGATGTGCTAAGAGCGGAGGTGCAGCAACGCATCACTAAATGTCCTAATTGGACGGCGATTTCTAACGCGAATGCAATATAGAAGTAACCATTTGTTTGTTAGTTTATACCGATGTACAAACGATGTTTGCGATTTTTCTGGGACTTTATATCGAATAATACCAGTGCCGGATTAAGTTAAGTTATTGCCATCTGGGGCAATACCCTCCCCCTCCCCCCAACTTAAGTGTAAGGAAACGGCTGCAATTAATACTATGAAATTTTGTATGTAGGGAGATTTGGGGGAGAAAAATCGATCTAACTAAGTGTTAATATATTAAAACTGCGCATTTTTGTTTTTTCTGTCGTCGTGCAACAATATATCAATCATTTCGACTCTATTATGTCAGTCGGATTGGCAGTTTGGTATGCGTATGTATAATTTTTGCTTTGTGCGAAAATTCGGAATGAAGTGGGTTTGAATACCATTTTATTATTTTTTAATTTTTCAGAACTCCGAGCGTTGCTCGGGTTACCCAACTCTCAAGTACTAGAATACTTATGGTACATAACTAAATTATACAGTAGCTGGACCAGTGTATGATCTAGGTAATTGAATGACAACGTATATGATTGAAACCGGCTAGTGGCTACAATAGTACCTAATACGTATAGAGCCGCGCATTGTACTCGCGCAATAGAGCAATGTGTGTCGAACGCGATTTCATTTCCTGCGCGCGCGCCGCTTGTGTGTCAATTTCCGTTCGCTTGCTACTGGCTATTTAGCTATAAAAACGAATTATTATTTGTTTTGCATCAAACATAGAATATATTATATACTAGATGTTGCGCGCGACTTCGTGCGCGACAAAAGGAAATCTCGTGGAACCGTACATTTTGCCGCAATAAAAAGTAGCCTCTGTCCTTCCTCGTGGTCTATTCTATATTAATGCCAAATTTTATCAAAATCGGTCCAGTAGTTTCGGAGCCTATTCAATGCAAACAAACAAACAAACTTTTCCTCTTTACTATATTAATATAGACAAAAGCATATTTGTGTCAAAGCTCAAGCATTCATTGTAAGTTGGAAAATCTTAAAAGGATCAAGTGTAAGTTTGTAATGGGAAATTAAATTCATAATCTTACGATTAAGTAAATGTTTTTTTTATTTTCTTTTTGATGAAGGAATTGCATGAACTTAATTGGCTTTAAAATATTATATCGGCTCTGACCGTGAACAATATTAAGGTAGGAAATATCCTGAAGGAATCTCTGCATCACCTCTACTAGCCAAGGCTATCGGATTGAACTTTTAATTTTTTTTCTCCATTTGTCTATGGAGAATAATTATTTCCTACCAGTACGCGTAACATATCTGAAAATGGTTTCTTTCTACGGAAGAATAGACAAAATGACAAATTGTTGATACAGGAAATGTGTCATTTTGTCCATATAATCTGTATAAGTCTGTCTATTCTTGTGTAGACAAAACGCATTTGTACCTACGGTAGTCAAGCTACGCATGCAGGGAAAAGTATGAAAGCATTTGTTCTAGTTCTTTTAAGGGTTCCGTACCTTGAAAGGAAAAAACGGAACCCTTATCACTTTTTTGTCTGTCTGTCTGTCAAGACCTTTTTGCTCAGGAACGCGTGGAGGTATCAAGCTGGAATTTACATTAAATACTCATGTCTACTACCCCTTGGAGTTGTGTAAAAATGAAACTTCTAGGCCAACGTAATCAAAAGATACAGCCGTTTATGCCGCAAATTTTCGACACTCGCAAAGAAACAAAATCTACAGGGTACTTCTCGTGAACTCAGAATCTTGAAATTTGGTATGAAGCAACGTCTTATAGCACAGATAAAGGAAAAATTGAAAAAACCGTACACTTTTAGTTACAATCATATTATAATAAAAATATTTTTAATAATTTTAAACTTACTACCCCTACTATGACTCGATTGTCGTGATGGGTGAACTTTTACTTACCTATATCCCTACAGGTTTGTACGGAAGCGGAACCCTCGGTGAGCGATTCGCACGGTATCTTAAAAACCGCGCCGGGTTTTTAAGATACCGTGTCGGAAAACTAAGTTAGATAATAATCCATAATATTATCTAAGTGTAGCCACACACTACACTATCGTCCAATTGGCACGACTCTGCCGATTGGATCAGGTCGAACTGACCGTGCAATGTGCATTGGCGCGGATTGACATGAAAGTTCTTATCTTCTGTAATGTCAATATGGAGCTGATCCAATCGGTAGCGTCTAGCCGATTGGACGATAGGAATATTGTGTATGACGCCTGACTTCTGTAATGTCATGGTGGAATCGACAAGACATATTCGGCTATAATTGTAAACAACAGAAATGGCTAGTGGTTATTATTTTTCATTTAATATTATTTGCAAGTATTAAAATTGTAAGTCTTAACAAGCCTATCAAAATCTTGAACCGATGCAGTGGTAGCTTTTCCTGTTGACATTACGAAATAAAACCCTTTCATCTTCATTTGGAAATATTATATATTTAATTCAAAACCTACTTGTGTATTTAAAACTATTGAGTTCTAAAATTTTACTATTCGAAACTGGTATTTATTCCTGCATTATTTGTGTGGGAGGAACTATGCAAACTAGATTTTTGCAAAAACTCACCATTAAGAGAGCTTTTAACTAGCTATTTGGCATGCTAAAGTCATTTTTATAGCCTAAACCGTACAGTGTTGCTACAGGTAACAGAAGTAAATCATCGAAATGCTCACAAAAAGGTCCGGGGTTTTAGCAGTTACGAGATTTTACTGGCTGCTAGGTTACTTTATGTTCGCTAAAGATTGTCTGATTACTGCTTGATTGTGGAGTTTGGGCTAAATATCGATTAAAATACGATTAATAACTAGCTAAATGACAATAGTAGTTAAGTAGGTATTATTTGTTATAACCGATTGTTACCTTGCGTCAGATTTAAGATTCCTAAAACTCACAATCAAAAAGTGTCTGTATTTATAGCTGTTAGTTTCGTTTGCATTTGCGCTTAGGTTTGCTTGCGAAGTCGCTGCATTTTTAAGATAGCTATTTAAAATTGTACTTTATTCGTTATACGTTTCATTGTAAGAGGTCTAATGTCAGGTTCAGTAGTAGTAGTGTATGTGTCACCGTAAAATTGTAAAAATCGTTAAATTGTAATAAAACTAGTGAAATTGTAAAATGTTGATAGACTTTCGACGCGAATATGCTGCCTATATTTTAACCATAGATATATAATATTAAAAAGAGGTAGATATGTTATAAACGCGTAAAAATGAAGACTCGAATTTTGTGTTTCTATGCGACGTTGACACATTGACACGCGTCAAATGTCAATGTGTGTCGTGGCACAGAAATTTTGTCAGTTTTGTAAGGGTATAACGTATCCTTAGTTATCACTGATTTTAACACATTATTTTTCGTTAGATTATAAACATACAGTTTTTAATCTTTTGACATATTTTTACAATCTCGTTAGTTATTTTACAATCTAACGGTTTTTACAATTTTACGGTGACATATGCGCTACACCGCGCTGCACAGCGCATGTACAGTGTATGACTGATGTCATATAAAACGTTTAGGTATATACGGTCTATCTTTTTATGTAGTGAACGAGCTGTTGCCTGCGGCTCCGCCCGCGTAAATATAGTATCCCTCGGGAACACTACTTTTTCGGGATAAAAGTGGCCTATATTTTAATCCAGGGCCTTAACTACTACCACATCAAATTTCATCGAAATCCGTTCAGTAGTTTTTGCGTAAAAGAGGACCAAACATCCATCCTCACAAACTTTCACATTTAGTAGGATACAAGTTCAATTTTTAATAACTTTCATAAAAATGCGCGCGAATGTAATGCCGTGTAGCGGTCGCGGTGAGAACTGACCCTTAAACACCAGCTAGACAACCATTACTCGTAATACCTACTTCGATGTTAAATCTCAGAGTCCTGACATCCTTTAAACCGAATTCTATGCCGCTCTAAGCGTTCCTCATTAAACTTGAATAGAAGAACTGTTAATTATATTTCCAGTTTTAAATCCAGCCAAGATTTCCTCTTTGAAATGTCTTCATAAAGTTATAATTTGTTGCGTGGTTCGTGTGTCAGACTGAAATGTTTTTTTAATGTTAAAGTGTGCGTGATATACGCAGTTTCGTTTCATACCGTTTCGAAACGCGCGGCGAAGTAGGATTCAAGTGTTGTGCTGTACGTTGCCACACCGTCATTACTAAAAACAAAACGTTTTAATTGTGATTTAAAAGTATAAAGTTTCAATATGCTGTGCTGAAATATGAAACCAAATACCAATGCATTTTTAGGGTTCCGCACTCAAAACGGGACCCTGAGACTGAGACTATACTGTACGTCTGTCTGTCACCAGGCTGTATCACATAAACCTACATAAACCGTGATAGCGAGATAGTTGAAATTATCCCCTAAAACTACCTGCATACTAAAAGAGATGTTCAAGAAATGTATGAGGCCTGGGCCAGCCCTATGTACAGTATATGTAAATATAGCTACATAATATAGTAACCGTTTCCTTCTTTATTTTGTTTAATTTCACTTCGTTTCCATGTAAATTTAAATTAACTTCGTCAAGGAGAGCAACACAAAGTAAAATAAAACATGGCGGATCAGATCAGAATTAACTGAAGAATGTCATTTTGTCAATGACATGACTTTTGACAAAGAAATACGTATGACATTCAAGACGACGTCTCTTCGTAAAACTGTCTACTACGTCAAAAGTCAAGTCAAAACAACTGTCATGGCCGCCCTAAAAATAGTGTTCTCGCAATAAAAAACTCTTCAAATAATCATTTTTGTACGCATATACCCTTCTTCAAATTAATTTTTTCGTATTTTTATGATATTTCCATATTTTTTTCCTATTTATCTATGTAACATAGAACTGGCCCAAAATCAAACATCTCTTTTTAGGGTGATAATTACCGTTTTTTGAGAAATCGATTATAAAATATACAAGATTGTCTCGTTTATTGATATTAATTAATAATATTTAGATTTACAATAACATGCGTTGGTGACATTGGGACTTATTAGTGTTATATACATAGACGTATATTATATTATAGACGAGGCATGTTGAGCAGATATTCCAGTAAAATGGCACCACTTTTGAGATTTGGGGCCATTTTGACATTTGAAATATGGTGAAAATCAAGATGGTGTAACTTTTTCTTGTAAAAAGATTTGTTTTGTCAAATATACGTCATAGCCGATCTTGAGTTTTGAAATCGTTGGTTATTCAGAATCCCCAAATATTTCATAATTCATTCTATTTTTATCTATCTGTTGAAGAAGGGTATTCAACAGATTGGTAAAAATATTTTTATTTATTAGTACTATGTTTCATATTTGTTGAATAATGTACCTAAGGTTGGCGTTACTTCTCACTATAATTAATTATTTGCAATACTTTGCCACTTATTAGTATCAACTATCAAGTATGTATTCTCAGATGTGCGAGTGGTTAGGGAAAAAAAACTAGGCTCACTTTTTTCAGATCGTGAGGCAAAGGCTTTTATGTGGGCAAGTTTTATGGTTTAGTCAATTTTCTTTTATTCCGCTGTGACAACGAAGCGTAAATAGTTGTGTGACTTACTTCGGATGTACTTTGATAGCGTTTTTATTGACGAATGTGTTGATGGTAAAATCCACCAAAAATAGACCCATCCAGGAATGGCACATCTGATTGTATTGATAAAAAACCTGATTAATGATTAAAAAAATAACCCCAGTGAAAATTCAGAGCAGTAAATTAGAACTCAAGACTAAAATCATAGAGTAAGGTAGAGTAAATAAAAGAGTTGAAAATCGAACACATGTCAAGACAAATGTTAATGTCATTATTTTTTTTAAACAAAAAATTAAATCCGACTTCACCGTATCGTGCACATGACGTGACAGGCCATATTGTGGACATGCCCTAACACTAAACGCCCGAAAACTTTGCTTAGTTTAATATTCAGTTAGGTTAACATAATTCCTTTTAATAGGTTTTGACTTCGATTTTCCGTAGTTTTCCACCGCTGAAAAGACTTGGGCTTCATTATAAATTTAAGGACCGACGACTAGTATTTGCTCCGAGGAGGTCGTACGGTCAATATTTAGTCGTGTGTAATGTGCTTTTAATATGTTTAAAGGATAGCGCTTGAATAAAGCTTCTATTTCCGAAGTGTACTCGTTTAGTTTATGTTTGTGTTGGTATATATTATTATTATTTATGACTATCGATTCATACTTATTGCAGTACCTACTAAACATTTTTAACTGCTAGTAAGATAATTTTGTGAGATTGTTATAATGAATATTTAGTACATTTTAAATACGAGTAACTTTTCAGAAGAAACAATACTTATATCAAAAGTCAATATTCTCAAAGGTGCAGCAATTTGCTTACAAAATTTCGCAAGACTCGTAAAAACGCTCTATTAATAAAATTACTATGTAAGTCGTACCTAGCCGTGACGTCAGCGTCACGCCCAGGTTAAAGTGTATGTATTTCTGAATACATCAATTCAACTCCATATTTAACATGTAGTCAATAAAATATTTCCCTGTTTGTACAATAAGTATGAACTTATTGTACAAACAGGGAAATATTTTGACCACAGGACAACCTAAGTTTAAGTTTAACTTTAATTCTAAGTTCGTCATGAAAAAGTTTAAAAAGGGAATCATAAGACGTCTTAATATATGTTATAGACGAGGCATGTGGAGGCAAAAACTGTCCCCAATTCAATGGCCCCACTTTTGGGGTTATTTGGGGCCATTTTGACATTTGAGGGACAGTGAGGTTAAGATTTTCTTGTATGAAGATTTGTTCAGTCAAATGTACGTTATAGCCCATCCTTAGTTTTGAAATCATTGAAGGGAATACCTAATATGATTCAGCTAATATTATCAAGCAGTGTTGACAGTTCGTTGAAAATAATTTTGCAGTTTAGGAATATCCCACTCTGAAAATAATACATTCGCGTCGTACTGTAGAATATTTTACTCTGATCTTATGAAATTTAAATAATATAACATTTGAATTGAAGTCCAATTCTTATTACGTTCACAAAAAGCCACGACGATTCTCTTTCTTGCTTGATTATGTGAATTCAAATTCGATTTCAGATATGATGACTTCATTTTCACATAAAGTTATTTTATAATATATTTTTATTCAAAAATCATAATTATTTGGTGACTATTTAAGAGATGTATCTTTTAATATAATCTTTCAGTAGAACTAGTACACATTTTCTTTCCTTTACTACAAAATATCTATACTAATATTATAAATGCGAAAGTGTGTTTATCTGTCTGTCTGTCTGTCTGTTACCTCTTCACGCTTTAACTGCTGAACCAATTTTTATGAAAATTGGTATAGACATACTTTGGGTCCCGGGAAAGGACATATGATATTTTTATCCCGAAAAAATAGTGTTCCCGCGGGATAATGTAGTATAATAAAGCTAGTATTAAATATTACATTAGCTTACAATGTAGAACAGAAAAAGGAACAGTTTTTAAATGTTAAAGGGTGTGTTCCATTTTCACGGCGCGTGACGTCCACACCTTTGTTGTAGCGTAATAACAAACGAACTCATAGATATATAAATCTAGATCCACGATAAATCATATTACTTTTTATCTATCCATCGTTTCATGTGTCGCGATTTACAATTCGACGCGATAACCAATAAATCAGAGCACCTCTGTGGGCTTTCGTGCGTGTGTGTCTAGTTTTTATTTTATATCGGCTTTTACAACCAGCAAACTCATAAAACATACATAATAAGCACGTATAGAACCAGCGGCGCCACGGCGGCGTGTTGTGGGGCGCGGTTGCCATGGCAACGCCCCCCCACCCACGAACACCCCCCGGCTTTCAGCTGACCCGACCTGACGAACGCTGTCAATGCTTTAGGGCTTGAGACTAAGTTCTTAACTTTTCGTAGCCTTTTAATATCCCAGAATGTCGTGTCGTAGCGTTTATCCCGAACGAAATGTGTTTAGTACCCAAACCGTCCAACAGCTGAATTCGTGGGCTAGATGCCGCTATTGGCATCTCTAGGTAAAGTGGGAGAGTAATTAACTGACATGATTCTTGTTGTATTCTATTTCTATGTAGAGAAGAGAGCCCAGTCTCTACATTCACACGGATTGCCGCACACGTGCTGATCAGAAGGTCGATTCTGCTAATTAAACCTAATTTACAATCCAAATTTACAATGCTAAGTTACAATCCCGTCCCGATATGTCGAAACATCAAAATGGTATTTTCATAAACGTGATTGGTCCAAACGCCAAAAATCATTTTATGCTATCAAGACGATTCAATTAAAAATCAATAAAAGTAAAATGAAAGTGTAAGTTAATTACAAGAATCGGGGCTCTGATATGATTATTGTTGTTTTGGAGAAGAGAGCCTAGTACATTCACAACACTTTCTGAACACATTAGGACCTTTTTCCTGTCACGTGGATTGCCGCATGCGTGCAGATCGCCGCATGCGGGCTGCGAAAATCATATCATTTCATACAATATGTTCTACCTATCACATGGAGCAATAGCACACTGCAAACGCATACGCGCATCAGACTGCGTTCTAAACCGCAGAGAGATCTGTGCGTTTAGAACTGTGGATCGAACCGTCTTGGTGATTACGACTAAACATACTTCCACGATTTGGGCTGCTGGCGTCAAAATACATCATAGTGCGCGGTTTGAACTGTAGAAAATGCGCTGTCATCGACATGCCAGATCAGACTGTCGGCCCCGTCGGCACATTTAACACGTGCGGTTTGGACCGCAGTTTGGAACGGCGCGTGCTATTTCCCGCGGTCAGAACTGTACGTGTGGCGGCCGCTATTCTTTCAGTTTAACCCGCGTGCGAGTGAAATTCGCATGCGGCAATTCCTGTAAATATATTACCATCAAAGCAGCCATTTTGTTTCTTATTTTATTTATGAACAAAATAATCCTAATAATAATTTGGCTGCCCCTTGTGCCCTACTCGTATATTTATAATTATCGTAATGTAACTAATTAAACAAATCAGAACACGTAAAACACAATTTATTCATCACAAGTTTTTGATCTGTTTTAAACAGTTGAATACATTACAAACGATTTAATTACAAAGGCTCAAAGGTATTTTGATAATTAATAATTTCAACCGCCACAGGTTCGGTACCCTGCTTCGATTTTAGGATTCCAATTTCAATTGTGTAACGAAGTAATATAAATCATTTCGTAATTCCTTAAAATATTACACCGATCCTGTCAACTTGAGAAGCCTATTTGGAAATATTTTGCCATGTTTGAATTTTAATAATCTAATGAATTTTATCATTATATCAGCAAAATATTATGTTTAGTGTCACAAGTACTCTGTTCCGATTCATTATCTATAAATGTAAACAAACATATTAAATTAAATAGCATTTTAAGATTCTATGGTATCTTTGTATGTGATTTATTATATGATCTGAACGAAGTATTGAAACATTTGAATCGGTAAAAAAAACAAAGTTAACGCTGTAAATACCTACTGCTTATTTTTTAAATAAATTTTAATATCAAAATTATTTTGTAGAATTAACATCATTTTTTGCCTTCATTTAAGGGTATTCCGATAGAAAGATCTTGAAATAGAGTACTTATCTACAAAATTCTCGTGTACAACTTTCAATTACGAAATATGATTTAATACAACGATTTGATGGGTAAACTCTTACAGTCAGGCGATACGTTTGCTCGTTAGTCACAGCCCTTTCCGTGAAAGCGTGCACCAGTTCTTAACATCAACGTTATGAATACCTCAGCCCGTGTCCGCGGTAGATCACTTATCGTCTGAAAGGTTAAATCACACGGTACTTTATGTTCCAGAAGAAAACGCTTTTATGTGTTTGGTTCCATTTACATAAATTTTAATTGATTTATGAGAGAGGGAATCGTTAGCGCGAGCCCACACGGCGCGTTACGTCAGAGTTGCGTCGACGCAGCGCATACATGTTAACGCAATGCCGGCCACACGGGTGCTGCGTTGACGCAGCGCATACATGTTAACGCAATGCCGGCCACACGGGTGCTGCGTTGACGCAGCGCATACATGTTAACGCAATGCCGGCCACACGGGTGCTGCGTTGACGCAGCGTTGTTGCGACGTAAACGTAACGTGGTTACCCCTCCCGCTTCGTCTTGGGGGATGCTGTCCGTTGTTCGTGCGTCGTCACAGCGTTGCGTCGACGCAGCGCACCGTGTGAACAGTACAGTTTTTAGTATGTAAAACGACGGAGCGACAGCGCTGCGTCGACACAACGCATACATGTTAACGCAGTGCCGGCCACACGGGTGCTGCGTTGACGCAGCGTTGTTGCGATGCAGTCGTAACTTTCCGTTGACGCAGCAGTGAAAATTTCATCGCATTCTTTTACGAAGCATGGACTCTTTATGAATAATAGTGTTCTGTGAGCATGGACCAAAGAAGACGTCTGGCATTGCTCCTATTACTACTACTCCTATTACTATTACTACTACTACTACCGAAATCAGCGATGAATCACAAGGCGGTATTGGATCTGTCCTTTAATTTCATTATGAAACTAGTGATGTATAACAAATAGTGATGGACAGTTTTTAGAGTAGTTGGAGTATCAGGAATTGTTGTAAGACGAGAAGAAGTTTTATAATTTATTTGGAATGAGTGTGTCTAGCTTCGAATGTTTATTGAACTCTTTAGAACCACACATATGGAAAAACTATACTAATACATATATCTTCATTGGCACTCATTTCACATTTGACAGACAAAGACTGCAACATGAATAAGCGTATCCGTGGTGTAGTTATTTTTATTAAAAAGGGGGTATATTATGTTTATCCAAGCTATGAACTATTTGTGTAGGTACCTAATAAATAATAATTTAATTAATTTTCATTCAAATCTGTAAAAACGGTTTTGTGTAGTCTTTTTCCCAATTACTTGTTTATTTAAAAATACTACTTATAAAAACAATTTAGCTACTGGCACAGAGATTGAGCAAAATAACCAAGCTATAAGTCTACGAGTTTAGTTTTCTAATTAAAAGTACCCTTGATATTTTTATACAAGTAGTTAAAAGCTTGTTCACTACGAAATTCTCTTAAATTTTATTATGATTGCATGTGGTATAAGAATTTTTGGTCTTTTGCCCATACTTCAATTAGTATATATTTAACATTCATTTAGGTTAATTTTGAGAACATAATTATTACAAATCATGGATAAAATTGGTGAACATTTTGTTGTCGAAGTTAATATGCCTTCTACAGTTATAAAAATCTTTAATCTTATAACTTTATGCGAGACAATCTTGTATATATAATCGTTATCTCGGCAACGGCTGCAAGTATTTATGTACATGAAATTTAGTATGCAGGAAGTTTTGGAAGAGAATTCGGCCCAGAGAAGTTGTATCTCTAGGAAACTGTGCATTTTAAAGTTATATATGTTTTTTCTTTTGTCGTGCAACAATATAATATCAATAATTTCGACTCTATAAAGTCAGTCCGATTGGTAGTTGGGTTAATTTTTGTGTTGTTCGGAAATTTGGAATATGGTGGTAATATATTTTTGTATTTTTTTAACTACTAGAGCTCCGAGCTAAGCTCGGTTACCCAGGTACTTAA
The DNA here is from genome assembly GCA_905404095.1 of Glaucopsyche alexis. Classification (NCBI taxonomy): domain Eukaryota; kingdom Metazoa; phylum Arthropoda; class Insecta; order Lepidoptera; family Lycaenidae; genus Glaucopsyche; species Glaucopsyche alexis. The sequence continues at coordinate 14,653,204 of FR990059.1, forward strand.
CATATAACACTAAGCTCAGAGGGATTTCCATAATCTTTTTAAACTTTTTATATTTCTTGATCTGAAATATTAAAGCAGTAAACATAGCATAAAATAATCTTTATCGCATAGGTTTTTTATTTTTCTGAAAAAAAAAACCATAGGAGAAGAAATCCTCTGGAATTAGCACTCAAAACAATATTAACTTCTTTGGTGCGGGCAGTTTTACAATGGCACCTGGGGATTTAGCTGAGGCGAAAACAAAATGCCATGCAATATACATGTTTGATTTCAAACTTCGCCGTAGAAATTATCGAATGCATCTTGACTAAAGGTCCAGATTCCAATGTGCTCTGAACCGTGCTCTGATCAGACGATTTAGCTTATTTACCACCATATGCAAAAACCGTCCAAGGGCGAGTTGGGCTCGCGCAAGAAGAGTTCCGTACAAAACGGCAAAAAAACGTTTGTTGTATCGGACCCCTAAATATTTATTTTATTGTGTTTTTAGAAATTGTTACTATTACCGGCAACAGAAATAAAATATGATCTGTGAAAATGTCAACTCTCTAGCTATGAATGAATGAATGAATATTCTTTATTGTGTTCATACTCACATACAATAAATAAACTTATCACGGTTAACAGCCTGAACTCCGATTCTCGTAATTAAGTTACACTTTCATTTTACTTTTATTGAATTACAAATGAATCTTTGTGATATCATAAACTGATTTTTGGAGTTTGGACCAATTAAAACGGTTTTAACGTTGGTTTCGTGTTTATGAGAATACCATTTAGCAGTTTTAACATACAGGGACTGGATAACAGATTATTGAAGAATTAGCAGAATCTACGTTCAGGGGTTAGATGGACGGACATCCGGACAAACAGATAGACAGCGAAGTCTCAATAGCAGGGTACTTTTTATCCTTTGGATACGGATCCCTAAAAACTATATTAAACATAGTTTGTCATCAAAAATGTATGAAGACAATAGCCAGTTGATTAGTCTGCGCTTGTGTAAGCTGGTTATAGTACAGAGGCTTTTGCATACATATTAATCTCACGCTTCAATACCCTGGCCACTGTTAAGTGTAAATGGCTAAAGTGACCTAGGATTAATTAGTATCATGAACAAAAATGTTTGGCTAATTTTTTTTTAGGATTTCATAGTTCACGTCTCGTTACCCTTATGGTTTCGTAATGTCTGTCCGTCTTCGGCTTACCGTCCGAACGGTTAGTGCTAGAAAGATGAAATTTTGCATGGATATGTGCATATGCCACGTCGACAAAGCGCTGAAATAAATTAATGAGAAATGTTTTTTTTTGCGGAACCCTACACGTAAAGTGGAGATGATTTTCTTTTCTCACGTCTACCCATAGAGTGTGCTATCATTGTATAGGTCTTGATTGAGAGGTTAATAAGATATTTTTTTAATTTAGGTATCAGTTTGCGAGATATTCAACTTCAAAGTGTATTTTTGTTAAAATAGGGCGTTCCCAGTTCCCACCTTCTTAAAGCTAAAAGGCTCGAAAATTTTGAAAAATATCATGATGGCAAAACTATAACGGCTTATATAACTCTGTTAGTTTAGGAGTTGTAGATACATATATAACTTGCAACTTGTAGAGTATTGTGTGTGTGTGTTTTGAAGCAGTGTACTTATCTAAATATATAAAACGACTAAAAAAAAAAAGACTGTGAGAAAAAGTCTGAAACATAGACAAAATCCTTCATAACAGCATTACATACTCGGATTCTAATAGGTAGACATACAATTTTAATATAAACTTTCAGTCTTGTAAAATAATATACCTACCTAAAAATTAAAAAGGTTTTACAAAAGTAAGTGAATATTTTACAGATTTCTTAGGAAGTAACAAAATTAATAATAGGTTGGGGAAAAAGTCTTTTCGCATTATAGTATGTATGAACTTGTCATAAAATATCTTGGGCTATACCAATTGTATCTGGCTGATTTTGGTATCATTAAAAAGTTTTAATTTTATAGAAGACAATTCCAAATTCAAATTAGGTAAATTTGAGATTTTCATTTGTTTTTCTTATTGTTAAAATGAGTGATTCTTATGAAGAATTTCGATACATTTTAAAATTTTATTACAAAAAAGGTAAAAATGCAACACAAGCCGCGAAAAAAATTTGTGATGTTTATGGACCTAATGCAGTATCTGTGAGAGTAGCGCAAATTTGGTTTAAGCGTTTTCAATCCGGAAATTTTGATATCAAAGATGCACGTCGCTCTGGTCGCCCTGTTACGGACAAAACTGTTGCCATTTTTGAAAAAGTGGAGCAAGATCGGCATATTAGTAGTTACGATGTAGCTGAAGAACTGGGGATTGACCACAAAACGGTTTTGGCGCATTTGAAAAAAGCTGGGTACACAAAAAAGCTCGATATTTGGGTGCCTCATGAGCTCACTGAAAGAAACCTAATGAACCGTGTACTCATTTGTGATTCTTTATTACGACGTAATGAAACCGAACCATTTTTGAAGAAGCTGATAACTGGTGATGAAAAGTGGATCACGTACGACAAGAACGTGCGAAAAAGATCGTGGTCAAAGGCCGGTCAGGCTTCACAGACTGTGGCGAAACCCGGGTTAACTCGCAACAAGGTGATGCTGTGTGTGTAGTGGGATTGGAAGGGCATTATTCATTATGAGCTGTTAACGCCAGGCAGGACCATCAATTCTGAACTGTACTGCGAACAACTGATGAGATTAAAGCAAGAAGTTGAGAGAAAGCGGCCGGAATTAATCAACAGAAGGGGTGTGGTTTTTCACCATGATAACGCTAGACCTCACACATCTTTAGCCACTCAGAAAAAATTACGGGAGTTTGGCTGGGAGGTGTTAATGCATCCGCCGTATAGTCCTGACCTTGCACCTTCAGATTTCCACCTGTTTCGGTCGCTGCAGAATTCCTTAGGCAGTGTCAGGTTGACATCACAAGAGGACTGCCAAAACCACTTGTCGCAGTTTTTTCATCAGAAGCCCCAAAAATTTTATAGCAATGGGATCATGTACCTACCAACAAGATGACAAAAAGTTATCGAACAAAATGGCACCTATATACTTTAGTCACTTGTAAATAAACTTTATAAAAAAACCTTTTGAATTTTTATATAAAATGCGAAGAAACTTTTTCCGCAACCTAATATAATACCAAAAATAATATAAAACACTCCCGAGTCCCTGAAGTTCATCAGATATTTATAATTCAATTATTTATATAACAAACACTGCCGTTTTAGTTTAAGTTTTCATAACGTTTACTACGCATTTCGTGTAAAATTGCGTGCAGACTAAGCGGCGTGACACCTACAACAACTTAATATGTATTAAATTAAATTTTTTAATCATATAAAACAAGCACATTGATTGGCTGTTCGTAACTAATAATTACCATGGAGTGGAAATTCGTAGCATCAGAGAAGACCCAAACAAGTTGTCTCTCTTCTTAAATTCTTGATTTGAATGGAATGAGCTTCAGTGCTCGCGGTACGCGCTGATTTTCTATAAGCCTCTTTTATTATTCGTGTTAAAGAATGGGTCTTACATGACGATTAGAGAGAATAGAGCCTGTACAGCTTAACGTAGTGGGGAACATGCATAGTTCTGTCTTTTCGAAAAGTACATAATAAGCCAGGAAATATTGTCTTTGTAATGGTATATCTACGATAAAGCGTTGACGAAATACACTTATCAGTCATTACAAAAGAGAGATCGTTGGAGAGCATTAAAAACGCTCTAGACAAAAAATGATGCACGAGTGACGTCACATCACTTGAAAATGTGTGAAGATAAATACAAAAATGATTTTATTTCTCTATGTAGGTATATAAAAGGCAAAGTTGATTGACTGATGTATCAACGCCCAGGTAGAAATTTGAAATTTTGCACACTTATTTCTCATATTATGACGTAGGCATCCACCAAGGAAGGATTTTTCAAAATTCAACCAAAACAACCAAGATTTTTATGCTAGTCTTAAATACTGCGTTTACGTACATTATTGTTTTATCAAAACATGTAACAATTATCATAAGGATTTGAACAGTGACTTTCGTTTTTAAATCATAGCAAAAAATAATCGTCGTATCTTTTTGTCCTTTTTGGTCCTGTAACTTTTTAATTTAGCAACTGATTACAGTACTTTTTGAATTTTTTTGTACATATTTATGTTGCATTTCGGAAAATATAAGAATTTTGCTGATTTAAAACAAAATTGCATATTTTCCTATTGTCATTAAACGAGTCGCCAATTTGCCGCCTAATATGCACGCACCTTATGTTAAAGAAATATAAAATCCGGTCTCATAACTCGATACAGCACATGAATTATTTATACTGTATAGGCATCCTTTTCGGTTCTCTCTGCGCTTATCCTGCAATGCGGCTGCTTTTTGACGTTTATCATTCGCGTAGCGGGCGGCCGATGCCATAATAGGCTTTTTGGAACATTACCAGGTTACCTATATTGTACAATCGTACCACTAGTTGCAGGGAGAGTTACGCGTTTACATCGGTTATTATATTGCGATTGTGGTTTACAAATAACTTTTAATTGAAATTTGTTAGAATGTTTTTTTTTTTTGGTTTTAAAGTTAATTGAAACTATGTTTTTTGGTTTATAAGAAAGTGAGTCTGCTTTTTTTTTTTACTTAAATAACAATTTTATGTTGGCAATTCTTCATCAAAGTGTATAAGTAGAAAACCTAAGAAAACCTAAGAATTACAATTAGTAGACTATTACACTTGAGCTGTTACATATCTTGAATAACAGGATATTGTATAAATACATGCTAAGGCTGTCAAGTAAACGTTATGTTATAGTCTAGTTAGTAATAGGTATTTATAATATTATTGATTTATCCTTTGTTTGCTATTGGGAAATAGGTTTGTTCCACTTTGGTGCATTGCAAAATCCTTTTTTTTTGTCGACAATACGACGACCTCTGTGGCTCAGTGTTTGAGGATCCCTTCGAAGGAACAAAATGTTTTTTCTGTGTTCCTGGGTTATGGATGTGTAATTTAATAATATGTGTAATAATAAAGTATTAAAAATATACTTCCCGTTGTCTGGTCCCCGTAACACAAGTACTTAGCACGCGGCCAGATTAACGTGGTATGAAACATCAATAGATATTATTAATACATTGTATTATAGCTTATTATATTAATATATTATATATATATATATATATATATATATATATATATATATATATATATATATATATATATATATATATATATATATATATATATATATATATAATTTAAAGAGCTCCGTGGCCTAGTGGGTAGGCCGTTTGGTTCGCACTCGAGAGAGTGCAGGTTCAAATCCCAGGTTGTGGCGTGTACCAATGAGATTTTTTCAGATCTCAAGTACGTTATACGGATGCTCTAACGGTGAAGGAGAACATCGTGAGGAAACCCGCACATGGTTGGCCCCAGACGTATTGACCAGTCATTCCTCTGGACTAGGCTAACTATGTTGTGAGAATGTCGTATGTGCTTGGGCAACCATACGACATTTAAAAACCGAATGTCCCAGGCACTACAGTATTTCAAGAGTGGTTACTTCGCTCGGAGAATACTGTATAAATCATCCATTAACGGATGTAAAGGCCTAAGTTATATATAATTATGATAATATTGTAGTCTGATTACTTAGACAGTAAGTAAAATGACAGCCAAAACATATAAAAACACAGCTCACAATATATTTTATCGACAGTCGATACTGATGTTGATACGACATCATTAGTATCGATCGATTGACTATAAAATTGGTAGCGCGATGATGATGACGATGACCAGTGTACAGGGTTCTTTATTTAGTATCGAACTTGATAACCGGAGCGAGTTAGAAAAGATTTATGTAGGAGCGGCGGAGTAGTTTATTATGTGTTCCGCTTGGCACTTAAATAGCGTATACATCGCCTTTGCTTTAAAATTTATGTCTTTATTAATACATGTAATGAAAATTAATAGAACAAATATTAAATAACCATTTAAAGTTAAAATGCCGCTTGAAAATATTTACTTTTACTAAGATAGATTTGGTGATAGTTAAAACATTTTCAGAGAACATTTTTTACTTCCGGCGGTCAGTCAAATACTACATTTCCGATTCCGTTACAGAATATCGATTAGATTTTGAATGTACAGGGAATCCATGCAAAAATAATTTTACAAAATATACATGTTAAACTTTTCGGTAGGTTTTTCTGGAAATCAATTACAATAATAAATATCTAGATTATTTTCATTCATTTTAACAGTCGGAATAAAATGTAGTAAATAATTGTAATTATTTTCTAAATTAATATTTAATATTGAAACGTTTGTAAAAGTTATGAAATATTTTAAGTTTTTATTTCCCGTCTTAGCAATTTCGAAGCGAGTCGGAGAATTTTTCCCTTTTCTAGATTATACTCGAAGAATTTAATAAGAGCATTGTTTTTGCACACTTTTTCTTTTTAATAACGCAACAGATGTTTTTAGAAGAATCGCTGTTGTTTTTCACTTATTGTACACAGCACCCGGCGCGATCGAAGTACTAAATATTATAAGAAAATAACACTAACTTATCTTCTTTGAAGAATTTCATTTCTTTAAAAATTAAACTACTTGTTAAGTTTATTTATATTTTTACTAGCTTTTGCACGGGGCTCCGCTCGAGTAAATACATTATCCAGCGGGAACTCTACTTTTTCGGGATAAAAAATATACTATGTCCTTTCCCGGGACCCAAAGTATTCAACAGTTCAACGGTTAAAGCGTGAAGAGATAACAGATAAACTGACAGACAGACACATTTTCGCATTTATAATATTAGTATAGATACAAAGCAAAAAGTCTAACTGATTTTACTATACCGAAGCTGGGTAATACAAGACAGGTTCCCGAGTATGGAGAGCAAAGATATTAGACGTGACGTTTTGTGCAAAAAATTCAAACAGTGATCAAATACAATAAACCTTATTGCCACGTACTAAGATTCATGCATCAATAAAACACCTGAAACTTTTGAGGAGCCTTTTATGATTTTTCTTATTAAATTATTTTTTATTCGAATTTAAGTTTAAATTATATCCGCTATTACAATAAATTATTAAGGTAAGGATTCGATGGCGAAGTTCGAAAACAAAAACGATGACTTATGTCAAATCCCATACATTTTTGATTTCGAGGTTCGCCATCGAAATTATTGAATGCATCTTGACTAGAGGCTCAGGTTAATTACTTATGTAGTAAACAATATTCAATTAGTTGATCACTTCTATGGCTATGATGTAAGCGTTATGTTCTCAACAATTGTACTCCGATCGCAGTACCATACAACAATTTCATAACTTCCTCTAAGTTTTAGCAAAGTGCGACTTTGAAAGCGCTTAGACTTTGTTTTCCAAGGATAGTGTTGCCGTAATATAACGGCCATAATACAACGGTGACTGAATATTTTCTATGAAAACAAAATGGCACGGTTTCCTAGATAGGTCTACGGTAATAATCACCGTTTTTTTTTCTTTGAAAACGTTTATTCACCGATGAATTCCAGCTATTAAGTACATGGCAGCAACGCAATCCTAGGAAACCAGAGCTTTGATATGGACCAGCTCTTTAAGGAATGTTAGCGAGGAAAGTATTAAAATACATATTTTAAGGTAACAAAAAATAAAATAGCTAATTAAATTGTCCGAGCATTTTCTGGTTTCGGGTCCAAAGTTTAAATAGCCGCTAAGCCTTGATTCGCTGCGAACGAAATCACGGCCATCCAAAGTATATCTCACCCTTTTGACGACACATTATGTACATTTGCAGAGCATAACGACTCGGGCACGGCTAACAATTTCCATTAGGGTGATATAACTCAAAAACAGCCTAAAATGCGACCTGCACACACGAAGTTGGATCTTGACGTGTTGTTTTAGGATCGAGAGTCGTGTGATGTCCAGTTTTATTTACGTCGAATATTTTAAGACTTGACTGCGCCCGTGTTACACATATCGTATTAGCGAAGGACGGTATCTTACTGCAATTAGCCCCTGCTTTTTGGGAGCGCCTGTGCCGTTTATTTAAATGTATGGGAATGCATAATGACCCTGCGAATGTTTTAATGTCGGGAAATATAACTTTTCTGAACAGATTTCTGACGTTAGGTACTCATGTTTAAATCTCTTAGATTTATTTCGTGATTTACCATATATTTTCAAATAAAATATTCTTATTTCTATTCTTAAATGTATATTATGATAGTGTAGGTACCTATTCTATATAGTATAGTATAGGACTTATCCAAAAGCTTCGTGTCGCTCAAAGAGCTAAAAAGAGGGCTATGCTCAGAGTCTCTTTACGTGTTAGAATCAGAAATGAGGAAATCCGTAGCAGAACTAAAGTTATCGACATAGCCTAGCGCATAAGCAAGTTAAAGTGGGAACCATGTCATGGGATACTCTTCCCAACTTACCTGTCCGGTAGTTGTGGTGTAGTATACGGGTATGCGACCCCGGCTTCCCTAGCTATTACTGTCCTATCCCTTGCCCTCCTGGGCGGTAATATCCTACATTCCCTATTTCCCATTCTAACTTACCAATCTTCCTTTCCACAGCACCTATCCTTCCCTTTCCCTATTCCTACCCTCTCCACCAATCCGTGGAAACGCAATGGATAATCAAAAATGATTTAATTATCCAAAATGGCGGCGATGTGGTTCGCCACCCATCACGTCTCGTTTCTCGCGGAGGCGAAAAGCGGACCATGGAGAGACGCTTGGCTACGTTGAATGTAAGAGGAGGAATGGATGGTAAGAATGAAAGTGGACGAACCGAAAGAAGTATGTAAGGATCATAGCAAGTGGAAAGAAGTGGTCTCTGCCTACCCCTACGGGAAAGAGGCGGTCCTGCCTACCCCTAAGGGAAAAAGGCGTGATTATATGTATGTATGTATGTATGTTTGTTCCGGCTAATGTCTGAAACGGCTGGACCAATTTTGACGGAACTTTCTCCATCAGATAGCTGATTTTATAAATATATAATACTTTTTATCCTCATCATCATAATCGCAAGTGAAAATGTTATACGCTCGACGAAAACATCACGGCTCAGCTACTAGATTTATATATCTACTTTGTACGTAAATCAAATTTTAAATACATACTTTAGTTGGCCGCTTCTTTACACCATGCTAGTCATTTGCACATAATTTTATCACTCAATAATTCCTACTCCCCATGCCTGTTCATTAAATAGTTTCAAATATGTTTATTGTACCTACTTCAGTCTATATTATTATACATATAATTATTATATTACTAGCTGTTTCCCGCGGCTCCGCCCGCGTAAATATACTAACGGATATCTCGCGAGAATACTGTACTTTTTCGGGATAAGAAGTAGCCTATGATTCAATTTAGAGCCTAAACTACTACTATACCAAATTTCATCAAAATTCGTTCGGTAGTTTTTACGTGAAAGAGTAACAAAGGGTAGTAGGATAGGCAATTAGTTTAAGACATGAAAGTTATTTTCTTTTAAACATTAAATAACAAATATCAACGGAAATCTATAAAATTTCGTATATTTTGTTTATAAAACATACAATTAACTGATTGAATACACTGGAAATGAAAAACACTGAAAAATATAAAACTCAAAATATTCGTACAATATGATGAAAACGGAATATATGTTTAACGTAGTATGTGCGTTAAGTTTTCATTTTTAACAACACCAGTACAATATTATGAGCTTTAAAAATAATGGTTTCGCCTCTTATACAATGAGATAAATGAAAAAAATATACGATACTTTTCGTAATCAACTTTTATTTCTACATAAGTATTTTATATTACAATATTATATTACGTTTTATATTCGTTACAAAGAAGAAGGGGCAAACCGTCCCCACCCTTGTAGCACTACAAGACATATATCAAATGAAAGGGCTTAAAAAGTGAGTCATTTTATTGTATGACGAAAAATCTCTAAACCATGGGAGAAAAAAAATAATGAGGGTTGAAGGTTAAAAGTTAAAAGTTTAAAAAATCACCTGTATTATTGCACCATTTCATAGTGTTGCTGATGAGGAACAATTTTTGGGAAGTAATGGTATACAACAAACTTCAGAAAAGTGTTATATTTTGATAAACTGCCTCATATTTTGAAGAAATGTATGGAATAATAATAAAATGCTAAAAAAAGCTAATTCCTCAATTTTTTCGCACATTGTTACTTTCTGGAAATTGTTTTTCTCTTTTTTCTCCCATGGTTTAGTGATTTTTCGTCATACAATAAAATGACACACGTTTTAAGTCCTTTCATTTGATATACGTCTTGTAGTGCTATAGTAGTGAGGACGGGCTCCATACAAAAATGCCCCTTCTTCTTTATTTTCGTTGGTAAGAAATTAATAGTTATATTAGCTAAGTCCTAATAGAGTTTTATCCCCAACAAAAGTTGGGCACATGTCTACGGATATGCTACGAAAGTTGTAGAGGTGCTACGAGCGGGTGCGCGTAGCCCGTAGACGTGTTAAGGGTTCGCTCCTCTTAAAAAGTTGAAAAAATTATTATTCATAGTTATTCAAACTCAAATAATGTTTATCAATAGGAAATGTTAGTATCTGTATATAATTTTTATTTTGACTGAAAATGTACAGAACACCTATCTGAAATATTATTTATTATAATACTGTAATTTTGACCATTTTAAAAATTACCTATTTAGTCTCTTTTATTACCCAATTGCGATATAAAAACACAATTTTATGCAAGAGAGTTAGTACTGCAAGTAACGACTCACAAACTTGCTTAGGGCACATCACACACACGAGGGATGGATATAGTCACCCCGCGCTTATGGGGTGGGTAATTATTTATTAAATCGTCACCGCTCCGCCTGCGACTAGCGCAATTACTGTACAGGAACGTATAACAAGACCGGAAAACTAAATTATTGTTATCTATGCTTCTATACTAAATCTGTACTATAATAATCTATACTATGTAATATTATAAAGACAAAAGATTTGTTTATTTATTTGCATTGAATAGGCTAGTGCATTGCATTGAATAGCAGTTTGCTGGACTGGTTTTGTTTAAATTTGGTACATATATAGAGTAGACACGGGGAAAGACAGAGGCTTCTTTTTATCGTAGCAAAATGGACGGTTCCCGCGAGATACTATATTGACGCGTCCTTATTATGGTCAGGAATATGTATTCATAGGTTTTGAGTAATGTATAGCAATATAATATTATATCTAGCAGTATCCCGCGAAAAAAAATATGTACTTAAGGCGCTCTTACCCTAAAAATACGCTTCTTAAAAAATTTTTTTGAGACGAATGGATACATTTTAGTGCAGCAAAAAAATATATGTTAATTTTGATCATATTTGCTACGGGACCTTCGTTTTCAAAACACGTTATCTGAACATTTTCTCGATAAAAAAAAATCATAAAGTAACCATTAAAATAGAAATTCTTGGAGTTGTAACTGTACTATTTGTGAACAAAAATGAGAAAATTATTTGCAGTTTCGTAAAACATAATAAAAGGAAGGGAATTGTTGTTTTGATTTTTCGATAGGAATAAGATACTTGTTAGTATTAATTTATTTCAATAATAAATAATTCGGACGAGTCGAATGAAACATCGCGAAATGGCTTCCTGTCATTCCTTCTCTTTCATATCTATGGAATAAGACAGTACCGGCTTAGGTCTCTTGCTAATGAGACGTATGTCAAATTTTTCCCCTTTTTTCTGCTCAAAAATCATTCGAATTTAATGTTGAAAGTCCGTTCAAATTTATTTTACCCCCGACCTGACCTTTATGTCGTCTGCATTGTTGTGGGTAAATGTTTGTTTTTCTTTCATCGTTTAATACTAATAAGATATGCGTAATTTCGCTATCTGACGTAAGGCGCTCGGTAGCCCTTTGGCTTTTTGCGTTGTTGCGACCAATTGGTCTCGGGTTCGAATCCCGGTCAGACGATTTTTTTTTCTTTTTCTTTTTCTCGCATTATAAAACTCCGAGCTTGTTCTCGCAGTAATCAAAGTATAAAATTGTTAGTTATGTACTTATTTTATTATTAGTTACTTTAAGTTGTTGTAAATATTAGTGTAGATTATATTATAAAAAATATGAAAAGATTGTATTCGATGAAAGTGCAAAAACCGTATTTTAAGATGGAAGTACAAAAACTCTTTATAAGTAGGTACTAGGGAGACCGAGCTTTGGTCGTAGTTTTAGTACTTACAACGATAAAATTTAACTAAAAATAAATAAAAAATATTAAAGAAAAACAAATACATTATGTATAAGAATCACAATAAAATATTTATCTTACCGGGATTTGAACTCACCACCAAAAATCAAACGTAGGTACGCAAACCGAGCTGCCAGTCAGACTGATTACTGACATAAAGTAACCGAAATTATTGATATTTAAATTTATTACACGACAAAAGAAAAAACATATTTGATTCAAAATTGACAACATTGATTGACAACAAAATTAGTAATTATATATATCCCTAAATATTATTCTGTTGGTTTGCAAAGTTTATACACAATATAATTATATCAATTATTATAATCAATTCTAATTCTAATTACCATGAGCAATAAGGAACATGTATTCAGTAATCTACGTTTATTTTTACTAGCTTTTTCCCGCGACTTCACCCGCGTGAAGTTTGGTTTACATAAAAATTTTTAACCCCTTTGTTACCCCCGTAGGGGGCGAATTTTCAAAAATCCTTTCTTAGCGGATGCTTACGTCATTACAACTATCTGTATGTCTTTCAGCAAAATCCGTTCAGTAGTTTCGGCTGTGCGTTGATAGATGAGTCAGTCAGCTTTGCCTTTTATATATTTAGACTAGGTGTTGCCCGCTACTCGGAAAAGGAAATCTCGATGGAACCTTACATTTTTCCGCATTAAAAGTATGCCTATATGTGCTTCCCCGTGGTCTATTCTATTATATATCTGTCCTAAATTTCATCAAAATCGGTCCAGATAGTTTCCGAGCCTATACAATGCAAACAAACAAACATAAACACAAAAAAAACCTCTCTGTATTATAGTAGTAGGTATAGATTAAATAAAACAATATTTACAATAAAATATGATGTAGCCGAAGAGACTATTTGGTTAAACCACTAATATATGTATTATGTAATATCAGAAACTAGATAGGTACCTATTTGAAATTGTAATTTTTTGGGTGTCAGATAGCCGAAGTTTCTTGTAAGTAGGTAGAAGGGGAATATTGGATATTGAATTTTATACAATATTTATGTATTGTATAAAATAATTTAGCTTTGTGCTACGCGAACGAAGTTGCAGGCAAAAGCAAGTTTAGATTTTGTAATCGCTGAAAAATGCGAATTAAATAAAATTTTGACATACTGTCTTAGAATTAAACGTCAATGTGTGTAATGTGTATGTCGTAGTGCGTATTCCGCAGTACTTCAACAGCATAAGTATTATAATAATACTAGCAGCTGTCCCGGCAAGCTTCGTACCGCCTTAGAATTAAATTTGTTGACGTACTGATAGCAGCGCCACCTACCAGGTCCAATTGCAAATCTAAACCATTCTCGAATCCACCTGAAGACACAAAAATTTTCATTAAAATCGGTCCAGCCGTTTAGGAGTTCAGTGACATATTATACACGCATAGAAGAAATATAATATATAAATATTAGATTTGCATTTTATTATTTTAAGTAATAAATCCATGAAAAATGAAGAAATTAGGATATAGATTAGATAGGTATATAGATTCTTTATGACTAAACAATATTTAATACGTGAACTTTATTTAATAATTAGGTTTTTTAAGCCTTTTTAGCTTAGGGAAACTAAAAAGATTAATTTCTCAAATAGCAATGGCTAAATTTAGTACAAAATTAGGAATTAGACTTCTTTTAATGGACCTAGACAGTAAATAGACATTTTGAAATTTTGAATTTAAAAAATTTGAATTTGAATTTGAAGTTTTGAATTTTTAAATATAATTTATTTGTGTTGGGATTTGAACCTAGACGCTACGCGTCGCACTAGGCGGGCACAATACCGCCAGGCTATGAAGCTCATTACAATTTCGTCGAAATTACGCTTTTGTACATTATGGACACATCACTTTGACGTAAATCGGATGAAGCCCCCCGCAGTCACGGGGGCGGCACGTCCCCCACTCATCTCCTTCACCCCCTCGAATACTTCATAGTTGGCTACTCACAGCGCCTTAAATATAATATTTATTATTGTATGTACCTAAATAGTAAAAGCGTGTTTTTGCGGGATATTGCTAGATTATAATTTAATTAAATTGTGTGATTGAAGATTGAGAAAGATTCCTCATGAATCAATGTCAAGCAGTTTTACTAACTTCGGTACGACTATGAATTAATTGGCATACTAATTGCATAATTATGTTTAAAATAACTTTTCTGAAACAAGCTTATTTATCACGGAGTTCCTATGAGCACCTTTCAGATTTATCATCAGACCCTGAACACTATTTACGGAATATTCGTTAAGACCAATCATAAGAATCCAAATTAGATAGGGTTGCATCGTTTTATTGCAGGGTTCCTATTGTAACCTTCCAGTTCCAGCATCTGATGAGGTCCATGTCATTGTCCGATGTAAACTTAACTTAGATTTAACTTACAATATTTGGTTACACGTAAAGGGACAAAATATAATATTCTGGCATCCAAGAAATGGAAAAAGAAAGCAAGGTAGACAGTTTCGAAGGTGGGAAGACGAAATAAAAAGAGTAGCTGGCAAACTATGGACAAGGAAAGCGCAGAGCAGAGCAGAGTGGAAAGAAATGGAGGAGGCCTTTGCCAAATGGCAAACAGACGAAGTTGTTGGTGTCATCGACTCAGAAGAGTCTTAACTTAACTTTATATTCTTTAAATTTGTCTGAATAAAGGCTATTATTATTATTATATTATTATTATAAAGGGACAGGTGAAACTAAATAAAAGCTTGTATTAAAAGCTAGTAGCAACAAGTGTTTTCGGTAGTATTTAGAATTATTATACATTTTAAAAATGCACCTACTAAAATCGCAGTTTAAAAAAATCACGAGTAAATTAAAAGGCAAGTACAAAATCGTAATCATTTCGAGTACATCTAGTGAAAGGAGAGGCAAGTTAAGGTTGTACAAAACAAGCAGCAACTCGCACGATAAGCATTTTAATCTCTTTAAGTGTTGTAAAAGTTTTGGCTGGCGTTGCCATTGAGTGGAGTTAATGTAAGTGCCAAGTCCTCTCGAAGATATGTGGGATCTTCGCCTTAAGGGCTTCGTTATGAAATATACACATTATAAATACCACATTTTTGGGTTTTATCATTCCTTTGAGAGTATATATTTTATTAGCAGTTGCAAGCTGCTCTGCCTGCGTAAATCAGTATCCCACGGAAGTACTGAACTTTTTCGGGATAAAATGTAGCCTATCCAAAGCCAAACTGCTATCATACCGTTCAATATCAAATCAAAATCAAAATCAAAATCTGTTCTGTACTTTTTGCGTGAAAGAGTTACAAACATCTATACATCCATCTATCCATCCATCCTCAAAAACTTTCACGTTTATAATATTAGTAAGTCAGTAGAATTAGCGTTTCCCCGCGGCTCCGCCCGCGTCAATATAGTATCCCTCGGAAACACTACTTTTTCGGGATACAAAGTTAGCCTATGTTTTAGTCCAGGGCCCGAACTACTAGCATACCGAATTTCATCAAAATCCGTTCAGTAATTTTTGCGTGAAAGAGGAACATACATACATCCATCCATCCATACATCCTCACAAACTTTCACATTTATAATGTTAGTAGGAAGTTAGATAATATAGTAGGATGAGGTGAAAGAAATACTTATAGTTATGCATAAATTGCATAAAGGGCTATATAGTTTGTTTTATTTTAGTAGGCATAGGGTACTCCCTCTGCCCGCTATTAGAAAACAACATACATACATATAATCACGCCTCTTTCCCGTAGGGGTAGGCAGAGACCACTTCTTTCCACTTGATACGATCCTTACATACTCGTTTCGCTTCGTTCACTTTAATTCTTACCATTAATTCCTCCTCTTACACTCAACGTAGCGAAGCGGCTCTCCATGGTTTTATCCCTTGCCCTCCTGGGTGGTAATACCCTACATTTCCTATTTTCCACTCTAACTTACCAATCTTCCTTTCCACACTACCTATCCTTCCCTTTTCCTATTCCTACCTTCTCCGCTAATCCGTGGGAACGCAATGAATAATTATAAAAATAATATACAATTAATTATTTGTTTATCATGCAAAAATTAAATGCTTTTTTAACTTTTATTCTTTTCAATATTGTTCATTACCTTATCTTATACAATATAATCAACAAAAACAGTAAACATATAGTTTATACAGCTGAGCATAGTAAAAAATATGCATATTTTACGAACATGGCTCCACTGTGCGTCCATTTTAAGCAGAAACTCTACGCATACAGGAACTTAACAAAAGATGTGAATTAAAACATTTTTAGCAGATAGCTCATCTAGGCTTTAGTAGTAAATTAGTGTAGATTTTAATAATGCTAACGTGAAGTATACAGTTTGAATACAATACACAAAAAGAACTGTTGAAACGAGTACTAAAGGTAGACGTTATCATTTTAAAATGATTTTAGTTTGCGAATTTAGAAACTGGATTTTTAAAACATTTTGCATAAAAAAATAGAACTTATGTTATACTTGATATTTAGCAATTTTTATGCGTTACTATATTTTGATTAAAAAGTACATGTAAAAGGTCATGATTTATAAACAGTTAATAAACGTAGTAGAGTTTTGTTTTGTCGGAGCAGATTTAAAGACTGCGAAAATTGGACGTAAAAAGTTAGTGATCAAATAATATATTGTTAGGTCTAAATAATCTAATATTGTCTATGATATTAACTCGTGAAAATGTATTTAGATAATTGAACAAGTGTGGAAGGCATTACCTTAATATAAGTAAGTTTCATTACTATACTTAGGTCTTTGCATCCGTTAATGGATGATTTAAATAGAGTATTCTCCGAGTGAAGTAACCACTCTTGAAATACTGTAGTGCCTGGAACAGTTGGTTTTTAAATGTCGTATGGTTGCCCAAGCACATACGGCATTCTCACAACACAGTCAGCATAGTGCAGAGGAATGAACTGGTCAATACGTCCGGGGCCAACTATATGCGAGTTTCCTCACGATGTTTTCCTTCACCGTTAGAGCGTCCGTATAATGTACTTGAGATCTGAAATAGTCTCATTGGTACACGCAACAACCTGGGATTCGAACCTGCACTCTCTCGAGTGCGAACCAAACGGTCTGCCCACTAGGCTACAGAGCTCCTAGTCATTACTCGTCCCATGAAAAGTAGGTATTTTCATTGTGAAATATGTTTATAGGTAGATTATAGCATAAATATGTATTTTACGAAACTGGGCCGGACAAAGTTAAAGCGTGACTTTAGGATACTGTGATACCACTAGGGACATCCCCGCTGATTGAACAGCTGAAAGACGTCCCCGGTCAATATAATATACCTAAATAGTAAATATTGAAATTTCCGAAAGCCTTTTTATTCTTATTTTTATACATAATTATAGCGTGTTTTGTCTGCGTAATGTTACATCTGTAGGTAATAAAAAAAAGACATACAGAAACTTTAATTCGATTTTTTTAAATGAAATCGACTAAAGTGCGGTCGCGGAGCACCTAGAAATATCTACTTGTCTCTTTTACTCGCGCATGAATATATTGCTATCGCGTTTACACAGGGTACGCTATAAGAGCGCGATAGCAATACATACGTGAGCAAGAGACAAGTAGCTATGCGCACTTTAGGAAACTAGTTGACGCATGGCGTTACGTGTAGGCATACTAGGAACATTTTATTTTATATTTTGTACAAAAATATATATTTAGTTTTCAATGATG
Organism: Glaucopsyche alexis; assembly: GCA_905404095.1. Lineage (NCBI taxonomy): Eukaryota > Metazoa > Arthropoda > Insecta > Lepidoptera > Lycaenidae > Glaucopsyche > Glaucopsyche alexis. Next base: position 14,671,199 of record FR990059.1, read on the forward strand.
TGTAAAATTTTTATATTATCTAAATTAAATTGTAGTGTCTGTTTGTAATTTAAAATTAACAGCTTTTCACTACGGCATATGAAAGTATATACGGTAGTTACAATAAAAAATATTTTTTTTAATTTTGTTTGTCCGTCAGTCTGTCTGGTTGTGCCGGCTTATATCTGAAACAACTGGACCGATTTTCACGGAACTTTCATTGGCAGATAGCTGATATTATACAGTGTAGCTTAGGTTAATCTATCTTAGGGCTCCATTAAAAAAACAGGGTTTTCGTTATTTATATGCAAACGATGTTGCCAGCTAGTTTAAAATAAAGAAAATAGTATGATATAGAAATGATTTACATCTGAGAAGCCTTTCCAGAAGATCCGTGTGTAAGAACTATCTAATTGATTTCGAACTTGCAGGCAATTTAATCACTCACTCGTTTCATCACAGGCTGAGTGTTACTTGAGACGGTAATCTTGATCCTTAAGGGTAAATCTGGATGTGGTTTATTATACTAGCCATACGTTTACGTTTCGCCCGCGTAAATATTTAAACATTAATATTTAAATATTCTACGTGATCATTTTTAATGTAATGAACCAGGAAACGAGCAGACGGATCGCCTGATGGTAAGCGATTATATCGCCGCCCATGGACACTCGCAACACCAGAGGAGTTACACTTGTAACTCCTCTGGTGTTGCGACTCGCTTTTCTGGTCCTTAAAATCCCCAATCCCCCCTCGGGCCTCCGGTAACCTCACTCACTCGGCGAAACACAATGCAAGCGTTATTTCACGCTGGTTTTCTGTGAGGTCGTGGTATTTATATTTTCCTGTCGTGAAGTAGCTTATGTTCTTCTCCGTAGTATACCCTACGTCTGAGCCAAATTTGATGATGATTGGTGGTTAAGTAGTTTTGTAGTAACTCACATTTACATTTATAATATTAAGTAGGGATAAGGCTTTACAATTCTCGTGACACAGTGTTTGTTACAAAACTCCTCCGAAACGATTTAATCGATTTTATGAAATTTTACAGTATGTTCGGTAGGTGTTTGGTTGTTAGCTATTTTTTATATTAAGTGATAAGAGTGGTTCGCCCCAAGATTTTTAAAATTATTTTGTATTTTTTTTATTTTTATATCGAGTTTTTCTCGGTGCTCTAGAAGATTAAAAAAAACACAAAAATATTTTACCAGGGTTCGAACCAACTGCATTTCGAATTACCGAACAATACTAATACCAAACTGCCAATCACACTGACGTATTGAAGTCGAAATTATTGATATATTATTGCTCGTCAAAAGAAAAAAAACATACATATAGCTTAAAATGCGCAATTTACTGTAAGGGATAAGACCCAGCTAGATCGATTTTTCTCCCCCAAAACTCCCTGAATATTAAATTTCATGGTATACTTGTAGCGATTGTCGAGAAACCGATTATATCAAGATTGCTTCATTTAATTTGATGTATTGTAATATATTATTTCAAATTTCAAGGCTCCTTGCTACCACTAACGCTGCAAGTTAGGTGTGTTGTGTAGGTGCCTGGTGTGTGCACCTGTTTATAAACTGCGCGATAGAGCATGCCCGGTCACACATCCAATGCATCAAAAATTAAATTACTGAATCCACGATGCGCTGCAAAATTTACTGAACGCCAACAATTTGGCTACGTAACCTGGGTGCATTACATTAATTTCTAGCTGAAAGCTTGGCCATTAATTTGTGTCTAGCTCCAGAGGGAGACCGCAAAATACTAGTTCCGCTGCTATTCATAATAAAATGCCGCCGCTAAGTAGACCAACTTCTGGGCTACTAAATGCTGTTACAGCGAATGTGATTTATCTCTGAATGAATATAAATAAAGGCACAAGAAAGCTGTTTGTGTTTGGTGGCAATGAAAATAATATTGCTATACAAACCAGTCTTTGCCCGCGACTGCTGCTACAATTAGAATGTTATATTTGAAATGAGATAAGGGGCTGTCCATTAATCACGTGATGTTTTAACAGCTATTTAGAACCCTCCCCTCCCCCTGGTGATACGTGGTGAGGTTTTATACTACCCCCCCCCCCTCCCCCATCTAAGATCACGTGTATTTATTTTTACATAGTGAGCAGGTCATGTTTGAAGAAAAACTTTAACTTAAAAAACAATTTAATCGAATAATTTAAGCAATTAAAAACTATACGAGTCATTTGTCTTGTAAGTAATTAAACAACACTACGAATCTACAACCGATAATAATAATTTCGGTATGCATAGACTAGATTCGAAAATTAATACACGTGAAGTCTCCTCCCCTTGGTGATACTTGGTGATTTTTTTTCGGACCCCCCCTCCCCTTTTAGGCATCACGTGATTAATGTACGACCCCTAATCAGTTATTTATATAATCGGTATCTCGTAAAGGGATGCAAGGATTACCATGAAATTTAGTATTGGAGGTTTGGAGGAGAAAAATCGATGTAGCTAGTTGGTCTTATCCCTGAGAAACTGCTCATTTTTAAGGTATATATTATGTATTTTCATTCTTCGTACAACAATATATTAATAATTTCGACTCTATTATGTCAGTCCGATTGGCAGTTTGAGTAATTTTCGCGTTGTTAGGAAATTCGAAATGTGGTGTGCCCCGGTAAAATATTTTTGTATAGCGCGATTCAAATGAGAATAGGATCGAGTCGGCGCCATATTGTTTCGAATTTAGGCTGTTATGATAGTTAAATTTATGTTTTGATAAAATTGATTACTATTTAGGGTTTTTATTTAAATTCGATGCAAGACTATTATTATTTATATGCTAAGTGCATATAAATAATAATAGTCTTTTTCTAAAAATCGCACTTTTCAAGTGACATTTGACAGAAAAAGGTCATTGACGTTCCTATTCTCATTTGAAACGCGTTATAATTCTTTTTTTATTTATTTATTAGGGATCCGAGCAAAGCTCGGTTACCAAGGTACTTACGATTAACTGTACCAATATCTATTCGGATTCCGGAATAAAAAGGACCCACCGATTTGGTTTGGAGTTTATACGTGAAAATGCAATGAAGCAAAGAAAGTCTTTGTCGTTTATAAAATCTTTATGAGCATCTAAAATACTTTGCGTAAAGCGCTAAGAATTAAAGATATAAATAATAAAATAAATAATAAAATATTGGAAACAAAGACAACGCCACCAATTTATCACTTTTTAATTATGACTCGTTTAATAGCGATCCATCACTCAAAACATAACAATTTCGTTGCTCCATATTTTGATCATCTTGTACTCGGAATATAATACCGTTTGTGAGCAATGTCAACCGACTTATATTAGCCGAAGGCATTTCGTAATTTATATCGTATGTTCCATACCTTTTGTCTTATTCTTTGATTAAAAATAAGGAAAGTGAAAGAATGGCAGACGATATTATGACGAAGATTAAGGAATGTGCTCTTTTTATGTCTGCGAATAATTGCGATGTTGAGAAAAGTATTTTTCTATCTTTATATTTAACAGACTAATTGTACATATTATAAAGTAAAACAAAATATGCTCTATTTAAATTAATTAATGAGATTTTTTATAAACAAATTGTGTGGCCAAAAATACATGTGCATTTGGCAATACCAACAAATTGCAAAGTTATAAAAAAAAAATGTTAACTGAGAATTACCGGCGCCTTTCATAAATTGTATTTGTTGATTTTTAAAATAGATACATATTTTTAAACTCTTTTAATTTTTTACTTACTCGTTTTCAATATTAAGATATATACTATAATATCTTAAGATAATATCTTTTACTTCCATAACAACAGTTTTTGATGTCATAGTAACTTTCCTTCTGTAGGTTTTATTTCATTGTTACAGACAGCGCTCTTAGAATCCAAAGGAATACAATATTTCCTTTTGGATCGTCATAAAGAATTCCCCTCTTAGCTAATACGTAAGTGCGTACTTGTATAAGTTATTGATTATTATTTGGATAGCATATTGTTATTACACTAATATTATAAAGAGGAAATATTTGTATTTGTGTGTGTGTGTGTGTGTGTGTGTGTGTATGTTTGTAATGAATAAACTCAAAAACTACTATGCCGATTTCAAAAATTCTTTCACCGTTGAAAGATACATTTACCCTAAGTAACATAGGCTATATTTATTGGTAGAAAAGATTATCCTTAGTACAACTATAGTAACGTATATCTTTCGTCGCATACGCTGCGGAAACTATTGATGATAGAACAAAAGTATGTTCTATAATATTAAAGAACATCCATACATCCATCCATCCATCCTCACAAACTTTCACTTTTATAATATTAGTAGAATGGATGGATAGATTACAAAATGTCCTGCTTTGAATCTCTGAGAGAAAAGTTTAAAGAAATAGGAATTCTGACCGTCGCTTCTCAATACATTTTAGACAATGTGTTGTATGTTAGAAAAAATTTAAATATGTTCAATACGAAAAGTAAAAATCATTGCATAAACACAAATTAGACATTCCGGTGATCAGATTAGTCTGATTTACTAATTGTACTTAGGTAGAGTTAGCAGAGGCGGCTCGTCCTAAAGAGCGCTGGTGCAGTGCACTCCCACAAAAATAGTAACTAAGTATATAATAAGAATGTATTTTTTAATCTGCTACCTACCAATATATTTTTAACCATACACACACGCTACAACCATACGCACAATTAATACTATAGATAAGTAACTACGTATGAAGTTGAAACGTTTTCAATCATAAGATTTGGTGTCAAGTTTTTACCGAGGAGAGCGCCAGCGATTGCGCTCCTATGAAACGAAGTTCAGTACAATCCCTAGTACTGAATTCAATGAGTGCGAAAGAGAAGCATCGACACGGCCCAGTACGTGAAACAAAAGATTTCGTATGAGAAATTAGCCTAATCTGGAGCGCCGCTCCTGTGACGATGCGCTGCGAGGTGACAATGCTAAAACATTATGGTGTATCTAATTATGTGCTGTTGCCAATCTTATGTAAACAAACATGGCGTCTCATTAAGTCACCGGTCACTATTCGCGCTAATACAGCAGTTTTGTGTTATTTCGCTATAAAAAAAATTGTTTCTGTGGGTTATTTGTGGTAAAAATGGAACAATACACTGTATATTTGATTAAAATTGTGAAATGACTTTAGAAATGCGTCTCGCAATCTTGGTTTCCTAATTATGTTATGTGAAGTTCAACTGGTATCTATTGGGCAGTGGGCTACAATGATATTCGTAAAGCGCTCTATTCTGCCTATCGAAGTTCTGTTAGAGAGACAAAGACCGGTGAATGGTTTTTGTTTACAAATAAATAGTAAGCAAGACTTTTTTGTGAACACCCAGAAAATAAAGTCACGAGCCGCCTCTGAGAGTTAGTAAATCTTTTAAAGGTCAATGAATAACGCCTATACAATATAATCCCAGAAAACGTTAAAAGTCTGTCTATTAATAAATTTAAAAAAGTAGTTAAAGAACGTTTGTTTGCTAAAGGTTATTATAGGGTCAATGATTTTATTGACGATCGCACACCTTGGGAATAGGATGGCCAACCTGCAAGGCTGCTTCTATGTACTATTGTACTTTTGTAATGTACTAGTTTTAGTCATGACATTGTTATATACCTTTCTTACTCTAAAAGAACAATTTTCCATATTTTTGGTAAAAGATGGCCCCGTGCGAGTTTCTTACGCCGGTTTTTCTCGCCGGGTTAGTTCCCGAACCGGTAGTAGGCATCATGTATATCGACGTTCAAAAAGAGTATGATGATATAGGTCGCACAACGGTTTATGAGCGCTCAGTGAAAGTGGAGGGGGTCGTTCGCGCATGTGACCAATAGCAAAGAATGTATATTACTAACGTACCAATAGCGTGTCGGCAGCCACGTTCGGCATGCGTTCGGCGCATCCACACCTCCCCGCCCGAGCCCGCTACCGCCAAACACACCCAAAAACTGACTTCTGCGCATACCCCCTCTACTTTTGTCGAAAGATCTTAATTCGTTGCGCGACCTATACCAACTTTGAATATATTTTTTTTATTTTGATTTTATAAAGACCTGTTTGACAATCTACTGATAAGCGTCAGTTGGCTTATTGCATGTTTTGTCTCTGTCGTTCGATATAAAGAAAGCAGCGACAAGCTTCCGAATAGACTATCCGAGGATTATGAAATCCTTAGGCTCTATTTCACATTCGCCTCGTAAGTGTTGAATAGCTTATTTTTAACCGAAAATTTTATCACTGGTTACTTTATAGCGAGCGACAGAGAAAAAACTTCCGAATAGGATAGAAGACTGTTTTTTATATTGCATAAATGAATACTCGTAGTACTCTTAAATATGAGTAACTTCTCAGAAGAAACAATATTATATAAAAAGCCAATATTTTCAAAGGTACAGTGATTTGTATAAATACAAAATTTCGCAGGTCTCGTGAAAACGCTCCATACTAAAGTCGTACCTGGGTGTGACGTCACGCTTAGGTTGTGTATGAAGTATAAGGCCGCAGGAATATATTTGTATATATTATGTCCGATATTTGTTCGTTTAAGTTCATACTTGCCTTAATGAATGCTTTTGTATATGATGTAAGTAAACTAATGCTGCAGATTTTGTTTACTAATTAAGCAAAAAAATATTTTAGAACTTTTTAGATTTACTACTATTACTAGATATAATTACTACACATAAATTATTATATTTTTAACATTTACCAAGTAGTGATGCCTCAATATTTCTGTACTAAATATTAACTAAATATTAATATAAACTAAATATTTTGAAATAGATATAGAAATAATATTTATTTGTGAAATGCAGGTACCTATATACAATGTTACAGGTGTTAAAACTTAATAATAAATAGTTCCGTTACATTTCCACCTTCGTCAATGTATACAAATATTTAATAATATACATATTTAGGCCTATTAGTGATACACATGTCAAAAGAAACAAAAAACAAAACCATTTTTAGTGTATAAAACAAATAAAACAATAAATATTAAAACATGTCCAACTATTTCAGGGCCTTGTCATTTAGATATTCAGTAATCGAGTATTATGACTTTTCAATAAGCAACAATGTCAAACGTTTTTTAAAAGACTTAACTGGCAAAGTCTTCAAACCATTCGGAATTTTATTATATATTCTATGTGCCATACCAAAAAAGCTACTATTTAATAATTAATTTTAGATGTAGTCATCTCCCCTATTAAGCTATCCGACAGTAGATTCTGTAACAGGCCCTTAGTGTATTCACTTTTCCTTAATAGCCAAGTGTCATACCAGTAGTGATGGCTGGTTTTCCTTCATTCCAAGCTCCAGCCTGTATAATAGATAGGGATTTGGATGGTAGTCTGCAAAAGGTAAGTGGTAAGTGAAGCCGGTATGAATGGAGTTATAGAACGCCACTGGTGCATACTAAGGTTTTATTTTACATACTGATATTTAGATATCATCATCACCTTCGACTTATAACTTCCCTAGTCCCTACTACAGGGCTCGGTCTTGTATTAGGTGGGACCGGCTGAAGCACACTAGACTATTATGTGTTGGATATGTCACCGTAAATTTGTAAAAACCGTAATATTGTAATATTACTAAAGATATTATAAAATGTCGACAGATTGTCAAATAAAAATTTCTCCTTACAATTGTATGCATTATTTTTCGTTATAATTATTATTATGAAAAATCAAACAAATATGGCGGCGCGGGGCACTTGTCGTTTAACTATACTTCGTGGTTTAACCAATCGGCACAGTAAATATTACAATTTTATTTGACAATCTGTCGACATTTTATAATATCTCTAGTAATATATACAATCTAATGGTTTTTACAATTTTACGGTGACAGATACGTGTCTTCATGATTATTAGTTTCGCACACACAAAGGTTTTCTCATGATTTGTTTTTACATCGTTTGATCTTCCGTAATAATGATAATATCTATGAACGCTTCACACTACGACGATCTGGCGCCGTGCTAAGTATCCGATGAATTTGTGTTACGGGGACCAGCTAACGGAAAGTATATTTAATATTTTTATACTATACCTAGGTATATTTAAGATTTCTATAACATTATACACATCCATGACCCAGGAAAACTCAACAAGAAAAACGGGATTAGAAACCACAACCTCCGGCTTGAGCACGGACGCGCTAAGCCACTAAGCGACCTCTAAGCTACAGAGGTCGTAATAATAATGTTCAGTAGCCACCTTAACTTTTCAAGGGCCATTAAGCCCTCAGAAATCTTCTTTTTTATATGGAAATAACAGCCGATGTACGGCAAACGATGAGATTGACGAGACTGACGAGTTGAGTCCGTGATCGTACTATAGGTACATGAAAAATCATACAATTCTCATTGGTAGGTTAACATAATATACTAATACCAGCGATCGAATCTATCACGAAGCTACGGAGGCTAAAATAACGAAATTTCTTGTAAGAGAAAATCTTCAATATTTTTTTTAGAACATTAAATTTTATGCTTCATGAATATTTATAATCATTATTATGTGGATCACAGGCGTTTCCTTGTGTTGACTCAAACCACAAGTAATCATTATAATTTCGCAAAACACATACTTAAATTTTATACTACATATTGCCCGCAACTTCGTGCGCGCTAAAAGAAATCTCACGGGAACCGTATATTTTTTCGCAATAAAAAGTAGTCTACGTAGGTACTATCCTTTTCCGTAGTCTACTCTATATCTGTGCTAAATTTCGTCAAAATCTATTCATTAGTTTCGGAGCCTATTAGATGCAAACAAACAAACCTTTCATCTTTATTATATTATACATATAGAAGTATAGATTATTTTTTGGTGTCTATATAATATGTAAACATATACATTATTATATGTTAACATGCGCCGCTTTACACATTATTTTTTGGGGAGTTGATGTTGATGTGAGGAGTTGATCTTAAAATATCGTAAACTTGTTGTATTTAATCATAATCTGTAAGTTTACCGATTTTTTTAAAATAACGATACGTTTTTTCAAATTAGTCAAAATTATTTTCCTAAAGAGATCTACCAGCATGGAAAGTTACAAGTTTCTAATTCTTATATTTTAGAAATGCCAGTGACGAAATTGTAAACCATTTCGGAGGTCGATTACTCGAAAATGGTTAACATTATAAAAAAGCCATGCGTGATTCTTTAAAACCTTGCTATTATTTATAAAGACTTATTCGACAATACACGATTAGGTCGAATAAAAAAAGGTGCCAAAATTAAGTGTATATATAATATGAAATCTATAATTATTACAAAATTTCGTCTATTTATATTCTTAAATAAGTAAGTTAGCAAGGCAGCACGGACGGACAGACGCACTGACGAACAAAGGGACGGACAGAGTGAAACTATAAAGGTTCCTTATAGTTACTTCGGAACTTTAAAAAAATTAAAAGTATCTTTTCATTTATAGCGTAGCAAAAATTATCTTAAAGTAACTAAGTAGATCGACGTTACGTAGAAAAATTAAATTTCTAATTATTAATACTTCTAATAAAGCAAACTGCAAATTATTAAAAGTAGAGCAATAAGTTACTGGTCTGCTATTAAAGAAGTCGGACGTTTTTTGTAGAGTTCGTAACATTATGTGTCTTGTAACTACTGCGATATTAAACATATTACATCATACACACAAACAACAGTTTTTGTTGCCTTTTTATTGTTTTGGGCATAGAGTTTTCATGAAAATATGCTCAAGTTTTTCACTATTTTTGGGAGTAATTTTTTTTATTATTAAATTATATTTTTTGGTGATATTATTTTAAAGTTTTCAGTATTGTCATATTTGATTTGAATATTGTTAGACATAAGTACCGAACACCTATGACAATATGCTATTTTATATTCAGGTTTTATTTGTGAAATCGAAAAGTATATATGTCTGTAATTTTTCGTTGTCTATTTGGAGTTAGTAGAGTTTGCAAAGGAATTAAGTAGAATCAGTAAGTTTCGGACAAGTTAGTGCGCCATAAAGTAGCGGCAAAGTTATGTCGGATCGATACGCACGCGGCACGCGGCACGCGGCAGGCGGCAGGTTACAGTCGCGGACGCACGCCGGCGGCCGCACCGGACATGTCGCGTGCCACCTTTAATACAAAAATATCGATTCTTTCGCGAAGCCGCGTCACCGCAATCAATATGCCTTCCGCCCCATGCCTAATTACGCCCACCTACATCACTCGAACATCCGTAAAAAGCACCGTAATCACTCCGCCGACGAGACCTCCGCGACTACACAACCTGAAAAATGGCGCACACTGAATCATTCAAAGCGCACAGGAAAGCGCTTCATTGTAAACGTTTTATTTAATTTTCCCTCCATTTACTTTTTTATAATTTCTGTCGGGCATAAAAAACGATCCGCCGCCGCAGGAAGCGCGCATACAGACGAGGGTCTCCGTATCTGGACGCACACACGGGCAGGAACACCTGTCTCGGGAACGAAAGGTGTGCTCGCGCGTGCTCGACGGAGACCGACATACGCGGGCTCGAGGGGCGAGAGCGAGAGGCGATATGCGCGCGCAGCGGACCGGCACGCCCGCCGCGCGTCCCGCTCGCTCGAGAGACCGCCTGAGAGCCGAGACGTCAGTCTATCGCGCGCAGAGGCAGTGTATGTTTGTGCAGCCTTTTGCCGTATCGCGACCGACGCCGTGCCCGTAACTGGTGGTCGGAAAATTGTGTATGTGCGTTTTCCGACGAGATCAGTGTTTGTGCTTGTGAGATGTGCTGTTGTTTTCTAGGTAATTGGAATTCTTGCTGAAAAGGCTTTTCGACGCTTTTCTGTAGAAATAATGGAAAACTCCAAATGTTTCATCGCAATATTTATGTTTTTCCGAAGAAAACTTTTTACTAATTTTAGTCAGTATAAGGTGTAACTGGTATTTTAACGAGCCGATTACCGTGTGTTCTTTACATTACAGCTCTACATACCCGTAGTTTTACTTAAATAAAAATTTATGAGCTGTTAATAGTTCGCACCGGATAGATAAGCTGGAAAATTAATCTAGTGTTATGGTATCTAAATTTGGTTACGGATAAGGTTGGGTCTCCAAATAAAACTAAGTTATTAAACTTGTTAATATATAAAATAATTTTGGCAAAAATATAAATATTATAGAGACGTCATTTAATTAAAATAACCTAGTGTGAGTTGTTGTAATAAAAGCACATTTAATTTAAAATTGTTATAATGGTTTTGCGATAAGATATTAATTTAAATTTTTAAATTAAATTAACTCTGTTAATTGGAGCAGGGGTAGTTAGTTAAAGTGATGAGTTTATTAGTATACTAGCTAACACGGTGCACTTCGTACCACTATTTTTCTTTCTCCGATTTTTTTAAAATATTTTTTCTCACACAAATATTCTCCGGATGATAACAAAAACATAAATGAAAAATTTATACAATTTGGTACAGTCATTTGGAAGTTATGCACGTACAAACATTTCGGAAATATTTTTTTATTTATAAATATTGTAAACATTTAATTAAATTTCTAATCTGCTTCTAATTTATCTTAAAAGTAACTAACTATTCAATTAGAACTTCTTTTTTTATTATTAAAATCAACTCAGGCATATAAAACTCTGCATCATAGCAATGTTAACAGTAGAACAGTAACTATAATATTATAACGAAAAAAACATGGAGCGAAAAGTAATTTCTTACATATCTATTACGTTACAAGATAATGAAATCAAATCACGTGGAAATTAATAAAGAAATGATCAATTGAATAATAAATATTAATTATTGATGTAACGAGTGGAGATCCACATCTAATTTGATTAACCTCAGACTCTACATCGGTGGTATTTAATATTTATTGGTCACGCTAGAGTTCGGGGTCGTTTTTTATTGGCGTCAATTATAACAATTTAGAGCTGAATAAGCAATTAATGGATTGTTTTTCATGCCCACCGCTATACCGCAATTGTATGTGAAAATCCGCTGCTCCACATTTTGTTGCATTTTAAACACAGTCTCTAAAAGTCACACAGCCAAATTCTTCATTGGCTCTTAAAGAATTTAAGGTCAGCTCAATGTGACGCTAGAGTTATATGGCCAGTAAGCTTTGAGTAGCCCTTAAAATGTTTAAGTAGCTGTTTGAGTCTTTATTTGATAGTTGAAACTCTTGAAACCCAAGAGTCGATATAAACAAGGCTCTTTATCAACTCGTAAAGCTATTGAGTTTACAATAGCAGTTATTACGGACCACTTAAGTGTAAATGTTCTCTACATTCCATGTATGATCATTTAATTTATAATGAGCCGGATGTATAATAATATAACTTTTATACTTAATATTTTTCCGAGGAAAATCCGACGCAATTGTAGGTAACTACATCACAATTAGTAGACAAAAAAACTTTAAAATAAGACGTTATTGTAAGCTTATTCTACTTATTAATTGTTATTGTACTTGTTATAAAAATATAGAGTTTTGAGATGTAAAATGAACTGAAGAACATTTTCATGTTTATAAGTTTTTTGGTAATTTAAGCACCGCCCAATTTATGTTTTTATCTAGGTACAATACAACAACTATTCACAATATCACACCAAAAGTACATCTAATGCAATTAAAATAGTTTTTGTCGCACGCCGCGCTGGCTGTTAAATAAGTTTCTCATGTATGTCTATTATTAAGGTTTTTGTTGTCTGTGCTGTGGTACTCGGGTTGTAATTACCGAGAGTCCGTCGAATAGTCACTTGTACGAGGCCTGCCATTGTGCTGGTTTTGTTGCGTCACGACTGCCCTGAGCGTCCATGAGATAGAGTATTATAGCCGTTACATACATTCAAGCAGCTCCAACGTTGGGTCAAATACTAAATGTAATATGTAACTCATTTTTCACATAATTTTCAAGGGTATACCTGTAGACCAGAAAGTCGTAGGTAGCATGAACTATAATATAGTATATAAAGTAATATAATTATGAGCGTAATTTAGTACAAATGCCCACAAAAATTGTAGCTAAATAGCAAGATAATAAATACTTTTTAATATTATAATATCATATTTTACATTATATACCTGCTATGCTACCTTTAATATTTTCAAATCTTCTATACTCTATAGAACGTAATTTTGTAGAGCAAAGACCATTTGTATGAGTCATTTTTAACCAGTGGTCAAATTACTTGAACGTCTGTGGTGACTATTAGTTAATCGTACTCGATATTTATTTTGATTGAGCTGACCTTGATTTAGTAACTTAGGTATGCTGTAATAGGTACTTGGTGTAGTTGTTCCGTCTGTTGATAGTGTATAATATTGCTTCTGAATGGCTTCCAATATCTGTGTTAAGTTCAAAGATTTCGTACATTTTTTTGTGCACACTTTTTCAAATTCTAATTTTTAAGAAATAAGAAGTAAAATATTTCCTAGGTGCAGTGAATTTGCCGATTGCGCAAATTATTCATGTAATATTTACGTCAATTTAAAACGGCGCACGTAACTTTGTAATATTAATCCTCTTATAGGTAGAATTTTATTTATTGTAAAAGCAATTCACGTTCTGCGGTAAACGTGACAATGCGGTGGGCATTGATATGGTGGATATCGGGAAAAACACTCGGTTGTGAGTTCCGCCGAATAATAAAGTTGAATTGTAAAAAAAAAACAACTTTGTTACGCTTTCTAGTGCGTTCTCTTTGACAGTTGCTGTAGTTTTTGTTTTATTACAAAAAAAAAAAATGTAGAGCCGTTTTTGTTTTAGTTATAAGTTATATAATTTTGGGCTTAATGACTTAAGTTAAAAAAGTGTGTAGTAGTAAAATAAATAAATAAATAAGACTAATGCTAGATGTTGGTACCCGGTACAGTCATTTAGTTGTCGTCGTTTTACCAAAAATATATCTACTGCTGGACATAGATAGAGCTATTAGTAGCTGTCGCTTTAGCTATAAAATGACTTAAGTAGAGTCTACCATACACCATTACCTAAGAAATTCATCTATTGTAGAGTTTCTTTAGCATATTTAAAAATATATGATTAAATTATAGAGAAATAGGTATTTCTATTGAAAGATAAAAGAGAACATATTCAGCGTAAATTAAAAATAGAGAGAGATATATATCGCGATTGAAAACGTCTGCCTATTTTTACTAGATTTCTTTACGCTCTATATAAATAGATTACTTTAATTTAAATGGAAAGTTTTAGTTTGTTAAAATAATCAACTCTCGTTTAAATCGTTAACAACTACAATGGCAATTATATGAGTTTAATGGCGGTGCAATTAGTGAGATTAATTTTGATATGTTACAATTAAAATCTTACGTATTTAATCAATATACATTTGAAAGGCCAATAGTTTAGTAGATGAAATGTGGATTTGTAGTGTCTATGGTCATGGGCTTAAATTCAACTTCCCAATTTATAATACATACAGTTTGTTTGTTAATAATAATTGTCTGATCTTCTATTTAATAATAATATTGTAAATGAGGAATCTTGTTAGGATGTGAGTGTGTGTGTGTAAAACTTCCCAATGAATTTGAATGAAATATGACACACAGATAGATTGTAATCTAGGCGATTAGCAACAGTTACTTTTATCCCGGAAAAATATAAGGTTTTCGCACAACTGTACCCCAAGCAGGAATATTTTGTGGTATGGTTACGTGTACATAAACGAGAAATATGAGGAATATTGTATGAAAATTTTAGTTAATTTTACGTCCGCTAGAGGCGCCTTTCATGGTTTTCATACAATATTTCTTGCTTACGTACACGTAACTATACTCCGAAATGTTCCTGCTTGGGGTATCTTGCTTTTACCTAGGATCTCCTCATGTAGAGGGGCATTTAGCCCCTGGCCATGATTCCCCGCCCAAGGCCCCTTTCAAGGGCCCGGCACGTGACGACGTAAGCGGTCGAAGTTATATGCAACATCTAGTTATTATGTAAATAAATTAAATAATTGTGTGTTGATTAACTCTAAAACATACATCCCGCGAAATTAAAGGGACCAAAATAGGTCGTAATAACAAGTTGATTGACTGTTACTGCAACTAACTGGTGCCGGTTTTCTGTGCGATGTCGCAATATTCATAATTTACGGCGCTAACATTTTTGTTTTAACGCGTTAAATGTCGTGTCCAATGCATTACCGTTTCAACATCTTGTACATTTCCTTCAGATCTAAATAACATAGTTAATATTATATTTACTAAATGCGTTAAATTACAAGTACGTGTAGCAATACCAAATTTCATCAAAATCCGTTCAGTAGTTTTTGTGTGAAAGAATGACAAACATCCATCCATCCATCCATCCTCACAAATATGACAGTATTTAATTAAGACATCGATACTTCTATACTAATATTATAAATTCGAAAGTGTGCCTGTCTGTCTGTTACCTCTTCATGCTTTAACCGCTGAGCCAATTTTGATGAAATTTTGTATCTACAAATATACTTTGAGTTCTGGGAAAGGCCATAGAATACTTTTTATCCCGAAAAAGTACAGTGTTCCCGAGGGAAAAGGGAGGGAGGCATTTACGCGGGTGAAGCCGCGGGCAACAGCTATCTATACTAATATTATAAATGCGAAAGTGTGTCTGTCAGTCTGTCTGTTACCTCTTCACGCTTCAACTGCTGAACCAATTTTGATGAAATTTGGGACTTTATTTTTTTTTACTTTGAGTCCTATGATTTTATTTTTGGGACTTTATCTTTAATTTATTTACTTTGAGTCCTAGGAAAGGACATATATAATACTTTTTATCCCGAAAAAATACAGTGTTCCCGAGGGATACTGTATTTACGCGGGCGGAGCCGCGGGCAACAGCTAGTTATCTATATTTTTTACAATTTCACCATGTCTAATGTCAAAAAGTATGTCTAATGAGTAATGTCACATTTGCTGTGCTCTAATTCAATCAAATGCGAAAGTTGTTTAAGTGAAAGTACGACAAGGATGGTAGATTAGTCTGTCTCTTTTAAAATTAGTATGTAAATGAAAAGTGAAAAAAATAATAATTTACAAGTTAAGGATATTTTTTTACTATTTAAAAACCTGAAATGTAACCATCGGCATCCATACAAGAATTTATTACCTTCGTTTAAATCACAAAAAAATTCATAACCCTCATTCTATGTGATATGTTTTCAAACAATCCGTTGCAAATAGTCTGTTGGGAATCACATTTCATAAGCGATCGGTTCGAAAAACATTTGATATCGAATTTATTTTAAGAGGGAATCGTACCGAAATAGCTTCAACACATGTAATAATGTTATTGTACCGAAATTGTAATAAATAAGACTAATAATGTCAACATTTTTGGAATAAACCGGCTTATTAGCTGGTTGGTCGTAATTGTGTAGATAAAAGCGGCGGGTCGATTAAAATACTCCACATACTTGCAATAATGTCCTCACAATATTCGTGCATATTTAGAATAAGTGCATTATTGTACAGCGACGCTGATACTATTAACCTAAAAATCAAAGTTTTATTGTAATGTGTTTGTTATTTTAAGTAGATATCAAAACAGCCACATTGTTGTTATGGAGTACGACAAATGAGATTTTGATTGCTTCTCCGGTTTTTTAAACGTCATTTCAAAGTCGTTGTTATTAAATTAATTTATCTAGCGGTCACTTTGTGGTCGAAATCCGCCCATAATAATTCATATAATTTTTAAGTTTGAGCTATATAAGTTAGGGTTCTTTTGCCTCTTAGATAGAAAAAAATGTAAATAGGACAGATTACGTCGAGAACCTATAATAACTCCCCGCACCGATTTCGGTGACGATGGCCGGTTTCATTGAAACCAGGCCAGTTACGCAGGAGTAATTTTTAGTGCTCAAGTGTGTGCGCAGTACACAAGAGCACTCTCTCTTCCTTTACTCTCATAATTCAGTGGGCGGATAACCGACACGACTGACGAAAGATCAGGCGCAGGTCCAACTTTTTACATGCCCATCCGACGCATGGATCATCTTTCTTGTCAGAAAATCAGGTGCAGGCTGCATTGTCCTAACCAAACTTGGAAGCAACATTTTTTTGTTGTTCCAATGCGGGAATCGATCCCACGACCTCCGAGTCAAGAGCCAATGCTCGAACTACTAGACCACGGAGGCTGCCAAGAGAACCTATAGTTTTACGTTTGAGAGTAATTTACGTTACATTTCTTTCTTTTATTAAAATTATATATTTTATTATAATAAATTATGATGTGCACGCGCAGGGTTAGATCCGTCGTTGCTTTCTGCTAAAACTACTCGTAACTATCATGTGTAAACTCAGACACACACTTTAAACAAATGATTCATTGGCTATTAGATTAGGTCATAAGTATTTAAGGGCATTATACACGATGCCTGTCTGTCATGTGCAAGGCCGAATTAAGGCTACACGTCGCCTAGTGGTAGAAATTGGTCCTTCGTATTAAAATTTTAAGTTTCAACTTTATAAGGGCTTTCTTTTCCCTCTTAGATACGCAATAAAAAAAAGGGATGTGAAAGAAATATGTAATGACATTTATGCTAAAAAAATACCTACTGATATTACCTAAATACAATGGTAGTGTGAGTTATAATACTATAATCTGAGGTAGAGTGTGTAACTTTATTTTTATTAAGTTTTTGTATTTCTAAGCAATATTTAAAAAACGATACCTTTATGATTTTGCACGCCAGCTTCCACCTATGCGTTGGAAATTTAAAGTATGCAAAATTTCATACTCCACGGCTTGCATATCGTAAAAAGGCGCTTCACGTACGGTCTATTAATCGGTATATAATATGATGACTGCATTGAATACATAAATTGATATACATAAAACTGAAAAGGATTTTTTTTTGCTTATGTAGCTTAAAACAGAGCTGTGACGCGATACTTACGTATCTTCTGTAAATTTATTTTTGACGTAATAACGACTTATAAATCGTGGAACGTCGGCTACACGCATGAAAACTTGTCACGTTCCGCCTGAGCCGAGCGTGCAAGCGAGAGCGCGGAACAAACGATAGAGAGGCACGATCCGCCCAAGCGCCAAGCGTTCAGCTTGTGATGATGTTATCACGTAAAATTATCGTCCGTAAACCTTTCGTTTACGTCAATACTTTAATGACTCACTGTATCGTAAACTTTATTAAGTTTCCACGTATCTATGTAAAAGCTTGTGACTGTAGCTTTCATTACTCTTTTTATCAGTGGCGAAGGCTGGTTCTCCTTCGTAGGGAAGGCCTAGCCTGAATTATACGTAGGGATTTGGATGAAGGTCTTCAAAAGTAAATTAAGTGAAACCGGTAGGAATGGAATTATAGGAACCCCACGCCACTGCTTTTTACTCCAGAAGATAAACTCAACCGTTCATTTCTAAGTTTTATGCAATAGAGTCATTCGATTAGCAGGTGAAACGTGGCTGTACGGTTTGAAATGGGTAAATAGTAGCAATTTAGGCCACCGCGTTCGTCAGGCGGTCTGATTCAACACTTCGTTGAGGCAATTAGTTTCAATTTGCGACGCGCACTATGAATATGGACCCAGAACTCGCATTAAACAAAGGTTTAGGTCTCTCGGAATCACGATGAGCGTAGGATGGTATGCCTATACGATTGTACTTTCATAATTCGCGGCTGTGTTATAATTGTCAAAGCTATAAATACTTTCTGCTCTACCTACTGAAAGTTTTCACATAATATGTTAATACGTAAAAATTACACGATGATGATGATGATGATTAAACGAAATTTAATTTGGGTGCCTCTATGCATAAAAAGAAGAAAAAGTTTTGGTTCTCAAAACGTTTAAACGCACGTTCGCAAGTGCCCAACGTTCTTTCATAATTTCTAAGATATTATGATTGATTCCAGCACTATACCGTCTCACAACAATTTATAATTATAAATTTAAAGTGAGAAATAATAGTGTTGTGCTATTTTGGGAAATGTAAGCATGTGAGCTCCCCTATTATTACCGTCTGTAAATAAATTGGCAGTATTAGAACAATACTTTATAATGTTTATCCACATTTAAGGACGTCTACAAACGTTCGCTCAAGGGCGATTAGCAACATCTGGTGCTTTGCGCGCTAATTTGAATATCGTTTAGTATGAATTGCATTATTTCCTTTATTAAATTAATATTTAGTGTGTACTCGGGTGGTGATCAATTGTAAATAATTGTTATAGTAAAGTTCGTAATCATTATTATAATGTTCTTTATTGTAAGCAACTTATCGGAAATTAAAATTGTACAAACATTAACACTTATGGGAGACTAGGTACACTTAATTCGTAGAGCATGTATAGTATATGGTTAATACAGTACTCTTACAAAGTGTTATGACAAACAAATCATGCCATGCCATTAATAAATAATTAGTATATATAGAACTAATATAATAAAGAGGAAAATTTTGTTTGTTTGCATTGAATACGTTCCGAAACTACTGGACCGATTTTTTGAAATTTGGCACAGATGTAGAGTAGACCACGGGGAAGGACATAGACTTTTTATCGCGGAAAAATGTCATAATAGTATATAATTTGAAACTACTCTCGATTACACATGGTACATTTATTTCAGCCCTGGATCAAGTGGCCCAAAAAGCTCAAATAAAGAAAACAATTCTAATTGGCGGCCCTAGTGCTGAAAGCAGTTTCTTGCAGGGTATTGCTTTTTTAAGCAGCGTATTACTTCTCACTTAAAATCACAAGTCATAATAATATGCTAAAGAGTTCAATATGAATTAAGTATTTCTGCCTGGACTCTGGGGTGTCTGTATCATTGGTACTCATGTCACACATCGTAGGCGGTTGCTTCGCGGTAATCTAGTTCACTTTACTCGAAGCCCACGGGCATTCTGCTTTTTTATACAATGACGCACAATATAATTATATTTCGGACCGGTTCTAGTGGTAATTTCATTATGTAAATGATCAGTGGTCGGCGCGAGTGGTTAATGGTCGAGTTCACAGTGTGTGGAACAATGGCGGTCGGTCCATTGTTTAAGAACATTTGCAGCGCCAAATCGCGTGATACGTATAACACATTAACAGCTGATTGTTATGAATTAGATTTTTAGATTGTAAATGCGTTTGCTTACCTGCAATACAGCTATATATATGTCACCGTAAAATTGTAAAAACCGTTAGATTGTAAAATAACTAACGAGATTGTAAAAATATGCCGAAAGATTCAAAACTATACATTTATTATCTAACGAATAATAATGTGTTAAATTATAGGCAGAATATTCGCGTCGGAAATCTACAACCATTTTACAATTTCACTAGTTATATTACAATCTAACGGTTCTTACAATTTTACGGTGACATATATACCTCTTTAGAAAACCCGAGTCCCAGCATTTATGTTACCCATAAGGGGCAGTTTACAACGAGATGCGACCTGGTACTTTATTTTTGAAATAGCGATTGAAAATTAAACTCTATTCTCTACACAAGAAGATACACGTTTCGTTGCAAGAGCGGCGCCGCGCTACGCAGCACGTTGCAGCTCGAAATTCAAACTCTTGCTATATTGCTAAATTTAAAATTGCTAAAAAACTCATTGCTATATTGCTAAAAACTTAGATTAGTGTCTCTCGTACTATGTCTACCACAAATCATAATATACGTATTGTTTATTGAATCTCTATATAGACTTGTTGTATCGCGAAATTTTAAAAAAATAGTTTATTGCAACTTTTTTAGCGTGTTCGCCTAGGCCGAAATTTGTAATGCGCAGCTAAATTTTTCATCGAATTGCAATAAATCATGCTAGGTTACGTAGTTTAATACCTAAATTACCTAGTGAGTAGATACTTACTAGGTATTAAAAGAACGTACCGAGTACAGAGTAAAATATATTTTACTAGATGTTGCCCGACTGCCCGACATCGTGTGCGCAAAAGTTAATTTTGCAGAAACTGTATATTTTTCCGCTATAAAAAGTAGCCTATGTCCTTCTCCATGGTCTACTCTACATTTATGCCAAATTTCATCAAAATCGGTCCACTAATTTCGGAGCCAGTACAATGCAAACAAACAAACAAACTTTTCCTCTTTATTATATTAGTATGTATAGATATAGACGGGTCGCGCTAGGCGTATTCGAGATGGTAAGTGGAAAAACTTCTAAAGTCGCTGATTTTTTGTGTGTTGATAAAGTAGTCCCTGGGGAGCTTATCATTAAGTTTTGTGCCATTTCTGCACACTGCGTTTTCAGCAATTTCATTATTTGTGGTTGATTTTTATATGGCTATAAAAGTGGCAATATTGATTTAAAGTTTAAAATATGAATAGTATCTTAACTGGGACAGCTTCCAGAGTATGGAGACTTAATTTGCGTCGTTTTCGTCCAGTAAAAAATGACTTAGGGTCATTTTTTTAAAACAGTACCGGCAAAAATTCTAAAGTGTGATAAACAACTATTTTCTGTCTAAGACCACTAAAATAGGCCTAATTCCAAATTTTGTGCCACATTAAGCGACTGCGATTCGAGAAAATATTAAGTTTTTTAGTTTCCCAAAGCTAAAAGCGCTCCAAAAACACATAATCGTTAAATAAAGTTCACGTATTCAATATTATTAAGTCATAAAGAATCTATATTCCAAGTTTGTGCCTTTTTCATTGAGGGTTTAAATAATAAAATGCAAAAATAATATTATTAAAATATGCGGTCGAAGTATTGTGGAATATTCGCACTACAACATACACATTACACATGTACGTAAATGTGTGTGATAAAATGTCATTCATTCGACTACATTTCAAAATTTTTATAATATATAATAAATAATTCGCATTTTACAGCGATTACAAAATTTAAACTTGCTTTTGCCCGCAACTTTGTTTGCGTAGCACGAATGACGAAGCTGAATGTAATTGTCGCCTGATTTTATACAATACATAAATGCACAATAAAATTTGATATCTAATAGGCTTCCACATGAAACTTCGGTTATCTAACACCAAAAAAATTACAATTTCAAATAACTAATTTTAGTTCTTGAAATTAGTCGTTTAACCGAATAGTCTCTTCAGCTACATCAAATTTATTGTATATATAGTATTATTTAATAAAAAATAAATAAATTATTTCAACGCTTGAATTTTATACGTAGGTTGCTGAATACATATTTCTAATACTCGTGGTTAAGGACTTATTTATTAGGTTATTAATTGATTGTAATAATTTATATAATTAAATACATTTTACAAACCAACAAAATAATATTTGTATATATTGTTATTCATCCCGTTGTCAATTTTATATCTAGGGGCACGGCAGGGCCCCGCCAAGTCGAGCTTAGTGAAACATCAGAGCACTACGTACGAATGTAGACCGATCCAAGGTACTGCTTTTCGATATATGTTTACTATGTTTAGCATTAATTTATAATAATGTTAGTCTTATAAAATAATTGATTTATACTATAAATACCTAACGGTAGTCTTAATTTAATTTGTAATTTTATTATAATTTTTAATTAGTATTATAAAAAGCATTAATTTGTAAAACTGGAAATAAAAGGTTTTTTATTTCCAATTTTTATTTATTTATTATTGCTTGTTAGTTTTATGTTAAAACTAGCTGATGCCCGCAGCTCCGCCCGCGTAGGTACAGTAAGTAGTATTAGAAGCTATGATTTTTTTATCTTTAAGTTATTTTGTTTTTTGTATAACTGACCTTTGAATTACATCAATTTTAAACTTTGCTTGCCTTTTTGGGAACACTTCTTGACTTTTTATTTTTTTAAAGTCTCACATTACGCAGCCACGGAAAAATTAACCACAAATAATCGAATTGCTGAAAAGGCAATAGGCAGACATGGCACAAAACTTAATTATTAACTCCCTAGGGACTACTCTATCAACTACATATAGGTACAGAAAAAATTCAGCAACATTAGAATTTTTCCATTTCCCACTAAAAAACAGCTAGCGCGATCCGTTTAATGAGTCAAAATGCATAGCTTGATTATTTCGTTACTTCATGAGCTTTTGTATAAGGCACACCCCACACTAGCAATATTCGAGCGTCGTCGTTGTGCCAGAACATTGTGTTCTCTAACAGAAAAGGGTTCCCTATTTTGTCGCATAAAATCATATGTCATAATTTTACTTGGCATAATTTCATTTGACCTAATAGTAGTTTCGCATAATATTCATTTGTCATAACTTTCTTAGCATAATTTTTTTTCGCATACTTACTAAAAGCATAATAATTGTTAGGCATACTTATTGTAAGGCATATATTTTTTACGCATAATATTAATTAAGAATAATATTTTTATGCATAATATTAAAAAGCATAAATATATTTACGCATAATGATATTTAAGCATACCTACTATTACATATATTTACGCATACATTTTTGTAGCATTTTTTTTTCACATACTAATGAATGATAAATTCTACTGGGTGTGCGAGTTAAGACGAAATAAAAATTATAAATGTAATTTTCGACTGATAACGAAATTAAACTCGGATAAAAAACACGAACTGCTATCTAAGAACATGCCGAGCCATAACCACGAGCCCAATGCACTTAGGGTAAAGTAAGTTTTGTTTTCGCATTAATAACCTTTCGTATTTATTATTTTAAACATGTTAGCGGCTTACGGGTGGCCCAAGGGCCACCCCGCCGCAACTTAACCTACTGTTACACATGTTACACTAGGTATAATGAGTGTAATACCTGCTTTTAATGTTTCATAAATATGCGTTTAATTACCTTAACCGTATTTTCATTATGTCGTTCCATTTTATGCATATTTGTGCCTTGTGACAGAATGCCTTAAATTTATTATGACAAAAAATATGCCAAACGAGTTTATGCCAAAAAACAATTATGCCAAAGTATTATTATGACAAGAAAAATTATGCCTTACGAGTTATGCCTTATTAAATTAGGACAAACAATATTAGTCTAAACGATATTTATGCCTAATGATGTAGTATGCCAAGAAACCATTATGCCAAAGTAATATTATGCGTAATAAAATTATGCCAAGTGAGGTATGCCAAATGAAATTATGACAAATATAATTATGCGAAAGAAGAGGATCCCACAGAAAAGCTATGAACAGTGACTAAAATATTTTTTATCTTAAGCCTATTTTCTACTTTACGAGTTTGTAAATTCAAGCTTTATAGAGTTAGAGAACGTAGAGTGGAGTCAGAAGGTTCTAGACGAGATCTGAAGACAATTTTTTATTGGCGAGTCATAATATTATGGTCTCGTCTTGGCATCATTAAACATGAAATAAATTTAAAATTGAAATTATAAATTTCGCATTTAGAACATTATTACTTGTCAAGTTGTCACATAAATTGTCATTTCATTTTGTCGTATTAATATGAAACTTGGGCCCCTCCCCGCGTGGCGAGAGGCCCGCACCCCGTATTCGCCATTGATACATGATAAAAGTTGGTTTTTTACATTCTAATAAAAAATCCCGCGGATAAACATGATTAAACTTATAGAAAGTGTTTTGTAACACCATAATCATCATATAGATATGAACTCTACTAACTAAAAGTTTCATTAGTAGTTTTTATAGCGAGTTTGAGGAAAAAAAAATGGAATATCTTTATACGAAATTGCCGAATGTGGCACATCTTTCTTACAGACAAGATATTAACAATCTGAACAGTTTTTTAAGATTTGTCAGACATTAGAATAGTTGTGGGCCTGGTGGGACCATGTTTTATATAGTAGCCGAATACCAGGAAACCCCTGGTTGGATACGACTCAAACTGCATATGTGCATCGGTTACTCTTCCCTTAATATCGTGAAAGTAAAATTTTTAGTTATAATTTACTTTTGGGCCAATATCTATGAAAGACACAAAAACCTAAATTGCTACAAACGCAGCCATCCAAAATGGCACAAAATCAAATTTTAGACTAAGAAGGAGGTCCGGAAACTATATGCAAAAAATAAAAGACTTTAGAATTTTTGCACCCTCAAAACTTATCCAGACCCGTCTAATAATATAGAAAATAATCAATTGACATGTAGTTTTTGCATGCTTCCAGTATCGACAAATTGAGATTGCGTTTATTTTCACGAAGTACAAGCATTTTTTTAAGATGCCCAGTACCAACCTTAAGGAATAGTTAAGGAGAAACTTCGAGAAATAAAACTCCAAACGAAGAAAGTTGTCGTTTTACGTTAGCCTCTGCTTAGCTCTATTTGTCTGTTTGTGAATGCCGTTCGTTAGATTTACAAGTTAATTTTTGCAGGATCGAGGCTGATATTTTGTTTTTCAGAAAGTTTCCGTATTTTGATTACGTTGTCCTCAAAAAATACAGTGTGTTTTTCTTTAGCAGTCTGTTTCGGGGTTTTATTCATTCATGCTTGTTATTTTTCGGTGTGGTTGGGTCCAAGTTCTAAATCATATTAGGTTGGTTATCTGGCGACATTTTTTTTGCTATTATTATTTTTATGATGAGATTCAGATTGGAAAACTGACTTCTGTTTCATAATACCTTACACATATTATTTACACACAATACAACTTTTTTATATACTTTTTCACTTTATTTAGGTTTTTGACATCTTTTATACATAAACACGACCGGTTTCTATTAACTCATCACCAGGTGGAAATTTATTTATTATTTTTATGATTATGGTTAGTTTAAACCTAAGGTGGTTCGGGGTAAAAATATTAATAAATGCGAAAGTTTGTGAGGATGTATGAAGGATGATTGTTTGTTACTCTTTAAACTACTAAACGGATTTTGATGAAATTTGGTATCTTTGTAGTTTAGGCTTTGGGTTAAAACATATGCTACTTTTTATCCCAAAAAATACAGTATTCCCGAGGGATACTGTATTTACGCGGGCGGAGCCGCGGGCAACAGCTAGTTAAATAAATAAATAAAAAATTATTAAAAACTATTTTAATTTGAAAACTATATGAAAATAAATTAAAAACTATTTGAATTCAGGTTAGTCCAAGAGCCGAGTATCGAAAATGTATAAGAAATATTTAATTGGGTTTTTAGATCGATGACACTTGTTGTAGTTGTCTTAACGAGGTATTATTGTATGTTGAGCACTTCGAGGACTCTCCTCGTTTATTGTTGAGGAGACTCGGTATATTAATATTCTATTTCTATGACCCTACAGTGGATTCTCAATTCTGTATTTGTGAGCTCGTAAAGGATTAGGTGAGGTATTAGGTGCTTTTTTTTCATAACAAAAGTTTCTATAAAAAGTTGGGTCTTCAACTCTAATTAACAAGTTAAAAATGTGAAGCTTTATCCATTTCTATTTTAGTCCTTTTTGGTTTTTTTTTAAGCCAAATGCCGAACTTTATCAAGTATAGCCTTTAGGAAGAACAGATGTATACCTAGCTGATATATCTTGAGTTATTTTTGCTTTTTTGGAATTACCAAAAAAAAAAAAACGGTTTTCCAAATACAAATTTAAAATTTTCACCGTTTTACTGCTGTAATTTTTCACTGTATACGTATTGTTTAATCAAAATTCGTACACTTTATCAGCATGGCCGGCCGGCGCTCATTATATTATTTTTAATCCAATAATATTTCGCGCTAGGTTGATATTATGCTAATCAAGTTATTTGCGAAACTACGGCTTCAGCACAACGTCGACCGTCGAAAATGATTTACAAATGGCGTCCTGGTTAAATGTGGTGTCGCCATTAAAATGTGCTAACGTCAGTAATTTGCCGAAACGCAGTTATCGACGTTTGGTCGCTAAACAATTTGTGTGACGCTGCAATAATTTCGTCAAAGTGGAGCGATAATATTAATGTTTTAATTATTTTTGCTGTAGATAAAATACTGTCCTCCATCTAGATAGGTAGAGCTAAGTATGCAGATGTGATCTTTTCAGACGTTATTAGATGCGCATGTCGGCCTCTCTTTTATATGCCCATGTCTTCTACAGCTAAATTCCTAGTTCTCAAATATTTTTATTGCATATTTTATTATATACCTATAGCCATTTTTTACAATTAGTTTCTAGGAAAATGGCAAAAACTTCATGGAAGTCTTTTTGAAGGATATTATTATAATGAGTAACATAATTATAAAGTAATTATTTTTATGTAAATCTACAAAAAACATTACTAAGGTGACCTTCATTAATTAAATTTAACATGTAAAATAAAATATTAAGGTTTTCTCTAATAAAATCAAGAAAAATATAATTTGTTTGGAGACAATATTATTATGGTTGCTTATTTATTAATAGGAATTTGTAATTGCCCCAGTTAGGTATATTTATTCAAGCGATAATTAAGTTTTCAACTAGGTTAAATAATTATTACGAAATAAGTAGGTACATAAATTTATTAAAAATTTACTATATTTAATGATCAGTAAGCACAGATATCTATATATTAAAGAAAGTCGTGTTAGTTACTGTTTGACGTTTTAATATAATAATAAAAATGTGTGCAATTTTAAATACATTTCTATTGAAATCTTAAAAACTTATTGTTCTAATAAGATTCTATTTTAATGATGATTCATCTGACATGAAGCCATTTTATGATATTCAAATGAAACAAAATTAAGAATGTAACACGTTGTTGTGATAAAATATTGATTCATCTAAAGAGGGTTAATCTCGTCAAAACATCTTATTTGGTAAAAGTTTGAAACTAGAAGGGCTTTGAAATAATAATTGGAAACTGGAAAAGTTTGGAGTTGTAAGTACAAACTTTAATACGG
This sequence comes from Glaucopsyche alexis, assembly GCA_905404095.1. Classification (NCBI taxonomy): domain Eukaryota; kingdom Metazoa; phylum Arthropoda; class Insecta; order Lepidoptera; family Lycaenidae; genus Glaucopsyche; species Glaucopsyche alexis. The sequence goes on from FR990059.1 coordinate 14,698,929, forward strand.
TGTAAGCACATGATCTGATTAAAGTATGTGGTGGTAAGTTATTTTAGTAAATATGACTAGGAGTTGGTAAACTTCGGCGAGAATGTTGAAAAGCCCAATAACTTTTTCCACGATCAGTTGATATTGGAAAAAAATCTGACTTAGTAAAAGATGAATTATTCGTTTTTTAATTATTATTATTTATAAATACAAATTATTAACATATGAAAATAAAGATAATGATGAAATACGTGTCCGCTTCCGTTCGGAATATTGCATTCAATGACCCACCTCGACTTTGCACGGGTGCGGGTGCACAATATATCTAAACATAATATAAACCTTCCTCTTGGATTACTCTATCTACTGCTGAAAACTGTAATCCATTGAGTAGATTAGCGATCGGCTTAAAAAAATGTCTACCAATAATAATTATTTGTTAAAAACATCACTTTTGGTCATTCATTCATCATTAATTGTCGGTTTTTTTGCGTTTCAATCAATAAACTAACTTATATAGAGGAATCTTTGCCTGTGACAGCGAAGTTGGTAGATAGGTTATTGAAACGGACCGTTAAAGATCTCAGCGAACAAACAGCCAAAGCAATTCATTTTACGATACAATGCAAAGAAAAAGTTTGCAGATGAGTGAAACACAGCATTGATGATTTAGCTGCTTGGAATTAGACAGTTATAATAATAGTAATAATATTTTAAATAAGTACCTACTCGTTTACCTACAATTCCAAATATCTATTATAACAACATTCAGAATTGTTTATTTCAACTCACAACAACTGGCAACTCCTCGGTTTCGTGTACGTTTTATTGTAAAGAAAGTGGAGAAGCTTTCGCCATTCTCCGTTCCCCATTCCCCATTCATTATTGTCCCGGGAAAAGTCTAGAATTATTCGTGCCGTAATAAAATTTTTCAAGCACAAGCAATTAATTAACGGTCCACGCTTGATTCGCTCTGGTTTCAACAAACATCCTTTAAAATTTACTTTAAAGTTGACTCTCAGAATACTTTTACTCTATACTTTCGTTCGTATGATCAACTTAATAAAAAGCTTTGGAATAGATTAAAAATGTTTGTTTTGTTGATTTGTTTGATTATTATTATCTATCTATATAGATAGTATTAATTTGGTGAATTCTACGGAAGAATCAATTGCAGATGTACAATAAGCATGGAATATTTTTTTAAAGGACTTAATGCACAAAATTCTATTTGTATCTTTTACTGAAATCCTGACGATGTTTGCTCAAAATAGTTTAAATAGTAGGTTAAGTACTGAACTACTCACTACACGAAAGCGTCAAAAATAATTTTACGATGCCACTAAGTGTCAGTTCATATCGAGACACGTCGTATCTTGGTATGAGCTGAACCTAACGCAAGAAATATAACATCGAAGGTAGTAGATAGTAGACTTTTTGTCAATGTATCCAAATCACAATCCAAAATCATAGCAGGTAGAGACGTAGGAACAGGAGTAGATGTAGGAATAGAGTTGTAGCGGAACTCCGTATCTGCCTCCGCAATTGCGAAACTTCCGCAAGAAATCATACATCTGAAATCGTACCTCCCAAATCCGAACATTAAGAGTGCCAGCGTATGGTATGTACAGTGTAAACATAAAATTTCAACACCAAATATACGCCTATACCCACTACCTACACCGTCCAACATTTATAATACATCCACGTTTTTTAGCTTACTCTGAAGTTTCTGTTTACTTTATATCGAGCGACAGAGTCGAAGGATGCAAATAAGCTAACTGAAACGTATCAGTAGATTATGAAACATACCCTGAAAGATACAAGGAAGCTCCCTAGCTTTTCTACACAGCTATTCCCTAATAGCCGTGTAGTTTGTCGCGAGCGCATAGATTGAGTCCAGTTGGCTATCTATTAAGTAATTAACTCTTATTACAGCTGCAGCTCATAGGAGCTCGTTAATCTCTTAACGCGGATAGGTGCCTTATCTAACTTACCGACTGCCGGCACCAATCTATCTAATTGGATTGACTCATACGATAGTTCTACCAAAAAGTTGAAACTTTTTGGTAGAACTATCGTATTGAAACGTATTGAAATTCGACCTACTGAAAGTTTTTGGTAGACGTAATAGTATTATATTTTATTTCTTTATGTAGGTACCTGGTACCTACATTAAAAAAACTTAGGCCTTTTTATACGTTACTAGCTGATGCCCGCAACTTCGTTTGCGCAGAACTAACGGAAGCGGAACCCTATTTTTTTTAACGGTATCCGCCACGAACGAATATAAAGTAGCCTATGTTAGACCTTATAACATCAGCTATCTGCCAGTGAAAGTCCCGTGAAAATCGGTCCAGCCGTTTCAGAGATTAGCTGGAACAAACAGACAGACAGACCGACAGACAGACAGACAGACGGACAGACAAAAATTAAAAAAAAATGTATTTTATTGTAATTACCCAATATACTTTCAGATTCATTATGTGAAAAGCTGTTAATTTGAAGTTACAAACAGACACTTCAATTTTATTTATCTGTATAGATGTATAGATTGGATGAATTATACAGTATTCTCCGAACTCATTACTCTCGAAATATATACGGATTTCCTCACGATGTTTCCCTTCACCGTGAGAGTGTCCGTATAATGTACCTACTTGAGATCTGAAAAAGTCTCATTGGTACCTGGGAATCGAACCTGTACTCTCTCGAGTAGTCTACTCACTAGGCCACGGAGCTCTTTTTTATCTAGCTTTATGTATAATATACATATAGCTTTGTTTATTTATATATTTTTTTTACTATTTAGTCATAATTAATTGTATAAAGATAGGCGTGCTAGGTAGTCTATTTATTGAGGAAGGCAGGTTTTGTAACATCGCGCTACAAATTTTTTACGGTTCCGTCCCTCGAAAGGAAAAAACGAAACTCTTATAGGCTCACTTTGTTGTCCGTCCGAATGTCTGTAAAGATCCTTTTTCTCAGAAACGCGTGGAGGTATCAAACTGAAATTTATATCAAATACTAAGGTCTACGGTCCCTTGGAGCTTAGAGCTGTGAAAAAATCAAACTTCTAAGCCAACACAAAAGATACAGCCGATAATGCCGCTAATTTCTGCAAATTTTCGACACTCGCAAACTCAAAACCTACAGGGTACTTCCCGTGAACTCAGAATCTTGAAATTTTGTACGAAGCAACATCTTATAGCACAGATAAAGGAAAATTTATGAAAACCGTAAATTCTTAGTTACATCATATGATAATAAAAATATTTTTAATAATTTTAAATTTACTACCCCTTTCCTCATGAACGCCTAGAGGTATTAAATTGAAATTCATATCAAATACTTAGGTCTATAATACCTTTAAGCCCGCTATCCCCAACCCGCGGCCTTTATCTGCGGCCCGCGTGAAATCTGTAACCGTTAGATAAAGTTGTGAAAAAGCTTTCACAATTCCAAAAATCTCACTGAGTGAACATAATTATTATAATACATATTTGTTATTTTATTTTAGTTTTGTGTTATTCTATTATTAAATCGTTAAAAGAGATGTTCTAGAAATGTATGAAGCGTGGGCCAGCCCTATGTATACTATATGTAAATATAGCTACATAATATAGTAACTGTTTCCTATCCTTTATTTTATTTCACTTCGTTTCAATGCACATTTAAAATAAATTCGTCAAGGAGAGCAACACAACGTAAAATAAAACATGGCGGATTAGATCAGAATTAACCAAAGAATACAGTCGTACAAGGATCTTTTGGCACTTGGATGGGGGCGTGAGTGTCGCAAATAAGAACAATACTTATTACTAAAAGTGAAATTTTACAAGACGGCGATATTAGTACTGATTTTATCCACGTGCCAAAAGGTAAGTGTCGCAACTACAAAACAATACATAATATTAAAAGTGACATTTTACAAGACGGCGATGTTAGTTCTGATTTTGTCCACGTGCCAAAAGATCCTTGTCAGACTTTATCATTTTGACAATGACATGACTTTTCACAAAGAAAGACGTATGACACTCAAGAAGATGTCTCTTCCTAAAACTATCAACTACGTTAAAAGTCAAGTCAAAACAACTGTCAATGCCGCCCTAAAATAGGGTTCTCGCATTAAAAAACTCTTCAAATAATCATTTTTGTACGCACGTACCCACTTTAAATTACTTTTTTTTGTATTTTTATGAAATTTCCTTATATTTTTCCTATTTACCTATGTGGTGTACATAGAGCTGGCCCAAAATCAAACATCTCTTTTAAACAACATATTTTTTTGCCCCTAAAAAATTTTGGTTGCGGCCCGCGACACCAGAAGTACAACGGGTTTGTGGCCCGCGTAAAGAAAAGGTTGGGGACCACTGCTTTAAGCTGTAACAAAATCACTACAGGTTTGTACGTAACCCTCGGTGCGCGAGTCCGACTCGCACTTGGCCGGTTTTTATTCTATAGAAACATCTAAAGTTATTTTTTTATTCGTTGTTGAATACCTCAGATGTTTAGGCTTGTTCTTAGTATGCCTAAATAGGTAAGGCTAGGATTTTTCAATTTAGTATTCGTAGTCTTATCCTAACAGTAATCGCCGTTAGGCTACTAACTACCAACAGCCCTATAACAATTTGATAATTTTTAGTACAAAGTTTAATTTAGCTCCTTATCTCGATTTTAATATTTTAGTTATTAAATAAATTGCGTGAGTAAAAATGTAGTTCAACGACCCTCGCGTCCTCTATAACTACAGCCGTAATTATTTTATAATCATAAAAGAAATAATTAAAATATCTTAGCATGATTACAAACATGCGATTGCTATAATTTGGGTTCCCCTCTTTGTTCTTAACATTAATTAGTTCTTATGAAAATTTTTCAAGATAATAATATTAATATTGTGATGTTTTTCTTTTGCAGGATTGGATCTGCAGACAATCACCTCGCACTAATGAAAACAGATGTGCTCCAGCTCTGATATTATCAAGAAACCATTTGTTTTCCCGTTAACGATAAAACAGTTTTGTATCATAAGTCAATTACGTTACGATCCCGCGCGTAGTGTTGCGCCGCCGTCGATACTCCGCTATCGATAGCAACCCCCCGCCCCCCGCGTCCCCCGCGCCCCCGTTTCCTGTCGCCGCCGCTGTCAGTGCTCGCCGGAGTCGCGCGACTCGGCCGGCACGCCCCGATACAGCCGTGGATAACCTCGGCCAGAGCCCCCTCCCGGTGAAGAGGCTGCACGAAGCGCTCCAGAGTGCGCAGGTCAAGCGTCAGCGCTTGTCCCCCCCGTACCCCGCACCCCCTGCGCCCCTTCACCCCATCCACCAGCTCGCCGTGCACCAGCACATCAAGGTGCAGCAGAGCATAGTGCAGCAGAGCATCGTGCAGCAGCACCAGCTGAATCTGGCCCACCAGTCGCTGCAGAACTTGCAAGCGCAGAGTCTGCAGGCAGCGCAGCAGAGTCTGCAAGCGGCTCAGAGCCTGCAGGCGCAGGGGTTGCAGGCGCAGAGCCCTGTGACGAGCGGCGCAGGTGGGACGCCGTCGCCGGTGACGCAGGGCACGCTGGTGCCGCCGCAGCAGCCGTCGCCCGGGGCCGCGTCGCCGCAGCACAAGAACATGGAGCTCGCGCTGTGCCAGAGCATGGACTCCGTCAACACCGCCACCACAGAGGAAGAGGTGAGTTTATTGAATGCTGTAATTCTTTACGAGCTTGCTATATTGTTTGATTGGTTTGTGGTAAGAAAGTTGTCAAATATTAAGAAGATAAAAAGTCTACAAAAAGAAGCTCTTACTTTGGTAGTAATGGTTATGAATATAATATATTCTTCTGGGTCATGGAAATCGGGACTGATTTAAATTATTATATTTAACTAGCTGTTTTCCGCGGCTCCGCCCGCGTAAATATACACTGTACTTTTCCGGGATAAAAAGTAGCCTATGTTTTAATCCAGAGTCTAAACTACTACCATACCAAAGAACAAAATCCATTCGGTAGTTTTTGTGTGAAAGAGTACCATCCATCCATCCATTTTCACAAACTTTTTCATTTATAATATTAATAGGATAGTAGGATATATTATACAATATAAAGAATTGTTTTTTAAATATTAGTTTGTAGCGTTTGCTCTACCTTAATTTATTTTGGTAATAAATATTATATTCTTTTGTTAAATTGATGACTTCTTTAGAGAGCCGTCTGAAATAAATTTCCTTTAAAGTCGAGTGATTTTAAAATGGAACTCATAGTCAAGTTTAAAAGAAAACTGTTGAGCGGCTCCTTAAAGAAATTGCGATAAATTCTTCAACGTAAGCCGTTTGCGAGCCGAGAGGCGAGAAGTGGCCTCCGTTCGCGTTGGCCGAGACAAATACAGTACATATCGTATTGCACACCACCGTCTACCGATCCAGAAAGCCTTTTAATTTCTCCCTTTCTGTAACATAAGCATTGATGTTTAATTTACTGGTGTTCCTTTTATTAATTGAAATGTTCTTATTGGAACTAAATAATTCTGCTTTTAGTGATTTCGTCGTAAAAGTGTTTATGTAATACCTTTTCGTCTGACATTTCCAGTTTAATTTACGAATTTAATGTAGGAAAATATTCTTTAATGCATATAATATATGTATTATTAGAAGCAGAATTTTGCTATCTAATGATATACAAAAGTTCATAATATAGCAGTTCATTCTCATTCCCAGATTTAATAGTCAAACACAAACTACAGAATAACATATTATGTCATTCAAAGGACTGTCGTGCATGACAGTCCTGGGGTTATTAAATATTGATAGAGTTGAAAATAATCACGTCGCTCGGCCAGTGTGCATCGTGTTTGGAAGTTAATGTTGGTCGAGCTACATCACTTTGATGTGAATTCATGCACTAAGCAAAGGGGAAGGATTATGGACAAGACCCTTTGCTTACATAGCGTAGGTGCAATCATTCAAGCGGCTGACTGCGTGGCTCTGCGCAGTTGTGGCAATCTGGCTTATTCCTCACATTAGGTCCGACGGATTTCTACTCGTCTCATCTAACATTATATATTATTCCAATTTGTTCACGAACAAGCTTTTAACTACGTCTATGTCTGTTTCGTGTTTTAATATCACCAACTTTATTTACTTCTTTTTTCCCGACTACAATAAAGCCAAAAGGAAGGATATGATATGTGTGTATGTTTCACCGTAGCGTCTTAACTACGGGTCCGATTTTAATAAAAGAGGTGTAATAATGGCCCGTTAATAGATTTGTAATAATGGCCCGAGTAACATAGGCTATATAATTTACGTAGTCCGGTTTAATATATTTTTTTAATAAAATTGTAGTTATTCGGAGTTAATTAATTTATGTTATTTTATTTTATCAAATTTCATAATTAAATTCGCTTTAATTTCTTTAATAATACAATTAATTGTTATAGCAATTGTCGCAGTCTTCAAATAACGTGCCAACTTGTTTTATGTCTAGTTGTAAATAATTTAATAGCAAAATATTCTGTTGCATTAGGTTATCATAACTAATAATTATGTCGGCTTTTATTAAATAATAAGATAATGTAAGGATTAATAGTTTATTTACTTTATTTACCGTTTAGATACTATATCTAGTTATTAAAAATTAAAAGTGCTGTTTTTGTAGACAAAAGAATCCTTAACTATTTTACCTTTAAAATTACTGGAACAAATGCTTGCTCTTCGCAAATCCTTGGACATTTATAATATTAAGGTACTTTAACCTCTAGACCGTCGGGCCGAAAAATGGCCGAAATGAGCTGGCGTCGGGCCATCGCGGGCCAATTTGGCGAATCACGGGCGCGATTGTAGTTGTAGTTTTTAGCCCGCCTTGTAGTTTTTCAAGATTATATTGATAAATTGTAACTTAAACCTATATATATTATACATATTTAGAAACTAGATTAAATTGCCTACGTGATGACGGAATTATAATTTTAAAATAACTAACTAAATAAAAGGAATCTTGATGCAAAAAATACACGAGTTCTTTTTTTTATCAAACTTATTTATTTCAGACCCCAAATAATGCCATATTTATGTGTTAATATTGTAAAATTTGCTTTATTTACATAGGTGGATACTTTAGAAATTTAATTTCAATACAAAACATCTTGTACTATTACTACGATTGGATCTCAGAGATATAATACAAATTACAGTATTTATGAAAAACAGGACATGGTTTGTTGCTCAATAAACTGTAGCTGGGACATATTTATTCACATATTTTTGTATTTTTAAATAGTTCAATATATTTTAAATCAATTTTGTGCCACTTTTGTTTGTTTTCAATGCACAATGAGGGAATAAAAACCCTCGGAAAAAAGGCTTTTTTGACGGGACTGTCTTACAAAAACAATCATTGTAACTAATGTACTTAATTCTATCATTAATTAATGACATTCCTAGGCACTAGAATACATACTATTTCTAATAAAGTGTTCAATTTACATTCCTATTTGAAATTATTGAAATTTGAAATTTTTTTCATACTAACCGAAAGCTGTCAAGTACTCAGTGTCGCGTGCCGGGTGCCGGCACGGCGGTATGTCGCAGAAATTTTTAAAATTCCCTCTAAAATTTTTATTAAATCTATACGCAAATGCCCAATATCTCCTTCTTTTTTATTTATGTCCAGCGTGGTGTGGCAAAAAAATTGTAAAAATTGTAGGGTTTTAAATGAAAGAAAAAAAATATAACTACTACCCGCAAAGGCGGCACCCGGCCCCTGACGCTTCTTGCCCTAGCTCTCAAAGGCGGCACCCGGCGCCTGACACCCAGGAGGATAATTGATTACCGAAACGTAATCAAATACACTTTTCGTTTTGTGGTTCAACTACTTTACATACTCCATAACGCTTATCAGCTTTTAAGTATAACATTTTAAACTAAACTTTACTAGCATGATACTAATGCTGATTTTAGAACCACCAGAATATATTTTCTAATATTGCAATGCTCAAATTTCCAAGTTTGTTCAAGTTGATCCCTTCAGATGTGTCTACTTATGGTTTATCAGAGTTATGACTGTCAAAAGTTCCCCATCTGCCTGCCATTATGTTACTGGTTATACAAGCAAGAGGCGTTTGCCTTACGACAACAATGTGTTGAATAACTTAAGGCTCTACTAATGTTCACAATGTTTCAAATTAACAATAAGATTATAATTAAACTTGATGGCTGAAGGCATTATATTTGAATTTTTGTTTGTTAATTTTAAATTGTAGGTAGTCGTACTGAAATCAGTATTTTTAGCGTCTCCTTTAAATTTCTTTACAAATTTCGTATTTCCTGTAACTTATAATTCAAAACAAAAATATTTTATTTATTAAGAATTTGTCAAGTTAAAAAAATTATCTTAATTGAATAGATAAAGTTAATTCATTACATATCGACAACATTTTAGTCTAGATCTAGTTGTATAATATATCGGACGAAAGCAATAACCGGTAGCATTGTGAAAGGCCACAAGACCGGGGGTGTGTACTGTGTAGTATGTACCTACAGTGTTCAGACTGGCGCCATCGAGTCTGGCGCCGGTTGACTTTATTCCAGTTCCATGCTACTTAGTACTTGCGTGTCCGCTTTTTAATGCTTTCTGACTTGAACTTTGCAATATTTCATTGTTGTTGACAAATCAGTTCTAAAAGTCTTTCCACATTTATGACGGTAATTGCGATTTCTATAACTTTTGTAGAATTTTACTTTTCATCTTTGATAAGCGCTGTAGTAATAGCACTTTCAAGTTTTATTTCTAGAAAATATTATTCAAAATTCCAAATTTGATATGTACCTATTTACTTAACTTTTGTGTAGATAGCTTAAACATGTTTCACATAATTGTTAACAATCCCAAGAACAAAATTAGATCAACAATGCGTAATTTTTTAAACACCTGTTCTGATAAATAAGCTAAAATAAGTAGTGCTGCTTTTAAAGTTAAACACGTAGAGAAACCACATTCTCGTGCACCGCAATGTATATTTCGACACCCACGTCTCTACGAGAAGTTGTAGAGTGTAGACGAATAGCTTTATGTACTGCCATAAAAAATTAAGAAGATAACTTAAACATGTGCCTTCCTTTTACCGAAATAAAATTTGTTAGTGGCATATTAAAAGGTAAAGTTAGGATATAAACAACTAAAATTTTATGTATCATTGATCAATTAAAAGTTACAATAAATATGTAAGCAATGCTTAAAAAATCAAAAACATTCTGAAAGGATAATGCAGAGTTGTCGTTGTATAATCCAGACGTACCTCCGTAGACCAGTCTACCAACCGGTCGGTTGATTTTTCACATGAATGAAACTGCGACTGTTACCCCATGGCATGGCATCATCCTTATGGTTTCCTGAAATCTACAGAAACTTTCGTTTTAGTTTGTTGCAAAGTTTGTTGTTTTTTGTTATACTTTTACATTTGCAATATTCTGTATAATGTATGGCTTCCATTAACTCAATTGAGTTTTATGTCAATGACTTTAAATTTTTGTTAGGTATATAGAAGTTCTGAAATGTAATAAGTGCTAATTACACAAAACGATTTTATTTTTATTAATTTTGATATAAATTTTAAACGCTGTCTTTAAAACTAATAACATTATATTTTGTCATGACTCACTTGTTAAGATTTTAATTAACATCTTGATAAAACTTAAAATACTCCGACAAGAACGGAAAGTCTCGAACAATTGTCTCCATTTGAGGATAAAATTATTACCTCACTCTAACTCAGTCGCGAAGATAGTCTGAAACGATTTTTAGTGAAGAATTTCCTTCGAGTGGAATATAGACACCTCGGCTCGGCTGCTTCAACAGTTTGTCCACCTAATTTGTTCGTCGCCGCTCGACTGTAAAAATAAATAGCTGCTCCCGCATTTCCCGTTTGAGAGATAAGGATAGATATATTTTCAAAGAATGAAGAAAAAGGAGGGATAGTTATCCCAGGTTTCGTTTTTGTCGCATGAATGAGTGATTACTGCTTAAGTTCAACCTTTTGTCTAGCCCGGTACCAATCTTGTTTGTCTGATGTTGTAAAGAGGTTCCTTTGTAATAATTAATCGAGCTTTGTCTAACCTTCTCCGCTTTATATTACTTGCGGGAAACTTTTAATTGAATGTTGAATGATTTTGGCTTTTTGACGGGAGCTAGTCTCACCTAACAATTTTATTACGTTACTGCGCTTGAGTTTACTTTTATTATGTTCACCTGTAATTTCGTTTACTCCTTGTCGACTACATTTACCTTGATTTTAATAAATATTCTTAGTTTGTATAGGATTGTAAATTGTAGAGCTATTTTTACTTTTCATAAGATTTCTTGTTAAGAGGTAATGAACTCGTGATTCATGTGCCATTACCGACCACCCTTCGTTGGTCTCATGTTAATGCGACCTCAAAGTACTGCCTCTTTTAACGGCCTCATTATAGGGGACTGGAGTAATATCGCCATTAAAAGTAGTAGACACTCTCCGTAAAAATTGCGTGAACTTTAATTTGCTTCGTGCATTGTTTTATTTTATGTGTTTTAAATCTAGGCATTATCACTTAACGTAGCTGTTAACATCGATTTATGAAGTTACAGTCTTTAGATGAAGAGTACCTACCCAAAAATAGAGAAGAAACTGAATTAGTTTTATAAGTTTGGTTTGCATTCTGACGCATTTGCACCCAGGATTACTATCGGTTTGTGTAAATAGAGCAAAAATCCTCTTTGTACGTGCTTGTGGCAAAATAAAGAACGAACGCAAATTAATTCCGATCGGATCGAAGCTACGAAATTGAGAAATGGTGAATTGGGAAAAATTAATTCTACATTTTGATGATTTCATAGGTGCGCTGCAAGGATTTATTTCATACCGACTTTATCTTCTTTATTCTTCGATAGTGGTTCCAACATAATTTCCATTACCTAATTGATTTAACCGGTTTCATCAATTTTATAACTTATGTTTAGAAATATTCTGAATCGGTAAAAATGCTTAAAATGAAAACTGCGCAGTCAATTGTCGTATTTATAGGGTTTAAAGATTTACCATTTCTATTTCAACTCCGTTTAAAACATTCTTTCACTTTGGTACTACAACTATAACACTGTAGCCACATTGAAGCAAATGCGAATCTAGAGATTAATTAAAACACTAATTGCAGTATTAGCAAATACGAATTAAAGTTTGAGTTCGTATAAGAGCGCTTAGTGTGTAGTAGAGGCTGTGTAATGGAAGCGAAGTAATTAAGAGTGGTTGTACTAGGAGGTATTTATTGTGTTCTGTGTAAGCAGCCTGGCACCGCGCCAAAGTAGACGTAGATTTTCATGAATCCGAACAATCCGATACAAAATCGATGATAAATTACTAGAACATACAAAAAGGTACGAAGGAGACTTAGGCTCGACGGAAAAGAGCGAACAATGTCCCCGGGGGCCGAACCGCGGCCATAATAGGAAATGCAGGACGAAAAACGAGACCCGCATTGTTAAAGGAAAATCGAACTCGAATGTCGCGAGACGAAAGGCTCTTTGTGTACAATCAATGGGCCCTCGATTGCTGACAACTTTCTTTGCAGTTCCGAAGTTTGAGTTGGAAACAGCTGGAGGGTATCCATTCCACGCGACTCCTTTACTTGTCGCTAGTTTCTAATGAGCGGATTAAATACAGTTATCGGCGTTTCTTGTTTTATGATGGTTCCAAATTTTCTCTTTAATAGTAATTTGATTAAATTTTAGTAATAATTTTATTTGTTAGGATAATTACATGTTACTACGTTATATTTGGTGGCAAAAATTAAGGGAATGTTAGTTGGAATATATTTTAGCATACACATAGTTGTAGGTCATGAATAAATGCAAGTATAAGAATACTTCAACAATTTTTATGCAAGTAATTGTGACGTATTCAGCATTATTTATGAACAAATTATGTATAAATTAACTGCTCGGAAAATTCCACTATGATAAATAGAAAAAACAACCGACTTTAAGTGAATAATGCGCATTCTTATGCACTTATTTACATGCATGCTCATATTAATTATTTAGTAAATTATTTGTAAGTATCTCTAAAACTACAAGAGAAAACGTTCTAGCAATTCCAAATTTAAGTGAACGAAACAATGTTAATACTACAAACTTTGTAGCTATATTTTGCTAGAGAAATAATGACGACATGAATACTGCGGAACATAGCGTGATCAATCTTTGAAGTATCATGTATCAAACAATACGTGCACCGCTGATACTAATTGACCCGGTCGCTCCTTATCTCGACATTCAATAGCCACTAATTACATTCATCAAAATACTAGGTTAGCGATATAGAATTTTCAGTGCAGAAATTAAGATCTATCAGCGGAGTGGTCACGTACGAGGTCGACTTGTTTGAAATAAGAAGGAGCTCATCGGTGTAGCTCGTTAAGCGTCTGAGCGTGCTTTTATTACAGCAAAGCGTGCGACCGGGCGACACTTGAATATTAAACCGGCGGCAGTGGGTCACGCCGCATGCTCTGCGACTGTGAGTGCATGACGAACGCATCCCGCGTCATTCCGACCTCACAACTCCAATTTGTCGCGATAGATTACAAAGTGTTACGCAAGAATATTTTGTTATATTTTTTTTTGTAATTGGCAATGTTTAATTTTTTCTTTTCCTCATTGATTTTTATAAAACAACTAGCTATAGCCCGCGGCTCCGTCCGCGTAAATACAGTATCTCACTGGAACACTGTACTTTTTCGGGATAAAAATATCCTATGTCCTTTCCCGGGATCCAAAGTATGTCTTTACCAAATTTCATAAAAATCGGTTCAGCGGTTAAAGCGTGAAGAGGTAACAGACAACTTTCGCATTTATAATATAGGTATAGATTTAAATTTATATTCAAATTAAACAATAGTTTGGAAGCTTTTTGTTGCTGCTTTTAAACGCCGGGAATCTATAATTGAATAACATAATATTTTAGTAGCATTTTTCAGTTCATAATAAATCATAACAAAAAAAATAAAAATAAGTGTTATTCGTAGATAGATAGAAAATTTGCAAACACGCATAATAATACACAAACAATTATAACAACTGAAACTAGAGTTAACAACTAAACATATAACAAAGAAAAAATAAACTAAATGACTAAAATACTTGAAGAAGTTATTTACAATTTCACCGTTATCTCTAAATCAATATTGCCCAGTAAGCAAGCTGGGTGTAATTAAAATAACGTAAAAGGCTAGAGATAATGGATAAATGAATTTAAATAATTTCCACTCATTAAGTGCGGTAAGAAAATAACTGTTTATAATTGTCGGCGTGGAGGAAAGTGATAATTTTTCCAACGTGTTAATTGAGTGCAATTATAGAACGGTACACATTCTGTTGTGTGACGCGGGGGCAATAGTTAACCGGGCGAAGGAATTTAACGCCGCGCCAAAAACTAATATCGATGTGTAAAAATGTACTACAGCTGTTCTATGTTGTTCGGTTAAATAGAAATTTGACACGTGACAATAATTAGTTACGATATGATTAAGAATCGTGCCAGAGGGCGATGCTTTAATGATATTGAATACGCATTCTGCTCGATGCGCTCTATTTGAGCGACGGTATGCGCAGTATTTGCCAGCGGGTTTGAAATTGGATTAAAATTGTGCAAAATATTAGCGAGCACCGACCACAAAATGTCATTAACTTGGCAAGATTTTCACAAAAGATATGAGGTGGATAATTGAAGATTTTAGAAGTAGAAAGTATTTAGAACACTTGACATTTAATCTGAAGACTTTGTTGATACAACAATTTTTTATTTATTGTGCTCTCATCGATCATTACAACTATGCTTTCATATAACTTAAAGATTCAGCGAACTTCTTTGGTCTAAAGTAAGAAGTATTATTTAATATTTTACATAATAATAGTACCTGGGAAACCGAGTTTGCTCGGAGTTTCAGTAGAACAATACAATAATAAATTAAAAGAAATAAACAACCAAAAAGTAAAACGTTAACCAAAGCGTCAACCGGATTTAACATTTAGAAATCAAAATCATTCATATCTCATTATACCTACCACGAAAGCAAAATATATATATCTTGAAAATTCACAGTTTCTCAAGGATAGGACCTAGCCAGATCGATTTTTCTTCTTCAAAACCACATACTAAATTTCATGAAAATACTTGCAGTCGTTTCCCAGGTTATACTTACTAGTTTCAAGTATAAGATTATTAACCCTGCAAAAGCGTATGCGGCTGATTAGCTATTGGTGTCGAGTACTTTTCAAATGGATATGAAGGAATTAGCATGGACCACACGTAGCCCGGGCTATATGGAAGCGTTGCAGGAAGTTCATAACCATTTTTGGTTGAGCAAATCGTACATGTTACGGTGGATTTCCGGAGTGTAAGCCGTTAATTTTGAGGTTATTATTACAAACATTTAATTCCAATTGTAGTTTTATAATATCAATTATTGTAGTGATTGTAGGAAATGTAGTTGTTGCTAATTAGCTTTGTTATGACGGTATGTTATTTTTATTCTTAAGTGGGACACTTGGTAAATCGACACGTTGTTTTATTTGTACTTATTTCACACACATATCTATATTTCGTAATTTAATAACCAAAAACTCATTTTCTAAAATTGGTTTGCAATAAAAAACGATAACGGCCTTAGTAAATAAAATCATTCGTCAATTGCGTAATATTTCGTAACCCTTAACTTCCGTATGATATTCGCACGACACGCCTTTATAATGCAGTGAGTTATCGGGCCGTGTTATAATTTGTGCGATTTATATGTCTCCGGCGAGCAATTAAATAGCATGTGTAGATAGTAGTAGCGCGTGGCCCATTTGTGATCGTCACTGCGTTAGATGGATTGCATGAATATGTCACCGTAAAATTGTCCTATCCCTTGCCCTCCTGGGCGGTAATATCCTATATTTCCTATTTCCCACTCTAACTTACCAATCTTCCTTTCCACACCACCTATCCTTCCCTTTCCCTATTCCTACCCTCTCCACCAATCCGTGGGAACGCAATGGATAATCATAAAAATAATAATTATCCAAAATGGCGGCGATGTGGTTCGCCACCCATCACGTCTCGTTTCTCGCGGAGGCGAAAAGTGGCCCATGGAGAGCCGCTTCGCTACGCTGAATGTAAGAGGAGGAATGGATGGTAAGAATGAAAGTGGACGAAGCGAAACAAGTATGTAAGGATCGTAGCAAGTGGAAAGAAGTGGTCTCTGCCTACCCCTACGGGAAAAAGGCGTGATTATATGTATGTATGTATGTAAAATTGTAAAAATCGTTAGATTGTAAAAAAACTAACGAGATGTAAAAATATGTCGAAAGATTAACTAAAAATAATAATATGTTAAATTATAGGCAGCATATTCACGTCGGAAGTCTATCAACATTTTACAATTTCACTAGTTTTATTACAATCTAACGGTTTTTACAATTTTACGGTGACAAATACATACTGAGATTCATCAGAATAATCGTCATTCGTCGATAGAATGGCTGCTTTCTGACTTACCGGTGGTCCGGCGCAATGAAAAATGTATGAAAATATAAAGCATTTTTTTAACTTACTGACCCGGCAACGGTACGGCGATTACTCCCACATAAGGTTGCCAACTATATTGTTAAAAGTAGTATTATACTGCTTTTAACTATATTATAACTTTTTACTGTTGAACAAAAATAAAGTATTTACATAAATAAAGTATATGCTTACCACTATAAGTGTAAGGCTTAGACGCATACACATTTTTTTTTTATTTAGTTAGAGGGCGCTCAGTGCAGCGCAGCAGTCACATTAATGGAGTTAAAAAGACTGTAAATTAATAAGTTGTGCGAGAAGCTCTAAAAATATGTATTTAACACATTAAATAAATAAGATACCTACTGTTAATTTTTTAAAATACTGTTTAATATTCTTCTCAGACCTAAATATACTTTATTTCTTGTAAAAAAGTTGGCAACTCTACTCCCACATGTCACCGGCCGCTTACAGTCCGTAAGTGCAAAAATATCCAATTTTGACAGTGAAAGACGAATTGCAGAAATGGAATTTGGTCTTTATGGAAAAAAAATTGTGTAATCCGGGATTGACACGGGTGACTAAAGCCGTACGATTTCTGCAGCACGGCGAAAACTACCGAAAATCGATCGTTGTTTTTGTGTATAAAAGCGATTAAGAATAAAGATATTAACCTACAAAATGCAATGTTTGTTATAATAAATTATATGCTGATAACAATAAAACCAAGATGCAACAATATTCATAGATTATTTCAATCTTAGCACAGTGATACAATAATATTATATTCAGCGTCTAGTCTGTGGGTACAGTGTAGGTGTGGGCTAGAGGCTACGTAATTAGTGCGTCCGTGCGCTAAAACGGCCAAGTACTGAGTCACTCCAGTTAGTATCCAGTGTGCTAAGTGCGAGTCATTCCGGCAAGGGCATGTTCTATTTAGGACGCGTATTAAATTTGATGTCCTTAGCTAATTTAACTGTATTCTTCTAATCTATGATCATTCTTCTGTTATTTGTTTTACTTTCTAATTTTATCCTTATTCTATCTATATGCTCTTTTATTCTATTTATCTTTTTTTTTAATAGTTTTATTCTGCAAACGGTTTATGTCATCAGATTTCTGAAAATGAATATAGATTATATTTTATGTATAACTAGCTTTTGCCCGCGTCTTCGTTCGCGCGTAGTTTGGTTTTCATACAAAGTTTTAGCCCCTTTTCACCCCCTTAGAGAGCGAAATTTCAAAAATGCTTTCTTAGCGGATGCCTACGTCATTACAACTATCTGTATGCCAAATTTCAGCTAAATCCATTCAGTAGTTTCGGCTGTGCGTTGATAGATGACTCAGTCAGGTTTTCAGGTTTGACTTTTATATATTTAAGATATCGATATTGACCAAATCTTCATAAACTGGTGACCTCGCGTATTTATTTTATTTATTCTTGCAGTAAATGCTAGAACTTAGTAAAATCACGATATCGGGACAGAATATTATCTGCGGGTCTAAAAAGGCCACTTACGCAATATCATCGCAATATTGCTATTTGACACTAAAGCAATTGCTGCTTGTCAAATGAATGCATTCCAGCCAATTTCTGCATATGAATTGTATCCAAATCTTAATATGAATTGCAATTCAAGTGGCCATTTTACGATCGCTGTCAGTAATTCATAACAAGAATTGAAAATGAATTGCCAAAACGGCCTTTTTAGACCTGCAGATATTTAAATCATATCTGACCGTAGCTCGATTATAGTCAGTTATGTGGGGTCGATGCGGTTGTAATGTATCGCGGACTGCGGCTAGGTCTGGAATTCGGAATCCACCTCATGCGCCCGCCATCACGTATTCACTGCACGCGTATGATATCGGCTATTATTTATTTATTTAATATCTTTTTAATTTTTAAAGGTCCCTTTGTTAATTTATCTGATACTTTAACGAGAAAATCTTGTTAATATAATCGGAATCACGAAAAGAGCTGCAAGTATTTCCATTAAATTTAGAATGCAAGGAGTTTTGGGGAAGAAAAATAGATTTAACTATGTAAGTCTTATCTGTGCAAAACTGCGTATTTTTAAGTTAGATGTTTATTCTTCATAGTATAAAGTAAGATATAAGTAAGTGATTTCTATGTCTAAATTTCAAATCCGGTTGGCGACTTGGTTAGCATTGGGCTTGTCACGTTTAATTTAACTTTAAAATTGTCAGCCTAACTGTACATGTAAAATATAAAGTTAACAAAATAGATGTTCAAGAATTACATACATACATACATATAATTACGCCTTTTTCCCGTAGGGGTCGACCACTTCTTTCTACTTGCTACGATCCTTACATACTTGTTTCGCTTCGTTCACTTTCAATCTTATCATCCATTCCTCCTCTTACATTCAACGTAGCGAAGCGGCTCTCCGTTTCCACTTAATCTACATTAATCGTTCAAGAATCAATCTATATAATAATTAATATATCTCGGCAATACAGTTTTACAAAAAAAATCTCTCATCATAGTACCGAATGGGCACAGTTTAGAGAATCGCAACAACTTGTTAATAATACTTATCATGGGCGGAAGTAACTGACCACAAAATGATGATGAAATATATAATATAGCAGCAAACGGAACATTTAATATCTACCTTTCAGACGAAACCGTCCGTGTGCTCCTCGTACCGCGAAAGGTGCTATGATTAACATCGCATATTCATTAAAACGGTCCTCGCACAATGACTGGAATCTTCTATAAATATAAGCTACCAAGATATCATTAGTTTCGTTCGCGTAATGTTTGTACAAAATTTTGTCTCATCCTCTGCTTATTCTGAGTCACCTAAAATCCACTACATTTTGGAAAATCCCTACTGGATAGTATTTTTTCATGCATAATATGCAGATGTGTCTAAAATGTCAATTACAACAATAGGCAAGCGGACTGATTTTTTTTATTGCATTAATGAATAGTACTCTTAAATATGAGTAACTTCTCAGAAGAAACCGTATATCAAAAGTCAATATTTTCAAAGTACATCGATTTGTATACAAAATTTCGCGAGTCTTTATACCAAAAAAATTTTTTTTTTGCGAAATTGGTAAACAAAACCTACATCATTAGTTTACTCACATCATATATACAAAAACATTCATTATGGTAAGTATGAACTTAAACGCACAAATATCGGAGATATTTACAAATATATTCCTGCGGCCATATACTTCATATACTACTTCATACTACTTCATATACAAGTGACGTCATTTTTAGGTCGACTTTAGTATGGAGCGTTTTTAGGAGGCTCGCGAAATTTTTTATACAAATCGCTGTACCTTTGAAAATATTGACTTTTGATATACGGTTTCTTCTGAGAAGTTAGTCATATTTAAGAGTACTATTCATTTATGCAATAAAAAAAAAATAGTCCGATTGCCTATTACTTCAGTGTTATACAGATAATATAAAGGTGCGTATTTATCAGTGGCGAAGGCTGGTTCTTCTTCATAGGGAAGCCCTAGCCTGGGTAATAGGTAGGGATTTGGATGAGGGTCTTCAAAAAGCAAATGGCAAATGAAGCCGATAATAATGGAGTTATAGGAACCCCACGCCAGTGGTATTGATAAATTAATCTGATTCTTTCAGTCAAATGTTTTTATAGGCTATAGGATTTTAGAAATTTACAGAACCAAAATGTTACACACATTTCATTGTGGTCAATTGAACGGTATGAACAATTATATACCGGAAACAGTTCAGCCAGTTGATATGAATGAAGCATTCGCTTTAAATGGATGGTCCACAGGAACGTATGGCGTAGTTATTCTACGTGTGATATTAACATTCAAAACGTGTGTTACACTGTCCTCGCTAGTCTACTAGACGTCTCCCTTGTCTGTGGATAGAGGACTTGTGAATGTAATCTGATTGGGTGATCCAATTAGATGAGTGTGGATTTTGGCTGATTTCGGCACTTCAGCTACAGTTTGGTTTCTTGTGCAAGCAGTAGGTTTATAAAGGATTGTTACAATTTTGATTACTATACGTGATTCATTTACAACAATATATTTTTATTTAGGTACCTAATTATAGTGACTCCAATTTTATGTATTTACATGAGTCGTGACTCATAACTTAATTTTTTAGCTTCTTTTTATATCTTTAGACATCCTTTTCCTCTCAACGTTTTAATTGCACCAGCAAAGTTGCAACACTAACGTAAATACGTGTGGCTATTTTTACTTTAGGAAATGGCAATTAAACATTAATTGGTGGCGTAGGGAAAATAAAATAACTGGCCCGTTCGATTAATTAAGCTTTATGTGCATTGCAGTTCGCTTTTATTTGATCGCAATTTGCAAATTTAAACTGTTTTACTGACGTCATAAATTTTATAATCTAGTTAACTCGAATAAAATAACTATTGATTACAAGCAATATTTGATAGCGTTCCCGTACCCAAATGGTACAGACTGGACCCCATTACTGACTGATTCTCCTTTGCTGTGATAGCTAGAAAGTTGAAATTTTGCAGCTATAACAAACATTTACTAAAAATACACAGTTAAGGGATTATACGGAAAAATTCTTATTCTTATCGGAACCTTACATGCGTGAGTCCAACTTGCACTTGGCCGGTTTTATATTTGTATATTGATACCTTAATACTTTTTATTTTTATAGGCACGTTAAAATTGTCTCAGTCACAAGAATCATAATATTGTTATAATATTTATTTTATATTTTGCTTTTCAAATTTAATAATATTGTTGATTTTCAAATTAATCATAAAAATTGATTAAAAAATCTACTTAGTTCTAAATCTCATTTCTGTCGTGTCGTGTCGTAATTTGTGTCTCGAAAATCTGAACTTCTTAAGGCCACAATAATTATAATAAACAGTTTTGCACAATTCATATAGTTACGTAATACAACATGTAGATATTACTATAAACTCACTGAAATGGTTCCATTGACAACGGCAATTGCATAGCATCTCGTGAGATACATTCTCATTTGTAATCTAATCTAGTTATAATAATATTCAAGCTGAATGTGTATCTTTTGAGATATTATTCATTCATTCATTGTACTATCTTCTTATATCTGCAATGAAACTAGAATTTTCATAATAGTCTACGACTATACGGAAACTCAAATAGCACTCAATTTTACTACTGACTATTTGACTGATATTGCAGTTTCCTATCGTTGAATATTGCACAACTTCTTCGATGTGCTTAGAATACTTATTTACGACGGCTAAAAGATCTCACGTACTATTCCAATCTCTACTGCCTGTTCCAGCTATACTTTGAAATACTTGTTTACTGGGACGTTTACTAAGTTCTTGTTCTATAATTGAAGAATAATTAATTACACATGCGGTCGTGTTACGTGGCACCTACGCCTTAACAGGCAAACAAACTTCAAAGAGTTGTACGTATTATAAATCAAATTCATACCAAAATTAATAACATGTGAGTAACGAGTCATTAGTGTTCGTATATCCCTGTATGCGAAAATTCGCCGCAAATTCCATCGAGTTAAGGGAACGTTTCCGCGGTACTTTTAATTAGCTTACAGACACTGTCAGCGCCAGCTAGGGGAGGGTAAGATCGTTAACTTGGCTACCGTGAGACGCGTTAGACTTTTCACATCAAAGGGGTACGATTTTAATTCTCCGGCTCTGCTCTGTCTCAAAGAACTTGATTGAATAATGTGTGTAGTAGCTCTAACGATGCGTCGATATCAGGAGTATTCCACGATAGTTGGCTCGCGACCAACGCTGTGTCGCTAGATGCCGACTGACCATTCCGTTTTATTTTATGTTCTCATCAGGACCTTTACGGATATATTGCAGTGTTCAAGAAAATGGACAGTGATCTGTGCACTTAACATACTTTGTAGATGACAATTTTCTCGTTTCAGTTACCTTGAATTTTCGGAAAGAACAAAACTAAAGAATTATTTAATCAAATTACATTTTAACCAATTTGAAGTATATAATATTATCTAATATTTTTTTTGTTAAATATTACTTAACTATTTAATATAGTTGATGCGCATTGATTCAATCAAACTTGAACGTACCGCAACTATTGAGTATTAACATTATAATTTTATGAAAATATGTTTTCATTCAATATTAATGCAAGTTTTTCATACGTCGAACTTTGTATATTGAGTGGCGTGAAATAATCAGAAAATCTGGAATGTATTGAGAGCGTTTCCCGTGCGGGCGAGGCCTCATTATGTAAATGTGATCCTTTATGTGTTTTGTTGATAAAATTGTGTGCGATACAGGCCCGGGACCTGGTTGCTGGTGCTTCATAAAATACTTTGCCACTTTATAAAATAAATACCGGCTGTTCAGCGTTCAGGGATGCTCGCGGTTTTTTTTCAATAATCTCCATGTATGTCTATGGCATTTTTGTGTTTATCTCTCATCTGACGCCTTTTTAGAATGATTTCATTTAAATTATTAAATATTACGTTAGGTGCTTATATATTATAATTTATAGATAGTTGATACATATTATTTAAATTGTATTTCATCTATTAAGAAGTTTATCTTGAATCAGCTCTAGACTCCTGAACCATTGATCTAAAACTGGTTTTGTCCTTTTATTTTTTATATACTTTTTTTACCACGGGCGTTCTAAAGTATTTTTTTTTAAATTGGCATTTTTATATATACGTTGGTCTACATGATGCCTACCACCGGTTCGGGAACTAGCCCGACGAGAAGAACCGGTGGCTTCTCAGTTGACTCGTTTTTTTTTTCTTTCTACACAAATATCTAGAGTAAAATCTTACTACATGTCATGCTAGAATCATTTTCACTTTCTAATATATCACCTCTTTAGAGAAAAATGTTATACGACGTATGAGACATAAAGCAGTTTCCTCAAACACTGCGACATTTTATTGCATAAATTCATTGTAATTTCTGCACGTCGCGTCGCGGTTGTAAAAACACCGCAGTTCGCGACATGTCGGCGTGCGGCGCAGCGGAGCGAGCGAGGCGTGCGTCTGAAATTTCCCACATGGTGTAATCGAGTCCGAATATGAGCGCGTAATTGCTTATTTGCCTCATTTCGGATTTATTCACGACCGGTGTCCACGACCCGGCAAATATGATCACGATCCGTGTGGGCTTTTGTTTGATTCAACACTCATTATGTCGTATGCTCTATTGTTTTTTAATACTTTTGATTTTCAACCTACACGTGACATGTCCGCTTTAAACTTGTTTGATTGTTTAGAGTCATTATCATAAAGATTACTATCAATTTCATATGTAGATAGTTTTCAATAATTGTAACTGTATTAAATGTTGTGTTGATTTACAACCACAATTTAACATTCAAGAAAATATGGGATTATAATAATTAAAGCGATAAAAAAAAATTGCACCTTGGACCGACTCAAAGTTGAATTTTAATTTCATATTAAATTTATAATTATATAGGTACTTTAGTCGTAAAGTTAAATTATTTTTATCTATAAAACGAAGTTAATGTTATGAATATGAGGTGTTGTAAAAGCAATTTTGTTAACTACAATATAATATCTATTTTATTCCATTCAGTCAGCTATACAAAATTATATTATATTAAATATATTAATAATATAATTTTGTAATTATACATGAAGTTAAAAACTTTGAGAACAGTAATTTTACGAGAATTATGTAAACAAAGGAGTATAAAATTTGGCAAAGTAGATATTTAATGCCCAGAAATATATGAAATGATAAAAAAGTAACGTAGGTTCACCACGTTACTCACACTGCCATGTAGGCTACTTTTAGCCCGAAGTACAGTGTTTCTTAGTTCCTCGTGTTAACGCGGGCGGGACCGCGAGTAACAGCTAGTTTAAATATATGTAACAATGTTGGTAGTTATTACTGCGTCAGATTTGCATTTTGTAATTTACATTTTTTAACCATTGATATTTTTGTTTCAGGTAAGAGTTCGTTATTACACATACAACCTTGTCACATTGCGGTAAGCGTTTAGCACCTTTTTGTACAAGTTAACACGTATTACTAGTGTGGTCCTATTTTGTTACCATTGACATAATATAGTAAGCTAGTGAAAAAGCAAAGTGCAAACAAATATTACAATGTTAATATTTAAGAGCGTCTATAATAATTTAATTCTGTCGAGAGTAATTTCTGTTATTGAATAACATAGAGATATAGCTTTGTTCAGTTGTCCATAGTAATATATATTTTTGGCCTAGATTTTATTTAACTCAGTTAAATTTTTTGCTGATCAATGATCACAGTAACATGTTATGCAAATAACTACAATTTTTATAAAAAAAAAACAAAGGTAAATAGATCCGTAAAAGATCCGCCAAATAGTAACGGATACGGACACGGATACGGATCTTTTTTCTGCCTCGGATATCCGCGGATACGGATACGGATACGGATATCCGGCACATCACTACTATTGACACTTCATTTATTGAAATCCGACCAGTAGTTTAGGCGCTACGGTGCAGTGGAACAAACATACATGATACATAGACTGCAAAATCAGTACTCTTCTTTTTGGCTTCGCCGTAGTTAGGATATCAACAGTACTATTTATAACGTTCGTACAAAGTTAAATGTTTTATTTAGAGTTCATAATATTTTAAATATTATGCTTTCTGAATGTCGATCTACACGGTGCTTACCACTATGTATAGGGTTGCCAACATTTTTTCTATCAAATATAGTATTTTCCAAGCTGTCACCTTTAAAAATATGGTAGATGGCAAAAAAAAAAAATAGTATGTGGTTAAAATATGTGCTTTATTTTTTAAATGCATATTTTGTAGTGTAGTGTAGAGCGGGCTTGACTTAAGACTGCGTTCCGCTTTACGCAAAATATAGTAGTTTCGCTCTCTATATATTTTGTTACAAATATAGTATTTGATCCCCTAAAATAGTAGGATACTAAATTATATAGTAGGGTTGGCAACCCTAACTATGTACGATAATTAAAAAAAAACTCGTATGAACATACGGCCTTGTTGAGGAAATGGCTCGTACGTTTCGGTTAGTTGGTATATGCACAATATTTTTGTTGGGCAATGTTCACGAGAGCAGCGGTGCGTGCAGTGTTCAGTCTCCTCGTGTTCGCCTGTTTGTTGGGTCTCGACGGTCGCCCCCTCCACCTCTTACTACTCTATATTTGCACACTGCGACACGGAAAAGATTTTAGCTTATTTGATTGCGTTTTCATTTCGATAGTGTGTTTTGTTGGGACTTTTTAGACTGTTGAGGTGTCTGTTTTTAATAAGATCGTAATTTAAATTTTATTTAAATCCTAGAAGAATCATTATGTGCGTGTAGATAATTATAAATTTTAGGTTTAAAAAAATGTAGAAAAGAATATACAGTGTTTTGTTTTAATAAATTCAATTAAACGAAACCGCAAAAATATTTCGTCAGTGTTCGCTCCCACTGATCAAAGGAACGCAACTTTCGGCGAAGAGCGAGTGACGTGTTTTAAGTGAATTCCATAACACAATGCAGAAAGACAAACAGACGAACGTGTTCATATAGATGTTTCGCAACAGTGCAATTTCAGCTGTATTGCACAAGACAACAATATTGTACGAACAATGCGCCGGGAGCAAACGACGCGTGAACGTACTTTATCATGGCGTGCAATTTTTTTTATTCATTTATATAGATAACGGAGGAAAAGCTAAATGAATTTATGAAGTTACTACAGAAGTACAGACTTGTGGAGAACGACGGCGGCGAGTCGTTAATGGTTAAATGCCGTATTCGCTTCATTGACGTTGCTCTTCTGAAGTACATAATAAAAGCGAATAACCTATAAAATAGTTTGAAATACCCATAGACGTATATATTATAGAATGTTAAGGCAAAAAGTGTTACCAGTTAATTGGCCCCACTTTTGAGATTTTTGGAGGCATTTTGACATTTTAAGTATGATGAAAACAAGATGGCTGACATTTGAGGTATGGAGAAAACCAAAATGGCGTAACTTTTTTTTTGTAAAAAGATTTGTTCTGTCAAATGTACGTCACAGCCTATCTTAAGATTTGAACTCTTTGGTTAAATGCCGTATTCGCCTCATTGGTGTTGCTCTATTCTGAAGTAATAAAAGCGAATAATCTTATAAAGTAGTTTGAAATAACAAATTAATGGTGCTTAAAGCCAGTGAAGGATTTGCAAAAATAGTTTACTTTGCCAATTCTTGTCTTAACGCTTAGGTAACTGTTGATACGCCTCGCTGCTTTTCCTTGCGCCGCCATAGTAGCTACTTACTACAAGAATTTACATTGTTGTAGAATGAAGTGATAATAAAGTAGGTATCAAAGATAAATACTTAATAAAGATTAGTTTTATTACTAGAAATACTAGATTATATTAAAATACACGTAGCACGTGTCAGTAATTGAGTGCTAGAAGTTCTGAAGAAATCCTACTACTAGTATTATAAATGCTAAGGTTTGTGAGGATGGATGGATGGATGTATACATGAATGTTTGTTACACTTTTACGCAAAGCTATTGAACGGATTTTGATTAAATTTAGTATGGTAGTACATAGTTTAAGCTCTGAAATAACTTTATGCTCTGTATCCCGAATATGTAGAGTGTTCCCGTGGGATACTGTATTTACACGGGTGGACCGGCGGGAAAGAACTGGTCTTAAATTATAATAATATGTTATAATATTATATAAGACCAGCTCTTTCCCGCCGCTCCGATATCCAGATGTAGATTTCGGCAACACATTAAATACGAGGAGATAAGTAAATATTGATTCTTATGTACAAGACACAAATTCCTCCCGACTCGGGGCTCTCGAGTACATTGGTTCTCTTTGAGCGTCGGATTCCGTTGATCGGACACGCACGAACGCCGAGCGCGAGCCGCGTCGCGCTCTCAAAGAAATATCTGTCGATAAGACGCGAAGTTTTTAACGCTGTTATTGGAATCAAATCGGATTTTCTATTTTCGGATGATAATGTGACGAAGTTACATAGAGATATATTTTTTAATTGAAGTAGCGTTTTACGAATCGATTTTGATTTTAACGAAACCAGCCGACCAAGAGAAACGCTGTCAAAGTCAAAGTCATTTTTTTTATTCAAAGTTGGTATTATTATAAATACTCTTTTTGAACGTACATGATGCCTACCACCATTTGGGGAACTAATCCGGCGCGAAGAACCGGCGCTAGAAACTCGCGCGCGGCCATCTTTTACCAAGAAGATGGAAATTGTTCTTTTAGAATAAGAAAGGTATATGGTACGATATACGATATAAGCTGTGCCTTTTAGCCCTTATTTCAAACTAGCTTTTTGAGAAGTCATCCATACATACATACTCACAAACTTTCACATTTATTATAGTGGTAGGATTAATATGTTTAATGCCCAATTGTGTTGGTATGTCTGATAAAGTAATGGTGCAGAAAATGAGACTGTGGCTTACACATCCAATAGATAATATCTCCGTCCCACGGCTACTACAATTATCCGTCTAAGATGGATGTACAACACATCGTAGGCGTCGGTTACTTGCCAGTCAATATATTATAATACGTATTTGATTGAAGATCACATTACCAGTTTATAAGATGTGACCCAGTTTTACAATTCATGGAACAGTCAGAAATGAGTAATCCTCGTATTATTCTATTGAGATGTTTATCTGTAAACCTATATGTCACAAGATTGCTACTGTGTATCCTAAAATAGAGCAGAAAAGAGACAAACAGAAAAGGTTCCGTAAAATCAAACTGTTTATTTCCCCAAAAACGATACAAATGGTAGATTAGACTAGATTCGTGATTATTGTGATGTGAATGATTTCATATTGAAACTAGCTTTTGCCCACGACTTCATCCGTGTGGAGTTCGGTTTCCATACAAATTTTTAACCCCTTTTTCACTGCCTCAGGGGGCCTATTTTCAAAAATCCTTTCTTAGCGGATGCCTACGTCATTACAACTATCTGTATGCCAAATTTCAGCAAAATCCGTTGAGTAGTTTCGGCTGTGCGTTGATAGATAGTCAGTCAGGTTTGCCTTTTATATATTTAGACTAGCATTAATTGCACGCGGCAATTTTATCGAAAAATAATGCGTACAATTGTATGGAGAAATTTGACAATCTGGCAGCATATTATAATATCTCTAGTAATATTACAATCTAACGGTTTTTACAATTTTACGGTGACATATATATTATATAGATACTAGATATGAGCGCCTATGGGTGGTAGGTCGGCGGCGGCGCGCCGGCTTTTTTGGGTCGGCGGCGGCGGCGTCGGCGGCGTGACCTTGACAGGATTGAAATTTGTACTTGGTAGAAAAAAAAGTGAAGTTCATTCTTAGTTATACTAGTAAAATACTTTTATTCGGGTTACTTACAATTACTATAATTAGTAGTGATGAAAAAGACAACGTTATAATAAAATTTCAAAGTAGGAACTACTTTGTAATTGGCAGTTAACTGTGCTTTGATTCCAAAGAATTATCACTGTCATCTTTATTATTTAATTTCGACGTTCACATTTTCAACAACTGACGTCGAAGCCATTTATATAACTGATTGCGTAGGCTCTCTATTGAACAACCAATAATAGCGGAGATCTCAGCCTGAAACACGGTACAAAATCTCCCAAACAAGCATATCTGCCTGTAGGTGGCTGTAGGTGCCCCGTAGTCTAGCGCTATACCGGTTGTCTTTCCTTGATCTGTCCGTGAACCAAATTATGTTCTTAAGGTGGACATTAATTGGGACCCAGTCCTCCCTAGAAGTTATGAAAACTGGGTATAGCTTCTAGAAGCTATGCACCTTGATCATGGCATCAGATGGCATGGCCATGATAGGTCTCTCAAGAAGAGATTGTTGCAGTTGTCCAAATAGAGTGGAGGCCTGTTTCATCCTACCTACCGTCATTGCCCTGAGAACAACGTAGTGTGGCATACCACACTTAGCAATATCTGACAATCAGCCTCACTATAGCTGTGTATAACCATGCATAGCATTGCCTTCGACTGAAGGCCTCATTTAGAGCTGACAAGTCTCGAGCAGAACCCCAGAGCACATTTTGCTTTTTTCATAATATCCGCGATGTACTTATTCCAAGTAATCATTATCAAGATATTTGACCTCGTTTGCAAACGTGGTAGTTCTCCCGAAGATTGTTGGGGTTTTTAGTTCCTCCAACTTCCTCTTTTTGGTGTAGGTTATTAAGACTGTCTTATTAGCGTTGACTGTTAGCTTGACCTTTTATACCAATTTTCGATGACTTTCTGCAATACTCATTACATTATCCCAGCAACTAATGATGCGCATTTGCTCACCACTAGTATCGTGAGGTTGTCAGCCTCCGTTGTCCAATGGTTTAGATCGTGGCTTTCAACTAGAACGTCGTGGGATCGATCACCACATTGGAACAACGAAAAAAACATTGTTTTTAACTTTGGTTAGGAACTTAGGACAATGCAGGCTAATCACCGGATTATCTGACAAGAAAGATCCATGCATCGGATGGGCATGAGAGGTCGAGAAATCATTCTCGTCAGTCGTGTCGGTTATTCGTCCCACTGGGTTACGAGATTAAAGGAAGAGAGAATGCTCTTGTATACTGCGCACATACCAGGGCACGAGAAAAATAAACCAGCCACCGTCACCGAAATGGGTGTTGGGAGCTATTATTATTATTAGATCGTCAGCGTATCCTTGAGCATAGAACCTTCTATCGTTCAGTTCTTTTAACAGCCCATTCACTACCAGGGACTACTCCAGCGGCGACAGTACCCCTCCCCTTTCTGTCAATCTTTGGGTCAATTTGCTCCTGAGTGTCAAGTCCATGATATTTGATGATGATGTTGGATCTACATTTCTTGAAGCCAGGCTATCAGGGTTGAATTTGAGGTTTTATCGAACGCGCCTTCAATTTATATAAAGGCGCTTAGCGCAAACTTCTCAATGGCTATATCAATGCGATCTACTTCTACGGAACTTCTACTGATACTGCGTTAATGGAGCTCCATTAACGCAGTATCAGTAGAAGTGCCTTTTTAGTAAGCATATTGTTGTCTTTCATGCTCATTTCCCTTTCAATGAGTTATGTGGAGGTTAAACACCTTCTTCTCGTCTAAAGCATGAAAGAAGGAAGTTCTATATAGGTACACTAGGTTTTGCCCGCCTTCGTCCGCGTTTTTTGAATTCGTCCGCGTAGAACAGTTACTTTCAGATGGCGCTAAAATTTACCAGCGATTTCATTTACGTAGAAGGAGAGGCGCTTCCACCTCACGACTGCCCGCCGCACGCCGTACATTATTATTGGGAAAAAATCTGCTATACATAATTTTAGCGAAACTTTAACCGTTTCCGCAGCGTACGCAGCGAAAGCTCTCAAAAGGAAAAAAACGATTTTTTAACATTCCTGATTGGTGATCCGCTCGTATTGAGCTTAGCATGATGTTATATAGCCTTAAGCCTACTTCGATAAATGAACTATCCAACGCAAAAATATTTTTTCAATTCGTACCAGTAGTTCCTGAGATTAGCGCATTCAAACAAACATACTCTTCAGCTTTATAATATTAAGTATAGATTTTCCCCGTTTTTGCAACATTTTTCACTGATGCTTCGCTCCTATTGGTTGTAGCGTAATGTTATATAGCTTAAAGTCTTCTTCGACAAATGGAATATCCAATACAAAAATATTTTTTCATTTCGATCTAGCAGTTCCTGAGATCAGCGCGTTCAAACAAACAACGGAAGCCCTCAAAGATGAATAATTTTCCCCGTTTTTCAATACTAATACTTCGCTCCTATAGGTCGTAGCATGATGTTATGTAGCCTAAAGCCTTCATCGATAAATGGACTATCAAACACAAAAAGGATTTGAACCAGTAGTTCCTGAGATTAGCGCGTTCAAACAAATAAACAAACAGACTATTGAGCTTTATAATATTAGAATATATGACTTGGGTAATATGAATGATCATAGTCACTAACTGAAATTCACATTGACTATCCCTCTCGCTCACTCGGCGCGCCGATAGATTTTCGCGGCGGCGGCGGCGTGGCAAAATCGTCGGCGGCGGCGGCGCGCCGGCGCGGCGCTCATATCTAATAGATACAGTTATTAATAATCCGAAGGGTGTCACACGGTTTCTGACATTTAAGTTCGAAACTTATTAAAATGTCAAAGGAAACGTGTCACAAGAGCGCGTGTCCGTATTATGGTCTTTTTTCACTTGGCATTATGTTCCCACGGCTCGAGGCCGACAAGGTATGCTTAATAGCTTAATGCGATTTTATTGGTACATTTTATACAAACATTGTTAGGCGTTGCTCAATATTCTAAGTAAAGTTGATTATATAAGTCGGCCTGTCCTTCACGATATCTAGGTTATGTGAACTAATGTAGGGTACGAGCTTTGCTAGAGTCTAGTTTACTGGACGAAATAACTTCCTTGCCAAATTGCCAAAGGTCTTGGTAGTGTTACTTCAATATTGAGCATTAAAATGCAATGATATTATAGAGATAAGTACTTAAAAGTGAAACGAAAGTAGACTGTTAATTTATTTATTATAACCATAAACTTTCACAAACATAAGTTTGAGTAAGTAAGTATTTCGTGATTATGTTGGTACTAGCTTTTGTTCGCGGCTCCGCCTGCATTAATACAGTGTCTCGCGCAAACACTACATTTTTGGGATAAAAAGTAGCCTATGTATTTAACCCGAGTTCAAACTACTACCATGCCAAATTTCATCAAAATTCGTTAAGTAGTTTTTGCGGGAAATAGTAACAAACGGATGTTGTTGTTGATGGATGGATATCTATCCTTACAAACTTTCACATTTATAATAGTATTTGGATTGAATTAGAGCAAATTAAAAAACTGCGTTATTATTATTTTGCGATTAACATTGGACCCAAAGTTACCATGTAATACTATCTTAAAAGTTTAAGAGAATAAGTATTATTGACATTTAAAATGTTTATAGAGAAAAATATGCAGCTTTAGCAGATCCCAGATTTTTCGCTGAAGCGAGGAACAGGCAAACGGCCGTGTTCCCGCCGAACGGAATATAAAGTGGCCAATTAAAATTTTCCGGCTCTTTAATTTTTCTTAAGCTGGCTCCAGTGACTGTAACTAGTGAAACGTCGAACGTTTAAAGGAGTATGGAGTGAAATTGCGGGGCGAAATCCGCGCCTGTTTTTAGCCTTTTTGTTGAATGGCCACTATGGTTTAACGGAAAATTGTTCTTTGGTGTAAATGTGATATTTTTTCTCTAAGCTCATATACATATAGTTACCTGGTTTTGCATTCTGAAATAGAATTTGTGATCTGCAGGTAAGGTCTTCCAATAATTTACTACCTACGTAACGGATTTATATCCATTATTTCGTTACAAATACAATTTGCGAAAATGAAACGTTGGAAATGAACGATGAAATTAGTCACTGTCGGAAACGTAATTCGAATATATTTCAAATATAATTTAAGGTAAAATATTTGTGTTCGAATGTACAAAACGTATCCGTTATCTTTAGGGTGGGTCTGCACGTAAACACGCCATTAGTGAAGACAATATTTTATTCGTATTCATTTAATATTCAGGGGTCAGGTCCACATTCTGACAATGTCATAGGAAAGTAACGCCATGACACGACAGTTTGATTAAGTAATTGAAAGGGGGCGACTATTTCCCCTTTTTCTGGGGTGTATAATACTATTAAAAGCAGCAACAAAGTATCCGGTATACAGAGCACTACTTTAAATGAAAACTACGGCTATTGAAACATGATCCTGTCTAAGGGGCGTGAAAAATCTATACTCAGTGTTCCTGCTTAAGGCCACGTGGACCCAATTTTACATGACTTTGAATCGATAATAAACAAACAAATAGTAACTTTAAAAAGCCAAAAAAAAAACACATTGTTGTTTACTTAATGTTCTTTAACAATTTGTGGTTCGAAACATAATATTGAAAACTTCACTCGATCAAAAATAATTCCGAAGAGGAGGCTAAATTTGAATATTTTTCTTTTTGTTCATGAAGTTCATGATAGTTTTACTTTCAAAAATCATATCTACGAAAAGCTAATAACTTAAAAAAGAATAATTTCTGGTTACAATTTGCATGTTGGTTTAATTATTTTAACAATAAATTAATATTGAAATGCAGCGTGCGTAAGCCGCTAGAGTCGCCCCACAGTCGCCCGCTAGGCGTTGACGAGGACAGACCTATGTCAGTTTTGCTAGCGCACGCCTTACCCGCGTATTTATCGAACAATTCTTTCGTTTCTAACGCAGTGTACGAAAGTCAGTTTGTTTTGTTTCTTTTTATTTTTGAACATATCATACACAATAACATATTATATTTTATCGTCGCCGCGTCATTGCTTTTGCCAGATGAGACGACCTCTGTGGCTCAGTGATTGAGCGTGTTGGTGCTCAAGCCGGGGGTCGCGGGTTTGAATCCCGCCGAAGGAAAAAAAGTTTCCTGTGTTCCCGGGTCATGGATATGTATAATACAATAAAAATCTAAAGGAAAGTCAGTTTCTTTGTATTTTTTTATGTTTCTTTTTATTTTTGAACTAAATCTATACATCTATACAGATAAATATAATTGAAGTGTCTGTTTGTAATGTCAAATTAACAGCTTATCACTTGATGCATATGAAAGTATATTCGATACTAACAATAAAATATCAATTTTTAAAATTTTTGTCTGTCCGTCTGTCTGTCTGTCTGTCTGTTTGTTCCGGCTAATCTCTGAAACGGCTGGACCGATTTTCACGGGACTTTCACTGGCAGATAGCTGATGTTATAAGGTCTAACATAGGCTACTTTTATTTTAGGGTTCCGTATAAAAAATAGGGATCCGTTTTCGTTACTTGCGGGTAACGAAGTTATGCAAACGAAGTTGCGGGCATCAGCTAGTTATACATATAACCATACACAATAACATGTTACATTTTATTGTCGCCGCGTCGTTGCTTTTGCCAGATGAGACGACCTCTGTGGCTCAGTGATTGAGCATGTTAGTGCTTAAGCCGGGGGTCGCGGGTTTGAATCCCGCCGAAGGAACAAAAAGTTTCCTGTGTTCCCGGGTCTTGGACATATAATACAATAAAAATCTATAGGAAAGTTTGTTTTGTATTTTTTTATGCTTCTTTTTATTTTTGAACTAAATCTATAGGTACAGATAAATAAAAATGAAGTGTCTGTTTGTAACCTCAAATTAACAGCTTTTCACATAATGCATCTGAAAGTATATTCGGTACTTACAATAAAATACCAATTTTTTAAAATGTCTGTCCGTCTGTCTGTCTGTCTGTCTGTCGGTCTGTCTGTCTGTTTGTTCCGGCTAATCTCTGAAACGGCTGGACCGATTTTCGCGGGACTTTCACTGGCAGATAGCTGATGTCATAAGGTCTAACATAGGCTACTTTTATTTTAGGGTTCCGTTTAAAAAATAGGGTTCCGCTTCCGTCAGTTAGGCGCAAACGAAGTTGCGGGCATCGGCTAGTTATACATATTATAACCATACACAATAACATTATCGTCGCCACGTCGTTGCTTTTGCCAGATGAGACGACCTCTGTGGCTCAGTGGTTGAGCGTGTTGGTGCTCAAGCCGGGGGTCGCGGGTTCGAATCCCGCTGAAGGAACAAAAAAAAATTCTGTGTTCCTGGGTCATGAATGTGTATTAAATATGTGTATAATACAATAAAAATCTTAAATATGTGTATAATATAAAAAATATTAAATATATTTCTGTTGTCTGGTACCCGTAACACAAGTTCTTCGAGAACTTACCACGGGACCAGATTGACTTGGTGTGAAGCGTCCATACATATATTATTGTGTTGTGTATTATGAGAAAAAAGTAGCTGATGCGTGGAGTAGCCTTAGTACATTATTGAATAAGCCAGTAAACGGTTTTTAGGGTTCCGTAATACTTAAGGAACCCTTATAGTTTCGCTCTGTCCGTCTGTCTGTCTGTCTGTCTGTCTGTCTGTCTGTCTGTCTGTCTGTCTGTCCGCGCCTCTAGCTCCTGTAATTATGAATATAAATTGATGAAATTTGGTGCAGTTATAGACTGTGTATAGATCACGGTTTCGGGATCATAAAAAAATAATAATTTTATATTTTAGGGGTGGCTCTCCATACATAGGAAGTGGGGATGAAAAATATTTTTTCACTCTACCCCATCGTGTGGGGTATCGTAGAATAGGTCTTTTAAAATAAAGGCAAGGTTTCATACGTTACTTTTTTATAAAGTTGACCATTTTCGAGTAATCGGCCTCCAAAGTAGTTTGTAAGTTGGTCCCCCCCCTAGCATTTTTAAACTATAGGAGATAGAAACTTGCAAATTTCCATGCTAATAGATCATGCTAAAAACTCTTAAGGAAAATTATTGTGAACCAAATCGGACAGTAACTTTTGGAGTAATTAAAAAAAAAGCATATTACGCGTTTATAGTTACGGAACCCTCCTTAGACATGTCCTGACATGCTCTTGGTTAGGTTATTATGAATTTGTAACATCTACCATCTTCTTTGCCGTACTTTTCGTTTCTTTTTATTTCGATTTCTGTTTTTACAATAATAATAATAAATAACTCCCCACGCGACATCCGAGTCGAGAGCCAAGCTCTAACCACTAGACCACGGAGGCTGTTCTATTTACAATAAAATATAAGGATACGAGCTCAACATCTGTCATGCTTGCCTTTGCAGAACACACCAAGTCACTCGCAAGTAGGGGTTGCAATCCGGATACTTCGAAATTCGAAAAATTCGAAAAATCCGGATTTTTCGATTTTTTCAATCTTG
This sequence comes from Glaucopsyche alexis, assembly GCA_905404095.1. Lineage (NCBI taxonomy): Eukaryota > Metazoa > Arthropoda > Insecta > Lepidoptera > Lycaenidae > Glaucopsyche > Glaucopsyche alexis. Next base: position 14,735,317 of record FR990059.1, read on the forward strand.
GTTACTACTATGAAAATTACATATTTTAATTGTAATTAGTATGTACTCTAGACGTACAATATTTGAATAAGGGATATAATTAATCGAGTGAACAAAAAATAAGTTGGTGACTGCACGTGAGCATACTGTATTGCTGAATTTGGCAGCGAATTAATATGCTGGCGACTAAATTACTTCAATCAATCTTGGTTACTACTATGAAAATTACATATTTTAATTGTAATTAGTATGTACTCTAGACGTACAATATTTGAATAAGGGATATAATTAATCGAGTGAACAAAAAATAAGTTGGTGACTGCACGTGAGCATACTGTATTGCTGAATTTGGCAGCGAATTAATATGTTGGCGACTAAATTACCAAACTGGTGAAATCACTCAAGTGACAAAAAATACAAAAATCGGCAGATAAAAAGTAGCGAAATTTAATCCAATTAGCACCGATAAGTTGGTGACCATTATACCATGTAAGTAGCTTATAAAGATTTGATTGATAAATTAATAGCTGCTAAAAATTCAATTTGCAAGCTACGGAAAATCCCAGTTTTGGATACTATTGGAGGTTTTTTTTCTTTGGTATGGGTATCGTTTTCAAGGTTTTTGGGGGTGCAGAATGATATGAAAATAAAATCCGTTTTAAAATTCCAAAATGGCGTATATTTTTTTTTTTATTAAAAATGGATGTCTTTTTCCATGTTTCATATGCTGATTATAAAATTGTCTTCCAATTTCATTTTCCAAAATGGAGACTATCCAATCTTCGTAAAATTAACATGTAGTTTGTAGAGGTACCAGCTATGTAAGGTATAGAAACTTTTCGAAATTCAGGATTTTCAAATTTCTTTTTTTGGCATTCATGAAAAAAATATGCGATTTCCGAGTTAAGGGGGAGGAAATTTTTATTATTTTTCCAGTAATAGTATTATTTTTCCGTTTCTAAAATAGAAGCGATTTTAGAAAAAAAATATGGCAATGTTCTACTTTGACACGAACAGTGTATAAAGCTATAGAAATTTTGGAAAATTCAGGATTTTCAAATTTCTTTTTCTTCCATCGTGAAGAAACTATGGTGTTGCGGGGTTCTTAAGGGGAGGAAATTTTCATTATTTTTTCAATAGGATGCACCGTTTCCGAGATAGAATCAATTTTATAAAAAAAAATTAAATGCTCTACATTGAGATACGAGGGATATATAAAGCTATAGAAATGTTGGAAAATTCAGGATTTTCGAATTTCTTTTTCTCTCATCTTGAAGAAAATATATGGTTACGGAGTTATTAAGGGAGAGGTAATTTTCATTATTTTTCAAGTAGGATGCACCGTTTCTGAGATAGAAGCCATTATAGAAAGAAAAAATACGATAATGCTCTACTTTGAGACACGAACGGTGTAAAACGCTATAGAAAATTTGGAAAATTTAGGATTTTCAGATTTTTTTTCTTCCATCATGAAGAAAATATGATGTTGCGGAGTTTCTAAGGGGGAGGAAATTTTCATTATTTTTCATTAGGATGCACCGTTTCCGAGATAGAATCTATTTTATTAAAAAAATATAAATGCTCTACATTGAAAAACCGGGGCCGGGATGCATAAAGCTATAGAAATGTTGGAATATTCAGGATTTTCGAATTTCTTTTTCTCCCATCATGAAGAAAATTTGAGGTTGCGGGGTTACTAAGGAAATTTAAAATGGATGACTTTTTTGTAATCAGCACTCCCAGAAACCAACAAAGGGACAACCATATTATTTTTATAAAATTAAATATGTCCGCCATATTGGAATTTCAAAATGAATGTCATTTTCGTATCCAGCACCCCCAAAAACTTGGTAACGACACCTATGTTAATTTTGCGAAAAATGAATAACCGTTATTTTTAAATTTCAAAATGAATCTACCCAATATCTACACCAAGTCGAGGAAAATTAAAAATTGGGAATTTTGTACGCTCCTTTGTTTTTTTTTATGTGCGCTGGTTTTGCTGCTTGTATGTTGAGTTACCTACATTACGGAAAATATATGTACCTATTCTTAAATTAAATGTGTACTCACAAATTGTCGCCAAGATGGTTATTTGTTCGCTAATATAATATCAGTCTGCCAGTTTGGAATATTCAGTGGTATTATTTAGTCACCAGATTTGTAATTTTTTATTCCTTACATTCTTTAGCCAACATTTAGTATTCAATATTCGGTATTTTCACATCCAAAATTTAATTGTTTTGTCGTGATTGTTTTAATCACTTACGGATTTTGTCACGGTTTACGTTTTACGGTTACGTTTACGTAACGCGACAAAATCCGTAAGTGTTTAAAACAATGAACAATATTCGCGTAAACATAAGAAATAAATATGTTTTGTCGTGAGTTTAAATACATGCCTTTGGATAATTTGATATTATTTGTTGTCCTGTTGAAATTGTTGACACATTTTTCCATTTATTCAAGTTATTTGGTAGAACATAGTCAATCCATTAAATGGAAATGCGAGGGATGAAGATCTGTTAAAATATTATGGCCGCTATATATGTATACTAGCGACCCGCCCCGGCTTCGCACGGGTACAATACTGATACTAATACTACAGATAACAGAATGTCTTTAAACCTCTAACAAAACGGGTGAAATTTAGTCAAAACAAACAGAAACAAATTAATATAGGTACCTACTATGCTAATACTTAATGAAATAAGTAAGTGGGTATACTTTTATCGTATGAAATACCTACACTTTTCAGAACTAACAATACAACAATCACTAAATAAATAGTTACTCAAGTATCTATCCATCATAGTTACAACGAACACAAAACAAAAAATTTACTCATAGATCTAAACTCGCACGCCTTGGCGACGACGCGACGCCCACTTCGCAACGGGCCGTGCAGCAGAAATCGTAATATTTTAATTTCGCCATAACTTCAAAACCAAACATCCAATTTTAATCATTAAAAGACCAAATATTATCTACATAAACTGTACTTAGTGATGAAATAATTTATTTTGATAAGGATTAATAGCATGAGTAAAATAAACGCGTTTAAATGTAGTCCAAAAAAAATTCAAGATTTCTAATTAAAAAAATGGTTGTTGTGCCTCACTCGACATAGATAGGTATAGTGTGTCGCGGACTTTTTTGTAGATACTTATAAGATCTACAATTAATTAGAACATTTTATGTTTCTATCTTTTATAGTTTAGGCAGCGTACGCAAAATAAGTAACTTTTCTGGTTGATTTTTTACACCTTGTGTCCGAAAAACCCAAATATCTTACGGAACCCTATTTTTTTCCAAAATAAAATTTAGCCTATGTTACTCGTGGATAATGTAGCTTTCGAATGGTGAAAGAATTTTTGAAATCGGTCCAGTACTTTTTGAGCCTATTCATTACAAACAAACAAACAAACAAACATACAAAGTTTTCCTCTTTATAATATTAGTATAGATGTATGGACTGTTTCTAAGATACTTACAATTTTATATTTTTTCAGTAGTAGTACAGTTCATTAATAGGTGATCCAATTTATAAAAACACTGAATATGGTTTCAGTTTCAATTGCACAAGTAGTAAGAAGTATAATAAGCAAATACAAACCCAATTAAAGCTTTGTATTTTTATATTTATTGAATTCTTACTAACGAAAGTCGAAACATATTATTGCAATTTTAATTTCTACAATCATAGAATGCCAAATTAATATGACAGCTTAAAAAGAAATGTAGTGGTTTAACTATATTTAATTATCTTCTAAATAATGAATATCTAAGTCCAAATACCTAAATATTATCTCTATGATATCAGGAAGAAGTTTTGGAGTCGATAATACCTGACTGGTTGGTTTAAGATTAGAGAGAGTTTTTCCGAACGAGTCAGTAGCAAAACTAAATGAAAATCAACGCTCCTGTTTTTGCGTAGAAATAATTATTTTTAGATAATATTTTAAAGATAAGATATAGGTGTCAAAAATAGCACCAACGATTTGTGTAAACCACTGTTATTTTTTTAAGTAATGTAGTTTTCATCTTATAGCGGAAACTTCAAAGTGCAATGAAGAGTAAGATGTTACTGTTTATTTGTAAGTAAAATGTTAAAATAAAGATCTTACAACAGTTATAGGTTTTAAATTGTGCTTAGAATTGCTTATTGTACTTCTGTTAGTTACCGAGGGAATTAAAAGCACCATTTACGTGTTTAATTATTACCCAAACAGGTGGGTGATTTTTACTTTCAATAACTCAAAAGTGGTCCAATTTCGTCCATACAAAATTATTTGTTCAGCCCCATGCTTCAAATGATTTGTCTTCATTCCCCGGATCTCGATTTAAAGGATTTTCAGTTTCCTACGTTTTATTAAACTGTATTAATTTTCCTACGTTAGTACTTTCACATAGAAATGGAACTTTACGAAAACGGTAGTGGTGAATATGTAAAAAAAGCGTTAAAAAGATCACAGGCTATTCCAATTTTTTATAATTCTTTCTGCTGGAACATTTAGTAAATAACAATATATACATACCTTATTTAAAATAAAATACTAACTATAAAACTGAACATTGTAGGATTTGAAACGTAATCAAAAATATTTCTAAAAATAAAAAAAATTAATATAATTAAGTATATAATTTTGATATAAACTCATTATGTTTTTATTTATTCAGATTGTAATTCTAATACTTACAACTTAAAATCAGAATTTATTTAAATTAAATTATAAAAAAGTAACTCTTTTTTTTACTAATGAGTGTAAGTTTTGTTACAACATAGTAGTAAAATAAACATTAAAGTTTTATAAAATATGCAACAAATTTAAAAAAAATGAAAAAATCTGAATTATCCGGATAATCCGGATTTTTGGGAGAAAAAATTCGGAAATCTGGATTTTCAAAAAGTCAAACGTTTGTGGAGGTTTGGATTTTGCGGCAAGTGGCAAACGTGCGGACTCGGCAGTAGGAATACATTTTTTGCAAGTGTCTGCCTAAGTAGTTACCATCAAATCGTCAGCGCCTACCTGATACAGTATTATTATCTCACGAAACGACACGTACTTTAGTGACCACACGAGCTAACGATAGGTACTCGTCTCCATGCACACATCGAACACAGCGTGTTTTTATACTTGTAACAGAACACACTGCATAGAAACTGTCAAAATAATTGAATATAATTTAATCATTTTTTACTTAGGTAGGTACCTACCTATAATATCTATTCAAATTATGTGTGCTATGTGTTGCATTAAAACAGTTATCTATGGATTTTATTATCTTTTTCAATACAAATAATAAAATAAGATGACCTACTGCCGACACGTCTACACTGTAACACTTTGGGTTCATGTAAGTTCACGCCGGCGACGTAGGCGCGCGGCTCGCTTTGCGGCAATTGCGGGCAACTCTTGGAAGCGTTAAACGCCTATTTCGCTTGGTCTTCGTGGCCTTAAGGGGTAAGAGAAAAATATTTAAAAAGTATTCATACTGTGTTACTGACTAATTATAATTATCATATTTATATCTGAGTAGTTCACGAATAGTTTGGTGATAAAAGTTATCCCTGTCAAATTATATTTACGCACTTTGACAACTAAATCTCTTAAGCGCCAGGAGTGAAGAGGGAACGCAGCTGAATCAAACGAGGATTACAGCGCGGCGTAATGTCAAGATTAGTGCCTCTTGCGACAGCCCTTCTTGAGGGAGACATACTCGAGTTCATAATACACAGATACATGTGGATACAATATTGTACGATATATTATGCTGGTTTTCTATCTATTTGAGTAGTTTGTTTGATATCTAGATAAAAAAACGAGCGAACGAGCGAGCCTTACAGTAGTCGCATATGATGTGTAAAATTTTATGAAAATATTAAAAAAAAAACAATGCTTATTGCTTACTATGATTTTATAATATGATAAAAAATATGGAAACTTTTGAGTACTGAGTAGTGAGTACTGAGTAGTGACAGAAAAATTCAATACCAAAATTTTGCCAAATTCAATGCCAAAAGTTGAGTACTGGCATATTTTACTCGGATCTGATCGCGCGCTCATTCGTCAATTCAAATAGCGCGTGCTTTCGTTACTTTCATTTATACACTTCCGACCCATTTCACGAAATTACTTCCACATATTGCAGGAAAGTGAGACGAAACATGTTACACATCAAAAATTTATGGATACAAAATGTACCAAAACTATCTTAAGCTGAAGACAATGATGAGAATGTTCTAGAAGGTGGCTAATGTGGACCTAAAACAAGTACAGACAAGTGCATGTAAAACATAAAAATATGAAGGCTTCATCATTTTCTTATAGAAATGTTAAAATAATTAAATATGTTGATGCAGATACTGTCCATACAAACAAATACCGAAATACGTCACTCAATAAAAGCCTGAGCCATTGTGACAAAGGCAACATTAGAATGTATTGATCCGTGATAAGTTATCGCCTACATTTATCTGTGAGGCATATTGGGTATGGGCTAACAATGATAAAGCCACCCTTTGTTATGTCTAATAGAGCTACTCCTCCTAACTCCCTGTATTTCAGGGCTTTACTGCCTACACCAATCTTTAAGGTTTTAAGACAAATTAATTAAGCATATAACGACATTTGTTTTGATAGTATAGTCAAAATATTACTTGGTTTTGGTACCTACATTCAGTTTCAGTATCTAGTTCACATTATTGTATTCAAACATTCAAACTATGGTTTCAGATGTGGTAAATGCGTATAATTCGATTATAAAATGAGCTTTTGAAAGGCAAAGTTTGGAGAGTTCGGACCGTCGAAACTGAAGTATGAACAGGATTCTCAGCCAGGCGGTAAAACCGAAATTAATTAACACAAAAACTTCTCAACTTAGCGTGCCGAGCTAACATATGAATGTACGGGAACCGCGAAGCGAAACAACGATGCAAAACGACAATGGGGACAACTAAAAGCCAATTTTTTGAAACGCATGACAGGAACGAACGAAGAGTCAAATAACCCGGTACATAGCTACGGGTATATCTATTTCCCGTCATGTCATAGGAAAAAACAATGATGTGAGAGTGTGACGGAGATAGGCGGCCGTGGATGTGTGAAGGGGATGCGAGATGTCATGCACCTGCCACCCCTCACCTGGCGCAACTCTTTCATATTTGATTAGGTTCAGGCGGGAGCGACAGGAGTAACTAGGAATGCAAGTGGAATGAATTGCGCGGTGTAAAATGACTAGTTTCACAACACTCGAATAGCGAATGCTGCCGCAATGGATGTATAAAGTCGCTACGGCAAAAAAAATCCTCAATCGCAAATGCGAAAAACATGAAGAGTACTCTTTAATTTGTTCCATAGTCCTCGAAATTATTATTGACATTTTAAGTACTCAAAAAACTTGCTTTACTATAGCAGGAAAATATTACATATAGACAAAAGATTTCGGGAGCTGAAATTAACTGTGAAATAATTTTAAAAGCAAGTAAAAATATTATTTGAAAAGTTTAAAAAATGTTTCAAAAGCATTTCAAAAATGTTTGTGAAGTCTGACGGTTGGCCGCTGGTAGTGCTAGTGGATAATCCGTTAATCTTTGGCTGGAGGTCGGCCGACTGTGGAGTGATGTATTCTGTATTCTAGTAGTATTCATAAAAAAATCGATATTAAAGCAAATACCTTTTTTCGAGTTGAAATGAAAGAAAAAAAGATGACAATTACTACCCGCGGTTCGGAACCATTACGCGGCGAGAATTAAGCGTTTTTCGCATTACGCTATACGATATCGCTTATAGCGCACGATAATGTGAGAGGCACGCTTTTATGTCGTCGGCATAAGAATGTTTTCACATTGATTAATTATGGTACGAGTACGTTTGTTTGTTGTATTTGACGTTGCTACAATTATGTAAATTTGTCAGTATCGGTATTTACCGATACTGACAAATTTCAAAACAAAGAAAGGAAAAAGGAAACTTTACAGAAAATAATTATTTTCTTAGTTAAAATAGTTGAAAGCGATAATTATATCAATCCCTAGGCATAAATGTTTAAATACAGCTAACTGGTTAGTTACATTGCCAAATTATAGCAATAAAATTAATTTTATGCTCAAATTAAAAAAAAAGATACAAGTAGTGGCCAGTTAAAGAAATAGTTCTAGTAGTAAGTAGACTTAGGTACCCCGACATTAGGTTGTAATGTTTCACATTTTGACTTAAATAAATAAACTTAATAATATGCTATTAGGTATTGGGTGGGTATATTAATAGAATATTGTTACTATTCATTTTGCTCTTTAGCAGCGAACGGATAAGGGCTGATGATGATAATGATCAGCGATTGAAGGAAACATTAATATCCTTTGTAATTAAATTAACCCGGATGCTTAATTTTAATCTTGTCTGTTTTTATTAATGTTATTTTAACAACGCACTTTACCCAGTATTTTCGAAATAAAAGGGAAGTTAATGCGTAATGGAACAAAATTAAAAAATATAGGTGCGATTATTTATTTATTATTTATAAAACTCTTATTATAAAAATACTACTTTAAATAATTATAATCATAGGTAGGTAGATTTGCAATTTTTGATTGTGCAACACTTCTGGATCGCTCTACCAAGCCATAATTCATGAGAGAGGATTCTAATGCTTTTTGTGTTATTTTAATTAATGTAATTAATAAATGTACCTATTTGACTTGTTATATCTTATTGTTTACTCTTTTAGTAACTTAGTTATAATTTTAATATGTGATTTACGTGCTTTTTCCCGCGACTTCGTCCGCATGGAGTTCAAAATTTGAACCCCTTTTTCTCCCCCTTAGTGAGCGAATTTTCAAAAATCTTTTCTAAGCGGATGCCTACGTCACTACAAATATCTGTATGCCAAATTTCAGCAAAATCTTTTCAGTAGTTTCGGCTGTGCGTTGATAGATAAGTCAGTCAGATTTGCCTTTTTTATCTATACATATAAAATCCTTTGTCCTGAATGACTGACGGATCAACGCACAGCCTAAACCGCTGATCGTAGAGACCTGAAACTTGCAGGGCTTGCTCTTTGTAATGCGTAGGGATCCGATAAGAAGGGATTTTTCGAAATTCGACTTCTAAGGGGGTGAAAAGGGGGAAAACAGTTTGTATGGGACGACGTGATTCCGTGGTCCAATCTACTTCATATTTTGCACAAACATTATGTAACAGAATTGATGGAATTCGTGTATCATAGTTTATTGAAATTCGTCCCCTAACGGGAATAAAAATAGAAATAAAGTTGTTTGGGAGCGATTAGCGTTAAAGTTGATATAAATACTCCTTAGTGCTTTTGATTTAAAGCTCCCACTCACAAGCGATCGATCGATTTAGTCTTTACAATTTAAACATTTACTGGATTCGTAGTTGCAAGTAAATCGGTTTAGATGAAAATTGAATATAGTCTGAGATCCTAGGACCACCTTACTATAATTTTTAAATGAAATTCGTATATAGGTATACGCGTAAATTTTGTTCCAACTTTTGACCCCCACTGCAAAAACTAGCTGGTAGGTCTTACACTAATCATTTTATGTAATAGTTTGTCGTTAGTAATTTACTTTTAAATACGAATAAATTTCCAATTTGATCGAAGCAATCGATAGCCCGTGAGTGGGGAGCTTTATTTTTATTTTGACATAATATTATATTGTCATCATGTTGAAAAATAAATCTGACAAGAATGCATAAGTTTTTGATGAAAATCTTAAATATTTGCGAATGCTATATTATAAATGGGAAAGTGTGTGTCTGTTTGTACGTCTTCCACGCCAAAACTACTGAACCGATTGAAACGAAATTTGGTACACAAATACAGAGAGTATAGCCTGAAAAAGGATATAGGCTACTTTTTATCACAGGGAAATGTACTGTTCCTGTGGGATACTTTATTTACAGTTTCAAGTAAAAACTACTAAACCGATTATCATGAAATTTGGCACAGATATAAAGGAGACTAAGAGAGAAGGACATCGGCTACTTTTTATCTCGGAGAAATATACGGTTCCCGTAGGAAAATTTGTTTACACTTTCACGTAAAAACTACTGAACCTATTATCATGGAATTTGCCACAGATATAAAGTAGACCACGAGGAAGAACATAGGCTACTTTTTATCGCGGTACGTATACGGTTCCCGTGGGTTACTGTACATACGCGGGACGAGCCGCGGGCGACAGCTATCTATATACTAATATTATAAAGCTGAAGAGTTTTTTTGTTTGAACGCGCTAATCTATAGTAGCTATCAGGAACTACTGGTTCGAATTGAAAAATACATTTATAGAGGAAGGATTTAGGTTATATAGCATCACGCTGCGACCAATAGGAGCGAATAATCAGTGGAAAATGTGGGAAAAACGGGGAAAATTATTCATCTTTGAGGGCTTACGTTGTTTCATTGAACGCGCTGATCTCAGGAACTACTTAATCGAATTGAAAAATTATTTTTGTGTTAGATAGTCAGTCCTTCTGTTGAGAAAGGCTTTAAGCTATATAACATTACGCTGCGACCAATAGGAGCGAAGAATCAGTGGAAAATATGGAAAAAACGAGGAAAATTATTCATCTTTGAGGGCTTACATTGTTTGTTTGAACGCGCTGATCTCAGGAACTGCTAAATTGAATTGAAATTTTATTTTTGTGTTGGATAGTCCATTTGTCGAGGAAGGCTTTCAGCTATATAACATTACGCTGCGACTAATAGGAGCGAAGCATCAGTAAGAATGTTGCAAAAACGGGGAAAATTATTCACATTTGAGCTTTATTTGAGGGCTTCCGTTGCGTGCGCTGCGTAAACGGCTCAAGTTACAAAAAATATGTATGAAAGAATTATTCCTCTTTTTCTATGATCTAAAAAAATCTTTTAAGATTGACTTAAGTACTTGGTAACCTTTTTATGGTAATCAAATTTGATCGAAATTGATGCATTATTGCGCCATCAGTTGACGCGGACGAAGTCGCGGGCAACAGCTAGTATAATATAATTATTGAGATTGAGTGTTTGAATTTATTTGAAATGACATAATATTGCTTACTAAACTTGCGTAGTCATTGAAATTAGTTTAATAAATATAGTTAATTTTAATATTTTAAGTAGGAATTGTTATATTTTTTGTGATAGTACTTTATATTAAGATACTATATTAATTATAAAAATAAAATAAAAAGTAAAATATGTTTTTATAATTTATAGTTCTTATAATACGATATTTTTAGGAATCAGAAGCGGATTTACTTAAAAAAAACAACAATTTATTAACATTTATTTACATTGAATTTTACATTTAACATTTACTTAATTTGGAACACAATTTACACAGTAATTGACAAAATTAAAATAGAACACAATTCTTACAAATCACACCGACAGTCAAACCAGCAGAGCTTCCGCACGGCAGTAGGATCGGACGCAAAAGAGGACCCTTACATGCAGACGCTCTGTTTTATATCCTGATGAGTGGGTGGGGCCTCTCTCCCACCTCCTGTATTGAAAGCTCCACCAAACTGCTAACACGGCCTCTCCTGACTACGCGTCGCCCACGACTGCGTCCCGGATGCCCGGGCGGGCCCCGCAGGGTGCAGCTGGCACCGGATCGATGAGTGGAGATGAGCCGACCTCCTCGTTCGCTCCAACCGCGTGCGATGGTCCTGGCTCGTAACACTCGTTCTCTGAATCTGTAGGGCAGCACAAGCATAATAAGCGTCACACATCCTCACATACATCTCTTACAAGGCCCCTACATACATCATCTTACATTTCCTATAAACACAACATTTCATAACATCGTCATTCAGCCTTCTCCTTATTTTGGTCATGACCGTTCTTACCGAAAATTGGCAAACGTCCCGCAGTCCGTTGCCCCTAAAGAACGCCCCGCAGTTCGTTCTGTACCAACATAGCAATCGTCCCGCAGTCCGATGCTAAGAGGAACGTCCCGCAGTCCGTTCTCACACGTTGGAGTCTAAACATCTGTGGCAAGCGTCCCGCAGTCCGCTGCCAAGAGGAACGTCCTGCAGTCCGTCCTCACACGTTGGAGTCTAAACATCTGTGGCAAGCGTCCCGCAGTCCGCTGCCAAGAGGAACGTCCCGCAGTCCGTCCTCACACGTTGGAGTCTAAACATCTGTGGCAAGCGTCCCGCAGTCCGCTGCCAAGAGGAACGTCCCGCAGTACGTCCTCACACGTTGGAGTCTAAACATCTGTGGCAAGCGTCCCGCAGTCCGCTGCCAAGAGGAACGTCCCGCAGTCCGTCCTCGCATGTCTAGGTACTCACGTTCAAAGAATGCGGCGCATGTATCAGGACACCACTCCATGCCAAGGCACCATATGCTGCGCCGCCGCCTCCGCCTGAGTAATTTTCCCAGGAGCCGCTCAGCAGTCGCAGCTCGTACCGTCCACCTGACAGTATTCGAACAACCCGGTAGGGCCCTCGCATTCCTGGGTCTAGTTTGCCGGTTGCCTGTGAAAACTTGATGACGAAGACCAAGTCATTAATATTAAAAGTCTTGGGTAGTCGCCGGTGCCGGTTAACGTAGGTGTCCTGTGCAGCCCTGTTCCGCTCCAGTAACTCAGACACCCTCTGCCTATGTAGCTCGCGGCGCGCTTTTCGACTTGTGGAGTTTTCGATAGCCACATCACGGACAAGGGATCGAATAACGGGGGTGGTAGCATCAGTTCCAATGAGAAGATTTAACGCCGACTTTTGTGTGGTCTTGTTATTAAGCGTCAGTTATAACTTCCACAACGTTTCTGACCATGCAGCTGATTTGTGATTGACTTCTATACGAAGCATATCAAGCACGGTCTAACCGTATCTTTCTACCTGCCCATTCGCGCGGTGCATTTCGGGTATAATGTAATGAATCGTGAAGCCTATCTCATTAAGAAATTTAGTAAATTCTGATGATTCGAACATTCTACTTTTGTCCGTTACAAAAAGTTTAGGTACACCTAAGAGTAAAATGGAATTAGTTACAATTTTTAACAACTCACCTACATCCTGTCTGTACATTGGGTAAAGCAAGGTAAATTTTGAAAAAGCGTCTACAATTAAAAGAACAAATTTATAGCTATGAGATTCGGGAAGGGGTACTAAAGTAGCTAAATGGATAGTCGAAAAAGGTGTTTCAGGTTTTTGCCATGAAGTTATGTTTTGAAGGGGAGCTCTAGGTACTCTTTTCTTTGAAATGCAAACAAGACAGCGACTAATATATTTTTTTACAAAATGTCTTAAACCTGGAAACCAGAAACATTTTAAAATAAGGTCTAAAGTTTTATCGAATTCAATGTGACTATGTTCGTCATGAAAGACGCGCAGTAGGCTTAGTCTGTGACCTTTAGGTATAAAGCAAAGTAGCCGCGACTCCTCACCTACTGGTGTGTATTTGTAATACAAAACAAAATACTTCAACGTATTCCTTACAAAGATTAACATTGCTTTACTGCGGTTGCGATCTAGCTTTAGCAAAACATGAACTTTCTAAATGACCGGTCTTCTTACAAAACGTACAAGTTTTGTTCGAATCAAATGATTCACCGATTGGCTTATCGTTATTCTGGCAGTTAAAACTCTTGTGCCCCGTTTGGTTGCAAGTAAAACATTTAACTTGACGATTAGTCCTTATATTCGACGATTGGGTAAAACGTGATTTTTCGTTTAACGGTTGATGTCCCTTAGCCTGCATTTTATCTTGTTTCGGTTTCTGATATATCGACAAAAATGAAACAATACTATCGGGCGACAAGTTAGCATTAGCCGCAGCGGCGCGTACGTGTGCATCACTTATGCCTCGAATGACGATAAGCGTCATAAGTTCTTCGCTCAATCCCCTCACTATTCGCAGCCGTAAAATTGTTCGCCGGGCGTATTCACTATAAGACGAGTACTTATCGGAATTCGTATTCATTGTTTCGAATAGAATTGTTGCGTAATCTAATTTTTTAGAACACAACGGTCTAAACTCACGCTTAAAGCTACTCCACGTCCTATCACAGGTGACCCACTCGTTTAGCCACGTCTTAGCGTCGCCTTTAAGACAATTTGCGACTCGCGACAAGCATTCACCGTCTCCCCATTGATTAGCTAATTGTGCTCGATCGACCTCATCACACCACGCATCGATATCATGTATAGATGGGTCGAAATTCGAAATATAATAATTTTGGGAGCGTCCTGGAATTATAGATTGTAACGCGTCGACAATAACTTGCGTAGGAGTCGGTGCAGGGACGCTGCTTTCAGGTCGCCCCTTCGAGGACGTTGAAACCGAATTATTTTCGATCACGTTTAGCCGTGTCAAAATAGTATCCAATGTATTATCGATATTTGAACGTCTGCTGTGCGACTCCGAAACCTGCCTTTCTTGCGAACGCGAACGTGAATTACGTGAGCACAACTGTAAATCCGTTTTTGAACGCAAACGTGAACGGTCTCGCGAATACGAGCAATTATTATCAACAATTCTTGGTTCCCGCTGAGCCAAAGGTGGCGTACGTGTATGTCTACGCGAGTGACAACGGGTAGAATTATCGTGCGTGCGCGAAGATAAAACCGAGCTAGAGCGGGAACGCTCGCGGGATACACTACGCGACGTGTTATTACGACTACGGCGCGTTTGACGATGCCGGCGTGGTTTGTCTCGTGATCTACGTGGTTTCATTGTAATCGCACAACTTGAAACCACAAAATATTACACAAAATATTACAAAAGCCTCAGAATCGAGGGTAGATAGAAAAAAATATTAAAATAGTCAAATACTATGTCCAATGTGTTCCTTAGCCTTAAGAAAAGCGGTATAGGCAAATAGATTCTTATCCCAATTCTGATTTTAGGAATCAGAAGCGGATTTACTTAAAAAAAACAACAATTTATTAACATTTATTTACATTGAATTTTACATTTAACATTTACTTAATTTGGAACACAATTTACACAGTAATTGACAAAATTAAAATAGAACACAATTCTTACAAATCACACCGACAGTCAAACCAGGAGAGCTTCCGCACGGCAGTAGGATCGGACGCAAAAGAGGACCCTTACATGCAGACGCTCTGTTTTATATCCTGATGAGGGGGTGGGGCCTCTCTCCCACCTCCTGTATTGAAAGCTCCACCAAACTGCTAACAATATAATATGTAATGTGTATGCTATAATAATTCTTCTATGATAGAATGTCATCTTAACGTATTAAAATACCATTTGGAGTAGATAAAGTCAGTAGGATTATTCATATATTGTTAGCCGAGGAGCTTCGTTGACCGGAAGAGCTCGCGGGGTGCACGCGGCACGGGATTTGACCGGAACTCGCTGCCCCCGATGTGTTAAGCTTTAGTACCGGCTTAACTGTGTTATTAATTAAAGTCTGGTAGCATCCGGCCTATTGCGAATGTGCAAAAATTTATTTTTTCTCGTATCTATTTAATTTTATATTATGTTTTATATATGCAAGCTTGTTTGAAAGCGCTTCAGTTTTTTCCTATTGCACTGACATTTATACTTATAAATAGGTGAATATAATGCTTGTCTATGTACTAAATACCTAAATATGAAATTAAAAACTTCTATGAAACCTGTTATACTACGTGTAGTATGTATTCTTTGCATGTAGCGTATTGCAATGATAAATGTATCTCCATTCACGATGAAAATGCAATGATCGACAGTCGATTAATATAATTAATAGCGTATCAAAAAACATCTAAACATGGAATTAAACGGAACATTTGTTAAAGTGAATACATATTTCATTTACTATGTAAATGACACGAAACTTTAAATTAATGGAGTTCTTGGATGCCTGGCACTCAATTAGAAGTCGCAGTGTTTTGCCCCGGGATTGCGAGTGTTAATTCACAGTTAACAGAAGGCAAATACAGTTGGAGTAAACACTGTCGCGTATATAAAGTTAATATCGGGTATATTTAGCATTTAATAGGGTGGTAGGTTTGAATATCATTTCCGTAACGTTCAAATCGTGCTTTATCTATTTCGTGTTTAGAGGCGTTGAATTTATAATGGCGTGTAATATCAGGTTTACTAATCGCAGGTTTTTTGGGTTCTGTAGTAAGTACAAAGAACCTTTATAGTTTTGCTTTCTGTCCACCATTCTAACTTATATTATAATTGTATCAAATTTGGTAGTGTCATAGATTGCGTATAGATTTTGATTTTATCGTTATAAAATAATAATAATCCTACTACTTTTATAAATGTGAAAGTTTGTGAATATGCATAGATGTTTGTTACTCTTTCACGCAAAAACTACTGAAGAGATTTCGACGAAATTTGGTACGATAGTAGTTTAGGCTTTGGATTAAAACAAAGGCTACTTTTTATCCCGAAATAGCACAGTATTTCCATGGGATACTATATTTACGTGTGAAACGCTAGTTATTTTATATATAAATAATATTGTACTAGTAGACCAATATAATAGAAGTTTGTTGGAGGTATCAGTAAATAGCATTAGTATAATAATATTATGATTGATTGATACGAAGCGATCCAAGTTCAGCAGAACGCATATCGCCGTCGTATCTGATCAAGTCGGCGTAATCAATATTGATGGAACAATTCGGTATTGTTGTGCGGCGGTAATCCGAGGTGGCGGTTGGCATTCGATCACGGCCTTTGGCATAATCCGCGTAAACATAAATAGATTAAAGAAATTGAGCAGGAAAGGGCTAAGAAATAAATCGGTAAATTTTTTTAAGTATAATTTGATAAAGTTTTCGCCGATTTTTTTTTAACGGCTTTAAATAACATACCTAGTAGGTATTTCATTTCGAATATTTAGCCAAAGCCAAAATAAGAACATAAACGAAACATTATCGATTACAGGTACGTTTAAATTTTTGTATATTGCGTCTATTTCAACGTAAAAATCATTATGCTAAAAACTTTGATACCTAAAAATAATACGAGGAAAACCCTTGCACGAAAATCTTACACTTGTTATTTCAAACATATTTTTTATTTGGTAGGCTTTGTCAGAAAATACGAGTGTTAGATATTAGTCAAGAAGCTTCAAGCTACATACCTCTCATTTGGAATTCAGATTCTCTTGAACAGAACAAGCAATAAACATAAGGGCTTTTCAAGGATGTTTTCGAAGTGTGAATTAGAAATTATCCTCTCGGGCGTCGGACTGTTAAAATTTCAAAAGCCGGATGGTGTCAGCGGGTCCGGCGTCCGGCACTGAAGGCGTTCGAGCGGTTTCTCCGGTTCCGGTTTTTCAAGATTATATTAATCAATTGATTTTAAAACTATTGCATGTTATATATATTTAGAAAATAGAATAAATTCCTTATATGATGATGTAACTGGAATTTAAAAAAAACTTAACGAATAAAAGCAATCATGATGTGAACACAAAAGAATTGTTTTTTTTCCCAATTCTTAGTTTTTAAACTCAATAAAAAACATATTTAATTTGATTTTGCGTTAATTAGATTCTGTGGATATATTGTTCATATTATTTAATAACAAAACAGGCCAATGTAAAAAAAAAATCCATGACCCCCCTTGAGCGTTACGCGGTATTATACGCCAGAAGGCACCCGCGCTTGTTTTTTCGATTTTTATTATTGAATTGTTAGTAAAACCTTGGCACATTATACATTTTTAGAAATAAGAAGAACCGTTCTACACAATGAAAAAAAAATTAAAAGAAATATAAACTACATAATGCAAAATATCAAACATGATTTCACTGGAAATGAATTTTTTAATGTTGGTTTTTAAAGCTAAATTATGGCGAAAATTTATATCACACGCATACGAAAGTTTTTATTTAATTAAATAAATACGTGTTCAAATAACGATATATATAAAAAAATTCGTAATTTGTGCACAAAATTAACCAAACATCAATTATCAGTTGCTTAAATCCTTACTGATCTTATAAAATATGCGAAAGTTTAGAATATATCCAGGCTATGTTATTCTTTAAAAAAGTTTGTATGGTACAACCATACAAACTTTTTGGATTGGGTTCTTAATTAATACATACAATACTTTTTATCGCTGCAAAATGTATGGTTCCCTTGGTATTTTCTTGATAGTCAGAAATTTACTTAAATAACCTACCAATATAAAAATGAAATACAGCTCCTTGTCTCGCTAAAACTCTAGATCGGCTGAATCAATTTTACTAATTGTGATCTTGAACTAATTGTGGAAGTTCCAGGAAGGTGAAAATATTGGAAATATTGCAAGGAAAATACTAAAAACAACGATTTAATTTTTCCATATTAACTGTTCCTTCCTGTCAAACATCTGATGTTCGTTGTAGCGGCTTTTATTTTTCGCATCTTAGGTAAGATACCTCGAGCCAGGTGATTGGGTTAGGCTAGAAGGTTACCAGTTACCACCTACAACAACTGTATAGATATTAAAATTGTTTATGTGAATAATACATGTCGATTCTGATAGTAAAATTTTACAATAATACAATTTCAAAGCCTCAATATGTTGAAACAGTAAAATGGTATTCTCGTAAACGCCAAACTCGTTTTGATTGGTCCAAACACCAAAATTAGTTTACAATATCAAGACAATTCATTTATTTATATACAATACATTGGAAGTAAATTGAGAGTCCAAGTTTAATATGAGAATTTAAAAGGTTCTGAAGGTCGATTCTGCTATTTTAATCCAACAATAATGCAACTTCGTTACTGTTTCGATACAGTCCGGAACCTATCAAACAGCAAAATGGTATTCAACTAAACTTCAAACAAACGTCAAACGACGAATTACACCGCGATGCGATTATCATTGTATCACAGCTTGATTATAGATTGAGCGAACCACTTATCCATAGAAAATGGTATTCTCGTATGTTTATAAACTTAACTCCAATTTGACTCGAACCGATCCGTCAGCCGGATATTTTTTCACTTTGACATGTGGGGATGCCATGGCATAAAAATATTTATTTTACGCAAAAATCTCTTTTTTGCCTTCCCCTCTCTAACCACGCGGGAAATAATTTTCCGTCCGTCTCACAAGAGGATAAAATCGTGTATGCGTACACAAATGTGCATAGCCATGCCCCAAATTCGATGATTTTGTGTAATGTTTCAAAAAACATGAGCAGGAGACGCGCCTTAACTGACAATAATTGGCAACACTGGATCGTACAAACGTCAAGCAACAGCTGTCTTTGTACATGCTTTGTGCTCGCTTTATTTATAAATTGTAGTCAATATCATTGCAAAATGACTGTGTTGGGATTTTAAATTTACGAAAATAGTGTAGTAGAATACCGACTTTCGGTCAATTTATGATAACAGGATGATGATAATGAATTGATGCTAAGTTGAAAGTCTAAGTTAATTAAGAGAATTGGCCCTCTGGTGTTTTATAGTGTTCGCTACGGAAGTAACGCACCATATACCGCTACACCTGGCCACATGAGCGTGACGCGTTGAAACAACTGACCAGCTAATGTGACCTTCATCAGCGAACATTTGGCTCCGGGCCAAGGGTCACCGGTCACCCAAATTTTATCAGGCGCCATTTCAATTAATAATCGGACATTTTATGCCCTAACACTTTGTATCGCCCACGGGAATTGGAAAGTTTAAGCCATTTAAAAATAGACCAGTTTTGATCACGTTTTAGCGCACCTCCAAACCTTTTCGGCCATGTTTTGGGAGCATGTCTAAAGCCATCCAGCATATTTTTAGTACGAATTCAACACTTTACATGTTAAAAAAGTCTACAATAGCATTGCATCAGATAATACTTCCTAGTATAGTCCAAGAAAATAGGCTCTGAAATACGAATTTTAGTTAAAACTTGAATTTTTGATATAAGTTACTTTGAAGAATTTAAAAACGAACTGTGTAAGTTTTTTTAAAATTCACCCCCGAGAAGGGGTGAAAAAACATAAACAAAGTTTTATTTTTTTATTTTGGGAAAACGGCAAGTGCTAGAAAAAAAATCTTCAAATAAAAGTTGTAGAGCGTAAAATTTTACATAAAAATTTTCTCATGTCTTTTTTTCCTAAAATTGAAATTAACTGAGATAGGGTAGCTAGAAGCTAGAGTATGATGACAGGAACTTGCCGTTTTCCCAAAATAAAAAAATAAAAACTTTGTTTATGTTTTTTCACCCCTTCTCGGGGGTGAATTTTAAAAAAACTTACACAGTTCGTTTTTAAATTCTTCAAAGTAACTTATATCAAAAATTCAAGTTTTAACTCAACATTCGTATTTCAGAGCCTATTTTCTTGGACTAGGAGCTACTACTAGCATTAGCGAGTTATGAATTATAATTAAATAATGACCTTTGTACAATAAGTGTTTGCGCCCACTCGCTCTATGTTGATGACAATGACTACAGAATTAACAATGACTATAAAATTACGTTTATAAGGGTCAGATCACACGGAGACGCGACAGTAACACAAAAAGATTTAAGTTGTGGGAGAGCCACACTTCGGCATGAGTGGGTCGACTCGACCGGATAAATACCATGACCTCACAGAAAAGCGGTGTGAAAAAACGCTTGCGTTGTGTTTCGCCGAGTGAGTGAGGTTACCGGAGGTCCAAGGGGGGATTGGGGATCAGGCGATCCGTCTGCTCGTTTCCTGGTTCATTACATAAAAAATACAAGTTTCATTGCAAGCGTGGTGCTTGAAATTCGAACTCTTGCAATGAAACCTTTTATGTCTTCTATTGTAGTGGATAAAGTTCAATTTTGAATAGCTAAGTTAAAAAATACCGCGCCGCGTACATGAATATAAAAAAGGCGGACACCGCTTCAGTAATATGAATAGTGAAGCAATCAAAGTAAGACGGCCGTATCGTAGTGACACGTGCCGCATGCACACATTCACAGCAAAGACGATCAGCCGCTAGTACGCCAATGGCAATTGTCTGTAAATCTCACACAAACGTAAGTCGCCGCCATTGTTGGGCTTCACTCAATGCCTACCTCACTTTCCGTCCGCCTTTTTTTTACGTCCATGGCCGCGTAAGACACTTTGTACAAGTACAACGAATATTTTATTAAGGGGCTGTTACACTGGATTACAGAGACACTGCTAAGGTTGTGCATACAAAAACTTTAAGCCTTAACCCGAAGTGTTAGGCGAACGAACAAATATAGAGCCCTCATGTAGATAAACAAGTAACATTAAATATTTTCACGTGGGGGAGGGCCGGGGGCGCGGCAGGTGCCTCCACACATGACCCCTTCAAATGCCAACGACCCCCACACCGGGACATAAAATACATACGTTTTATTGATATCGCAATAACAGATAATGCGTCGTATCGTCTAAAACCACTCTAATACTGTAAATGCTATAACGTTACCTTTATTTAATTTTTGCTCAAAAATAATATCAGTCGGGATATTTATTGCTCTACTTACCTACCTAATAGGAAATAATCGTTTGATTTGCCGTTTTTTTATGAAATGAACCCGGAAACGAGCAGACAGATCATCTGATGGTAAGCAATTACCGCCGCCCATGGACACTCGCAACACCAGAGGAGGAGAGAGGATATTTGTAACTCCTCGTCCTCGTAACCTGCGTTCTTCGTCCTTAAAATCCCCAATCCCCCCTTGGGCTTCCGGTAACATCACTCACTCGGCGAAACAGGACGCAAGCGTTATTTCACGCCGGTTTTCTGTGAGGTCGTGGTATTTATCCGGTCGAGCCGGCCCATTCGTGCACAAGCGTGTCTCTCCCATAGTTAACATTGCTGTATATTCATAAAACGCATACTTTGTCTACGCAATCTATAATTTGTCTAAAATATTGACTAGCTGCATTTTAGTAGGTACTTAATGGCAAATAAAATTGTCCATCTTCAAAAAAATAGAATAGCCAATACAGATAGGTATTTGATTCAATTATTGTGAACAAATAGGTCATTTATAAACATTTTGTCAAACCGGTAAATGCATTATCTATATATTTCAAAAAATTTCCGATAGTTTGATAAAACCTATTATCCTAGCTATCGGCCGAAACTACGCTACTTACATTTTCCCGGTTTTTGAGGCGAATTTGTTGGTAGTTTATCTATTCATTAGCACTATTGGTTCGATATCGGGTTTCTGAACAAAAAAGTGACAATGTAACATAAACTAAGTTTATCTTAACTGACCTATGAGACCCGTTTATTGATTTCATTGCTCATATTTGAAATTACTACTGAGTACTGATAGATGTTGCTGAAACAGAAAAGAAATAAAAACTAAACATATAACATGACTATTTTTCTTAGTTAAAATAGTCTAAAGCTCCTTTTCACTCCCAAAGTAACAAATTTTGTTTCATAAAACTACATTGCCAAATAATAGTAAAACACAAAATAATTCTATCCTCAAATTCGAAAAAATCATAGGGCAATATAAGGCAATATAAAGGCAAACTTAGTTTATGCATACTTTATGTAAAGTTAAGTAACCGGGCATTAAAATGGTAAGCGTCCCTGAATTTAAAGCTTACATTGTCTCTGCTTAGTTGAATGACAAAGACAGCATGTAAGTAATATGAGAACTACTTAATTTAAGTGCCGTTTAAGGATTCGGCCGTTTTATAATTATGCAGGACCGGGGTAGCGTAAGGTCCACCAGGTGTTAAGTGACTGACCTGGGGTTGGCGGCTTAGTGTTCATTAACCGTGACCTTTTCATTTCTATAGTCTATTCACGTTAAAAAGTCAGTAAATATTTTTAACTACGTAATAAAATGGCCTAAAACTTTACACGGGTGACCTAAGCCGTATTATTTCTGCCAGCTTAATCGGCTAGGCTGCTAGGCAATTTTGTCAACAAAAATGCCAAGGCGATTTGTCAAGCGACTCACGTGAATCCCCTCTTTATTTGGAAACCGATTTTGCGTCATTGGTAAATATTTTTTTTTGATATTTCACTGTAATCTTAACGCGAATATAATAATTAGTATGTATATAATTAATTAATTACTCAGCTAGGAGCGAGACTGCGAAATGATAAGGTAGAGTCGTACACGCAGAATTATTTCAGTACTACTAAGGTTAAGCCATAAAATTAAAATATCATGCATTCTCTTTCATAAATATGAAGAACGAGAGAGATAACATGATATTTAACCCAGGGTTAACTTTAACACATATCTGCGCAAGTGAACCTTAATGTACCTACCTACTTTCTTTTAAGGTGTCGCTGGTAATTTACGAACCGTCATATTAATTATTATTTTACCACTACCTACTTTCATAGTTTAAGGTAACGCTGGTACTTTACGAATTGCCATATTAATTATTTTACTATGAATTTAATCGCTACAACTATAGTTATTATTTTGCTAAGGATCTACTGATTTTTATTGACCTACAACGAGGTTCTCCGCTACAAACCCCCTATTGCCTATTTATTTTATGTCTACGCTACAAAGTTGCCAAAACACGAGTCTCTAAATCTAGTAAACGTGAAACTCTAAATAATCGTATTGTTCCCCGTCATTATGTTTTATTCGCTGTAAAATTTATCCGGTCTAAAGCAGGGGCGGGACTCGGTAGGGCGCGGTCGGTGGTAAAATTCTGCCGATAACCGCAAAGCGCCTCGGTAAAGTTTTATAACTTTTGCTTTTAAGTATTTATTTTGTTGATCTAGGTTTGCTGTTTAATCAAAATTTTAAGTCCTAATAATTAAATAAAGTAGTATTTTTAAATTTTGTGTATCAAAATAAACCCTAATTTATTTTTTTCTTGTTTCAGGTAAGTCATCGATTAAGTTCTACTGAATGGGGCTGATGTTTCATAAACAACGTAAGTTTAAAACCCCGGTTACTTTAAACAAACAGTTTAATAATTTTTGTTTTAATGTAACTCGGCTTTTTGTTTCTGCTAACACAGTGTTGTAGATTAACTTGTAAGTTCCCATGTCGCTTTTTTACTACAAGGTTAAAGAGGTCAGTAACAATGGCGCATTCGCCTTTACCAACGAGGGTTTAACATTGATGTATGCGCTTATACCAACGAGAGTTAGCATTGATGTACTCGATTGTACCAACGAAGTAAGTAATAATTCTCCGATCATTCATAATACGTAATTATACCGTAGGTATTAAGCAATGATTCATGCACTTAATAGCTCTCGTCACACGTTTACTTCTGACCGGAGAGAAAAGAACGCGCCGTTCCGAACGTGTAATTGCTCGGGGCCGACAGTCCGATCTGGCATGTCGATGACAGCACATTGTCCACAGTTGAAACGTATTTTGACGTATTACATAACCGTGACGAATTTTGGCGTGATTAGTACCTACGACAGTTCGATCCTTAGTCCAAACCGCACACGTCGCTTCGCGGTTTGGAACGCGGTCCTACCCACGTTCCAAATTTTACGTGTGCAGGGCGTTAATAAAAATAATGATAATATAGGTACGTTAATATAAGCAATGATGCACGCGCACTTATGCCGATTATTATAGTGAGAAATGATGTACGCCCTTATACTAAGAAGCAAGCATTGATGCACACGCCTGTACCGACGCGACGCCACGCGATGATATGGCTGATATACCGCGCTTGGTACCGGTTGTGTGAGTATAAAGTCTTAATCTCAGATTTACATCTTACACCGTTTCGTACGTTGCGCTGCGAAAATGTTTGTTTTTGTTGAATTTCTTACGAAAGTTTTCCTATGTAGAAAAAACACACTCCTGAATTGCATGCACGTAATATAAAATCATGTAGAAAACATGAGATAAAGCAGAAAAATATAAGTAAAGACTCTTAAATATACAATGTTACTTAAAATGTCGAAAATCTTGTTTGCGTCTCCTAGAATTGAGATTAACTCCAGATAAGTTGCTGCATCAACACGTAGTATGTAGAATTTTGTATTTAAGTTCTCCAAACTTCGGCGTTGATACAGAATTTTGCAGCTTAAATAATATTATTTTTGTTAGAAATCAAATAAATCAATGCCTAAAGTGAACCAGTTATATTTTTCGCTGCTCTATTTTTCACGCTATTTTCAAAATTTTAAAGGTAGAGAATTAATAAAAATCTCAGAGTAATTGTCACTGTAACCGAAACCGTATTTGAAATATATCTGCGATTAATCTGGAACGAGAACTACAGCTATCATCGAATATTCAGTGGAATGAAGCCAAGGGCGGTTTTCTGCTAAACAGTGTTTTTAATAATAGCCTTTTCAGGCTCAGTTTGACATATTTTTTCATTTACTCTGCCTCAGTGTTCCATTGTTGGCGCAGTCATTGTATGGCGCTGATCGAGACGGTAGACCTACTTTTCGGATGCAATGATTACGTTGATGAAATTGTTTCAGCGTTTAATATTGTGTTACTTGATCATTTAAAAAAAAAATCATCATAAAATTAAACTTGCATGCCAACTTGTTCAGCATATGAATCCAAAATTACAACGGTAATAATATAAATAAAGTTATGAGGCTGATCATTGTGATCTTCATAAAACTGATTATAATATTCCAAACGTGCTACGCTATAATAACGATATCGATGACAACTTTAAAATTCACGACGTCGGAAATGATAAAATTATACGCGCTCGCTTCGGTGCACTTTCAAATGCAATGTATAGACATAATCGCCATTCCTCTGCGGCGTTTCTCTTAATTCTTTTCGTATTACGATCTGCTTTAATGGTCTTAAATCTTATCCGCCGTTTCACTTAAGATTCATTAATGGAACCTACGTTTTTGCGTCTATGCTTTTAATTTCCTGCAGAAAGTGCTATTGATATATTAAAGAAAGACGTCTGTCGTCTTCCCTAAAATGAAAATTTAAAAGAATTTTCTTATTTTCGCCCATCAGGCATACCTTAATAACACTTATTCTAATATATAATATTTCAAACTATAATCGAATCTATAGCGACTTTAACAGATAAACAAAATTATTGTTACTGTAACAAGTCAACAAAATAAAGCGTATCGAATCAAACAATTTTACAACAATCACATTTCATATTGAACCTTTTGATATAGACAGCATAAACAGAGGCCGGATTGGTCGGGGAAAATATTTGCATGATACGTACGTCCAAATTACAACTCTGATGATTTTTAAAACCAACACAGTGACAAATTCAATTGACAGCATCAGCCTCGCTGCACTGACGAATATTACGGCGAAAATCGAATTGTTGCTACACTACTAACAGTAATTATGGCGATTGCAGACATTGAAATAACTGAAGCATATATTATTCATAGTGTAATGTAGCAGCAGAGAAATATTTAAGGTGACATTGACGATTGAAACCATTGTTTTATTATGACCCTAACAGGTCAGATCAGATCTTAAAGGAATACAAAATGGCGAACATCTCAGGTCTAATATCGGAAATACAAAGGAGGGATTCAAAATGGTCTTCCTCCCTGGGTTCTATTTTCCACGGGTTGACTACGTTCTACCAAACATTCTGTATAGTAAATAAAACATTTCAGAAAATTAATGCACCAAATTAACATGTAACATCAACACCCGATGATGATTTATTTCGAAACCGATCTTGTAACGTGTTATTTGTTAAAATTTATAATTATATCTTAATATAGTGGAAAAAGTGCACAAAAAATTGTGTTTTATTAGTGTTTAACATCAATTCAACTATCTTTAATACTCTCTATAGTTATTTAACCTTATTAAAGTTGGCCACGGTAAATGATGTAAGCATAAAATCCTATACATCAAGTGTAACCACCTATCAAAATGAGCTACAGCCGCCAAATGGACCGATAAAGAGAGGTATAATGCAAGCTATTTAGCGAAAATGGCTGCAAATTAGTTTACTTGCGCCCAACGAAACGCTTCAGCCATTTTTAAATTATACCGCTCCATAATAAATGTTATTACGAGTATAACGGTTCAAACTGTTATACATTGTGTACCAGTTAAATAAATAACTGGTGTTTGTTTTTGATTGTGCACGATTGTTGGATCGTAGAAACTATTCTAATTATTTCATTACTCGCGATGAATTATTACTGAGGGTAGTTCGAGAATAGTTGCCTCAGGGCAATTAAATATGTTGGGTACAGGAGATTCAACATAACTTCGCAATAAACCTTTGTAATTCATGATTAAGTGCTCCGAATTCTTTAGAGAATTAAAAGATTATCCTTTAACCAGCTGTCTGAGTTAGAGCTCTAGATCTGCTTACTTTTGATTGTGTTCCTTAAAATCTTTGATTTGAAATATCAAACAAAAATAAAGTAGATAAAAATCCTTGTGTCAAAACATTTCAGGTAATATTCTATACGTACATTCATATTCTATTCATATCAACAATTCTATACATTTTGATAAAAGCCAGATGTAACAGTAGCCTACAATTGAGACATAACATAAGTGCCAATCGTAAGCCACAACGTGCGTAAATAACACAACGCGTTTCAAACGCTCAGCGGAACGGCCGACATTTTTACGACTGAGAAATAACTCATCAAGTAATGAATACACACTTAGCTAGCTAACCGCCTCTCCCCTCCCGGTCTCATCAATTGTTTCACGTGTTTGTTTATGTTTGTTCTCGGCTGCTTGTTTTCATAACATACTGTCTGTCTTTGATGGTGGCGTGTGTTTGCGTAGCGGGTTCTCGTTGGAAATGACTCTCGCAATAGATTCGTTATACTGCCATATTTTTTTCGCCTTTGTGTATTACTGGTATGTGTTTAATTTATAATTATCTCTTCTATAGTAATTATATTGAAATAAATAAGTATAAGACTTTTTAATCAATGTTAACGTTTATCCCTTACGTTCCTACTTAAGGTGTCGTAATTCCCATAAATCTGTCAAAATCAAATCGTAATTGATTGTGTCGACGTGAGAATACTTATGGAGGCAAAGCTTAATGGAATAAAAATGGTTTTACCTTTTCTCTTCTACTTCTAAAAGATAAAAGCTGGGTATTAAGAGTCAATAAAGCACTTACTAACGCGATGACAGTTGCATTTTCTTGCATTTGATGAAAAATGTTTTTACATTTGTTTTACTTTTGTTTTGTTGCAATACTAATTTGTTTATATTTCAAACTCGCTTTAATAATATGGGTCATACGTTTTATGTGTCGTTAATGCGAATTTCGTTGCTCGGCAAACTTTATAAGCAGGTATTGTTTTCCGTCTAGAAATTTGCTCACAAAATGACTAATCCCGGGGTGGGATCCCTTAATCCGCATTACCCGCTTCGGTGACTCTTGGCCGTCGTCCACCTCATGCATCTTACCGGCACATGCTCCTCGCATTGTTAATCCATTGTTATTTATAGTTGGCGAAATGCATAATTATTTTCTCTCTGCTGCTATGATAATTATAGCGTCATGTTACGCGTACCGCTTAGCACACGCCGACATTGCCGTGTTGAGCGTTACCCTGTTTCAACATTATTAATATCTGAATAGAAACCTGAGGACAAATTGTGAGAAAATGTAACACAAGTGCATTTTTGCATGTTAGAATTTTATATCACCGAAACGTTTTGTTTTCTAAGTAACGTTGCAGTCTGCTACAAACGATTATTGTGATAATTCTAAGATAGTTTTGTTAAATTGAAATCCATAAATTTAGTAGTACGTTAACAAGTAATTGTATGTACTCGTACTATAATTTGTCGCGTCATTCGTCGCCTGTAGCAGTAACGGTTTGCAATACATTTGCACAAATGACAAAGGCATGTAATTGAAATTCGTGGCGGAAGATATGAGGTGCCTCGCAGATAGGAACGCGCCAGGGCGTTCTGAAATTCAATTTGGTTTTGTCAATGGAAAAAAGTGAACGATCACGTGGACGGACGAAACTACAACATTCGTGACGAGCGGGACAAAATGTGGCGATTTGTTTCGGTTGACGGACGGACGGGGAGAACAAATCGTGCATCGCTATTGGGTCATCGACTTGCGACAATGCTGCTAGATATCAAAGCGAGCGTACCTGTCGGCAACGAATTCCAGAATAAGGTTTTTATTAGATGTACAATATTATGATTATTAATAGTAATGAATTATTTACCATGTTGAGTATTGTTTCGTTTAAGACTCAAAAAAATGTAATGGGTATTCATAATATGAGTCGTATTGCCATAGAATTTTTTTCATAGTATTTTATTACGAAGAAGTATGTAGGTAATAGCCAACACAAAAAAAGAGAACATTTCACAAGCGATCGGTGCTCAAACACGCGGAATATCTGAAATAAATTTGTCTATATTATTTCCTTTCTAAGTGGAGTGCACTTTTCCGGTATTTGCCGACGCCGGGAAAGAATCCATCAAGGGATTAGAGCGGGCGTCTGGGAGACAAGATCGGTTCATCGTTATTTTCCCCAACGAATAAATTATCCACCGGTGTACGACGTGCGGATTTTGAACACGTCTTCTTGGCGTTTCCCGAAACGTGTCAACGGTAATTATCTCGTTAAAAGTGTGTTAGATGTACACCACGTAACAGAAAGTTTTCTGAGTAACACTCGGGCATTTGTATAACTAATTAGAATTATTCCAGTTAATTACGGTACACCGATGCGTAATGTAAGTAATTGATTAGCTTAGAAACGACCTTTTAATTGAGAGTTTAATTTTATTAAGGCCGTATTTAAATGCGAAATTATTCGAAAGAATCTTTCAAGAAAGAGATTCGAGACAAGTTTTTCGATCACTCTTTATTAAGAAATTGCGAAGTTTAAATGGAAGAGTATGAATAATTAATCGTCAATATCATCTATGATCCGCTTAAGATGTTTTTGAGTGAATCGGACAAATGCGATGTTAGCAGAAACGGTTCCATTTCAATCAGCTTCGATTGAGGTCCACCCGCCGCAATGTCATATTGAAACGAGAGATTATGGAACGCATGATGCGGCACTATTATCTGGAACGTCATTTCATTTCGAAATAAGACATGGGTTTATTAGTGTACGATCGTCGATCGTTCTGTAGATGCGCACCAGACGTGTTGACGAGAAATTAAACAGGACTGGTCATTTTATACGGCGCATTCATGGTGCACTCATAGAGAGCGCTCAGGTACATTAAATTAAAACAACATTAAAAAAAAAAGCTTTCGAATATATTTTTCTCTCGTTGCTTAGTTTTGAAGTGTATACAAATACAGCTCTCCTTTTTGTAAGGATTAACGAACAATGTTTTTTGTGAAAAGTTTTCGCTGGTAATACCGGTAATGCAGCGAACGCGAGGTACCGATGTTATTTTCCAGTTCATTAGGATTTTAGTACATCAAGGTGCATTAGTAGCATGTGTAATTTTGTGGAGTATTGTATGTACAGTAAAGATTGTTAAAAAATTATCTAGCGAGAATTTTTATATTATTTGGTTCAAAAATATTGTAATCAAAACAAACCCTTGTTTAGTAATGATTGACATCCTTTAATAAATATATTAAACTAGCTGATGCCTGCAAGGTACAGAAGTAACGGAAGCGGAACCCTATTTTCTAAACGGAACCCTAAAATAAAAGTAGCCTATGTTAGACCTTATAACAAGCTGTCTGCCAGTGAAAGTTCCTTGAAAATCGGTCCAGAGATTATCCGGTTTCAGAGATTAGCCGGAACAAACAGACAAACAGGCAGAGAGACAGGTAGACAGACAGATGGACGGACAACATTTTTAAAAATTAATATTTTATTGTAAGTACCGAATATATTTTCATATGCATTAAGTGAAAATCTGTGAACTTTAAATTACAAACAGACACTTCAATTTTATATATATGTATAGAAGATGTATAGATTAATGATGATGAAACGAGTTTGCGAAATAACAATTAGTTGCATTATTTCGTGACAGAACTTAATGTGTATCGTGCTACGGGAGATAATACTATGTAATACTTGCTAATTACTATATTGAGGGCTGAGAAACGTGACATACAGATAGACATGTCGCTGATATTAATAACAGTGTTCTGTCACGAGAGTAGATGCGAGATAAACTCGATTTTAAACTTCATCAATCACCTTTATGAGTGAACACTGATTTGAATGTTTTGTGCCTAATGGTAAGGTGAAATGGTGTGCGGTAAATAAACATAATAAATAATAATATTGCTTATGATTTGATGCCTGCGGCCTCGCCCGCGTAAGTACAGTAACCCACGGGAACCATATATGTCCCTCGATAAAAAGTAGCCTATGTCCTTCCTCATGGTCTACTTTATATCTGTGCCAAATTTCATGATAATCGGTTTAGTAGTTTTTACGTTAAAACTGTAAATAAAGTATCTCACGGGAACCGTACATTTCCCCGCGATAAAAAGTAGACTATGTCCTTTCCTGTGGTCTACTTTATATCTGTGCCAAATTTTATGATAATCGGCTTAGTAGTCTTTACGTAAAACTGTAAATAGAGTATCCCACGGGAACTGTACATTAAAAGTAGCCTATGTCCTTTATCTGTGTACCAAATTTTATTTGAATAGGTTCAGTAGTTTTGGCGTGAAAGACGGACAAACAGATAGACACACACACACTTTCCCATTTATAATATTAGTATGCATTAATATTCTAGCGCCCACTTACGCAGATTTGGGCTAAAGTTAAAATATCATTCCATCTCTTTCATAAAATATACGAAGAACGAGAGAGATAACATATTTAACCCATGGTTAACTTAAACTCAGATCAGCGCAAGTGGGCCTAATTCTACAATAGAATATATTGTTCTTGAATATATTATAACAGTGCAGTGATTCTATTTTAAACTAGCTTTAGCTCGAAAAGTCGAATGTGACGGATCTTTCTCTAGCTGTACTCGTATTACCAGATAATAATAATAATTTACCAAATAATAATAAGATTTTCAAAGAAAACTTGGACATTACACTAAAATCAAATCTACATCATCGTAATAAAAAAGACTAGATGTGTAGTTTAGTAAATGTAACATTGCCATTTACTAAACTATTACAATCTCGAGTTGAGCTCAATACAAAATAACTTCTGGTCCGCTACCACACGCTAAGTTTATTATATCTACCCTCTATCAGTTTTCGATTGTGTTCCGTTCAAAGTGATTGCGATTACAAAGGGCCTGTAAAATGTCGACGTCATCGCCGGATACCGAGCTTGGCGTTTCCATTAATTGTATGCTACAAATGCATAATTTCAACCCATTCCAATCTATTTTCTACGTAATAGAGTAGCGGCTGGTAGCGGTTTGTTTGATTTCGCTGTTTCTTATTAAAATCTTTTCTTATCTGACGCGATTGTTATGTTTTATTTCTATGTCCTTTGTATTCTATTTGTCTCTGGTAAAGAATCCTCATTAGAATGAATTTTATCGTATGCAACATATTTTAAGGATACCTATGTGTTCGGTCAAGAATAAGTAAATCGTATTTTTGTCAGTCGAAGTTTCCGAACGCATAATCTCCCTTCCCAATCCCAATATATTTCCCTTGCGGGTAGAAGAAAGAAAAACGTCAAACCAAAAAACGTCAAGTAGCGTCGGTTGAATCACTTTCTCTCTTGGCTTCGGCGCGCTTGTGGATACATCAGCGGAGTCCGGACTCCCAAATTCGCGTCGTCAAGTCTCAAGTCAGCCGGTTTGCCTTACCCAACCAGCGGTATAGTGTGAACATTCACTTAATTGGAAAATCAGACAATCATCAAGGCGTTATGTGCATAAATATAGTGATATAAGTGCAGTGGTATCCAAAAAGGTGGCCACGAGATCCTGTCACCGGATGCGAGCGAATTAGCAGAAGAACCAGCCCAGATATCGAAGGTAGGCCCGCATTTTCCCACCTGTTCTTGTCCCTACTTTTATGCTACATATCCCTTTTATGGCCCATCGAGCCGCATAATAGGTCCTTCTACTCGGACATTTTTATTGGTCCATCATCTTAATCATCCTATTTCAAGCATTTCTTGGCCTTACGTGCCATATCTAAACGTTATTCACGATTCCCAATTCAATTCTCAGTTGAGACGCCATTATCAAATCAACGTGTCATCAACTTTATTCCCTATTCATCCTAACATATTTCAACCTAAAAGCCTTATTTCCTATCGAAAATCATCTCATTTTAGTGCATCAACTTGTTTTCAATCATATTTTAAAGTTTTATAAAACTTCGTAAAATTTTATTTGCAGCCTAGTTTTCAAGGTCATAATTTCATATTTTTTACCGAACATGTCGATATAGACTATAGAGGGCGTATAAACTCGATACATTGTCAATTGTTTGTTTCAAACGTCATTTGAGTTTGACATCTGTCAACTTATTTCAAATTTGACATATCAATTAGCTGTCAAGTGTCAACTTCATAGAAAAAAGTATCAATCAACTTCATTGAGGTATATACATGGAGGGGCCCTTACAGTTCTATACATACTAGCGCTTATACAAATATGATGGAAATATGAGACAGATGGTGAAATATCATTTGGTCTCTTTCTATCTAATGCAATAATTTTCATGTTAGAAGAAACAGCAGTATTTTTGTTTTTGCTCATTTTAGAAACATTAGACTTCAAAACTTTGACAATTAACGAAATGTGGAACGATCCGCCATTTTCTGCTCATTAACTGTCAATTAACTGTGGTAGGTCTCCTGTCAAAAGGTTGTTTATGTTTTGTTTAATTATGAATTTCCAAGAGATTTTATGGACTTATTCTTTAAAATTTTATTTGAATGTTGTAAAAGTGATAATTAACATGCCTAAACGTTATATTGCAAGGTGCAATGCATTAAAGAGTATAAATCAACCTCAATTGTATTTACGCAGGTTAGTAGCCGGTTTTATGCAATACTATAAACATTTCATGAAATAATTGCGTTGCAATTTGATTTTTTCATTTATTATATTCATATCCACTACAATTTCATTAGAACAGTCCTTTAAATTGCATTTTAAGTCATTAGATTTATTTACGTAATTGAAAAGTGTTGTACCTACCGTTTGTAATAGTTATCGATAAAGGTACAAATAATAATTACATCGATAAAAACAAAATAATTACATGTGTGTTATGTCTCAAAAAGCAATCTGAATGTATTCGATGTGGTTTTAAAAATATAAGTTTGATAGCTTTTAATAATATTGTTGTGACCAAAATTATTTGACAAATGATAAAACTAATAATACCTACTTGTTTTTTATAGATTTCCGAAAAGTGATACAATAAGCAAATTATGGTTGAAAGCTGGAGAAGAAAATATTAATACCCGGACCCAGTCAAGAGAATAGCATAGCCAGTTTTTGAACAAACTTAATTTTATTTAGAAATGGATAGACTTATTCATTTTAATATAAGTGGATATATTCCTTTGTCTTTTATTTCTATTCCACCTTAGATAGTTCAAAAAGTTTTTAGTTCCATCTGTCGATGCCACAAGGACTAATTATTTGCCAAGCTGTAAAAATGTAACACCTATTAATTGTAACCATATTTTCACCAAATAAAGCATCTTGTCATTATGTATAAGATTAGGTTACGATGGGACTGACTTACGCTGTACATCAAAAGTCCCTAAATAAAGAATAAAAAAAGCACCATTTCATTTCATATACCAATTTATACAGTTGGCTCAGCTCGTATGAAAATAAATATTTAACCATATTATAACCTCTAAGGACCTAGGAGTTAAAGTATCCTTAAATAATAAAAGATAAACGTGTTGACTTCAATAAAGAAATGGCACTTCTTTCCCATGGTAAATAAAGTTAAGTCTTACTTGATTAATAAAGGTATTTTTTTAAAAAAAATGGTCCAGTTAGAACAAATAGAATAAAACTATCCTCAGCAATCAACATAGAATACTCAGGATGTCAGTTAAAAGATATTATCGATTAATAAAAGTAGTTAAATGTACAATGTCATTAGTAAAATAAGTTTTTTTACTTACGTATGCATAAATTAAGAATAAAAAAAGCATAATTTCATGTCATAAACCAATTTATACAGTTGGCTCAGCTCTTATATAAATAAATATTTAAGGATCTTTTAACTCCTACCTAGGTCCTTAGAGGTTATAATATTATAACCTATAAGGACCTAGGAGTTAAAAGATCCTTAACTAATAATTATACTTAAGCGTGTTGACTTCAATAAAGAAATGGCACTTCTGTCCCATGGTAAATAAAGGTAAGTTTTACATGATTAATAAAGATATTACAAAAACTTTTTTGAAAGTGGTCCAGTTAGAACAAATAGAATGTATACCTAAATATATCGTCAGCATCGAATACTTTTTTGGATGTCCGTTAAAAGATATTATCGATTATTAAAAGTAGTTAAATGTACAACGTCATTAGTAAAATAAGTTTTTTATTTACGTATACATGTAAGTTATTGTAAAACTTATGAAAATTTAAAATATCGATACTGTCGATACCCATAATTGCAACTCTAGTTCGGCAGCCATTTTTTGCTCATAATCAGCTGATAAATTGGACACGTTTTTGTCATAGGTAGGGCCTGTCCTTTGAATTCTTTAGTCATTGATCAACTTTGTTTACATTTTAATCGCAATTTATAACTTACATACTTTAATAAGTTAAAGTTTTATAAGTTTCAAGATGGGTAAAGAACAAAAGGGTCGTAAACAAGTTTCCTTTGATGATCCTCAGTATGATATACAGCGAACGAATATGCGCGTTAGTAGTAACCTTTTGGAAACTTTGTACAACTTAGCAACTCAAATTAGTTTGGATTCTCAATCTAATCCTAACACTTTAGCGATGTTTAAAGTGCGTTTTAAAGAAATTAACAATTATAAGAGTGTGTTGTTTTTGTGAGTTTTCAGGGAGCTTATAACTATTTAAGATCAAAATGTTCAGATAGTGATTCACAATCCGAGATTGACACACAACTAGAAGAGTTTTATGACAAGTATTATTCAGTGCAAGTTATTTCAGATAGTTTAGGTTCTGTTTCTGAGTTATATACACAATCAACTAATCAAAACAAACATTTAGTTAAATCTCAACAATTTAGTTTACCTAAAATTTCTTTGCAGCAATTTTCAGGATCTTATACAGATTGGCCTAACTTCATTGCAATGTTTGATAGTCTAATTCATAACAATTGTGAAATCAGTGGCGTGCAAAAAATGCATTACTTGTTATCAGTATTACAAACGGAGCCGCTAAACTTAATTAAACATTTAGAACTTTCTGAAGCTAACTATCAAGTAGCTTACAGCCTCTTAAAGGAGCGTTATGAGAATAAGAGACTCATAGCAGATAGGCATTTGGAGTCAATCCTAGCCGTAGGTTCTCTAAATCCTAATCAAATCAATTCAGGATTGCGAAGGTTAGTTAACTGTTTAAAGGAAAATATACAAGCCTTGTCAGCGTTAGGGTTTCAAACTGACTCTTGGAGTTTCATTTTGTTACACATTATCATACGGAAGTTGCCCATTGACTTGCGAGGCAAGTTTGAGTTGGAATGTTGCAAATCATCATCATCATCATCAGCACTTGCTGATATTCCAACTTTTAACAATTTGCTTAGCTTTTTGGAAACTCAACTTAGGGTATTAGAAACTGTCTCTGGCACTAAGGGAATAGTGTCTAGCAGTACTAGTGTTTCACATATTCGGCCTAGTAAATCCTTTATTGTTAACACTTCATATTCATGTTCATGTTGTAAGGGGGAACACAACATCTATATATGTGATAAATTTAATTCGATGACACCGGTACAACGTAAGAAATTTGTGATCAAAAACAAACTATGTTTTAATTGTTTACGCTCTCATTCAGTAAGCAAATGCCAGTCACAGACTGCCTGTCGCATTTGCCATAAGCGCCATCATACCAAATTACATATTAATTTTGTAGATAACCGTGTTCAGGATTCATCGGCTATCCAGCCTAGCGTGAATGAAGTGGGTCCAGTAACTCATAGTTCTACCATATCATCACCACTTAGCAATAGTATCCACAAGGGATCTACTATGCTTTTAGGTACGGCTGTAGTTGGTATCCGGGATGTCCATGGTCATATGCATGCGGTGCGAGCTCTATTAGATAGCGGATCTCAGGTTACAATTATAACTGAAAATTTGGCTCAGAGGCTAAACTTGCCCCGACTCAATTCAACTGTTTTGTTTGGTTTAGGGGAATCTAGCGGTCAGCGCACTTATGGTAGCATGGAGTGTTCTGTCCATTCCTTTATCAACGGGTCAACTCCCGCACTGACCACTCAAGCGGTGATACTCAAACGCATCACTGGTACCTTACCAAGTGCTCCAATATCATCCGAAGCTATTGACCGGTGCAAGGACTTAGTTTTAGCTGATGCCAAGTTCTCTTTACCTGGTCCCATTGATATGCTCATTGGCATAGATCTTTACAATTTGGTGTTCGATGGTAGGAAAATGCAGTTAGGTGAAAGCATGCCTACTGCACATGCATCTATTTTTGGATGGGTGTTAATGGGTCAAGCTCCCGTTAACTCACTCTCTTGTCAACACATCACAGCTCTGTCTTGTACTGTCGACTTGGACTCCATGCTCTCACGTTTCTGGGAAGTCGAGGAGCCTCCTGCTATGGTCATACAGGATCCAGAGAATATTCAATGCGAGAAACATTTTCTAGAAACTCACACTAGGGATGTAACAGGAAGGTTTATTGTTCGTCTGCCGTTCAAGGTGACACAAAAAGCTTTAGGTTCCACATTTGATACTGCATTAAGGCGTTTTAACATTTTAGAAAAGAAACTTCAGCGTGACCCTAGGCTTAGGGAATTATACAATGAATTCATGTCGGATTATTTATCAAGCGGTCATATGCGACCCATATCTGGTGGTATCTCGTCGGAGAGATATTACATACCTCATCATGGTGTTCTTAAGGAGAGTAGCAGTACAACAAAACTTAGAGCTGTATTTGATGCTTCGTCACCCAGTAGTACAGGAGTCTCTCTCAATCAAATTTTAATGTCTGGTCCTAAACTTCAACAGGACATTCAAGATATCATTTTGCGTTTCAGAACTCATCGTGTCGTTTTTATCTGCGACGTAAAACAGATGTATAGATGTGTGAAGCTTCACGCTGACGACTGCAGGTTTCAGACTATACTCTGGCGCGAGTCTCCTGATCAACCTATTCAACAATTTGAGCTCACTACTGTCACTTACGGAATGTCAAGTTCTGCCTACTTAGCCATACGTGTCATTCATGAGCTGGCCTCTCTAAACGCAGCTTCATGTCCTGCAGCAGCTCGTGCTCTTAAAGAGGATATATTCGTCGATGACATAATTAGTGGCGGTGATTCCATTTCATCATCACGACTGTTGCAGCAGCAGGTGGTTGACATATTAGCACAGGGTGGTTTTGTAGCTAGAAAGTGGGTCAGTAACTGTGATGAGGCACTCGAGGGATATCCGACAGATCATCTAGAGAAGCCGTTTCGTTTTGAGGAGACTGGTGACAACATTTTTAAAATCTTAGGGGCAGAGTGGAACTCTGGATCCGATTCTTTCGTCTATCGAGTTTCGAATTTGCCTAGCTGCAAAACTAAGCGCCAAGTACTTTCAAATATCGCACGGATTTATGATCCTTGTGGATATTTAACGCCTATTACATTTTATTTTAAGGTCCTAATGCAACGTTTGTGGATATTAGAACTTTCTTGGGACGATCCACTTCCGGAAGAGTTCTCCAAACTATGGGATTCTTTCGTCGAAGGGTTCAAGCTTCTACAATTTCCATGTATACCTAGGTTCATTTTAGGTAATTCAATTGTTTATTCACATCTTATGGGGTTTTGTGATGCCTCACAATACGGTTATGCAGCCGTAGCTTATCTGCGCACTACTGACTCTTCTGGCGAAGTAGCTGTGCACCTACTGCTCGCTAAGTCAAGAGTAGCACCTATCAAACAAAAGCTTACCATTCCGCGTCTTGAGTTGTGCGGAGCTGTTCTTCTTTCTCGCCTTTTGGCACATATTTTGTCCGTGCTCTCTACCAGAGTTGATATCAACAGCACAACAGCGTGGTGCGATTCCAAGATCGCTCTTGCGTGGCTTCGAACTCCTCCACATCTGCTTCAGACCTTCGAGGGTAATCGTGTTTCCCAGGTTCAGGGCCTCGTCCCGTTTGTAAACTGGCGGCACGTACCCTCCGCACTCAATCCCGCGGATTGTGCGAGCAGGGGATTGGTCGCCACAGACTTGGCCAACCATCCACTGTGGTGGTCTCCTTCATGGCTGAAGGATGATCCATCCACCTGGCCGTCTGATGGTGATGAGGTCGCTGAGGCCATGCCTGGTCTGAAACCGCCTACGATTTCCTCGTTGACTGTTGCCGGGGTCGAAGGAGGTGTTTTATCAGATGTGTGGTTGGAGCGTTTCAGCTCTTGGTCTAGGCTACAGCGGACTACCGCTTGGATAATGCGCTTCGCACACAACTCGCGCTCTAATGATAAGTTCACTGGGACTCTCTCCGCGAGGGAGTTAAACAACGCTTTGAATACAATTATTAAATTAGTACAGCATGTAGCATTTGAATCAGAACTCAAAGCTCTTCATTGTAAGCGATCATTGAAGGGTCCTTTGACTCGCTTAGATGTATTTATCGATTCTCACGGTCTACTTCGCGTTGGCGGCAGATTGAGGCATTCTGGCCTACCAACCGATGCTAGGCATCCTATCTTATTACCTAAGGCACATCATCTTACCAACCTTATTGTAGATTACCATCATCAGCAGTATCTTCATGCTGGACCTTCTACTTTAATGAATATTGTTCGCCAACGATTTTGGATACCTTCAGCTCGTCGTTTGATACGACATCGCATCTTTAAATGTCTTAAGTGTTATCGTTTAAGAGCGAAAGCCTTAGAGCCCTTTATGGGTGACTTACCTGCTAGTAGAGTGCGTCAAGCGCGTCCCTTTCAACGGGTTGGCGTAGATTTCGCAGGCCCTTTTTTCATAAGGTCTTCCACAGCGCGCAAAGCGCAGAGGTCCAAAGCCTATCTTTGTGTATTTGTGTGTTTGGTGGTCAAGGCTGTCCATCTCGAGGTCGTGTCGGATCTGACTTCAGACGCCTTCATGGCTTGTCTTCATCGCTTTGTTTCTCGCAGAGGTGCGGTTACAGACATTTATAGCGATTGCGGTAAAAACTTTCAAGGAGCCAAACGACATTTAAAGGAAGTAGAGTCTTTTCTCACGGAAAATCAACAGGACTTGAAAGGTAGCGTTTCGAAATTTAGCATTAATTGGCATATGAATCCTCCTTATGCACCTCACATGGGTGGTCTTTGGGAGTCGATGGTTAAATCAGCCAAACTTATTCTTTATCGTACTATTGGCGAACAGGTCCTTACATTCGAAGAACTCACAACTGTTTTTACGCGGGTAGAGGCAGTACTCAACTCTAGGCCACTGTGTCCATTGTCCAGTGATGTCGATGGCTTGGATGTGCTCACTCCTGGTCATTTTCTCATTGGTCAACCTTTAACCAGCTTACCGGAATATGATTTTGATCATACACCAATCTCGCCTTTGAAGCGCTGGAAACTAGCACAGCAGATATCGCAGCATTTTTGGCAAAGATGGCATCGTGAATATCTGCACAATCTTCAACAGCGGTCGAAATGGTGTAAGAATGTTCCAAACATCAAAGTGGGAGATCTTGTACTTATCATGGAAGACAATCTTCCACCACTCCGTTGGAAGCTTGGTAGAGTTTGCGTATTACATTCCGGGGCTGATGGCATAGTGCGTGTTGTAGAGTTAAAAACTAGCGTAGGTTCATGCCTCAGAGCGGTAACTAAACTTTGTCCACTCCCAGAGTGTGATATCTAACGATTTATATATCTTAGCGGTAGCTTAGTTCTATTTTAGAATTAGTACAATAGTTTTAAGTTCTCGGAAAATCATCTTATCTGGAAAATCAACTCTTAATTTACTTTATCTTTTTGAAAATCATCCAAGGAAACTCATCTAGGAACCTCAACTCAAACAGCATTACTCTTAGCACCAAGTCATTTGGTCACACTTTCTTTTATTCGTATAAAGCTAAAGAGCTTACCAGCTCTTTGGGGGGCGGTATGTTCGGTCAAGAATAAGTAAATCGTATTTTTGTCAGTCGAAGTTTCCGAACGCATAATCTCCCTTCCCAATCCCAATATATTTCCCACGAAGTATAGATAACAAGGAGTCCGAACGTAATGTTAAAATAATGGTCTCAATTACGGGGACAGATTTTTGCCGGTAGAGCGCGCGACGGTCCGACATGCACTCGTTTGAAATTACGCGGGAAGTTTAAAGTTGCTATTGACAGCTCTGGAAAGATTGAAATCATAATAAATAAAAGTTTTAGGAAATTCTTAGAAACTGTTCAAAAAAAATAGATACCGTAGAACACGGTAATTGCCTAACGGTAATTTAAAAATAATTTTAATAAATAATAGTATTGGCAACACTCGGTATAATAGTATTGGCAACACGCGGTACTCGTCGGTCTCGCACGCCTAGCGGCAGAAAAGAGAACTAAGATCTGGTCCTATTATTGTGTACATAATTATTATTAAAAAGCCTATACCGTTCGGACTCCTGGTATCTATGCTTCATGATATTTCCCTTGCGGGTAGAAGAAAGAAAAACGTCAAACCAAAAAACGTCAAGTAGCGTCGGTTGCATCACTTTCTCTCTTGGCTTCGGCGCGCTTGTGGATACATCAGCGGAGTCCGGACTCCCAAATTCGCGTCGTCAAGTCTCAAGTCAGCCGGTTTGCCTTACCCAACCAGCGGTATAGTGTGAACATTCACTTAATTGGAAAATCAGACAATCATCAAGGCGTTATGTGCATAAATATAGTGATATAAGTGCAGTGGTATCCAAAAAGGTGGCCACGAGATCCTGTCACCGGATGCGAGCGAATTAGCAGAAGAACCAGCCCAGATATCGAAGGTAGGCCCGCATTTTCCCACCTGTTCTTGTCCCTACTTTTATGCTACACTATGTTATTCATTCGAATATAAGTTTGTTCACTTAATGTATAATATATAGTAATTATAATCCTTTTTTTCTATGTTTAACGTTCAGAAAACAAAACCTTATTTCATAACTATACTAATATAATATAATAAAGAGGAAACGTTTGTTTATTTCTTTGCATTGAATAGGCTCCAAAACTACCAGACCGATTTTGTTACTGCAGGATTTTCTTTTGCGCGCATGAATTCGCGTGCAACATCTAGTTCTGAATAAAAAGATTATTTTTATTTAAAAATAATTTAGGTACTTATATATTCTAATCGTATTTTGTAATGAAAAGTGTATTGTAATTTGTAAATATTTAACTACAATTGTGTATACGCGGTCAAATCTAACTGCTAAAAGTAGCAAATGGAATAAAATGTATCCAATAATATATTAAGTGACATTCTTATTCGTATTGCAACAACTGTAACCTAATTGCCCCAAGATAAGTGACACATGCGCGCATGAGCTCTGTGTAATGAAGTCAATGCGTTTCGGTGCGCCTGCGCAGGAAAGTGAGTGGCCGGTTTGAATATGGAAGTGACACGCAGGGCCGTCGCGGTCGTCATATAAGGTTTTCTATATTCTGACACGGGTTCTAATCGTACACTTATATTAATGGGATTTATACTTCAATCATACCTACCTTTATATTGTCAAAACAAACATACAAACAAAGTTTTCCTCTTTATAATATTAGTATAGATTACAATGCTAATCCAATCCATATCAAAATGTATCTATTGTCCAACTTTTTTGTTGGATAAAATATATTAATAGAAGCTTTTGTTACCATGTTTAACAACTTTATGATGATCTTTGCGTTTTTCATTATCTTTTGTAAAAATTTCGATTTTTTTCTTTCGACCCCTAAATAACGTTTTTGACAACCCTAAACTCTAATAGAGGCTAAGCACGTAGTACGCACATTCTCTCTTTGTATGTCCACAGCTATTGATAAAGAATGCGTATTGAATATGGTTACACAATACTATATACAGTTTAATAAGTCAAGATCCGAACTAAACTAGGTGGATGCGTTATTGGCACGTAAGTATACGTAGAGACATTTGATACTGTTCAGTGTTCATTTACAGTTGACTGCATTTGCATTTCGACGTCTAGCGATGTCTCGACATGTTCCCAATCGACTTGATGGAATAGGGATGCTTCGATTTTTAATAAATTAAAATTTTAATGGTTGTTTTCTACGCTGATATTTTATATTTTTTCGTACTCGATTGTTGATACATGTATGAGATACATTATATCTAAAACTATACTAGGGAGATGATAAATCTTATTTGATTATAGAGGTCCATATTTTAATGTTTACTTCAAATACCCAACGAAAACAGTTTTTACTTCCTCTCATTTTTATCATTAGTAATATAATAGGAATGATTTATTTAATTTACATACGATGAAGTATTGAAAAATCAACTCCGGTTTGTTTTGCACAGTTCAAACGAACTGGTTGGTTTGCACTAATATAAAGTTTTTAATAGAGTTCGCCTCGTATCAATACGCGGTGTAGTTATTGAGTAGCCCGGGAGAGGCAAGTTAGTTGGGAACTATGCTGCGTAGCCGACGAAAATTTGTCGACATGCGAAACTCGTGTAAGTGCCGTTAACGAAACATATTAGAAATTAGTTTCGTTACTCACCTTAATCGAGTTGAACACCAAGTTTAACTATCGCTTTGATGACATAAACAACTTCTTCGATGTTGGCGTTCGGAATTAACTTTTTAAACGGCTCATCACGAGCGCTTGCCGCAATGTTGGAAGCACTTTTTACAAGATTTATATCTCAAATGTCTGTAATACAAAATTGTAACGAACATTTTAGATATCTTTGATATCTTTTGAAATTTTAAGATTAAGATCATACTATCATTTTAAAAGCTTTGCAATCGATATAATCAAAGAATTATATATCTACAGACTATATATATTATTGCATTGAATAGGCTCTAGAAACAACTGGACCAATTTTGATGAAATTTTGGCAACTATAGTATAGACCACGAGAAATGAAGTAGGTCACTTTTATAGCTAAAATGTTTGGTTCATACTCTATTTTCTTTTTCCCGAAAGTAAATAAATGGGAAGTCAAGAGATACTTACAACTCAATAAGCCGTTGAAATGTCCGAAGATCTTCTAATAAAATAACAGATATACCTTTCATAAGCGTATAAAATCAGTATTCGCAAAGGAGATTTTACTT
Source organism: Glaucopsyche alexis (assembly GCA_905404095.1). Lineage (NCBI taxonomy): Eukaryota > Metazoa > Arthropoda > Insecta > Lepidoptera > Lycaenidae > Glaucopsyche > Glaucopsyche alexis. The sequence goes on from FR990059.1 coordinate 14,779,515, forward strand.
TGAAATTAATGTTACAAATTCGACTTAGACATTCTACTTAGGATTATCGGATTATTAGATTTATGTGACCTTTATAAGACACATTTTAATAAGAAGCTTAAGAAATTTAATAAGAGCAGGACTAAGTAATGAAAACTCCGTATCATCTATACTTCTATACTGTATAATACATAATATAATGCAAAAGAGGACAGGTTTGTGTCTTTATTAACATCCTCCACAACTACTGGACTAGACCATGGGTAAGGACATAGGCTGTTTTTTTTTCGCGGCAAATGGTTTCGCGGGATCTCTACTTGGGCGTACGAAAAAGTGTGTGTCTGTTTGTCTCGCTTTCATGCCAAAACTACTGAACCGATTTAAATGAAATTTGGTACTCAGATAGTCTAGAGGCTGAGAAAGGACTTAAGCTACTTTTTATCGCGGGGAAATCCCGTGAGATACTTTGTTTACAGTTTCGCGTAAAAACTACTAAACCGATTATCATAAAATTTGGTACAAACATAAAATAGACCACGGGAAAGGACATAGGCTACTTTTTATCGCGGGACATATTCGGTTCCCGTGGGTTACTGTACTTATGCGGGCGGAGCTGCGGGCATCAGCTGGTCTAGTATAAAATAAAATATAATATTAATGTACTTAAGCCATGTATGCAGAATATTCTAGAGGTATACGCAACACAAAGTTTGAACTACATAATTTTAAGATGATAGTGCCCATCAAAGGATATTCAAAAAATTGCGTATACAGTGCTCGTATAGACTAAGATAAAAGAGGAGAAATAAAAAAGGGGTACTTTAATGGAATTAAACAACGGCGTGGTTAGAAGAGGGATGTTTGGTGCCGTAAGCCGGACTTGCGGAATGTCTTTGTTGAGGCCGCTTTATGTACGCGATGCCTTGCCCGCAACAACTTTGTTGAACTCCGCTCGAAAGAGTTTTGTAATTACATTTCTGCACATAGAAATGTTGGATGTCGATTAGTAGGCAGCTGGGCGGTGGCTTGTGCCAATAAGTTAATCGTATTAATTAGGGTTGCTACATCTTAATTTTTTTTTGCTTCTTTTCTTTTTTAATTTAAGATTTTTATTATATTATACACATATTTAATACACATCCATGACCCAGGAACACGGAAAAACTTTTTGTTCCTTCGGCGACATTCGAACCCGCGACCCTCAGCTTGAGCACCAACAAGCTCAACCACTGAGCCACAGAGGTCGTCAAATATAATATCAATCATAATATTATTAAGACCTCATATACAGATTTATAATCATTAAATGCAACTGCATTCTCTCTGGTCTGTTCACACAAATGGTCTGTTCACACCGCGACGATACGCAACTGCGTATCGTCGCGGTGTGAACAGACCATTAGCCGTCATATTCTACGTTCGCAGTTACCATAATAATAGTATACGTAACGTAGTATAAGGCGTGAAAGTGAGTATTCCCGGGTAAATGGTGACAGTCCATAGCCCGATTATTATTCGATAAGCTCATTAGTCGTACTCTGGTTGCGCCGTTTAGGCAAATTGCTGGGGAACTATGGCGATTAGTGATAATTGCTCGGTTCGCCGAATCGTCGGATCTATAGACCTTTAAGGGATTGGTATTTCATCGAAGTGCTTTAAATCGTCGTATAAATCATCACGCTAAGCATTTGAATATCGAGCCATTATTGAACATGTAGCGCAGTTACCCGGTGAGAATTGACAACTGGGATTGCCCTCTGCGAATTATGTTTTGACAAAAGTGTCAATACATAATTCGCAGAGAGGAAATCATACCGTTCCCGACAAAGGTCGGGAACGGTATGATTTGCTTTTTGCTCCTTGGCATTATATGACGTTCCACAAAAACTATAGCTAATGTTTTTCTTACCAAAATATATGTCTACATTTACATTTTGTATTTCTGTATATGTATATTATAGAAATGTATATATACCCCCTTACTAATAAACGCTGTATAAGCTTTGAATAGTTATACAGTGTTTTGTTCCCGTCACACAAGTGACATTTTTAATTCGATAGAAGGAGACAAAACACTGTATAACTATTCAAAGCTTATACAGCGTTTATTAGTAAGGGGGATAGAGTATAATAGAGTATATTATATTATAGAGTATAATTCAGATTTTAAAAACTCAATTTTTTTAAGCTTGTCTTGTTTTGTCGACGACTTTAGAATTAAACGATTCATTTCATATATTTATAGATAAAATATATTTTATTGTAATATGCTTGAGTCATCTGTAATTTGATTCCTTTGATTTACTAGCCTCACCTTTAGTTTAGTGCCGGTGACACTTCAGTAATTGTTTAGTTTATTGTCGTGTCAATGATTGTTTGAACTTATAGTAAAGTGTATTAATTTTATGACAACTGCTGTGTGCCAACCCTGGCCCGCACCTGTCGCGATCGCTCATCGGCCAGCGCCTCACAGCCAACATCTGTCGGGGACTTGCATACTTTTTTTTGTTGGCGCTATGTTTTTTTTTTACTTAATTGCATAGCAACTGTTGGCTAATGCATTTAATAATGTCATCTCGGATCCGATCTTGCTGTTTTGTTTTTTGAAAATGACTTCTTATTTCATTATTTTTATTCAGAATTACGCAGTTAATCATTATTTTATATTCACTGTTTTTAATTTATATTGTGTTCAGTCATATTATATGCTTTAATATAAAACGCGCCAGTTGAACATAAATATAGAGAGGTTTGTTATTACAACATATTTCATAAATGTAATGTGATTCATGAAAAAAATATCTGATATCGTTTTTGGAAATGATATTTGAAATTCAAACGTAATAAGGTCGATATCGGAAATTGAATAAAGAACAAAGTGGCGTTCGGAAATTACGCCGAAGAGTTTTGAATTCGGAGCGCACTCCTCCAGATCATGACCGGAATTGTGTCGGATGAGAGTTGCTCAACTCACTGAACTAAGAACTCTGTAATATTTGTTTTGGAACTTAAGAATTAGAAACTAAAGTGCTGGAATTAGAGGACTATATGTGCATAAATCACGTTTTTAATGTCATTTGGATTGTCTTTTTTCATACATCAGAAAAACAATGATTTCCAAGCGACATAAAGAAATAAGTTATATAATATGTGAATGTACCTAAAGTTAGCTATTTATGTAAATAATTGGTGTTTATATTGTCATTAATGTTACCTGTTGAATGAGCTTTTATCAATTTTTTATTAAAATAAAGTGTAATTTTGCTGGCTGGTAGCCTACATATTTTTCAATGAAACTTCAAATATATTACCTGTTAATAATATAAATTATGTTTTAACGATATTATGATAACAATTTCATGAATTCCCCGATAAAATTTCTCTTTGCGAAGCCGAGCTTTTGATGTCAGAAGCAATTTTATTTGTGGCGGACAATCTGAATAGTTATCGTACGATGTGTAAGCCGTCGATATTAGACCGGATTCTATTTCTATAATATTCTCGCGCGACAAATCGCCTACTTTCTTGAAATTGCGTTCAGTAACCGTTCACTTCGGCCGCTATTATTTCGTTTTGCCGCAGCTCTATAAAAAGTGGCAAACGTAAACTCTATTGTGAAAGATTTTGTTTTCAATAACGTTTCCTATTATGTGTTTTCGTATTAATGCTGTTAGGTTAACCTAGGTACGGCTAGTTGTCAAATGGATTACAACGTTTAAGATTATTATTGTATTTATGTCATTTGTATTCTTGATTGATCTGATTCCTTTTAAACTATGAACTGGAATAAATAAATAAAATATCAACAACTATACCTACAACCTACTTACCTACACCGATAAACTACACTTACAAGTTCCTATACCAATCTACACCCGCTACTTATCCCTACAACCTACATGTGAAGTGTGAAAGAGTTATCGACCACTGAGGGGTTTAAGATTATTATATTATTTATATATTAATATATCGATACTGAACAATGTAGGTTATTGTAGGTAAAAATCGAGGGCTATACGTATTTTAATGCCAATTCATAAATTCTTCTTCTTCTTTCTTCTCTTAAATATAAAAATGAATTGCTGTTCGTTAGTCTCGCTAAAACTCGAGAACGGCTGGACCGATTTGGCTAATTTTGCTCTAAAAATAATCGTATTAGTTCAGGGAAGGTTTAAACGGTGAGAAAATATATTATTGGAAAATTGCGATTCACAGACTAGGCAGAACAACGTGTATTGGGACAGCAGTTAAATAAAAATTATATAAAAAATGCTGTCAGATTAATCGTTCGGAAACACTACGTCACATCCATTACAAGCTAAACTACCTGTTTTTAGGTTCACACGACAAAAAGAGAAAGTACTTGCTATGATTGAATCAAAGGAACAGGTTTTTGGAATCGACAACGAAAGTAATTATTTGCCTCCCAGTGATAAGACAGTGACAAGTGAATTAATCTAAATATTAAAAGAGATAGAATCATTGATTAGTAGATTGGTACTTATTCGTATCAAAAGAATAATCTCTATTGCTTAATTTGTAATATTATGATGATATCCACATATAAATATTTCTTAAACGTATCAATAAACTGGATTAAACCTTATAAAGTTTACACTTAGAAATTGTAAAATTGTAGTTAAAACTTAGAATGTGAATTATTATGGAGAATTTTGAATACAGAATGACCTCTAGTATTCTGTGTATTTTACTTAATATACTGACCCCAGACGGTAAATTTATAAAAATAAATAGTTTAATAACAGTAGCATCATTTACATTTGAAAGATATTCTAAAAATGTATGACGTGTGGGCCAGCACTATGTACACTATATTATGTAAGTATAGCTACATAATAAGGTAACCATTTTCTATTCTTTATTTTATTTAATTTCACTTCGCTACAATCTACATTTAAATTAAATTCGTCAAGGAGAGCAACACAATATAAAATAAAACATGGCGGATCAGATCAAAATTATCCAAAGAATGTCATTTTGACGTATTTAACGTATGACGTTCAAGAAGATGTCTCTTCCTAAAACTGTCGACTACCTCAAAAGTCCTGTCAAAACAACTGTCACGGCCGCCCTAAAAATAGGGTTTTCGTATTAAATTTTTTTTTCAAATAATCATTTTTGTACGCAATGTACCCTTCTTTTAATATTTTTTTTGTATTTATATGAAATTCTCATATTTTTTCCTTTTTAGCTATGTGGTGTCCATAGAGCTGGCCCAAAATTAAACATCTCCTTTTAGGAAGTACATTATTGTTACACAAAAGTGATATCGGGTGATCGTTTTTTCATGTCTATAGCACGTGAAGCGTATTACCCTCCATAATGTCTTGATACCGGACATATGCTGCCAACGACCGTGGCCAGATGTTTTTTACTCGTATATCGGAAAGGTCACTGAGGGTGCAAAATATTGGCCCATAAAATATTTAAATAATAAAGTCAGCTGCTTTAAAGTTTTAATAAAGTTGTATAAAGTAATATGTCGATTAAACGGATTCTTTGAGGTTAAAATAATAGTTTTTACTATAACTTCAAAACCATGATCATTAAAGCTGAAAGTCAATTTATTTTTAGATTGAAAATGTTAAGAAGATTCTATTTTCGTTGCGTTTGATATTGACCTAATAAGATGTTGTGAGAAAGCATAAGCAACTAAAACGGTTAGTCGAGAACTATGTAAGTTAGATTATTCAGCTAATTTTAACACTGCGCTAGACTCGAAGCTCAAAAGTAAAGCCGCAAAGCAATCCCTACGTACTCCAGGCAAGTGTTTGCGCAGCGAATGCGAGGCTTACAGCTACTCACACGATAATTATTTTACACTTTATCTCGGAATCTCAGAACAGAGATGATAGTAGAGTCGCGACTGGCAAGTCTTCAAGGAAGATAAATTTTTTACGCTACCATAAGACACAGAATTAAAACGTAATAACAAACATCTTAATAATTTGGAGTGGTTCTAACCAATTCTGCGATTCTCTTAATTAATTACATTAAAAGCTGTTTGTACCAAACGCAATTACAGAATGATAAATTGTCCACTTACAGTTTAAGTATATTTAATATAGGGTTGGCGGCTGTCGCTAATTCGTTATTTTAAAAATATTAAAACTGTTTAGAACTAAAAACTAAAAAGGAATTAAATTTGACTTGAATGCTACTAGAACATACAAGTTAAAGAAATTATTGTTAGTGATTAATAAAACACATAAAAAAAATAATTAAATAACATGTAGCCTTTTCATCCTTATTGGACGATTTATACAGTATTCTCCGAGCGAAGTAACCAATCTTGAAATACTGTAGTGCCTGGGACAGTCAGTTTTTAAATGTCCTATCAACTGCCTAAGCACATACGGCATTCTCACAACATAGTCAGCCTAGTCCAGAGGAATGACCGATACGTCTGGGGCCAACCATGTGCGGGTTTCCTCACGATGTTTCCCTTCACCGTTAGAGCATCCGTATAATGTACTTGAGATATGAAAAAGTCTCATTGGTACACGCCACAACCTGGGATTCAAACTTGCACACTCTCGAGTGCGAATCAAACGGTCTACCCACTAGACCACGGAGCTCTATTTGTGTTATTTAGTTCATGTCATAAACGCTGAAATATTATAATTGCATGTTCTTGATTGTTCGAAGGACATTTGTACTCTTCTTAAAGCAGAATGTTTGACACTAATGTACCTATTTGACTTAAGACTGCGCCGTGCGTAACTCGCGGGCGTTGTTTGGCTATTTCTCTAGACGTGTGCGTGAACGCACACAACAGTTAGTGTGCGTGTGTTTCTGATGGAACGACCGATCGAAAAAGGACACAACTCATAGTTTTTACATTTTTGAGTATTCAATGATAACACAATATATTTTGTTATTATAATTAAAAATAAGTAATATATCTATATCTATTACATATAATAAAACAGTAAAAAAACGTATGTCTGTCTGTTTTTACATGCTAATTCAGAAATACTGGACGGATTCTAATGAAACTTTTTTTGTTATGCAGCTGGGCAACAATAGGGTATAATTGATCTTGGAAAATGGAACACCTGATGAAGAACTAATGGTCCAGCTGAACTATCTATACCAATATTATAAATGGGAATGAGTGTGTATGTTTGTCCGTATTTCACGCCAAAACTACTGAACCGATTAAAATAAAATTTGGTACACAGATAGCTTCGATCAATACAACACAGATAGTCTAGAGCCTAACAAAGGACATAGACTACTTTTTATCGCGGGAAAATGTACGGTTCCCGTGGGATACTTTATTTACAGTTTCACGTAAAAACCACCAAACCGATTAACATGAAATTTGGCACAGATATAAAGTAGACCACGAGAAAGCACATAGGCTACTTTTTATCGCGGGACATATACGGTTCCTGTGGGTTACTGCACTTACGCGGGCGGAGCCGCGGGTATCAGCTAGTAAGAAATATAAAAATGACACCTTAGCAAAAGTTGTTCAGCCTGATGAGCATTTCTTATTGAGGTATAAAAATCGAAGATTTGGAACACCTGACGAAGACATAAAGTCCACGCGAACGAAGTAGCGGGCATCAGTTAAGTTTTCCATAATAGGGGATCGGACTACATCTAAAATAATTAGCTTCATTAATATACTCAGAAATATTGAGGCATTACTACTTAGTAAATATAAAAAATATATTATTTTATTCATTAAATACACCTAAAAAATTTTTTTTGCTAATTACGGTAACTATGAACTTAAACGCACAAATATCGAAGATATTTATAAATATGTTCCTGCGGCCGCATACTTCATACACTTCAACCCATGAATGACGTCATACGTGGGCCAACTTTAGTATGGAGCGTTTTCACGAGATTTGCGATGTTTTGTATATATGTCACCGTTAATTTTTAAAATAACTAACGAGATTGTAAAAATATGTCAAAAGATTCATAACTATATACCTATTTACAATTTAACGAAAAATAATGTGCTAAATTATAGGCAGCATATTCGCGTCTGAAGACTATCAACATTTTACAATTTAACTAGTTATATTACAATCTAACGGATTTTACAATTTTACGGTGACATATACAAATCACTGTATCTTTGAAAATATTGAATTTTGATGTAGGGTTTCTTCTGAGAAGTTACTAATATTTAAGAGTACTATTAATTTATACAATTTAAAAAAAAAGTCCGATCGCCTATTGAATTCAAACGACAGAAATGCGTATTGCGAAAGTAATTTTATTTCCTTCTAGTATAAAGTTAGTTTGTTATAATTGTATCAACGTTATTTTTGTTTTCGTTTCGGTTTTGTTTCTCTAGTTCTGTCATCTAATTTACACTTGATTTCATTTGTATTTCTGTTATTGATTGCTTTTAGAATCAACTCCGGTTTCTTAATTCCTATCTGTCTATCTAATCTTGAAACAATTAGTTCTGGAAGAATACAATTAAAATAGAACTTCTTTAATTCTTCTTCCATATCATTCTAAAGTAGTATATTTCCATTCAATAGCATTTTTTGATGATTCGCCATCTTCATGATCATGATTTTTAATCCTGAAACAGAATTATATGTATATGGTATATTATAGTATTTGTTAATGTAGCAGTATTAGGGCTGTTAGTAGTAGCATACTATAGCTATAGTTATGCTACAACTAGACAAGGATACATATTTAGAAGCTATGTTAAAATAATGATACTCACGAGCAAGAGCATACTTAGTCATTGTAACTGTATTTTTTATAAATATATTGAACGAATACTTTCGATTTTATCAACTTAACGGTGAGTGCCTTTTTCGGCATTTTCGCACGGCGCAGTCTTAAGCATAAGAATTTTTGTAACTTACATATGGCCGATTTTTCAATCGTCAGATAACTCTTACCTGAGGAATAAATATGTGACATTAACAGATTTTTCATACAAAATCTGTCAAAGTTAAATATTTATTCCTCAGTTAAGAGTTATCTGACGATTGAAAAATCAGCCCTTAGAAGTATAAGAACTTTGAATGACAAATAAACGATTATGCTTATGATTAGGATGTAGTGAATTTCACTGAAGATCTGTCAAATGATTGTAGAGTTCTTGTTAAGCTTTTATTATTATTATTGCTATTTTTGAATAATAGAATAATGTTTTAAAGCAGCCCTAGATCAAGATGACTCAGGATAAATTCTCAATGCGACATTAGCTCCAACATTACGGTTAGTTAACGGGAACATTTCAAAATAGACCACTTTTGTGAGTTACCAGCCGTCAAATTACTGCCGGTGCGTTTATAAGAGTCGATTAAAAAGAGAAAGCACAGTAGCATACTTCTATTTCTATTACTGTGTAATCAGATGATGGAAATGTACTATCAGGGAATCTAATTCATAAGCAGATAGAGTTCTCATAATTTATTCGAATTATAGTAATATGTATAATGATGTCAAACTGACATTTCGTTGACAAAATTTAGATTGTGACTGCATATTTTAGATTGTCATTACTCATTATAATGCGAAAAAATTATGAGAACACTCTATCTGCTTATTAATTGAAATTAAAAAATATATTAGATTCCCTGATTGTACATGGATTTTTAGTTGTAAGTACTGTTTTTACTTCATTTTTGTAATATAATATTTCCTACTTACGATTTAATATTTTACCTATTCATTATGAAATAAACTCATATTATGGACAGAATTAATGGAATATTATCAATTATTATTGTATAAGTTGATACCTACGCAGAGAGTAAAGACGCATAACCGTATCAAAATATTTTTAATAGTTTTGAACTTGGATGACATCCAATATTCACCGTGAGAGAACCTGAATTTACACAAAATTTATTTACAATTTAGTACTAAAATTAATTTATATAGCTGACGGATTAAATTTTACCACTATCGTAAACTATTTTATTGTATTTTTACTAGCTTTTATATTTTATTTTTTCACTAGTGTAACGGCCCGTTTCAATAACCTATCTATAACTATTTATTGGAAACGTCAAATTTGTATCGCAAAAAATCGACAAATAATTGAATGACGACGTTTTTAACAAATAGTTATACATAATATACAGGTTATTGAAACGGGCTGTAAATTGTTCCCTATGAGCTGTCATTTTGGTATAATAATATAAACATTATCACAGGAACATACATATTACCTAGTAATATTTTGTTTAGGTTTTGTTTTGCGGTAACCAGCTTTTGAATATATCAAAAAAAAAAATCCGCCCCAAAAAGGAGTAAATTTTACATTGTTTATTTTCAATGTAGGTACTTATGTAATAATTACATATTTTTCGTAGATCATTAGATATGAGAAAGTGTATCTTATTTTATAATACACATTCGCCAAGACGAACCAAGCGAAGCGCCAGGGCACTACCAGAATACATTTTCTTTGAGCGTTTTGTCGATTTTTGAACCCTCATAACTCGGTTTTGGATTATACCAGACAATCGAATTAAGCAAAAAACGGCTAAACCACATAATATATGTAGTTTGTGAAGTTATGCTTGTAGAGTCAAAGCTTTGATTTTACATGAGATCTAATAGATTTTTGATAGTGCGAGTCATCATTTTACATGAAAATGTTTTTGATGGGATAAAACATATTATGTTAAGAGTGTTTATTTCAATAGGCACCTTTTGATTTACTACAATAACTGCTTTAGTGGCAGTTATTGTAGTAAATCAAAAGGTGATACGATTGAAAATGTAGCTGGTATCTGATTTATATGCAGCGTTAAATAAATAAACATTATTGACGGATTACTTGTGACAAATGTATGTTTAATATACTACCAATCCATAAAATATGTCCACTATTGTATTGTGTCATGACACTAAGCATATATATAAATAATATTTTGTTCACTTTGTTTGTCTCTAGTAAACAGTTTATAGTGTGACGCATCTGACGTCTGCTATAAATTAAGAAGTGTTTTGGCAATCTTGTGATTTTTAACACTTCTAATATTATTATATTACCACCAGCAAATATAATATCTAAAATTATTTATAACTGCAGTAAAATTTAAAAATTTCAACGATATTTTTGCAAGTGCAAGGTGACTTACGCTGTGACTTTCAATTTGTTGATTTTATTACACATTTACATTATTATAGTTAAACATTATATTATACCTAGGTAAATAAATTAAGAATATTTTTATTATGTTCGTGTGTTTTTTATCGTTAGTTTATCCGTACAGTAGGATAACATTTTTATTTCTTTATTTGTCTTTAAGATTATCAGAATTACCTACTCATTAATTATTATTAAGTAGGTAAATATTTTAATAATAATTGTTATTTTATATATTTATCTTGAAATTAATAATTTCCTTAGTGTTATTTAAAATAATTACCCAAGAATAATAAATAATATTTCAAATTAAATCTTCACATGTGTTGTTAAAGTTTATTATTATTACGTCCGTGATAGAAATAATAGTAATTTCGCTAAAATCATTTCTGTTATTTACGTTCAAATAAACATTAATATTGTTTGAACTAGTATTAAATTTTGTGTATTTATTACAATTATTACTTAGTTCATAAAATGAGGCAAGTTGAGAGATGTTTATCTGTTTCGACCTCAAAATAACTCGGTATCCTAGCAACTTCAGTTTGTAAACACTAACATTATGACTTGCGCGTATCTGCCATCTGGTTAGCTTCGACACCTTGTATTTTATGTTTTAATATTTGATTCATAAAATTCTCGTTTAGATCTAGCTACCAATTGCGATAAGTTCTATATTATTTCAAAGTTTCTAATTTTATAATTGTTGATATTAATAATATTTGTTTTCTATATTTTGTCTTCGATCGTTATTTCTACCATTATATGAAGTATCTTATATATAATTTATAATACTCATTCAATTTACTTTGTGTCGTCGTGAATGTTGCTCGAAGCAGTTTTGTTGTTGAATGACGACAATTTTGATAAGGCGAAGCCGTAGGTAGTTACCGTGGGAAACTTTTGTTTTGTGGCAAAGGTATGGGAACCAAATTGAAGCGTGTTAAAAGTACCATGATAAGTAAGATATAAATAGGTAATAATAAAACAATAAAAATCTACTACACGCATGATGATTAACTTTGAATTCTAAAATATTTTTATATACTCGTAATTAGTATGAGTAATAATTATTTAGGTTAGTAATATTTAGGGAAATAAGTGATAATATATTATATAGGTTAAATGCCAAGCATAAAAATAATAGTAACTGAACATGTTTTTTTTATTACTCTTAACTCTACCCCATAGAAGATGGACAATGGCAATGGATATTTCCCGGACAATTTAATTATTTCAATAGTTATTATCAAAATGCCCTCTCTTATTGGTTGTTTCTTATAATGTCCGGGAATTATAATATATGTATAATTATGACCCATTTATCAATTGGTCCATAACATATTATATTATACCTGAAATTAAACCCTACAAATATTATCATATTCAATTTTCGGTACAATCCCGCACAAAAATAACCTTATTCAAATATGTAACGCAAATTAAAGAACAATATGTATGCATGTGTTGTGGAAAGTCCAAGAACAAAGCACAATGCAACAAAAGTTTATTATCAGGCCGCATTTTTGTGGGCCCGCAATGGGAACCGGAAGAGTACAGTAAACACTCCATTGCGAAATAAAGCAAAACAGTGCGTGTTCTGTTTGTTCGCGCCGTGTTGACTGTGCCTTATCCACTATCGTGAACTAGGACGGTGCATCGACCCGCCCCCCTCTCCCCATCTCTTTCTCCCCCCTGTCTCTCATCTCTCCGTCTCTCCACGAGATCTGTATCATTAGACCCACGAATAAACAAAACCAGATACAAATTACTAACACTCCACCCGTAAATTAGCCGGGATGGCTCGCAGTTGTTTATATTATGTAATGCACGCGCGATTTATATTTAAGTAATTTTGGGAATATTTCAAAATCTGAAAATGCTTCTTAGGTCACTAGAAACAGTTCATGAAGCAATTTCCTGTAAATAATTAGCTATATTTCAGTCAATATCAACATCAAAGTACAGAATACAGGTCGGTTTTAATGTTAATATGAGAGGAGCTGGGAATAGGTATTTTATACACAACTAGCTGTCCCGACAAAGGTTGTTCTGCCTTAACTATGAACTGAAATTTCTTACCGTTTAAACCTTCCCTGAACTGATACGATTATTTTAAGATCAAAATTAGCCAAATCGGTCGAGCCGTTCTGGAGTTTTAGCGAGACTAATGAACAGCAATTTATTTTTATATATAAAAAGAAGAAAAGAAGAAGATATACACCCAACTAGTGGTAAAACTAATGATCTCCGCGCTGATGATCATGTATCATAATATGCTTGGCATCATTAACCGTAATATTAGCGCCGAGCGCCGCGGCCTCTTACGTATGTGGGCCGTAAAATTTGAAGTACAACCTTCTTAATACGGCGTGTGCTTAGTGCTACGTAGTATTAGTGAAAACTTTCCAGACTGTTGTTTGTGGCTTCTACGCCGTAGAAATAAAGCGTCTTTAATGTGACGCATCACGCAATATTTTAAAACGCAAATAAAGTTTATTTTCCGCTTTAAAGTTTTGCTTTTTTGGAGCATTGTCTAATTATTAAATTAGATTATTGCCTTGCTCTAGTGCAATTCGATGTCTCAAGATAGACAGTTTTAAGTTACAATCGAATGCAATATAGTGTTTGCCTGTAATTTTAAGGTTCCGTACCTCGAAAGGAAAAAACGAAACCCTTATAGGAACCCTTATAAGTTATAGGTCCGTCCGAATGTCTGTCAAGACCCTTTTTCTCAGGAACGCTTGGAGGTATCAAACTGGAATTTATATCAAATACTAAGGGCTACGGTCTCTTGGAGCTGTGAAAAAATCAAAATTCTAAGAGAACGCAATTAAAAAAATACAGCCGTCAATGCCGCAAACTTCCGCAAATTTTCGACACTCGCAAAGTCAAAACCTACAGGGTAATTTCCGTGAACTCAGTCTTGAACTGAATCTTGAAATTTATTTTATAATACCTTAAAGCTGTAACAAAATCACTACAGGTTTGTCCGGAACCTCGGTGCGCAAGTCCTCTCTTGCACTTGGCCGGTTTTTTATTACATAAATGTATAGATTGCTCTGGAAATAAGAAAGTTTACAAAAGGAACAGTAGGTATACTTTAAATCAATATTTTCAAAGAAATTGCGAGTTGTTTGAAGTCTGAAGAACTAAGAAGTACCTACTTTTGTGAGACTCGTGAAAACGCCAATACAAAAGTCTTGACAGCAGGTGACGAGTGACGTCACGCGCCTGTAAGTTACTACTTGCTACAGACAGATCGGGTGTACCACTTTTGAACAATACATTTTTATTAAACAATTAAAAAAACAATTTTTCCTTTAGCTGTATGCTATATGACGTTGCTTCGTACCAAATTTCAAGATTCTGAGTTCACGGGAAGTACCCTGTAGGTTTTGAGTTTGCGAGTGTCGAAAATTTGCGGAAATTTGCGGCATAAAATAAAATAACAAATCAAAAGATACCGCTTTGCGTTGGCTTATAAGTTTGATTTTTTCACAGCTTCAAGGGACAGTAGACCTCAGTATTTGATATAAATTCCAGCTTGATACCTCCACGCGTTCCTGAGAAAAAGGGACTTAACAGACAGACGGACAACATAGCGATCCTATAAGGGTTCCGTTTTTGCCTTTCGAGGTACGGAACCCTAAAAAAAGATACACAAAAAAGATAATGCTCGAACCATTAAAATATTTTAGTTCGTCATAATATAATGAATAACTAATCCTGCATCTCTTATAACTTTACATCTGAAACGGGTTTTTCGGCGTGAATTTAAATCGTTCAGCGTAAGGTTTGTAGAGGTTAAAATTATTTTCGTGTAGCTAATACATTATTCCTTTTACGATTATGATAAACACATGATAAATCGAAGGCTTCGCTTGAATAATGGATAACAAATCTCAGATCAAATCAATGTTCTATTTTTTGACACAATAAAATAAATGATGGCTCTGTAATAAGTGTGCGTGTGTATTTGGCTGTCTTTGAAAGTTAGAAAAACGAAGGGTTCCGTATCATCAACAAAAATGTCTGTTGTATGTGACCCCCCTTGAACATTTATTTTATTCTGTTTTTTAGTATTTGTTGTTATAGCGGCAACAGAAATACATCATCTGTGAAAATTTCAACTGGCGACAGCAGACAGAAGGACAGACAGACGGACGGACAGTGTAGTCTTAGTAATAGGGTCTCCTTTGACCCTTAGCGTACGGAACCCTAACTATGTTTCATTTAATCATTATCCCCATTTTGTTTTACTTTATTTGTTTTTACAATAGGTATTTAATTTTCGTTTTATTGTAATGTAATGTTGTAATTATCTTGTTAATTTTATTTTTATACTCTGTCTATAATATTAAGTTCATAAGAATATAACACAACTTTTTATACACACTTTTCCACTTTATTTAGATTTTTACAATAATTAAATATAAACACGACCGGTTTCGATTAACTCATCATCAGGTGAGTCATCATCACCGGTTAATCGAAACCGGTCGTGTTTATATTTAATTATTGTAAAAATCTAAATAAAGTGGAAAAGTGTGTATAAAAAGTTGTGTTATATTCTTATGAACATGAATTTCCACCAAGAACCAACAGTACATTCAATCAGTTATATAATATTATTAAGTTTTATAACATTGCTCCTACAGACAAACTGAAGAACAGTTTTGTAGGACTTTATTTTATATTTTGTTTTCATTTGTATGAATTAATAAATAAAAGATAAATGTGTGTACGGAACCAGGTTTCTTTTGTAGCGTACGTCGAAACCTGCCATTGTGTTAACTATGTTGTGTTGTGAATGAAGTACTACGAGTACATACAGTTGAGTTGTGCCCTGGGGTCACGCACATTCTTTTGACGAGATTCTGTGACTAGATAATATTACGTTCTATTATACCCGTTATGCGTACATGACTTTTGTGAAAAGAATAGCTTTTGCCCGCGGCTTCACTGCCGTAAACAAAACTGTTTTTGTATGACTGATTTCATATGAAACGTGTATCTTTTTTGTAGAGTTAAATTTTGAATAGCTATGTCGAAAATGAAGGGAAGCGTCGCGTATCATCGCAGTGTGAATTTACCCTTAATAGAAGGGTTTTCCATGTTGACATGCAAGTGTACTGTGTAACTTTTCTTTGTAAAAATGGCGTTGTTTGTAAAAGGTGTAGTAATTATCGCGTTCGTCCTTTGTTTGCTAAGCAGTACAAAGTGAAATGATAAAGTGCGGGATATGAGTCACGCCGATGAATATTTAAACATTTTCCTTCTCACTCCTTCCTCTTGCTCTTCTCTTTAGGCGTTATCAATTTTGCAAAAACTCGGCGCGTAACTTTACGCCTTCGTCATGTACCCTCGTTCGCACTAGCACTTTTCTATTGCGTGATGAAAAAGCGATAAAATAGAAAACCGAACACTTGGCAGCGCTTTAAAAAGGCGACGAACACGTGAAATATTTTGATATAGTTATTTTAACAAACGATCAAAGGAAAGAGGTATATGGTATCGTACTGTCCAGCCGCACCCCCCAAAGCCACCCTGGATAAATGAATCTAAATTAAATAGAAGGGACGTCGTTAATATTATGAGACTTCGTTCCGAACACATTCGATGCAATAAATTCGCATTTCTTGTGAAAAAAACTACTTCACCAAACTGTGAAACTTGTAATATTGTTGAAGATATATACCATATATTGATGGAATGTGTGCGGAAGTCGGAACAGGTCTGTTAGGGATAAAATGATTAAAGAATTGAACCAAGTAGGTGGTTGTAATAGTTTTCTAGAGCTTACCCGCTGTCTGAGGGAATTAGAACACTATTACAACTTATCGATAATAATCGACTATAGCTGTTGTACATTGTACCATAGTGCTGCTTATTTACCAGGGCGACTTATTCGCAAAGCGACAAAGCCATTTTATATAAGAATAAAAAAAAATGTGAACAGATATGTATCTGTTCACATTTTTTTTAACAGATACATATCTATTCACATTTTTAATATATATTGTTTGTGGTATTTTAGTATATATATTTAACATAGAAATGCATATTTCGTTCTAGTCTAACGCGCGATAAAAAGGCATATAGTACCTAGACTAGAGGTAATGTGCTCGTTGCCAAAACGATAGCTCGAGTTCATACTCGTGAGTAATTACTTAAAGCGACCATCTCGTGGCGAAAATCTTACAAATAACGGTTTACGCGGGTTCTTGGGCAGCGTCAGCGACGATCGTAGTAAAGTCATTTGCTGTAATGGTCTCTTCGACTTAACTACTCCATTTAGCTACGAACGATTCTCATCTTTATTTGTACAGCAAATAAGGTTCAAATTTTATTTTCGTGGACGTTTTATGAGGCTAATCGTAGGTCTTCGCTCATTAGAATGTAGATGAAAGAATTTGAAATATAGCGCCGTGCGATCTATATTTTAATTAGAACAAAATGAGACCTTTGAAATTGTGTACAATGTTGCATTAATTATTATTGCTTAATTTTGATACAGGCTACGCTATAAACTCTTCTAGCATAATGTATATCTGTAACCTGTCGGAAAGGCTATTCAAATTGTACTTGAAGTTCAATTTTACGCATATTATGCATAGATGTTATTAAAAACTAGCATTAAATTCCCACAGCTTCGCCCGTGTGAAACAGAAAACCGTTTTATGCCTTGGGGTTGAATTGTGAAAAATCCTTTCTTGGTGGATGCCTACGTCATAATATGAGAAATACGTGTGCAAAATTTTAAATGTTTAGCCCTTACGGTTTGGCCTGTGCGTTGATACATCAGTAAATCAGTTTTGCCTTTTATATATATTATAACATAATATATAGATAGATATAGGATAGTATGATAATAATGTTAATTATAAAAATGGATTGCAAATTTAATGCATCGCTAAAACTCGAGAACGATTGGACCGATTTGGCTAATTTTGGCCTTAAAAAATCGTATCAGCTCAGGGAATATATTTATAGGCGCGACAGAACAATGTGTGTCGGGGTGATTAATACAATATGCATAATGTTACTGCCATTTATAACATTTTAATAATAATCGCTGAATAATTTAAACTCGCAACTAATTATATATTTTAAAACATACTATACTTGTTTTGAAAGTCATAAGCGAATATTCCACTACAATAACTGCGAGGCACTAAGTAATTATGTTCCACGTCAAAGTTCAAAAGATACAAGTTGCAAAATTAGATACAACTATTTTGTGACGAGTCCGTGTGAAACTTTTTGAGTGAATGCAGACTATGTTTACACAACAGAAGCAATATCTAACGTGAGCTAATGTTGGTTCAAAGTACGTTCTTATGAAATTATAAGAATATATTAAAAACTTCAATTTTAAAATTAACTTTTCGCTAAATTATTTTTCCAATTTACGACGTTTGAAGAACGTGTATTTAGTCTAGACATGAGGTAACATATTAACATTTTATATCTCGTGCTTTTACCAATTTTGTAGTTGATATGAAAAGTTTTAGACTCATCATCGTCAAGTAGGTACTAACGGTTACTACTTAGGTAATAACGCTAACTTACTACAAGTTGTCAAAGCTCATGGTGGACTGGTTTGAAGTGGTTGTGCTACACATAACACAAGTAAGTAAATCTGAAACATAAATGTAAATTTGGAGGTTCGATACATTTAATTGATTTTACCTTTTATCTAATGCTGTAAACGAGACAATCTTGTATGTATATTATAATTGATTTCTCAAAAAACGGCTGCAAATATTATTACCACATTCAACGAAATTACATATAAGACGAAATTAATCGATCTAGCTAGGTCTTATCTGCTGGGAAACTGCGTATTTTAAGATATATGTTTTTTCTTTCGTCGTGCAACAATATATCAATAATATCAACTCTAATATGTCAGTCCGATTGGCATTTTGGTATGCGTATGTAGAATTTTTGCTTTCTTTGAAAATTCGTATTCGGGTTCGAATCCCGGTCAGACAAATATTTATGTAATTCTCTTTTCTTGGAACGAAGTTCCTTATCGCGCGTTGTGAAAGGGGGCTAGACGGAAAAAATTCTTACGAAAAGTTGTCACGACACTTTTTTAATTACAAAAGATAATTTTATTTTTTATAAAAATTAAATATTTACGCGTATACATTTATTATATTGATGTATGTATGTATGTATGTGTGTATCAAAATCAAAATCAAATCAAAAAAGTTCTATTTCCATATGGGTTACAAAGTAACGCTTAAAGAATTGTCCCTACTTGATGCCTACCACCGGTTCGGGAACTAACCCGGCGAGAAGAACCGGCGTAAGAAACTCGCACTGGAGAATTGTTCTTTTCAAAAAAAAATGAAGTTGTTTACAATTTGAAAACTTAGGTCTAGGTATATAATATTGACAAAAGTCAGATACATATTGTAGTACATAGAAGTAGCCTTGCAGGTGGTCATCCTATTCCCAAGGTGTGCGGTCATCAATAAAATCATTGACCTTATAATAGGCTTTTGCACACAAACGTTCTTTAACTACTTTTTTAAATTTATTAATGGAAATTTTTTTAACGTTTTCTGGGATTCTATTGTATAGGCGTATACATTGACCTTTAAATGATTTGCTTACTTTACTTAGTCTGATCACCGGTATATCTAGCTTGTGCTTATTTCTAGTGTTTCTACAGTGATTGTCGCTTTTAGTTTTAAAATTACTAATATTCTTTCTAACATATAATACATTATCCAAAATGTATTGAGAAGCGACGGTTAGAATACCTATTTCTTTAAACTTTTCTCTCAGAGATTCAAAGGGGGACATTTTGTAAATTGAACGTATTGCTCGCTTCTGCAGCACAAATATCGTATTAATGTCTGCGGCACTTCCCCATAAAAGGATGCCGTAAGACATTCTACTATGAAAGTAACTAAAGTAAACAAGTCGCGCCGTGTCTTCGTCAGAAATTTCTCTAATTTTTCTGACTGCATATGCTGCAGAACTGAGCCTATCTGCAAGATTAGCAATATGAGGACCCCACTGTAATTTACTATCTAGTGTTATACCTAGAAATACAGTGGTGTCCACAAGATTCATTTTCTCATCATTTAATAGTATATTGGTTTGAACTTGCCTAACATTGGGCAATGTAAACTTTAAACATTTTGTTTTTTTGGAATTTAAAAGTAAGTTATTAACATTAAACCAATGTACTATTTTTGAGAGAGCACTATTTACCTCGTCGTAGTCTGACTGCTGTCGCTTCACATTAAAAATTTGTATGTATGTATGTATGTATGTAATGTATGTATGGATAATATCGGTTCGGATATTGTATTATTATTTATTTTATAATTTTATATATACATGTACTGTCTGTCTGTATGTCTTTTTTTTTTTGCTATAGTAAGCTATTGTAAGCTGTGCGGCGTCGCATGTTTCTCTGTCTGTCTCTCTCTCTCTTATAGAAAGCAAGCCAGATATTTTCATCCGGAACTTCGTTCCATCCGGGTGTCCCTTGACAAGTTTTTTTTTTTTTCAATTTTTCAGAACTCCGAGCAAAGCTCGATTACCCAGGTATCACATTTTAATCGACTAGTAGATATCAATTAATACGGAATGAATTGTTTGTATGGCGTCACCGGAGGGTCGCGGTCCCGTCAGTCGAATTCAACTAACGATGGTGACTCGTGATTTTATTGTTCCCCCGATAATGAACGATGACTTTCTCCCGTTGTCTTTGTTTGCCGGTGACATTGACGGGAGGACGTAATCGCACCCCCGGGCCAAAGGGCTGCCAGAAAATAAATAATGGAAAGTGAACCGAAACTCGAACCGAAAATCGGAATACCTCCCTCCGCCAACTTCGCTCCCTTATTATTAGTTTTCATAGAGCTTAACGTTTCGGGAATTTGTTTACGTCCAAAGTCTTCTTAGGTGAAAGTTAAATTAATAATATTGTAAAGTTTTGACATTTAACGTTTGGTTTAATTATTATTTATCGGTTATAAAACCTAGAAAGGGAATTAATTGATTGGAATTGTGCCGAATTTTGTATTTGGTAACTTGTTTGATGGCGAACAAAGTTTTGACAACATAACAGGTCTTGATATTTTACTTAGTTTAGTTTTAGGTTACCTTGAAAAAGATCAGATAAAAAATTTAATGTCGACCAATATTTGAGCAGCTCAAACACGAGATAGAAAACGCTCAATCGAAAGACCAACTTACTGCACATATAGACGTATATTACAGACGAGGCATTTTGAGGCAAAAACTGTCCCAACTTAAATGGCCCGACTTTTAAAGTTGATTGGGGCCATTTTGATATTTGAGGTATGGGGAAATTAAGATGGCGTAACTTTTCCTGGTATGAAGATTTATTCTATCAAATGTAAGCCTATCTTTAGTTTTGATATTTTTGTCTGTAGACTCCAAATAATGCAATCTTCTGTGTACGGTTAGGTAGACCGTTTGGTTCGCACTCGAGACAGTGCAGGTTCGAATCAAAGGTTGTGGCGTGTGCCAATGAGACTTTTTCAGATCTCAAGTATATTATACGGACGCTCTAACGGTGAAGGAAAACATCGTGGGGCTCCTTCACCGTTAGAGCGTCCGTATCGCCATTGTCTGGGGCCAAACATGTGCTGGTTTCCCAGCACATGTTTGGCCCCAGACCAATCATTCCTCTGGACTAGGCTGACTATGTTGTGAGAATGCCGTATGAGTTTGGGCAACCATACGACATTTAAAAACCAACTG
Source organism: Glaucopsyche alexis (assembly GCA_905404095.1). Taxonomy (NCBI): domain Eukaryota; kingdom Metazoa; phylum Arthropoda; class Insecta; order Lepidoptera; family Lycaenidae; genus Glaucopsyche; species Glaucopsyche alexis. Next base: position 14,801,374 of record FR990059.1, read on the forward strand.
TCCCAGGCACTACAGTATTTCGGAGTAGTTACTTCGCTCGGAGAATACTGTATAAATCATGCATTAACGGATGAAAAGGCCTAAGTGTGTATGGTTAGTTTTTTACCTTGTATGTGAAACCATGATAATGATTCTGGCAAAGTATGTGGGCATTACCGCTGAGGCGTGCCCTGTCCGTACGCTCGGCGTCCCGTGACGGACGTCGTATGCGCTGACGCACGTTCGACACCTACTAATTAACTCGTGCTATAGATACACACTAGCTGATGCCCGCATCTTCGTTTGCATAGAATAAAAGTAGCCTATGTTGGACCGTATAACATCAGCGATTAGCCAGTGTAAATCCCGTGAAAATAGGTCCAGCCGTTTCAGAGATTAGCCGGAACAAACAGACAGCTGACAGACAGACGGACTGTCAAAAAAAAAAAAGAAAAGGATATTTTATTGTGAGTACCGTATATACTTTCAGAATATGCATTAAGTGAATTACAAACAGAAACAGATTTATTTATTTATCTGTTTAGATACCATCACTAGTTTGCGGAAACAATTTTCTTAAGATCTTGTTATTATGTTGTATCAAATTAAATCAAAGGTAAGTTAATTTGAGTTACGAAATGAGTGTAAGCTGCCTACGCGAGCGCCGCAGGGAACACATAACCATTACTTAAAATAGCTCTCTAGTTTCGTCTTAATCTATACTAATATTATTAAGAGGAAAAGTTGGTTTGTGTTTTTGTTAGCATTGAATAGGATCCGAAACTACTGGACCAATTTTGATGAAATTTGGTACAGATAGAGATTAGACCACTAGGAAGGACATATACTACTTTTTATCGCGGAAAAATGTACGGTTCCCGGGGATTTCCTTTTGCATGTACATTATCTAGTCGTTGTAATATGTAAGTAATGATTATTTATTAATAGAAACATAAAGTTCACATTACAATATAAAAAACAGAATTAAATTTTAGTTAACATATCTAAGTAGGTAATTATTACTAAGCCAAACTAAATTGAAACTATATTTCATAATACTTTGATAAAAAGTAAACATAGCCGTCTGACGTCACGTCATGATAAAATTAGATAGACGTTTTCATATTGCGAATTATTATTTTCATTTGATACCATCTGTTACTCCACTTTTTACGGGCGAAAAAAAAAAAAACAAATCTTCGGTTCGGTATTGAGAGATTATTGTATATTGTAACGGTAGTGCGACAAAAACGATATCAATTAACTTTTTTTCTCGAGTTTGAAAGTTTCGAGTTGCAATCGCCCGGAGCATCGGAGCATTAGAGCGTTTTCACATTATCCGACCCGATATCGGGGCAAGCGAATTTTTTTTTTAGTAGCCTATACTGTCCCACTGCTGGGCAAAGGCCTCCCCCAAGGTCTTCCATTCCTCTCGTTCCTGCGCCACCGTTGGCCAGCCTGGCTGGTATGCATCCAGCTCATCGCGCCATCTTTTCTTAGGTCGACCACGGCGGCGGCGTCCGTCTTCTGGTACCAAGTCTGTGGTAATCTTTGCCCAGCGGTCGGGATGCATGCGGCTAGCATGACCCGCCCAATCCCACTTTAGCTTGGCAGCCTTAGTGATCGAGCGACATGTTAAAAAATATTTTAGATTCGATAACCAATACAGGAGCAGACAATTCTAAAGGCATATTATATGGGGTATGAAAATCTATGGGAGTAAAATCGAATTCATGGTGTCACACGGTCACGCGGTACGGTGTCACGATGTTAGCCGAAGATACTTACATCGGTCGCTTTGCATTGCTCACCAAATTTTACTTTTTAGAGTAAATGTCAAATCGTGCGTCGTAGCTATCACACACACTTTTTTCTAGACTTTACTTGCTCCGGCATTGTATCGGCGACCGATGTCGGAATCGGATCGGATAGTGTGAAAGTACTCTTACGCTCGAAATCGTCTTGGCCGTGCGATTGCAACGAGATCGATTTGTTTTGCTCCGTTTTGTTCGGGCTTAAATTGTAACGATTAAGGCCTCCGCGCTCTCGAGATAGAGAAATTAGTTGTGAAACTAATCTAGATAATTTCTTATTAGTTTATCTTGCATTGCATGGCGGAGATATTTTATTTCTTCAAGTTCACACATTTCAAGTTCAAGGAATATTAAATAGGAAAAGAAATTCTCCTCCTTTAATAAAATATTATAATTCGTATAGATGCCTACATCGTACCTACATGGCGATGATGATGACTTCGGAAGTTATTCTGCGGTTCAAAAGTAAATTAAGTTTGTTTACATATTTAACCCCCCAATGTTCAGAATCCGGATACTACATTCCCACAGTTTTTTATTAAGATAACGTTTTGTTTAGAACCAGGAGTACCTCGATCACTTCACACCTAAGTTTTGGAACATCAGCTCCAGTCGAAATTTTGTATAAGATACCTAACGACTAACTAATGAGGGTGTGAAAGAACTTGAATGTTTATTTTGTTTATTATTTACAAATATTTAGCTTGTACCGAGAAGTTACTTTTTTTTTTTTTTGTATTTTATAAAAAATGTTTATTTGACCTGTAATGTTGCCTATACCTATATCATAGTAAAACAGGGTCGTTCAAAGTCCATACTAATATTATAAATGTGAAAGTTTGTGATGATGTATGGATGGATGGATGGAAAAATTACTAAACGGATTTTGATGTTATTTGGTATGGTAGTAGTTTAGGCTCTGGATTAAAACAAAGGCTACTTTTTGTCCGGAAAAAGTACAGTGTTCCCGAGGGACACTATATTTACGCGGGCGGAGCCGCGAGGAACAGCTAGAAAAAAGTATATTTTGAAATTCTAAATCTCAATACTCTTTTGTATATAAACTAAAACTGTGTAAAAAAAAAACAAATTAGGCGACGTTATAGGCCACTGAACGCCACGAACAATGTAGTTTGCGTTCCCCACCGATGTTTAAAAGAATCAACAGTCAACAACGTCGTAAAAGGTCGGAGCGTAAACAGATAGAATTTACAGTCACTCACTTCCCCTCTTTTTGTTTCCAAATAAAAAGATCTAAATCTTTAACACTGTTGTTACTTAGAGTTTGGGAGAGCAATTATTTTAATTGTCGCCCGTAAAGAGTTTGTTGCGAATTAATTTCTATGAGTGTTTTTGACCTGTACATTTTAAGGTTATAGAATGCACAAAAAATGCAAGTAAAAGTAACAACAAATATAATAACGATCAATTTCAATAACCTACTAATACCCTCTCTGCTAAAGTTGTCACGCAAAAAACCAGCATATGCTGGTTTTTTGCGTTTCAATAAACTAACTTAGATAAAGGAATCTTTGTTTCGCTGACAGCGATACCAAATGTGACGTTTTTAACAAATAGTTATGGGTAGATAGGTTACTGAAACCGGCCGTAAATAACAATGAATGGATTTTTTATAAATTCGATTGTTATCTTTATTTAGAAAAGAAATCTAAGGTGAATTGAAAATGTTAATAAAAAGTCGAGAAAAATAGCTTTACAGATTTCTCGATTCGTGTATAAAATCGCACAGGGCCGTATTAAAAAAAAACGAATGCCAGTTGTAATGGTACAAGTCAATATTGGCTATTGTTTCATGAACAGTGCCATTTTTGCCCGACCCATTGTCTTGCCTTGCCTTTGATTTCACTTAACAATCGGAAAAGATTTCACTTCTGACGATACAAAGTGAATAACGTTGAGTAATACCTGCTTATTAGTTCACCTCCAATGAATTGTTTTCATTTTAGGGCTGCTATTAATACATTTTTCTTTCTAGTTTTCTACGCAGATTTAGCAGACGCACTTAAATAACTTTCTTTTAACGAAGCTTTAACTTTTTTCGTGTTTATAATTACAAAAACTCATTTATCTTCTCTCTCCAAGTTACATAACATCCGTCCGTCTGTATGTCTGTTCCGGCAAATCTCTGAAACGGCTGAACCAATTTTGACTGGGCTTTCACATCAGATGTTACAATGAGAACCTAAAATTGCTTTTATCTTAGAGGTTCCGTTAAAAAATAGATTTCCGTTTTTATTAGATCCACGCAAACAAAGTTACGGGCTCAAACTAGTTCAAAGGTATAATAATCAAGTGTAAATAAATAAGTATATATTATATTTGTATTATGTTACGTTAGTAATATAATATATTCTTTGTCCTTATGTCTGTTTCATTTTTTTATTGAGTTGTCATTATTCCTTTTATTCATTATCCTATTATATATTATTATATTATATTCCTTTTATATATTATCATTGACGTATTATACTTATTCTGTTACATTTATTAATTATATCTTAATTATATAAATTGGCATAGGCAATAAACACAATCGTAGTTTTTAATTAGGCAATTCCACACGATAACAGGGGCGTATGTTTCATTAATTTCCCATAATGAGAAATTGTATAAATATTTATACCAAAAATTCATATTAAAATTAATACTTGTGGCAAGTTTGTGACAAGCGAGTGGGTGGCATAAATGGCGAAGTAACTAGGTGTAATTAAAAAAAAAAAATTACACGCTATGTCTACCTGACATAGCGTGTAATTTTTTTTTTATTTGAATACCCGAACCCCAACTTTCAATTTATTTTTGTTAAATAATCGTCTTTATATCATTAACTGATTTTTGCAGTTTGGATCAATCAAAAAGCGTTAAACGTTGGTTTGACGTCTATGAGAATACCATTTTGCTGTTTGAACATATCGAGACTGCATCGAAACTCAATTGTATTGTAAGATTATATTAGCATAATCGACCTAGAGATCGGATTAGACTTTGAGCTTAATAAACTAAATTATTGACAATGTACGACTTGCCACCTTTACTTGCCAGGCAATAAGTCCAAGTTACTACTTATCCTACTGCCTTAAAACAATTGTACTTTAGCACTTCTATACTAATATTATAAATGTCCCTGGTGCGACGAAGCGAAGGGTCTGATCCGTGAGCTGGGCCGACGGCTGCGGGACTGTGGCAACGACCCCCGCTCCGGGGCGTACCTGGTTCAGCATGTTTCCCTGGCCATTCAGCGCGGCAATGCGGCTAGCGTCATGGGAACATTTGAGCCCGGTATGCTGCGGGGTGGGCTTTTCTCCTGAGGTTAGCTTCGTAGGTACTAGTAGGTAGGTATAGACTATAGTGTATTATTCCATTGTTTTATTTTATTAAATCCACACCGTATTGTATTTAGATAGTACCTAAGTTTTTATATTAATTGTATTTACCTAATGTGAAAGTGTATCTGTCTATCTGTCTGTTACCTCTTCACGCTTTAATCGCTGAACCGATTTTTATGAAATTTGGTATAGACATACTTTGGGTCCCGGGAAAGGACATAGGATATTTTTTATCCCGAAAAAGTAGTGTTCCTGCGGGATAACGTATTTACGCGGGCGGAGCCGCGGGCAAAAGCTAACTATCCATATAATTTTTAAGGTTGAACTTTTTAAGGGTTATTTTGCCTCTGAGATAGAGGTACCTAAACTTTAATGTGCCGGCCACAGTACATACTCCTCTCGTAAAACTGAAAGTTTTGTTACTTCAAGTTTTATAAGTTTTGACTGCTATTTGTTTTAAAATGAATTATAAAATAAAATCTCATCATAAGAATAAAATACATGCGCTAAGCGCTTACCGTCATGTTTCACAATATTTTCATCACTCTAATGTCTACTGCTATGATAAAAGTATAATTATAGTTTTAATAAGCCAATAATATGTTGTGTGCGGAATAGTTGTGGCAAAACACTAACGATGAACAACGGAAAAGTAGAACAATGTGGAAGCACTGAGAGACAACATAAAGTCACTCATGAACTAAGTACAAAATAATGACATTATACTGCTAGTCTGTGACTGAATATGGAATTGAATATATACTAATATTATAAAGCTGAAGAGTTTGTTTGTTTGAACGCGCTAATCTCCGGAACTACTCGTTCGAATTGAAAAATTATTTTTGTGTTGGATAGTCCATTTATCGAGGAGGGCTTTAAGCTATTATAACATTACGCTGCGACTAATAGGAGCGAATCATCAGTGAAAAATGTTGCAAAAACGGGGAAAATTATTCATATTTGAGGGCTTCCGTTGCGTGCGCTGCGTGAACGGTTCGAATTACCCAAAAAATATGTATGAAATAATTATTCCTCTTTAAATTATGTAAAAAAAATGTCCGCGACAGTATATGTCTATCTTTTAAGATTGACTCACTATAACCTTTTTTATGGTAAATAAATTTGGTTGAAATTAATGCATTATTGCGCCATTAGTTGACGCGGACGAAGTCGCGGGCAACAGCTAGTTAAACAATAAAACCATATTTATTAATTATATATTAACCATATAAACTTTATACATAAAATATAAGTTACTTTGAATTTACTAGATGTTGCCCGCGACACCGTACGAGCAAAAATAATCCCGCAGGAACCGTACATTTTGCTGCAATAAAAAGTAGCCTATTTCCCCATGGTCCACTCTATATCTATGCTAAATTTCACCAAAATCGGTCCAGTAGTTTCGGAGCCTATTCAATGCAAACAAACATACAGACAAAGGAACAAATCCTTCCTCTTTATAATATTATAATATAGATTTAATTTCTCAAAACTTAAAATAGAATAAACATACACATAAGGCTTAATATGATACCTACCTAATACTAAATGAGACCTAAAAGTTAATTTATGAAAATAGTACACTAACATTTAATTGTGAAAGAGAATTAATTATTTTATTGTATTCTTTGACTTTTTACGCTTGCACCGTCACGTCATAGTTCTATAAAAAGAATTATAATTTTTCTGTTATTATATGACCTCGCGTGTACATAATCACCTAACTGTAATAAAATATCAAATGAAAAAGCGTAATTATACATAAATCTCCTTGCGTGTCGGAACATTGTTTTCGTTACATATAAAACGCTTTTTATGGTCTAATATATTTAAGAATCGAGCTTATATCAAAGTCTAATTCGTAACGAATGTGAGTCAGAACACGAGAGAATACGGAATGACCGTCAAACATACAAAAGCAATAGAAAAACATAATGTGTACAACTGTACAGAGTACATGGCAGATATATAACAGCTTCCGTGGTCTAGTCTCGACTCTGAGTTCGTGGGTTCGATTCCCGCATTGGAACAACAAACAAGCAAAATGTTGTTTCCAAGTTTGGTTAGAACAATGCAGGCTGATCACCCGATTGTCTGACAAAAAAGATGATCCATGCGTCGGATGGGCACGTAAAAATTCGGACCTGCGCCTGATATCTCGTCAGTCGTGTCGGTTATCCATCCCACTAGATTATGAGAGTAAAGGAAGAGAGAGTGCTCTTGTGTGCTGCGCACACACTTAGGTACTATAAAATTACTCATGCGAAACTGAATTTATTATTAAATATCCAAAAAAACTCTCATCGTGCCTAAAATACATCACTTCAAAAAATAGAACAATTAAAAGTAGTACACCTAGCGCTATCTGTGCATTGAGCGGTACTTTAGGAAGTTAAGTTGTTCTGTGAGAAGTATCAGTAGCTTCTGATCCAAAATCGCTCACGAAGTCGCGGTCAAAATCTAGTTACAGATAAAACTACTGTGAAACCAATCTTTTATTACTCATGGACAATTCCACATAGACTAAAGTGTGTTACTATTGGTGCATCCCACACACCGCTTGAATCTATCAGTGACTGGGCGGCAATTTGTTGATATCGGGAGTCGGGACTGCCAATAGGTTCGGATCAAATGATATATATAGTGCGTTAGTTTTATTATACACTCGCGAACATCCGCGATGTACCATAACGTCACGGTTATAAGGTCTAAATTTGGTACACTGGGTATGTCGGCGACTGTACGTAGTGTAAACTGTGGAATTAGTAACACCTTGCACTGTTGCAGAGCACACTTCGACCAACATAAACACAATATGTCAAGGTTATGCTATTTTTACTTACCGTTTTAGATTAATTCTATTTATATGTAAGTGTGAACAATCGAGAGTTTGGTGTAATGCATAAATATAAATGATTACATTATAGAATATCAGTCAAAAGAGATGTTCTAGAAATGTATGAGGCGTGGGCCAGCACTATGTACACTATATGTAAATAGTTATAGCTACATAATATGGTAATTATTTCCTATTCTTTATTTTATTTAATTTCACTTCGTTTATATGTATATTTAAAATAACTTCGTCAAGGAGAGCAACACAACGTAAAATAAAACATGGTGGATCAGATCAGAATTATCCAAAAATATCATTTTGACAATGATATGAATTTTGACAAAGAAAGACATAATATATGGCATTCAAGAAGACGTCTCTTCCTAAAACTGTCAACTACGTCAAAAGTCAAGTCAAAACAACTGACATGGCTGCCCCAAAAATAGGATTCTCGCAATAAAAAACTCTTCAAACAATCATTTTTGTACGCATATACCCTTCTTCAAATTATTTTTTTGTATTTTTATGAAATTCTATATTTTTTTTCTATTTACCTATGTACATTTAAAATAACTTCGACCTAATAAAAATCAAAAATGATTATTTACATAGAGCTGGCCCAAAATTAAACATCTCTTTTATGGTAACTTTACATCTGTCTAAGTTAACCGAAACTTATACTAATTATATTTTTTTTGGTTACAGGTAAGCTGCATATTTTTGAATCAATCTATTGGTAAGCTATTAGAAGAAAATGATTAAGATACTGATTTCTAAGCTTATAATATTATGGACAAAGATACATTTCGTAAGAAAAAACAATCGATGGAAAGGAAAATCTTTTCCATCGATTGTTTTTTCCCCTCCAATAAAAAGGTATAAATTTCCGTAACTTCAGCAGCGTAGATAAAAATTTGACGACTGTAATTCGTTACCTCGCTTACATAAAACCCAGAAAATGTCGTCGCTTGAAAACTTAATTCGTCGCGTATAAATTCGGTCACAGTTTCACACTGAACCTGCTAATTTTACCTGGTTCCGTGCAAAAAATGTTCCGTTCCACAAGAATAACAATTTCTTAGTTCCGTTTTCAACTGAAAAAACCGTGACTTTCGGCTCTACTTTTTCTCCGTTTTTCGACAATGTTTGAATTAGACCGTTGTTAAGTGGCAACGGACTCACATTTTTTGCGAACTTCATGAACCTCCATGAAAATTCAGTGTTTTCAGATTTAGGTAAGGGCGGGTAAGGGTTGGGTTAGGTACACCTAATTATTATACTTTTTACGGTAATACTGACTTTAAGGTATAACAACCGTAAATTAATTCTAGAAATATAATTATATTCTCGTCATGAACGTATCGTAGCGACACGTGCCGCACGCACACATTCACAGCATAGTAAGACGATCGGCCGCCAGTACGCCAATGGCACTTATCCGTAAATCTCACACAAACGTAACTCGCCGCCATTGTTGGGCTTCACTCAATGCTTAGCACACCTTCCGTCCGCCTTTTTTTTACGTCCATGATTCTCGTCTTCATTTTAAAATACCTTAAAAATTCTAGAATTTCTGCTAGCAAACAAAATGTGTTGACCCCGTTTTGACATTTTCATCAATCGATTCCCCGCGGCCGCCGCGGCGAAAACGTTGTATCATTTTATATCGCCCCCCTGAGAGTGGGCACGTGGCTCGTCTGTGTATTTTTTATTAGGCTTTCGTAACTCTTAGAACGTATACCCCCTCGCTCTCTTGATGTCGCCTGAAACCTTATTAAAGCTAGAACTTGAATTTAACGAACGCGTTACAAAGCGGCCTTAAGAAACGTGAATCGTAAAGCTTTTTTGTAATTTATTCGCACTTGGGGCACTTGGGGTAGGGTTGCCATCCGTCCGGGTTTCCCGGATTTGTCCTAGTTTAAAAGGCGTCCGGGGAGCGACGGCCGGATTTTATTTGCTATCCGGGTTTTTGTAGGCAGAATTAGGAAGGCCTAAGTTTTTTTTTTGATTTGCAGCAATTATAAATCTTCCTTTCTTTTGACATTGCCGTAGTCGGATAAAAATTGTTCTATGTCCGGGTTTCGTACTCCAAAATCCGGGGTTTTCACGCGTCTTGTCCGGGGAGTCATATGTAAGATATGGCAACCCTAACTTGGGGTGTGATTTAGAATATTGTCACTTCAATAGGGTGTCTGAGTTTTTTTTAGAGTATAATGTTACAGCTTATATTGACAGTCAATTAGTTTACTACATATGTTCGTTAATCTAATGTAGGCGCGTCCGTCTATTGTTCTGTACACGCGCTCGGAACATGATTGTCTAGGAAATTAACCCTTCAGATGACCTGTGCTTAATGAACACGTCACGGTACTGTCCGACAGTATCCGCGACCGCAACGCACCGGGTACCGTCATTGGACAACTAGGGTTGCCAGGATTTCAGATAGAGCCGGACAAAAAAAAATATATGTCTGCCATTTCAAAAGTCAGTTTTTTATGTGTTAGTTTTTGCTTCGTCTGCCTTATTTTATACATAGCCTATTTTATCCAAATGTGCTTGATGAGCCGGTCTATCCGACTTTTCCTGGCAGCCCTGGGTTCCCGTCATCGGACACCTGGCGAGCTGTGGACGGAAGTTGCGCGGTACGGTTTCACTTACGGCGACTGTATCGCGGTCTCGATTTCACCGCGTATTCGATTGCAGTGTCGGTTTTGTGAGCCAGCTGATTGGGTTTCGAATCAAATTGTACATAATATTATATATGTGGTTGGTTAATCATATAACTAAGCTTGTTCGCAACTCGGTTCATCGACCAAAGTTTTGTAAAGTAGATAGGCTATGAAGTATATTTAACAGAACAAATCTCCATACAAGAAAAAGGCGTACCTTTTAAGTTTAAACCAAAGATGGCGTACCATCTTGATAACATCTTGATTTCGCCATACCTCAAATATCAAAATGGCCCTAAACAACCCCAAAAGTGGGATAAGAAGGTAAGTGGGAAGAGTTTTTGCTTCAACATGCCTCGACTATAATATCTATTCTAATATAATAAAGAGGAAAAGTTTGTTTGTTTGCATTGAATAGGCTCCGAAACTATGGGACCGATTTTGATGAAATTTGGCACAGATGTAGAGTAGACCACGGGGAAGGACATAAGCTACTTTTTATAGCGAAAAAATTTACGGCTTCTGCGAAATTAACTTTTGCGCGCAGGAAGTCGCGAGCGACATCTAGGAATATATACGTCTATGGGTAATTAGAGGGACTAGAAATTTGGCACAGATGTAGAGCAGACCACGGGAAAGGACATAAGCTACTTTTTATCGCGAAACAATGTACGGCTTATGCGAAATTAACTTTTGCGCGCAGGAAGTCGCGACTCGCGAGCGACATCTAGTAATATTATACGTCTATGGGTACCCGTCTAATGGGTACATATTTCTTCTGCTGAATATAATATCTTCCGTGGAATATTTATATATAATTAATGACAATGACCTTAATTTAGCACTTACATTGTAAACAACTGAAGTTATTCTGTACAAAATGGTAACTGTATACTTTTATTACTTTTTTACAGATTTAATTAATGGCGATGTTATTACTTCGCTGCCTTTTTAATTAAGCGCTTTTGTAGACCTGCTATATTTGCTTCAACATCTGGCCGTTTTATATTTATTTTAGATACTAAAATTCCGTGTTTTTCTTATTCTCCAAATACAGCATACCAGATTTTCTTAATAACAATATACCTTAAAGTAGGCTTTAATTATCTCACAGTTTTTTATTATTAGGCGAAATATAATATAGTATTGTGATATCAGATATAGAGAAACTAAACGAACTTTTTTTTAGCTTTGCCTTGCTGTTCATTTATTTTTTTACGGTACAATGCAGTGATTAAATCAAAATTCAGTGACAATATGACAGTTGACTAAATAATAAATAACTAACGGCACATTAATTATCATTTGCAGTCTACCGCAATAATGTTATTGTATTGAATTATTAAGTAGGTATCTAGTGGTACGTTTACATAAATTACCTATGTAATAAAATAATTTCACAGTAGTAACTAATAATAATAAAGTTTAAACTAAAGATTTCAAAAATCAAATAGGCCATGACGTACATTTACAAAACAAATGTTCTGAATACAGTAAAAAATTACTCCATCTTGGTTTTCGTCATACTTAAAATGTCAGCCATCTTGTTTTTACCACACTCCAAATGTCAAATTGGCCCCAAAAATCTCAAAAGTGTGGCCATTTATCTGGAGACCCTTTTTGCCTCAACATGGCCTGTCTATATTTCGATAATATATTATACGTCTATGGCTTAAACACAGTTGCAGGTGTACAGGGTACTCAACAATGAGTGCTCCTTAGCGTGGCTTACCGTGAACGAACGATTTCGAGATTAGCTGTGAACTAGATCAGTGCCTTACTCAACGCGTTTCTCACGACATTGAACGGAATTACAGTTGTTTTGCGGTTCCTTATACCACGTAATATAATAAGCTATCTTTCGGAAAAAAATGAGAATACATAATTTGTTGTTTATGTATATTTTGTTTTGTAGAATTCTGAGTAAAAATTGAATCTTTGGGAATATCAGTAAAAATGTCTAACCGTAGAAGAGATAATTTGCGAAATCATGATATTATATTATGTGGATATAGTTAAGATGTTAGTAGGCATCATGTAGAACGATTATATGTTATTTAATAACTTATTTGAAGAAAAAAAAAGGATTTTAAAAGTTTGAGTTTATAGTTGTGATAAAATTAATGTGAATATAATAGGTCCAATTCCTCATGTTATATTATTATGTCCTTCCACGCCGGTAACGGAGATAATATTGAGATTAAAATCCTCCGTTAAAATTACGTCATACTAAACACACATAAGATGGATTAAACTAGTAGTAGGTCGAGTCTTTAATATTCCCATTACCAGTAAGAAGCAGACGCGGACGGCTGAATGGGGAAGAACAATTCAAATCTTCGCTCGAGCAAAGTGACTCTATCCGATTGTTATTTTCCTGAAGTTTTATTTCGACGTCCGAGCCGCATTGTGCTCTCGCAGACCGAGAGCACTGATTACTACGCCTCGCCTCAAGGCCGACTATTGTTCTACGCGGGATTCTTGCACGCGATCCCGTGCTGAGGCCATTTTTTCCAACATTAGATTATCTTCCATGCTCCCTTTTTATTTACCACATGTCAATAGCTAATCTTAATCCAGGGTCATATGTAAGGCGTTTATCGACCGCCAGAAATTTGTATTAGCTTAGTGAAACCTTGAAACTTTTGCAAGCACCGAGGAAAGTAATTTCTTACACGCCCGAGATAAGCGACGTATCTGCAAATCTAATTAACGAGTATTAGCGATAAAACTATACTTATACAGTGCGCTACATTTTACCTACACTGTTAAAACTCAGTGAAATTTTCACGGAGTATTGAAACTTAACCAAAAAATAAAAATAAAATAAGGATTTAGTTACGTCTTTTTTAGCTTTTAATTATTATGACTGTGTTTAGAGATCAAAAATTATTTTGAATGAGACAATACAATAAATCTTGGTACCTTAAACTTTTGTGCACGCGTTTTACAAAAAAAAAAAATAATCTAAATAATATTTGGTCTAAAATTAATAACAGTCCAACAAAGACGCATACCGCAGAAACAAAAATTAGACCGTTTCCGAGAACATCTGCGCACAACAGGTGGGTTGTCCATACAGCCTCAAGTTGTAATGCCCGATACGCCCGTATTTACCGGAGATTTACTCCATTTAATCGGAATCGGAACACGGAAACAGAATTCTATTGTGACATCACTAAACACGAAAATACGACCGAAAATACCGAATCATTACTCCTCTTCTGAATAACGAAATGGAACGAAATTCAAGTGAATAGATGAAAATGTTTGATTCCATCATCTGCAAAATGGCTTCGACTTAAATCAAGATTATTATTAGGATTGTTTATTGTTCAATATTCTCCTATTTTCTGACTATTAGATTAGTGATAAATCGAAGGACAAATTAGTTGCTTTAATTGACCATGACGTCATTTTTGCCTTATGTGCCTAGAATAGCCACGACGGACGAGACCGGAAAGTAAGGAAGTGTCCGGACTCCGGGTTAATGTCGGCAATGTGCGCGCTCGCTCACGTCCGACGAGCAACCATGTATGAAATTAAACGGACCGGATAAAACAAGCGAACGGGGCAATAATAGGGGATAAAAAATTCAGCGCGCCGCGCCATCCAGAAAACGGTACATCGCACAGATAGATTAATACGGGATATTTTAATATGCCTCCTTTTATGGCTTCTCATAGAATACAATAGAAACTAACATGTGGCATACACAAGGCACATATTATGAGTGAAACTACAAAACGAACTCAGGCAGTAAGTAGTAAGGCACATATTGTATTATCAGCTGTTAAGATAGGATTTACAGAAAATTCACGCCGTAAACAAAGGAATGCAATGGGTGGCCAAAGTTACAAGTTGTGCAATAATTTGTAACAATAATATAGACTGGAATCTGTATGACTTCAGTGCATCAGACTATGCGTGATTATTTCGTCACGTGTGAGCGCACGCGCCATTATGTCGTGGTCGGCGGCGCGCGACGACCGGACGTGGCCTGTCCCCAACCGCGCTTCCGCTGAACACCGGGCCTGGCCGGGCCTGGAGATAGGGGAGGATAGGGAAATTATCGGAATAAATAAGGCTCTCTGTGAGGAGGAGTGAGCTCCGTGGCCAAGTGGGTATACCGTTTGGTTCGCACTCTAGAGAGTGCAGGTTCGAATGCCAGGTGTGACGTGTACCAATGAGACTTTTTTAGATCTCAAGTGCTCTACGGCCGCTCTAACGATGAAGGAAAATATCGTGAGGAAACCCGCACATGGTTGGCCCCAGACGTATTGTCCAGTCATTCCTCTGGACTAGGCTGAATGTGTTGTGAATATGTGGTATGTGCTTGGGCAACCGTACGACATTAAAAAAGAACCAGGCAATACAGTATTTCAATATAGTATACTGTATAAATCATCCAATAATGGATGAAAAGGCCTAAATTTCTAAATGCATTTGAATAGGAAGGGTCTTATTTTGAATATAATTTCAGAATTCGGCGGTAACAAAATAGTTTTCAAACTGTACATAAGTCTACTATAAATATTGTGGCAACTCTACATAACTCTCTTCTTATTTTCTATTGCGTATTATATTTTTATTAATCACCGTTATCAAATAAAATCCTGAAATTACCGTTTACGTGTTTGTATCTGTATCTATACTATTTGATTTACAAGGATCAAAAAAAAAAACGTTGAATAATCCCGTACGTGTAGCGGAGCGCGGCGAAATTTAATTTTCATCCATACCAGTTGATCCGTTTAAGCGGCGAATAACAAATGAACAGGTTTTTTCTTCGAAATTCACACATATGAACGAATGTTTTATTCCATTTGCCGTAACACTGGAAGTCATATTAAACATTGTTAATGGAAATGATAAATTCTATTTTATTACAGCATGGACTTCTTTGGTACTTCTTTATTTGTCAAAGGTTTATTAAATTCTTCTTGTTATCGAGTAAGTCAAAGACTAGTTTAATAATATGAAATTTGAAAACTTTAGAAAAGTATTTTATGTACCTACCTACTTATTGTTTTCAAGCTTTGAATTGACTCTGTAAATTGATTGCAGAAGCCTTATTAGATGAACTATTCCAAATTATGTCCACGAATCATCTTAAATTAAGAGACGAAAATTTGAGTTGTTAATTAGAATTTTTTTTAGTAATTTCGGGTAAATTTATGCCGTAATAAACGTGGAAGGCTGGTTAAAATTCAAAGTGGAGCATTCGAGCTTAGCTTCGTGCATATAATGGGGCCGCCTGTTGCGTAAGACATCCCAACTAGGCCCGTGACACTATCGACATAATTAAACCAGATTTTTTATAACCAAATTGGGATATGTTTAGCCTTACGGCAGACGCTGCCGATTGGATCCGTTAGAATTGACCGTGTATTGACAAGTCACTTATATTATTATGTTTGTGGTGTATATGGACGAATTGCAGCTTGGATCAAGACTGAAGCGTCACACCAATTGGACGATTTTTTTTTGTAAATTAGAAGGAAGTCTGTATAATTTCCTTTAATATTATATTTTGTGGATTAATACATTCGAATGGTCAAAAACAAACTAAAACTACGGTGATTATAGTCACTCAGAAGTTGCTGTGATAGGTAATTTATGATATCTATAAAATCCCAAAGGCCAAAGCCTTATCTTCCTATGCAACATTTATCTAAATAGCATATAATATGGGAATGCAGTCTAAGCTGATGTGTATAATTTCCGGTTGTAAAGCTGTAGACGAGAGTTAAGGATCTCTCGCGATACGCACGCGAATGTTGCGGCCTGCGGGTTACCAGTTACCGCTATTGTCAAACAGTAATTAATACAGCTAGACAACCAACATAAAGCGAATCGCACACTACGCAGATACGGTAAGATATCTGTATCTGAGCATATATCTTTCAATATCTCTTTCTATATACCTAATTTGTATGAACTAACACACACAGCGCAGATAATTTTTTATTTTTTATCGTAAAGTATCTGTGGGCACCGACATATATAGAAATATGGTGAGAATATTATTTGCGTATACAAACATATCTGCAGATAACATCCGCCGATACAAATTTTACCTGCATGTAAATACAAGATGGATGCGCAGGAGCAGGGTCTGCGGTGCTAACTGCAGTTCTAACGAGCTGTCTAATAAATCCAGAAGCAATAAACACGTTTTTTCCGTAAAACGCGAACTCATTCTCACACTCTGTTTATATAATCTTTACCAAAAAACAAGTACACTCAGTCTGAAGGATTCCGAGTGAATGTATCATCTCGTATATTATCGTATCTGTTTAGTGTGTGATGCTTTCAGATAATTAAGTTTTTATACGCAGATAAAATATTACCGTATCTGCGTAGTGTGTGATTCGCTTTATACTTAGTTTTGTTCATGTATCTGTTGTAAATGTAGTAATAATATGTTATGTAATAACAATAAAAATAATATTATTTTCTACAATACCTACTAATACTAAGTAATGACAATAAAAATAAATTTAAAATAAAGACACCAACTCGTGAGCAGTTTGTATTTATAAATATTTTTCGAAATTTAAATATTTAAGAAATTCGATGAAAGTAAATTACCCGTTACTTAGTTACTGTTGAGAAGTTACGGTTCATATTATCTATTCTTAGTGCACGTCCATTAAATTAATAATATGTATCGACACGTACGCATCACTAGTTACATTTTCGAGGTCATAACGTGACATGAGCGCGAGGATGATTCAGCGGTGCGCGTGCGCAGCGCATAGATTCATATCTAGATACAATGCTATGTATAATGTACACACATAACACAGACATTATAGATGGGTACATAAACAAACAAGCTCGACAAGAGTTTCGTCTTAGCTTGTTAGTGAATATATTAGAGCAATAGGTCTATAATACTACACTAATATAATCAACTCTACACTAATATGTAGACAATAGTCTACAACTCTACACTAATATAATCATGAGGAAAGATTTTTTTTATTTGTTTGTTTGTTTGCAACTTTGCAGTGAGTAGGCTCCAAACCTACTAGACAGATTTTGATGAAATTTGGCACAGACATAGAATAGACCATGATAAAGTTTCTTTTTTATCGCGGAAAAATGTACGGTTCCAGCGATATTTCTCTTTGCACGCACGAAGTCGCTTGCAACATCTAGTTGTATTATAAAATATGTGACTAAGGTACGTTTGATAAGCTTCTGAAGCGTATCCTAGCTTCCTTCTTAACTGGCCTTCCTTCTCACGTTGTTGAGGTGTAAATGTATAAAGTTTATAAAGAAATGCCATATACCTCAGCAAAGTTATAAGTAAACGAAAGTTTTGAGAAGGATCAAAGACTTTTGCCACACACAAACACAGTTTTGCCCCGGCAAAGTTTGACGTCTCTGACTTTTGTGCTAACTTTTTTATATTTTTATCATAGCCAAAATTCTTATGATGATAATACATCACATTATATTATAACTTAACAAAAGTGTAGCTATTAATTAGGTATGATAATTTTGATAAAATGCAAACGTACTTTGATGTAATAATGAATATTCACTGTGGTGCTACGTTTTGTTAGTATTCATAAAAACTTAGGCCTTTACATTGCATCCGTTAATGGATGATGTATACAGTATTCTCCGAGCGAAGTAGCCACCTTAAAATACTGTAGTGCCTGGGACAGTTGGTTTTTAAATGTCGTATGGTTGCCCAACCCAACCCATTCTCACAACATAGTCAGCCTAGACCAGAGGAATGTACTGGTCAATACGTCTGGGGCCAACTATGTGTGGGTTTCCTCACGATGTTTTAGTTCACGTTAGAGCGTCCGTATAATGTACTTGAGATCTGAAAAGTCTCATTGGTACACGCCACAACCTGGGATTCGAACCTGCACTCTCTCGAGTGCGAACCAAACGGTCTACCCACTAGACTACGCTTCACACGCTAGTATGCATAACTGTATACAAACTAAGTATAGCAAACAACTAACAACTATCTGTCTGTGTATCATTGAAGAGAGATCGTCGTAGGAGGTTAAGAACTGTGACGTCACAAACAAGGTCCCATTTGAAAAAACTTAATGGCGCACTGTGCATCGCTCGTAAAGAGAGCACTAAAAATGATTTATACATAGTTAAAGATGCTTTTAAAAAAGGTTTATATATTTGTTACATATGTAATTAGTTGAAGTAATAATATCTATGGACGCTTCATACCACGTCAGTCTGGTCCCGTGCTATGTATCCGCAGAACTTGTTAAATCTTTAAGGTATTATTTAATTAAAGTGTCTTGACCACATAATGGTACGTTAGTAATATATATTCTTTGATAATGGTGCCATTGCAGTCGTTATTACTAAAATACTTAAAGAGTCTTATTTATCCCGATGACGCTATCATTTACGTGTAGCCTCACGTGTAGCGAAAACTTCTTACTCCTTTTTACGAAAGTTTTGCAAACGGAAGAGAATAAATTTGCCATAATTAAAATTAATGCGGAGAAAGGTGAACACAGACAGATTTTTTTTTAATAATGCGTAGTAATAGGTATAGGTACCCGAAATTAAAATAAATATACTACCCCAGGTTAATTATTACCTTAACAGGTGTTGGTTTGACACAATTTTAAATCTTTCTTTCACATAATATCTGAAGGCAAGGTAGTGCCTCCGCCAAGACCAGCCAAGCAAAGCGCAAGGTTCCATAGACAAAATTTACATATTCCCTAAGAGGCAAAAGATTCATAAAATATTTAATCTTAAAAATATAAATATGAATTATGGTCGAATTTACATGACTCGGTCATCACTAGTTTTCCATCATTAGGTAATATTATGTCATAAATTATCAAGACGTGATAAAAATAAAATAAAATAAATAAAATAAAATAAAAATCTTTTTTATTTTATTTTATTTATAAAACTAAAAAAAAAATAGAAGAATTACAATTACCACCGGTTCGGAACCCTAACCCGGCGAGAAGAACCGGCGTAAGAAACTCGCGCGGGTGCCACCTTTTAGTAAAAAGGATAGCCAAAATTGTTCTTTTAAAAAAAATACATGTATACAATACAATAACAAAAAACAAATTACGGAACCCTAAAGTATGGAAGCAGCTGACTCCGCAACTCTCCAAGTTTCCCATCGGCGGTGGCCAGCGAGTTCGCCGAATCCCTAACAATAGGTTATTCTTGTAGGTCCCCGTTGTTTTAATTCCAGTTTATTCATTTATAATTTTATTGTAACACTTCTTGATCCCACTTCGATTAGGACAGTCGCTTTTAGAATAATTAATTGTAATTTTAAATAAGTTTAATTTTAATAAATAATTAAACATTTTTTGGTTTTTTTTAAGTCCTCCGACTGTCGCAAACGTATTTGGCGCAGTCGGTAGGATACTCGCGGGCCGGTTCGCTTGAGTATAATTATCGTAATTATCATCACGCCGCGTGCCGCCCGGGTGGCTATCAAGCACCAGTTCGAGTATCACCAGAACCTACGTGTGGCAGTCAGAGGAAGAATCCAGCAATCGATTCAACCAGAGACCAGAAAATGCAGTATATGTGAGTACACTAGAATAATTCTCGTGTTGCTCCTTTCTAGCCCTAAGCCTATTTTAAGTTTCCAAAATTTATCATCCTAGAGCCTTTAGTTCCCGAGAGCCTGAATCTTGGCAGGCGCGTCGGACGAGATTAGCAGATAGATTTAGAAATACAGATATTTCATATTTAGATTTAGATTTATTTAATTTAAATAATAAAATGGCACACGATCCAGATACAATATTTAAGGCCCTCCGCCTAGTGCCAGAATTTAATGGTAACCCTAATATTCTAACGAGATTTATACAGATTTGTGATCAATTAGTAGTTAAGTACGTTAGTAACGAACCTGGTAGTGAATTTTCTAACCTTTGCTTGTTGAATGGTATTTTAAATAAAATAACTGGATCCGCAGCAAATACTATAAATTCCAACGGAATTCCAGACAGTTGGTTAGGAATTAAAAACTTACTTATTAATAACTTTTCCGACCAAAGAGACGAGAACGCCCTATATAGTGATCTCTCTTTAGCGACCCAGGGGAACAGGTCACCCCAAGAATTTTATGACCACTGCCAAAATTTATTTAGCACTTTAATGACATATGTATCATTACACGAACATTTAGCTACAACTATAGAAGCCAAGCGTGATTTATACAGAAAAGTGACAATGCAGGCATATGTACGCGGTCTTAAGGAACCATTAGGGTCCCGCATACGCTGCATGCGACCACCTACTATAGAAAAGGCACTTGAATATGTACAAGAAGAACTTAACACTATGTATATGCATAATCGTTTTGATCCGAAATCGTTTAAAATTTTGTCCACACCACTATACCATTATATTTGCTGTTATTAAGTACAGGTGTACTTATCATCATATTATACTTCTACAAGATGAATAAAAAGCCAGAAAAGCCGCATAAAGAAGATAAAATAGAAGATGGCAATAGTAACGAAAGCCCGGAAGGTAAAAACATCCCGGCAACATTTTCACTCCGCGTTCTCAAATAGTTGCCTTTCTAGGGGTGGAGGAATTACGGAACCCTAAAGTATGGAAGCAGCTGACTCCGCAACTCTCCAAGTTTCCCATCGGCGGTGGCCAGCGAGTTCGCCGAATCCCTAACAATAGGTTATTCTTGTAGGTCCCCGTTGTTTTAATTCCAGTTTATTCATTTATAATTTTATTGTAACACTTCTTGATCCCACTTCGATTAGGACAGTCGCTTTTAGAATAATTAATTGTAATTTTAAATAAGTTTAATTTTAATAAATAATTAAACATTTTTTGGTTTTTTTTAAGTCCTCCGACTGTCGCAAACGTATTTAACATGTAAACAAAAAAAAAATTACAATATATTACAGTACAAAAGTACATTGTATAACTAGTTAAAACTGAAATTGCCTCATAGGGTCATCTTATTCCCAGGGTGTGCTGTCCTCAATGAAATCTTTAACTTTATAATAACCTTTGGCACACAAATGTCTTTTAACTACTTTTTTAAATTTATTTATTGACAAATTTTTCACATTTTCTGGGAGTATATTATAGAAACGTATACACTGACCTTTAAAAGAATTGTTTATTTTACTGAGTCTAGTCACTGGCACAGCCAGCTTGTGCTTATTCCTAGTATTGATGTTATGTTGGTCACATTTTTTATCAAATTCATTACTATATTTTTTTACATACATAACATTATCAAAAATGTATTGTGAGTATACAGTCAGTATCCCTATTTCTTTAAATTTTTCTCTTAGTATATTGCGTTTGATGTAAGCAATATTGCGTTTTTTCAATTGAAAAAAAAAGACAATACATATTTTATGTGGTAATTAATTTATCTTATACTTTAAACGAGTAGCAAAGCGGCTCTCCATGGGCCACTTTTCGCCTCCGCGAGAACGAGACGTGATGGGTGGCGAACCACATCGCCGCCATTTTGGATAATTAAATTATTTTTATAATTATCCATTGCGTTCCCACGGATTTGCGGAGAGGATAGGAATAGGAAAAGGGAAGGATAGGTGGTGTGGAAAGGAAGATTGGTAAGTTAGAGTGGGAAATAGGAAATGTAGGATATTACCGCCCAGGAGGGCAAAGGATAGGACAGTAATAGCTAGGGAAGCCGGGGTCGCGTACCCGTATACTATATATACCACAACTACCGGACAGGTAAGTTGGGATGAGTATCCCATGACGAAAAGATATCAATATATTGTTACACAACTACATTTAGAATCTACAATGTCAGTCAGATTGGCCGTTTAGTTACTTTTTGCGTTGTTCTGAAATTCGGAATGTGGTGGGTTCGATCGAATCCCGGTAAAATATTTTTTTATTATTTTTATTTGTGGATATAAATCTACTGGAACTCCGAGCAAAGCTCGGTTACCCAAGTATTATTATTATAATATGGTAATTTGATAAAGACAGAGTAGGTACTAGAATTCCACTATTCCGATCGGCAAATGAGGGTGTAAGACAATACCTAGCAGACGGTAGTTATTGATTAAATAATCAATACGGTAAAAGGCTTAGTTGCTAATACGATTAGTCTGCCCTTTATACAAACTATTAAAATGCTTAGAATACAACGTTGCTAATTTATACGGTAGGTATGCTATATTTTATCACTATCTTGCTAGTTACTACTGACATTTTTTCGCCTATAAGAAATTCTAATGTAATACCCATTTGTTCTTCCTAAATATTCTACAAAAAATCCTGAAACTTTCAAGTAGAAGAGATGAGTAAATAATTGCTACAAATCCATTCACTACTGTAACTACCTTTCAAATTAGTTAAAACATCTACATATTTAAAGAAATAAAGAAAAACTCCGACTTGCTTTTTATTTAGGACTAAGTAGATTACTGTCCGCAACTTCGTGCGCGCAAGAGTTAATCTCACGGAATTTGAAAACGGTATATTTTTCCGGAATAAAAAGTAGTCTATGTTCTTCCCCGTAGTCTACTCTATATTTGTACCACATTTCATCAAAATCGGCCCAGTAGTTTCGGAGCCTTCAATGCAAACAAACAAATCTTTTCTCTTTATTATATTAGTGTAATAACTAATAACACAATATTATACACCTCCTTAGTATTTTTTTCTTATGCAAATTCTCTATGCTTTTTCTTTTCCAAGAGTTAACTTGATGAAATTATTTACCTTTATTTTTTGTGAGTATCTAATGGATATTGGTCGATATAGTGCGATTCAAATGAGAATAGGATCGAGTCGGCGCCATATTGTTTCGAATTTAGACTGTTATGATAGTTAAATTTATGTTTAGATAATTGATTACTATTTAACGTTGTTATTTAAAATCGATGCAAGACTATTAATATTTATATGCACATAAGTTTTCCTGAAAATCGCACTTTTCAAGTGATATTTGACAGATAAAGGTCATTGACGTTCCTATTCTCATTTGAACCGCGTTATATGGGTCATTAGTATTTTTAGCACAAAATCGTAATTCGGCAAACATGCACGAGTAGGTGTCGGTTCCTACCAGACGGGAAGTCGTAAAAGTGCGCGTGCACTGTCATAGCGCCGAATGTGCGACTTGCGTATTATAATAGAATATACTGTCACTAATCCGAGCAGCAAAAATTTAAGTAAAAAAAAAAAAACTTAGGCCTTTTCATCCGTTAATGGATGATTTATACAGTATTCTCCGAGCGAAGTAACCACTCTTGAAATACTGTAGTCATGTCTTTGGAAATATCAGCTATTTTACAATTTACACGTGTCTGTAAAAGCAAATTTATAAAACTTGCAATATTTTAAATTGGTCTTTGTTATGTCTAATTTCATTTTCATATCAATAAAATGAGAAACGTATAGAGGAGTAGGTAGTGTGAAATAAATTGGCAGCCCCTACTAAATGTAAAGGCGTGTATATTTTCCTGTGACTTCTCATCGAAATGTGTCACGTGGTGACTAAAAAATGTGTCGTTTTAAATAAGACATTATTGTGTAGTAATTTTGTAATTTTTATGTATATAATCTCTTTTATTATACTTTATGTTTTCTTTTAACGTTTCTCGTCCGGTAGTTCGAATCGATGTTTTTATAATATTTTAGTTTTATTGACACGATAAGTGTTAAAACGATTCCGTTACTTACTGTTATTTTATTGGTTTGTAATTTTTCAAATGAATGTGTTCTAGTACAATAATAGTAAACATATTAAGCTTTTTGGTTATAATATTTAAAATATTTGTTTTACGTAATTTTTTTTTTGCTTAGAAAATAGAAAACCATAAGAGCAGACTCGACCGAAACATATAATTACTCTCGTCTTCATTACACTCTATCAGTCGCAGGATTGGCCAAAATAGCGAATGGAAAATTGGATTTTATTTGAATGTAAGTAATTTAGTATCTAATAATATAAGCTTGCCCGCAAAATATAAAATGTTTGACGCCATGAAAACTTGACATAAACACGTGTTACAATAAGATTTTATTTATTTAGAATTTAAAAGCAAACTGAATATTTGTAATAAAGATTTGTCATTTATTGCATCTAAACTATTATTTTAATGAGGACCATTTTATTATGAGTTGACAGAAAACGCAATCAAATATCGAATGTTTTACATAGTTACGTTACTTTTAAATTTAGTTTTAACTACTTCCGTCGAAAAACACTCATCCGGGATAATTTTATTACATTTATAAAAAAAGACGAAAACTAGCTCTTGACATACTTATTTGTATCAACTACGAAGTGAATCCTTATAAAAGTAGTTCAAAACCATAAAGAAAATATTATTGCCTCTTATTGGCGAGGATATATCAAAATAATAAAAGTCCAATATCAAAAGCGATATATGCAAATAAAATTCTCTAAAAGAGAATCTTTGTTGCCAAAATAAACTGTTTGAAATAGTTGAAATCGTAAATTTTGAACGATATTTACGTTATAGTCGGTCGGAAGCCCTGTGTAAGCATTCGCTGCACTCGAAAATTCTCGCCACGCCCCGTCTCCCCATAAATTCTGCTTTCCATTTGACAGAGTACCACAGATAGCTTCGAAATTGACTCTAAGCTCAAGTGTGTCCATTATTTTAACGTACTAGAATTTGATTACGGGAATATCGAATTCGTACCAATATACTAGAGGCAATTTCCTTGAGTACCATTAGATAATGACGTGAACTGTACCGTCCATAAGTCGAACCGCACATAAAGTTTTTTATATATTAAGTAATTTAGTTATGGCATTACATTAGCAAATTAAAGTGGACCGATGCTTTTTAAGTAATTGTGAAACACAATAGTACGAACAAAATATTTTATTTACTTTCTCGTTTGTTAAATAACATTATTATTTTATAAACTTTTAAAATATTATTTCGCAAGACTTAATAAATTAAAACACAAAATGATACACAACTGTAACGGACTGTAATAATTCACACCCCTCCTATATTTTTACCCGCCTATGGCGAAGCCAAAAGGAAGGGTAATGATTTTGGTAGTCTATGTGTATGCATGTATGTTTGTTTCACCATAGTGCCTAAACTACTGATCCGATTATAATCAATGCGGTGTTAATAGTTTCGTAATCATATCATGGGTAAGATAGGCTATATAATTTACGTTGCCGGGTTATAATTTTTTTTATAAAAACATTCCTGTGGCTCCGATTTCCGCGCGGGTAAATATCCCACGGGAATACTGTACTTCGATAAAAAGTAGCCTTTGTTTTAATCCAGAGCCTAAACTACTACCGTACGAAATTTCATCGATATCTGTTCAGTAGTTTTTGCGTGAAAGAGTGATAAACATCCATCCATACATCCATCCATCCTCACAAACTTTCACATTTATAATTAAGTAGTAGGATTTTGTACAATATCACCGCACTTTACCATACTATAATATTGATGTCAGTGTGTGTACACTACGGCCGCTGTATCTTGACGGGTCTGAACATAGGCTCTGCGAACTTTAGCGCATGTACAACTCGTGAAGAAAACTGTTATTGTGTTATTTTTATATACCTATGTATTAATAAAATTTCCCTAATACAGTTGACCAATTAGTACAAATAAAATAAATACGAAAACACTTAGAAACAGCTAATGCGCATCCTTCTGCGCGAAGTTCACACTCGCCAAGATACATCGGCCATATTGTACACGGATGTTGACATGCAGTTGATACGTCATTGATGGGATTCGCGCGCCGCCCGCACTGCTGTTGCTACTTTTTGCTAGAGTTCAGCACAAAAATCGTTTGTGTATCTATTGTAGACTTACTCGTATCGAGATTCATGGAAAGTCCATATAATATGAATATTACATAGTATTGATTTGCATTATAAATTAGGCTTACTGCCTACCTAATTCATTATTTTATAGTTTTAAATGTTTTTATTTTTTTTTATGTAATGAACCAGGAAACGAGCAGACGGATCGCCTGATAGTAAGCGATTACCGCCGCTCATGGACACTCGCAACACCAGAGGAGTTACACTTGTAACTCCTCTGGTGTTGCGAATTGCGTTCCTAGTCCTTAAAATCCCCAATCCCCCCCATGGGCCTCCGGTAACCTCACTCACTCGGTGAAACACAACGCAAGCGTTATTTCACGCTGGTTTTCTGTGAGGTCGTGGTATTTACCCGGTCGAGCCGGCCCATTCATGCCGAAGCGTGGCTATTCCACAGTTTTAAGTAATGCTGAATGTTTTCCTAATTGGATTCTTTCATCTTCATTCGTTCGTCTTTAAATAACTTATTTATAAATAACTCAGAGCTATCACTCATCTATAGTACGCAATAAATAATATTTTCCGTGTCAGTAGGAGACATTTTTGTGAGTGCGTGGGAAAAGTGAGTCAGTGTCGCTCCGTGTCACGCCTCAGGATTTATTACTGATATTTACTATCAGACCAAATAAAGATTGTAATACTACAAAATTGTATCCTTTGAAATACAGTTGTCATATAAACAAATGACTACAATAAAGTTCTAATAGGGACAACAGAAGTAAGTGAATTTGAAAATTAGCTACCGACTTTCGCTTGTGTGTACTGTTTTGTGTTACTTTTTTATTAGATAACCTTCTGTTTAATCTAGTTAAGTTAGCCAGTATACCTGACAGGTTTGCCTACACATACCTGTCAGGCAAGCTTTAGATGACACTGTATGGAAACCTATACATACGTAAAACAACAAACAGTTCGCCTACCTATCAGGTACAACCCTTATGTGTATGGCTAGCATTATATAGACAGGTACCACCAGGTAATGACAGCTGCCTTGCGGATTCGTAACGTTTAATAATTAATTTTGAAAATATAGTGAAAATATATAACTATAACATAGTTTTTGTATCTAAAAATTACTATAAAAAAACATGTAAAAAATAATTTTCTAAAGTGCCCTCGTTGCAGCAATTTTATGTCCCGCGCTGAATGTAAACTTTGCCATGTAACTAAAAGTCGAACGCACCAATGACGAGGATCGCGATAACAATTCAAAAGCTATCCGCAGGGAGACAACCCTAGATTGATTAATATATCATCCGCACCCACTTCGCTCCCTTTTAACCCGTCCCGCGAATCACCGTCCCTGTAAAAAGGATTCCATTTGAATAGGGCTGGCACAAGCATTTATCATCGTGCTGATGAATTATTGGAAAGTTTCAATAAACCGTCTATCCGTTTTCGTATATTAATAGTAATGTTGGGTTGAAATTTTTCGCGTATCGTTTCAAGATGGATGGTTGGATGGACGTATATTGATAATGATAGCTGAGAATGTATTTACATAAAACAGATTTTATATAATATATTCTACGCTTGATACATCATTTAGGAATTTTATTCAACGATCCATAAAAAGATTAATAGTATTCCTCAAAGGACTGCAAAAATTGTTACAGTTTCCGCTGGTGGATGGGGTATCCGGCGCCACAAAGAACTTAAGTCAATCTATCCAGGTTCTATAGCGATATTCTGATTTTGATGACGGACAAGAGTTCATTGTTCCAGCTGGTGGTACCACTTTTTCAAAAAGGATGATATTTTATCGCTTTCAATAAATACTGCGATATAGCGTGTATAATAAAGCGTGTTTGTTTGTTTTTTTATGTTGTGGTTGTTTCATAATACTCTACTCTATAAACCAAATATTATTATGGATAATGTAGGAATTTTTACTATTTAAGGTTATATTTTTGTATTACGAATTACGATTATGTTAGAAATTCGTTATTATTTATGACGATTTTATGATATAGATTTTCATAAGTATTGTAGGTATTTTTTTAACTTTAAAGGTTTGATGGAAATTATGTTTTGCTAAATAAGTTAAATTAAACTCTTTACCTACAATTGATATTATTGTCAAATGCATTAACATATTTTTAACGAATATTAAGTGTTATCTTTTGAATGAGGTGCAGTTGTGGGGTTCGTAAAGCTGACGTCAATTACGTGCGGTCATAAGTCATAACAGAACTATAAAGTTGACGCTGTTTAGCAATACCTGTTAGCTGTTACCGCTTGACGCGCTGTGAATAGATGTTTAACGGGAGCACTATTTTGAGATGTTTGATGTTATTTTGTAAGGATTTGAGGGTAATATCATGGGGTACTCATCCCAACTTACCTGACTGGTAGTTGTGGTATAGTATACGGGTATGCGACCCCGGCTTCCCTAGCTATTACTGTCCTATCCCTTGCCCTCCTGGGCGGTAATATCCTACATTTCCTATTTCCCACTCTAACTTACCGATCTTCCTTTCCACATCACCTATCCTTCCCTTTCCCTATTCCTACCCTCTCTACCAATCCGTGGAAACGCAATGGATAATTTAATTATCCAAAATGGCGGCGATGTGGTTCACCACCCATCACGTCTCGTTTCTCGCGGAGGTGAAAAGCGGACCATGGAGAGCGGCTTCGCCACGTTGAATGTAAAAGGAGGAATGGATGGTAAGAATGAAAGTGAACGAAGCGAAACGAGTATGTAAGGATCGTAGCAAGTGGCAAAAAGTGGTCTCTGCCTACCCCTTTACGGGAAAAAGGCGTGATTATATGTATATGTTGAGGGTAAGGGATAGGATGTGGACAGGACATCTCCAAGTCACTACGTCGACAACGTGAAACGGTGCGGGGTGTGGCAGTGTGCGTTGCCGCGTCGTCGCTTTTTAACAACAGCAGTCTTGTGCGGTTCATATTTAGAACAATTAATTCCAAAACTGCAATTAATTATCTGGTACGGTGAATTATGTACCGGAATTTTACAAAGCACAGCGACGAGTTACGATCCGATGTCGTGACGTGCATTTGCACCTTATGTTAATGCAATGTGCCGCACTGCACATTTTACGTAGACGATGACGATGTCGTCACGTGGAGATGTCGACACAGGCCGTATAAAGTGATACTAAGTAGTGGCCAGATTGGGCGAGGATTGATTTTGTTCATAATGTTATAGCAAACAGTATAGGTAAAATATTTTTAGGTATATCTGTAGTCTGTACCAACTACCAACCAAAAAAGGAAAAATTAATTGTTGGTCTCACTTTACTTTTCCTCTAATTAGAAATAACATGCATAGGAGATAATTATGTCATTGTTTTATAAAAAAAAACATGTTTAAAAAAGTAGGTTAACGATGTGCCGAATTAAGAAAACCTCCGCCCTCAAGTCAGAAGAGTTCCCTTCAAACGTGTCTTTGTACAATTATTTCACAAGTTGTCTCGTACTGAGAGATTCTTTCATGAATACGCGTTATGTGGGACATGTACGGTCGCGGACACTACCACTTTTGAGCCTTATTGCTGTGATTATATGGTCGACATGTGGGACAGTTCGTCGGCTGTACATAGCGATAGCATCTGCCCTACGACAAAGCGGGGTCAAAGGGTGAGGACGGCGCATTGTTAACACGGCCATGCTCGAGTGCTTTTGATGAGTCGCTCTCTGTCTATACATACAGTTTTTCAACAGGTGAAGTTTTTTTTTCTTTATTGGCAGGGTTACGGCTATTTTTAGCTTCTTTTGGAGGCGTAGGTCGACGTACGCTCTAATGATAGATTTGACTGAGCGACTAGCGAGTGATCATACTAAAAGTACCTACTTCAAAACGTAGCTTTACTTGAAACTTAGTGATATCGCTTGATAATAATGCTCACTTCAATTTCTACTCCAGTTAATGTACTGTCTTGTCGATGCACTTTCTCCAACAGTTAGTTCCGATATTTTTTACTAAAGCGATTGTTTACGCTTTATTTTAAACCGTAACAGTGTAGAGAACAGTCAAATATACTTTTATTCAATTCGCGAAGAAATTAGTAAATGAAAACAACATTTTAAATTTATTTTTGAGCGAAATAATTCTGGATATGAGATTGTGGTTGTAGCTTTCGTATCGTGTCTCATTGCCTTCATTTTCTTTTTGATCATTACGTCGAATAAAACCTGGCTCAATAAGACCCGTAATAAATAATGACAAAGGGGATTCGTTACATATCGGTTTGTCTACAGTGAAGTTCCTTACATACTTGGCGATGACGCAACGACCAAAATACTATGTTCTGTATTAATATTTTATGTCATGAAATGTATGATTAATAATGTTAACTAAAAACACAACTATGCATTGAGATCGACTCATGACTATCCGACCTAATAAAAAACTTTTTTATTTCATCTGAGTACACGACAGAAAAGCAACGATTGCTGCACGAAATTTTCAGCCCTAAACATACATTGAGCGTAGGCTCTACTACGTACGTAGGTACGTAGCAGATGTGCTACGCGCTATCGACACATGTTGATCATTGTCGTCATTCGTGTACACGACAGATGAGCGTTCTCTGTCATGTAGGTACTCTAAATACCATTTGTGATCATAATTCTGTTTCGGTCCTCACACTGTCTCACTCGCTCACGTGCGATGGACGCACCAAAACAGAATCCCAATCCTCGTAATAAGCTTACACTTTTATTGAATTTTAAATGAATAATCTCGATATCATAAACAGATTTTTGAAGTTTTGATCAATCATAACGTTTTGACGATGATTTGATATTTTTAATACTACCATTTTACAATTTTATCATATCGTACGTCTAGTACGTCTCTAGTCTACGGAGTACTCTAGTACGTGTACGCGCCCCTACGCAGTAATCTAGTACATCTCTAGTCTACGGAGTACTTTAGTACGTACGCGACCCTACGCAGTACTCTAGTTACCTAGTATATCTCTAGTCTACGAAGTACTCTAGTACGTGTACGCGCCCCTACGCAGTACTCTAGTATATCTCTAGTCTACGGAGTACTCTAGTACGTCTCTTGTCTACAGAGTACTCTAGTACATCTCTAGTCTACGGAGTATTCTAGTACGTACGCGACCCTACGCAGTACTCTAGTAAATCTCTAGTCTACGGAGTACTCTAGGACGTACGCGACCCTACGCAGTACTCTAGTACGTCTCTAGTCTACGGAGTACTCTAGTACGTACGCGACCCTACGTAGTACTCTAGTGCATCTCTTCTTCTTCTTCAAGTGCCTCTCCAATCACTGAAGGTTGGCAGTCAAGCTCCGAAACTTTTCTTTGTCCAAGGCGAGTCTGAAAAGTTCTTCTACAGACTTTATCCCTGTCCACTCTCGGATATTCCTCAGCCAAGATGTTTTACGTCTCCCTGGTTTTCGTTTCCCGGCGATCTTACCCATCATTATGGTTTGTAAAAGCCTGTACTGTTCATTTCTGAGGATGTGGCCCAGATACGCGACTTTTCGTTGCTTGACGGTACGGACAAGCTCCACTTTTTTACGCATACGTTTTAGTACTTCGGCGTTCGTAACTTTGTCCGTCCATTTTATACGCAACATTCGCCGATACGTCCACATTTCAAATGCCTCCAGTTTTTTCCGTAGGTCTTCTTTCATAGTCCAAGCTTCACAACCATAAAGAACTTGCGGCCAAATATAACACTTGAGCATCCTAGTTCGTAACCCAATGGAAAGAAAGCGGTTTGTAAATATCTTACTCATTTTCATGAAAGTGGCCCTCGCTATCTCTATACGGGAGCGGATCTCCGTCTCCCACTCCCAGTTTTCCGTTACCCAAGACCCCAAGTATTTATATTTATCCACCCTCGTCAGTAAGGTATTGTCTACTGTAATTATTGTATTATGTGTCCTATTACCAACAACCATAATTTTTGTTTTAGAAGCGTTCAGCCTAAGGCCCATCCTGTCGGATTCACTCGCAAGTCTGGCAACAATACGCTGTAGACTCTCCTCTGAGGTAGCAATCAGGACCGTGTCGTCTGCGTAGCGGAGGTTGTTAATAAGCACACCATTTATGATAACCCCGTCTTCGATTTCTTCAAGGGCTTTACTTATTATTGCTTCCGAGTATATATTAAACAAGGTTGGGGAAAGGCTACATCCTTGTCGAACGCCACGTTGTATAGCTATGGGGTCTGTATTCTCACCATCTACTCTAACAGTTGCTGTTTGGTTCCAGTAGAGATTGCTAATTATTCGTACATCTTTGCTATCCAATCCAATGTTTTGGAGCAACTTGATGAGGATCTCGTGTTTGACTCGGTCAAAAGCTTTTTCGTAATCTACGAAACAAAGATATACGTCTTGTTGCATGACTCTACATTTTTGAACCAATACATTAAGAGCAAATTGAGCTTCTCTCGTACCAGTACCAGAGCGAAAACCAAACTGACTCTCCGTGAGATAATCTTCGCATTTGTATTTAATTCGGAGGTGTATTATGGACAGAAATACTTTAAGTACATGACTCATAAGACATATGGTGCGATAGTCTTTACAGTGTCGTGCGTTTGGTTTTTCGGCAGAGTAATGAAAGTAGACTCGAGCCAGTCCCGGATTATAACGCCAGATTCGTAAATTGAATTAAACATAATATGTTGATGCTCTTACATATATTATATGTAAGAGCATCAACATTTTCAGGATCGAGAAGTTTAAGTATATCCACACTGATTGCATCGGGTCCTGGAGCCCTTCTTGGCTTTGCTTTTTTAAGAGCCCGAATTACTTCCGATTTAAGTATTGCCGCACCGTACAAGTCTTTCGTTGGTGTTACTATTGGAGTACATCTCTAGTGAATGAAAAATGAAAATGAAAATTTTTATTTCCAAATAAAACTTAAAAAGCTATTTTCGGAAAGTCAACAAAAAAAAGCTACCACCAGTCTACGAAGTACTCTAGTACGTACGCACCCCTACGGATCTCATCGCGGAAATGGGCCAGCTAATGCCCGTCGGTTCGTTTTCTTCGGTAATAATTACTCATTTACCGACGAGCCACTCCGCACTCGATCCCGATATCTGTCATGATACAATAGCGATTGTGATTTTATTGCTATTGTTGCTGTTTTATTGTCGTGTTGACTTTATTGCTCGTTACATCATGTCGAGCAACAACGAGACGAGAAATTGCATTGTTTCCGTCAAAATTCACGTGATTGAAAAATTTTATTTAACTTACAAGTAGCTAGCTTAAGGCCCTCCCCCGAGCAAAAGACCTTGAGGCGGTCAGCCGCATAACTCAGTTGAAAATTTTTCACATAACTTAGTTCAAAATTGACCAAAAAAAAAATTTAAACGGCGAATATCTAGCTTATGAAATTGCCTATCTATTGGTGTGTGTCCCAAATAAAATTAACTTGTAAATACTATGGAGACGCTGAAACTTTAATTGAATGTTCATTGAATTATAGTTTCAGCATCTCCATAGTATTTACAAGTAAACTTTATTTGGGACACACACCAATAGATAGGCAATTTCATAAGTTAGATATTCGCCGTTTAAATTTTTTTTTTTGGTCAATTTTGAACTAAGTTATGTGAAAAATTTATGCGGCTGACCGCCTCAAGGTCTTTTGCTCGGGGGAGGGCCTTAATGGTACTTTCTAATGTCACTATCAAATATGTTATATGACATATAATAATTAATACAATTTTAATTTATAATTTACAAGATCAAAGTATTTAATATTATGGGAAAATAAAGTGAAAATTAATCGCTGGGTGGTCAATTAATTATATCGATATTGCTAAAATATAAGACATCAATTATTATTATTTGTATTAAATATTTTATTTTTGCAAAAGTGGACACAATGTAGAACATACTGCGCTAGTAATCCATCTTGGTGTCGATCCATTTACTTTATAAATTTCCATAAAAATAAACGAATTCTTTCTGCAAAAGTGTGATAAGACTTTAAAAACTACCTACAAACTTCACGTCTTTACTTACTTTACCTTCCTAGGACTCTAGATAAAAAATATTACGCCTATACATCATGGAGTAGGTAAATAATAATAAATCATGAAGTTTGATGCATATTATTTAATAATAAATACCTCGACGAGGGTGTACCGACTACCGAGTTCTCGGAACGGACACTGTTTATTCAACAGTGACCCGCTTTCAGTTCCACCAGAGCGATACTCGTACATAAATAAAATAATGTTAAAATTTGTGTATTGAAAAGCGAACGGGAGCGTTTGCATGTTATATTGTGCTAACTACACGAATAAGAAACCATTACTATTAGTTGGGGCATGATGCTCTGTGGATAAAACGCGTCGGTGCTCAAGCCCGAGGTCGCGGGTTCGCATCCCGCCAAAGGAACAAAAAGCTTTCGAGTATGTTCCAGAATCATGGATGTGTTTTAAATATTATATGTATAATATCATGAAAATTTTAAATATGTGGTAGCATAAAAGCATTAAATGATTATCCAGTGTCTAGTACCCGTAACACAAGTTCTTCGAAAAGTTATCACGGGACCAGGTTGTGGTGTGGAAGAGTCCATAGATATTATTATTATAATTATTATAAAGCAGCTAGTGTAATACAAAAAGCGTTCATATTGATAAAAAAAAACAAAATAAAACATCAACAAAAATCTTGCCCCAACCATGTAAATGTCAGACCCGGTGGTCAAAATTCGCCCATTTCATATAATTTTTATTAAGTTAGAATTTTATAAGGGTTTCCTCTTAGTTATGGAATACAAATGTAAATGTTTTGTATTTAATGTGAAAGACAGATTTAACAAAACTGAGCCTTTAACCATGTTGCCGTAGCTAATTACGACGATGAAGTTCGAAAACAAAAAAAAAAATGTAATTTGATACTTACAAGTCACAACATACATCGATATGTGAAATAGCGGTGTTTATGTCAATTAGCTATGCTTATGTCAAATCCCATACATCTTTAGAACTTCGTCGTCGTAATAAGCGATGACAACTTAGCTAAACTTGGCTCTTAACCGCTAGCCCTATCTGTGTTAAAATTCAGCATAATAATTAATTTAAAAAGAGAACAAGTGGCTATGTAATCACTGGCTTAAGATGTAATATTCTTACTCCCCGCAGCGATACTATGTTAGTATGTAGAAAGAGGCTTATAAGGCAACAGTTATTAGGCTATTCGTTCTCACCGGGAGGCTTTTAAAATAGTTATGCTGCTCTATGTGAATTTAATAAAAACGTTTAATTTTATTAAGTCTACCCACCACATAGTTTAAAGTGTTATCAGATCAGGCAATATTGTCGATGGGTAAAAAGATCAAAGCAAAAGTCTGTTCCTCTTGAGTTAGAAAGAGAAATAAAGTATGCATCACCTAACTGACCTAACCATGTAAAATACTCGCCAACATAATATAATATCTGTGGACGCTTCACACTGACCCAGGAACAAATTTTTATTCCTGTGGCGGGATTCGTCCCCGCGACCTCCGGTCTTAGCGCTAAGGCGCTAACCAGTGAGCCACAGAGGTCGACAACGTCAAACGATCGGATCAAAAAGAAAAACAAAATGTTGTGTATGGTTCAGGC
The DNA here is from genome assembly GCA_905404095.1 of Glaucopsyche alexis. NCBI lineage: Eukaryota > Metazoa > Arthropoda > Insecta > Lepidoptera > Lycaenidae > Glaucopsyche > Glaucopsyche alexis. The sequence goes on from FR990059.1 coordinate 14,837,448, forward strand.
CATTTGGCGATTCATGTTTTCGTCTTGTTTCTCAAAGTTCATGCTGGTTTGATAAATCGTTTTGAGCTAGTTAGTTTGATCAAATAAGAACGTTTTCACATTGCGCGGTGCTATATCGGATGTCGCACAGATAAACGCTCCTAAATCTTTGAAATAAGTGCGTTTTTTAAACGACTTCCAAAAAAGGAGGCGGTTATACGTTCGGCTGTATATATATTTTTTTTTTTTTTTTGTATGTTCGCGGATAACTCCGCCGTCTGTTGGCCGATTTTCAAAATTCTTTTTTTGATGTAAAAGGTATAATCCGAAGTTGGTCCCATTTTCAGAAAATTGGTGACCTGATGATGGAATCCATGAGGAAACGAGGGAACTCCTCAAAATTTATATGGACACATATGGTGGTTTCGACTTTTTCTGAAGTAGTCCAAGCATATGCTACCAAAAAGTAAGATTATGCTCCAAGGTATACCCTGGATCAAAAAGTACAGAACAGAACTCCTGACTCCTTATAGATACATGTTTGGGGATTTTGGCGTTGTTTAAAGAACTGCAAGCATATGCCACTTTGTCAATTAGAGTAATCATCATCATCACCACCACTATCACAGCATACATCATCACATTATGATGATATAGAAGGTACTTCTCATAGTATTTTACACTAACACGGAGATCTTTGAACATTACTCTGCCGTTTATGGACCTATTTGCAAAATTATTTTGTTGTTGTAAAGGGTTTAATTCGAAATTGGTCCTTTAGCCACTAAAGTGGAAACGTGATGATGCGATCCATGAGGAATCGAGGGAACTCCTCGAAATTTATATCGACACGTATAGTGATTTTGACTTTTACTGAAGTAACACAAGCATATTCTACCAAAGAATAAGACGTTGTGCCAAGGTATACCCTGAATCCAAAAGCACTGAACAGAACTCCTCAGTCTTTAAAGATATGCGTTAGGAAATTTCGGAATTGTTTACAGAACTGCAAGCATATGCCACTTTGTAACTTACAGTAATCATCATCATCATCTTAATAACAATACCTAATGGAAGCTTGGCGCGTATTCAGTTATACATTCGATCGTTTATTTTAGACGTATTAATAATAACTTAACAAGATATATCACTAAAAAGGGTGAAATTATTATTTTTAAACAAAAAATTAAACCGACTTCCAAAGTAAAAATACACAAAAAAGTATGAAATAAAACTTATTTTATAAATAATTCCCCTTTTAAATTTGTCTATTTCTCTACATAATCTTCTTAATTTTGAAGTCGTTACCAGCAAATATGAACGTGAGTTCTATAAAATATTGTAGGATATCATTTGGGCTGGTAGCGACTTCAAAATTAAGAAGATTAAGTAGAGAAATAGACAAATTTAAAAGGGGAATTATTTATAAAATAAGTTTTATTTCATACTTTTTTGTGTATTTTTACTTTGGAAGTCGGTTTAATTTTTTGTTTAAAAATAATTTAATACCCAGACCGTTATCGCATGTCGGCTGTCACACCGATAGTGACAAAGACAGTTCTAATGTTATGTTACATACCACATATATCGCATGTCATTGAGAGTCGAAACAAACTTGTCTCTCAAATTGAAAATTCATTGGAGAAGGTCTCTGAATGGGGTAGACTTAACTTAGTCCAATTCAACCTCTCTAAGACACAAGTTTGCGCGTTCACCGCTAAAAAGTTACCAGTGGTCGTAAGTCCTCGTTTTGAAAGCATACCCATAACTGTCTCCTCCAACATTGGAATACTTGGTGTTAACATATCGAGCGAGGTCCAGTTCCAATATCATCTGGAGGGCAAGGCCAAGTTAGCCTCCAAGAAGCTTGGTGTTCTGAACAGGTCAAAGCAGTATTTCAGTCCGGTCCAACGCCTACAACTCTATTAGGCGCAGGTTCAGCCTCACATGGAATACTGTTCTCATCTCTGGGCAGGGGCACCAAAGTACCAGCTTCTCCCTCTGGATCGTATCCAACGTAGGGCCGCTCGAATTGTCGACTGCCATAGTGTTTCAAACAGGCTTGACTCCTAAGAGCTACGTAGAGATGTAGCATCGCTCTGCATCCTCTATCGTGCTCCGAGGAATTGTTCGGACTTATACCTGCTGCAACTTTTCGCCACCGTTCCATACGACAAAATATTTATCATCCTCATCACCTTGATGAGTGGCAGTCCTCCACCGTGCGCTTTACCCGATACTTTCTGCCGCGCACTGTAAAACTCTGGAATGAACTGTCGCCAGCAGTATTTCCGGACCACTACGGCCTGCAAACCTTCAAGAAGGGAGCATATTTCCTCTTTGCAACTTCTCTGTTGTTGCGGGTGTCCATGGGCGACGGTAATCGCTTTCCATCAGGTGATCCGTTTGCTCGTTTGCCCCCTAGTTTTATAAAAAAAAATCGCTCTCTTTCATAATATAATGTTCTAGTAATTTATCGATGCAATGCGACCACGCATGCGATATCGCATCGCGCAAAATATGCTCTTATATGAACATTTGTAGCGGCATCGGCAGTTGAATATGTATTTGTCTAATTGACATTAATATTATGAGTAGTAAAAATACAATTAGAAAGTATTGAAATTGGGTAAATCATAAATGTAACTGGCTCGTCGCTTGTCACTTGTTACATAATATCTACAAATGACAATAATAATTAGTACTAATGGTAGGTAATTGATATTATAGGAAGCAGTAATTGCTGATATTATATGATTTCCGACCGGTATCGAATTATATAATTGATTCAAACATGTAGTGTAATAAAGTAACACTTTAATTTTATAACGTTAACGGGTTTAACAAATTGTAACGATAATCATTTATTTATAGTCTCCATTTTTGTTATCGGTTGCTGGCGAAACCGGCTATATAGGAGGTGTTTTGTACCTTGCCTAATGTATATAATATATTAATATTATAAAGAGGAAAGATTTGTTTGTTTATTTGCAATATGCTGCAAAATACTAGAAGGATTTTGATGAAATTTGGAAACAAATTAGGAGTTAAAATAATAAGAGCGTTAAATTATAGTTCTCTCTCTATCTCTCTGTGGCTCGATTATCCAACACTTATTTGGCGATTGTGAAATAACCTTATTTTTTAATTTTTACTTTCTCCGCTTTTTAATGCTCGTCACTTTTAGTTTATGTTTAAATTCTCTACAATATAATTACAGTAAAGGCTGAAGTTTCGAAGTGAACATTGCAATTTTAGAGTTTTAATTGCCCCAAATTTTACTTAACCAATGACCCTCACAATGGTACACTTTAAAGTTAGCAGTTAATTAGTTTGATACTGGTACAAATATGTGAATAGTTAAGCTATGTTAATATCTCGAATGCATTGATATTATATGTCTGTCTTTTATTAATAAATAAATAGTTTAAAAGACATCTCACCTTTTCTACCAGACAATAAAACTAGAAAATTCCCAACATTATTAGAAATAAATTCCCGAAAGATGTCATTATACAACTTTGAACCTACAGATATAAACAAATTAAACATTTTCCTAATGAATAATTTGAAATGAACATAACTCCCCCACAAATGTCTCGTCAAACTGTATCCCTTAGTACGACTAGTTTCAATTGAAACTTAGTCGTTGCTGGAGTGTTCTTGCGCTGGCTCAAATTCTGAAAGGCTGAGACTGCTCTTGACTCGGCGAAATTAATCCATCGTCTCTCTCAATAGGAACGGAAATGTATTAACGTAGTCCTTAAAACGCGTCGCACTAGACAGTAATATTCCACTTAGTTAATGTAGGTGGTAGGTAGTTTAGTTGGGGGTAGGGGGGGGGGGGGGGGCTGTAAGGGCCTTCATTGGTGAACGTTAACTTTGTTACTGATATTACATTACTACGGTGCGAGTTTTTTTTTACCCGACTACGGCGAAGTCAAACGTAAGGGTAATGATTTTGGCAGTCTATGTACATAATATGTTTATTACACCGTAGCACCTAAACTACTGGTCCGATTTTAATAAATGATGTGTCAATAGATTCGTAATAATAGCCCGGGTAATATAGGATATATAATTTACGTAGACGGGTTATAGTTTTTTTTTTATAAAAATTGTAATTAATGGTAGAAATGTACCTAAGTAGAAGTTGATAATTGTGATTCGATGCAAACCTATGGCTCAAGCTCTAAGGCATTGAACTTCGAAGGCTATTATTTATTCGAGGTCTAGTGGCTTAGAGCTTTGCTCTCGACTCGAAGGTCGTGGGTGCGATTCTCGCGTTGGAAAAAATTGTTGTTTCCAAGCTTGTTTAAGATAATGCAGGATGTTCACCTAATTGTCTTGACAAGAAAGATGCGTTGGATGGGCATATAAAAAAGTCTGTCCTGGCCTGAATCTCTCGCCAGTCGTGTCAGCCATCCATCCCACAGGGTTTCGATAGTAAAGGGAGATAGAGTGCTCCTGTGTACTGCGAAAATACTTGGACGCTATAAAATAACTTCTACGTAGCTCGCCTGGTTAGTGGTTTCAATGAAACCGGCCACTGTCACCGAAATCGGTGTATTTCATGGTATATCACTAACTATCAATATTTTAATATTTAAATAATAAAACCAGACTATTTAAGTGCCATTTAGCGATTGCCTAACCGCTTTGGAAATACTTTCCTAGGCTTTTGTAAAATTTTGCCTCTTTTAACGAACTTTAATAACAAAGACTTTGTGTACAGCTCCATATTATAAGAAACCTTTTAAATTATAGTTCAAACAGAATGTTTCGTTTTCTCTGAGTTTTGTTTTCGTATAAGTATTATGTTGTATTGTTTGCCTGGAGCGGATGTGTGTTCTTATAAACATTATTTTATACGATATTAAATTAATATACTTAAAATATGTTACCTTACACCCACTTGATTTTATGCAGTATGGTAAAATATAAAAAAAAAATCCTACGTTATTAACTTATTAGGCAGCTAGCCGCAATTGCTCTTATTAAATGCACAGGCGTTTGAATTTTAACGCGCAGTCGACTTCATCTGAACTTTATTTAGTAGCAATCCAGTGACAGTCTCTAGGTAAAAGCTAGTAAAACGCCGGAGTAGTTATGTGTGTGTATACTCTGGCGCCGTTAATTCAAACTTCGTATCAACAAACTGCGGTTTATGGTTAGAGCGTACTAAGGTAAATATTTATGGGGCCGTTCCCACTACACAGTGTCATCAAGTATTTAAGTAATTTTCCACGTTTCCCGGCTTGTAATCAGAGGCTGGATAAGGGGTTATGTTTACTCTACGTACCTACTTTATACATACATACTTGATACTACTCAGTGCAAAACTTTTCGTAATTATGGGTAGCTTCAAAAAAGTTTGATATACTTATCCCAGTGATTACCCAGTTAGTAGGTAATTCTGCCTAGAAAATTTTCCGGGAGTTTTGAAAATTGGTAATTTTATAGATTTTCGAATTTCAACTTTGCCGCTAGTGCCGTCGCGTCGTATTGAATTAAAATCTCAAATAGTTTGTTTGAGCTCTTTACCGGCGCATTTTACGATAAAAACAAGTAGGACAATAATAAACTAGAGAAAAATCCGTACAATTAGTTTCCTAGTAATGTTTTTGTAAAATCAATAGTTTTGGCGTAAGCTTTCAGTTTTCGCACCCTCCTGAAATATAAACTCTTACACATAATTCTTAAGCTGACCTTCCATATTGTAGGTCACCTATAAATTTTCTAAATCGCCTACCTGCCTCGTATAAAAAAGATAAAAAAGCTTAAGGAGCTCGAACGAGCATAATATAAAGTTATCGATGATTTTGTTTATGTGTACCAATAATATCGTAATACATTCACCCCCTGTATCGAGTTAAGCCGACACGGAATAAAGGGAAGAGCTCCGGGAATTGGGGATAGGCGTAAGTGTTAGGAGCGGTTTGTGTCGACGACCTTGTACAGGCTATTTTTTTTTTTGTAAACGTAGCAATGGTTTTTCAGAGCTGCGATTCTAAACTCGAAAGCAATATGTAATACCTACTTTCGTGATTCTCTATATTAGCTCGATTTAAATGTAACAGTAAATAAAATATAATATGCTTACGATGTAAGTATTTTAGGTATGTAAGTACTTACATTACTGGACGAAATAAACTTTTTTAAACCCACTCACCATCATACCTTCTGGTTGATTGTTACTTCAGTTTTAATGTACCTAGGTAACTGATTGTAAATTTTTTTTAAGAATTTGCTCAAAACAAATAGATAGGTAGGTAATAACTTTAAACATTCAACAAATACAGAGATCAACATTTGGGATCAAATTACTAAGCCCTTATCTTAATCATGTTTCGCCGTCGAAGGTCACATTAAATTGTTAGGGGATAAGTTTTATCCCCGGCCCCAGGCTCGGTAATCGGAGGATATCATCTGACCGAATCTTTTCGGTTAACCTACGGAAGGGACGCATGTAGATCTACATCGATGTAATTTGACGAGATAAGGAAAGATAATAGTATTTTAAAAGAAAACAAATTAATCGTTTTTATTTATTTTTATTTATTTATTTAAAACACTTTATGCAACAATTGTATTTGGGCTTAATGCCTTTGGCATTCTCTACCAGCCAACCTTAGGGTGATGCAGATTGCAGAGATAGGTTGAAGTAGGCGTATTTCGTATAATATACAAAAATCTTGAACTTACGCGGGACAGCCATGCTTCGTCACGAATGGATCGGTTTTAATTTCGAATTTACGTAGGAGAGCCATGTTTCGCCACGAGTGGACTAGTCACCGGCTCTACCGGATAAATACCACGGCCTCCCAGAAAACCGGCTTGAAATAACGCTTGCGTTGTGTTTCGCCGGGTAAGCAAGGGCAAATTAATTTTTAAAAAAGATAGCAAGCAAGTACAATTTTACCGAAATTTATACCTATCCTACACCGATTACCTATACCTACTACCTACCACTACAATCTACAGGCGATGACTGTATGAATGAGTTATCGACCACTGAGGATTTAATATTATTGTTACAGTATTAATAATGCTATTAAGTAATAGCAGTTGGTATTAGTATGGTGAAAATTGAGAGTATTGCCACAGAATACATAATAGTTGGTGTTACTGGACGGAAGATGGTGATTCTCTAGCCGTATGGAATGCTTTATAAATCAGAGCTTACTACGTGTAAATAACATTGGCTATCCGATGTTACTGCTTAGTTAATGTAGTATTAGCTACTTCATGCAAGTGTTGAGTAAGCCTAGGAACAGAAGGTTTATTATTAAGGCTGTAAATGCCTTCTACCTTGTTGTTTACAAAGGTGATATAGTTGCTTCGAACGTACTCAGTGCGAACTTCTAAATAGAATGGTTGCGGAAATGGAGACCTAATAAAGATTTACTAACCATAGATGAACTATTTATTGGACACTATTTCGACACAGAATGCTCCAACAAACATCAATGATACATAAAATATTATAGAGCACTTAGTAGAAGATTTTATGAAAGGTAAAATAATTTATTAAAAGGAAAAATACCTGGAATAATATAGCCATATTATTCTAGGTATTTTTCCTTTTAATAAATTAGTTCTCAGTCTTTGTGTAAATTAGCCAATTTACACAAAGACTGAGAACGAAGCAAAAGACGAATATTTAAATTCGAGTAGGTAGGTATGTCAGTTTTCACATCGCTACAAGTAAATACTTAACTGAATAACAAATATATAATGCAATAACTTTTCTACCTCTAGCAAGTTTATAAAAACGCGCAAGTGTAAATAAACATTATACTAATGAAAATGACTCGCCGCATATCCGGCCAATTAGAGAAGGAGCCTCGCTGCAAAACCCTCATATCCATTAGGACAACAGTCCTAAGCAAATATTACGCGCGTGGTCACCGTGATAAGTGTTGCCGGGTCACCATATCTCCTCATTAGGACTTGGTGGAGTACGTTCCGTGAGATCGAGTTACCCATGCGATCGAGTAACTTGTGAGATCGAGGAAATTTCGCATACGAATAGCATTTAAATACATACATTCTAGTTGGGTATTCTGATTTATTATTAATCTCTGTCAATATAATTTTATGCACTTTATCTCTCTTTTTCTCAGTTAGGGTAAGCTTACACCGAAACGAGCAATGAAACTTATATCTTCTTGTGCCATGAATAAAGTTCAATGTTGAATCGCTATCCTAAAAATGTAGCGTCGCGTCTCGTGAACTGACGCTTAGTAGAGACAGCTGATGTTTTGGATGACGTTTTACTGACTATTTAGTATTTATTCAGAGTACCTACAACAGTAGCCGTAGGTATACCTTACTGCATAATATTATCGTCCAATCGTCGTGACGCTGCAGGCTTGATGCAATCCGCAGTTCGTCCATATTACACACTACAAACGTATAACTATCATGCTAACGAGGGTTTTTTAACTCGTGACATCTGACAGCTTTTTGACACAACAAGGACCGCCGTGCTACCAAGCGCCGCCTGGTGACAGGAAAAGAATCGAAAATTCTTATTGGACGTTTTTGATACCTCTTACGCCACCAGATGACGCTTTGTGTGGATCTGCCCCCAACTGCAGAAAAAATATCAAAAACCCTCATTCACACCAAATGAGAAAGTTTGGAATAAGTGGATTTACGTGGACGGAGCCGCGGGCAAAAGATAGCTAAACAAATTATTCATTTAATCTCACAAATGGGGAACGAAACAATAAAGATCTTGTTGGGATCACCGACACGAGATAATCGGCAATTACAGGATCGGTCTAATACAGAAGTTTATATTCATGTGGTGAAGACGTAGGCCCACCTAATTACATTACCTACATAAAAATGTAGGTCTCTATTAAGATGGGTTTGTATTCAAGTTACATCCCTAATCTCACAGAGGAACACTTTCGATTACCTAATTCGAAATATTATGGTGAACCCAGCAACACCAATCGGTAAAATATTAATAAAATGAAAACGTTAGGTAAACATTGCACACCTAGCCATATCTGTTAAAGTAGTATATGAATCAACCTTACATCAACCTACCATTATAGAATTTTGTGCAAATTCTTATTACATATTTTTTAAAATAAATCCATTAAAATAATTACAATTTGTACATCAAAAAGAAATGACTTAATACTGGCCCCTTAAAAGAGTAAAAAATGTACAACAAATAAATGTAGCGATCAAGTAAGGGTTTCACCTGTCTAAAAATAAGTCACCTTTCCGACGATATTCCCGCATCGTTTGCAATAAAAATCGATACTCATAAGACATTGTGACCCACAAATAGAGCGATAAATGTAAATTATTACGGCACATGAATTTCACTGGAAAAATATAAAGTAGCCTTCGTCGCTTCTTTGCGAGGGCGTTATTTAAAATATTCCTTGTGAAAAATGCGAGTGGCGCTGGGCGGTTTTTCATATGAGTTCAAAGGAGCTCGGACCGAAAGAAGGTCGTATTATGCTCGGGAGAACTGAGCAACATTGTTTTACAACGTTTTGAATTAAACGTTTCAAAGGCGGGGAAATTAAAGTTTCAAATTGTTTACCAAGTATTTGTCTATAGTACGTATTTGCCTTTTATATCTAGGATACCGTAGAACTCATAGTGTTTTATTTACGTGTTAGTGAAAAGAGCTTTTGAAAGCTATGAGTAACGCTAACTGTTAATTAAATAGTTTTCAAGTTAACAAAAGTTGATAAACTTTCATGACGAATTGTGCGACTGTAGTTTGTAATAAAGCAACTTGAATCTTTTGGAAGGATTGGATTTGGATGGAATTCACTATGATACATTACGTTCACTATCGAAATTCTCCAAATGTATTTACATTACAAATTGTCTCAGCAAACATTTATATAATAACCTATACGTCACCATAGGAAACACGAATGATTGATATACGGCGTCCGATTGCCGCGGAAAATGATTTGTGATACGTCCCTCATACGAGTTCGTATAGGATACGCAGGTGTCGAGAGAATACCGCCATTTGTCTGATGGAATTAAAATGTTCCGCGCCTCGGTAACCGACCTATTTGTCCCTCATCGAGCAATGGTACGGAACTTCTGTATAGAAATGTCATATTGCTATATTGTTCGATCGGAAAATGTTCTAGAATAGTACCTTAGTTAATGCGATGTATTCATTCATTTATTCCAACTCGCAGTAGGCTAGCTATTCGAACATAAAAACGGTGGTCTACAGTCTAATCTCCCTGAAATTGAGGGGAAGTCCGAGCCCGGGCAGTGGTATTTTAGCGATAGAACATTATTATGGCGATTCATTCATTGATTTTTTCACATACTCAGCAGTGCGCGAAATGTTCTCTACGTGATAATTCTATTAAATACCTCTCACAAAATACATTAGGTTTACGTTGTTAAACACAGTAGTTTTTTTTTTTTTTTTTTGTAAGTTTTAAGGCCTGTCCACATGTTCACTTCACGACATCAACGTGAAACGGCGCGGTGTCACGGCACATTGCCGCGTTGTACTAGTGCGATCCGGCGTCGCGATCCAGCGTCGCGACCTGAATTTTTACGGCAACGTGAATTTGTCGTAAATACGACGACGAATAATACGACACATAAACGCGTCGTACCACGATGCGGCATCGTTTCACAATGCGATGTCGCATCGTGAAAATCTACGATGAGCCAATGCTTTTTTTAAAAAAAATTACAATTAAAAATTTACAACGCGATATTGTAACGTACCACGATGCACGGCACGACGCCGCCGATACAATGCAGGGTGAATTGTCGCACTCTATTCCTAAAAATGGACCGCAGTAGACGCGTTCTGCACCTGTTATTATATTGTGTCCGTGTCAGTACGGGACACTCCTCGACAAGGGTTATTAAATAATAATCGACCTCAATATGGTCCATCATCTTTGAAGTTTGAACAACTGCAAGAATGCATCGTGAGTTTCCACGATGCGACGTCATGCCGTGCATCGTGGCACATTACGATGTCGTGTCGTAGCACGATGCGATGTCGTGTCGTGTTTATGTGTGGGAGCCCTTATCTATACTAATATTATAAAGCTGAAGAGTTTGTTTGTTTGTTTGTTTGTTTGTTTTAACGCGCTAATCTCAGGAACTACTGGTTCGAATTGAAAAATTCTTTTTGTGTTGGATAGTCCATTTATCGAGGAAGGCTTTAGGCTATATAGCATCATGCTAAGCTCAATACGAGCGGAGCACCAATCAAGAATGTTTCAAAATCGGGGGATTTTTTTTCCTTTTGAGAGCTTTCGCTGCGTACGCTGCGAAAACGGTTGAAGTTTCGCTAAAATTATGTATGACACAATTGTTACCCTTTAAAAGTTCTAAAAAAAAGTCCGCGACTGTATATGTCTTTCTTTTAAGGTTGGCTCACAATAACCTTTTTATGCTAACCAAATTTGTTCTAAAATTAAGCATTATTTGTGAGGGCGTTTTCATAAAGATGAAATTAATTCTTATCCAAATAAATACGTTATTCATTACAAGCATTTAATTTAGAAGAAATTTGCCGTTTACATCATTTGATTTCAATGAGTATTTTAGAAGATATCGCAGTAATAAAATAATCAGCGCGCAATAATGATGTGCGGCGCGCTGCGGGTAGTCGTGAAGCGCTTCTCCTTTTACGTAAATGAAGTCGCGGGTAAATTTTAACGATATCCCAAAGTAAATGTTCCACGCGGACGAAGTCGCGGGCAAAAGCTAGTGCCTTATAAATGTCAACGCACCGTACCGCGACACGCACCGTTTCACGTTGACGACGTCGTGACGTGGTCATGTGAACGTGCCCTTTGGTGTTAGTATCAAACATAGCCACCCAAGACTTGACCTACTCGTGTGTCAGTGGAAGATGTAACACCTCATATGGGTCAAGAGTTTCATCTCCTTACATTTGCTCTATGTGTTTTCTCTATAAATTTTTCATAATATATATCATGTAGGCACTATTACGGTACGGTACGGTAGCAGTACTTACATTTTATTAATTACTAGATGCTGCCCACGACTTTGTGCACGCAAAAGTTAATTTCGCAGAAACCGTACATTTTTCCGCGATAAAAAGTAGCCTATGTCCTTTCCCGTAGTCTACTCTCTACATCATTACCAAATTTCATCGAAATCAGTCCAGTAGTTTCGGAGCCTATTAAATGCAAAGAAACAAACAAACTTTTCCTCTTTATTATATTAGTATAGATTATCTTATAACGTATACGTAATATATATTCATATATGTAACTTTTGCTTATTTTAGGTAAAACGAGTTTAATAAAAAAAAAACCTGTAAATATAATTGTAAATCAACAGAAATCCTTTAAAAATCTATTACAAAACATGCATTTGATGCAAAAAACACTTTCCTTATGTAAGACGCTCATTGTACGTTGTCACGTATATATTTCGGTAATGTTTTATTCATTCAAAGCAAAATATCTTAATACATTTTTGTTTTGCGGGAATTTATTACACAGGGGACGTATTGTACGAGGCTAATACATTTTATTATGTTGAAAATCCTAAAGCGGTGTCTCCCTTAAGTGTGTGAAGAATGGTTAATCGGCGCCGAAGTAGGCGTCTTTTTTCCTCCATGTAACGACTAACTTTGTAAGTTTAGTGCCTACAATATTCATTTTATTTTAATCAAAGCCTTAATTATATGTTAGAGATGGGGTATATCGGGACTAAAATGTCCTCACTTTGAGTGCCTCATTGGGACACTTGAGTTTGCATTTGACAATATAGAGGTCAGTGTTGCGCTGTTAAAGGCTGCTAAATGAGTAAAAACAGACTAGATATTATATTATTATTTATAGGTTTAGGTAGAATAATATCAATTATTGTAATAAAAATACATAAGGTATTTAGCTAATAATAATTTTGAAACGAGGCCATTATATCACAGGTTAAGGAAGCCATTCCAAGCCTTAGACTATGTCCAGAAAGTGCGTAAGCCTGCGTAAACCTACGCACGTAGAGATTCTTATCTTATCACAACAAAATTTCTGCCGGTCTATCTGTGATGCCAACTTGGGACTTTTTCCCTAAATTTAGGGAGAAAAGGTATCTGAAGGGGTTATTAGGGGGGGTTTTATGCTTGTTTTATTTAAATATGCAATTGATTTGCTTGACGATAAGTTATATAATATACTATTATTATTTAATTACAGCTGACCTATCACTTATTGGTATAAAAAATGTATTGTATAAAAAACCAAAATTCTTATTGCAAGCGTCTACCTGTTGCCAACTTGCCATTAAAGAATCACGCCAAAAACGTCAAAAAAATCACGTTTGTTGTGTCTAAGGAGGGTTCCGTTACTATCAACGCGTAATACGTTTTTCAAATTACTTCAAAAGTCACAGTCCGGTTTGGTTCAAAATAATATTCCCTTAGTTTTAAGCATTATACATATATAAGCATGGAAACTTACAAGTTTAACCTATAATTTAGAAAACTACTCTACAACTACTCGAAAATTTTGAAAAAATGTCATGTATGAAATCTTGACTCTATTTTAAAGCGCTATTCAACGTTATGCAATACAACGGGGTACAATGAAAAAATATTTTTCATCCCCACTTCTCATGTATGGAGAGCCACCCTCAAAATATAAAATTATTATTATTTTACGATGCTAAATCCGAGATAATATAAGTTCCTTTTTATTACGAAATCGACTATTTTTAGTAAAGGTTATCTAAAAATTTTAACTGTCTAGCTATCAAGGATTATGATCTCATAAGACATAGTCTGGTGACAGACATACAGTTTTTACCCTCTAGATATCTACGAAATAACTTATAGTCTGTAAGTGTTAAAAAAAGCAGTGAATCATGCATACAAATGTCAAAATTGACGCATTAGCTGTGATTACATTAATTTACCTATTAAAGTAAGCCATTTTGACATATAATATAATAATTATAATAATATAATATATATGGACGCTTCACACTACGTCAATCTGATCCCGTGGTAAGTTCTCGAAGAACTTGTGTTACGGGTACCAGACAACGGAAATATATTTAATACTTTTATACTATACACATATTTAAGATTTTAATTATATTATACACATATTTAATACACATCCATGACCCAGGAACACAGAAAAACTTTTTTGTTCCTTCGGCGGGATTTGAACCCGCGACCTCCGGTTTGAGCACCAACATGCTCAACCAACTGAGCCATAGAGGTCGTCAATAGTATGTAGATACGCATGATTCACTGCCTTCATAACGTGAATAGGCTAAAGTATAGACTTTATATGACACGAATAGGACGCGACCGCGTCATTCAATGTGCTGCGTACAGTGCAACTAACTAATGCCTTCGGCAATCATCGTTTTTTTTTTCTACGGAAATGACGGATGTTGGAAAGCATGTGTGGGACTTCCGAAAGATATTAGCAAAGTAGTTTTACTGTATAAAGTATCTTTATAGGTATGTTTTTCTAAAAAGGTAATACTTACATATTTGGTATGTAACTTTTTAGATTTTTAACGGTACCTATATATTTTATCGTATTATGTAACTTTATGAAGTTTCGATGAGGCATAAGTACTTTAATAATTATATTTGAGAGTATTCGCATGCTAGGTAAAATCCACGGGAACCGTACTATTTGTTTTAGGGAGAAATATTTTTTGAAACTTGGCAACTCGATCTTACTACGCTTTCATTGCACTCCAAAATACAGGGGATGACACTTTTGACTATTTCAAATCGATATCAATTGTGTGTTGAAGGTTTTAATATAAAGTGTCTTCAGAAATAATTGGTTTTGACAAAACATTGACAGCACAAAATTTCGGAACACTCTGTAAAGCAAAATGCCAACAGTGTCAACCGATCTGAATGCTGTGTAACGAATGAACTGAATACTTCTGTCTCACTCTGAATCATACAATCGGAGCGAGAAAAACATTTTTCTTTCACTTTGTGTCTCGCGCGTACTCGAGGTAGCTGCGTATCACTACGTAATTGCTGCTCCTATTTGAGTCAGGAGCGGAGTACCTATACGTGTAGTATGGGCATACCCACAATCCCAACAGCCTTGTGAGTGCATACTTTCAAGGTCTATAAATTTATAATCAAAATAGGTTCAGTGGGTAGTTGTATTGGTATTGTTAACCTTTTGAGTCTTATCTGGTGCTTTTTACCTGCTGGTCATACTTACATTATTGTTAAAATACATATTTATAGTAGTGGATTTAGTGTTAAGCGGACCTTTAGTCAGGTAGATTGAAGAAAGCGCAAAATTTGTCACCTCTCCATAAATTTTCGACCCTTTTTTATTTACTAACCAACAGATTTAAGAAAAAATAATACTTTGTTTGAACCGATAGGAATTACTCCTGCCGATGTTATATAATCTATAATTTGTGTATGTTTCTATACTATATATGCATATATTTTTTATTTAATTTATTTATAACCTTAGTTGATGTTAATTTGTTTAAGGTTTAAGGTATTGAAAGCTTATTTTTTTTTACCAAACAAAATAATTTTTTTGCTAAATAAGCGAAAAATTTTCTCGCTCACTCCGCGCGTTAGCTTTTAATTAACATAATATTATAAAGAAAATAATACACTCTTTTTAAAAATTCTAATAACCATGTTATGAAGGAAATAATAAAATCAAAATTTTCGGGCCACATCTTCTTTTGAGAGCTGGATCCGTGCCTGAATCAACCAAAGCGGTTTAATAGGTCAATTTTGTACGATACGCGCATACCTAAAATAATACGCACGTAGCTTCTGGACGCAATGTATGGGGCCCTAGTACCTCGACTACGTGCGTAGACCTTGCGTGCGTAAGAATACGCAGTTTCTGGACATAGTCTTACTTCGATCGCTTACATTGTAGTCCGATCGATCCTCAACAGATAACTTCACTTTTTAACCGACTTCCCAAAAAAGGAGGCGGTTATACGTTCGGCTGTATATATATTTTTATTTTTTATTTTTTTTTGTATGTTCAACGATTACTCCGCCGCCTGTGGACCGATTTTCAAAATTTTTTCTGTGATGTATAGGGTGTAATCCCAAATTGGTCCTTTTGATATCAAAGTCGTGACCTGATGATGGGATCCATGAGGAATCGAGGGAACTCCTCGAAATTTATATGGACACATATGGTGATTTCGACTTTTTCTGAAGTAGTTCAAGCATATGCTACCAAAAAGTAAGATTTTGCTCCAAGGTATACCCTGGATCCAACAGTACAGAACATAACTCCTGACTCCTTATAGATACATGTTTGGGGATTTCGGCGTTGTTTAAAGAACTGCAAGCATATGCCACTTTATAACTTACAGTAATCATCATCATCATCTTAATAACAATACCTAATGGAAGCTTGGCGCGTATTCAATTATACATTCGATCGTTTAGTTTAGACGTTCTTAAGACGTATTAATAATAACTTAACAAAATATATAACTAAAAAGCATGAAATTATTATTTTTAAACAAAAAATTAAACCGACTTCCAAAGTAAAAATACACAAAAAAGTATGAAATAAAACTTAATCTCTATATAATTCCCCTTTCAAATTCGGCTAAAATTTTTACTATTTCTCTACTCAATCTTATTAATTTTGAAGTCGGTACCAGCAAATATGAACGTAAGTTCTATAAAATATTGTAGAATATTGTTTGGGCTGGTACCGATTTCAAAATTAATAAGATTGAGTAGAGAAATAGTAAAAATTTTACCCGAATTTGAAAGGGGAATTATATAGAGATTAAGTTTTATTTCATACTTTTTTGTGTATTTTTACTTTGGAAGTCGGTTTAATTTTTTGTTTAAAAATAATAATTCTTTGTATGAAGATATATAAAAGAAAGTCGTGTCAGTTACACTATTTATAACTCAAGAACGGCTGAACAGATTAGGCTGAAAATTGGTGGGGAGGTATCTTAGAACCAGGAGAAGGACATAGGATACTTTTTATCCCGTTCCCGAGGGACTCACGATTTGGCTAATTTTGGTCTTGAAATTATTGTAAAAGTTCAGGAAAGGTTTAAACAGTGAGAAATATTGGAAAAAGTGTAGGTTGTAGGAGTAAGGTAGGACTCGGACGTAGGTTGCATTATAGGTGTAACTATTTATTCATTCCAGTTCATATTTAAGACAGAACAACGTATGTCGGGACAGCTAGTTTAACCTAAAACTCTAAAACTCGTAACTTATAAAAACGAGGTCATTCTGAGTAAAATAAATACGTCTATGAGCGTTAATTCAAATGAAGTCAATTAAAAGCAAAATTATTTTGCAGCGCCAGAGGTAGGTAGAAACTCAAACAACGTAAATACTGTTTGAATTTTACTACATTCGACCGCAACTTCATTCGCCTGGATTTCTACATTATCTAAAAGTTAAAAGCCCGACGAGTTTAGTTCACCGAATATCAAGCTTCACCTCTATTACAGCTATCGAAGCCGCATTTAATTTCATGCACTAGCCTTTGTTTAATACGCTTATATTCTGAGGAAATTAGTGAAAAACAACGTTACAGTATGTTTAAAATTTTGCGTTATCGGCTGTGCTACTGTGTAAATTAGAAATTCGGTATCTTATTATTTTAAGAAAAGCCGAATAAACCTCTATTTGCAGTATTTTGGTTTCCACATAATATTATTTTCATGTATTTTTTACTATTATATTTTTTGAAATATTTTCCACATAATACGTTGTTTTCATGTATTTTACTACATACATGAATAGTGCTCTGAAAAATAAGACAGTTTAACTGTGGCTTTATTGAATTAAGAAATATATTGAATTTTTCTTTTGACAGTATTTTAAAAGATAATCATTGTTTACAAAAATTATTCCCTCTCGTGGTTTTACTTTATGCGGGGCGGGGACTCCCCGAATCAATCCACTCGCGTCAGCCCCGCTGTCACGTGTCCAATCAACTGACATGCTGTACGGCCGGGATCAGCGGGGAAGTCCCCAGTAAACTATCAACTTTACTTTTGTTTCTGTTTTCCGTCAAGTCGCTCGCAGATGTGACGGCCCGTTGTTATGGGTCTCAATTAAATTTTCGACGGTCTAATTTTTATTATTTTTTATTGAAATAGCATTTTCAATGTTTTGAAATACTGAAGAGATTTGTATGCAATGTAATCTTCTTTTTATCTTATATATAAAAATTAATTGCTGTTCGTTAGTCTCGCTAAAACTCGAGAACGGCTAGACCGATTTGGCTGATTTTGATATTAAAATAATAGTATACTTCAGGCAAGGTTTAAAAAGTGAGAAATTTTAGTTCATAGTTAAAGCAGAACAACGTTTGCCGGGACAGCTAATTTGATATAAAAATGGAATGCAATTCCAATGTCTCTCTCAAACTCGAGAATGGCTGGACCGATTTAGCTTATTTTAGTCTTGAAATAATTTTGGAGGTCCAAGGAAGGTTTAAACGGTGAGAAATGTTGGAAAAGGTGTAGGTAGTAGGTGTAGGAGTAGATGTAAGTGTAGAGATGTGATTGCAGGTGTAGATGTGGGTTGTAGTTGTAGGTGTAGTTATTTATTTAATCCAGTTCATAGTTAAGATAATATAATAACGTGTGTCGGGACAGCCAGTAAAATATAAACATTAATTACTAAATATATTTAGTCTAATGTTGTTATTATGTTCGCAAAATCTAATAACATTTTTCCTTATTTTCAGGTAAGCACAGTGTGTTATTGAAAACTTGCGAGCGGAGATAAAACGTTTGTATACACGTAGTTCAGAGTTACCCACTTTACGAGGTGTGTATAAAGCGGTGTGGGTGTGTAATGTGTATGGTTGTGTATGACACTGTTCATGGGTGTGTATGAGAGTGTACATGGGTGTGTATGAGAGAGTACATGGGTGTGTATGAGCGTGGGTGTATGAGACAGTGTCCCAGCGCGGCGGGCTGCCCATCACAAATTAACTCCGTTGACTGGCGGAGTGTACACAAGCTCTATTTAACGGGTTTTCCTTTTGTGTCCTCTATTAAAACTTCCCTATAAATTTTTAAGCGTTGTATGCATTTTGTAGGAAATTTGTTTACCTGTAAAGTAGGATAGTTATTTCGGTCATTACTATGTAAAATATACTTTTATTCTTGGGAATATAGATGTGGATAGTAAAATAAATATATTGCAAAATACAGTGGATTAAAATATATTTTTTTATATAAAAATTGATTTTTAATTAAATAAAAATGGATTTAAATGAATACCTTCTCAAGTACTTCTTCTTTCTCTAGCATTAGTCAAAGCTTAGACACAGACCCAGTTAATATTAAACGATACAACAGCCTTCGCTTATGCGAGATTCGGAGTACTCTACGTCACTTCCTCTCGTGTAGCCGTATTTCCACCTTTCGAAAAAAATTAACAGTGTCTACATCTCACCCAAAACCTTCTAGTATTCGAAAGACTGTAAAAGATTTCTACGGCTAGTAAATAAATATGAAATAGAATACTCAATAGAGAAACTAGCTTTGTACGTGGTAGAGCCATGCTTCGGCACGAATTGGGCCGGCTCGACCGGAGAAATACCACGGGCTCACAGAAAACCGGCGTTTGCGCTGTGTTTCGCCGAGTGAGTGAGTTTACCGGAGGCCCAATCCTCTACCCTATTCCCTTCCCTACCCTCCCCCATTACCCTATTCCCTCTTAAAAGGCCGGCAACGCACTTGCAGCTCTTCTGATGCTGCGAGTGTCCATGGGCGACGGAAGTTGCTTTCCATCAGGTGACCCGTTTGCTCTTTTGCCCCCTTATTTCATAAAAAAAAAAAAAGTACGGTGCAAGCAGAACCCCAGAGACTGAGCGCATACGTGTCGGCCTCTCGGGAGGTAATGGTCTATGATGACAGTTATCACTTGTTATGCTGGAGACGTAGTATCCTCCGTGGTCTAGTGGTTAGAGCTTGGCTCTCGACTTGGAGGTCGTGTGTTCGATTCCCGCAAAATAAAAAAATGTTGTTTCCAAGTTTGGTTAGGACGATGCAGGCTGATCACCTGATTGTCTGACAAGAAAGATGATTCATGCGTCGGATGGGCATGTAAAGAGTCGGACCTGCGCCTGATCTCTCGTCAATCGTGGCGGTTATCTGTCCCACTGGCCTATGAGAGTAAAAAGGAAGAGAAAGTGCTCTTGTGTACTGCGCACATACTTGGGCACTATAAAATTAGTCCTGCGTAACTGGCCTGGTTTCAATGAAGCCGGCCATCGTTACCGAAATCGGTGTGGGAGTAGTTATTATTATTACTAAATTACAAACGATTTCTCCTTATATTACTTTAATAGGTTACTTGCCTGTCAATTTTATTATTACATAAATGAATAGTGAATAAGAAAGTTTGAATATGGAAAAGTACCTACCTAAAATAAAAATCAATATTTTCGAAGAAATCACGGATTGCTTGAAGCACTTTTGTGAGTCTTGTGAAAAACAGCCCTTACAAAAGTTGCTAGAAAATGTATGGTCACAAATAATATTATTCAAAATAAATATCTGATATCTCCGAAGTCTGGTGTTTATGTTCGTACTAATTATAATTCAAAATATACAGTTTCTTTACAGAAAAACCACTGTTTATACGTCTTACAGAAATTTTAGGATGATTTTAATTAGTTTATAACTGACTTCCAAAAAAGCAGTTACAGGACCATCATGTCATAATTTTAGCAAAATACAGTCTGTGATATAAACATTTTTTTACTTTGAATTTCCTAATAGTTGGGATCTGTCTTTTTTTGAGACAATGATGATTATGAATCTTAGAATATCTAATAATGAATTAGTTGGCGGCACAATGATATCTTACACTATTATATATTAATTACATTTTCATTTAATTTTAGCTTTAAATAAAATCAGAACTAGAATGATTTAAAGGAAACATTGGTTATTTAGAATGTACAGCAGCTAATTCGGCGTATTCAATTTGGAGTTTGTATAGGCTTCCTGGATTACACTCTTGTGTCTGTTGGAATAGAAAAAAAAGAGAATCAATCAATCCAATTTCCCGAACGCGGGCGGGCGGGACTCGCTTTGTTTAATTTCGACACGACCCCACCTCGTTTGCCGCTACTTTGCGACGAACTAACACAACGTGTTTGACGGATAAGTCAATTTTGCTAAGGTTTATTTTTGTCTTTTAAAACGAAGACTTCTGTGTTAATATAACTTAGTTGTGTTACAATTTTGTGTACTACTTGTAGGTACAATGTTTGAGTATCTAATATTAAGCTTATCTATACATATAAGTATATAAGTATATTAATATAGTAGTATATTAAGAAGTATATATTTGTTTGTTTGAATTGAATAGGCTCAAAAAGTACTAGACTGATTTTGATAAAATTTTGCACAGAAGTGAAGGACGTAGGCCACTTTTTATTGCGGCAAAATGCTCGTTTTGCGTGTTATTTCCTTTTGTGCGGACGAAGTTGCGGGTAACATCTAACTTAACGGGAATAATCTCCAAATTAACAATATAATGTATTAAAATGCTATTTTTATGCTCTACGAATTATGTTATGGACATTAGAATTCAGTTCACCTTTAATTATATTTAGAGTTTAAATTATATATCATCTGAATAATCAAACCTCATGATTCTGTGGTATTTTTAATTAGCGTGCCGGTAATAAATACCAGATATAAATAATGCATGATTTCACCAAATTGGTAGGTAATTTTGTCGGAATGGTTTAGAGCGATGCACGGACCACGGTCAATAATGAATGCACACCCGCGGGCTTATTACGTATCTTGCAATAGCAACGATTGCGCAATTTTTGCGCAAAATCGTATTACGTATCTGCAAAAAACTAGCAGAAGCAACCTAGCGACAGTACTGCCTCTACCGAACAATCGAGGAACTATAAATTGCAATTAATCGTTCGATCTCTTCACCGCTGTCTAATTTTTCGTATTAAGTAAGACTTTTACAGCAAAGCGAAAGCAATCAGCGAGCGATTTGAACTGTCAGTTAGCAATAATAAGCGAAAATGAAGCAAAGTACATTCAAACACAACAGCGAGCGATTAGCAATCGATCGCATAGGTAATACGATTTTAATTGACGTTCAGCAATCGACTGCGCGTCTATCGCGCGATGACTGCAAGATTTTTGCTAATCGCTATTTTTACGTAATACGGCGGCCGGTCGCTGTGTGCACATATTTCTGCTTAATTAGAGTATGCTAATGATTGTCGATATAATGCTCAATTGATTCGAATGAACGTAAATTTGTCAACAATGCAATGTTTGGGAAAATATTTTGGATTTTTCACTACGCAGTTTATTATGCAATACCTATGCATTGTTAGCCGATTACGCGTTCTTTTCGGTATTTTCATTTCACATTTTTCTTCGATACAGCTAAAGTAATTTTGATCGCATTTCGTAACCTACTCGTTCAATTTAACTTCTTCTATTCAACAAAGATTGTACTAGTACTTATAGTACTATTCTTATACTAATTAGTCGTTACTAACAAGTGTACCATATAAATATCTACGTTAAGATTTTATAATAATATGATACTTCGTTTTTCCTTCGCCATAATCGCACCTAATAAATAATAGTTTAGTCCATTGTTTATGGTACCTGTACGACCGATTTCCACAGTCTATACAACACGTAGAACGTTCGTCATATTATATCGTTGAGGCTTACACTAATTTGAAGTGTGCAAGTCAATGCCGTATAACCTCCTAATATTGTGGTGTATGGACACGTCACACGGCAGGTCGCGTCAGGCGGTCAAACGCTCTTACCCCGAACTGAAGCTCTGTGATTGAGGGCTTTGGAATATTGATTCATGAAATGCGAATTGAAGATGTAGGTAATAAGATTGTATACGTTAAGAAATAGACAATGATACTAGAAGGGGAATATTGTGAAGTAGCACCTGCTGAAATTATTATTGAAAACTATAGCTGGAGTTCGCAACTTCGTGGAAATGGAACCATAAGTTTAATCAGCTGCATGCTAGTGAAATTCCGGTCAAAATCGGTCCGGCCATCAGAGATTAGCCGGAAAAAACAGACATGAGGATAAAAAAAATGAATTTTTACCCTGTATATAATTCATGTGTAGGTAGCCTATATATATTATACACTATCATTTGCGCGCGGCCCCGCCCACGTAAATACACTATCCCGCGGGAATACCACTTTTTCGGGATAAAAAGATCCTATGTCCTTTCCCGGGACCCAAAGTATGTCTATACTAAATTTCATAAAAAAAACGGGTCGGCGGTTAAAGCGTGAAGAGGTAACAGACAGACAGATAGACAGACTGACAGACACACTTTCACATTTATAATATTATATTAGTATAATTAGTATATTAGTATAGATTTAGTGCAAAGCAGTTAATTTGAAATAACAAATCAATCAATACAGCTTTGGTCTAAATATAAACTTTAGATACTCTTTATATTCCTAAATTAATTAACGTGGGAGCATAATAAATAATACTTCTTCAATCAAATGTTTTTAAATAAATATGCCTTCCAAGATTATATTTTAAAGAGCTAATTAATTGTTCCGAGCAAAACATATTTTGTAATTTCTAATTATTTATATATCTATTTCTACTTAATTGTATATTATTAAATGAGAAACAATTGAATAGAACAATACTTTAACTAAAAATATTATAATGTCGAACATTACCTGTCCAATAATACCTAATTTCTATTGAAAACTAGGTAATAGCATACTCCTATGTCCTAATTATTATGACATGTAACTGATTGGTATCTTAGGGTTAATTGACATACCTACACGAAATTAGCCTAACTTATTATTCATGTACTTATCAACTACTGAAATAATTAGTAAACTCAAGTCACCACTAATACAATTGATTCCTAGTTTTAGATTAAGTTACTTATTTTGGAAGTCTATTTTTCGAGCATGATTGAAAAAAAAAGTGGTTTCATTTATTTTCCACAGTGTTTTACTAATTTATTTCTGTCCTTTTATTTATGAGAAATTTTTCAATCGTCAGCTTTTTTCTGTTGTGTTCAACAAAATATGTTACTTTAAATATGAATAATATTACGTAAATTTTTTTCATACAAAAGAGATGTTTGATTTTGGGCCAGTTCTATGTACACTACATAGAACTGGCCCTATACCTATTTACCTAATTTACCTAATAGGAAAAAAATATGGGAATATCATAAAAATACGAAAAAACATGCGTACAAAAATAATTATTCGAAGAGTTTTTTATTGCGAGAACACTATTTGAGAGGCGGCCATGACAGTTGTTTTGACTTGACTTTTGACGTAGTAGACAGTTTTACGAAGAGACGTCGTCTTGAATGTCATACGTCTTTCTTTGTCAAAAGTCATGTCATTGACAAAATGACATTCTTTAGTTATTTCTGATCTGATCCGCCATGTTTTATTTCCCTTTGTGTTGCTCTCCTTGACGAAGTTAATTTAAATGTACATGGAAACAAAGTGAAATTAAACAAAATAAAGAATAGGAAACGGTTACTATATTATGTAGCTATATTTACATATACTGTACATAGGGCTGGCCCAGCCTCATACATTTCTTGAACATCTCTTTTGTCATAGAATTACATATTATTTATTCCTCAGGTAAAAGTTATCGGACGATTGAAAAGTCAGCCCTTAGTTTACATAGTTACTATTTAGAAATCTGTGCCTTACGCTGTTTGTCCACCACCAACGTCAACGAGAAAAACATGACGTCGCCGATGTAGCGACATATAATATAGGTGCATACATTTACTATAGCTGTGTATCCACCGCACGCCCATCCCGTCCATCTAATCTCGACCAGAAATAATCTCGTTCGTGTTGACGTCCCGTTGACGTTTGCGGTAGACAAACAGCCTTAGTGTTATCAATTACTCATGTGCTAAGTTATCTCACTTACCCAGGTGCTCGTTTAGTGAAGATTAATATATTTTAACTTCACTTACATTGGCAGCATTTTTTATACCTTACGGCCTGTCCACATGTTCACGGCACGACGTGTTCGTCGTAAACAGTGCGGTGTCGCAGTACGATGCGTTGATATAAAATACACGTCGCGACGCCGGATCGTCGTACCATGAAAAATTCCGGTACAGTTTGCGCCGTGTTGCGGTGATGTAGCCGTGCGACGAAAAAGCACGATGCGGTAAGCATCGTGCCACGGCGCCGCAACACATGCCGTTTCACCTTCACCACGACGTCCTGATGTGGATATGTGGACAGGCCCTTAGGTGACGTTTCGCACTTTATTATTCTAATTGTGTAGTGTATAGTGATAGCGTTTTGATAAGCGCTAACAAGCCGGAGTGCATTTACAAGTTAACAAGGCCGGTGATAAATTTAACGCGTTACTCGGCTACGTCGCCAAACGATAAGAAAAATAAGTTACTGAATGCGAAAATAAACGTAAAGAATAATGTAGATTGCTATTTGTAGGAAAGAAATAATTGTATTTTTGCGGAGCCCTAATTTGGCTATGTAACTTCGTATAATTTATTAAGGGTGGTAATTATTTGCTATATATTTATGAAACTGCTGTAAAAACTGATAACAAAAATAATATCCCCGAACATTGTATTCGATAAATTATATTATTAACCTAGATATTGACCGCAAAAAGTTTATTTCGCAGATACCGTACATTTTACGTGATAAAAAGTAGCCTATGTCCTTCCCCGTGGTCTACTCTACATCTGTGCCAAATTTCATCAAAATCGGTCCAGTAGTTTTAGAGCCTATTCAATGCAAACAAACAAACAAAAAAAAAAATACTTTTCCTCTTTATTATATTAAGTATATATTATTATAATATTATTATAGATGAAACGGATACTTTTGCGAATATAGATAAAAGGATTCCTAATTTATTTGCTTTTAGTGTCGGATCAAATCTTCAGAGTAGGTACTTTCAACTTTATGAATATCATTAACAGTCGATGTCCATTTATCAGACGCATTACTTTCTAGAATTTTTATCGGTTTAGTGTGGAGCTTGGGACGTGGAATACTCTACTATAGAATGCGATATTCTCTTTGATTTCTGCATGAACGACGGGAGTATGAACGTTTTTATCCGCATTGTGTGCAAGGACTTAAAGCACCAAATTATTCAACAGTGAAACGCGTTGTTCGAGCTATTTCTTTATTACAGTCATTCTACTCGCTCACCAGCCTTATTTCATATTATTTTTTATTATTTCCCCCGCTTCACGTGGAATAAACAGATTCCTGTTAGTTTAAATATAAGCTTAAAGATGAAACTGCACTAGGCGTATCTACGAGACGCGTCGCGTCCCTACTAATATTATCGCAATAGAGTCAAATTCAATTTAATTATATAAAAAATATTTGACCGTGTCGCGTCGCGTACTTCCGCTGCTGGGTAGAGACGCCTGGAGTTAATATGTAGTTTTATTCTTGTTTACAAACACAACGATGATACACTTTTTTCTGTAAATTGCACACTGCAAAGTATACCAGTATGGTTTATAGCTTCTACTTATTATTTTCGTAACCTAATTTAATTTCTAATCTAAGCATCAGTTAGGTACCATTTAAGCCTCAATGCTTACATTGAGCGTAACTTTTCAGTAGGTAGTATATAGGTAAACACATCTGCCGCGAAATTATCGACGTATTTTTCGAGTTAAAAGTTGATCGTTTCGGATGATTGAACAATGGAACATGCTGGCTTTAAGTCAATTGGTTCTCGCAGCGTTTTCGGTGCACTTTGACAGACAATTATTGCTCGACTCGTAGGGCTCGTGAAAACAGACGTACTTACCTTTAATTGGAAAATATATAACTACTTCAATATTTATCATTAACTTTATTATCACCTGCCATTTGTACTTTTCCCTTCTTGGTGGTCATAAGATGTAACACTGTAATCCACTATTTTTCTCTTAACAATGCTTAGACCCAGACCTATAGACTATAGAGTTTAATTAATACCTATCTAACAGTTAGTTGTGGGACAATATATTCCGTTCACTTACATTGTCATCAAATCATCCATACCTAATATTATAAATGGGAAAGTGTGTATGTCTGTTTGTCCGTCTGTCATGGCAAAACTACTGAACCGATTGAAATGAAATTTGGTACACAGATAGTCTATAGCCTGAGAAAGGACATAGGCTACATTTTTATCGCAGGAATTGTACGGTTTCCGTGGGATACTTTATTTAAAGTTTCATGTAAAAACTACTAAACCGATTATCATGAAATTTGGCACAGATATAAAGTAAACCATGGGGAAGGACATAAGCTACTTTCCATCGCGGGGAAATGTGCGGTTCCTGTGGAATACTTTATTTACACTTTCACGTAAAAATTACTAAACCGATCATCATGAAGTTTGGCACAGATATAAAGTAGACCGTGGGGAAGGACATATGCTACTTTTTATTACGGGACATACCTGTACGGTCCCCGTGGGTTACTGTACTGAATTACGCGAGTGGAGCCGCGGGCATCAGCTAGTCAAATATATTCCCGAAATTCAGACTGATGTCATAATAGCAGGAAATAGCGCGGCGTGCCACCGCTCCTGATGAACACAAGGTCTTAGGGATGAATAATAGCTGTCGCTTAATAATGCGCCCCTTAATTGCGATATCTAGCTCGCGGTCGACCGAAGGGGGAATCGTGAGGGGAGGGAGGGGGGCTATCTATAACCGGAGGTGTACCCGTCGTAATTGTCCGGGGGGAAGAAAAACATGCCCAAATGGACGTTCCTAATGAAGCAATGACCTATAGAATTTGGAGTAATTTGGAAGTTGGGACACGCGACGACGTCGTTTGTATACATTATACCTAATATATTATTATAATGTATGTCATATTTTTTATTCTTTTATATATATTTTATTTAAGAGGCTTTTGCCATACAAGGCATGCCGAGTAATCATTTTTATTGAAACATAAAACTTTATGGATAGTGTACACAAACCGTACCAATTTTCCTTTCCGAATTTGCATTTAAGCAAAAATATTCTTGGTAAGAAATATCCCTGGTGTAAGAAAAAAATTACATGAAGTATTCGCGTGTTGGAAAGGGACAGATGTATCATCAAAATAAAAGAGTGAGCGGGAAGCGGGAACATCTACCGAATAGCGCAATTGATCACGCTAATTCCCGGACATTTCGGGAAAAAATATCTTCAATTTGTCCCGTCATAACGAGAAGTAGATTCTCCGCGTAACATGGTAACTCGAGTAAAGCTCCCGATAAGGTAGAATGAAACAAATTTCCTTAGGTAGGTAGACAATGTTTTACGGTCTATAATTATCTATTTATCGAGTTTGTTAAAGAATGCGTGCACTTAAAATTAATTAGGAAAAACTGTCAATAGATGTGTATTAAAATATTATATTGCATGAAGCAAAAATTTCCCTACTCTAAAATGCGGTAAGTGTGCGGTGAAAGTTGGGCCGGCTTTTAAATTTCCCTTTAATCCTCTTGGTGTATTAAACACCGGATGCATCCTGTTAATCGATTTATACTAAATTATCAGTTTCACCGGCCCGCACGCCGGACCGAATTTTCTAGAAAATTTACATATGTTTATGGTTCAAGTTGGGCGGAATCTAAGGTCGTGAATGCAAATTAAGCTGTATTGTAAAGGAATAAGAATGTTATTTAAATGTGTGACCGCGCACTGAAGCCGCTGAATGAAAAATGAGGATAACAGGCTTTCATATTTCACACATGAGGTTTTTTATTGCATAAAGCCATCACTTCTGCGGGAATAGTTTCCTCAATGCAGGCCATTTTCAATATTATGAAAGCGGTACAACGTTTACTGAATGAAACTATTAACATATTTCCATTGGTAAATAGTGTATTTATAGTGTAAGTAGATATTACCCGCGGCTCTGCCTACCTAAATACAGATACACTACTTTTTAGAGACACAAGGTAGCCTTTGTATTAATTCAGAGTCTAATCTACTAGCATACCAAATTTTATCAAAATCTATTCAGTAGGCGTGAAAGAGTTACACACATCTATCCATCCATTCATCCATCCTCACAAATGTTCAAATTTATAATAATAGTAGGATTTCTACTTACCTATAATAATATATACAATATTAAATGTCCTTATCTACCGAAAAATATTTTGATTTAATATTATAGTAACTTATGTATACAGTGCTTGTGTGTTTTGTATCCCAACAAATACATTGTGTTATAAAGTAGGAATTTTACTAAGTTTGCATAGATTTTAACCTCTATTCAAACTTGACTCCATCGATCAATCTTTAACCCTCACATCAAACCCAATTTTTATCGGCGCCCTTCCAGTCATATGTCACCCCCTATCCTGTTGGAACATTTGATAAGTGATAACGTCACCGCGGTCTATGGAAAATAAGCCTTTAGTTGTGAGCATTTTCCCACTTACTATTTTAAATGTGAAAGTTTGTGAGGATGGGTGGATAGATGGATGTATAGATGGAAAGATGTTTGTTACTGTTTCACGCATAAACTACTGAACGGATTTTGATAACTTTTATGTGGTAGTAGTTTAAGCCCTAGATTAACATATAGGCTACTTTTTATCCCGAAAAAGTACAGTGTTTCCGTGGGATACTGTATTTACAAGGGCGACGCTGCGGGAAAAAGCTATTTTGTCATAAAATATACGAATACTACTTTAACGAAAACAAAGTTAAAACGTCACAAAAGTCCACAAAAATTACACTGGCTGAAATGAAAAAGTGGGAAGGGTATTCAAGTAAAAGGAATAATTCGATTTTCAATATTTAAATAGACAAAGACAAAGCAGTTTCACCCCATTTTCTCGTTTGTTTGTCAACCATTTTGCGTTGTATTGTTTTTCCTCTTTGTGTTCAGGCTTCAACTTAGTATTTGATATGATTTAGTTTTTAAAAGAGGTTTTTTGAGTTTTATCCAGTTTCAATTGTTATTAATATCTTCAAATAATTACGGGACGTTATGCTATTGCTTAAACGGGTTTAACATATCTTGTGGGGTTAGCTTAGCTATGTTATCTTTTGGAAAATATAAGAATTTACTGATTTAAAACAAAATATGTTCCCTATTGTACGTGCACTGACGTAATTTTCATATAGTTCTCTTTCGATAACATCTCGAATACGTAGTTGTCAAGAGTCCCTGCTTGGGCTACAGGTTATTAGGCATCAAGTGAAACGATAATGTCGATGTACTCTCGATGTTTCCGCAACAATAGTTTGCCCGGTTTATGGCACAATATAGATAAAAACGATTCAAATGTCACTTTAAGTGCACCACTAAAAGTGTAACGCAACATTTATGCTTCCTTTTATGGGGAAATTAGTTCGCGTCGTTGTCGTTTTATGTCCACGGCGAAAAATAAACAACGGGCGGCTCTGTTGAGTCATAAAGTCAATAATCCGAACGTGGCCCGAAAAAATCGCAGGCCCAAAGTGCTCGGCCAGCATTGTACCGAAAATATTGTCCATGTTTTGATTTATGGGCCCTAAAAACGGCCCTTGTGCTACGCCTGCAGTTATTGTTTTTCCCCTTACGAGAACGGCGCAGCGTCTGAATCCCCTTTACGGTTCATTGTTCTGACCGAACTTTCTACACAATTTGTTCCAAATTTTTTAGTTTTAGGCTCGATCTGATTTCTGTTTTATGTCGAAATTTCAATCATATTTTTTGTGGCTTACAGCTCAATAAAATTTTGGGGTTTTTGCTTGTATTGATAAACATACTCGTACCTACAAAAATCACCTGTTTGTTCAAAGTGAAGATTGCATAGTAAAAGTTGTTAAAATTTACGATAAAAACCTAAATTTAGCAGTTCTAAAAGTAACTAATATTTTCATTTTTGTTGGCTATCCATAGACTAATGATTAGTCTCGCTGGGCGCTCTACCCAGCGAGACTAATGATTTATCTATGTGGCTATCATAGATAAAAAATTTAAAGTGATTCAAAAATTCAATCACTCTTTTCTGAATACAAAAACAAAAGAAATGTGTCGCAATACATTAGCCATTAAAATTTTATTATTCTAATGTCACATTACTTTATGGCTGTATTATTTCAAATTACAGACATCGGGCCATGAAAGTAGAATGTTAATAACGGTAATTTGAGCTAGTAGAAGCGGGCAACGGGGTATTATGGAACAGTTCAGCGCAATGTTTGTGCTGGTCGCTAGGTGACGGCGAAAGGCGACAGGTGTACTATATCCCATAGGGTATTGATTTTGTTATGTTACATTTTCCATTCGTCGGGTTATGAGCCCCGTAGATTCGAATGCTTTGTTACAGGTGCGGGACTTAATTCGGGATGGAGGTTTTATAGCTAGATTTGTATTTCGGTCCGTATATTTTGTTACTTTTCGTAATTTCATCCGCTACGTTGCGTAGAGGGCTCTACGGAATATTGTAGCTGAGTTCTTTGCTTATGTTTAAACAACCAAAAACGTTGCTGTAGTAATTGTGAGAGATTATTTTGGTATTAAGGTTTTATAACAAGAAGGATAATATTATCTGCTATTCACTAACGACTCTAGACATAGTAAATCTTGAAAAAGCATAATATTATATTAAGTTGCGATTAAATGTCCTGCAAAAAATGCCCTAACTGCGATTAGACACATAATCATTGAAAGTGATTACGTGTCCACAATTTAGTGTTGGTGAAATAAGTCCCCGCTGACGTGGCGCATCGATCACGGGTCCTGAGCCCTAAGGATTTGTCCACATCTCCACGTCACGACGCGACGCCGCGGTCAACGTGAAACGGTGCAGTGTCGCGGCATGGAACATTGACATAACGTGCAAATTCACGTCGCCGTAAAAAATGCACGTCGCGACGCCGGATTGCCATGTCTTGTGAAATTTCGGTACAAATTGCGCCACCCATGCGACTTTCCCGTACCGTGATCTAGCACGACACAGCAGTACGTTCTACGTTGACGACGTCGTGACGTGGACATGTGGACAAACCTTTAGGGTCGAGAATTCTGGCCTGAGCATTCCCTGTGCGTACAAATACGTAACAGTCATTCTTCAAACTAAACCAAGGACGCAACAATGTGGGTGCCGAAAAGATTTATTAAGATTTGTTCGCTACTCCTACTAATATTATAAATGTGAATGTTTGTGAGGATGGATGAATAGTTGGATGTATGGATGAAAGTTTGTTACTCTGTAACACAAAAACTACTGAACGGATTTCGATTAAATTTGGTATGGTAGTAGTTTGAGCTCTGGATTAAAACATAGAATACTTTTTTATCCTGAAAAAGTACTAGCTAGTAAAAAATGTCTTGATTAGATATAATCCTTGTTTATATTTATATAAACAAGGCTCATATCTAATTAAGACATTTTTTTCGCCACGTTGTGACTGAAGATTCAGTAAAAGCATTTAAAAATTCTTATATTCCATACTAGATGCTTCCCACAACTTTCTACGCGCAGAAGAATGTGCCGTGAGAATCTTAATTTTTTCCGCTATGAAGAATAGGCTTTGTCTTTCCCCGTGGTCTACTTCGATTTCATCAAAATCGGTCCAATAGGTTCAGAGACTATATAATGCAAACAAAAAAAAAATCTTTCCTCTTTATAATATTAGTGTACTGTGTAGATAAGTAACAAATGTTTTAAAGTCAATAAAAACTGAAAATTAATACCTGTTTGTTATCTAAACTTAGTCGTCTGAGAACGTAATGTGTAAAGCCTACTTTTGGACTCATTTTCTAAATGATGACAAAAATTTCAGCACATTAAAATATCATAAGAGCTATCGCCTATTCCTTTGTGTAACTAAATCTTACAATTTAAATTTGACCCTCTTCCCGATTTACCATTGAGCTGAAATTTTGTGTGCATATAAGGTAATAATTGATCTAATGATGAAGCTAGAAGGTGGTCATAAGAACTACATTATAAAAAAGCTTGTTTTGAAAAAAGTATTATTAATATCCAAAAATTTCAAAACTCAGGATAGGCATCATACAAGAAAAAGTTATGCCATCTTGGTTTTCACCATACTTCAAATGTCAGCCATCTTGTTCGAAATGGCCCTAAAAACCTCAAAAGTGGGGCCATTTAACTGGAGACACTTTTTGCCTCAACGTGCCTCGTTATAATATATACGTCTATGTTTATATCATAACTTATTTATTTAGGTGTGCTGGTGCATAATGTGCTACCTGTGTCTAAGGCGTAAGGAGCTACTGAACAAACCGAACTCGAAACTTGCGCCGCACCAACTTTGATCACATATCCGAATCTCATTCCAAATTGAAGTGGATCCTTATCCAACTTCGCCGGAATACTTAATACTTATACCTCCACAACATATTTTTAACATACTCAAAAACTTCCCCGTACGTGACTTCTTTCAATGGCCCCTTGTAAAAATGTTCGGAACTGCTTCTAAGTTTGTCTTGCTACGTAACATTTTTATTTTACATGCGAACGTAGGAATTTTTTCCAAAAAGCAGCCTAGCTATTGAATAAGCTTCTAATTCTAACGTCTAAAAACTTATATAGTGATATAACGTTAAGTTAATTATTGAGTTCCATTTATTAATTTCTTTATAAAATCTATCCTTGAAGTAACAAACCAAAAATTTACACAATGATGAATATTAACAATACCACAATAATTAATTTGTATTAGGAAAGATAAATCACAGCTAGACCCATCCGACCCTGGTTTTTGTGTACATAATAATAATTCATATTATAAAGGCTATATTTTGGGTTAACTAAATTATTTTGAAACTAGCTTTTGCCCGAATTTTCGATCGCGTAAATAAAATATCGACAACACTACATAATATTTCGGGATAAAATTTACCTTATATTGTGTTGTTCCAGAGCTTAAACTACTACCATACTAAATTTCGTCAAAAGACGTTCAGTAGTAGTTTTTGCGTAACAAACATCCATCTATCCATACATCCATCCATCCTCATAAACTTTTACATTAATAATAGTGGAAGGATTTTACTATAATATTATGAGATGATTTTCCACTTTTGTCACTAATATTTACCTAACTCTTTCAACGCCTACTAAGTTTAAGTAAGTGACCCATAAAAATTAACAAATTGTGACTAGCGCCAACTGCGCCTAAATTCTCGACTAGTCTTTGTGTAGGTTGTATTTGTATTACAGCCTTCACTTCGACAGGCATCGCTCATGTAATACGGGATAAGCCCCACTCGGAGAACAGACAACCTCACAACAAAAGAATATCTGAGGCCTCGTCGCGGTGGCATTTCCTTACCTATCTCTGTATATTTACGAACATTCTTATCTGAAAAATGTGATTAGAAATAGTTGTGATGGTGCGAGATATTAGGGCAAGAATAATTATATTATAATTAAATTAAAAAATATTTATTTGATAGATTAGGTTTAAATGTAAAATCTTGTAGTGTAGATATCTACACTACAAGATTTTACATTTAAATTATTTTACATTTAAATTAAAAAATATTTATTTGATAGATATAATTTAAATGTACATTAAATGTACGTTACATTTAAATTATCTTACGTGTCAATATTTCTAGGGAAGGCTGACAGATTTTTAATAAAATTGATGTATGAATTTGCGTAATTAGTTAACAATCAAAGGCTTTTAAATTTTAATTTGGAGACATAATAAGCTCATATTATATTATGAAAGAAATGAAGTGTACCAAATGAAACATAACGGCTCACTTCTTATTCTACTACTATTTCAAATGTGAAAGTTTGTGTGGATGTTTGTTACTCTTTCACGAAAAACTACTAAATGGATTTAGATAAAATTTGGTATGGTAGTAGTCCTTTTTATCCCAAAGAAGTACAGTAATCCCGCGGGATACCCGATAGTATAAAAAGCTAGTTATAATACAAGTTACATGTGTTATTGAATTTGAAGATTTGCAAGGAATGTAATATGCATTGTGGTAAGATATCGATTGAATTCAAGACGTGTACCCCTCGACTGAACATTCCCAACAGCGATAAGTATTTCTAAAGCTCTTTTGTCTTGTATTGTTGCGTGCCCGGTCGATCGGGGCAAGTTTTCCAGGGAAACAAGTTACATCATATTCCTAGCGGGTTCCCCCGGAGTTAGTACGCTTATACACGCACCGTAGTCAAAGAATAAAACGGTATTACTAACAACGGCACCGCCGGACCTGCGGCAAAGAATATATATTACTAACGTACCTGCGGTAAATGCGTGTAAATGCTCTTAAATCTTATTCCTAGCGGGTTCCCCTGGAGTTAGCACACTTGTAAATGCACCGTAGTCGAATAATGAAATGGTATTACTAACAACGGCACCGTCAGAGCTGCGGTACGTGAGTAAATGCTCTTAAATCTTATTCCTAGAGGGTTCCCTAGGAGTTAGCACGCTTGTACACGCACCGTAGTCGAATAATGAAATGGTATTACTAACAACGGCACCGCCGAACCTGCGGTATGTGTGTAAAGGATCTTACATCGTATTCCTAGCGGGTTCCCCCGGAGCTGGTACGCTTATACACGCACCGCAGCCAAATAATAAAACGGTATTACTAACAACGTCACCGTCGGAACTGCGGTACGTGTGTAAAGGCTCTTATATCTTATTCCTAGAGGGTTCCCTAGGAGTTAGCACGCTTGTACACGCACCGTAGTCGAATAATGAAATGGTATTACTAACAACGACACCGCCGGACCTGCGGTATGTGTGTAAAGGATCTTACATCGTATTCCTAGCGGGTTCCCCCGGAGCTGGTACGCTTATACACGCACCGCAGCCAAATAATAAAACGGTATTACTAACAACGGCACCGTCGGAACTGCGGTACGTGTGTAAAGGCTCTTACATCTTATTCCTAGAGGGTTCCCTAGGAGTTAGCACGCTTGTACACGCACCGTAGTCGAATAATGAAATGGTATTACTAACAACGGCACCATCAGAGCTGCGGTACGTGTGTAAATGCTCTTACATCTTATTCCTAGCGAGTTCTCCTGGAGTTAGTACGCTTGTACACGCACCGCAGCCAAATAATAAAATTGTATTACTAACAACGGCACCGTCGGACCTGCGGTACGTGTGTAAATGCTCTTACATCTTATTTCTAGAGGATTCTTCAGGAGTTACATCGTATTCTTAGCGGGTTCTCGAGTAGTAACATCGTATTCCTGCCGGGTTCCCTCAACTTTGTTACTGCGTGCCGTTGATTCGACCTCAAGTCGGATATCTATCGGGAAGTTTCTTTATGAGATGCCTCAAGACGCGTGCCGGATAGAACTTGTGACTTTCAATAGCGTGGCAATAAGATTCTGTTTTGTTAACAAAAGTAAAAATTCCTATAATGATCTTGACATGTCTATTGTTTTTCAAGTCGTAAGTATAAAAAATCTATAGATTCAACTATCTATTGGGATCTGTGGAATTCAAATTATGTTAAGGCAGCTAATACATACCTAGACTATTTAAAGAAACATATTTTTGTTCTAAAATGATAAATTTCGGACAGTGTACAAATTATAGCTTCCAACCTCGAATGATAAATATTATTAATCTTTATCTACTTTATAACAAATTTTTCAAGTTCTCCTATAAAAATTATGAGAAATTGAGCTTTTTTTAAAGTGGTCCAGCGTGGCAACCTTAAAAGAACAGCCTTTCGAACTACCAGTACAAAGAATGTAAGCGCGAAACATTATTACAATATTAATTTGGGGAACAATGAGTAAGCACACAGCCGTACACAGCACACATATTAAATACCACTGAATGTGCAAACTCATATTAGCATACGTAATTTACTCAAACATCATATAATTGTATCTGCAAGCTAATCAGAATTAACTCACCCGACGTGCGCCTACGTCAGCAGGTTCTGAAAAACATGTCAGCACGAGTTGAGCCATTTGGTATCGAGTTTCGTAGTTGGCAGATGTTAATATTATATGAATAAAAAAAAATGTGTTTTTACAATGTCGTGAAAAAATAATTCCCGTGTCCCGTCAAATGAAATATATTTCTAAATAAATTCGTAAATATAAATAAGTTGCAACTCTTAAAGAAAACTTGATGACTTACCAGCTGTTCGAAAAAAGGTAAGTATGTACATCGATCGACCTTTGAAAGAGATAATATTTAAATTGTGTTGTCGCGTCACTCGTTTTAAATTACCTAATTAATCGACATTTCGTTTATTAAAATCGGTTTAGTGGTTTAGGCGCTACGTGGAAAAAACAAACATAGGTGCAGAGACTGCCAAAATCATTTCCCTTACTTTGGCTTTTCCGTTGTTGGGTGGAAACCTAAATTTCCGCGTATTCAATTATACCTATGTTTGCGGAACCCGAAAGCCCTATTGATTTTGTCGCAAATAGATTAACGTTGAGGTATTCGCAACATGTCAGCGCGCCGTTAATAAATAAAGCAGCGTCGCCCACTAAATTATTTTAGCCCATTACAGACGGCCCCGACACAAATTAATCACAGGAGTGACACTGAAGGCGTTTAACACTTTGAAAGTAAATAACAAGATGAGCGTTAGAGGCGGATTTGTTCCCTGTCTGCTAACTATCAGTTAGCGCGAATTTACAAAGGTTTTTCGTATACAAATCTTTATTCATCCTATAACTAACTGTCCCCACACACGTTGTTCTGTCTTAAATAAAAACTGGAATGAATAAATAACTACACCTACGATGCAACCAACCTCCTAGTCCTAAACGTACACCTACTCCTACAGCCTACACCTTTTCCATTATTTCTCACCGTTTAAATCTTCCCTGAACTTCCACAATTATTTCAAGACCAAAATTAGCCAAATCGGACCAGTTGTTCTCGAGTTTTAGCAAGACATTGGAATTGCAATCCATTATTATTTATACATAATACCACGTTTTATGTCACGTGAAACGTCCCTTTGGGAATGGGACAAATGGTGGGGTGGTATAAAAAAAACCTCCCCACCATTTTCAGCCAAATCGGTTCAGCCGTTCTTGAGTTATAAATAGTGTAACTTACAAGACTTTCTTTTATATAATATCTAGATTTCAAAATACTTTTTAAATCTTAATCTGAAACTAACCACGGTTAACTACAATCAGCGGGGTTATAGTTCAAAACTGTAAATATAGTATCGTACTAATTACTATTACTAACAACAACCCGGACTAGGCTTACGAGGTGTAGGTACTACAGCTTGAATTTTTTCAAGTTTAGGAAAAATGTAGGTTGTTGTCAAAAGTGGGTGCGAATCCTGCCAAGGGAATAAAAAGTATTCTTTGGTATATATGGTATATATAGGAATGTAGGTATTAAATATATATTTATTTCCTGTATCAAGGATGTGTATCTAATATGTGTTGTAGGAATAGCATACTTCCCGTTGTCTGGTACCTGTAACACAAGGCGTTGACACTACTAATATTATTAATAGAAATTATTATTATTATTAAATATTATTATTATAAACCCAAGCCCAGCGATAGGGACGTTAGTATAGTCGGTGTGATGATATTTTACTTTTTACCTAAATGCACAATTCATTTACCCTACAAAATCTGGTCAAAAATATAAACATTGAGGCTGAAGTTGTGTTCTGTTTGTAATTGTTTCGTCCATTTCCTACCAAATGGAACATTACGCCGATAAGGGATAATTAGGGATGGGCCAGTTGCATTCTCTTATCAGATCTAACTTTATCTGGCTAACTTCATTCGAGGTTTCTTCCAAAGATAGTGAGTTCCAGATGTAGATTAGATCACACTAAGACCTAGAGAATTAAAGAAGCTATTTTCTTACGATCTTCAGAGGAAAATGTTAACGTACTTGAGGTATTTTAAGAAAATTAAAGAATGGCATCTAAAAGTCTGCACTCGGCATTATAATATTATTAATTTAAAATATGGATAGTAATAACGATTATTCATTCATTTATTAAAAAAAAATAACTGCAACTCCTTTCGTTCAATTATATTGCCATAAAATATTTTATAAGCGCTAATAAAAACTCGGTTTCACAGTCGAAAATGCATTTTCGACTTTCAAACAACAATTTTTCAAAGCGTTTACAGTAACGCAATTTATAGACAAATCAGTCGCGCGTTATGGCTTCTGGCGTCATCTGTCACCATCGTAACTGTCAAACTGGCCTGGCGGGATCGATCACGCGAACTAATTTCGAAGTTGCGACAAGTCGGCCGATCGATAGGTCGACTTCGAGCGAAGTTTTCAGATGCAACATACCGGCAGCCCACTCTCGTATATTGGATGTTTCCTCGAAGTTTCCATGTTCGACTGAGAACGTCGCGATCTTTAAAGTATTGTTTTTTAAAGTACCACTTTGTGAACGCGATCACTTTGTCTAACTACAAGTTGTAAAGAGTTTGATCGCGTCTCTTATAAGGAGTTCGGCTTCTACTTCAATGTTTCTTTTAAATGTTATACTCATCATTAGACTTAGTTAAAAATCTTTAACAACATTATACTTTATCCCCCTTACTAATAAACGGAAAAAGTGTCTTGTTCCTGTCACACAAGTGACACTTTTAATTCGATAGGAGACAAAACACTGTATAACTTATTCAAAGCTTATACAGCGATTATTAGTAAGGGGGCATATGGCTATTTTTCTGTTTCGATTTTGTTTCTAACATGTTTTTATCGTTTTTCATTGATTAAAAAATACTTAAAAATGTTACGAAGAAAATTAATCATGATGAAAATGTTTATTGACTGTTATCAATAGTGCCCTCGCGTCAAAATATATTGAATCTCGGCGGTGTTTGCCGGAGGATATCCCGGACAAACGATCCGGGATCGCGGGCCGGGGCAACAATAGGAGACGCTCCGATACCACGATATACATTATCTGTGTTGACACCACATCATGTGGGCCGTTTTTGTCGCCGACTTTACGCATTGTCCCCGAAATGGGCTTAGGTATTTTTTATCATTTTGTGTTAGCAACGGATGCCTAATGGTAGCAATTTGCTATTTTGAGCCGCTAAGGATGTCCATTGTGTTTGTATTTTGTTTGTGAAATGTTTCGAAACTGCCGATTAGTTTCGTGAGTTCATTATTTTAATTCGTCGTTTGTTTCCTCGCTATTCTTTTATAAGGATTGAGGTGTAAAACTTTTTGTAAAAAATTTGAGAGCTACATAAGTTAAATCCAAAATATTGGTAGCTCTGTGGCTTTTTACTACACACTATACATACAGAAAGTATCAAAGTACAGAAACGATTTGTCCGTATAATATAAGAAGAAGGCACGTAAAAAATGAACGTACATCATGTGTATAGAAATAAGTCATTTGGCTTAAAAAATATTGCTAATTTGTTAACTTCCGAGACACATAAATGTTTAAGGACATTGTAAACATTTTTATTTCGAGTCTCAGAGCAAAAACGTAAAAAAGCAATTGAGCTGTTGTGGTAATTATCCTTTTAGGTTCTACTTCGTTATTCTCGATGTTATTTTATTGCGTTCACACATAACAAAGAAAGTTAAAACTAAAAATAACTTAACTACTCAGCACAAACCTTTCTGTTTGTGCTAAGTAGTTAAGTTATATTTGCGGCTTTATTACTATGCAGAAATCTCCTCCAAACAACAGACAAACAACAAACAAACACAAGCAGAAAACTATTTATATGCTATCCATAATATAGATGATGAATTTTTCAATAAAAATCTAAAACTGTAAGCAAAATGAGCCGAGCGGTGCAAGCCCGATTTTGATTAAAACTTTATCATTAGATTTGATTTAGAGAGGAATCGAACCGACTGATTTTGGACAAAAAATGCACACCCTGTATTATTACACTATTCGAAAGTGTTGCTAATAAGTACTGACTATCTAGCCCATCACTAGGTAGTCGTGCGGTGTCGGTAATACGCAGCTCCTCGACACATCGCTGAGACCGCAGACAATTAAGGCACTTGACCCGATCGAGGAAGATGTAATGTGCGGCGGCTCAGGTCAAACGCTCCTCACTAATTGGGACGGGCTTCGCGCTAATAATTGAGTAATAAGGAATCAGTTTAATATCTATCAGCTAACTACGTAAATTTAGTTTCAGCATGGTTGTACCTTAACAAATGGTAGTTTGGTAACTAAGCTACTTCTTTTAGGTTTGAAATTTTCATTCATGTCTGGTCATCGTAATTGGAATGAATCGGTTTTGAATTCCTTAAAATTCAAGAATCGTTAAGGCAGGTGCCATTAATTTCTGTTTCAATATTTGAAAAATGACACCCGTGTATTGTGTTTATTATTATTATCTTTATGATTAAATTGGAGCTCCGTAGCCTAGTGGGTAGACCGTTTGGTTCGCACTCGAGAGAGTGCAGGTTCGAATCCCAGGTTGTGGCGTGTACTAATGAGACTTTTTCAGATCTCAAGTACATTATACGGACGCTCTAACGGTGAAGGAAAACATCGTGAGGAAACCCGCACATAGTTGGCCCCAGATGTATTGACTAGTTCATTCCTCTGGACTAGGCTGACTATGTTGTGAGAATGCCGTATGTGCTTGGGCAACCATACGACATTTAAAAACCAACTGTCCCAGGCACTACAGTATTTCAAGAGTGGTTACTTCGCTCGAAGAATACTGTATAAATCATCCATTAACGGATGCAAAGGCCTAAGTTTATGATTAAATTAATATCTATTTTAATATAGTTGTTTCTAGAATAAGCTTCAGTTTATACCGTGAACTTCGTTCGAATTTCGAGCTGCAACGTGCTGCGTAGCGCGGCGCCGCTCCTGCAACGAAACGTATATCTTCTTGTGTAGAGAATAGAGTTCAATTTTGAATAAGTATCTTAATTAAAAATCAGGCGCCGCGTCGTGTCTCGTTTTGATGTGAGCTGACCCTAACTCGCGTTTCTAGTTTTTTACCCGACTGTCAAGAAGGATTGTGTTTTTCGCGCGTATCATAGTGTAGTCTGTTTTCTCAATCTTGTTTCAGTCTTCTTAGCGCGTTGCTTAGGTATCTGTCTATTTTGCAGTCGGGTTTTTTTTAAATCTAATTTAACGATCATTTTATTTCATTTTAAAATATGTATTATTTATTTTAAAATGAAAAATGAAATAAAGCGGCTGTTTTATGAATTTACTCTGTGGCGTGTTATTGTTGTTTATTTCTGAAACTTCAGCTTCGTCTGCAAAGTTTTTGCGAATATTGATCCGGTGCGTAATTTTGTCGTACAAAGTCACATTTTTACTTGTAGATTAAGAGCCAGTTTTTCAATGTTTTAATAAGTGTTGGATAGCTTATTTTGTTGCGGAAGTTTTGTCGATGCTTACTTTGTTATCGAGAGACAGAGACAAAACATTCAAATAAGCTATGTTACTTATTTATTTAGATTGTGAAAAAGGCCCAAAGATAACTAAACGTACTTGTTACTTTGTAATATTAAACAAGTCATCTAGATGAAAATATTATGCATGTTTGTTTCTAAAGAGTAATTAAAAAATTATTTTAATAATACATACTATTCTTCTTTTTTAGGTAAGACATCGAAAGGAGATATACTCAATTTATATTGACACCGAGCAATGATAAAAATACCGTGAGTATGTTTTACTTATGAAAATTATTCCAAGAAACATATTTTATGCTTGGCGATAGCTAGACGTAAAAACTAAAAGGTACTTATATTGGCTAATAAATACATAATATTGTTAAACATAATTGAGTATAATTCAAGTTATTAGAACACATTCAAATAGCCACTGTTCTAGAACCCCAATTGTCGTAATTTACTTACGCTTTAATTATACTTTAATTGAATTATAAATGAATCGTCTTGATCATAAACTGAGTTTTGGAATAATTTGGACCAATCAAAGTTTGTTTGATGTTTATAAGATTTTGTATTTTTATCCATATCATGACTAGATCGTAATATTGTATTGCAGGATTTATTAAGCAGAGTCAGCCTTCTGAACTTGAATAGAGTATGTTGGTATTCCAGAACCACCCCCCGTAACGACTACAAATCACGGGGTCATAAAATATTTCTGTACAGTTGTCAGACGCTTTTACAAACTTCGCCCTCATGCGTAAGGAATATTTCCTTTATAAAGAATTATGTTTTGCGAGTTGTAGATCAAAACAGCGATCTCTCGGGGGACGTAAAAATATTAAAATATTAGTCGTTCGGGGAAAGAAATACGTAATAAAAGAAAAGATGAGTGGAGAGGAATTCTCTCGATTCGATGTCCCCTATTCGTTGACTGAATTCTAAATGCGGGTCGCGTCGCGTCGGGTCGCTTCGGGTCGCGTCGGGTCGGCGTGTAATCGGTACGCTTTCGTATTTAATTCGCGTCGGAATCCCCGCTGCCGCAGCCGAAATATGTTGTATGATTCCACAATACATTATCATTTTGAATCAAAAACGTAATTCTTGCTCGGCTTCCCTTTTCTTCAATCTATTTTTATATTACATTAAATATCAGCAAAGATTGCTGAATCTCATAAGAGTCGTTTAATCATTGAAATAAAAAACCTCAGTATTCTTAAGTTTCATTAGAAATGTTTTTAAATTTACATGTCAAAATATGTTATCATTATTTACCTATTAGTAAGCATCACAGGAGGGAACTTCATTCTGGTCTGGCTGAGTTTTGGCCAGGTTTGAACAAGCCAGACCGACGGTTTTCGAAAGAGGATTAGGAGACTAACAGATTGACACGAACTTGACCTTGTTCTCTATGAGCTATATATTTACTTAAAATTTTTACGCGTTCAGGGCGGTCTGGCTAGAAACTGGTCAAGAGTAGGACTGCCAGACTTGCATTTTTATCGGTTTCTAGTTGGCGCGCAGCCGTGTATAACAACAATTTTCTTGTTCCTTATGAGCTTTTTTTACTCAAAAAATCTTCACACATTTTGTTCAATAAAAAAAAATCTGCCAGGCTTAGAACCGCCAGACCTGCGGTTTTTATCGAGCTTTAGGGCCCCTAGTGATTTGCAGTGGTCCAATGCTTGTTCTCGATGAGCTCCATTTTCGACGGCGAGCGACTCTATAAAGCAAACTTAAATTAAATCTTCAAGATTCGTGAAATCGCAATTACTGCTTTCACGATATAATTGAAAATCTATCCATTTATCTTGTTCAATGACCCTTTAGCTCGGAGCTTTCAGTATTGACCGAAATCCGTAGCCATTGCCATTCAAATAGTTTGCGATAAAAAAATTGAAATCGACTCGTTTATTCGCTGCGGTTATCGGGGCTTGCGAGTATTTCTCTAAATTCAAATGTAAGCGTCATCGTAATAGAGTTCAGAACGAGAGTATTGTTAGCATTGAGAGTTGAAGAGTGCTCGCCTAAACAAACAGCGTCAACAATTAAGGCTGGAGTTTGCCCCCGTAAATCTTCGCCAATTCGATGGTTTGCGCCCCCCAATCCTCCCCGTATAAATTGATCTCCGTTTTCCGAGACTGGACGTTGGACTCTATGAAATTCGTTGTCTATTTTCATACAATATTTTAGTAGTCACTTAACGAATTTATATATATTTTTGTTTGAAGAAGGAAGAGGTTTTTGTAACATAACGTGGAATCCGAAATAATCGTTATTTTTTT
Organism: Glaucopsyche alexis; assembly: GCA_905404095.1. Taxonomy (NCBI): domain Eukaryota; kingdom Metazoa; phylum Arthropoda; class Insecta; order Lepidoptera; family Lycaenidae; genus Glaucopsyche; species Glaucopsyche alexis. The sequence goes on from FR990059.1 coordinate 14,882,082, forward strand.
AGATTTCACACGTTTTATTCCAACAATAAGTAATTTTATATATTATTTCATCGTCTCCTCTTTGATGTAAATAAATCAAGAATATTTACAATACGTCCTGGATCTCGTAATATGTCAAGAGAGACGGGCGCAATTCATTAATTTACATGTTTTTGTATATTTTGCGAGCACGGAAGTGTGTAATTAAGCCCTTGGTAAAACTCCTTTGTAGCCTCGAGTGTCGCATACAATATTCATCGATATCCAATACATTTTCAGTAATTTCCCAGGTGCTATCGCCAATAATTAATACACGTACAAGTATCACGGTATAATCAATTGAATTTCCCATCGGTACGGTTTTCTAGCGCATAATATTATAGAATTTAGTTTATAAGTTGAGGTATTGACAGGGCGTGTGAAATTGATGTGTTTATCGTTTATCTGTCCTAATAACACGTCCGATTATTTTTCACCGACATAACAGAGACAATATAAATAAACGTTTTACCACTTTGTGTTTTCAACGATTATTTTCAATCATAGGTCTTCTACACAAAACTGTGATAAGACATCGTATCGCAAAAATGACACTGTAATATTTAAATATAATACTTGTGATAATTGTATAGCTGTGTGACGTTTTTGCTATGCGACGAGACGTTTTGTGTACAACACCATACGCTTGCGCTATCGATTCTGGTATAAAATAATAGAGTAATATACCTATAGTATACTCTATAGTATACTCGTATAATATTATATTACTAGCGACCCGCCCCGGCTTCGCACGGGTACAATACTGATACTAATACTACAGATAACAGAATGTCTTTAAACCTCTAACAAAACGGGTGAAATTTAGTCAAAAGAAACAGAAACAAATTAATATAGGTACCTACTAATACTTAATGAAATAAGTAAGTGGGTATACTTTTATCGTATGAAATACCTACACTTTTCAGAACTAACAATACAACAATCACTAAATAAATAGTTACTCAAGTATCTATCCATCATAGTTACAACGAACACAAAACAAACAATTTACTCATAGATCTAAACTCGCACGCCTTGGCGACGACGCGACGCCCACTTCGCAACGGGCCGTGCAGCAGAAATCGTAATATATTAATTTCGCCATAACTTCAAAACCAAACATCCAATTTTAATCATTAAAAGACCAAATATTATCTACATAAACTGTACTTAGTGATGAAATAATTTATTTTGATAAGGATTAATAGCATGAGTAAAATAAACGCGTTTAAATGTAGTCCAAAAAAAATTCAAGATTTCTAAATAAAAAAATGGTTGTTGTGCCTCACTCGACATAGATAGGTATAGTGTGTCGCGGACTTTTTTGTAGATATTTATAAGATCTACAATTAATTAGAACATTTTATGGTTCTATCTTTTATAGTTTAGGTAGCGTACGCAAAATAAGTAACTTTTCTGGTTGATTTTTTACACCTTGTGTCCGAAAAACCCAAATATCTTACGGAACCCTATTTTTTTCCAAAATAAAATTTAGCCTATGTTACTCGTGGATAATGTAGCTTTCGAATGGTGAAAGAATTTTTGAAATCGGTCCAGTACTTTTTGAGCCTATTCATTACAAACAAACAAACAAACAAATAAACAAACATACAAACAAAGTTTTCCTCTTTATAATATTAGTATAGAAGTATAGATAAGCAGCACTTAAGATATGTTAGCGTTTCGTCTACTACGAGGAACAGTTATAGTTTCGCTCTGTATGTCTATACGTCTGTCTGTCTATCCGCCCTTCGAGACTTTCTTTATGATCAAAAATTGATGATTTTTTTAGTTATAGGTTGTGTATAGATGTTTTAGCATCATAAAATAATACATGTTTGGCTCCTCTTACATGAGAACTGGGGATGAAAAATATTTTTTCATTCTACTTCATCCACAGTAACGACGGAACAATTAATTAATTAAAAGGTCTTTTTAAATATAGGCAAAGTTTGCATTTATGTCTTTTTTACAAAGTATTTGCTCCGTTTTACCTCCGTGGTTCAGTTGTTAGCGCTAACGCACTAGCCACTGAGACACGGAGGTCGTCGAATAAGCCAATAAATTCAAACAGTTTAGGTAATGTTGTAACGCTCTTAACTGCGAGCCCTCGGCACGAGAAGAAGTAAATATTAAATATAGGAAAATGCATCAAAGGCATGAATGTAACTTTGTTTCTCTCTGTTTGTGAATATCCGAGGAAAGTTATTGCTTTTTCCAGTAAATATAGTTTTAAATTCACAGTGAAAACAGCATCCTACCCGTTCTGGTTCATTTTTACATACATTACAGGTACATTCATTTATAATACAGTTACTAACCTGGGCCCCGATTCTCGTGCTTCGAATATCGGTTCGATTGTCAGTCTGTCCCGCTCCGGCACGCATGATTTGACGCCTGTGTGAATGAGTCAGCGCGAGAATCGAACCGAGATTCGAGGTATGAGAATTGGGGCCCTGTTATTGCAAATGAATCTCATATAAGTAACATGCCAAATTTGAAGAAGGGATATCTTTAAAATGAACAAAATTTCTGATTACTCAACTGTGTAATTCTACTAATATTATAAATGTGAAAGTTTGTAAGGATGGACGGATGTATGTATGGATGGATGGATGTTTGTTACTCTTTCACGCAAAAACTATTGAACAGATTTCAACAGAAAAGTACTGTGTTACTTTGGGATACTATATTTATGCGGGCAGAGCCACGAGCAACAGCTAGTTATTTTATAATTCCCAAGTGTGATCGCAGTACACAAGAGTACTCTCTCTTTTTTTTAACTGTCGAAACTTAGTGGGACGGATAACCGACACGACGAGATCAGGCGCAGACCCTACTTTTTACATGCCCATCTGAAGCATGGATCATTTTTCTTGTCAGGTAATCAAGTGATCTGCCTGCATTGTCCTAACCAAACTTGGAAAGAACAGTTTTGTTGTTCCAACGCGGGAATCGAACCCACGACCTCCAGGTCGAGAACCATGCTCAAAACCATTGGACCATGGATGATGGAATCTGTTAGGACCATGGACGCTGTTGATTTAACCTAAAACCTTCAAGTAATCATTGCCCACAGACAAACTCCTACACCAGTTTTGTGGGAAACTGCTAACTGTTTGTGGAAGTTTACAGTTACCTATATTAAAAAAAAAAGGAATGAATAAATAATAATAATCATACTGACATCTAAATACTGTTCATAAACACGTAGCTTCATTCCTAGAACATAAGATTCTCATATCTAAGGCGCACGGGAAACAGAGACGAGATGTATAGCAGACATTTTTATCCCCCGCGTCAATCATATAATGGATCGTTGGGCTAACCCTTTGAGGTTTCCCTTATTTTGGCGTCGTGAATAGGAACAATCGCCCTTGGAGCTGAATGCAAAGTTGTGCCAATTGAATTAATGATATTGCTCTGTTCAGTCTTTCGTACTGAATGTGAACTTTAACAATCTACCCGCGGATCTGCCCCGGATTTGTTATCCTCGTGCTCGACTGACCGGAAACTTCAAACAGCGATTAAATTAATCAACGGTTAAGTTTAATTAATACCTATTAAATAGTATGTATTTGAATAATAATTGTTCATCAGGTGGCTAGTCAGTGATATTGATTCAGTCACCAGTGGTACGGCACGTAAAAGTAGCTGTGGTACACCTAGTAAGTAAACGCAGTACTAACCACAGGTCAGATTGACGTGGTGTAGTTTGTGTAGCCTATTGTTTTATTGTTTTTCAAAATAAACCGTCTTTATTAATCTACGACCTCCAGTGTAATTATTATTACTCAATAAATAGTCTTCCACTTATTTTCTTTGCGTATGTATATTGAATGTAGCGAACATTTAATTATCGTGATTTTAATCACAGCCCTAGAGTGCGTAAAGCCCTTGCTAAAGTAATAATTTGTAGTGTATCAATCATCTGGTGTGCGGGCGTGCGGTCGTGCGGTCGGCTATGAATTATTAAGAAGAAGGCCGTCCTAAGCTTATAAAAGCCAAGCGGAAAGGGCGGGTCACAACCGACCAGCCCCCTACTAACCAGTGTTTGTACAATTTGACGTCGCTCGATTTATTTTGATTTATATTAAACCACTATCTGCTTTAATGTGGCTGTTAAATACATTTTAATTTGGATTAGAAACACAAAAGCACGTGGTCATAATAAAGTTACAATATTTACAATGCTCACCAAGTAATTCCAATGTTTTATTTCTGTCTATTTAACTATGAAGATAGTTTTAGGTCAAAGTCGATCTAACTCGATTAACCTATATACAAATACCTATTTGTTAAAAATGTCACGTTAGGTTTCGCTGTTAAAGACATTTCACCCGGTTTCTGAAAGGCTAATCAAATAGTTGATCAACTAACGCGTATGTTAAGTTAACAAGATAGTTAAATCAATTTGCGTTTCTGAAACGCTAATTAGAGAAAAATTTATTAATCATTGATCATCTTGACATAACACGTAGTTTGATTTTTAACATAATCACACGTGTGTGGCGTCCAATTTTACGTTCAATATTTCGTGAAAAGAGTGAAATTAATGTAAGCAAAGTTTAATGAATTACCTACTTATTTACAATACACATTATTATTCAATTAGATTAATCATATCAGGCATAGAGCATTAAAGAAATCTAGTTGAAGCGTTTATAATATAATAATAATGACTCCCCACACCGATCTCGGTTACGGTGGCCGGTTTCATTGAAACCAGGCCAGGTAGGTGTTATTTTATAGTGCCCTAGTGTGTGCGCAGTACAAAAGAGCAGCACTGATATTGTTTACAGAAGGTATTTAAAGTGTTTTTATTAAGTTAATTTGGCGCATTTACCTACCTACATTAGGTATGTAGGTATATATTATAAATATATTTAATAACTCCCCCACCGATTTCGGTGACGGTGGCTGTTTTCATTAAAACCAGGCCAGTTACGCAGGAGTAATTTTTTCTAGTGCCCAAGTGTGTGCGCAGTACACAAGAGCACTCTCTCCTCCTTTACTCTCATAACACAGTGGGACGGATAACTGACATGTCTGATGAGAGATGAGGTCAGCCTGCATTGTCCTAACCAAACTTGGAAAAAATTTTTGTTGTTCCAACGCGGGAATCGAACCCGCGATCTCCGAGTCGAGAGCCAATGCTCTAACCACTAGACCACGGAGGTCCCACTGGATTATGAGAGTAAAGGAAAGAGAGTGCTCTTGTGTACTGCGCACACACTTGGGCACTATAAAAAATTACTCCTGCGTAACTGGCCTGGTTTCAATGAAAACAGCCACCGTCACCGAAATGGGTGGGGGGAGTTATTAAATATATTTGTAATATATACCTACATACCTAAAGTAGGTAAATGCGCCAAATTAACTTAGTTAAAATACTTTAAATACCTTCTGTAAACAATATCAGTGGAAAAATGGGAAAAACTCATAGAAAAACTAATATTTTTAAAAGTTAATTCACCGAAATACATTGATCAGTTGACAATAGATTTGACATAAGATTAATCTACGATTACGCCTTAAATAGCTTTCCAGAAACCGAAAACAGCGTTTGACATGTGATTTGGCATTCGTTTTGTTAACTAACATGGTGATCAAATCAAACGACTGATCAAGCTTTATGCAACTCAATTTACACTTGACAAGAGATTTGATCGCTGATTAGTTAATTTTGGCGTTGATCAGCCTTTCAGAAACCGGGTGAAAGATTCCATAACTAACGACCCGTTTCAATAACCTATCTACCAATAACTATTTGTGTCAAATTTGTTTTGCAAAAAACCGGAAAATGATTGAATTACAACGTTTTTAACAAATAGTTATTGAAACCGGCCGTAACTTAGTTTATTGAATCCCAAAAACCGGCAAATCATACCCAATATGACATTTTTAACAAATAGTTATTGGTGGATAGATAGCCTAGCCGTTAAACATTTTAAGTGTCAGTTTAATAATTACTTTTAATTTTAAACGACATTTTGAAATCTAGATTTTTTGAAAGTAAATTTTCAAAATGTGTTACCAATTTGTATATTAATTACATTATTGTTTATTTCGTATTTATTGTTATATCGTATAAACGAATACATAGAGTAGTACGTGGGGCTCGATTACAACTGATTAAAATGTATCTTTGACAGAGGCGTTGTGAGATAATTAAAGTTGTAAACTCCGCCGTAATTACAATAATGGGTTCCCCATCAGCCGAATTGGACCAAAGTTTCAATTGTAATGAATGTTTTGTGCTAACTTGTTTCCAACGTATTCGATAGGAAACCTTATACTATTCGGGGCTGACGGTAAATTATAATAATATACTTAGTTTGTATTTGAATCCGTCAACTGACACCTGAAAAATTGGCGAGCTCATTGATATTTACGGGGAAAGCAAAAAGCCTTCTCCAATTTTGCTATTTGATTTAAGTGTTACAAGTTGTGGATAACTTTTGGCTAAGTATCTTTTTTTATAAATATATAATACGTTCATTTAAAAGAAAGTCTGAATAGTCAGGTTTTCCTGTTCCATGTCACTCTTGGTGTTGTTCCACCGAGTGGCGGGTAGCCTTCCTCGTCTGCTAGTCGTATTTTAGCATGCAATATGAGATACTTACACCGTACATTTTTCCATATTCAAAAAGTATTCCATGTCCTTTCCCAGGGTCTACTCTATATCTTATCAAAATCGGCCCAGTAGTTTTGGGGCCTATTCAATACAAACAAAGAAACAAATCTCATCTCTTTATAATATTAGTACAGATGTTAAAGAGTGTAAGTGTAAGAGAGTAAGTGTAAGAGTGTAGCAAGTAACGCATTTTAAATATGTTATCTTATCGGTATTATTAATAATGCATCTTATACGATACCACCTAATAAGTTAACAGGGGACTACCTACTTAATGTATCTCCTAAATGGGTCAATGCGGATTCTATCTCGGGAGCGTAATCCTTAAGGATAGATTGATGGTTATCTTCAAAGTACCTCCCGCTTTTGTTGCTAAATGTATCAATTAGGTAAGCCGTCGCTATCTCGAGACAAAATTAGTTGTCTCTTGCTCCCCCATCGCCGATAATACAATCACAACAGATTACCAGCCATCAAAAATTTAACTAAGGTCACAATTAATCGAATTAATTTCCTAGATTAATTATTATTGAAGAGATAAGTGTCAAATTAGATAATCAATCTTTTAATTGACTTTGAAGCATTCAAATTATATCACCGCTTACTCATACCCCCTTACTAATAAACGCTGTATAAGCTTTGAATAGTTATACAGTGTTTTGTTCCCGTCACACAAGTGACATTTTTAATTCGATAGAAGGAGACAAAACACTGTATAACTATTCAAAGCTTATACAGCGTTTATTAGTAAGGGGGTTAAAGTATGCAGGGTACGGTATATAAAGATAGATGTATCTAAGGGCTTAAAAACAAGCAAAGGCTGTCAAACTAAAACTATATTATAAATTGTAAAATAGGAACAAAATTTTAAATGAAAGTCAACATATAACAGGAACAAAAGACCGTATCGATATGGTGCAAAATTTCAAAACTTCCAGTATCAATTCGCCAAAGTTTCACTGGCAACACCTGCTGTCGTATGTGTGAAGTTTTATAAGTCGCGGCGAGCGGCGAGCGCGGGTAATGGCGGGGAATAAGTCGCTCTCGCGCCTAATTTGGCGGCCCGGCTCCGGAATTTATGGGGGGTGGGGTACGGTGAAATATTTGAAGGCTCCGCTCACTCGTGAGTTATGAATGAAAGCCCCCCGTTAAAGAGCCCGGAAAATTTTTCAACATTACACGGCTCTCGATATCGCGTGTTACATCGGATTTTATATTGAAATGTTCTTAGCTTTATTTGAGTCAGATTTGATTTTATTGGTTTTTTTTATATTCTTTTTTACTTGCTACAGTACTTAGCAACATAAGCAACTAAATACACACTGTAACAAAATAAACAGACGGATCTTTATATTTTGTAGATGGTTTGCGGAATCCGCTACGCGTGATCTAATAATAATCGCTAATTCAGAAAATCTGGCTCTGTTCTTATAATTTCTAAAAACTTAATTATACTCTAATAATTTCTAAAATTGTATTGAATTTTTACAGCTTTCATCTTTCACTAAAAAATTTATTTAAAATTATTATATTCATATGGTCAAGTACAGTGTTTTCCTATAAGGTTTTTATTTAATTTAAGTCCAAATAATAAAATAAAATTTCCAAAATACCATCACTACCTGGCAACAGGTCTGTTAATGTTTTATCCAGATTTAACTATGTATTGATGTAGTGGTCCTCAGAACCCACGACTCAGCTCGGAGGCCACTTATATTCACTTTTCCACAGTCCACGATGTTGCAGTATCCAGCACGGCAGCCAGACACTGTCCGGGGGCCACTATCTGGCCTAATACAACGCACCCTCCGTTCCAGGTACGCCGTATATTACGTTCGTGGACCGCCTCGATAGCTCTGGGGAAATTTCGATTGAAACGACCATTACACGATTGAAACCCGTTCGTTTATTTTCCCCATACAATTTCCCCGTAGCACAGTATTCACTTTTCACTATACTAGCACTACTTTCACTATTACTATTCACTATTTTTCCTGGGTTTCTTCGGGAGTCTTCTTCTTCCAGACTCGTGACTGCTTCGACACACAGTGAAGAACCCGGAATCCGGCTCTATATTTATAGCCAGAATCAAAGAGGCCCCGCGGGGTTACGAGTTCGTGACCCCCCGCGCCGCGGATCATGCTATCCCTCACCGCGAGGTGCGTCTCTTTTCCGCGCACACATATTCGCCCGCGGTGATCGGATAGGCCCCTTTGATCCTTAACAGTACAAAAAAGTAACCTAGGACCTATCGACTCGATACAATGCAAATTATATACAATATTTACAAAATGTATCGGACATATTCTGTCGATATTATGCAAAATAACTTACATACACTTATCCTAGCCTATTCTAATACATTTCAGTGATTCTTATCCTACTGAAACTGTACTATTTACAAACAAATATACAAATTAAGCCTATTTACAATAAAACTTAATTCTATCCACAACATCCTCCCCCCGGCGCAGCTTGCGTAGCCTCCTTCTTCACCAGGATCACGAGCTTGCTCACGGGCCTCTTGAAGGTTCCTGTTCGTGTCCGCACCTCCGCGATGCGAACTCCTCCGTCGGGACCGGCGAACGTCTTCTCGATGACTCCCAGCGGCCACACGTTGCGGGGTAGCGTGTTGTCGACGACCAGCACGACGTCTCCAGGGGATACTGCCGTCGTGTCCCGCCGCGGCTCTCCTCGAGGTACCAGCGTAGGTAGGTACTCGCGGAGCCAGCGTCGCCAGAAGTGGTCGGCGAGCGCTTGGCTGGCGCGCCATGTGCGCCTGTCGTCTTCACAGCATGGACCCGTTGAGGGCAGGCCCATCGATGAACCCAACAGGAAGTGGTTGGGTGTCAGCGCCTCGGGATCTCGAGGATCAACGCTCACGTGTGTAAGTGGGCGAGCGTTGACGCTGAATTCTGCTTCTTGCAGCAGAGTCTGCAGAACTTCTTCCGTGGTGACCTTCTCTCGTAGCGTGGCGCTCAGTGCAGTTTTGATGGACCGCACGAGCCGCTCCCACGCTCCCCCCTGGTTTGGTGCTCCAGGAGGTATGAAGCGCCACTCCATGTTGTGGCGGAGACCCTCTTTTTGTAGGGCGGGTCCCCACTCCTTGTAGGCGTTGCGAAGCTCGTTGTCTGCTCCCCGGAAGTTGGTGGCGTTGTCCGAGTAGATTATCTTCGGCCATCCTCTTCTCGCCGCCATTCTTCTTAACGCCATTATAGCAGAGTCCGTTGATAGTGATGGCACCAGCTCGATGTGGACTGCTCTCGTCGTCAGGCACGTGAATAATGCACCCCATCTCTTCTCTCTTCGTCTTCCGATCTTGACGAGCATGGGCCCAAAGTAGTCCACCCCACAGTTGGAGAAGGGGCGGTGGTAGGGCTCCAGGCGAGCTCGGGGCAGGTCCCCGATGATGGGTCGGCGTGGCTGGCCCCAGCGCGCGCGACAGAACGTGCACTCACGCTCCGTTGCACGCACCGTAGGCCTCAGGTGCAGGATCCAGTACCGCTGCCGCAGGTCGTTGGTGACACGCTCCCGGTTGGCGTGTCCAGCCCTCCTGTGCTCGCGTGCTACGAGCAGCCTCACGACGTGGTGTCGCCCGTCCAGAATGACAGGCCGTTTCGCCTCCTCCGGTGCTGCCGCCGCCCCGATGCGCCCCCGCAGTCGCAGGATGCCGTCGTCCAGCATCGGGTCCAGCCTCCGGAGCCGACTCGTCCTCGACAGCGGCTGCCCCCGGCGCAGGCGCCCCAGCTCGTCGGCGAAGCTCTCCGCTTGAGAGCGCCGCACAAGCAGGGCCTCAGCGCGCTCGAGGTGTGCCACGGTCATGCCTGAAGACCGTCGTCGTAGGCGATCTGTGAACACTAGAACATAGGCAATAGTGCGCACGAGTTTGTCAAAGTTCGAAAACCTAGCCGGGTCGGGCAACCAGTCGAAGTCACTTTCCTCTTCTCTGGTAACTGCCACGGTTTATTCATCTTCCCGGTCTTCAAGTGCCCTTTCTTGGGGCCACGCCTCTTCATCACGGCGTAAGAAGTCTGGACCACAGAACCATCGGTGGTCTTCCTTCAGTGGTTCCTCTCTGAACCTTGTTGCGTCGTCTGCAACATTTTCCTCCGTTGGCAGCCATCTCCATTCTTTTCTGTCGGTGAGCTCATTTATCTCGCCGAGCCGATGTGCCACGAACGGTGTGTATCTTCGTGCGTCGTTTTTGATCCAGTGGACCACCGTTGTCGAGTCTGACCAGAAGCACGTTCTTCTCAGGTGTAGACGATGTTCTTTCTTGACACTATCGGCTAACCTAGCTCCTAGTACAGCCGCTTGCAACTCAAGCCTCGGTATGGTTTGAGTGCGACGTGGTGCCACCTTCGCCTTAGCCGCTACCAGGACCACGTCCGTTTTGTCCCCGTACATGATCCGCCAGTAAACCACTGCAGCGTAGGCCTGTTCACTCGCATCGCAGAAGACATGTTGTTCCACTTCGAAGTCCTTGTCGTCGAAGTAGCACCTTCTAATCTGTAAATTCTTTACATTTTCCAGTTGTCCAATCCAGTTGTTGAACATGTTACTTTCCTCCTCGGGAATACATTCGTCCCAAGGAATCTGCAGCCTCCATAAACTCTGCAGAATTATTTTGGCCCTGATCGTATAGTACGACAGGAGCCCCAATGGGTCAAAGACCGACATGACTGCACTAAGTGCCTGTCTTTTCGTTGGTGCGCAGCTTCCTGTAGCCACGTTCCTTGGTACTCGGCTCATCCTGGTGTTGAAACCTAGTACATCCTTACCTGCATCCCAGTAGATTCCCAGGATCTTGTTTTCCGGCTGCTTGCCCCCTAAGCTCGAGCTCGCAGCTTCCCGTAGTTCCGCAGGCACGTCGCGTAGCACGTATTCCTTGTTCGAGCTCCATCCTCGTAGTGTGAAGCCTGCTACAGCATGTACCTTGCGAATTTCCTCTACGGCCATTCTGGCTTCTTGTTCGTCTTCGTAGCTCATCACCAGGTCATCCACGTAGTGCCCCTTGGTGATTGCCTCCAGAGCTCTAGAGTACTCCTCCGCATGCTTTTCCGCGTTGTAGTCCCTTACGAAGTGTGCCATGAATGGTGAACTGGCCGCCCCGAAGATCATGCTTTTCATCTTGAACTTCTGAGGTGGTCGGTCCCGTGCGGTTCCTCTCCACAGGAACTGCTGTGCTGCCTGATCCTCCTTGATAATTTTTATCCTGAGGAACATTTCCTGGATGTCCGCTGTTACTGCCACCTGTTTCTCTCGGAACCTGAAAAGAATACCGAGCAGCGATACTAACCTGTCGGGTCCCTCCAGTAGACCGTCGTTCAGGCAGGTGCCTCCCGCTTTGGCTGCGGCGTCGAACACCAAGCGAAGCTTCCCCGGCTTGTTGGGATTCTCCACTGCGAAGTGTGGCAGGAACCAGCTCCTCCTGCTATGTTCTTCTGAACCGTCACATGGAACAGCATAGCCTTTTTCAAACAGATTACTTACCTGTGCTGTGTAAGCCTCTGCAAATGTTGGATCTGCATCCATTTTTGCCTCCATCTTCCTGAGGCGTCTGCAAGCTGCCTCGTAGCTGCAGTGACCTGGAAATTCAATGTTGTCGTCTTTCCATGGTAGACCTACCTCGTATCCTCCATCGGTGGGTCTGATGGTAGCCGCCACGATGTCCACTGCACGTTGGTCCTCTGGCCTTACCCGTGCCTTGGCTGCTACTCCCAATGACTCGATCGCGAAGTGCTCCTCCACCAGTTCGTGAAGTCCTTCGTCCGTCCTCGCATGGAACACCTTTTCTGCATTCCCTCGAGGCATCGATCTGCGCGGTATTGTCCCATGGATGACCCATCCCAGTTGGGTCCTGGACGCTGCCGGCTCATTTCGTTTTCCAGTCCTTATTTCTTGACTGATAATGTACTGCCAGTGGTCGCTCCCCACCAGTAGCATCGGTTTTGCTGCTGTGTAGCAAATTTCTTCTTTCCGAAGATCCCTTAAGTGTTGACACGATGCGACGTTCAACGGTACTGCTTGCTGGTGCAAGTCCAAATTTTTGACTGTCCGCGCTCGGAGTGCGAGCGGTTTTCCTGCGAACAATCCACGAATATGTAAGTGAACCTCTCTGCTGGCATTGTCGCTCTTCTGCATGTTCACTCCACGTAACCTTAATGGTTTTGCATCACCCTGTGCACCGACGGCTCGCGCCAACTCTTCATCGATGAGTGTGACGGTAGCTCCTTCGTCCAGGAATGCATGTGTGGTGTACTCCCCCCGTGGTCCGGACACGATCACCGGGCACATCTTTAGGAGTACCTTCTCAGCTGAAGCTGTTTGTGTCGACATCGCAACCTCCTCTTGCGATTGTCGCTGCCACTGCTGCTGCGGTTGCTGCTGTGGCTCCGTTGGCTGCTGCTGCTGTTGCTGCTCCCCCCGTTCCACATGAAGCGACGGATGATGAGCCCTGTTGCAGCTGTTCACGTTGCAGCCTTTTGCCTTGCATTTATCTTTTCGGTGCTTCTCATCGATGCACTTGAAGCAAAGCTTTTCTTTTTTCACGAGTTCCCACCTGGCACTTACACTCATGCCTTTGTACTTCTGGCAGGTGCTCAACTTGTGTGGTCCCTTCTTACAGCACGGACAGGTGCTTGCGGCCTCGGTAGTGCTGTAGACCACATTCTTTTTCTTCGGTCCGGCTGCTCCAACTGGCTGCCTCACTTCCTTTCTGGCAGACGCTGTACTGGTTTGCGGTGCATACGAGTATCGGAGCGCTCGGTCCGCTTCCTTCATCAGAAATCGTGACAGAAGTACGATTTCGGGTTGCACACTTCCCTCTTGTTCGTGTGCGTAGTCGCACCACCTTGACTTGAGGTGTGGACTCAACTTCTCCAGGACCTCCCTGGTTAACATGGGGTTGTAGAGGTAACCTCGTCGATTGTCAACACTCTGCAACACACAAACAATATTTTGCACCTTGATGGCAAAATTATTCAACTCACCGGCCGCCGACGTGGGCCGTTGTAACCTCTTGAGGTCTTCCATTGCCTTATCGATTATCACTTCCCGACGTCCGAAGCATTGTTCCAGTGTCTTCATGATCACCTCCGGATCCGTCGCAGTACTCAGAAGTGCCGATACGGCTTCCCTTGCGTCGCCTTTCAGGCAGGTTCGTAATCGTTGCAAGTTTTCTGCTGCTGGGACTTGGTACATACTTGTACTTTCATTGTAGGCCGCCTTAAATGGAAGCCACTCCGCAATTAGTCCCGAAAAGGTAGGTAGATCCATCCTATGAGTTCGCGGCCGTGCCATTTTCTCGATGGCCTCTGCCAGCCGTTGAATGTCTCCCTTATCCGTTGGGCCTTGCTGCACTGGTTGGGGCTGCTCCACTTGAACAGCTTCCTCCCTTGGCTCTGCCTCGGTAGACTTCAACCATTCTGTCACCCTTGTGTGACTGTTGCGATCCTCATCGTGGACGCTAACCTCGTCTTGAATGGCAGATACTTCGGCCTCCAATCGCTTCTGCACCAATTGTTTTTCCAGCTCGAGTTCCTTCTTTTTAATCTCGGCTAGTTTTTCTGCAGCTTTCAATTCGGCCATCTTCACACGAGTGACGGCGCTCATTGTGGACACATGTGATCCCGTTGTCGAACGAACCCTTGGACGTTCTTGCATGAGCAGCTGCGATGTGCCTGCTTCCGTAGGCTCCGTAGTGTATGCCTTTGTGCGTACAGACGGGGATGCTGGCGGATCATGAAACCGTAGACGTTCCATTTCGGTACGATTTCTTTCAACTATCTCTGGTGCGTCAGCTTGGCTTCTGGTTACTACCATTGTCAAGACTTAACCTAATATTTACACAACAAAACAAAACAAAAAACAAGCAACAATATGTACAGATTAAATTTAAAATTAAAATTTAAAATGTAAAGACAATTAAAGAATAATTCAAAAAATATTTACGAGAAATAATTCGAAATTCAAATTTAAATTAAATTTAAACTTAAATTTATGTTCCCCTAACAGTTGGGAACGCCTTCCCTATTGTGAAGGCAAAAATGCACAAATGAGAAATTGCTATTAAATTTCTACAGGCATTTAATAACCCCTGTCTTTGCTCGAAGGCAAAAACACAAATGAAATATTGCTATAAGATTTTTCGCAGGCACTTAATTGGCCTGACCTTACATTAATATATACAGGGGTTTACTAAAACTAAGTACTTAAAGAGTCTTTAAACACTTAATGTTCACAAAACACTTTACACTTTCACTGAGTATGAAAAAGTTCAGTGACTCACGGTACTGTCCGTACGTAGCGACGACGTGCGCGCGACGTACTTGTCCGACGTGAAGACACGACGACCCGATGATACGACCTTCCCCGGTGACTCGATGCACGCGGCGGAAGCTTGCAGACCCACTTGGCCCACCTGGAGACGATTCCACTCGACGTACCACGGCGAAGGTTCACGACGAACACGTAGACGTAGGCTCCTCCACTTCCCGAGTTCGTTGGACCCGATACCCCTTCTGGGCCGAGACTCCAACACGCACTGAACCGGGAGCCGATCGGGCAGGGCAGGAACACACAGCACTTTTTCACCCACACGGTACTCACGATCCGACCGTGGGGCCAACACGTTGGACCAGAATACTGTCACTGGCAAGACAGCGTATCCGGCCGAGAAGGACCAGAAATGTAGTGGTCCTCAGAACCCACGACTCAGCTCGGAGGCCACTTATATTCACTTTTCCACAGTCCACGATGTTGCAGTATCCAGCACGGCAGCCAGACACTGTCCGGGGGCCACTATCTGGCCTAATACAACGCACCCTCCGTTCCAGGTACGCCGTATATTACGTTCGTGGACCGCCTCGATAGTTCTGGGGAAATTTCGATTGAAACGACCATTACACGATTGAAACCCGTTCGTTTATTTTCCCCATACAATTTCCCCGTAGCACAGTATTCACTTTTCACTATACTAGCACTACTTTCACTATTACTATTCACTATTTTTCCTGGGTTTCTTCGGGAGTCTTCTTCTTCCAGACTCGTGACTGCTTCGACACACAGTGAAGAACCCGGAATCCGGCTCTATATTTATAGCCAGAATCAAAGAGGCCCCGCGGGGTTACGAGTTCGTGACCCCCCGCGCCGCGGATCATGCTATCCCTCACCGCGAGGTGCGTCTCTTTTCCGCGCACACATATTCGCCCGCGGTGATCGGATAGGCCCCTTTGATCCTTAACAGTACAAAAAAGTAACCTAGGACCTATCGACTCGATACAATGCAAATTATATACAATATTTACAAAATGTATCGGACATATTCTGTCGATATTATGCAAAATAACTTACATACACTTATCCTAGCCTATTCTAATACATTTCAGTGATTCTTATCCTACTGAAACTGTACTATTTACAAACAAATATACAAATTAAGCCTATTTACAATAAAACTTAATTCTATCCACAACAATTGAATTTCCTCGGGTAAATAACAAGAATTTTCCATAAGGGTTAACCCTTTGGGGAAATTAGACCCATAAGCGGCATAACTCACCTTCCTGTGCCATTACGTTAAAAAGGGGAGTGAGTGATAGCGCTATCACAAGCTTCAAGTGTTTAAAATTAGTACCGTTTTATACACCTACTTAAAATAAATGATACGTTATTTAAAATTGTAATTATCAAAAAACCGCCAAGTATGAGTCGGACTCCGTTTTTTTAAATTGACAACTTCAACTGTCTAGCTATCACAGTTAAAGAGATACAGCTTGGTGACAAGTGGACAGACGGATGGACAGACAGACTGCGAAGTCTCAAATATTGAATCCGGTTTCATCAGCTTTGGGTATGGAACCAAAAAAACAAAATAATTATTATGACTGTTTCAAGTTACATATTAAAATATCTGTTTTGCGATATTGATGTAAATTAAATAAATACCTTAACTTTAATTAAAATGAAAAAATATTGTTCAAATCTTTAATTTCTATGTTCATTAAGTATGTTCATACTTAATAATATTTATAGAATGTTATGAACCGCTACAAGCTGTAACGAAAAATAAGCACGAGTAAGTTATCAATATTATTTTATACTTCAAAGAGCAATTCTGGTATATATAAAATCAGAATTTCGGAAGTAGTTGTAAGTATTTCCATGAAATTTAGGTTTTGGGAGAGAACAATCGATCCATATTCATCCATCTAGGTCTTATCTCTGGGTAACCGTGCATATTTAGATTATATAAGTTTTTTCTTTCTTCGTGAAATAAATCAATATTTTTGAGTCTATTAATGTTAAAAAAGTAGTTTGGTATACGTACTATATATGAATATTTTTTGCGTTTCTGGTCAGAAAAATATTTTAGCTACCTACATAAAACAAAAATAATCACATAGTATAGGTACAGATAATAACCATGTTTGCATGTTTATAACAGACTTGCTGTTGCCCGCAGCTCCGCCCGCGTAAATACAGTATCCCAAAGGAACACTGTACATTTTCGGGATAAAAAGTAGCCTATGTTTTAATCCAGTGACTAAATTACTACCATGCCAAATTTCATCAAAATTCGTTCAGTAGTTTTTGCGTGATGTTACTCTTTCCTTTAACATCCATCCATCCATATTTCCTCACAAACTCTCACATTTATAATATTATATACCTAGTAGGATTAGTAATTTAAAAGGATATAGTAGAATAGCAGGATTTATGAAACCTTGCATAGATTGTTTTAAAACTAAACAGAGAGCTTAAATATTGATATTACACTTATACTGTTAATTATTAAGCTTTACTGTCTAAACGTAATATTCATTTACCTTTCACTTGAAGCGCTTTAACTCTATTGCTACTTTAATTGTTCAAGGCAGGGATTTTCGCAAAATGCACAACCGCCCATGTACGAGTAGGTCACGAGAAGTAATTAATTATGTCCACAGCTAACTACCTAACCAGCTAACTGCCAATGGGCACGTACTACGTCATCAATAAAACAGGCGCCGCGACGCCAGGGCCGCCGCCCGCCAGCTAATTTTCATACTAAACGACCGGGTGCATTATTAAAACGTTTCGCGACGCGACAGCCCTCGTCTAACTTTGAGAGTGACTTACGCCAACCGACATTTTAATATTTGAACGCGGTTCTAGAATATTTTTACTCCGTGATTGGATTAAAAGTACTTGTTTTCGTTTTGCCTACTCAATTACTTAAATGTAACCTTAGAGCATTAAACCAACTGTAACAAATTAGATTAGAGAGTTGTTATAAAATTTTGATTGTCAAAGAGATTAATTATAAAGATAAAGGTTTAATTTTTAAGCATATTGAAAGTTTCTTAATAGGAACAAAGTTTGCCTCGTTCGTGATGCGGGCGGGATAAAGCCTTTCAGACTCTTACTGACGTGAAGTTTATGATGTAAGTAGGTATGCGTACTGGTATGAACTTACGCTAGAGAGTTTATAAAATAATACGTTTCTGTGGGTTGACTGATGTTACGAGAAACTTCATAATATATTTAATAAACTAATACCTTGTAGGTTGTTAATCTTATAAGCTGTCTGAAAAATCTTATCATGTTTTTAACCGGCTAGATATGGAACTTTTTCATTTAGTGTAATCATACACCATATACCGCGGCCTATCGTCCAATTTGATTTAGCTTGATGCTATCGATTCGATCAGTTAGTAGAACTTAGATCTGACCGTTTGTTGACGTGGAATAATATGTCAAGTTCTGACTAATCCAATCGGTAGCTATATAGGCAGTATGGTGTATGAAAACTAACACGCATTATACGATTTATAATAATGACCTATAGTTACATGAAATGTAAGTTAAAATATGTGCTATTATTATAATACGAACAATTTAAGAATGATGCTCAACCTGCTTAATAATTAGATTACCCGATAGTATATATCTAAGTAGCAAATTTAAATTTATTCTCGGCCATCATATTCTTAATTAATATTTTATTATGCTTCCAAACCAACAGTTTTCAGCTAAAATTTGAAGCAATCTCCTGTAAAATAACCAGTAAAGCGGGGTCGAACTAGTTACTAGCGGTACGAAGATAGAGTAATCCCCACCTCATAACAAGGTCTTGGTGAAATTGACGTGTAATCAAGCGATCAGTCAGTCGATTAATGACTGAGTATCTATCTGAGATTAACTGAGTTGATCTAGTCGCGTAGTATACGATGAGGATTAGACTACTACATAATATTAATTATCTACTGTGTGATCGTGGTCCAAACTTGCCAGTGTCAAGTTTTATTGGTCATTGCGCACAAAAGTGTATATGGAATGGAAGAAACGACTAATATTAGATAGTATTATTTTACATTTAACAAAAGTTTACTTAATTACGTTGTAATGTATGATGTATGGTGACACGCTCAAAAAAGGTATTCACTCATAAAAAAATCTTGTTGTTAATTTCCAATTCAACCAATAATACCTTACTACGAAGAATAATTTTCAAAATGCCAGTGTCTAAATCGAAAAAAAACGTATGCGTAAAAGTTTTCATGACATTTTTTACCAACATTTGTAAAATTATGCTACCACTATCTGTACAATTTGACGACCTCTGTGGCTCAGTGGTTCAGCGCGTTGGTGCTCAAGCCGGGGGTCGCGGGTTCGAATCCCGTCAAAGGAACAAAAAGTTTTTCTGCATTCCTGGGTCATGGATGTGTATTAAATATATGTATCGTATAATAAAAATCTTAAAGATATGTTACTAATTATGTTCTGTGGTTGTATTGAATTATGAAACAAAATAGCGACGACGTTCGACGCGCTGACTTGAGATATATTTTAAGCTATTCATACGTGACACGTTAGAGCCACCTGCCAACATTCGAAACGACATTTCCAAAGTAGAAAACTGTGGGGTTATAACAGGCAAGTTTGAGACATGTTTGCGCCATCGCTCTCTCGGAGCAGGTGTCAAAACTGAGGGAGTTTAGGCTAATGTATGCAGCGGCTAGCAGCAGACTGCAGTGGCTTGAGTAACACTCTCCATTAACTCGCTTGTTTACGTAAGCTGACTTTTAGTCTAATAACCTTCTGACATTGTTGAGGGGTTTTAGTTTTAAGACAAAATTTTATGGTTAGTTATTTTTTGGTACTTATTGTGGTGATGATTTTCATAATACAATCAATATAATATTAATACGTGAAGCAAAAATTTCAAATACCGTTTTACGAGAATTGTGCATACGGATCAGTGTGAAATTTGCTACATTTAAAGTAAAGGAGCAAGGCCTGCCGAAAACTAATATTTATAAAATAATGCTTAGAAATAAATTAAATTTATGAAAATATCAGCAACACTCACTATCTCACTTATACTAGCATTAGTAGGTTTGACACAATTGTCAATGAGTGTCAATTATCTTTCACAATCCATAAACAACATTTACATATTTTTATTGCGTATCTTAGCGGCAAAAGAAGGAAGAAGACAACAGGGAGACTTCTAGTATAATATTATAACGATATCGTTTAAATATGGGAACTTAAAAAAATACTTTAACGACTTAGCTAATTATAAAGTACTAGCTGATCCGACAGACGTTGATGTTACGTAACTTTGAACTGGAAAAAATAAGAACCTACACCATATATGTATACCGAATACCCTAACAGGTGGAGCTCTGAATATTTTCACAAAAAGGTCATTACAAATTTCGAATTTCGAATTGAGAACGCTAAGAAATCCTCATGATATAAGGACAGGGGGATCCGAACGCAATTTATCCGGGCACAAATCCTACCGCTTAAGACACCTGTCAAACGACAAGACGACCGCCTCGCCCGAAACCGCCAGGGTATTAGCGCAGAGTAAATTAGAATATTTTATACAGAAAATATAGGATAATTTGTGAAATAAACATTGGAATTTATGTTTCTGGTGTAATTGTAAAAGAAATGTTGGTTTTTAAGACGCTACGTGAGTTTAAGTGTGTTGTAACTCAAACAATTCTAAAACCTTCCATCTTTATGGCTGCTGCAATTTTCTGATTGTTCTAAAAAGTTCCACAAGAATGTGACTAAAAGATAACAAATTGCACTTGCAATTAATATCAGAGCTTGGCTTACATTGTATTTCACGATATGAAATTACATTTCACTAAAGCTGGAAATGTGTTCGGTGTCAACTCTTCCTGAAAGAAATTAATGCATTACATTTCCTCTTTCTTCTACCGCACGACACAAATTTCTAACGCTTAAAATGGAACATTATAATTAAGAATCATAATATTTAGTCTCGGATGTTATTGTTCTGTTTACCCAAATGTTTATAAGTCGCAACGGTTGTTCAAAATGCGATCTTATGTATAAATCATCATAGAGTTGAGATTGAAACTGGATGTGCTGTGTGTGTGTGACGCAAGAAGCACTTGTGCACGAATGCTGCAATTTGTCTTAGATAAATCCAGTCTGAGACATACATAGCGTCCCACTGTAAGCTTGAGACTCGTTCTCTGCGTAAAATATGCATGGTTTTATACAAACTGTACCAATATCGTTCTCTGTGTGTACAAAATACACCATAACACAAAAATAAAACAAGATAATTTCTAATAACATACTAATTCTGAGGACCAATTCTGGTAAATAAAACCTGCACTAATACAATTACAATAAAGTCCCGATACGCTCAAACTGCCAAACCGGTATTCTCGTAAACGTCAAAACAACGTGAAACGCGCTCTGATTGGTCCAAACTTCTCAAAATCAATTTATGATAACATGTTGCTCAACTTATAATAGAATGAAAGTAAAATGAAAGTCTACTTTAAATACGAGAATTGACGTTCTGATCTCAATTAGATAAGATGTCGCTAAAATGTTATTAATTGTTCTGTAGGTTCTTGGTGGAAATTCATGTTTCACAGTAATAATACACAATACTTCTTGCACTATTTCCACTTTGATAAGTATTTTACATTAATTTTAATATATTACACGACCGGTTTCGACGAAGTCGTCATCAGGTGATGTAATATATTCGTCGAAACCGGTCGTGTTATATTATAAAATTAAAGTAAAATTCTAATTAAAGTGGAAATAGTGCAAGAATTATTGTGTGTTATTACTGTGAAGATGTCGCTAGTGTAACAGAAAAAAATATACGACTTACAAGGCAATTTTAATTTAAAATTGAGACTTCCAAAACCACGATTTTTATTCTTCGGTAGCCGGCAGTGTGAAGTGGTTTAGAGTGGATTAAGTGATTTCCAGTAAAGGACACTCACTCGCCATACTGAAAAATAAAATCTAACTCTAAAGATTGAAAGATAAAAAAACTAAGATAATAAAATATAAAGAAAACTATAACTCTAGAATATAAAGTCTGGATAGTGCCTGATATTTAGTTATTTGATTAGGCTTCTTGATTAATATTATAAATAATTATAAATTTATTGTAAGCTTATCAAAACCATAATAATGTTATATTCATTGTTCACATTTATTAATAATGCACTTTCTCGTTTCAGGTAAGCGCTATATTTGATTGATATTTGACGCCGGTGGTCGGTATGTTATTGAAACACTAATCTCACCTCAAACGCCCACAAATAAGTTTGCAAAACCACTCGTCCGGTGACCTGGACAGGTCGCGCAACCACTCACCTTGTCACCTGAAAGGTAACGCAACCACTAGCCTCGCTCTCTGAAAGGTCACGCGACCGCTTGCCCGCCTGTCACCTCTGAAATAGCGCTATTATTTTCCGACACATCAAAGGAGGTCATTAATTCTCAAAGGACGTGGATGTATGCTACAGATTTCATAGCACTTCATGTGTTTATTGCATAGACTGAGTGACTTATAGACATGGTAGCATTTTGTTAGCAAAATATTTTTACATAGACTACAAAAATTGTTTTACTTAGCATTTTTTCAAGTCATTGAAATTATAATTTTCATTTCTACTATACGCGTATTAACTGTTATACTAAAGTACATACTAAAACAGTTGTATACATACATCCGATAGCTTGTTGATAGTTCCTAATGTAGTTTCTCTCCTGGTGTATGCAGTGCATGCATATCTTACGTCATCACCCAAGAGACTCGTAACATACGTCTACAGTCGTCGGCGGATGCGCGACTGGTGTGTGTCAGTACTAACTGCCAATTTAAATTCCGATCCACCTAATTGGAGAAACTCGCCCGTTATAAATATTGAATATTTTAAAAAGGGAGCTGCGTAGGGCTTCGGTTAGAAAAAGGGTGGTTTTGCAATAGAAAGGTCCGCTTTTAGATAGCTCTGGACGTGAATGGAATCGGCCCGCTTTTATACGAAATGAAATTTTTATTTAACTCAGAACAACAAAAAGGTGGGTAGGTCGATAGTCGATACATGCATATCCCATTCGATGAAATTTTGTAAAGGGTAAATGTGTTAGGGAATTTAATATTGATGCTGTTTTTTGTATATCACTCGTATTTTTTTCACATTTAACTTTATTGAACGTACTATTTCGTACTACCTAAATTCAAGTGAATGAAAACGTTGATAATTAGATACATATGTAATTATCCAAGAAAATATTCGAGGTCAACAGTTGCTTAAGAAAAATAACCAGAATCCAACGGACCGTGTTACGTCTGGTCCGGGCAATAGATATTCCGGACAACACGCTCGTAAACCCGTACTCACCCACTCATGAATACCTTAATTCGGTACTACAAACGTCTAAGTAGTGGAAACGAGATTACATCGCCGTAACCCCGCGGGCATTGCGAGCGCCGAGCAACAACCGAAAATGTTGCTCACGGTACACTACATTTTTATAGTCTGTAAATATATTGTTGTTGCTAAGTTAAATTCCTTAGGTTATATAAGCAACTTTATTATATTGTTTAAGTAAAATTATAATATTTAGATTTACTTATTTTTAGAGTTCCGTATCTCGAAAGGAAAAAACGGAACCCTTATAGGATTCGTCTTTCTGCCTGTGAAGACCCTTTTTTCAGGAAAGCATGGAGGTATCAAGCTATAATTTATATCAAATACTCAGGTCTACTGTCCCTTGGAGCTGTGAAAAAATCAAACTTCTAAGCCATACGCAATCAAAAGATACAGCCGTTTATGCCGTAAACTTCCGCAAATTTTCGACACTTGCAACGGAATCAAAACCGACAAGGTACTTTCCGTGAACTCAGAATCTTGAAATTTGGTATGAAGCAACGTCTTATAGTATAGATAAATGAATAATTGCGAAAACCGTAAATTTTTAGTTGATGTAATAAAATAATAAAAATATTTTTAATAATTTTAAACTTACGACCCCTTTTCTCATGAACGCGTAGAGGTATTAAATTGAAATTTATATCAAATACTCAGGTCTATAATACCTTTAAGCTGTAACAAAATCACTACAGTTTTGTACAGAACCCTCGGTGTACGAGTCCGACTCGCACTTGGCTGTTTTTTTTTTCAAGTGCATTAATTAATTATTATTTATTTAACAAAAGTTTTAACTATTTATTTTACAGACATACTAAATTTCAGATTTTACTTTACAATGTTTATAAATCTGTTTCTTTTGTAATTAATGTTGTTGTTGGACTTTGTTTATTTTATTTGCACCAAATCCTAGATTCTTTTTCTTTTTCACAAATAAATATAGCTCAATTAGCCCGTAGTAACAACACATTATTTACAGAGAAACCCAATTAGAATATAAAAATAAGAAACAGAAAATAGACAGATTTATTTGTTTAGCTATATAAATAATGGTTTCTAAACATTGCTATTTTGATAATGAATAATAATAAAAAATAGGTATCTATCTATACATATAAAAGGTAAAGGCGTATAAAAGCTGATTGACTGATGTATCAACGCACGAGGTGTGGTCGGTGGCAGAACCATAGCTCAGATCTGCCACCGGGTACCGGTTATGGTGGCTGGTATCCGTGGCCTCCAAGTAGCAGACTCGGGGGGAGTCTGCTACAGTACTGGTGGAGGCCGAGGAGGGAGGCGCACCCTACCATCTGGTGCGCCTGGGGCCTTCGGGCCTAGGATGGAGCCGCTTGTTGGCTGCCGTCGGCGGGGTCGCGGATGTGTTTATCGTTCCCGTGGCCCCGTCACAGGGCGGCGTGGAGGAAGGTGGGGGAAATAAAAATGTATCAACGCACAGGCGAATTCCTTAGGTATGGCTAGAAGTCTGAATTTTTTTACACATATTTCTCATATGACATAGGCATCAACAAAGGAAGGGTTTTTCAAAATTTAAGCCACCAAGGGATAAAATAATAACCAAGGGGCCAAAATGTTTGTATGAAACTCTTTATTCCTTTGACATATTTGCATGATATTTCATATGAATTGAGTACAGAAATAAATAAGAGTTACGTATTTCACGTTACGTATACGCGTTTTCTAATATTTAATCCCTGAAATGGTAAAATAGGGGACGAAAGTTTTAAATTATTACAAAACTGTCGTTTAAAAAACAATTTCACGCGGGCGAAGCCGCGAGCAAATGCTAGTCTGTAATATTTTTAAATAGGTGTTAAATTATTTATTAAATAGGTGCTTGTTACAATGGATTATTTGTTTCAAAATATTTTATAATTTGTTTACACATATTTTATGATGCAAAACTTTAGATTACATTTTTACAAAAACTCATAATAATAATCAATGCTTATAAAGGTAAATAAAACTTAACTTAAAATATAGGTTATTATACTTTCGTTATGCTTTAAGTATTGCTTAAAATACAAGAGTAGTGCAAGAGTAGTAAGCAACAGCCTCCATGGTTTAGTGGTTAGAGCATTGTCTCTCGACTCGACAAGTTTAATTAGGACAATGCAGGCTGATCACCTGATTGTCTGACAAGAAAGATGATACATGCGTCGGATGGGCATGTAAATAGTCGGACCTGCGTCTGATCTTTCGCCAGACGTGTCGGTTATCCGTCCCACTGGTTTACGAGAGTAAAGGAAGAGAGAGTGCTCTTGTGTACTGCGCACACACTTGGGCACTATAAAATTATTCTTCTTAGTCGTTCACTCTTGGCAGAGTGGTCGTGGTCACATCTCCGTCGCACGCGTCGCCGTTTTTGTAATGCCCCGCAATAGAGCTCTATGTTTGGCCGAGTGAGAGCAGTCGTTTATGGAGGAGTGCGTTACAGATTTAATTTAACTATAAAATTACTCCTGCGTAATTGGCCTGGTTTCAATGAAACCGGCCACCGTCATCGAAATCGGTGTGGGGGAGTTATGTATAGGATACTCATATATATAGGATACTCGTATATATAGGATACTCGTATATATAGAAGATATTAAAGTAAGCAACATTATCAACAGCGATTTACATACATATAATATAGCTCGCTATTTATACGTGCGTTACATTTCAGCTCGTCATTAACGTTAAAAATATCCCTAACTAGTGGGTGTGGGTGTGGGGCGTCGAGTGCGCGTGAAGTCCCTCTCGACCCGGACCTTAAGTCTCTTTATAAGCCACCGGCACCGACATTGTTCTCTAGGGTTGGGACTTGGTTGCTTAAACTTAAAAAAATGCCATATTCAAAGGAGTTACCACTCTAAATAATATTGATGTAGGTACCTTGATTTAAAAATGATTTTATTATTCAAATTAAGATAATTTCCTAAATTTATTGTTCAAATTAAGATCGGCATAATTGAATTTCATAATAGATAATGTTATCGCGTACACTATTTTGGAAAAGGTGAAAATGATACGCGTTAATATCGACAGGTATAACAAAAATGAATTCAGAAAAAATGGTTTTTACCTACTACGAGTACGAGTAGTATCAAATAGCAATAGGACTCGATAGGTATAATGTTTAACAAAAAAACGGAATAAAAATTATATTTTATTACCTACATACTAACTTCTAGTAGGCTATACATAGCAATAGGCTGTTGACTTTACATACTAATAATATGTAAAAAAAAAAAGACTGTCGAGTTGGTATACTCTCGTGAATGTTGTGGAATACCTACACACGTTAAACATTCATGATCGCCGGATATCGGTCGGCGGAGCCGGGTCACTATGCCCACATAAAAAATTTAAACTGCCATTTCACTTTTAAAAAAACAATTGTTTATACTATCCGCATTGCTGTCACTGTTGTAAATTGTTACAACGCTCCATTAATTGTTTTTATGTTAGGTGTAATGTGAAGCATTTATCGATACGATAGTGAATTTATTGATAGGTATTGTAATGGGAAGTTCGTAAAAGCGAGATTTTTTTAACATGCATCTTAGACATCTGCACTTTCTGTGCTATTTTCTATAGCAGCCATTTAAACGCTGCCTACTTTTGGGTGACTACTTTTTTATTTTTGGTTAAGTACTTAGGATAATTCCAAGATGCAGCAGTTTTTAAAAGTTAAAAAAGCAAAAAAAAAATACTTTTGCCAATGAATTGTACATTATTTCATTATTTTTCATCTTTTTTATATATATAAATAATTTGCAATTCTTTTGTCTCGCTAAAACTTGAGAACAGTTGAACCGATTTGGAAAAATTTCGAGGAAAATACTAACATCGACGATTAAATTTTCCCATACTAATTGTTCCTGCCTATCAAAAATTTCATGTTCATTCCATCGATAATGTAAAGGGTCTTCATTTGGGAATAAAAAATACAATCAAAGTTTTTCGGGGATAGTTGTTCCATTTTGGGGGAGGAGATTTATTCTGTCCTATACGAGATTTACATGGACTATAATTAATGAATCTTATACATGGGATAGATGTCACAAAATGACGAGGTCCACTAAAATCGCTAATACTCTGAAAATAATCAAGAAAATGTTTTTAAGTTTTATAAATTGATAAAATGAAAACCCGAAGTACCAGCTGGTTACGTAAATAAATCATATTTTTACTATATTTACTACTATACATGTTGCGCGCGACGTCATGCGCGACATAAGGAAATCTCGTGGAATCTTACTTTTGCCGCAATAAAAAGTAGCCTATGTCCTTTTCCGTGGTCTATTCTATATCTGTGCCAAATTTCATCGAAATCGGTCAAGTACATTCGGAGCCTATTCGATGCAAACAAACAATTGTTGGTTTATTTATATTAAGGTCAGGTTGGGAAAGACCGGCATACTTCATTGAAAAATTTACTCAATTTAATAAAAAAAATATTTGGTATGTTCTACACCGATCTTAAGTATTCCATGTGCTGAAACATATTAACAGTAACAATTTTGTGCGTCATAAATTACAATATAATATCACATATTTCAAATACAAACCCTTTTTTAAAATTCGGCGTGCAGACGGTCTTCCCGTGCTATTGGAGGCAAGACCGTCTATTGACATTCAACACGTCACTTGGTATGTTATAATATGTATTTATACCAACTTTATCTAAAAAGTGTATTTTACCTTCAAATATGCACTTTAACTGTAGGATAATAAAGTTAAAAGTCATATGAAATTCTTGTTTTCATATTTAATGGACCTTCAAAACCCAAATAAAAATGGCGGCAAATTTTCTCCCATCATAGTGTTGCCAGCGACATCTATGATTATAAATTTTAACCAAAGTATGATACTGTCTTACCGACTGTCAATTCAAGCTGCATAGCTATTCATAAATGTAAGTTATTGCGTGCAGACGGTCTTGCCTTGTAGACGGTCTTCCCCAACCTGACCTTATGTTATAGTATAGAAGTTAGTAATAGTATAGACTTTTCCTTTTTATTATAATATATTATAGTATAGAAGAGATATGGAGGGATTTCAAAAAGTAGGGCAACTAT
The DNA here is from genome assembly GCA_905404095.1 of Glaucopsyche alexis. Taxonomy (NCBI): domain Eukaryota; kingdom Metazoa; phylum Arthropoda; class Insecta; order Lepidoptera; family Lycaenidae; genus Glaucopsyche; species Glaucopsyche alexis. The sequence continues at coordinate 14,910,539 of FR990059.1, forward strand.
CCTAGTTTTCTGATTCATAATTATTAATAAGCATATTGCAAATTTGCGTTATAATGAAACATTATCAGCTAATATCTATATTCGAGTCGCTGACACCGCTATATTACCCCCGCGGCCGGTAATATCAGTATCGCAATATCGGCATTACAATATCGGTAACAATGGGACTCAATATCGAGCATCGGGACGGAGGTCTGTTTGTGTTTCATCTCATGCATATTTATCGTGTTTGGACACATTTCATGCGGTACTAATTTCATTATACATAAATACAAATATTGGCGAATCGGAAAATGTCTAATATATACTCACCATAATATAAACAGCATTCTTCGTTCGACTTTGGCGTATGGCGGACCTAAGATGATTAGACACTTAGTTTATATAGGGTGAGAGTACCAATTATCAGCACTTTAAAATAAGGGTCCAATTATAACCTCGATTATTACAGAGGAAAATACTTTATAGTTTAAAGTATGGTGTCACTGGCAGTAGATTCCAGAAACATTAAAGTTTTGTTTTTATTAACTGGAAACAAAAATTAATTACAGAGAAGCTTATAATTCTACTATTTGTTCGGGGGGCTGATAATTAGGTACAGTGCTAGCAATTGGGTGTGTTACCCTATAATGATTTTTGATATCTGCTTGATCTCATTATAGAGATCCTGGAGGTTTTTTAAACTAAGTTTTAACCAAATTCTCATATGCGCAAGCCTCGAAAAAATATGCTGAAAAATTCATGCAGCTATAAAACGTAATTTACCTACAACCTCACACATTAAAGCCGCGTATTCAGCTCTTTGTCTTAATTTAAAAATATAAATGAAAATATATACGAACTATGAAGTCACTGCGCCTTTAAAAGCTAATCTTGATGTTTCAAGGCACGGTTGAAAAACTAGGATTTTGTACGTCGGACCACGTACAGCCACTGCGTTATGTTTTTATAAACGCAGAAATATTTTCTTTAAAGAGTTGTGCTTATTATTATTAACGTGCTGAGGTTTATTTACTTTTATTACTTTGAATACATGCGGTCTGTGGATTTGTTTGCTATTTAAATGAGGTTTCCCTTACGTGTCGTCGTGGTAGGTTTGTTGGGTATTTTCAGCTTTCACAAAATACATGCGTTATTTATTTACTAGTAAAAAATGTTACTGATCTTTGCCGTAAATTTTTAAAGACGAAATTGCCTTATTGTAACGTGGACTGCAAATATAGTGCTATTTGGAGAAAGGTCCTTTATAATTGTTCAGTCATGAAACTGAACAGACCCTGGTAAATGCAGTGTTAATAACCCGTAAAGTAAACAAGAATCTGTGAAAATCAGCTCATAACGAGAGGGTGTGGAATGTCTCCCAATTCCCAGTATACGGGCGTTGTAGGTACCAATTAACCTACAATTAGCCAGAAGTTTGAAAATACTTCGGATATTCCATGTATCAAGGGGGTATTGTAGAGGAAATATGGGCAGGAGGTATTTTCATGACAATAATTTTATTTGATGTGATCAATGAGTTATCAGACAGGGGGTGGAGTTGTTTCTTGATTTCGTCATTGTTCATGCAACCAATGATCACAGTATATACTGGCCAGCTAAAGAAATAAACTACACTTTTAAAATTTCAATATTTTCAAAACTATAGAAGCTTTAGATTTTGAATAAAAAACTTTCTATATAAATATAAATAATTTTATAAGCATTCTAAAACTGTTCTCTAAAATGTTTTTAATAATTGATTGAAAGGATACAAGATAAATATACAAGATATAATTGACTAGCTGTTTCACGCGGCTCCGCCCGCGTAAATGTAGTATCGGGTATTCCGCGGAAATAAAAAGTAGCCTATGTTTTAATCCAGAGCCTTAACGACTACCATACCAAATTTCATCGAAATCCGTTTGGTAGTTTTTGCGTGAAAGCGTAACAAACATCCATCTATCCATACATCCATACATGCTCACAAATTTATAATATTAGTAGGATATAGTAGGATAGGGTAGTAAACAAAATTTAAGATTTGAAGTAACCCCCGAATTGTCAAGCAGTAACAAGCAACAAGCTGAGGATGATGAATTATAGCTAAGAAAATCTCAATCATGTTAGGTTTCAAACAAAATAAAACTAGATCCAAATCGCGGTTCATCCGTTTGGGAGTTACGATGCCACGGACAGACAGACAGACACGTCAAACTCATAACAGACCTGTGTTTGTGACGGGGGTTAATTAAAATCTCTAACTTCTATAGTTTTGAAAAATCAAATTTTAAAAGTCTAGTACTTTCTCTTGCAGTCCAGAATATTTAATTTTACGTAAATATTATAACGTTGTATTCGTAATCAAATTTTAAGTTTATTGTGTTTATAATTTCTTCTACAAGAAGTTTAAAGCTTAGCTATATACCTACTTAACACATTACATCTTCATCGATTTATAAAGGGGACCATTTTCGAATTTTCCTTTTGATTGGCAATCTAATAATGGCAGTTGTAAGGCCAAAAGAATTCTATTCGCGCAATTTGCTTAATGCGAAATTAAATTATAAATAATGTCGTTTAGTCGGGCATCAATATAATGAGGGCAGAATATTTCTTGGCGATGTTTAGCTAAACGTTCTACGAATGATATTAAGTAACATTAACGTAAAAAGAGCCCGTCCCCGACGGGGTCCGGCCGTCGGTCTCCCTGGGGATAAGAAGTCCTAGCAATTGCGTTAAGATGATGAAATTTTCAACGCTTTAATTTTATTTGTACACAAAATTTTCGAGGTGGTATTTTTATTTTGCAACTTCATTTTACCGTTTTATTGTATACTCAGTTATGAATTGTGATTAGTGTTTCGTTTTGTGGTTTTATAGTATTGGTATTACATTCGCACTAGTCATCAGATGACGGCTTCTGTTACTTGCAATTCTTTTATAATATACACATATTATTATTTAATATGTTTATTTTATTACTAAATGTTGGCCTTGACTTCGCGCGCAAAAGTAAATTTCGCTGAAACCGTACATTTTTCCGCGATAAAAAGTAGTCCATGTCCATCCCCGTGGTCTACTCTACATCTGTGCCAAATTTCATCAAAATCGGTCCAGTAGTTTCGGAGCCTATTCATTGCAAACAAACAAACTTTTCCTCTTTATTATATTATATTAATATAGATACACATATTTAATACACATTCATGATCCAGGAACACGGGAAAACTTTTTGTTCCTTCGGCGGGATTCGAACCCGCGACTCCCGGATTGAGCACCAACATGTTCAACCACTGAGCCACAGAGGTCGTCCGTATAATATAATTCAATAAAGTTATGAACTCTACCTCTCTACCTTATATTTCAGTCAGTAATTAAAACATAATTAAAATAAATATAAATAGTATAAAAGGATGCTGATAAGCAATACTGTGTCAACCCACAAAATTACTAAAATGAAGATATTGATACTAATCGCTTTCTCAGGCGATAAACTATCATTTTCAAAATAGTGTTATGTGAACTTAATCATTTTCATACCGAAAACCTGATAAACACTTTTGACACATTGTTGAAATTCTATGAAAATAAATTTAACTTAACACGATTTTCTCAAAATGACGATCTCGTGGGTTGACACATTATTGCATAATAGCGTCCATTAATTTATTTTAAAAGTCATTGATAGACAATAATTACACGGTGACAATGGCGTCATAATGACTGCGGTACATACTTGACCCCTTGCCCTTATTAAACTCGTCAACCGTCTAAAACATTTTGGTACATTTGCACTCGTACAGTATGTGAGGAGTAATTAGCATTAGTATGTCGGGCGGCGCTCGTCCCGCGGGGCGGCCATCGCCGTGAATGATGCCGAGTGCTGCGAGCCGTGTTGTTAAAACTCAAGCTGTGTTGAGTCGCGCGCGCTAATTGTGCTCTACGTGGAGTATAACAACCCTCCTTCCTCCCCTCGCGGCCCCCCTTCCCCTCCCCTACCTAGTGCTCTACACTCCTTGTTTCGGGAGCTCATTGTGTGTGGAAAAAACTTGTAACTGTTGACATTGAGCCCCGGCGACACGTAGCTCGGGAAAGAGTGCTGCGTCTTTTTTAATTCTGTTTTCTTGTTTTTGTTATCACCTCGTTAGCTGTGTTTATTCAGGAGTTCTCATGTATAATTTATGTTTACAAATGTGGTTTTTACGAAGCTTTGCATAAAAACGGAGCTTATGAAAGGTTCTAATGTTGAGTTATATTTTACGCTTTCTCATAATTATATTTCTTAGAATGTATCCCCTTCACTTCTTGCGATGTGGCGTAAATGAGTTTTTTTGATTAATTAATCTCCACGTCTTCATTTCGCATCATGTAATCTACTCATTTTTATTTTCATGAAATTTATTTTATAACTTGAAGCTAGTCATAAATTTGTGGATGTAATATTTATTTAGGAAGTTTTTCAAGTAGGAATATAAGCAAATATAACAAATTTAAGTTCTTAATTAAACTATTACTGACGTTCATAAGATAAACATAATAAAATACTTAAATCTCTTTCAGATATAAAAGAGCTTTCATTTCAACTCATTCACGAATGATCAAATTCGCCTTAATTAAGGGAGCTTAGTTAATATCGTTGCGAGTGTTGCCGTTTATCGGATTTTGCCAGATACAAAAAGGTCGATCGCAAAACTAATAAACGCCGAACAAGTATTGCCAGTTTAATCGCAGCTGCACAGCGCGCGACAAAACTGATCCCGGAGCCGAACCGCAACAAGCCTGCCCCAAGTTTAATTCAATCGCTGTGCCTCACTGAACGGCGGGGGAGGGGAGCGGGGTACGGGAGGACGGGGGAGGGGGAACACACGAGACGGTGTTAATTACAACTCGTGCGGCAAACCACATATCGCTAACTTTGGCGCCCAACGTGGGACAATTTAACAACAAATTTATTTCTTTTATTTCATACCGACGGCCACCGACTGTCCTTTCCCTGTCGTTCGTACGGTGTTAATTTAAAATAATTGGCCAGTTACGGTGGCGACATGAACTGAAATGGAAGTATACGTTATATTTTTCCTTGAGCGCAACACAGTCGTGCAATTTTTCGTTTCGCAAAAAATGGAAATTCAGTTTTACGGACGTTTGTTTTTATCTCGCGTTAGTCGTTTTTATTTCGACACCCAAATGCCTACGGTTTGAAATCTTGCGAAAAAAAAACACTCAATTAAAAGCAAACAAATGTGAAAGGGTTGATAAAAATTAAAATAGCACTCCACTTCAATTTTTATTTTAAAAACATATCTACCTTAATTTTGGAAGATAAAACATTACTATATTTAACTTAAATATTTGTCAATTTAGCCATGATTTATCAAAAATGTAATTTGCATTTGAAATAATATTTACCTCTAGTACCTATTTAGCCTGTCAGTGTTTAATTTTATAATAACTATACACAATTTAATTCAAGTTTTGTTGAATTACCATGACGCCCAGTATGCGGCGAGGCAGCGCAATTCCAATTTAAACGTTTCAGCCCGTGTTCGCCACTGACTGAGATACCTTCCCCACCGAATAGAACATTCCCTGCCCTTGTTAGACTAAAAACCTTCAATCATTAATGTCCTGTAATTAAGTGCTTATTTTACTATCGTACACTATTTTGCTTCGTCTGTTGTGGCGTATCATACATCAATATTGATATTGATGTATGATTTTTTAAGTCAGCATAAATTTTACGTATGTATGATATAGACTATAGTTCATTAGTTAAAAATTGTACTATCGGACAAGTTGACGATCGACCTAATAAGATAAAAATCGCCTAACAGCGTCGTTGTATCGTGTGCACGCACACATACGAGTAAAAACGTAGGTAGTTCAACCACGTCTGCAGTCGTTGTGGTCACTTCCTGTGTGTGTTCAATATTTTGAGACGACAAAAGAAAAAGTTTAAAACTTGTCGAACAGTAACTTTTTCGATATTGTACAAAGGAATGTTTAGTGGTGATAAACAAGTTGAAGATATTCAAGAAAGACTCACCCCAACAAATTAAATTTTAATGTTATCTAATTCGAAATTCTCAATTAATCGGCTTTGTCCAAACGGCGTACTAGTTAAATTTGGAGCGCAATTGGTGTAATAGTATAGGATCGATATTGGCCGGGTGGCCGGTAAGTCCGTCGATATAAATTCGCATTAGTGCCAACTCCGGCCGACTTACCAAGTTTGCGGCGTGCTTATTGTTAGTGCCAACCTTCGCTTGTTTCTCATGTACCCCTTTAAGACAGTTTTTAGTATCGTTTAATTTGTAAATAAATATTAAACTGTGCTCATAAAACGATGCTTTATTGCTACAGTAACAGTGGAATAAGTGATTGCACGTAACTCATTCTTTATGCTTTCACAAAAATGTTCTTCTGTCTCTCGCAATGTTGGTAAAATTGGAGTTTTATATAGACTATAAGTGGTCGCCTACTGGTTGAAATACGACCACAATTCATTAAATTTTAAGTTTGAATTTATAAGGGTTCTTTTGCCACTTAGGTACGAAATAAATAAAAAAAGTTGTCTATTGAACGTAAAAACATATTGACAACCGTAAACGAGTGACAAAATTGTATCATGTAACGCATGATGTGTGAGTAATTAATCCGAGGTAGAGTGTGTAATGTTATTTATATTTATTTGAATATATTTTTGAACAATATAAAGAATAATGCAGCTCACTCCACCTCCATATAAAGTTTGATTGAGCCAAATTTTATATTCCTCCGTTTGCATATTTTTTTGTAAAATGAAGTACCTACAAAGTTTTTGCTTTATTATAATAATATGACAACATAATATAAAATATAAATCCTTTCCAAAATGACATAATAAGAACACAATTGACAGTAAACTGGCTCTCATCCATATAAATGAAACGACATAATCCGAATCAATTCATAATAACAAATTAAAGTGTCTCCAATATCCAACTGTCGATGATATCGGTGGCCTCAATTTGAGAAACAATAAATATGACATGGCATTCTGTCAGCTCGAAATTAAGTGAGTTTGTTGAGTGTAAACAGGGATAATCCTTGGCTTGGCTATGATTAGCATATAGCGAGTCGGCGCTCCCTCCCGAGGGGCATCTGCAATTTAAATCAGAGCCTCTGTCGAGACGGCCCGGCTTCTTGGAGTTCTCGAATATCCACGATCCGATGATTCCGGGTTCGATTTTCCGCTCGTATACGCTGATTATGTTCTCTCGTCAAATGCGAAATTGTGATCGAAAGAAATGTTCCTGCCACTTGTTAGATTCTCTTCGGCTTTAATTTTTCTTTTTAATCTATATGATAATTATATTCAGATTGAGTCGACGACGCACCAGAAACCGCGGAATGTTAAATACTTTTAAACTTTTCAACAAAGTATATTATGATCTGCCATCTGTTGAATGGAACTAATGATGAAGCGTTTCCTTCCAGTTTCTGTCAATAAACCCTTTATTGACAGAAACTGGAAGGAAACGCTTCAAAGATAAAACACACTTTATCCTTGAAACCATTGCCAATAAATGAATGATAGTATATTTTGGCGAATGGATGTGTCATTCCTTTTTGTTTCCCATCTGTCTTACAGAGGATATACAACTATACACTATACACTGTAAAAGAATATTGAAGATACACTTAGTAAATGCAATCAGTCACTGGTTGATGGTTGTTGGTCTAACAGGTAACACTAACCTTAAAGTAAAACTTAAGGGCAAATGGTTTAACTAATTTTATATAGGGGAGACCGAGGGGTGTTGACACAATTTTTACATTTTGTGTCATATACCAAACACTATTGCCAGAAATGGTATGATATTAGTACCAAACGTTAGATCATTCTTTACACTTGCAGATGACTAACAAAAAGAAATTATAAGTGTTAAATATTGTGGTAAAAAATCGACTTAACCGCAACAAGTCATCTTGTTTCAATTCCCCTCATATCGAGGTAAGATGAAACAGGGGTCGAGGAGAGTTAAAACATATGATTTCTGTGAAATATTAAGGGCTGTAAAATAAAAGTTGTGATATAACTTAAAGGCATGTCTAAAAATGTATCTTTTGAAGCACATACTTTGTTGTTTTACGTATCAATTCACATTTTGTACTGATATATCGCATAAGTAGATAACTTCAGTTCTGATACACAATATGATCAATTCCTAAAGTAGTTAAAAGTATCAAAACGTCATCATTCGTAATATTAATTAAAATAACAATTAGATAAACAAAATGTTTTACATTAATTGAAAATCTTTAAAATAAAATATTGATTTTCAATAAATAATTAACTTTCAGTCGTTTCTTTAGAATTATAATCAGTTTTGATAATTATTTCTTTTTTTTTTTTTTTTTTTTTTTATGAAATAAGGGGGCAAACGAGCAAACGGGTCACCTGATGGAAAGCAACTTCCGTCGCCCATGGACACTCGCAGCATCAGAAGAGCTGCAAGTGCGTTGCCGGCCTTTTAAGAGGGAATAGGGTAATAGGGGAGGGTAGGGAAGGGAATAGGGTAGGGGATTGGGCCTCCGGTAAACTCACTCACTCGGCGAAACACAGCGCAAACGCTGTTTCACGCCGGTTTTCTGTGAGCCCGTGGTATTTCTCCGGTCGAGCCGGCCCATTCGTGCCGAAGCATGGCTCTACCACGTAAAAATTCTTCAAATATTTATGTAACGATAATCTCACAAATGTCAATAGAAAACAAAAAAAAACGTCAATCTGGCAAAAATGTGGCAAAGTTACTTGTTACTATATCTTCTGCTGCAAAATCATATATTTTGCGACTTGCCATACCTCTATCAGTCTTTATTTTATGATCAGTAGGTATGCTGAAACAATATAAATAAATTAAAAAGCATTTATTTAATTGACACAACGTTAACGCTTTTTAATGCGTAATTATTCTGATACAATATGGAAAACGAGGAGATTTGAAACAACCTGTTTCAAATCTCCTCAGTAAGAAAAAACCTCTCAATATTAATTTAACCTGCAATCAAGAATCAAATACACAGAAATCAATTGTACTAAATATATACAATAAATCTCTAGATAATAAGCTTTCGAAACCAATATAAATCAAATTAAAATACAATACCCTTATCAAAATATAGGCATGGTAAAAAAACGTAAATAACTTACTTTTCATGATTTTTGTCACATGGCACGCAGAACTCCATAACCGCGCGACTCATGCCACCGACGCGTATTGACAAGTCAGCGGGTGGAGGGGAGTGGTTGAAATGCAACGTTGCGAACTCGCTAACAGTTTTAAATTCCATGAAATCGGTACTGTTTCAAATCACCTTTGTGTCAAAACCCCTCGGTCTCCCCTACCTAGGTTCAAGTAAGTATTCAACTATAACTTTTTAAATTATATATTTTAACTAGCTATTGCCTGCGGCTCCGCTCGTGTAAATACAGTTTCCTATAAAGGAAAACTATTCTTTCGCGGATAAAATGTAACATTTTTTTAAACCCAGAGCCTGAACTACAATACAAGCATTTATAAAAATTTGTTATGTAGTTTTTGCGTTAAAGAGAAACATCCATTAACCAATCGTATTAGTATCAATAATTACTAATTCTACTATTATTCAGAAATAAATGACAATGACCATTTTAATTATTATCACTTTAACATTTAAAATTCTCGCCTTGAATCTTTTAACAATTCAACATCAAGTTTTATAGAAGTCTTACATTTTAGTGAAATACAACGGGGAAATGAGTCGCAGGCAATTACTCGCTCTATTCATTTGTTTCTAGGGTTTAGCTCCGGCACTGGCTGGACTCAACTCGTTTCAGACGCTGCAGAATCATTATACGTTTCTGCTGTGTAGGTAAAATTCTGCAGCGAGTGAATTATTAAAGGGCGCTAGGGATGAGAGCTGGAGTTTTAGCATATGAGATAGGTTTCTTATTAAAATCAAGTGACATGTTGTCCTTGTCATTTTGGCTTGCAGATACAGCGCCAGCCTGTGATAGGAGGGCTGTTACTTTCGATTAGCGTTTCAGTATTCAGTCATTATATATCTACTACAATCTATAATATACTTTTTAAAGATTACAATAATTAATACCTGTAATCGAGTTCAGTGCAACAGAATTGATCACTTCGAAAATTCAGCTAAGTTATGCTGAGAAACTATCTACGAATATGTACAATAATAACAAACACAAGAAATAAAAATGTAATTGACCGGTAACTTTCACTTTTAATCTATCTGTTTTTTTTCTTATCTTCTAGTTTACAAGTTAACTTATTTCCCCTCGAAACAACATAGCATTATTAAGAGCCATCGTTTCAAAACAACAACGACTTAATATATTTACCGTTTGCATCTGATTTATCCTTAACGTTATTCAATTTATTGTCTACATCTCGGTGCTTCGTTGCCGTTTATACATTTTATTGCTGCGAGGGAGATTGGATTGAGAATGTTCGGTATGAGTGTAAATATTTTGCGTGTTTTTATAGTGGCTCGGAAGCGAGATTAGGGCCATCAATCAGAACGTCTGCTTCTGTGCGGTTGTTGGGATACCTACAGAGTCTACAGAGTACGCGAGGAATTTAATTTCATAGCGGTATCATTGTTGTTTATCGTAGACAATGTGTTCTATTGTTTTGTGTTATTAAATATTCTGTGTCAAATACAGGCTTTGATTGGCAATATTTATCTTTCTATTTTAAAACATAGGAGATTTAAGACAATATGATTTTGATGTGGTTCTAACATTTTCAATACAATATAATAGAAGGTCTCCAAAAAACAATTACGGATACATCAGACACATGATCCACTGCTTATGTAAAGACGTTTAGGCAGAAAAATTATTGTCATACTCAAACTAAAAAAAATCATCTCATGTATCGGTGAATCTCCGCTGAACGCAAACTCGCACATATAAAGAAAAATATTTTTTTTCGAGTATGACAATTATTTTTCTGCTTAAACGTCTTTACGTAAGCAGCATATCATAATATTATGCCCGAAGTGTCTTTAATTGATTTTACCAAACCTTATAATGTATATTATACTCCATGATTAATGAGTTATAAATGATTATAACTACTCATTAATCATAAATAGTTAACAGATATACATTTACTGAAACCTACCTAAATGTTTGAAAATATTCACAGGTGTGCAATTCGCACTGCGAGGCAACAGATTGAATTTTGTTTAAGCCTTATAATTGAGTTTAGTAACGAGCATCCGTGTCACGTAAACAAGCATTCGAACGGCAAATTCCGAATAAAGTTTGCGTTTTATCTATCAGCTTCGGTTTTTGCTCCAGCAAATTGCGTGTCTCGTAAGGAGTGGTGAAATATCGCCGTAGATATAGACGTCGGGAGACGCCGACGTTCGTGCGCCGCTCGACACTCGACACTCGACGTGAATAAAGAATTTAATCGCCCCTACCCAAAGTTCTATTTTTCCTTCATTTGTGCCTGTGTTTTCTTAAAATGTTACACGGTTGGTTTGAGCTCGCTCGTAGAATTGGTTATTCGATTTGCTACTTTAGCTTTTGTTCATAGAATTTAAAGGATTTTCTAAATAATAAAACTTGAAAATATAGTATAAAATATCAACGTAACGAGTAACTGCTTTATTCCTCTTACGTTCTAACGTTTCAATCAACTAACTAGTACATAGATTAAATGTGAAGACCACAGATCACTGAATATAGGGGGGTAAATAGTAGTTGAGCATTTAGTTTCCTACTATTTAACCTTTCGCTCCAGCTGCGAAGTTCGTCAGCGCGGGTGGTGAGTGACTTGTGAACTTCGTGGCTCTTGAGCTCGCCAACTAGTCAGCAAACGCATTAGCCGAGTACCACTAACGACGCTTGTTTATAAATTACCATTAGGATTAAGACTTAGTTCCATTTAGCCACAAGTCCAAGTGGAACTTTCAGGACGCCCAAATTGCAATCTACATTAAAATAAAACAAGTCTTGGAAGTGCCTCATACATTAGTAAAATATACTATTACGTCTTTGTACAGTAATTTTTGATCAGTGTCCGCCCAATGAGTCTACAGCTAAACTAGGACCTTGTAAAAGACTACTTCTTTCTCCAGAGGGTCACCCTTTGGTCGAAATTCACCCATTATAATTTATATAATATTATTTATCTTTGAGCTTTATAGAGGCAAAAGAGCCTCTAAAATAGGAAAAATATAATTTGTTGTAACAGATTTACAAATGTTAACACGTAACAAAATTGTATCTATCAAACGCATGGTAGTGTGTGTTGTTACTTTTATTAATTTCGTGTATTTCTAATCGTTATTTAAAAAAATATTAGCCTTCTGTACACCTTTAATTTACCGACTAATTCGTAATCTTCCCATTGCACAACTATTCTCGTAAAACTGTACTGAATTTTTTTTATTATAATAATGTATCAAATAACTTGAGTCACTTTTATTTACATTCGATTATATTTTGTTATTTCAAATTCGTGTATAAGATAGCGAGTAAACAAAAGTGTAATAACAGAGGTAAATATTTAGGGAAAAATTCCAATAAAGCTTCAGCTATCGATTATTATAACATCGTGTTCATATCGGGGGGATATCATCGCAAGAAGTGTAAGCGTCTGTGTAAATATTACTCGGTATGGATCGCCCTACAACTATTTTAACTGACTTTCAAAACGGAGGCGGTTATATATTTTCTAAAATGTAGAATATTGAGGGAAATTGATTGTACACTTTAAGAAAGACTTCGTTCAGTTTGCTTATAGTATCATCAAAACTAAAGATTCGTTGGACTAAAATTATTCATACTGATATAAAAAGCACGAATACTATAAGTACTATCGACCGACAAAAAGTTTGCAGTTTGCGGAGGCTCTTATTATCAAAAAAAAAAAAACATAATATTATTTAATAATTTTGTAAACACAATCCCCCTTACTAATAAAAATATTTATTTAGTAGATAAGCAATACAATGTTTTGTTCTTGTCTTACGCGTTGGAAAAGTCGCTTGACGGACAAGGACAAAACATTGTATTGCTTATCTACTGGATAAATATTTTTATTACTAAGGGGCTTAGACAATAGCACAATGTAATAATGCTACCAATTTAAATGTCACTTATTGAACGAGCGATAATGGAATACAATGACACATTACTTTGGTCGAATTCAATATATTTCTTTACAAAAATATAAAATTGGATCTGTACAGTGTATACCAAAATCACTTTCAGAATATCTCGTAGCCGCTGAGCTCTCGTAGGTACTGACGTAGTACCTAACTAAGGGTCAATTCACCGAAACGAAACTACACGCACCATAAGTGCTGCATTTTTAAGATAGCTATTCAAAATTGAACTTTATACAGTACACAAGAAGATACAAATTTATTGTAAGAATTAGAACTTCAGATTGCACCGCGCTGAAATGCACATGTGTAGTGTACGACTGATGTCATATGAAATGTGTATCTTTTGTGTAGTGAATAAAGTTCAATTTTGAAGAGCTATCGTAAAAATGTAGCGCCGGTTAGCGTGGCGCATCGTGCCGCTCGGTGTGACTAACTCTAAAACTGCGCCCACAATTAGCTTATACCAGGCGGTTAGCGAGTATGTTCCCGCCATTTGTGTTGTGGGATATGAATCCATATGGTCCTGGAATCCGGCGGGCCCGGGATAATTCAGAGCACTGAAAAAATAACTCTACGCTTATATAATAAAGTAGAAATCGAAGTGTCAAGTGTCGAGCTGTCATATATGACATTGACATTTGACTCGACATTTGTGTGATCGTTTTTCAGCTCTATTATAGTATTAAAGTTCCATTTTCAGTGCTCTGAACTATCCCGGGCCCGTCGAATTCCGGTTGATATAGTCCCAGCCTAAGGCGCATCGTCAGGAGGTCCGTAAGTCGACGAGCTAAATTCAATTGAGGCGAGACCAAACCGCGCGGGAGTACCGCATCCTCACCTGGAGCCGTATTTGAATTTCAAATGGGGACAATCTCACTTGTATCACATGTTTATAGCCAATAGTTTTACGTCTAAGACCGTATCGGCACAATATATGGGGACGTTATGTTCGATGAAAGCATCGGTGATGCGGTATTTATTAAGTTGTAGTTGTTTTTTTTTTTTCTTCTTTAAAGTATCAGCTTAGGAAGATTAGCTTATTCAGATCTAAACGAATGAGAAGAAGAAGAAGAGTTATTTTCTATGTTGGCACGATTAACTAAATCCTTAATAGGCTAGACGATTAAATTTTTCATTGCATAAATTACTGTACTCTTAAATATGAGTAACTTCTCAGAAGAAACAGTATTTAAAAAATATATATTTTCATAGGTACCTACAGCGATTTGTTTACAAAATTTCGTAAGTATCGTGAAGCGCTTCATACTGAAGTCGTACCTAACTGTGACGTCACGGGTAGGTAAAAGTGTGTGAAATATTAGGCCGTAGGAACATAATATTTGTAAATATCTACGATATTTGTGCGTTTAAGTTCATACTTACTTATCATACTAAATGTTTTTGTATATGATGTAAGTATTCTAAAGATGTAAGGTTTTTAAAATTATTTAGCAAATAGTTTGGAACTTTTTTGTAGTTTTTAGATGTGTATAATAAACTTACAAGTACTATTAATCTCTCAATATTTCTGAGTGTATAAATCAAACTAAATATTTTACTTTAAGTTGTCTCCCCAATTGTAATTTACTTTCGTACCCAAATTTCAAAATTAAGTTAACTTTCTAATACACAAAGACCGTTGTTTTATATCTTGTCCCTTAGCGAATGTTGGAAAATTAAATTACGAAAAATTGTGAACTCATTATATTCCTGCCGGCTGCAAGCCTTGTATGTGTGTGTTTGTGTGTCTTCACAAAAGTAACAATCGGAATGCGCTGAGGGCCATTGTTCCAGAATTCTTTGTTTGACTACATACACTTTAAGTACGGCACTGTCATGCGAGCTCGGTATTAATGTTTTATGAATATTGTTGTAATCAACCAGTCAGACGTTGTTTACTAGACGTGAACGTTTAAAATGGCCACCTTCCCGTGATTGTTGTTTTTTTTTTTTTTGTAAACGTTTATGAATGTGGATAAGGCGACAGAAGTTAAGGTCTGAATAAAAATAATTGTACTTGCGACTCCTCCGGTGTTGCGGGTGTCCATGGGCGATGGTAATTGCTTTCCATCCGGCGAACCGTCTGCTCGTGTCCCCTTTTATTTCATTTAAAAAAGTAGAGGTTTGAAAGTTCCTGATTAGTGCTTACCCCATACTATGTTTTCTATATACATAGTATATATTTTTTTAACTTTTTATGAGTCGCGTGAGATACAGATTCATATCTGTATCTCACTTGTAGGAATAAGTGGAATCCCAAATTAAATCGACCGAGCTAGGTGGTATGCTCGGTCAGGCCGAAATCAAGTAGTAGTTTTCGGATGTTGTATATGTCACCGTAAAATTGTGAAAACCGTTAGATTGTAATATAACTAGTGAAATTGTAAAATGTTTATAGACTTCCGACGCCAATATTCTGCCTATAATTTAACACATTATTTTTCGTTAAATTATAAACATATACTCGTAGTAATAAATCTCTCGACATATTTTTACAATTTCGTTAGTTATTTTACAATCTAACGATTTTTACACTTTTAAGGTGACATATATAATATTATAGCGCCGAATTATGAAAACTTCTATAGCGCGATTCAGGATCGTGGCGCTAATTGGTCCGTTACAATCTCATATAGTATTTTCTTTTACATTTTTGTACCATGCACATTTATATTTTTACTAAACCTAGTCAAAATGTCAATGTGACACTACCATGCTAACATTTCAACATACATACGACGCTGGCTTTTGACATTCAAATATTTTCAACTTAAACCGCTTTCTCATAGTGAAGCGATGTCCGGTCTGGGCAAATAAAATGCGATTGAAAAACCTTTCATTTTTTATTTTAGTTCTTGTTGTGTTTTTAAAATAATTATTAGGTATTTATTTTATCAATTTCTATTTAAAAAAACTGACGGCAATAGATGATAATAATGCTAAGTGTTTCAAACAATACGACATCGACCTCAATGATTCGCATTTTATTTTTTGCAAATCACGTAAAAAGATTATGTTCTCCATTTCCCGAGTGACATTTGTGTATTTCGTATATAAACCTATTTCTAAAAAGTAATTTTCATTATTTCTGATAACTACATGTTGCCCGAGAGTTCGTGCGCGCAAAAGTTAATTTCGCAGAAACCGTAAATTTTTCCGCGATTAAAAGTAACTATGTCCTATGTCCTTCCCCGTGGTCTACTCTACATTTGTGCTAAATATTATCAAAATCGGTCCTACACTTTCGGAGCCTATTCGATTATCGTAGCAAACAAACCAAACAAACAAACAAACTTTTTCTCTTTATTATATTATAGTATTTCGCAGAAACCGTAAATTTTTCCACGATAAAAAGAGCCTATGTCCTTCCCCATGGTCTACTCTACATCTGTGCCAAATTTCATCAAAATCGATCCAGTAGTTTCGGAGCCTATTCGATGCAAACAAACAAACAAACTTTTCCTCTTTATGATATTAGTATAGATAAAGCTTTTAAAAATGGCTTATATTATTTATATTCAAATTATTTATTAAATTATATTTAGGTCATTATAACTTCTCTACATTATACTTGTAATAGCGCAGACTTAGCCGGTTTTTAAACATTAGCGATCAATTGAATATGATATGCAAATTGATACTATAAGTTGAAGTCGGACGTAAAGTTTCGTAATAAAATATCTGCCTTTGACTGGATTAGAGTTAAGTGATTTCCTCTACGGCACGTCAAGTAAAAGGAAATGCACAAAGCGAGCTCAAGTGTGTGGAATATCTTGACTTTTGTTGCCTCGAACCGTTCAGTTATATCCGATTTGAATAAAGGTTCTATAACCTTTATTCAAAGTACCTATGTACCTTGTAACACTTTTAATCGTTTGTAAAACTATGTTAAATGTAGGGTTTTATGAAAAAGTTTACGTTTCCCACATGGTTGGAACAATTCATTTATTCAGGATTATTATTTTAGTCGCGAAATAGTAACATTGATATTGGATCCTATGAATATTATAAATGTGAATGTGAGTTTGTTAATTGTTTGTTAAGCTTTCATGTGAAAACTACTTGACCGATCATCATGAAATTTGGCACAGACATAAAGTAGACCATGAGGAAGTAATATGAAACACATGATTTTTAGCACATGAATATGTACGCTGCCCGTGGGGTACTGTATTTACGCTTTAATGTAAAAACTACTTAACCGATCATCATGAAATTTGGCACATATATAGAGTAGATAGACCACGGGGAATGAGATAGGCTACTTTTTATCGCGGGAAGTTCCGCCTTCCGCCCGCGTAAATACAGTTCCCATAGAATACTGTATTGACACGTGCGTAGCTAAGCTAATAATATAATTATATTATGCGAGAAAAAATATTAATTATACGAGTAGTATCATTAATACTCATGCAAATGGCAAAATATTCACTAAGTTGGTACAACTTAGTCAACAGGTATGTTGATACCCTATTCTGTCGATGTCTCACGACTTTTCGCGCGTTTGATAGTTCTCGTTTTTGTAGCTACATTATTTTACTACTAGATTTCGGCGAGTGTTACATAATAGTGAATGTAACATTAATTTTATCTACTAGTGCATACATCACGTGCTTAGCCCTGACGTACATAAAGCTCATTCAGATTACAGGCTTTATCGGCCGGAGCGGGCGGCGCGGGAGTCCATCGGACATCATTTGGGCGGATCGGCTAATAGACTAATGGATCGGTATAAAACCACAGATTTAAACTCAGATTAAAGTTTTGGTTTAATTTAATCTGTGAAATGTATGAGTACTTTTTTAAAGGGAAAGTGCAAAGCATACGTTATAATTTGTATTATAATGTGAAATTCATTTTCATCCTTTGTAAATACATATTAAGTGCATGGTAATTTCCTACAAAGCCAGTCTTTCTAAAAAAAGTTATAAAGATAATTAAACATTTATAACGATAGCTGATGATAATAAAAGATTAATATTGTATTAAAGAGTTGAAAGCATTCAATTAAAGGGATAAAATTGCGAATAAGTGAAAAGTTCCTAGCGAACGTAGGCGAGCAATAACGTATTTTGATAAATTGTCTTCTGCAGCTCCTCAAGTCGCCGGAACTCGACGCTCCTGTTGCGAAGTGATAAAGATGCAAAGGCACTTTATCTGTAAACTTTTTCGCTCCCGGAGCCCGACGGAGCCCTTTTTTAATAGAAATTAAACCAGCTGTCCGCTATTAAGATAACTGTATACCTCCTTACCGTTTAATTAAACTTAGAACGTCCATTTGGAAGCAATAAAAATTGTTACTTTGCTCCCGAGCGCTGGAGATTTTAGCATTTCTTTAAATATTTATTCGCATTATACAGAAGATCCTGGAAACTCTAGCGATAAGGAATTATTAATGCCGTAAATAGAAATATAAAGTTTACTCCATGACAACTAATGTTTAAATGCAGCTTGTGAACGCTGATTCTATTCCAAGTTTCTATCCAACTTGAAGTTGAAATTTTAGTATATTCAAACGATAGTAGTGCTTTTTTATTCATATAAAAACGTGTAAAATTTAGCGCTAGGGTTTCTTAAAATTAATCGCATACTAGTTGCTACGCAATAATTTTTATAAGTAGGTTTTTACCTACTTATAAAAATTATTGCGTAGCAATAACTTAGTAACTTTTTAAGATAAATAAATGCGAATACATCTATGTATTATGAGAAATATGAGTTACTTGAGTTCCAATGGAGCTTAAATTAGATCAAAGTGTTAATATTATTGGATAGACTTCCCGAGACAAATCATCGTTTGGACTTGATCTCAATAGCGATTTGTCGGTTATATCAACGATTTAATTACAAATATAAATCTCATTCAAATAAAACCGTCTCATAGAAACTCAATAGCAACATAAAAAAACCAAATTTCTTGAGTCTTTGTAGATATTTTCGTAAGATTCCCCGACCGAGGCGCCGCGAAATATCCTTTTAATGGACGACGGAGTGTCGTCTGCAATTTAGATTAGTCCTTTAATTAAATTAACATTATGATCCCTATCGTCGTGGAGCTCGTGGAGCAGGTGGTCTCCCTAACTCCCGCCTTTTTTGTTTCGCCCTCGCCGAAAGGCGTGGAAGACATTTTCCTGACGTTTATTATATTTTATTAAATGTTTGGATCAAGTCCATGAAATTTATTTAAGGTCCGGACGCACTAGGTGGAACTGAACTTCAGCGGAACTGAGCGACACGTTTTGGTAAGTCGCACTTGAACTGCAGCGGCGCTACAAAAATATATTTAGTAGCTAGGCAACCTCCGAGCAAGATGGACGAATGGACAATAATTGAAATTTAAAAGTTTTTTTTTTAATAAATATGTACCTACATACCTACAATCTAAATAATTTACATACGACCTCCGTGGCTCAGTGGTGAGCGCAGTGGCGCTTTAACCGGAGGTCGCGGGTTCGAATACCACCAGGGAACAAAAAAGTTTTCTGTGTTCCTGGGTCAAAGATGTGTATTAAATGTGTGTATAATATAATAAAAATCTTATATATAAGTAAAGTATAAAAAGTATTAAAAATATTTCCGTTGTCTGGTACCCGTAACACAAGTTCTTCGGATACTTACCACGGGGCCAGACTGACGTGGTGTGAAGCGTCCATAGATATTATTATTATTATAATTTTCACTATGAAACCAATTAACATTGGAGAGGTCGTCGTTCATCCACTGGAAAAAGAAATAGAAAAATTAACTTACCATTTATTCCCATTTCTTGTACTATTTAATAATAATATCTATCTATGGACACTTTTACACCACGTCAATCGGGTCCCGTGGTAAGTTCTCGAAGAACTTGTGTTACGGGTACCAGACAACGGAAATATATTTAATACTTTTATACTATACATATATTTAAGAATTTTATTATATATAATACACACTTATTGCACATCCATGACCCAGGAACATAAAAACTTTTTTGTCTCCCGGTGGGATTCGAACCCGCGACCGGGCTTCTTGAGCGCCGAGTCGCTAACCATTGAGCCACAGAGGTCGTTTCACTCCAAAGTTGTTTTTTTTTTTCATAGAAGTGTTCATGTACTTTTTATGCTGGACGTCATAATATTATTATGTCTCCGGATACTGGACCACGAGTACAATAAATTTTATTCATCTATCGACATTTTTGACGAACGATTATCGCGCTCCCAAGTATCTCGGTTGACTGACTATGAGAAGTTGGCCAAACCGAACTGCAGTTCGCGACACTTTTGGTCAGTTGATCAAGTTTGTCTTGCAGTTCGCTGCAGTGTAGTTCCGTTACCGCTTAGTGCGTGTTATCTCATATAATTTCATATAAAGAATATTTTGACGCGACGTGTCGCTCAGTTCCGCCGAAGTGCAGTTCCGCCTAGTGCGTCCGGACCTTAAGAGTTTAATTTTTGAGATTGAGATAAACTTTTTTTAATTTGTGTAATTGTTATGGCAAAGTTATTGTGACATTATTTGAGGTGATTTTTAAAGTCACGTGCTGTCGGTACATTTTAAATCCTTTTTAGGGCTTCGGTTGTACTCAAGAAATCCTTAGAGTTTCGCTCTGACCGTCTGTCTGTCTGTCCGTCGGTCCGCTTTTCTAGCTTCCATAATTATTATGAATACAATTTGAAGAAATTTGGTTAATATATAATTTGGAAATATTTAGGAATTAGTAGAAGACTGTTTATTGATATTAGTTTTGGCATCATAAAAATAATAATTTTATATATTACTAGCGACCCGCCCCGGCTTCGCACGGGTACAATACTGATACTAATACTACAGAATGTCTTTAAACCTCTACCAAACGGGCGAAATTTTGTCAAAAGTTCAAAACAATTAGAAACAGATTAATATAGTTAGGTACCTACTAAAACTCAATGAAATAAGTAGGTGGGTATACTTTTATCATATGAAATACCTATACTCTTCAGGACTAACAATACAACAAACACTAAATAAATAGGTATTCAAGTAACTATCCATCATAGTTACAACGAACACAAAACAAAAAAAATACCCAATAATCTAAACTCCGTACGCGGACTCCTGCCTTGGTGACACCGTAATATTTACGTAATATTTTAATTTCGCCATAACTTCAAAACCAAACATCAAATTTTAAACATTCAAAGACCAAATATTATCTACATAAACTGTACTTAGTGATTAAATAATTTATTTTGACAAGGATTAATAGCATGAGTAAAATAAACGCGTTTAAATATAGTCCAAAAAAAATTCAAGATTTCTAAATAAAAAAATGGTTGTTGTGCCTCACTCGACATAGATAGGTATAGTGTGTCGCGGACTTTTTTGTAGATATTTATAAGATCTACAATTAATTGGAACATTTTATGGTTCTATCTTTTATATTTTAGGCAGCGTACGCAAAATAAGTAACTTTTCTGGTTGATTTTTTACACCTTGTATCCGAAAAACCCAAATATCTTACGGAACCCTATTTTTTTACAAAATAAAATGTTACTCGTGGATAATGTAGCTTTCGAATGGTGAAAGAATTTTTGAAATCGGTCCAGTACTTTTTGAGCCTATTCATTACAAACAAACAAACAAACAAACATACAAACAAAGTTTTCCTCTTTATAATATTAGTGTAGATATGGAGCTGTATTTGTGAAGTTTGGGTGAAAAATATTTTTTCACTCTACCCCATCATGCGGGGTATCTTTGAATAGGTCTTTCAAAATAAAAGCAAGGTTTCTTAAATTACTTCTTTAACTCTGCCATATATCACACTCCTCCGTTATCACAATATTCACGTATTGTTATACTAATATATTATCATAACCACAAAAGCTACTACGGCAAAAGATAAAGTTACATAAATTGTATAACACCAAAGAGCGCGACCGAGAGAATTTATCAAAACAAATCCTTTTTAATATTCCTTCAATAAATTTTCTTTAAATCCCATAATTTGTGATTCCAAGCGTAATCCTTTATCGCGATAGAAACGTAGACGAAATTCTAAATTCTCACTGGGAAGGTGTGGGGGTCTAAAGGTGTACGTGCGCACAAGGAGACGCTACACGTACAAGTGACGTCATACGTGAGCTTATTGAAAGTGTACGAGATATAACCCATGACATATTATGACAGATATGTTACATACGATACCAATGAGTGTGTTTGATATTTTTTCGTTATGAGGCAGACCCTACGCACACAAAGCGTCATCTGGTGGCGTATGTGGTGTCAAAAATGATCAATAAGAATTTTCGATTCTCTTTCGGTCACCAGGCGGCGCTTGGTAGCATGACGCATCTTGTCGTGTTTAAAAGCTGTCAGGTGTCATGAATTTAAAAAATCTCATTGCCAATGCTTTGATTATCAAATCGTTGTTTAGCTACTACGTTACCTACTTAAGTTCGCTATGTTGTTAAGTGTGAACGAGCCTCAAAATCAACTGCTACTTCGGCAATAATAATATTGGTTCTGTAAACTTTGGCGGGAATATTCGAGGAGAGCAATGTTTTTCAACGCTTCAACATATGCCGATCAGTCACAACATCTATGGACCTTATGAATATTGCTCAACAACTGTGAAATATTTTAATATTTTTTCAATATTCATGATATTTATATCATGGGCGTGAGGAAGAAGTATTTAGCATCATTACTCATCAGATTTGTTTAACAGGCTTATTTTCAGTAAAATAACATATTTTAAAACTATTTATATAATTGGACATTGATTAAAGTTCGGTTGTTTTTAATTTTTGTTGTTTTTATTCATAAAATAAAAACAACAAAAATGCAAACAAAAATAATTATGAAACTTTTTTTACAAAATTAACATTAAAATAGGTACTTGACGTCCACACCCAAATTTACAAACCTCTTCGAAGAATTCTTAATGTTAATTTTCTTAATTTGTAAATAAGAATAAAACATTAACTTAACTAACTTAACAAAAATTAAAAATTCCACAATGTAATAAAGTTATATTTTTATGAAAGAACGTTACATCTCGTATTTTCCTGACCTCGTCACATCTCTCACGGTCACTTTACTATTTAGTTATTTGACACTTTCACAACTTTCCTTTTATCTCTGTTACGAATAACATAATAAGTGAGGGTTTATTATCAAAACTTTCACTGTTTTGTGCAATTTATAAGTTGGTGTATCTTTGTATTACTAATTTTGTTGATAATAATTTATAAAAAATATTTGTTAGTCATTATTTAAGAATTTAAATTATTTCACTTTAATGTTTTTTAATATTTCTACATAGTTACTATGTTAAGCATAGTCACTTAACTAGGTACTAAGTGGAAATCATGTCAAGATAGATTGAATAGATAAAGGAATAAATAAAACGTGTGATTGAGATTCTATTGAGTATTTTTTGTAATAAAATAGAGATTGCAGATTAAAAGTGACAGTGAAAGCGACATGGCTGATTTGACTCAAATAATACAACATACCACCTCGCGGAAAACCGACGCGAAAAACAGTTTGTGTTATTTTGTAGTATTTTCCGGCTGTACTACATATTAATGTTCTTGCCAATCCTGTTCCATAAAATCTACACAATTTACAAACTAAACAAAAAGAGCCATATAGCTTGTAGATGGAGTCACAGAACGTAGCTAGTTCACACAGTGAGTAATATTATTACAATTTCACGGGATTGTTGTTATGGCAGTTGAGTAATAACATAAGGCAACACTGATACGTCATTATACGCCTCCAGATAGAGTTACTAATGAGAGCCAGGCTTGCATGCATTGAATTGCATCAAATTATGCGTCGCACTTACGTCTTTCTTCTCCTGTGAATTATCATGCGTTATAATATAATGTCTTATGCGTTATTCACATGGGTCAACTTTCGCCATGCGGCGAGTCGCTTGACAAATCACCTTTTTATAGGCAAAAATAACAATGCAACCTAGCCGAATTGTCATTTACGCTCATTTAAATTCCTCATAATTAATGACATGGTATTATAGAAATATACCAGTAAATATACAATTTAAATTTGATTGTTACAATCTGTTGTGATTTATTTAAATATTTCGAATTTAAATAACTTACGTAAACAAAGTATAATTAATTTTGATTTACAAAAATAAATCATGCCTATAATATAAAAACATTTCTATTAATATCTATACTCTTAGGCCTTTACAGAGTATAGATATTAATAGAAATATAAAAAAAAATATATACAGGTTAATAGAAAGAAATTTCACGGGATTGGTGTTATGGCAGTTGAGTAATAACATAAGGCAACACTGATACGTCATTATACGCCTCCAGATAGAGTTACTAATGAGAGCCAGGCTTGCATGCATTGAATTGCATCAAATTATGCGTCGCACTTACGTCTTTCTTCTCCTGTGAATTATCATGCGTTATAATATAATGTCTTATGCGTTATTACATGGGTCAACTTTCGCCATGCGGCGAGTCGCTTGAAAAATTACCTTTTTATAGGCAAAAATAACAATGCAACCTAGCCGAATTGTCATTTACGCTTATTTAAATTCCTCATAATTAATGACATGGTATTATAGAAATATACCAGTAAATATAAGATTTAAATTTGATTGTTACAATCTGTTGTGATTTATTTAAATATTTCGAATTTAAATAACTTACGTAAACAAAGTATAATTAATTTTGATTTACAAAAATAAATCAAGCCCATAATATAAAAACATTTCTATTAATATCTATACTCTTAGGCCTTTACAGAGTATAGATATTAATAGAAATATAAAAAAAAATGTATACAGGTTAATAGAAACTATACAATAATGAGTGCCAGATTTTTCCCAAACAACCCAGGAACACAGAAAACTTTTTTTTTGTTCCTTTGGAGGAGATTCGGATCCTCGACCTCAGGCTTGAGCACCGACGCGCTCAACGACTGTGCTACAGAGGTAGTCGAATGATGTAATTACTTGTACTTTATTTTGGAGCCCATTATATTATCTACATCGTAAACTATAAGTGCAGTCTGTAAATTTGACAGAAGCAGAAAGATGAACTCTTAGCCCAGTCGCAACTCGCAACGATCTCACAGGTCAACGGGCAATTGCACAATACGAATATAAATCCATTATGTCACATATAGCCATATATTACTTAATAAAATAAAGAGGAAAGGTTTGTTTGTTTATTTGTTTGCATCGAATATGCTCCGAAAATACTGGACCGATTTTGATGAAATTTGGCACACATATAGAGTAGACCACGGGAAAGAATATAGACTACTTTTTATTGCGGCAAAATGTATGGTTCCCCGAGATTTCCTTTTGCGCGCATGAAATCGTGGGCAACATCTAGTTAGAGGTTAACATTCGTCAGACCTATTTGAGTCCTAAAGCACCAATAGGTGTTTCACATTAAACATCCAGTTTAGTGAAAATAAAAGCCCAAATTTCTGCTTATAAGCTGGAGTTGCTTTTTATAAAATTTTACGTACATCCGATACGTGCATAACTTTAACGCTTTAATCGTATGAAACATGTTCGCTTTTTCAATTTGAACTTTACGCGTTTCGTGTTTGTTTTGTAGTTTGTGTTAGACAGACAGAGATTGCAGTTAGTTAGTGCGGGTGCATGATAAACCGCGCCCGGGGCTTCCGCTCGCTCGACTGTGATGTACGCGATCGATCGTGTGAATACACCTTTATATTTTTTCCTTTTTTTTTTATTATTTATAGTGCAGTATTGAATGTCACCCGTCACCCGTGATATTTATAAAAGCTTCTGTGAAAAATGTGCTACGAGGCTACGAGTCGCTACGTAGCGCTACGCGGCGTAGTGGTGCTACGCAGGCTACGAATGCCAGAAAGAATGTTTAAGAACATGATAAGCATTTTTGTATAATATAAAACTATTGTACAAAATATTTTATTATACAAAAGTACATTCTGTATTATTGCACCATTCGATAGCGTTGCAAGTAAGAAATAGCTTATTTTAAGCATTTTGTTATTATTTCATACATTTCTTCAAAATATGAGGCGTTATATCAAAATATAACACTTTTCTGAAGTTTGCTGTATACCATTACTTCCCAAAAATTGTTTCTTATTAGCAACACTATAAAATGGTGCAATAATACGTTATGATTTTTAAAAGTTTTTTTTAACATTTAACGCTTATTAACTTTTTTCTCCCATGGTTTAGAGATTTTTAGTATTATAATAAAATGACACGCTTTTCAAGCCCTTTCATTTGTTATGTGTCTTGTAGTGCTACAAGGGTGGGGACATTATTCTTCTTATTTTTTAACCTTTTCTTATTTTATAATTATTTTTACCTATTTTGAATCATTTATTAATATTTTATAGTATCTACGTTTATCTATCTTTAAAGCAACTATGAGAACGAGACACATCGTTGCTGTTAAATAAGTTGAGCTTATTAACAACAATGTTGTAGCTAGTAAAAACTACATCATAATAAAGATGATAATGGCTTGAACCCTTTTAGTGCATAGCAACCATCGTTTTCATAATATGAACAAAAGTTTGCCTTTAAAACAACTGCAATAAACAACATATTAGATACATTTGTTTCGCCTAAAATAGTAATAATAATTAGTGTCATTAATATGTTTTTGTGTGTTTTAACTAGATATTGCTCGCGATTTTGTACGTACAAATCTTGCAGTAACCGTACATTTTGCCGTGATATAAAATAGCTCATGTCCTTCCCCGTGGTCTACTGTATATTTGTGCCTTACGGAGCCTATTCAATGCAATCAAACAAATAAACAAATGTTTCTTCTTTATTATATTAGTATATAAGTATACATTATACATCAAATTATACTTCATACACTACAGAGAACAGTACATTTGATAATTTAGTCACATTAGTTGTTTTTGCGGAAAATTTGTATAATTTATCTTAAAATCTATTTGGTATAAAGGTTAGGTCTACTTACGGATCGAATCTCTTTCCTCAGATTTGATCGGATCTGAGTATTATATAAATAAACTAGCTTTTGCCCGCGACGCATGAAGTTCGGTTTCCATATCAAATTTTAACCCATTTGTCACCCCTTAGGGGACGAATTTTTAACAATCCTTTCTTCCCGGATGCCTACGTCATTACAACTATCCGTGTGCCAAGTTTCAGCAAAATCCGTTCAGTAGTTTCGGCTGTGCGTTGATAGATGAGTCAGTCAGGTTTGCCTTTTATATATTTACAAGATAGGCATTTTACAATCTAATATTAAAACAAATAATATTTATTTCAAAATAATGCAACAGTTATTTGGATTAGCCACGGTAATATGCGACTGTCGGAGCGCGTTAATGCAGAGACCTTTGTCGGCTTCGCTTTGATTGTTCATTCATGAGCGAACGAGCAAACGCAGCGCATCGCAGCAGTGACATGCGATGCGCAGAACAGCAGGGACATGCGATGATCAGCGCAGCAGAGGCATGCGATGCGGCAGTTAGCGCAGCACGCGATACGAGTTATTTATTCTGTCAGGTGTAATTTTATGCTGTTGTATTGTTTTATTTATTTATCTTTTTTAATTTAAAACTTTAAGGTGAAGTTACTGAGAGATAAACACGAAGTATAATGAGTCTTGTTTTGTTGGTATAATAATTAATTATGTTTAATTAATGATGTTTTTTTGTACTTAAGTTTCCTGCTGCTATTCAAAACTTATCAGTTTTCAGCCGTAAAATTATGTAGTAATAAAACTTTACATTTGTAAGTATAGAAAAAAGAGCCTAGAGGCTTAGTTATAACGAATTTAAAAGGATCAACTTCAGTGTTTTTGATTCGTATAGTATTTATGAAGAAGTAATAGAAATATTTAGACCAACAATATTTTTACTTTTGAGGTGTGTTTTCACGAGGTACCCATTTAATCCATTTTCAGTGGCTAAAACGGCAACAGAAATACGTCTTCTGTAAAAAATTCAACTGTCTAGCTGTCTAGCTAACTGTCGGTGACAGACAGATGAACAGACGGACAGACAGTGGAGTCTTAGTAATAGGGTCTTGTTTTACCCTTTGGGCACGGAAACCAACGCAGTTGTTAACTGACACAAAAAATAACAGCGAAAACTTGCTATGTTTTTTGTAAACAAGTGAACGACTTGACCGAACGTTTGGGCGGCATTTCGCCCCACCGGAACTGTACCCCGGTCACTCTGCCCCTCAACGGCCGCCATTTTCCACTCGGCTGCGCTCGAAACAGGGCTGCTACTTTTAGAATATATTTATCCTACTGCATAGATATTGGACATACAGTACTTTTATATACGAACGACTCTACTCAAAATAAGTTCTCTTTACTCTTCATTTTCCATGCTATCCTTGTCATTTTACCAAGCAGAGACTGTGATTTTAAATATTAATCTTAGTTTGAGTGCTGATTGAGATTTGGGCCTTTACTTAGTTAAATGGCATTTTTAATCCACTTCACTTCTCTTTTTTTGTCAGTAGAGAATGTTTCGGCTGTCATCTTATTGAAATATTGACTAAGATTAAAAATCAGATTATACCTTGTTACTGAAAAGTTGACAGCCCTGGTTGAAATCTCCGCTATTGAGTTATGTTTCATACTCGCAACAACACCCGAATTGTATTTCATTGAATATTTTGATAGTGAAATTGTTTTTGAATCAACTTTGTTGTGTTGAGTTGTTTGCGCTTGTTTAATGTGTAATGTATTCTATTTGTTTTAAATGACATAATTATATTCATTGTTAAACAAATAGGAACTTAATTATTGTAGAGCCCCAAAATCCATATCCATACTATATACTATATATACTATCCATACTAATATTATAAATGCGAAAGTGTGTCTGTCTGTCTGTCTGTCTGTCTGTCTGTCTGTCTGTTACCTCTTCACGCCCAAACCGCTGAACCGATTTTGATGAAATTTGGTATAGGGATACTTTGAGACCCGAGAAAGGACATAGGATACTTTTTATCCCGGAAAAATGTACGTTCCGCCGCGATAAACGAATTTTGGCGCAACGGAGTTGCGGGCGTCATCTAGTCCATACTTAATATTATAAATGCGAAAGTGTGTCTGTCTGTCTGTCTGTTACCTCTTCACGCTTTAACCGCTGAACCGATTTTGATGAAATTTGGTACAGAGATACTTTGAGTCCTGGGAAAGGACATAGGATACTTTATGTCCCAAAAATTTGCGGTGTTCCCGTGGGATAATGTATTATTATTATGTGTACTTTGATTGTCTTTTACTGCTAAACGGTTGAATTGATTTGAATGAAATTTGGTATGGCAGTGGTTTATGCTTTGGACAAACGCGCAGTGTACTTTTTAACCGACTTCCCAAAAAAGGAGGCGGTTATTTTTTTTTTGTATGTTCAACGATTACTCCGCCGCCTGTGGACCGATTTTCATAGTTTTTTCTGTGATGTATAGGGTGTAATCCCAAATTGGTCCTTTTGATATCAAAGTGGTGACCTGATGATGGGATCCATGAGGAATCGAGGGAACTCCTCGAAATTTATATGGACACATAATATGGTAATTTTGACTTTTTCTGAAGTAGTTCAAGTATATGCTACCAAAAAGTAAGATTTTGCTCCAAGGTATACCCTGGATCCAAAATTACAGAACAGAACTCCTGGCTCCTTATAGATACATGTTTGGGAATTTCGGCGTTGTTTGAAGAACTGCAAGCATATGCCACCCTGTCAGTTAGAGTAATCATCACCATCATCACCACTATCACACCATACATCATCAGATTATGATGATATAAAAGGTATTTCTCATAGTATTTTACACTAACACGGATATCTTTGAACATTACTCTGCCGTTTATGGACCTATTTGCAAAATTCTTTTGTTGTTGTAAAGGGTTTAGTTCGAAATTGGTCCTTTAGTCACTAAAGTGGGAACCTGATGATGCGATCCATGAGGAATCGAGGGAACTCCTCGAAATTTATATCCACACATATAGTGATTTTGACTTTTACTGAAGTAACACAAGCATATGCTACCAAAAAATAAGATATTGTACCAAGGTATACCCTGGATCCAAAAGCACTGTACAGAACTCCTCAGTCTTTAAAGACATGCGTTTGGAAATTTCGGTATTGTTTAATGAACTGCAAGCATATGCCACTTTATAACTTACAGTAATCATCATCATCATCTTAATAGCAATATTTTATGGAAGCTTGGCGCGTATTCAATTATACATTCAATCGTTTATTTTAGACGTTCTTAAGACGTATTAATAATAACTTAAGAAAATATATCTCTAAAAAGGGTGAAATTATTATTTTTAAACAAAAAATTAAACCGACTTCCAAAGTAAAAATACACAAAAAAGTATGAAATAAAACTTAATATCTAAATAATTCCCCTTTCAAATTCGGCTAAAATTTTTACTATTTCTCTACTCAATCTTATTAATTTTGAAGTCGGTACCAGCAAATATGAACGTAAGTTCTATAAAATATTGTAGAATATTGTTTGGGCTGGTATCGATTTAAAAATTAATAAGATTGAGTAGAGAAATAGTAAAAATTTTAGCCGAATTTGAAAGGGGAATTATTTAGAGATTAAGTTTTATTTCATACTTTTTTGTGTATTTTTACTTTTTATCCCAAAAAGATATATAATATTGTTCCCGAGGGATAATGTACTATTGTGTATATTTTTTTAATGTCTTTCATGGCTTAAGTGTTTAAACCATTGAAAAGAAATATGGTATGATGGTGCTTCGGACAAACAATTAGTAATTAAAGAGAGAACGTAAGATAAGGAAGATACAGATTTAACTTAGAGTACAGTCGTAAGTGGCCAAAAAAACCCATTTCTCGCGGGCGGAGCCGCGGGCAAAAGCTAGTACTTTATATAGAAATGCTTAACTATTTCAAAACTAAATAATACGACTATCTCTACAAATAAGTTCAATTATTTCAATTAGAATTACTTAATTCAATTAGAATACCCTATCATTTGCTAGCAGATTGATGAGTTCAAATGTAAATTTAACGCTTTCACGAGTCGGAAAACGAAATGAATATTTGATCTTCTGGCGTGGCGTCTGAGGTCGAGATAGTAACTACGGGGTGACGGTATTGCGACGTCGCGTCGTGTCGCTATGATGACGTATCAAGTACTATGCTTCACGCGTGAGTTGACGGGACCGAAGCCGCAGTGCTGGCAATTTGTATAATATGAATCACTCCAGACAAATATTGTGAGGAAATTGTTTTTGGGAAACATACTATGTGTGTCCTTTTTGTGTTGATGATATTAATTAATGGCATAAATCTAAGATTTGTTATGTAGTCCTGCTACTATTATAGATGTGAAATGTTGTGAAGATGGATCGGTGGCTGTTTGTTACTCCTTCACGCAACTAAAAAACTACTGATACGGATTTTGATGGAATTTGGTATGATAGTAGTTTATAGGCTCTGAATTAAAACAACAACTATATTTTATCCCGAAATAGTAAAGCAATCCCATGGGACACTGTATATACGTGAAATGATCTTAGAACTTACCTAGCCTATATCTAAATAATTACAAAAATAATAACCTAATCCAAAGTAAATAAAATGTGTCCTACATGACCGAAATAGAACCTCTTCAATTTACATACTTTAATACGTGGCCGTCGTCAGATTTTTCTAAACTTGTAATATATAAAGTTCGGATATTGGAAAACATCTCTGGAGTGCACCGAAAATATAATATTTAAGATGGCCGAAGTAAAAATATCACGTAACGTCGATACGGGGAATTCCCGAGCGCTCGAGCGGAAAATGGCCGACATAAAGGTCCGGCGCGCCGGCCGACGGGACGGAAGCGATAAAATATATACGAGGGCCTCGCGACCCGCGCCGAGTGCCATTCTGGTCATTTTTTGACCTATGTTCCCATTATAAGAATCAAATTCCATATTATTTGTATTCCAAATATTCCAAATAACAGTTCGAAAGTATTATTTTGACAGCTGTTTTTGACAATATATTGTAAGCTATTAAGACATAATTTAATTCATTTGTAAATATTGACTGAGGCCTACAGTTCCTATTCTATACTTATATTTTAAAGAATATTTATTTGTTTTTATGCTTATTTGCATTGTATTGACTCCGCATCTACTGGACAGAATTTGATTAAATTTAGCACAGATATAGGGTAGACCACATGTACAACTTTTTGTTACAACAAAATGTACTAGTACTGCGGAATTGCTATATTTTAACTATGGGGAATATTATTTTTAATTATTACTAAATAGATCTAGTAACTATTCTGTATTAGTTGCAGGTTACGTAATAACACATTTTGATATAACAAAAGTAAAAGTTAGGAAATAAATAAAAGTCATAAACAAGATGGCGCCACTAGTTGCCGCCAATTAATCTCCATTACCCGCACACTCTGGCGACCACCATGTTTTATTTCATTAAGCGGACCCGCCGAATTAATGCGCTCAAACGTTTACAAAAGCGAAAGAATCGACAAAGAGTGGAAAGATTGAAAGATTCCGTGCCCCTTTTGTGTTGGTTTGTGAGAAATGTCTGGGTCTTTATTTAACGAAGAGAAAGAAATTTTATATTAACCGTAGAAGGAATATTTTAAAACTTAATTTAAGTTTTATTCCGTCCGGATTTGAAAATTATAATTTATGTATTTTTCCTCTCACTGAAAAGCAACCGTGACTGTTTCTCCCTCTGGCTTTTAAAGTATGTTTTTTTTTTAAATTTAAATCTGTTTTTGTGTTGTTGCAGGTGCGGACGTTGTTCGTCAGTGGACTGCCCATGGACGCAAAGCCTCGAGAATTATATCTGCTATTCCGAGCATATGAAGTAAGTGACTTACTTTCTTCGAATGCTATTGAATATATTATCGAAACACAAAATCCTTTCACTTAGGAGGTACTTACGAAGGATAACTTCACCCCTAAAGTTTTTCAGATATTATAATGACCATTAGGCCGTTAAATAAGAGATGGTGCCTACATTTATACATAATTATATGTTACGTTGTGTACTGTCTATGAATATGAGCATTATATGACGTGGTATGTCATAATTATTCATAGACAGCACACAACCTAACATGTATACATGCTAAGGCGCCAACTCTTATCTTACAACCTATACCTACCAGCGGTAATCGCAGTCAAAGTCAACCTTCCTTATGATATAAAGTAATTACTTTATATCATAAGGAAGGTTAAAATACATAACATATAGAGTTAAGTAATTTACTGACAGCGTATCTCGTTAAGCAATAATATTATGAATATATTTTAATTAATATTTTATCCCTACCATTAGACATTAAAATTGGAATGGAATCGACTACAGTCTACAACCCGCGATAACGATAAAATTTTATCGCCCAATCTCATTAGAGTGGACCTTCAATAAAAATGAATTTTAATAATAACATTATGAAATTGTTCATTTGAAATTCACCCTTCCATTAACCATGTTCCACTCGCACGGCGCGCAGACCTTTTTTCCGAAATTAAATGTAAACACGCGACGCCCCGTCTTAAACCAATTCCTAATCCATTCGGCCTCATAATAAATTCATAGATTACCACGTTACAGTTCTAAAAGCTTTCCATTTATGAAAGTGCCATTTTTTATGTTCTCTGTCTTATTTAGAACACTTTTAAGAGCATTGATCGGCGCGCGACTCAGATTTCACGAAAAACGCTACTTTTCAAATGCGTCTATATCTAACAAAAACTCGTTATTCTGATTTTTACATGTAGAAAAACACTAGAAAATATTGTATTCTAATTTTTCACTTATCATTTATTTTAAAATAATTTCAAACTTTTGAATAAAACTGACAAAACTAACCAGAAGTTTTTACAACTTTAGGTTCAGGGGTTATTTCGAAACATATAATAGCTAAAACCGCTTACATTTTTTAAAAACAAAAATCTTTACAAACTTGTTGGATCCTCTTCTAGATTATCTCTTTGTCAGATTATTTTTATATACGTTTCTATCTCATAAAAATAAAATTTAAAGAATGCGAAATTATCAGGAATTATAGTTATTTAAAATGATGATATTTATGTATTTTATATAGTAGTTTTTTTTTATTTAGTAGTTTTAAAAATTCATATAAAATTCGTCAAACTAATTGAGTTAAAAATTTAAATAGCATATTAAAGATAAAAGGTTCTTCTCATAGATTATGTAAGTAAGAAACAAAAGGAGCGAGTAAAATACATAAATATCATCATTTTAAATAACTATAATTCCTGATAATTTCGCATTCTTTAAATTTTATTTTTATGAGATAGAAACGTATATAAAAATAATCTGACAAAGAGATAATCTAGAAGTGGATCCAACAAGTTTGTAAAGATTTTTGTTTTTAAAAAATGTAAGCGGTTTTAGCTATTATATGTTTTGAAATTTCCTCTGAACCTAAAATTGTAAAAACTTCTGGTTAGTTTTGTCAGTTTTATTCAAAAGTTTGAAATTATTTTAAAATAAATGATAAGTGAAAAATTAGAATACAATATTTTCTAGTATTTTTACATGTAAAAATCAGAATAACCAGTTTTTGTTAGATATAGACGCATTTGAAAAGTAGCGTTTTTCGTGAAATCTGAGTCTCGCGCCGATCAATGCTCTTAAGGCTCTTTGAATTCACTAGTCAAAAAGGAAGATTGCAATTTTATAACCAATTTAACTAATAAAAACTATATATTAGGTAGTTTATAGATGAATCTACAACTCTCACATAATTAACTTTAAAATTCTTAGTTAATACGAGTAGTTAATACTCACACTTGTCATAGCTTCTATTTATATTATATTTTAATATCTTTACCTGAGCCGAGTAAATAAGAAGTTTATATTCGAATATATATACCCCAATAACTTTTCCCGTATAAATATTATATGCCCGTATTGCCGTGATACGCCAGCGAATACCTTCACACACAAGTGCATGTCACGGAATTCCCTCCATAAAGAAAATAACACTGCGTCGTCTCCGAGTCACGCAACTCCAGATCTCGATTTGGATTACTGCGCCGTAAATATCAAATGTCACGTATATGTAATATTCGTATTGAACCGATTCGTCTACCGATAAGGGGCTTACACTCGGCTGGTACGGCGAGGCACGGCGCGGGTGGCTATAGTCAAAGCCAAACCGAGGGGGTGGCTTTATATTTCGTGCCTTAATGGTGCCTGGCACAATAGTAATCTGTTTTATGATTAACGAGTTTCGTTCTAAATTCGAAAGACTATGTCATGATGAGACTGACGAGTGAATTGAAAATGGCCGCAGCGTAAAGAACATTTTGCCGCCTAAATCGGAACAATGACGGTCGTAACAATTGATTTAGAAATGGCGTGTTTGTTGTTTGTTCTATAGTAAATAATAGGCAGGTTTTTACACAAACATACTAATGGCATTGCGTTGTCAGAAATGATATCTTAATCGATTTGGTGTGTTTGTAAAAACAAGTTAATATTGCGTAGTAATTGTATGTGATTAGCATTGTGCTAACGTTACAATATAGTGTTGATTTTTTTTTTCAATAAAATATAATGTAAGTACGTTTCCAGAAGGATACTATAGATCTAATAACACAATCTTAAAACCAATGATATTAGTGGTAAAATGACGTTCAGTTATTATACAAACAAAATTAGTATTTGTAATGATATAATCATAATAGTATGATTTGTCATAATTATATGTATATATATAGCTTACTGTAGGCCATTAGATAATAATAATTGGGGGCCTACAGCATATATACATATTACGTTGTATTCAGTCTATATATAATACATTTATAGACAGCACACAACTAAATATGTATACATGTTGTAGGCGCCAACTCTTATCTAACGGTCTATACAAAAGTCTGATTTAATCATTGCGTTCTACATATTCTTTTTGATAGAGATATTGTTATTTGTCTCCAGGGGTACGAGGGCTCTCTGTTGAAAGTAACGAGCAAGAATGGAAAAACAGCATCCGTAAGTACCTTTTGTATCGCATCGGCCGCTTGGATTCAATCGATTTTTTTCTCCATTTCTATTTTTCCGTGCGGTGAACTAATGCGGCTATAAAAAGCACTCAGAGTTAGAATATCCAATAACGGATGAAAGTTCAGTTCCATTTTATCCACCTGTACACGAAAGGTTCTATATTGGTCGTCCAATTATTATAAAGTGGCTGGTTTGATAAGATTTTTTTTTGATATTATGACTACAATTAAAAAGCTTTTATTTATATTTTTTATTGCAGCCAGTCGGATTTGTTACGTTCCACACCCGGGCCGGTGCTGAGGCCGCAAAACAAGACCTTCAGGTTGGTATTACCACGAGCTTAGACCTCCGCCGGTGTTACAACAGGATAACACGACGACTCACTCACACGACATATAATATATTATGTACACTAATATATGGAAATAAATCTGATCCAAACGACAGATAACTAGCATATTATACTAGAATTAGTATAAAACAAAACACAATATCCATGTACGACGGATAGCTTATACACGAAGGCTAACGATTAGCCGTGGATAGCTGTAACACGAGAAACGCTATTTGTAAATAATAACGAAAACGAGTACCTACATCGCACGGTGTTATACTAAACCTCTTCTCATCACATGCCTAAACACAGCCAATAAAGCACTATAGTTATTTTCTCATTGTAGAATTGGAATAACATTTTCCTGACTCGAGTAACCGCATCGTAAGTTATGCTAAACCTATGCACATGATAGTCGAGTTAGGCCGCAGACAGGTTACCGGAGTGTGAGCGATTAGATGGTGTATATACCAACTGCATGTCACTGTTTGACGAACTCGATGTCACGACCCGAGCACTGTGTTCCGGCACCCGGCAGGCGCAGACGCGGTTCACTCGGTGAATGCCTTCATATCTGCAGTTCACACTAGTGTTTCTTCAGAAAAAACGTTTGCGCTGTGCAATGTGCATACGTTTAACGCCTATGCTGGATAAACGCTAGTTTATAGGGGTAACGGCGCTGCAGCCACGTACCTGTCATATATTTGACATCGCGCTCAGCTGCCAAATGTATGGCAGTAGTGGCTGTTGAGCTTTAATTGCCCCAGTGTGCAGGGGCCATTTAATTACAATACAGTTGCTATAATACTCCACTTACAGATTACTTTCGGTATGCCCAATGTCCGTTTCACATTCCGATACCCAAATTTACTCGTACGTCCCTCGGAGATTCTCTCCGCGGAGACGCCCCCGACCATCGTCATTATATCGGAGCGCCGCACCGCTCGCGGCTGTTCACAGCAGGGCGTCCGGTTCGACCCCGACATGCCGCAAACGATTCGGCTGGAGTTCGCTAAAAGCAACACGAAGGTCAGCAAGCCGAAGCCGGCCGTTGCCACAGCCGCGCCAGCTGCACACCCTGCATTGATGCACCCACTCACTGGACGTAAGTACTGCCAACCGCACACACGCCCGGCGCTTCCTCGATATACCCTGCGATATGATCGTGTCTCGCGCGTGACCATGTCATCGACGAACATCGAAGTTCGAACACTCGTCAATGTCCGTCGATGGCTATCGGAATCCATCCCCAAAGACCCCTCCGCATCGGATGTACTTCCGGTGCGAACGCATTAAGCTATACCTTTATTGAATCCAACGTTTAGCGATTTCATTACAATTTCCTGATATCATTAATCACCCGTGTCGTCCGTCCAAGGGGTTGGTTTCGAACGATAAGTTACGTCGGATAGGGCATGTCGAGCGAACGCGAATTTGGGCAAGTATTTGTAATCGCTTACACGTAACACGCAAAGCCTAGCTCCGTGAAGCTATTTACCTATCAATTTATTTGTCGGGTTCTTTGCCTACACAGTTATCTTCTAGACACATGTTTTCATGCAATAACGCTACTCGTAACTTAATTATTTTATGTATTTCGTGTGTATAACAGTGTTATGTACAAATTATATTGGTTTGTGTGGCTGAAAACATGTTTAGCGTTTGTAAATACATAATTCTCTTTATTGTTTTTCGACTAATACAATCTGTTGTTTCTAGGAACTCCCTGTATAATATCGTATGATTTGCAGACTTAGCGAGTCCGTTCTTCCCGGGCGGTGGAGCTGAATTGTGGCACCACCCACTGGCTTACGGCGGGGAACTGCAGGGTCTCTCGCACGGGCTTGTCCATCCGGCCATCCACCCGCAGATGGCTCCCGTCCGTTCCTACCTCTGACTAGCTGCCGCCGATAGGCCACACCACGTAAGTTTCTTTCACTTTATAACCAACGAGCAGATGCATAGGCCTGATGGAAACCGATAAGCGTCAGCAATGGACACATACCAGAGATCACAAAGGAACACACTACGTATCTTTTTCCTTAGAGGTCTTGCATTTCATTTCATTGCATTATAAATCTGGTAACTGAACACAGCGGAATGTAAAGCCTAAAATGATTACGTGTGTGTGACCAGTATCCTGAATTAATATTGGTTCGATACAATACTGCTGACGCTCGCAAAGGAAACGTTTCTATTTCGGCGAGTGTTGAATATGTAGAGTTACGCAAGTACGGTCGCTCGCATATGATGTATATTTATGCGAACTACGCCTGTGCAGTTTATTCAGAAGCCAGCTGTAATTCATCTTTGAACATATTTATCTGTATAAATCTAACATGTTTGATGTTATATCTCCTCACTGATATATTTCATGTTTTATGTTTTCTTACTAATGAGAATGCGGCCTATCGAGTGGCCAGGGCAAACAGCTTTGAAAATCTACATTTAAGTTTTGGTCAAGATCCATGGTCAGTAAAGTCACATTACTTGGCGTAAAATGCAGATGCCAATTTATGGCAGATTTCTGTGAAAACATAATTGTTTAATAATAAATTGGCCTTATCTGTTTCTTTTGTGTATCGCATCTATGGGTAGAGCATTTGTGTCAAAACAAACTTTTTCTCTACTAATATAAGAAAGAGGAAAAATTTATTTGTTTGTTTATATGTATTGAATAGGCTCTGAAACTACTGGGCCGATTTTGATAAATTTTGGTACAGATGTAAAGCACACTACGGGGAAGGACATAGGCTACTTTTTATTGCGGAAAAATGTACGGTTTCTGCGAAATTAACTTTTGCGCGCACGAAGTCGCGGACAACGTCTAGAATTTTATCAACCTGTGTCGTAGGTAGTGGTAAGTGGTAACTCTATTTGACAACATCCTGTATGTTCACCCTGTAGACTCCCCTGACGCTGGGCGCGTGCGTGCTGCCTGCGCCGGCGCTGGGTTCGCCGGGCGCGGCCGGGCCCCCGCAGCCTCATCCTGCGCACCCCGGCCACCCCGCCCACCCCGCGCCACCCTGCTCCACGCTGTTCGTCGCCAACCTCGGCCAGTTCGTCTCCGAGCACGAGCTCAAGGAGATATTCAGCAGGTGTGTGCCCGCCCTTGTACGACGTGGCTTCGACTGGAAAATATAGAGTTTGGGAGGTTTTCGAATACTTGAGTTTTGGTTAAAGATTTCGAGAAATCGAAAGAAAGATTCGATTGTAAATTGACACTTAAAATATAGATAGTACGATTCGTTTCCAGTCGAATTCGATATTGCATGTATTCGATATAATACAAAACTAAAAAATAATATTATTATTAGACTTTAAATGTGTATCTTCCACAGTGCATGTAGCACCGAATATCACGTATAGTCTATCGTTGGGATTTATCTTCTACCGTCCCTCTTAAACAACTCTCCAATACTAAGACGCTACTTAAAACGGGTCTTAATCACAGACTGTCTCTATCAGAGTGGCAAGGGCAGTATGTTACTTGAGAGCCTCTTAACTTAAGTAGCGTTACAGTTTTACTAGTGGGTTGTATAAGGGGGATGACGCTTGCACCCGTACCACCTATGGCATGACGTCGTACATTGTAACACTTTTACACTAGTCGTACGCTATTGGCACACCATGTATCAATTGTACTGCACTATATTAATTATTAATTTAATATTTGATTTATCGGTAAACATTTTTCATAAAGTAAGACGAGTAGAGGCCTGAAGCTATTACCGTCGCCCGTAAACACTCACAACAGCTCACAAATGTGGTGTATTTTTTGTTCGAACATTTTATGATAGAAACAGAAAAATTTTGTATTCATTATAAGTTCATATAATAATATATATTATAAGTGTTTGAAACATTAGAAACTCTAATAT
Organism: Glaucopsyche alexis; assembly: GCA_905404095.1. Classification (NCBI taxonomy): domain Eukaryota; kingdom Metazoa; phylum Arthropoda; class Insecta; order Lepidoptera; family Lycaenidae; genus Glaucopsyche; species Glaucopsyche alexis. The sequence goes on from FR990059.1 coordinate 14,950,946, forward strand.
TTACGCTTTAAATTTCGTATAGTTTACGCTCATAGAACACTATTTTGTCAGAAACTATGGAACGCAACAAAATTTTGAACTCAAACAAAACATGCATTTCAGGCAAACGAAAGTTAAAAATTTAATTTTAAACTGGCGTTTTCTAGTTTAGTTTTTTTTTTTTACGAAATAAGAAAATAACATAACGCTTATATTATTTAATATTAATTTTATTATCAGCATGACACTTTTTCGCTGGCACACGAGCGCACTAGCAAACGCTTTATGCGGATGACAGGGGTAGGTTTAGGCGGCGTTTGGACTCTGACGACTGACGTACAGGAGTGTCAATGCTTAGGCATTTCGGAATATCGGCGAGCGGGCTAGGGCTGACATAGACGGGCGGGTCGCGGTAGGGGGTACGAGTGCGAGCGTGACTGTATTGTAGCTGCGGGGGGTTCTCGCGACTGCGGCTGCTGACCGGCGGGAGCGGCGGCGGCTCGGGCCCGGTGGCGTTTGTGGAGTTCGCCACGGCCGGCGACGCCACGGCCGCCATGGCGCGCCTCCAGGGCGCCCTGCTCCTCAGCTCCGAGGGCGCCATCCACCTCGAATACGCCCGCCACAAGTTGGCACACAACGGCTGGATACTCGCACACGAAGTATGCACGCGCTTTTACGACACGGTTTTTAAGTAGATGTTAAATGATGCACTCGGTTTAAGCTTTAAACCGACTATATTGACTCCTCTATCTTCATGATAGAGAGATTGTTTGCTAATTGAAGAGTATACACACTCTTAGACTAGTGTGGTGTGGTGAAAAGAATCTTACAGTAACTTTTGATTTTAATTTAAGGGTCAGTTTACACAGAAACGAGACGTGACGCGACGCGTAGCTGCATTTTTACGATAGCGATTCAAAATTGAACTCGAATAGAGTGAACAAGAAGATACACGCTTAATTTCAATTACAAACAGTAGTCAAGCTGCATCGCTCTGCATAGTAAGGTGCCGCCCTTGCAATGAATTGTTCAATTTTTAGGGTTCCGTAATACTTAAGGAACCCTTATAGTTTCGCTCTGTCCGTCTGTCTGTCTGTCTGTCTGTCTGTCTGTCTGTCCGCGCCTCTAGCTCCTGTAATTATGAATATAAATTGATGAAATTTGGTGCAGTTATAGATTGTGTATAGATCACGGTTTTGAAGTCATAAAAAAATAATAATTTTATATTTTAGGGGTGGCTCTCCATACATGTGAAGTGGGGATGAAAAATATTTTTTCACTCTACCCCATCGTGTGGGGTATCGTAGAATAGGTCTTTTAAAATAAAGGCAAGGTTTCATACGTTACTTTTTTATAAAGTTGACCATTTTCGAGTAATCGGCCTCCAAAGTAGTTTGTAAGTACCAACTTACAAACTACTTTGGAGGCCGATTACTCGAAAATGCGGGGGACCACCCCCCCCCCCTAGCATTTTTAAACTATAGGAGATAGAAACTTGCAAATTTCCATGCTGATAGACCATGCTAAAAACTCTTTAGGAAAATTATTGTGAACCAAATCGGACAGTAACTTTTGGAGTAAATAAAAAAAAAAGCATATTATGCATTTATAGTTACGGAACCCTCCTTAGACATGGTCCTGACATGCTCTTGGTTAGGTTATTAATCACTATTTTCAAAAATGTAGCGCCGCATCGCGCATTGTCTAGTTTCAGTGTGAGCTGACCCTAATAGCAGATAATTTAAAATTTTATCGCTCGTACCAACTTTAGAAACCGTGTAGTATTAACATCGACTTTGAATTCCAATTGAACTGAAAATATCGATATGCACATGGGCGTCAAAGTAACTCACCTTGCACCCTGCACAATAGACTAGCTCGCTTTTGTAACGAATTATCGAACTACTCAACACGCTCAGTACTAATGCAAGTTTCCATCGACAGGGAGCCAAAGGCGGAGAAGAGAGCGAACAGCATTAATTCGTTCGTGGCACTCGGCACTTGACAACCAGCTAACTGAGGGACGCGCTATCTTGATCCTCTGCAATACATCGGGGCGCACGGCGGAGACGGCCCCAAGTACACGTACGGCTAGCGGATCAAGACTAGCTAAACCAACAACGACCATTGCATTAGATAAATTAGTGACGCGCCCGTCTCCTTATCGATAATTTTCTCATCAGCGTCAGGTGTGGTGTTCTGTTGATACCAAATTTAGCCTTAATTAATGTAATTAACATTCCAGATTTATTGTTTTCCGTTTCCGATGAAAATATTATGTACTTTTTTTTGTTTTTTTCGTTACATAAGTAATATATTATTATCGTAATTATTTAATATTATTCATTTTGTGTAACATAAGATTTATTTACAACTAACTTATTTTATGACAAATTTTGTATAAGTATTTGTTTTTAACGTGGCCGATGTTGTACATCTAAGAGGATTTGTTATTGATATAGTTAATATCAGAAATTAAACATTTTAGGATATATCTCATTCGATTAAGCTAAAAACCAAAGGTGCCCTTCATAGAAAGATTACGTTTTGTTGAATGATATTTCAAGTTAAATGATTTTTAAATAAAGTTGTAATGTAATAATAACGATACTTTTGTTTTAGTCTCGATAATGTTAGCATATATATAAATTACATGACTATTTCAAATTATATTTACTAACGCTTTCTTAGTAATTTTTATAATGCTCATCACTCGTTAAAGCGCTGGCACTCTAGTGTTGGTCTTACGAATGTTTCTATCTGTAAATGAATTAATGCAATAATATTATAAACTTTATCGATAACTGAAGCGATGGACGGGGCGCCCCTCGGGCTCGCGGTCGCGCGTTCGCTCCGGCGCGCACCGTGTTGTACTCGGCCACTTTACATATTCCAATTTCCTCTCTTGTTTTACAAAAACCCCTACGTCTTGTGCCTTGCGAGAGGAATTCCTTAAATCTCCCACGTGAAATCTTCACTCGTGTATACATTTTGGGTTGTCTAATGTGAGTGTATAGGTGGGCTCGAGTCGTATACGGTGCGTCGCGCGGTGTCGATTCAGTCTTGTTGCGAGAATTTAGCCTTGGCCTTATGAAAGTTAAACTATATTATTATGTAATCGATATATTATTATAACGGTAATCGATGGCGTCACGCGCCGTGCTGCATAGTGAACAATTACTCTATTTGCATGCTTCGACGAGCTTTTTTGGTAATGTACTATTTTTAAAATTAAGTAGTTACTTTGAATGTGTAACCGTTAGGTAAATATAATACTAGGTAAGGGTATTTATTGTAGTTCGGACATAGTTGCATTACTATTAAATGAAATTTATTCATACATAATAATGAAACGATGTAATGACGTACCGGAAGTGTTAGGTGTAATCAAATGAAGATTAATATATTTTTTATTTTAGCTAGTTGTGTGTCGCGTCCGGCGTGTGCGTCCGGCGTCCGGTCGCCGGCGTCCCGGATAGCCGGCGCCGGACGCGCGGACCCGGGCATGCGAGATAGCAATAAACCAAAAATGAAATCTTAATGTTTATATCGTAAGTATCTAGAGACGTATTCTGCTAATGTAAACATGTAAAAATATACAAAAAAAAAAATAAAAAAAATCCCTGCTTAGACTAGATAATAATAAGGTTTCGGATATTTGGATTATAATCTTGACGAATAAGAGTTCGTCGCCTGAACACCTCACGTCGGAATCCGTATGAATTCTTATGAGAAACTCGTAGTCAATATTTAAATAGAAATATCGTCAATTTTTGACTTAGCGAAATTTTATACGTTATTTATAGTGACTGTAACATTCAGTATACCGAAGTGGCGTGTAGACCAAAGATACAGATATATATTATACGAGTGTAACTTTAATATTATACCTGACTTTCGACTGTTTTGAACACGTGCATTGGCGCTAACTACTAAACTTCTACATATTCTAATAAATCTTAGTACTACTACACAATAAAGGTGATGGTCCGAAATTGACCCAGAGTAGAAATCAATGAAATGGTTGCCAATGTTTTCACATTCGTTGGTTCTAACTTAAGAGCTTCGCTCTTGTTGGTGGAGCTTTCTCCATTCCTCTCTGCACATTGAATCATAAAATTTGCTGTCACCAAAATTAACATCTATAACCCGGCGTATTTCAATGTTGCCTCAAAGGGGACATCATATATTATGTCATCAAATATGATATTGTAAAGGGAACCCAATGGCAAATATTTCATTGCTGTCGACACTGGGTATTTTCTGTATGAATTTTGGACCATACCCTCTAAAAGTAATTGTTACTCTTTATAAAAATAACTATAATTGGTTCCGCGCAGGACATTTAAAATGTCTCTCATATCCCAATATATTACCACTTATCATCTTAGCGCCAACGCACAGTTTGCGGGTATTTAGCTAATATATTTATGAAATATCTCGTTATGTTCGTTGTTTTTGACATCAAGTTTTAAAATCGGTTTTAATATTGTATCCACGATTCAACGTCAGTTATAATTAAGCTAAGTCAATGTTTAATAATTTAATTTGATATCTATATAATATTATGCTAATTCGTAAGGTAAATGTGTAATAGTGTCGTAGCGATCTCCCAAACCTTCGGCGTGCGACGTCCTCCACTGCTGCGAACGAATACAACGAAAATTTCACATTTTCGTTAAATTTTGAAATCTATTGGAACGCCTCTCTGTCTAAACGGCTACGATAAATATATAATTTTCATTTTATTTATAAGAATTTAAAAATTTTAAATAACATTATCTGTAGCTATTTAAGCAGAGTCGTGCAATTCTTTGCGTATCATTAGGTTGTTGTATGTAATTTGGTGTTGTGTATATTTTATACGCAGACCCGACCCTCGCGTCGTTCGACTCCTTTATACCAATAATGATCTCGATTCTCGAATATGCTCGAAGGTTCTCGAATAGTGCGGAACGTTCGGCGCTAGGGTCGAGTCTGCCGGTGGAGTGGAGGTCGCCCGCGCCGCCATGATTCCGTCCAACCGTAGCTAGCGAGTAAGAGACGTCCAGTGGCTGCGGACCGGCTGCGTCATCAATGCGGGACTACTCGATACATATCATCATGTAATATTAATGTAATTAGATTTAAACAACGGTTTCATAGAGACGTGTTAATTCCGTATCCTTATCTAACTTAATGCAATCGGCTGAATGTCACGCTATCGGCAGTTTCGTTTTTCTGATGTGTCACCGCCATCTTTGATTTCGCTCGACGCGTACGGTTCGATATCGAGTAGAGCTAGGGATGGGACGAGCCGCGTGCGGCGTGACATTGGCCCGCATGTGATAGGGTAGCGTAGGGGTGTAGCATCGCCTTGCAAGTAGGTTTAAGTGAAGCGGTAACACACAAACACCGTGCATCGGAAACATATCAATTCTGTGCCCCTTATAAAGTAAATAATCTAAGAGATACATATGAGTAGCGTAAATAAAAAAAAAACGAATAATCGTTCGGAATATCAAATATACTAAGTGTTGTTTTCGTATGTCGATGAAATATTGTGATTAGATTGTGTTTCGGAGATGTGACTTCAAGTATAGTACCCGAGTAGTTGCGCGCAATTTTGTTTCGCAATAGATTTTAACGTTTTTTTTTATTGTTATTTAGGCTAACGATTATATGGCTTACTTACCAAAACATTTTTAGCAGCTCGCTTCGTATTTCAGTATTAATTGTTTCGGATCTTCGGGGACGAGTAGTCGCCGAAACTTATTTGTATATCGAGCAAAGTAAAACAAAGTATATAGTTAGTAATTAATTGTTAGATTTGTGTGACTTTATAATTTAATGCTTTTAGAGCAATGGTATAGTGTTATTGTGGTTTAAGAAAAAAAAACATAATGACATTGTAAAAATAGTGATAAATTTAGCTTAATTATCATTATTACAACTTTTATAGATGTTCATTAATTTTTCCTTTTCTTACTTCATGAACTATTGTGGCATTGGAGACGTCATTGTTAATTCGAATAAATTTGAGCTCATCCTCCATGGGAGTTTTTATTAATCCAATATCCCCCACTACTCGCTTTCACAGTCCAGCTCGAGTTACCACTTTATTACACCTTTAATTATTCTCGAAGCGTCTGAACTCTTAACAAGTTACCCGATTCTATCAGAATTGGTGCACATTTTTAATTTTAGAGTATTTGGGATAATTCGATATCTGCATTAGGTTAAATATTTAAATGGGTATTTGCCTACATGTAAAACTAAGATTTTTTTAAACATTTAGAATTCATTAGTTTTTACTACAAACAATCCACAGTTTCTTTGAAAATATTCATTTTTAGTGTACTGTTCCATTTGTATTTTTTATTTTTCAGCACTATTTATTTATGTTATAAAAAATACAGGCAAATACCCTAAATACCCTAATAATATATTTCTAAGTATTTAACAATACTTAGAAATATTTTATCTACAGAGTAGACATTACTAACGCCTTTGGAATTTTATTTTGATTGTACGATGTATGGAATTCTTTATGCGTTAGGTTTACGTAGGAAGTTCATTTAGGTATACATAATATAATATTGTTAAGTCCCCAAGCTATTTTTTGGCAAATAGCAGTATTGTATTTATGTTATAATTAATTTAAAAACATTATAGGATCCAAAGATTGGAAATGAACTTATATAATATATTTAATATTGTTTCGTTGTTTCTTCTTAATTAAAATAACTTTGAAAAAATATTTTTTTTTCTTAATTTCTATTAAATTTCTATCCTACTAACATTTATTTTATTCGAACTACGCCAAAAGTATACAAATTAAGGAATCAAAATTAAAATGTAAGTGGATTTGGTGGAATCATAACATTATAATATCAGGACTATACTCAACTAGTCAGGGCTCAGGATATTATATCCTAATATTATCGAAAACGTATTTTAACAATACTTAGAAATATATTACATAATATTTATTATTTGACATTACGAGGCAGTTATTCTGCTGGGCTAGGAAGTAGCACTGGTATGCAAAAGAAAATACTCACTTCTAAAATTTCAATATTTTCAAACCTATATAATCCCGTGGTAAGTTCTCGAAGAACCTGTGTTACGAGTATCAGACAACGGAAATGTATTTAATACTTTTATATTATGATGATGTGTATTAATTATGTGTATAATAATAATACACATATTTAATACACATCCATGACCTAGGAACACGGGAAACTTTTTGTTCTTTCAGCGAGATTCGAACCCGCGAGGAGGCTTGAGCACTAACACACTAAACCACTGAGCCACAGAGGTCTTATATAAGTTAGAGATTTTGAGTAGAAAAACTATTTATAGCAAATTTTATCAGCATTCTAAAGATAAATTAAAGCGGATAAAATGTTTTGTGCACCGTTTTTGAACTTCTTTTAAAAAATTCTTCTTCTTCTATAGTTTTGAAAATATTGAAATTTTTAAATTGTAGTAGGCCAGTATAGTTAAAATAGTTAAATTGTAAAATATGGTAAGAAAAGCTTTGATAATATTATTGAACTTACAACCTTAACCAAGAAGAATTGAGTTACGTGTAAGTGGCTTACTTACCTACTATAGACACGGACGTAGGCCCCAAAATGATAATTCTAAGATGCTTATTTTTTAATTCAATGCTTAAAGTGTATATTCAACAGTAATATCTATATATAGACATAACTTGAGTAGAAACTTATTTTCATCGTCAAAATCGAGTTTTTAGTGTTCAAACCCTTATATAACTTGGATAGTTAAGAATGAAACATAATACCTTTTAGATTAACGTATACTGTAAATGAACCAAAAAAAAAGTAAGCAACTTCTATAAATGTTTCTTCCCCTTTTCTTATATTATTTTATGAAATCAGAAAGTTCCTTATTGTGAAAGTTTTTGGTATGTTATGAGAAACGTTTGGACAGTAAAAAGTATATTCTATGTATAAAAGGTATTTTGGGCATATGATCTACTACTTATATATATTTTAAACAGCGTTTATTAGTAAGGGGGTAGCCCTTACTAATAAACGCTGTATAAGCTCTGAATAGTTATACAGTGTTTTGTCTTCTTCACTCGAATTAAAAATGTCACTTGTATGACGGGACACTGTATAACTATTCAAAGCTTATGTAGCGTTTATTAGTAAGGGCTACCCCCTTACTAATAAACGCTGTTTAAAAATACAATGTTTAGACAAAAATATAATTATCATACTCAAAAAAAAATCTTCCTTTATATGGGCGAATTTGCTCTGAGAGGAGATCCATGTGTGGGAACATGAGATGATTTTTGCTTTGAGCATGACAATACTTTTTTTGCCTAAACGTCTTTATAATAAGCAGTAGATCATAATAAAAATATAATTATCATACTCAAAAAAAAATCTTCCTTTATATGGGCGAATTTGCTCTGAGAGGAGATCCATGTGTGGGAACATGAGATGATTTTTGCTTTGAGCATGACAATACTTTTTTTGCCTAAACGTCTTTATAATAAGCAGTAGATCATATACCCAAAATATCCGTAATTGGTTTTACCAAAACTTATTCTATCTTATCGCCAAATATATTTATGGGGCAAACAATTTGTTTTCTCAGACTTGAGTTACAAGAGGTATTGGTAGGCGCATACGCCTAACTATTTTAGCTTAAGCCGAAGCTGATTTTCTGCAGAATAACGCAACAGAGGCTGAAGTAAGTATTAAAGGTGTAAGTATTAAATTAATCAATACAAATTATACAAATGAATAAAATTGAAGTGTTTGTTTATAATTTAAAATTAATAGCTTTCCACTAAATGCATATGATAGTTTATACGGTATCTACACCAAAAGATATTTTCTTAAAAGTTTGTCTGAAACGGCTGAATCGATTTTGACCAGACCAGCTGAATCAATTGCAGATAGCTAATGTTATAAGGAGTAACTTAAGCTACTTTTCTTGGAGTTTACTTTTATAAAAATTGGTTTGCGTTTTCATTACTTCCACGCAAATGATGTTGCGGGCACCAGCTAGTCCTATTAATCATATTAATATTATAAATGTGAAAGTTTGTGAGGATGTATGGATGGATGTTTGTTCCTCTTTCACGCAAAAACTACTGAACGGATTTTGATGAAAATTGGTATGGTAGTAGTTTGGGCTCTGGATTAAAACATAGGCTACTTTTTATCCCGAAAAAGTACAGTGTCCCCGAAGGATACTCTATTTACGCGGGCGGAGCTCCGGGCAACAGCTAGTCTCTAAATAAGTATAAGATTAATTTAATATTATGTATTAGTCAGTAAACGCCGCAGCGATACACGGTGAGTATTTTTAAGATAGCTATTCAAAATTGAACTTTATACAGTACACAAGAAGGTACACGTTTCAGATTTCGCTAAACAGCGCAGTTGCAGTGAATGACTGATGTCATATGAAACGCAGCGCTATACAGGATTATTTTTTCACCAGTACAATAAATCAACATACGTAAGTAATTATTGTTGTCAAAAATAAAAAAATACTAGCGATTTTGTTACTACCCCTTTGAAACAAAAAAACAAAATTATCAATCTCCGAACTTATCCGCTAAACTAATACAAAATGTGGATGCATTCCGCATATATCGATGCTTTGTTGCCAACTCGTGCGCCGCCCGGCCGATCGCTTACCCCACCCCGCCGCCCCCTACCTCGTACCGCACCCGTTGACGCCTTGTAGTTAGTGCGCCCATGCGGTATTAGATTGGTTATAGGATAAATTAATTGTAAGGAATAAAAATGATTAAATTTTTTTTTTTTATTTGTGAAATACTCTATCATACCAATGACGTGGTAAAATTTATTGTACCGATGAAAAAGTATTCCTGTATAAGGTTCGGTAAAATCAAATACCGATATTTTAGCCATATGATAAATCCTTATGTAAAGACATTTAAGCAGAAAAATAATTGTCAAACTAGAAAAAAAATCTTTATATGGGCGAGTTTGCGTTTTGTGGATAGTCACCCATACGTGAGATGATTTTTTACTTTGAGTGTGACAGTTATTTTTTTTGCCTAAACGTCTTTACATAAGCAGTGGATTCATGCGCCCGAAGTATCCGTAATTGATTTTCGGAGACATTATAATATAATGCATCGTCACAACACGAAGCGTTAGCACAACATGAAGATAGATACCTAAGTAAAATACCTTGTCACACATCTCAGTTATTATTAAGACTGTTAAGACAGTCTGAACACTGTGTGACCTCATTCAGAAGCATGGAGCAAATTAGTGGAGTTACATTAATATCACATTAGCACTCACACCACCTTACCTCATATTATTAATTTAATTTTGTCTCCGCGTGTTGTAATAAAGTTTTATTTTAACGACATTAGGTGATTTTGGCTCCATTTTTAGGGTTACGTAATACTTAAGGAACCCTTATAGTTTCGCTCTGTCCGTCTGTCTGTCTGTATGTCTGTCTGTCCGCGCCTCTAGCTCCTGTAATGATGAATATAAATTGATAAATTTGGTGCAGTTATAGTTTGTGTATAGATCACGGTTTCGGGATCATAAAAAAATTATAATTTTATATTTTAAGGGTGGCTCTCCATACATGTGAAGTGGGGATGAAAAATATTTTTTCACTCTACCCCATCGTGTGGAGTATCATAGAATAGGTCTTTTAAAATAAAGTTGACCATTTTCGAGTAATCGGCCTCCAGAGTAGTTTGTAAGTTGGTCATATATTACGCGTTTATAGTTACGGAACCCTCCTTAGACATGTCCTGACATGCTCTTGGTTAGGTTATTATTTAATCTGCACTTTTATTTGCTGAGGTTTAAGTTCAGGGAATAAACATTATTATCTTAAATCTATTGCTATAATAATTTGATAACGATAAGCATTTAGAGAGTATTAGAAGACTTCCGCTTCCTACTTAGGCCTTAGCGGCTTTTTACCCGACTACGGCGAAGCCTAAATGAAAGGTAATGTTTTGACAGTATATGTAGGTATGTTTACAGCCTCCGTGCTCAAGTGGTTCGATTCCCGCATTGGAACAACAAAAAATGTTGTTTCCAAGCTTGGTTAGGACAATGTAGGCTGATCCCTGATTGTCTGACAAGAAAGATGATCCATGCGTCGGATGGGCATGTAAAAAGTCGGCGCCGGGCCTGATCTTTTTCGCCAGTCGTGTCGGTTATCCGTTCCAGTGGGTTACGAGAGTAAAGGAAGAGAGTGCTCCTGCGTAACTGGCCTAGTTTCAATGAAACCAGGTAAAAAAAATCCATCCACCGAAATCGGTGGGGGGATTTGTTTAAATGTACGTTTGTTCCACATGTATGTTTGTTGTTATTGTTACTGATCCAATTTTAATGAATGAGATGTCAATAGATTCGTAATAATAGTTTGGGTAACATAGGCTATAACAATTTACATGATCGGGTTATAGTTTTAAAAAATTATAGTTATTCACAATTTTCTATTAAGTATCAGACAGATTATTCGGAAGTTTTATTGCTACTTATTTTATATCGAGTTACATACACAAAACACGCGAAAAAGCTATCAGACACGTATCATCTATACTATCTATACTTGTATATTTAATAATATTATAAATGTGAAAGTGTGTATGTCTGTCTGTCTGTTACTTCTGCACGTTTTAACCGTTGAACCGATTTTTATTAAATTTGTTATAGACATACTTTGGGTCCCGGGAAAGGACATAGGATATTTTTTATCCCGAAGAAGTAGTGTTCCCGCGGGATAATTTATATAAGCGGGCGGAGCCGCGGGCAAAAGCTAGTTAAATATAAAACAGACTCTGAATAATAAAATACATACAGTAGGTAAAATAACTACACAAAATTTACAAAATACCAAATACACCCCGATACAACCAAGATTCAATTGTATCTAGAACTCAAGCACCATTGAGACCTGCAATATTACTGCGGCTCGTTATAAGAATCTAGTTTACAATTAACCGTGTAGGGGTAACAATGGAGTCAAGACGCTATGTTATGTCCCCCAGGAGAGAGAAGTTTGGAGGACTTTGCACAGTTCGCAAATTGGCTAGGCTCTATTCGAGCTCCGTTACAGTGCGTATACTTTAATTTGACTTAAATCTTGCTCGGAATCACATGATTTATGAGTTTTCATATTTTGTAAGTAGTACTGTAGTAGAGCCTCCGTGGTCCAGTGGTTTTGAGCTTGGATCTCGACTCGGAGGTCGTGGGTTCGATTCCCGTGTTGAAACTACAAATAATATTGTTTCCAAGTTTGGTTAGAATATTTATTCAGGCTGATCACCTGATTGTCTGGCAAGAAAGATGATCCATGCGTCGGATATAACTCCCCACACCGATCTCGGTGATGGTGGCTGGTTTCGTTGAAACCAGGCCAGTTGTGAGGGAGTAATTTTTATAGTGCCCAAGTGTGTGCACAGTACACAAGAGCACTCTCTCTTCCTTTACTCTCATAATCCAGTGGGACGGATAACCGAATAACGACTGAGGTGAGACCGAGATTAGGCGCAGGTCCGACTTTTTACATGCTCATCCGACGCATGTATCATTTTTCTTGTCAGACAATCTGGTGAAGCTGATCACCATAGTCCTAACTAACTAACTTTTTTGTTGTTCCAATGCGGGAATCGAACCCACGACCTCCGAGTCGAGAGCCAATGCTCTAACCACTGGACCACGGAGGCATGCGTCGGATGGGCATATATGGACAGTCGATCATCATGATGAAGTCATGGTCATGAAGCATTAAGACTCCATAGTGTATTTATAATTTGGAAACCAATCGAATATTCAGCGACACGCCTAGGATTATTTACATGTCTCATACATGTAAAACTATCCGCAAATAGAACACTGATCCAGCGACCAAAATGATACGATTTGTATCATTTTGGTCGCTTCGACATGAAAGACATGTTCCAGACAGTCGAAATGCCCACATCAAAGGAAAAATACACACGCTCTTTATCATCGGAAAATTTATTGCAACCAGATTATTGGATTCATTCACGTTGATAGAACACAAGCATTGCTATTGACAGAGTCATAACGTTTTTATAACGAGCAACATAATTTCCGGGAATCGCTACTTTGGGACAAGGTTCTTATTATAATATAACTTGAAAATTTGTGAGGATGGATGATTGGATGTATGGATAAACCTTTGTTACTTATTCAGGGAAAAGCGCAATGAATTTGGATGAAGTTTGGTATGGTAGTAGTTGGTCCATCCACATATTACGTCACAGTGCATGGGGGGTCATACTAAATGTGACGGTACATGTTAAATACAGGTACCCCTACTAAAAAGCGTGTCGGGGGAGGGGGGGGTTCAAAAACAACACATAGGCTACTTTTTATCTCAAAAAATATATTGTTCCCGTTTGATACCGTATTAACGTGGAGACAGCCTTGAGCTTATTATTAATAAATTTCAGCTCTATAAAATAGATCTACCATACCTAGGTCGTTGGAAATCTGAAAACAATTCTTCAGTCCTTAGGAGCATTTTTTTATTTTTACGGCCACTTCTCAACCATCCTAAAATAAAGGCTTCTGTGTGTGATACTGTGTGATCACTGTATCTGTTAAGAAAAATTACCAGAACAGCCTGTTCTGAATAGCATCCTTGAAGTCAGTGCGGCGCGCGGGAATAGTGCTTGTTATTTCATCTAACATCGGGGAAAAAAAGGATACTCGTATACCCATAAAATAGTAATCTATACTTATAAGAGAAGCTTATAGATAGGTAATAGTGTACACATTTACTTTGTAAAGGCGTCTTCAAATTACGAAAATCGACGCTCAGCTGTTTTATGAAAAAACTACATATTAATATGTTCTGAAAATATTATACATCTTGTTCTGAAGTAAAGTTATTTCAATTTCTGAATAATCAAAGTGTATCGGTATGTGCTTGCTTTCTATTTTGATTCTTCGTTTTATTTACAAAATTGCGCTAAAACCCGATGTTTGGAAACTATTATCTTCTAATTAGTTTCTTCTAATTTAAAAAATGTATGCACATACTGACCTAGATAAGTGTAATAAAAATCGATATTATGTTCAAATTTACGTGTAATATTTAACTTAAGAGTAATTCACCAACAGCGTTTGTATGGAGAAAAAACCGACTAGTGCAGCTAGTGAAGCTTTAGTGAATTTAGGCGTTAATTTTTGTAATTGTTAAATTAAATACTGAAAATGTATTATCTAAATACACTTTTCTAGATAAAAGCTTAAATTAATCTTGGCTATCTCAATCCATTCCCCGTATACAGTTATTTGTCCAACAGACCGCGCGTTAGCTCAATGTGTTTCCGATAGTGCAGCGCTATAATAAATTTCGTCTAGACATTAAAAAATTCATACGACTGTAAACTTTTATTCTTACTTCTGTAACAATAAAATTTTATTGGAACATAAAGTTGTTTCTAAAATTTTATGAAAAGTGAAATGTGGATTTTCTGCTGAACTAAACTATTAATCAATACATACACTTTAAATAGTATACATTTAAAAGTAATTTATTTGCATTTTTTATGTTTACTATTTAACAAAGTAAACTGTTTTAATATCTAACATAATGAGTTCAAGTTAGAAGTATAATATGTATTAATTATTATTTTTGTATCTTTAGGCAATCGGACAATTTTTTTTTATTCCATAAATGAATAGAACTCATAAATATGAGTAACTTCTCAGAAGAAACCGTATATCAAAAGTCAATATTTTCAAAGGTACAGCGATTTGTATACAAAATTTCGCGAGCCTCCTAAAAACGCTCCATACTAAAGTCGACTTACAAATGACGTCACTTGTAGGTTATAGTATATGAAGTAGTATATGAAGTATATGGCCGCAGGAATATATTTGTAAATATCTCCGATATTTGTGCGTTTAAGTTCATACTTACCGTAATGAATGTTTTTGTATATGATGTGAGTAAACTAATGATGTAGGTTTTGTTTACCAATTTCGCAAAAAAAAAAATTTTTTTGGTATAAACTCACGAAATTTTGTATACAAATCGCTGTACCTTTGAAAATATTGACTTTTGATATACGGTTTCTTCTGAGAAGTTACTTATATTTAAGAGTTCTCCTTCATAGGGAAGTCCTAGCTTGCATAATAGGTGGGGATTTGGATGAAGGTCTTCAAAAGGCAAATGGTAAGTGAAACCCATAGGAATGGAATTAAAGGACGCCATTTTTATTAGTAAGGGGGGTAGAGCATTGTTCACATACAACAATATTTTGTCCTGTATGCCACAAAGAGCCTTTGTGAACTTACCCTATATAGGAATTAAGTCGACAGTGTTTTGACACACTTAATAAGTTTATAGTGAAATAATAAAAAAGTGTTACAAGACAGAGTGAAAAGGGTCGGGTGATAGTAAAACACGGAATCGGGGGCAGCTGAATTTTTTATAACTGCTTCTTTTGTGTAAGAATATTACAGGGATGTTTCTACTTTTTGCATTATAAATTTTGTCCCAAAGAGAAATTCAACATTAAATCGTTTTACTGAAGTACAAAGAATACACAAATAAATAAATAACCTTTATTTCAAGCATAGGCCTATATTATAAATACCTTACAGACTTAAATACATATTATAATATACTTAAAAACTACATATTGTCACGTGTTGACGGCGACATGATTCGGTTTGGAGTCTCCCTCGGACTCCCTCGGAACCTCCAGTAAACCACACCCGTCGCCCAGAAATCCTCCACCTCGAAGGTCGGTAGTAGATGCATCTATACTCTCACCACAAAGGAACTGAAATTGATCTTGTGGCGAGACTCCAGACGCTCGACCCTTAAGGCGGATGTAGTCCACGACGTCCTCGACCTCTATCGACCAGTGCAGGCGGGAGACGTACAGCGGCGTCGCGGGTACTTCACACCGCAGTCGCAGCTCAGGTACGTAAGGTACGGTGCCACGGTGGTTGCGGGCGGCGGGCTTCCTCTTCTTTTTTCTCTCCACCAGTGTGAAGCCCTCCTCATCGCACCTCCTGCTCTCGTCCTTGCCAGATCGAGGAGGCTCAGCCTTGCGGCTTTCCGTAGCCTTGCGGCTAGCGGCTAGAGGCTCTCTTTCTCCCCCTTTGGCTTCGCCCGCGGGGGAAGTGCGGGGCGACTCGCAAAATTTTGCTGCTGAGTCGCTGATTGATTGAAGTAAGTAAACATCCCGTAAGTATATGTAGGTAACCATCCCGTAGGTACTAAATAATAATTGCCAATGCAATTCTTATATGATATTTAAACCTTTACCAATGTAAAGGTTTAATTATCACGTATAATTATTATAAGCAGGACTTATTGTCAGTTGATGATATTTTTAGACAGTAAAATATGGTATCTATAGACGTTCTTACACCACGTCAATCTGGCCCTGTGTTAAGTAGTTCTTATTAACATAAGTTGTGACCAGACAACGAAAATATATTTTAAATATTTGTGTAGTGGATACTACATATTATTAAGGTTTTTCTTATATTAAACACATATTTAATACACATCCATTATTTTATACAGAATGTAATATTATAATACCCATGAACACAGATTATTTCTTCTTTCGGCGGGATTAGAACCCTCGACCTCTGGCTTGGACGCCGACGTGCTAAACTCTGACCATCTGATTGTCAAATGTTAGACGATGATGAAACTGAAAATCTCTTGAAATAACAAATAAATCCCAGTAATGAGTGTTAAATCATCTCGGTTATACAAGATGCTCAACATCAAAGATGGCCGAAGTGTGAATGAATGGGTGTTTAAATAGTTAATAGAATCAGGCGTTACTTTGCGGAAATCCATAGCATTAAATTAATTAATATTATGTTTATAGCAGTTTTTCCGCTAAATAATACCCACAACCTGCAAGCAAATGTGTGAGTGCACGCATAAGCATGCGTAACGCACCTCCCTCCTCCCACACTGCTTATGCGTGCACTCAGATGCAAGATCGTGCAAACACCACCACCACACAAGCAACAATGTCGGCAAGATCGTGCAAAGCCCCACACCACCATGCAGGTTGCAAAACTCGACGCGCGTTTCGCCCCGAACCCGGAGCATCCTCAGGAAGTGGACCTGCGAACAAAGTTCGTTAGTAATGCTGCTTCTGTTACGTATTCTCACGCCGAGCCCTTGAAAGGGGCCTTGGGCGGGAAACCACGATCAGGGGCTTTGCCCCTCTACGTGGAGAAACAATTTGATAGACGCGTCCAGTACTAGTACTGGGCGCAAAAATCTATTTTTTGGGGAAGAACCCCCGCGGCAGAACGCGGGGTAAACCCATAGCGAGCGAACGGGATAGCCTTCGCCAACTAGGCACAATCAGGACCTGCGACGGCTCCAAACGGCGCGTGGGGGTCCCGACCCGGGGGGCCGAGAAACGTGTTTGGGTCCACTCCCTCACGCGCCGCGTTTACCGGCCGCGGACTCGACCAACCTAGGGATAAGGGTGGGAGATATTCTTCCGAACCCCAGCTTTTTTATAGCGGGGGGGAAGCTACGCCACGGTGGCGACGGGGTGGCAAGAGGGCTGCCACACCGTCAGGCCCCGGGCGAAAAAAAGAAAAATGTGCACCGGCAATTTTTTTTTTGTTTTTTTTTTTTTTTTTTTTTTTTGTTTTTTTTTTTAGTAATGCTGCCAAGCAAACCGCCACCTTATATAGACTACTGGCTACTAGTACCCCCACCAAACATATTAATGAGCGGTGACGTAGTCAAGCAAGTTTGGTCATTCAACAATGCATGTCTATTGTTGTTCTTTTCTTTAATTATTTCTAATTGTTCCAACACGCTCAGTCGAAAGCCTTTGTCACATTTATGTAATATCTTATAGGAATGGCCATCGGGTACACTATGACCACTATCTAAAAGGTGTTTAGCAAAATGTGATTTATCACGATGACCATTTCTATAAGCCGCGATGTGTTCTTTGTACCGAGTCTCAAAGTTACGTCCAGTTTGACCTACGTATACACTATCGCATTCAGGACAATCGATTTTATAGACACCGGGTTGGTACAGCGAATCAGCGAAGAGAAAACTTATTCCAATGAATCCTCACGCACCATCACTGTACGGTTTGCCAAAGATTCACAAAACTGATATCCCAATGCGTCCAGTTGTCTCATATATAGGTGCACCGGCATACGAGTTGGCAAAGTCATTAAATTACATTATTAAACAAAGGATTTCATTTCGGCCACCTTATGCAATTAAAAATAGCTTGCAATTAGTAAATCAAATAAAAAATGTGACTTTGCCACCTCGTTGCAAATTAGTTTCGCTTGATGTAGATAGTTTATTTACTAATGTTCCGTGTGAGGAAACGTTGGGTATTCTGGGGAATGAATTGGAAAAACGTTTGCCTCCTGGTGAAGGTCTGGAATTGCTTACTCTTACTAAAATCTGCATGGAACAAAACTACTTTCGATTTAACAATCAATTCTTTGTTCAACAAGACGGTCTAGCAATGGGCTCACCACTGAGTCCCTTGCTGGCCGAAATATTTATGAATGATTTTGAACAAAGAAATATTGTTAATGACAAAAGTATTTTATATTACTATAGATATGTAGATGATTGCATCCTTTGTTGGACCGGTACAGAGAGACAACTGGACGTCTTTGTTAAAAATCTTAATAAAAAACATATTAAAATTAAATTTAAATTAGAATGTGAAGACAATAAAACACTTAATTTCCTTGATTTATCTATTACTAGAGATAACGATAAACACAGTTTTGGAATCTTTCGCAAACCGACATATACTAATACTACTATTCATGCATCCTCATGTCATCCTTGGCAACATAAACTCGCGGCTTTTCATAGTTACGTTCACAGATTAATGTCCATTCCTCTTAGTAAAGAAAATTATCAGAAAGAGTTAAACATAATTTACCAAATTGCTAAGTCGAATGGGTATAATCCCAAAATTATTAATAATATTTTAAATAATAAAATTAAAAAGGAATTGGTTAAGTTTTTGTACGCAGGGACTCCTGATAAGGAAGTGGTTAGATACAAGTCCAGTTTGACCTACATGGGTGAGGTATCTGCACGTTTATCTAAAATAATGAGAAATAACGATATGCACGTCGCATTCAGGACAAATAATACTTTAAAAAATCAATTGTGTCATAATAAAGACCGGATTGATTTAAAGTACCAATCCGGTGTCTATAAAATCGATTGTCCTGAATGCGATAGTGTATACGTAGGTCAAACTGGACGTAACTTTGAGACTCGGTACAAAGAACACATCGCGGCTTATAGAAATGGTCATCGTGATAAATCACATTTTGCTAAACACCTTTTAGATAGTGGTCATAGTGTACCCGATGGCCATTCCTATAAGATATTACATAAATATGACAAAGGCTTTCGACTGAGCGTGTTGGAACAATTAGAAATAATTAAAGAAAAGAACAACAATAGACATGCATTGTTGAATGACCAAACTTGCTTGACTACGTCACCGCTCATTAATATGTTTGGTGGGGGTACTAGTAGCCAGTAGTCTATATAAGGTGGCGGTTTGCTTGGCAGCATTACTAACGAACTTTGTTCGCAGGTCCACTTCCTGAGGATGCTCCGGGTTCGGGGCGAAACGCGCGTCGAGTTTTGCAACCTGCATGGTGGTGTGGGGCTTTGCACGATCTTGCCGACATTGTTGCTTGTGTGGTGGTGGTGTTTGCACGATCTTGCATCTGAGTGCACGCATAAGCAGTGTGGGAGGAGGGAGGTGCGTTACGCATGCTTATGCGTGCACTCACACATTTGCTTGCAGGTTGTGGGTATTATTTAGCGGAAAAACTGCTATAAACATAATATTAATTAATTGAATGGGTGTTTCTCCACTTACTGGCCCGGCACCGGCCGAGCCGGAGACATCGTCAGGTGGATCACCGCTTGTGGGCCGGTAAAAACAACTACTTATATTTTTTGTAATACTATAACCCGACAACGTCCTACTAATATTATAAATGTATTGAAAGTTTGTGAGGATGTATGGATGTATGGATGGATGTTTGTTACTGTGTCACGCAAAAACTACTGAATGGATTTTGATGAAATTTAGTATCTTAATTTAGGTTCTGGATTAAAATATAGGCTACTTTTTATCCCTAAAATATACAGTGTTCCCGAGGGATACTGTATATACGCGGGCGGAGGCGCGGGCAACAGCTAGTAAATTATATAGCCTATGTTACCTGCTCTATTATTACGAATACACCTAATTTATTAAAATCAGTTTAGTAATTTAGGTGCTACGGTGGAAGAAACATACATACATACATAGACCGAAAAATCATTACCCTTCCTTTTGGCTTCGCCATAGTCGGGTTAAAAACATGCCACCTCTGATGACCTCTGTGGCTCAGTGGTTCAGCACTTTGGTGCTCAAGCCGGGGGTCGCAGGTTCGATCTGCCGAAGGAACAAAAAGTTTTATGTGTTCCTTGATAATGGGTGTGTATTAAATATGTGTATAATATAATAATCTTAAATATATGTAGGTACTTGTAGTATAAAAGTATTAAATACACTTCCCGTTTTCTGGTACCTGTTCAGTTCTTCGGATACTTAGCACGGGGCCAGATTGACGTGGTGTGAAGCGTCCATAGATATTATTATTATTATGCCACACAATATTATATTCATCATTTTTTGCTCCCCCGGCAACAGTGCTTGCCGGTGCCGGATCAGCACCGCGCCGGCGGGCCCGTGTAGTGGTAAACAGCCAATGACGAGCGACCTACATACGTGTTAGCTCTCTCACCTTGTCCTGATTGGAAGTGAATTTGGTTCATGCATCTAATCATCATAATTTTAGGTGCACTTCATATAAACGTGTGAATGCAAAGTTTGTGGATATGTAGGCGTAAAATGCTAAGACACTTAAACGGCTTATTGTCAGTTGGGTCGTGGGTAGATGAAGAAATGTTTAAAAAATGTAGAAATATTATTGACGTGATGTTTCATTTAGATTTATTTTGATTTGATATCAGCGTATCTGTACTTATATATTTGAATATGATCGACTAGATTTTTAAAGATTTTATAAAACTTACTTGAAAAACTGCATAGAGTTCAAAGTTTAGGTGATTAAGATTAATTTTACTATTTTCATTCTAATTTCATTTCCCGTAATTATTTCAATTCAGGTCAATATAAAAGTGGAGATAATCAATAAATTGTTAATCATAATATTCATTAATTCGTTATAATTATTTATAATATCACATTAAATTTACCTTACTTAATTTAATCTTTGGTCGAAGTGGCTAATTGTTCCGTAGTAAAATCCCAATATCCTTTACACTATTATTATCTGCAAAGGAATACCTAAAAAGTTCGCACAATAATACTCGATATCAAGAGGTAATAGACAGAATAGGATCTAAACTAACTACGCCGTCTCGTACGATGAAGACATGGATGAGTTCTCACCTAACCGTTTGAAAACGTGTCATATTTTTATCCCCAGATGACATATTTTCTATTACTATTTCACCGAACACAGAATCCTTTTAAGTGTTATCCCAAATAGACAGTTACATTTTTTTCAATAAATATTATTTTCGATGTTTTGTTATTTGTAAACTTATGGATATATCGGATTTATTATGTAGGTACTTTAATAATACATAATTGTAGTAACATATTATACAGTATTTGTCATGCTTTCAAGGACTCTAGATCACATACTTACAGTATTTTATCTAACATATTAAGCACACGACATAACAATGTAATTATCAAATAAAGAAAGTTTAGCGTTTTCCTTGTAAATATTTTAAATAAGCTGTTTAAGTCGGAGAAGGTCTGAAAGAGACAAATCAAGTACACTGGAGGAATATAAGCTTTGTTTATGTGTTGTTTATTCTCAAACTGTAAACCAACCGCCAACCTGAATGGGTATGTTTAATTAAACTGCTATTGAAAAGCACTAAGTGTGCATTGGGAATTTCAAATGAGTTGATTTTCTTATTAAAGTTCGTATAATTTAAAATTTCTGTAGAATGAAATTCATTTTTTTACTGTGAGAAAGCTGTTTTCGTACAGAACAACACAACGTTATCTAGAAGTTCTAGCATAATATGATATATTCGATTAATAACTAGAGATCTGTTGTACATAAAATTACACTAAAACTGTAGTAAGATAAGATGGTTATGTTGATTTCCAGCTTAGTTATCTGAAAGGTCTAAGGCTGTCCTAGACACATTTACAGCTTTTTCGTTTTTTTCCATCCGGCAATTTTAAAAAGTCACTAATCGTTATTAAATAAACATAGAGAATATTTATAGTGTTCATAAAACAAATATTAAAGTGGAAATCCAACGTGGATGCAAATAATGTTTTCCAGAAAGCACGTAAAATTACAAAGTTCAAGATCCGAGCAGCCGGCGCCTGAAATGTGGTAGAGTCGGCGCACGAATATAAAACACCCTGTACGTAGTGGGTACAACGCCGACATACACGGTGTACCATATTTCGACGTTATTCCTATAACAATAAGGTCCAAAAATAGTACAACGGGTTCGTCGGCATACTGTACGTGTAATAGCGATCGTGACGTCACGTGCGGACACGGTTCAACACCGACGCTGTTATGAATTACTCCTGAGATATACAAAATGATGTAAAAGGTGTGTTTTAAGAAGTTGAATAAAATAATATATTGATATAAGTAATATTTTCATCGCGTTTTACTATAGTAACAAATCCTAAAAAGTTTTGGTTTGTTCTTGTTTTTTTTAATGTTAACAAAATTGTGGAAGTGCTAAATTGCCTCCATTAAAAATAATGCCGAAAGTTTTAAAGTTATAAGTTTGTATTAGTATAAGTATTGCGTAATTACTATTGGTATTCGAAGCAAAAATAATATCTCCCCACACCGATTTCGGTGACTGGTGGCCGGTTTCATTGAAAACTAGGCCAGGTTCCAGCTCAACGCAGGAGTTATTTTTATAGTGCTCAAGTGTATGCGCAGTACACAAGAGCACTCTCTCTTCCTTTTACTCTCATAACCCAGTGGGACGAATAACCGACACGACTGGCGAGAGATCAGGCGCAGGACCGACTTTTTACATGCCGATCCGACACATGGATCATCTTTCTTGTCAGACAATCAGGTGATCAGCCTGCATTGTCCTAACCAAACTTGGAAACAACATTTTTTGTTGTTCCCATGCGGGAATCGAACCCACGACCTCCGAGTCGAGAGCCAAGCTCTAAACCACTAGACCACGGAGGCTGTTAAAAATTACCTTTCCAGTGACCATACAAAGGTAACGAACAACCGTACCACAAACTGTTCTAATTAAATGTAAACACAGTTCCATAGCAGCATGAAAAGTGAGCAAGATTTTTAGATCCACTTTTTTCGATAGGAATTACTTCGAACGCTATCGAGCGTGGTTAGTCTATATTGACACAGTCCAAAACAGAATAACAATGGTTGCCAATTTAAAAACAAAAGCACGCTGTATGTTTTTAAATCTATTCGATTTTTAAATATACAGGTAGTTTTTATTTCTATTTTCTCTCTTTAATTTTATATGAAATATTATTTTGCAATCGACTCAATGTCTATGATAGTTATTTCAGGATATAAGTCCAAATTCACATACAAGTGTTTAAGCGTATTCTAGCTATAATCATAATAATATTTATTTGCAAGAAATGTAGCTAGTAGAGAGTTAGCTAAAATATGTAATGTAAGGATATATATTAAGGATAATTATTATATTTACAAGTTTGTTATTTGTTATGAAATCAATTGATTATATTTTATAGATTTGTTTAAATACACTTTTATTAAGCAGCAACACTAAGGAGTTGGCAATACTGAGATCGATATTGAGAAAGTGGAGAAATGAACGGATTTCACTTTTTGGGGAACGAGTAACGAGGCTGGACACTTCACACGGCTGGACACTCAGTATTGGCAGCACCTGGTTGATGGTAATTGTAAGAGTAATAAAAACGAGGTGGTTTTATTATACTAATCTTATTAGATAACTAGATGTTGCCTGCGACTTCGTGTGCACTAAAATAAATATCACGGGAACTGTACATTTTGCCACAATAAAAAGTAGCCTATGTCCTTCTCCGTGGTCTACTCTACATCTGTGCTATATTTCATCAGAATCGGTCCAGTATTTTCGGAGCCTATTCGATGCAAACAAACAAACAAACTTTTCCTCTTTATTAAGTATAGATAATATATATTCAAAGTTTCTAAAAGATCATTTCTCACAAAAATTATATTCAAATAATTATAACAATTAAATAAATATTTTAAAAAAGGTTTTTTTATTCCCAAATATTCCTAACATTCATGAATTAAATGTACCAAAAGGGGACTAATATTAAAAAGTATAATAACCTTCAATTTTATTTGTATACCGTAGATAAAAAGAAAACAATATTCAAATAAAACCGACAAAGAATAGGGGAATACGAAATACAAAACATCGCGAACAATGAGCGGGCAAGGCGCTGCTTTGTAATGTTATTAATAAATTCTACAGACGGATATATAATATTAATCAAACTCACAAAAATAACCTTTTTGGTATTTGGCTAATTATTATATCCTTGAAGTTTTCACAGATTAATTATTTCAACAATATGAAGACATTTCTTGTTGTAGATATATTTATAGTTTAAAGATCTTTATTAGTATATTTTATAAGTCTTTAATGTTTTCCAAGTTTTAACTATAGACATATAAAAAATGGTTAAATAAAAATAGATAAAATCAAGCTTCAATAAAATAAATGAATGAAACAATATATTTTATAATCATTAGGCCATCCCAAAGCTTGGGTTTTATTTTCTTTTAAATAAAGCTTTTGTATTTTGATAAGTCGATGTAATGTTCTACTTTTGTAATGTACAAATAAATAATTTATAACTTAACTAGCTTTTGCCCGCGGCGTCACCCACGTGAAATTGGGTTTTAATAAAAAATATGTTATTGATTGTACTGTAGGTTCTTGGTGGAAATTCATGTTTCACAGTAATAATACAATTTATATATCACACGACCGGTTTCGACAACGTCGATACATCGTCCCTATACCTGATGATGACTTTGTCGAAACCGGTCGTGTAATATATTAAAATTAATGTAAAATACTTATTAAAGTGGAAATAGTGCAAGAAGTATTGTGTATTATTACTTTAATAAAAAAGGTATTTATTTATTTATTTAGTACACCAACAGTACATATATACATTAACACATTTAGGTACAACAAACAAATATTGAATTTAATTAGTAGATGCACAAATTATAGGTATGCATGACAATGAAAATTGACTGCTTTAAATATTCGAGACATCAGTATTTTGACTTTATAAACGAATATTATCTACGATTACGAAACTAAGTGAACAACTCATATAATATTAAAGTTAAAAATTACAAAAACATAAGAAATTAATAAAGACTAAAGTTCTTATTTAAGACAATCAAACTTATTATTTAAGAGGTAGTGTCTGTATGATAAAAACTTCATGTTAAAAATATCAAAATTATTATCATTTGCAATAGACAACTTTTCATTATACGATCGTGTCATTCGCGTAAGTGGACTGTTGTAGGTGGTATTTAGTGTTGAGGTCGGAATCTCAAACGTACGCTGTATACGCCTAATGCGGTTACTTACCCTGAACCCAAAATAGTTTATCAATTCTGCATCAAGATTGCCATTTACAATTTTGTGTAGAACAAGTAAGTCAGAGTTATTTCGTCTTTCCTTTAAACTAAGCATCTTGAAATGTGTTAACCTATCCGTGTATATATTAACGCTGGATAATAATTGTATGTGACAAGTCTACGTCGGGCCTCGAATCTCATGAAAGTTGACACAGACATAGAATAGACCACGGGGAAGGACAAAGGCTACTTTTTATTTCGGCAATATGTACGGTTCCCTCGAGATTTCGTTTTGCGCGCACAAAAGTCACGCGTAACACCTTGCCTATACTATATAATCTAATAAAGAGGAAACGTTTGTTTGTTTGATTGCTTGTTTGCATCGAATAGGCTCCGAAACTACTGGACCAATTTTGATAAAATTTGGCACAGATATAGAATAGACCACGGGGAAGGATATAGGCTACTTTTTTTGCGGCAATATGCAATTCCCTCGAGATTTCGTTTTGTGCTCACTAGTAACTAATAAAACCAATTACTTTGAAACTTTTTTTTTGTAATTTTTTAGATGAATCTTATTACAAAACTATTTACAATAGAACTGAAAATCGCACACACAAGTGTCGAGTCAATTATCAATCAGTCACATATGACAGCTTGACACTCGACACTGCGATGTTCAACTATATTGTATTAGCACGGAGTTCTATTTCCAGTACCTGCTCTGAATTTTCCCGGACCCGCCGGATTCCGGATCATAAGGAAATGATCAGAATTATAGGATGTGTTTCACGGAAAAAAGCGCTAACATAAAAGCGTAAGCAAAATGGCGACCGCTAGCGTTAAATAAGCAAAATGGCGGATTATGTTAGCGGTATTGAAGTTAGCAAACCTGTCCATCCTGGTCGATAATCTGTTTTTTTTTCCTTAAGCGTTAATAAGCGCTTTTTTCCGCGGAACCCAGCCATAGATTAGCGCCAATCCAAGAGTTCTCGGTCCCCTGTCTGGCAATTGGTTTTTACTGGCCGTAATTAGGAGCCGATTGCTCAGCACGCCTTACTCCGTTCGGCTTTAGTTAAAAAGACAGACTGTCATTAATTCGCCATACGTTCGAAATTGCCATTGTTCTTTGTACGAAGCGAAATTGGAAACAAATGCTGTCACTGAAGAAGTTAATTTGCAACATTTAAATATTCTTTAATTGTTGAAGTAATTATTTAGCTGAGTAAAATATATTTTTCTTTTATTTCAATATGGATTATTTCATTAAAATTTGATAGAAAGGGGAATAAAAGTATCGTTTCTCTAGTTTTACGAGGCTAAATTTTCTTCTTTTAAACTTCATCTTTTTAGCTAAAAGTTACTTAATGTTCTCCTAAAACATGAGTTATTTAGAGTAACAAGCTGTGGCTTAACATGGCCGGTAGTGGTTGGACAGATCAGTGGTTAGATAGTGGCGAGAACGGGAATTAAACTACCATCGTCCCGACCACTAACACGACGCCTCACCACAAGCTGCAGATTACATCTTCCGAGATTATCTTACGGTTAATAAATGTGTGACATTTTGAGAATACGTAGAAATATTAAATTGATCAAAAAGCAGCAAATGGTATCGTTTTAGGTACTTTAAGAACCATTTTTTTTGTTTTGGGGCATGGTAATACGCACGAAAAACCTTTCGGTTTATGCTTCATATTAGTTTATGTAACAAAACGAACGTTTCAATGATAATAGGTAGTAAAAATTGGTTTGACGAGCAGGTTTCTTTGAATGGGCAGTTAATAAAAACTCATAATTTAAATCTGAGCTTAAATATTAACTACAAAATGTAGTAGGTTAATCAAAATATCGTATAATGTAATGTGTAATGAAATATTAATATTTGCGCCCAGTGAGTAAACGAATATTATAATCTCTCCGTAATAATCCTCTCAATGAGAACAGCTACAATGCAAAGTTTTATTCGGAAATACCGATTACATTTAAACGATTTCAATATTTTGTACATTATTAATTGGTCATGTAGGATTAAACTTCTAAATTACTGTTTAATAATACTCTTTTAAATCAATCTATATAAAATAAAGTATTTCATCTTCAATCTACATTAAAATATAATATCCATAGATATATAATATTAAAAAGAGGTAGATATGTTATAAACGCGTAAAAATGAAGACTCGAATTGGCCCGAGTCGGGCCAATTTTGGTTAGTGTGCTCCGCGAGTAATAGCGTGTTTTGTGTTACTATGCGACGTTGACACATTGACACGCGTGCCATTCAATGTGTGTCGTGGCACAGAAATATTGTCAGTTTTGTAAGGATATAACATATCTATGTAATAATTAATCAAAGATGATATCTATACTAATATTTTAACGAGTAAAGATTTGTGTGTGCGTTTGTTTGTCTGTAACAAATAAATGTATTGAAAGTGCATTTAATAGCCTCCGAAACCATCGGATCGATTGCAATGAAATTGGGCATACTTAGATCTAAAAGTAAACCACGAGCAATCACAGTCTTATAATTTTTTTTAGGGCCAAAATGTACGATTCCCGCGGAATTTACTATTGCGCGCACGAAGTCGAGATCGACATCTAGTAAGTCATATGCTAATAACATGTAACCTTTGATTAATTATTACATAGATATACGTTATATCCTTACAAAACTGACAATATTTCTGTGCCACGACACACATTGACATGGGACGCGTGTCAATGTGTCAACGTCGCATAGTAACACAAAACACGCTATTACTCGCGGAGGACACTAACCAAAATTGGCCCGACTCGGGACAATTCGAGTCTTCATTTTTACGCGTTTATAACATATCTACCTCTTTTTAATATTATATATCTATGCATGTAACCTATTTTATCGCACGTAAAGTCAATCGAACCATTGTCTGCTTCTCTAGCTATCAATGACTTTAAAAAACTGTTAGGATTTCATCATGTGGCATCGCTATGTAGCCTTGTACACTGGCAAGTAACAAACATGAAAAAATATTCAATTTTGAAATTCGGAATTCCAATTTCAAATGCGTACGAGCTGTTGCAGACTCAAATTGGCACAAACAACGCGGGTTAATTTAATGTTGCGGGAGTAATCCGACTGACAGCGCCGGCCACACGGCTGCATAATGTACACGTGCGACTGTTCAGATCCACTTTAATCTAAACGTAAAACAAAAATGATAGATTCGACCAAATATGCTTCCCGAAGCTTCTCGAAATACATTAATAGCGTAGTTGTATAACTGTACATTGGCGTGTATCTAAACGTAAAATAAAAATAATATATTCGACCAATTATGCTTCTCGAAGCTTTCCGAAACACATTAATAACGTAGTAATTGTACTGTCCCGAAGCTTCTCGAAATAAATTAATAGCGTAGTTGTACTGTACATTCGCGTGTTTAATCTAAACGTAAAATAAAATAATATATTCGACCAATTATGCTTCTCAAAGCTTTCCGAAACACATTAATAACGTAGTTGTACTGTCCCGAAGCTTCTCGAAATACATTAATAGCGTAGTTGTACTGTACATTCGCGTGTATCCACTTTAATCTGAATGTAAAATAAAAATAATATATTCGACCAATTAATTATGCTTCTCGAAGCTTTCCGAAACACATTAATAACGTAGTTGTACTGTCCACTTAAATCTAAACGTGAAATAAAAATAATAGATTCTACCAATTATGCCTCTCGAAGCTTCCCGAAACACATTAATAACATAGTTGTACTGTACATTCGCGTGAAAGGTGACTAGATGTCCGGTGATATAGATCATAACGAGTTTATATTTGTGTTAATAACTAGAATATAAAACGACTATGTTCACGCAATAGCGTGAGCCATATCATGAATAGTATATGCGTCAACAAAACATCTACCTACTTTCTTATACCAAGTTATATAAAGTACTTTATTTTTCATTAGGGTCATACTGAAGCAAAACGAAATGCGACATAGCGCTTCATTTTTAAGATAGCTATTCAAAATAGAACTTTATTCATTACACAAGAACATATACGTTTCATTGTATGTGTTCGAATGTCAAATTGCACTGCGGTGCACAGCGCATGTGTAGTATATGACTGATGTTAAATGAAACGTACTAGCTTTATGTTTAATTGAATAAAGTTCAATTTTGAATAGACATCTTAAAAATGAAGCGCAGCATCGCTACGTGTGTCGTCGCGGTGTAAGCGCGTGTGACCCTAAGTCATGTTTTTCTAATTATTATTTATGTCACATTTTACTTGGTAGGCTCTATAATGTTAACTTTTATTATATAACAGCCCATAAAATTTGGGTCTTGCCTTTCTAGATATTATTATACTAGATATTGCTCGTGACTTCGTGCGCGACAAAAGGAAAACCGTACATTTTACCGCAATAAGAAGTGGCCTATGTCTATCCCCGTATAGTCTATTCTATATCTGTGCCAAAATTCATCAAAATCGGTTCAGTAGTTTCAGAGTCTATTCGATGCAAACAAACAAGCAAACTTTTCCCCTTTAATAAATTAGGATAGATAGGTACTAGCTTTTGGCCGCAGCTCCACCCGGGAAAATACAGTATCCCACGGGAACACTATACTTTTTCGGGGTATCATATTTGTTAATCCAGAGCTTAAACTAACATACCAAATTTAATCAAAATCCGTTAAGTAGTTGCGTGAAAGAGCCACAAACATCCGTCCATACATCCATCCATCCATCCATCCTCACAAACTTTCACATATAAATGTGAAAGAAAAATCCTACTTCTAATATAAATTAGAAGTAGGATTTTTCTTTCACATTCTACGTCACAGGCTGTATAATGTGAACCTTCATTTCAACGTCCATACATGAGTCCATTTTAATCTGTAAAATGGATGACGCGCAAACAAACAAACCAACATTCAACAGTATCTCCACAGCTGCGGGATTGAACAAGAGCTAAGTAAATGCACTCGCAGCGAGAGCTAACTTTTAACTGCTCCGGCAAATATGAAAGATTTTTTACATAACTGCTTTATTTGCGCAATAATTTTATTATTGCGGGGAACGTTTTTGTTGAAGAATATATCGTCAGTTCCAGACAAAAACACAAATACATTTTAGCCTCTGGGCCCTTAGTCAAGATACATTCGATCATTTCGACGGAGAACTTCGATATAAAAAATATATGGGATTTGACATAAGTCATCGTTAAGTGACATGTCGCATGGGATACTCATTCCAACTTACCTGTCCGATAGTTGTGATATGCGACCCCGGCTTCCCTAGCTATTACTATCCTATACCTTGCCCTCCTGGGCGGTAATATCCTACATTTCCTATTTCCCACTCTAACTTACCAATCTTCCTTTCCACACTACCCATTCTTCCCTTTGGCTATTCCTACCCTTTCCGCCAATCCGTGGGAACGCAATGGATAATCATAAAAATAATGTAATTATCCAAAATGGCGGCGATGCAGTTCACCACCCATCACGTCTCGTTCTTGCGGAGGCGAAAATTGGCCCATAGAGAAACGCGGTTCGCTACGTTGAATGTAAGAGGAGGAATGGATGGTAAGAATGAAGCTGGACAAAGCGAAATAAGTATGTAAGGATCGTAGCAAGTAGAAAGAAGTGGTTTCTGCCTACCCCTACGGGAAAGAGGCGTGATTATATATTAAGTATGTATATATGTATCTTGACTAAAGGCCCTGATATCCGATTTATGAGGTGAATTTGTCGGTAATTTTTATATCAATGTGCACTTTTGGTTCGATAACTTGTGATAATTGCGTATTCGAATAAAAGTGTGACAATGAACTAAACTTTAGCCCGTAAGGTCCGTTTATCGATTTCAGAACACGTAATTGATATTAATACCTACAGATGGCACACAGAACGAAAAGTTTACAGAAAATGTTTATTTTTCATAGTTAAAATATAAGTTTTAACTAAAAATATATACTCGTAATAGTTTTCTATTAACCCATTTCACTCCCAAAGTAACAAATATTTTTTATATATTTGTGCTCTAATTTGAAAGAGATTCATGTAGATGGATCTTTTTGGTCTTAGAAACCTAGTGCCAGTTAAACTTAGTTTATCTAGAGTTAATAGGATTTTCAGAAACTGTGAAGTTGCATGCAGTCAAGCGTTTTTATTGTTGATATTTTTTGTTATATTATCAATGAATATTGAATATATTCCGACTTACTTATTAGTGTTTTAGGCGTTTTGTTAGTTTACTAGACTTTCTTCAAAATTAATAAATGAATATATACCTAAATATGTAATACTTCCGCATTTCTTGACGTCTGAAATAAATCAGTATTGCAATAAAATTGTAATTGATTCTGCCTATTCTTCTTTAGTTGTGTCAGAATAATATGAAACATAATTATTACATTAATTAAATTAATTAATTAATTAAGTCAGCGACTAATTTGAAAATCTCCTGTTTTATTATACCTACTTTTAATTTACATTACTTAAGTAAATGATATTTTTATTTCGATTCCTATTTTCTGTTAATAATTTTATGATTATGAAGGACTCCTGGAATCTCCACGGAACCCTAAACCTTTAGCCGAGGTCGTTCACCTCCGCTAATTATTTCCAAAACTTTTATAACTCGTGGTGCGTGATTGATGATTCATAAAATTATACAAAAACTCGACACGAGAAATTATGCTAATAAGGCTTATACGCCCCATTATATTAAATTGGAGTTAGACAAATCACGAAATTACATAAAATATTGAATCATATTTTTTGTTTAGATACTATTACTACTACCAGTGTCGATAGGTTTTGAAACAAAATAAATTTATAGTAGGATGAAACCCATTGGAAAAAGAAGAGAATATAACAACAATAAAAGGAAAAATAATTTAAGGGCGATTTGAGGTCGGGAAGTGAAAAGAGTGAGTTTTTAAGGGTAGAAAACGGTTTATCTCAATTTCCGACAAAACTACAAGTCCTATGGAAAAAAGTCAAATGGCAAAGTTGTAGGTAATAAAAAGATCTACAACTTTTGTAATCACAATCTTTGCTCATAACCTCAAAATTTATGTGAAAGAATCTACTTACTACTATAGTCGAGCTTAGAAGACTCGTTAAAAGTAAAATAAAAAACATTCATTTCAGATCAGGTTTAGCCAGTATAAAATATACAGAATATAATTAAAATATAAAAAATTGAAATCACGCACGGAGCTGGTTGTGACTTGTGTCCCGCACTACTTCAGCGCATGGAGTTAAATCCATCGCTGCTGCAGGGGCGAGTCCCAGCGGTCCGCTGTGGCGACCACCAGGGTGTTACGACTGCCGCGCGTGCGTCGCATAATAGAGGCGCAGCGTGTGCGCATTATGGCCGCGAACCCCTGAAAATCCAAACAAATAATTGGGAGTTCGCAACCTCTAGTTCAAATTGCAAACCGTTTCGTCGTTTGATAAACAAATCTGTCAAATTTGGTTAAAAATTAATGGTTCGCGGTTGACAATTTGTATTATGTTAGACGCTAGATTTTAGTGTTTTTTTTACTGTTGTTATTAAAATAAAAGAAAATACATGTAAGTCCGCTTTTTAATATAATACATCTATGATGTCAGTTAGGTAAGTTCTCTTGTTTCAAATCATTTTTTTTATAATAATCATTTTGATAGCATTTTGACAGATGATCTTTATTAACACAAATTATTCTCTCTCCTGGTTTTTAGTATAGATTGAGTCCTGAAATATATGTATTTTTAAAAGTAAATGAAGTTGTTCAACTTCTACGCAAGCTTTTAATTTAAATCTCACAAGCGTGGTAGAAATAATAAAACAAACATTACTTTCCCTCGCGTTATTATCCTTGGAAAATTATAAGTACCAAAGTTACATCCATATTAAAACTTGAGCATTACCCTGGAGTTTTCCGACGTCCATTTGACGATGTATAAATCCACAAAATATGAAACCCCGATGTGGCCGAGTAATGGCCTTTATTTTTATAACATATTGTATGAACATAAATTCCGCCACCTGCTATGAGTTACGGGTCGTCCAGCTTCGAGTATGTATCAAAAAATTAAATTACCTTCATGTTGCGGTGGGGTTTTGAAATGAACCCTATAAAGGTACGCGTACATTATACCGGGCCGCAGCGTGCCGGGGCGGAGCGCAGCGCAGCGCAAAATGCTAACCTAGCACACTGGTGACGGGCCGGGTCGCAGCGCATTGACAGATTTTGAGTACAGTGTACTGCCAGGATTTGTGTGCAACTAACGTTATGGATAGCTCTGACGAAGAACTTTCTTTTTTTTGTCTGCTGTTAGAAAGAGAAGATAATGAACAGCATAGACAAGAAGTACGTCAAAAAAAGAAAATGTAAAATATACATCCAATTTGTTCCAAGAGAAAGGTATTCGCCGAATACCTTTTTGTTTTGGGGATATTTTCAGATGATTCCTGACCGATATTTTCAATTACTTGAAATATTAAAGAACGATTTGCATAAAACAAATCCGCTTGCTATAGCACACTGTTGACGGGGCGCATCGCATGGACGCAAATCCGCCTCGCAAGGGACCGTCCATTAATCACGTGATGTTTTTAACAACTTTTTTGACCCCTCCCCTCCCCCTGGTGATACGTGGTGAGGTTTTATACTACCCCCCCCTCCCCCACCTAAGATCACGTGTATTTTTTTTACATAGTGAGCAGGTCATGTTTGAAGAAAAATTTTAACTTAAAATACAATTTAATCGAATATTTTAAGCAATTAGAACTATACGAGTCCTTTGTTTTGTAAGTATTTAAACAATACTACGAATCTACAACCAAAAATAATTTCGGTATGCATAGATTAGATTCGAAAATTAATACACGTGATGTCTCCTTATACCCCCTCCCCCCCTTGGTGATACTTGGTGATTTTTTTTCGGACCCCCCCCTCCCCCTTTAGGCATCACGTGATTAATGGACGGTCCCCAATAATGCGCGCCGCTGCGCCCCGACACAGTGTGCGATACTTCATACAAATTGTATGAAAGCGATTTGAGCAGATTTTTGCGCTCCGCCCCGGCACGCTGCGGCCCGGCATAATGTGCGCGTACCTTAATACGGCAACAATAATTCCCCGCAAATATCTTTTCTAATTTTGTTTACGACCCGCCTTCTAGTTGGAAAACTTGTATGGTAGAGTGTGATTTAAAATATGATTTTATGTATTAGTATATGAGCTTCAGTTTCTCGGCTGCATTTTTTTCGATTACGGCGAGCCAGAAAGAAGAGAAATAATTTTTGCAGTATTTGTATGTACTATGTTTGTTTGTTCCTTCATAGCGTCTAAACTACTGATCCGATTTTAATGTATGAGATGTCAATCAATAGATTCGTAATAATTGCCGGGTGACATAGGATATATAATTTGCGTTACGGGTGTATCTTTTGTTTATTATGTATCTATTTATATTAAGTATTGGCTCGTACCTAAATTATGAAACTTTAATTTTTGCTCAATGTTTTTTGCGTGCCGCTGCGTCGAACTATCGACCGATAAGCCAAGATATATCCTAACACGTCCAATAAATTGAATTACACGATTTCCCTGAATACAATAGAAGGAATAACCTACGACCTTGAAATAAAAAGGAGTATACCAAATTGAAAACAAAATATATCAGATTTGTTTAGACAATTTTTATCCCGGCACAAATCAGCGTGAATGATATTAGGAAAAAAACATATTTTTATTCTTTATAAAGCGGCTTCGTATGAAATATTCCACTCCGCGTACTTTCATTCGGCTGAAATACGACGTAATTATGTATGACGTGTCAAATATTCATTCTCCAACCTCGTTTTGTTTGGCAAAATATGCTCGGGCTGATATTTTGCCTTTCATTTGTTTTTTTATAATTTACCTGCGAGCGATGGACCCACGTGACTTCGGTCGTAAAACGTTTAGAGCCCGAGTACGTGGTCGTCTCGGATACTTACTCTTATATACGTCAGCCGTAAACGAAGAGTAATATGCAGGTAAACGCAAAGGTGGTACAGATACTTTGCGTAATACATCATGCACGTATAAATGTAGCTCAAGTGTGTCCTATAAACTAAACAGTCTAAAGGTGAACGCAGATGTGGCACCGTACGCACCGCAATCGCTGCATTCGAATATTTTTTACTAGCTTTTGCCTGCGGCTCCCCTGCGCAAATACAGTATCCCACAGGAACACTGTTTTTCGGGATAAAAAGTAGCCTATGTTTTAATCCAGCAGGCTTAGCATGGCGATCCATAGAAATACATTTAATGAAGAAATATTCTATCCAAAACAGTTCGTTGCAAAATAGTTCTTAATCCATGATAAAAAGGTCGTCAATAGAAGTCAACATTTCTAAACCGCCATATTTTTAAAATGGTTGCCGGGAAATCTTCTGTCAAAAACGAACAAATATTCAAGTATATGACTCAACGTAAAGAAACTTTTTGTCTAGGACCGCCATGATGTGGAGTGGTTGACATTATTGTGGGACTTTTTGACATTAAAGTAAGAAAACTTTTCTACAATTAGCTGTCAAAAGAGGCCAAGAGCTCATGCTCGGGAAGAAAAGAAATGTTATTTCTCATAACGACGATACATCGACCTTGCTACCTTATAATAAGACCTATTTTGCTCCGAACGGTATTAATGTTTCTTCAATCTGTCATATTTTCTTTTCTTCGGTGTTTCTTCTATGCGCATGCTAAGCCTGCTGACCTCAGGCTACTACCATACCAAACTTCATCAAAATCCGTTCAGTAGTTTTTGCGTGAAAAAGTAACAAACATACATCCTCACAAACTTTTATATTTATAATATTATTAGGATGAAGATATATGTAACCTCGCACATGTACCGCGCCACAGTCACCGCCGACCCTGAAGTGAAAGTAAGTAATATTAAATAAATAAAAAAATAGGAAACCAAAAACCCAAACAATTCGTTGTCAAGCAGTAAAGCAGTGCGCGAGCTAGCGAGATAAATAATTGTAGTTAAGAACACTCTAAATCATGTCCAGTTCTTTTGTTTGAAAATCCAGTTTTTTTGTTTGAAAGTTGATCAAATGATCAATTGGTTCATCGGTTTGTGAGCTAATATGCCACGGACAGACACACAGACAGACAGGTCAAACTTATAACAACCCTCTGTTTTCGTCGGAGCTTAAAAATATTATCTGCGTTCACCTTTATATGACATAATAATATGACGTCAGCAGTTAAAGGTTAATATGACTTGATAATAATAATATGACTGTTATCACATATAACTATACTACATAAGACTAATATTTCTTAACAAGAATGTAGGATTAAAATAACATGGCGACAAGACTAAAATAACTGGCTTAGTACAATTGTAAATACTTTATGCCCGCTGCTTCAGAAATGTAACAACATCTTTGGTTCCAGTATAAAAAACTTTTGACCACTTTTTTATGACGAATTTCTGCGCAATCCGCTCAGTAGTTTCCAAATTAAGCTAATATTGATCTTTGCCGGTTGTCTTTTTGGAGCTGATAGTCCTTTGTAACATTAACGAATATAATTTTAATATTCGTGACATTAAATATGAAAGCTGTTAACACGTGAGGTTTAACAAAAGTCGACCGCGTTACAATCGTATGTTCGTATGACGTGACCACGTCGCGTGGCGAGATCCGCTATTTGCCCTTTGAATATAAAATGCTTTTATTGTACTAATTAGTTCGTTTTTACTTTGTTCCTGTTATATTTAATGACTTTAATATAATATTTTATAGTTTAGATAAGTATATTTTTTGTTTAAACATGTTTTATTTTGTAGAACTGATGAACGTTAATTGAACTCGATATTTCTGATAAAAATTAAATAAATGATTACAAGTATGTAGTATTCGCCCGATTAGTATATACTCGTATACCAATATTTCATAGAGGAAAAGTTTGTTTGTTTGTTTGCATTGATGGGCTCCAAAACTACTTTGTTGAAATTTGGTACAGATATAGACCACGGGGAAGGACATAGGCTACTTTTTCTTGCGACAAAATGTACAATTCCCGCGCGATTTCCTTTTGCGCGCACGAAACAACACGGGAAACATAGCTAGTAGTTAAATAATTCACAACATTATAGAAACTTAAGCTATGACCTACATCGTTTTCTCAAGTAAATTTTAATGCAAGACAGTGGAATTAAATATTAAGTTATCTCGGCTAGGGAGTCCGGCGATACGTAAACTTGAGTTTAATTTCCTGGCAAAACTGTCGCCAGAGTACATCTGACTTTCTAATAAAGTCATTTAATTAACTGGCTGCCCTTATTTTATTTCATAGATAAGTTTGTCAACAAAATTTACATACAAACTAAGACGTGGTAGAGCCATGCTTCGGCACGAATGGGCCGGCTCGACCGGAGAAATACCACGGGCTCACAGAAAACCGGCGTGAAACAGCGTTTGCGCTGTGTTTCGCCGAGTGAGTGAGTTTACCGGAGGCCCAATCCCCTACCCTATTCCCTTCCCTACCCTCCCCTATTACCCTATTCCCTCTTAAAAGGCCGGCAACGCACTTGCAGCTCTTCTGATGCTGCGAGTGTCCATGGGCGACGGAAGTTGCTTTCCATCAGGTGACCCGTTTGCTCGTTTGCCCCCATATTTCATAAAAAAAAAAAAAAAAACAAACGACAGTTATTACTACTTGATACCACGTAGGCACTTTATACCATGGAACGTTATCTATACTATATACCTCTTTATTATATTGTAATATATACTATATAATATAAAAAGTTTGTTTGTTTGTTTGTTTATTTGTTTGTTTGTTTACATTGAATAGGCTCCGAAACTACTGGACCGATTTTTATGAAAGGCACATATAGATATGACCACTGGGAAGGACATATGCTACTTTTTATGGCAGAAAAGTCTGAAAATTAATTTTGCGTGCACGAAGTCGCGGGCAACATCTAGTTATTAGTAAATCAAGAACCTTAGATCACAACTTGTACCTCCTTAATATTAACCCGCAAATTTGGTTGCGTGTACTGCTTTGATACAATTATAATTTATAATTCTACTTAGGAACAAAATATATTTCTACTTCCATAAAAATCAACTCGAGAAACTCACTGCTTCTCGATGTAGGACAACAATAATTACTATCCGCCTCATACATAAAGTGTGGCAGCAAAAAAATCTCGTACAATGCAGAGCCGGGCACAACGGCTGAATTTTATACGGCAAATATTGCCCGAACGTGACCGCCGCACCTCCTCTCTACAAAACGCTATGGGAGCCTGGTACACTCATGGTTTTGAGGAACAAATAGCGATCACGTGACCAAACTGCAAATACTTACATTTTACACGAGCGAATTAGCCGAACGTAAGCGAATAAGTGTTGCAATTAACCTTGCCCGCTTATTGACAAATATATCAGCCGTAAGGAATCTAATGAATAAAAGGGACATTTGGATAAATATTTAAAGAGACTGCGTGATTAAGTTACCTCTATCCCTCTTACGTCTTATATTAATTAGCCCTTACCTTAATTATTTAAAATCTAATCCAGGTTTATTTGCTAAAGCATGTTCACCGGTACCGGTTCAATAATTTATATTGTAATATAATTATTATAACCCAAACATGTCATTGACAATTGTCATGTGAGTACATGCTGCCATTATAATACAAATAAATGGGCATGATGAGAACACCCTACCTACTGATGAATTAGATTATCTGATACATTTATTGCATATATTATTATCGACGTCAATACGATAGAAATAAAACCATGAAATTTTATAATCTGTAACTCAGTCATAAAACTTTTAATATACAACCAAAAATATTTAACTAATACAATTAGATAACGTTTTAATTCTATGTAACATCCATAGACGCTACCTGCACATAAACGTTACTATTCTTAAAATTGTACATGCACCAAAAGTTCTACAACAATATTGACATTGTAACTCAGTCAGCGTACAATACAAAGGCCAGCAAACTCAACTCACGAAATTCTTGCGATTCTCAAAGGAGGCATTAAAAGTAGTGTTGCTACAAAAATCCCGTATTAATATTTCAGGGTACAACGGTAGCGACATGCAACACAATAGTGTATTTGCAGTATAGTTTTTTATTCATGGCAACTTGCGACCCGGCACTCCCCAGATGTCTTTACGACTGAGCCAGAAAATTCTTCGATTGTGGATGCAAATTTTTTTACACGCCCATAAAACGGAGATACTTTCTTTGTGCCGTAAATATATTTATGTTTCGTATATTTTTATGTAAAACGTTATAAATGTAACACACTTGCGTTTTAATATTTTTTTGTTGCCAGAATATATCGTGTGTTTTTCTATACTAATATAATAAAGAGGAAAAGTTTGTTTGTTTGTTTGCATCGAATAAGCTCCGAAACTACTGGACCGATTTTGATAAAATTTGGCACAGATATAGAATAGACCACAGGGAAGGACATAGGCTACTTTTGATCGCGACAAAATGTACGGTTACCGCGGAATTTCCTTTTGTCGCGCACGAAGTCACACGCAACATCTAGTATTATATAAGCTGGTATTATCTGAATGTTAAATAGACTTCATTTTCTATTCGAACAATTGTTACTATATTTTAAAGTAACAATTGTTCATAGATATTAATTGGAATTTGGATAACTATTCTGGATATCAAATAAAATCTTGTAATCGTTATATTATAATGAATGTGAAAGTTTGTGAGGATGTAAGGATGGGTGGATGTTTGTGACTCCTTCACGCAAAAACTACTGAACGGATTTTGATGACATTTAGTATAGTAGTAGTTGAGGCTCTGGATTAAAATATAGGATACATTTTATCTTGAAAAAGTAGCGTTCCCGGGGGATGCTGTATTTACACGAGCGGAGCCACGGGCTAGTTTTATTATGAAATAAAATACAAGTAAAGTTTATATTTAATTAAACATAATTGAATATAAACTTCACTTGTAATATTCTACGCACATTTTCATTTCAATTCTATAGAACATAATATCCTTAATGTTACTTGAAACTAAATAAATATTGTACTTTGTATAATATTGAAACCGAGTTTTCTCGATACACTCTTGGTTTAACAGCCTCGGGTTACTTTAGGTCAATTTATTACATATTAGCTAACGAATCAATTTGTTTAAAGTCAATATTTAATAAACTTTTCCCTCGATTTACTTTCCGTAAGGTAAACTTGTACTCTATCAAAAGTAGCTACAAAATTCGTATTCAAGCATAGACGTATCTAAATATATAAAAGGCAAACCTGACTGACTCATCTATCAACGCACAGCCGAAACTACTGAACGGATTTCGCTGAAATTTGGCATACAGATAGTTGTAATGACGTAAGGCATCTGTTGAAAAAGGATTTATGAAAATTCGTCCCCTAAGCGGGTGAAAAAGGGGTTAAAATTTTGT
Organism: Glaucopsyche alexis; assembly: GCA_905404095.1. NCBI lineage: Eukaryota > Metazoa > Arthropoda > Insecta > Lepidoptera > Lycaenidae > Glaucopsyche > Glaucopsyche alexis. The sequence continues at coordinate 14,992,119 of FR990059.1, forward strand.
ATGGAAATGGAACTCCACGCGGACGAAGTCACGGACAAAAGCTAATATATTATAGACGAATAAGCTATAATATTATAGACGAGGCATGTCGTGTCAAAAACTGTCCTCACTTAAATGACCCCACTTTTGGGGTTGTTTGGGGCCATTTTAACATAATATGAGGTATGGTGAAATCAAGGCCAAACATTTTCTTGTATGAAGATTTGTAGCCCATCCTTAGTTTTGAAATCATTGTATTCAAGGGTTACTTATAAAAGATACAGATTTTTAGTAAAGTACTTTTATATTATTTTCTAATACATATAAAATATATTATTTTTTAATATATAAAGATAAAAGTGAAAGTGTTGATCAATATAATATTATGCAAAATAGACGCCTGCGTGGTCCAGTGGTTTAAAGCTTGACTCTCAATCCCGGAGGTCATGGGTTTGATTTCCGCGTTGAAACCACAAAAAATGTTGTTTTCAAGTCTTGTTTGGACAATGTAGGCTGGTCATCTGATTGTTTGATAAGGAAGATACTTCGGATGGGTATGTAAAAAAGTCGCCTTGGTCATCCATCCCACTAGGTTACAAGAGTAAATTAATAGAGAGTGGTCTTATGTTTTAAGCCCACACTTAGGCACTATAATATAACTCCTACGTAGCTGGCCTGATTTCCGTGAAACCGGCTACCATTACCTAGCCGGCGTGGGAGTTATTAATATTATTTATTCATAATATATTAATCAGCATGACCAGATCGTCCGTAAAGTTTATAAAAACACGCAGCTAAAATATCGGTTAATATCAGTTAAGATAATAATAATAAATAACTCCCCACACTTGTTAAGATAGTATGTAGTGTAGTGTAGTAGAAATTCTCTTTAAGCAGGCGTAGCGTTGTAGCTCGTAGCGGCGGCGTAGCATCGTAGACGATGACGTAAAACCGTAGCAGGTTCTTATTAATTAAAATAATAATTTCTTATTACTAGTTCGCCCTGTGGTCGAAATTCAGCCATAATATCTCATTAACCCCCTTACTAATAAACGCTGTATAAGCTTTGAATAATACAGTGTTTTGTCTTCTTCAATCGAATTAAAAATGTCACTTGTGTGACGGGAACAAAACACTGTATTATTCAAAGCTTATACAGCGTTTATTAGTAAGGGGGATAATGTTTAATTTCGAAATTTGTAATCGTTATTTTGTTTCTCAGATAGAAAAAAATATGGTGACAGATTGACAAACATCAACGAGTAAAAAAGTTGTATCCATCAACGCACAGTCGTGTGTATTTATTTGAGGTAGTGTGTTATTATTTTTATTAATTTATGTATTTCTTAGCGTTATTTTAAAATTTATTAGTTTTCTGCACACCCTCCTCTTAATAAACTTTAACTGAGTCAAATATCACATTCCTCCGTTCGCATTATTCTTATTAAACTGTAAAGTGTTTGCTTTACGTACTAATAAAATATTATTTAGATGATTATTTTACAATTAAGTTTTACAATTTCTAATAATAAAGAAAAGTCGGAAAGTAATAACAAATCTAACAACATCAAAGTATTTTCAATGTAAACGGTTTCCGATAGCATTAAAACAATTATTCACACGTTCGAGCCATTCTCGTTTCAAAGTAGATTTTCCAATGATCAGTCTGTGCCTAAAATAATCTGAATTAAATATTCAAATTTGAAAGTGCAGTCTCGTGTCTGGCTGTCACTGCAGTCGGCGAATGAACACGTCGGGTATTCCAACATCGGGACATCGAACGGAAATAACCAGCAAGTTTGGACACGCCTCATGGCTTGAATAAAATACACGCTATTTACACTGTTTCCTCGATGCACTTTAAGTTCTATTTAGAGCTAGCGCAATTAAGAAATTTCGTTTATTTATAAACAGGACCATATCAGGACATGTCTATGAAGGATAAATTATCTCAAAAGTTATTTGAATGCTCAAAATAATTTTCCTAAAGAGTTTTTAGCATGACCTTCTTCAGAATCAAAACCTACAAATTTCTATCTCATAGAACTTAGAAATGCCAGGGGGACCAACTTAGACCTAAACCACTTTGGAGGCTGCTACTCGAAAATACTTAACTTTATAAAAAAAGTCTTGCCTTTATTTAATAAGACCTATCCGTGGATACTCCACACGATGAGTTAGAATCCTTATCCTCACTTCACATGTATGGAGAGCTATACCTAAAATATAAAAGTTATTATTATTTTGTGATACCAAAACTGAGATCAATCTATATTTATACCAAAACTTTATCCATTTATTATCACTTTATTTTTACAAAAGTAAAAAGAGCGGACAGACGGATGGATCGAGCGAAACTAATTATAAGGGTTCCTTGTACCACTGTCCACTGAACCTTAAAAAAGGTATTGCACGGTTGGAATATTTGATATCAATTATTAATTTCTCATTATTCTAACTCTTATTTTTATGTAAAACAATGAGATGGAAATATATCTTTTAATAATAGGTACCTAATGCTCGAAGAACTTGTGTTACGGAGACCAGACATCCGGAGTTTAATTTATTGTTTTATACTATAATATATTTAATATTTTATTATACCTACACATATTTAATACATATTACACATCTACGACTCAGTAATACAGAAAACCTTTTATTTCTTCGGCGGGATTGAACCCACTACCTCCTTGGTCTAGTGGTTCGAGCATTGGCTCTCGACTCGGAGGTCGTGGGTTCGATTCCCGCATTGGAACAACAAAAAAATGTTGTTTCCAAGTTTGGTTAGGACAATGCAGGCTGATCACCTGATTGTCTGACAAGAAAGATGATGATCCATGCGTCGGATGGGCATGTAAAAAGTCGGACCTGCGCCTGATCTCTCGCCAGTCGTGTCGGTTATCTGTCCCACTGGATTATGAGAGTAGAAGGAAGAGAGAGTGCTCTATCAGACTCTTTCACGCAAAAACTACTGAACAGATTTTGATTTGGTAGTAGTTTAGACTCTATACTAACATACAGTCTTACTTTATACTTTTTGTCCCGAAAAATAAATGTTTTCCAGTGGGAAATTGTACTTACGTCACCGGAGCCGCGGAAAAAGCTATATATGCTATATATTATAATATGTCACCGTAAAATTGTAAAAACCGTTAGATTGTAAAATAACTAACGAGATTGTAAAAATATGTCGAAAGATTAAAAACTATATTAAATTTATAATCTAACGAGAAATAATGTGTTTAATTATATGCAGCATATTCGTGTCGGATGTCTATCAACATTTTACAATTTTACTAGTTTTATTACAATCTAACGGTTTTTACAATTTTACGGTGACATATATAAGCTATTATAAGCGGGAAAATACATACAAACAGAGTAATATGATAGGCTATATGTAAGTCAACGAGTTTCACAAAGTCAGCCACTCCAAATGTGCTGCGAGCGAACTCATGTTATATGAGAGTTTCCAATCACACACTTACATATTTATAACAAAGTTTAACAAGAAAAATTACAAATTCAAGGAACATGATCAGTTGGTATTCGATTTTCTTTCCTATATCACTTTTCCTTAATATAATAATATAAGGGAAGATGGGATAAGTTAAAGTGGGGGGTAGTACTATATGCTTTTCACTTGTTCCCAATAGACCGAGCACATCCGTTCTAGCATCTAAAGTTCGGCCGGTGTGATAGTTGTGAGACATATGAGTTTTTAAAATATCTGACGTCATTGTTTTATTGAAAATAACCTAACCAAGATCATGTAAAGAAATGTCTAAGGTTCCGTAACTATCAACGCCGGCTGATTACTCGAAAATAGTCGACTTGCTTTTATTTAAAAGGACCAATTCAACGATATTCCACACAATAGGCAATCGGACAATTTTTTTTTATTACATAAATGAATAATACTCTTAAATATGAGTAACTTCTCAGAAGAAACCGTATATCAAAAGTCAATATTTTCAAAGGTACAGCGATTTGTATAAAAAATTTCGCGAGCCTCCTAAAAACGCTCCATACTAAAGTCGACCTAAAAATGACGTCACTTGTATATGAAGTAGTATGAAGTAGTATATGAAGTATATGGCCGCAGGAATATATTTGTAAATATCTCCGATATTTGTGCGTTTAAGTTCATACTTACCATAATGAATGTTTTTGTATATGATGTGAGTAAACTAATGATGTAGGTTTTGTTTACCAATTTTGCAAAAAAAAAATTTTTTTTGGTACTGGAACGGAGCGAAATTTTGTATACAAATCGCTGTACCTTTGAAAATATTGACTTTTGATATACGGTTTCTTGTGAGAAGTTACTCATATTTAAGAGTACTATTCATTTATGCAATAAAAAAAAATCAGTCCGCTTGCCTATGGGGTAGGTAGAATGAAAAAATATTTTTCATCCCCACTTCACACATATGGAGAGCCACCAATGAAATATAAAATAATTTCTTATTTTATGATATTAAAACCAAGATCAACACACATTCTATAGATATACCAAATTTCATCAATTTATTTTCATAAGTACAGAAGCTAGAAGCGCGGGCAAACAGACAGACGGACGGACGGAGCGAAACTTTAAGGATTTCTTAAGTATTACAGAACCCTAAAAAGGTAATTTGAGTTGTTACTCTTAAATATTCTTAAAAAGATTATAATATGGGATAAAAAACAATAATTTCAAGAATCTCACTATATTCAATAATTCACACGTTCATAGTATAATAAAGTGGCTTACTTCGATTGGTTAATTTATTTATTTATTTTATTGTATTCGGAAAACTAACATCTTACAGATTATTACAATGATGATACATTTATAGACACCATAAAACCAATTAAAAGTTTTCACTGTGAACACAACTTATCAATCATTGGTCAATTATGATTTTTTTTTTACATTTCACTGCCTTCTTAAGGCCAATAGACTATAGTAATTTTACGTACGACCGACTGGACGTAACGAGCAATAATTTGTTTCACATCAAATTTAATATACCAGTTAACCATATTAGATTATATACTTTACAATCTTAAAAAAATAAAATATATTTACAACCGAACGTATAACTGCATCCTTTCTTGGAAGTTGGTTAAAATCACATTTTTCAAATCAAATCAATTTATTTCCAAGAAATTGGTACAAAGGTGTTACATATTATGTTTATGTTACAATTTCTGCCTCCAGGGCGTGGAAATATCGTCTATTCCTATTTAAAACTTATTAAGGTACTGTTACAAGTTAATCACAGTTAATAAACGAGATATAAATCGAAGCAACACAAGTCAAAGATTAGTAAATATAAAACGAATTAATTAATAATCTACTAAATAACAATGATAATATCAGTTCTGCAAATCAAAATATAATAAACTATGTAAAAAAAAATATCAAAATGTCAATCTTAAAACTATACATTAGAATGTCTGTCTAATCTTATTATTCTATAAGTCAAAATATAAAAAAAATTAAGTATAAAATGTCTTTTTTTTATCATAAAATACAATTCTTATATTATTAGTTTTAAAGTTTATTATTACAATTTAAATTTTCTTGTGACCATTACGTCATTAAAAAAGTCTTGGGTAGTATAATAACATTTATCCAACAACCAGGCAAATAATTCTTTTTTAAATTTGTTATACATATTATTATTATTATTTTTAATTCTATCAGGAATATTATTGTAGATTCTAATTGTCATACAGTATGCGTTTTTACTATTTATCATCAGTCTTTGTGTCGGTATTACAATTTTATTAATGTTTCTATTATTTCTTGTGCTACCATGGGTTTTTTTCTCAAATAAAAATTTATGTCTCTCCACAAATAGACACGCTTCTAATATGTACAAACTAGCGAGGGGGAGTATATTAAATTTTTGAAAAAGAGGTTTACAATGTGTTGTACGGTCCACACCTGCTATTGCTCTTAAACATTTTTTTTTGTATTATAAATGCTCTGCTTACGTCCACTGAGTTTCCCCATAGTACAAGACCATATCTTAACGTCAATGAGACGTAACCATGATATGCTGTTAAAGCTGCTTCTTTAGATACAATATTTTTAATTCTTCTAAGAGCATATATAAATCTATTAAGTTTATTGCATATAATATCTATATTTTCTTTCCAATTTAAATTCGTATCTATAGTGAAACCTAGAAAAGTAGTTGAAGATACACATTTTATGGGCTTAATTGTATTTTCTAAGCTGTTATCCTCATCAAGTGTTGGTTTATGGAATTTAACAATTTTTGTTTTATCGAGGTTAACCTGCAAATTATTAGTGCTAAGCCAGCTTGTAACATTTTTTAATTCATTTTGGATTTCTCGGTTTAAATCATTTTTGTAACATTTTATTAATAAAGTGGTGTCATCAGCAAACATAAAACAATTATGTTTAGTAACATATGGCAACTCGTTTATATAAATGAGGAACAGGGTAGGCCCTAAAATACTTCCCTGTGGTACTCCACTCCTATTTACTCTATACTCAGATCTATAAGTAATGCTTCTGTTATGTTTAATTTTGTTATTTCTGTGCATTGTTTTCTGTCAGTAAGATATGTTTTAAACCAATTATATGCATTCCCTCTAATACCATATTTTTCCATTTTATTCAATAGACGCTTGTGATTAACAAAATCAAATGCTTTGCTCAAATCAAGAAAAACAGCCGCTACTGATAGTTTTTTGTCAATCGCATCAGTTATTTCTTTTACTAACGAAAAATTATTAGTAAAAAACATCAAGTTTATTATATGTATTTTTTTACTAGCTATCCCGACATACAAATTCTACCGTTACTATGAACTGGAATTAAATACACATACAACACACTCAAAAACTACGTCAACATCTACACCTACACCTACCTACTTACCAGTGGCGAAGGGTTCCTATAACTCCATTCCTATCGGCTTCCCTTGTCACTTACCTTTTGCAAACCTTCATAGAAATCCCTACCTATTATACAGTCTCCGGCTTCCCTATGAAGGAGGAGCAGCCTTCGCCACTGCTACTTACTAACCTACCTACGGCCGATCTTTTTTTTATTGTTTCTGTTTTGCAGTCCAACCAAACAGTTATAGAACCTATAAATATTTGACAGCCAAGTGACATTAGAGATCCAAACTTACGCTGCCAAGTGCAAGGGTATCTATAAGCAGCGTGATTTCTCAGAAAATGTTAGTCATATTCCTATGAATATACATATACGAAAATACATGTAATAATTAATAATAACATGTATTTTCTTATTAGTTATTATTAATTATTACATGTATTTTCTGTAAAATTACAAAAAATATGTATACTGCATACACTGCGTACAGATTTTTCGTGGGTTGTAACATAAAAAAGGTTGAGGAACGATGGTCTATAGTATAAATTATAAATACATAATGTTAAACTTATAACATACATAATATTTAGCAAATATATTTGATAAAAGGCTTTAAGGTTAAGCACAAGTTATCTTAGGTATTAAGGAATTACACCGACATAAATTCACCGTTGCAAGTGGACAGGTTTATATTTACCGAGTTCCTTGGGCGGCCACCAGGGACGCATAAGGTGCGAGGACACTGCCATTAACTTGCTGTAAACTTACGTGCGCTCTACAGAGGTATAAAAACGTATAGCTCGACATTTTTCACTTGATCGATGAAAAACTTCAAACTACTGTAGAATTATTTTTATTTTTTGCAAAACTAATGCGCTATAGTGGTAACACTCTACAATCCTAAAATTAGTAGTATAATTCTTTTGCAAACGTAAAATAAAAATTATAATTTAATTACAACCTTTTATTGTCGGGTCCAAATTGGAAATTCACCCATATGGATTATGGACTAAACAATCAATATACTCGTACCTTAATAGAGGACATACAATTTTGCTTTTCGAATCAATAGAAAAATATATTATTGTAATAGATATGCCCTCGATTCCAAAGTCTAAACCACAACCGTACCACATTCCATCAAAACCTGTTATGTAGTTATGGAGTAAAAGAGTCACATAAACATAGATATACAAGTAAGTAGACTACGTAAGGATTCTAGGAAAATACGTTCTTCTACAGTCAAAGGTTCGTAGTACATGTACGAGGATCAGAAACTACACGACTGATTTTGATGTAATTAGGCACAGATTAACCCCCTTACTAATAAACACTGTATAAGCTTTGAATAGTTATACAGTGTTTTGTTCACATCACACAAGTGACATTTTGAATTCGATAGAAGGAGACTGTTGTATATGTTTAACTAAAGGAACAGGGATCGTCTTATGTCATGTTGCTAGGCAACGGGAATAAACATTCTATTTTATTGCATGCTGTGGTATCATTTCCTTTTGCACAAATTAGCGCATATATAACAGTGGCGACGAGGATTTAAACTAAATATTGTGAATAAAGCGGTGTAGTAACGCATAATGTCGTTTTCGTATGGAGTCCTGCCGGTATTTGACCATTTCGCACAAGATTGGAAAAGCGTCAAAGGGCGCTTGTTGCAATGGTTTATAGCGAACGACGTTACTAAAAGTGACACAACCGGAATTAAACAGTATTGCTATATTGCTAAGTGCTTTGAGTGATGCCACATTTAAGCTCGCGTCGGATCTCGCATTGCCGAAAAAGATCGAGGATGTTGCCTTCGAGGAAATTATAGCTCTGCTAGATAAGCATTTTATCTCAAAATGTCACGGTTTTAGTGCATTTCCTTTTGCACAAATTAGCGCATATATAACAGTGGCGACGAGGATTTAAACAAAATATTGAGAATAAAGCGGTGTAGTAACGCATAATGTCATTTTCGTATGGAGTCCTGCCGGTATTTGAGCATTTCGCACAAGATTGGAAAAGCGTCAAAGGGCGCTTGTTGCAATGGTTTATAGCGAACGACGTTACTAAAAGTGACACAACCGGAATTAAACAGCGTGCTATATTGCTAAGTGCTTTGAGTGATGCCACATTTAAGCTCGCGTCGGATCTCGCATTGCCGAAAAAGATCGAGGATGTTGCCTTCGAGGAAATTATAGCTCTGCTAGATAAGCATTTTATCTCAAAATGTCACGGTTTTAGTGAGCGACACAAATTCTATTCGGAGGCACAAAAACCAGGCGAGACGCATATACAATGGGCGGCCCGACTCAGAGGGCTTACGGCGGACTGCGGCTTCAGCGACGTAGAGGAGGCGCTGAGGGATCGCTTCGTCATGGGAATGACAGCATGTCCGGAAAGAGCGAAATTGTTCGAGCAGGACATTGCGACATTGACCATGTCGAAGGCAGTAGAGTTGGCCGAGAGCGGGCGATGCGCGCGGCCTGCGGGCGGAGTCGTCGGGGCTCCCGTGTGCGGCGTCGCGCAGGTGTACAGCGTACGGCAGGGCGAGCACACTGCACAACGGCGGCGTCGCGGGCTCCGTCAGCGGCGCCGGGCAGGTCAACAGCGTGCAGCAGGGCGGGCAGAGCAGCGGCACGAGCAGAGAGAGGTGCTCCGTGTGCGGCCGTAGGAACCATGCTTCATCTCAATGTCGGTTCAGAAAATATAAGTGCAAGAAGTGTAATTCCCAGGGGCATTTACAGAAAATGTGCAAGGGGTTAAATTTCATGGGAGCCGATAAGATGAATGGGGATGATGACAATGACGGTGAGTTGTTTGTCATACGTTCTGAGCGTGGCGAACCTATGGCAGAATTTATAACAATTGATAATGTTCAGATGAAATTTGAAATAGATAGTGGGTCTGCTGTCACCGTAATTTCTGAGGCTACTTATCAACGATATTTTAGCGATAAACCGTTAGTAGGAACAAATAAACGTTTGTTTACATATACCGGTGCTAAGATTGGTTGGGTAAGTAAGGTACGGTTGGCGGTGACGTACGAGCAGCGCACCCGCGAGCTCGACGTGTACGTGGTGCGGGGCGGAGGGCCGCCGCTCCTAGGTCGAGATTTCATATTATCTTTGTTTAACTTACATTTGACAACTTGTAATTTTGTGTCTAGTGTAAATAATTGTGTACAGAACTTAGAACGCGAGTACCCGGAAGTTTTTTCTAATAAATTAGGGACATTTAATAAATATAAAATTAAACTGAGGCTCCGAGATGACGCTAAGCCAATTTTTTTCAAAGCGCGTCCATTGGCATTTGCGTTGCGCGATAAGATAGCTGAGGAGTTGCAGCGGTTAGTCGGGCTCGGTATATTGACACCTGTCGAGCACTCGAGGTACGCGTCGCCCGTGGTGCCCGTGCTCAAGCGCGACGGCTCGGTGAGGTTGTGCGTCGACTACTCCGTGTCGATTAATAAGCAATTAGTCGTCGAACATTATCCTTTGCCCACGGTGCATGAATTGTTTTCACGCTTGTACGGGGGGGAACAGTTCTCTAAACTCGACTTGTCTATGGCGTACAATCAGTTCGTACTCGATGAGGATAGTCAGGAGATAACGTGCATCAATACACACCGCGGGTTGTTCAAATATACTCGTATGTCGTTCGGCTTGACCAGCGCGCCGTCTATTTTCCAGCGCGCAATGGAGGGTGTACTCGCGGGTATGGATGGTGTTTTGTGTCTGCTCGATGATATTTTAATAACAGCTTCGAACAGAGTAGAGCACATGAGAAGGATTCACGCTGTACTAAAGAGACTGCAGGACGCGGGGCTTACGCTACAGAGGAGTAAGTGTGAATTTTTTAAGGATGAAATCAGTTATTTAGGATACGTCATCAATAAAAACGGTTTAAGGAAGTCGCCGGACAAGGTTAAGGCTATTGTGAATGCGCCTAGGCCGGTCAATGTCAGTAGGTTACAGTCATTTTTAGGTTTAGTCAATTATTATAGAAATTTTGTTCCCGGGGCTTCATCATTGCTGACTCCTCTGTATGAACTATTAAAAAAGGTACTAAATGGACATGGACGGCGGCGCATGAACACGCATTTTTACCCGACTGCGCGACGCAAAGGAGTGGTAATGTGTTTATCAGCCTATGTATGTATGTATGTATGTATGTATGTATGTATGTATGTTCCTTTGAAGCACTATACAGACCAAACGCCTGGGCCGATTTTTATGATTCACACGTCAATCGATTCCTCTTAGTCCGGCGAGTGTCACTAAAGACATGACGTTGGTGTAAATTCAATATGGCGACTACTGGACGTCATATTGTGAAAATTAAAAAAATGAAAGTCAACAAACTATATCAAGTGGGGTATCGTTGAATAGGTATTTAAAAATCATTGTTAGTTTTCTCTCAACATTTTTCGATTTGACTGACCGTTTAGGGTCTATATCGATTTAAAGTTGCGTAACAACCATTCTCACATTCCAGTGCAATTGTGATATAGTACTGATGCTGATAGGAAATCCAGTCTGGTAAATAGCTAGCTAGGTACTCATAACTAAAAAGTATAAAATAAAAAATAATAATTTAAAAAAATTAAAAACCCGACTGCGTAAAAAGTGAACCAAACTAAGTACATAATTAAAACTGAAAAGAAAAAAACAAGTACTTAGATATCCGGTGGTCTAGAATTTTTTTTTTTTTTATGAAATAAGGGGGCAAACGAGCAAACGGGTCACCTGATGGAAAGCAACTTCCGTCGCCCATGGACACTCGCAGCATCAGAAGAGCTGCAAGTGCGTTGCCGGCCTTTTAAGAGGGAATAGGGTAATAGGGGAGGGTAGGGAAGGGAATAGGGTAGGGGATTGGGCCTCCGGTAAACTCACTCACTCGGCGAAACACAGCGCAAACGCTGTTTCACGCCGGTTTTCTGTGAGCCCGTGGTATTTCTCCGGTCGAGCCGGCCCATTCGTGCCGAAGCATGGCTCTACCACTTATATTATCCATTATTCGACAGCCAATCTAATTTTTCAATGGATCCTGACTGTTTAGTTGTTATGTTCCAATAGTATTAATTCAATAATATATTATAGAATTCTAGACCACCGGATATCTAAGTGCTTGTTTTTTTCTTTTCAGTTTTAAATATGTACTTAGTTTGGTTCACTTTTTACGCAGTCGGGTTTTTAATTTTTTTTAATTATTATTTTTTATTTGGCATTTCAATCCAAACGCGAAGTTAATATTGACAGTGGACGCCTCTCCGAGCGGGCTCGGTGCGGTGTTTTCGCAGGTGGACGAGACGGGGGCGGAGCGGCCTATTTCCTTTGCATCTCATACACTTAACTCTGCGGAGAAACGGTATTCGCAGATTCAAAAAGAGGCAACAGCAATAATATTTGGGGTTAAACGTTTTCACCAATATTTGTATGGTAGATCGACACCTTTCACTTTGCGCACGGACCACAAACCTTTGATTTCAATTTTTGGACCATATAAAGGTATACCAGAGGTATCTGCTAATCGGTTGCAACGATACGCTATGTTTTTAAGTGCTTACAATTACAACATTGAGTACGTTCGCAGTGCCGACAACTGCGCCGACTACCTCTCTCGGGCTATCTTGCCGGATGTGCAGTCGGTTGAGGCGACCGGTGGACCGGACGATGTCGACAGGGCATCTTATATTAATTTTATAATTAATGGTGATATACCTGTAACCATTAGTAGAGTTCGCGTGGAGACTTTAAAAGATCCTTTGTTACAAAAAGTAAAAAATTACATAATGATCGGTTGGCCTAAAAAGGTTGTTGATGATAGTCTGAAATCTTTTCATTTATGTAGAGCACAATTATCCTATGAAAATGGATGTATAATGCGCGGTCATAAGGTAGTCATACCTGAAACACTCAAATCTGAAGTTTTAACGGAGTTACATAGATCTCATTTTGGTATGGTTAAAACTAAAGCCGAGGCCCGGTCGAGGCTTTGGTTTCCGGGTATAGACGGCACGATAGAGTCCATGATAAGGTCGTGTGCGGTGTGTTCACAGTTGCGGCCATCTCCGCCGCGCGTCCCGCCCGCACCCTGGCCCTATCCAAAAAATTCTTTTGAAAGAATACATATAGACTTCCTAGGACCAATTCATGCACGTACGTATTTAGTAGTAGTTGATGCACATACAAAATGGGTAGAAGTGTATCAATGCAACAATACGGGTTCTAGCGAGGTGATATCAAAAATGTACGAGTACATGTCTCGTTTTGGGTTGCCGATCACTATAGTAAGCGATAACGGGACGGGGTTCACGTCGTACGAGTTTCAGAACTTTTGTGTAAGCAATGGCATAACACATGTAATATCGCCGGCCTATCACCCCGCGAGTAATGGGCAAGCAGAAAGTTTTGTAAAAATTATTAAAAAAGGGATTAAATCAACTTTATTGTTAACAAATAACACGGAACAACAAAAAAAGTTGTTGAAATATTTATTTGATTATAGAAATTCTGTACATTCTGCCACATGTTTGTCACCGGCTCGAATGGTGTACGGTCGGAACTTGAGGAGTCGCCTTGACTTAATAAATCCCAACTCGCCCTCGTTATCATCGTCATTCACATCTGGTGTAAACAAAAATCAGTGTTTGCAGAGTAACGGGGGAGACAATAGAAAAATAAAATGTTTTGGACCGGGAGATGAAATATTTTATAAAAAATATTTAAACAATAATAAGTTTGTGTGGGAACGAGGCACTATTTTAGGAAAAGTTGGCAAGTTGTTTATTTGATTTTTGATCATCAAACGTCATCGCATGTTAAGAAACATAAGAACCAGATAGTTCTGCATACAAAGGCAGGATTTTTGGACAATGTGTTCAATTCAGAACTCGAAAACACGACAGGGGAAAGAGATAGAAAACAGAATGATGAGGTTCTTTTGCCTAATATTATTAACAGCACCTTGTCTTCAAGAAATCCCACCCGATTGTTGAGAGACATTCCTCGTGTAGATTATAGAAGTTATTTATAAGTTAAGTTTGTAATATACTAAGATGTTATTTTGTTTTGTTTAATATGTTAGGTTAGATAGTTAATATTTTACTTTAAATTTAATACATTATTTAGATTCCTTTGTACGATATTCCTTTTTACTATGGGGGAGAAATGTTGTATATGTTTAACTAAAGGAACAGGGATCGTCTTATGTCATGTTGCTAGGCAACGGGAATAAACATTCTATTTTATTGCATGCTGTGGTATCATTTCCTTTTGCACAAATTAGCGCATATATAACAGAGACAAAGCACTGTGTAACTATTCAAAGCTTATACGGCGTTTATTAGTAAAGGGGATAGAGTAGAACATGGGGATAGGCGATTGATTACTTGTTATCGCGGCTAAATATACGGTCCCTGCAGGATTTCCATTTGCGCGCAGAGATTCGCGGGCATCGTCAAGTATTAAAATATACTAATTGTAGATCGTATCGTCATATAAAAACCAATAACATAATTCCACTTAGGAAACAAGTCGGCTACAAAATATTTACTTCGCTATTGCCGTATTTACGAGCCCGAATGATCGAACACCACGAACGTTTCGCAGAGAAATATTTTAAAACATTTCATAACATTTAGGTACGTACTTTAATTTCGAGTGAGTACTTCCGCGAAATTTTATAAGACTGAAATTATTTTATGGTATATTTTATGCTTTTATAAAACATTATTTCTGTTTCTGTGTTAAGTCAAAGGTACAGTCAAATATATTGATCGTTTAGCAGTTTTATATACTTTTTTAAATTGGTCATGTTACTAAACACAACTCTAAACGAATGACGCTAACGAATAACGAAATAAAGGGTAAATGCAGACCTTAAATAATACAGAAAATATTTAACACTCACTTTGATGTAACTGAAGTCCGAAATTGAATTTTCAAAGTTTGAGTCAGCGATTGCGGTTTTACGTTGAGGAGTCAAAAAATCACCTTACAGGTTTCAAATTCTCAGTATTTAATTTATAATATTTTTCAGTTTAAGTAATATAATCCTACTAATTTTATAAATGTGAGTTTATTACTCTTTCACGCAAAACTATTGAACGGATTTCGACGGAGATGGAATTTTGTATGGTAGTAGCTCTGGATTAACATATACTTATGGTCTAAGATACGAACTAAGGTCGACCTTCACTGATGTGTTAACCAGATGAAAGTGATATTTTATCAAATAAAATAAGTTTCTGAACATAATTTAATTAGGCAACCCCTTAAAAAATGGTCAAGACTATAATTAATTCAAAGTATTTTTTTTTAGTAAATACAACGTGTGACATATAAGGTAATATCCATCCGAAACCCATGAAACTGAACAACTTTCTCCGAGGAACAAAGGTCGAAATATGAAAAAAAAAATTTGGTTCTCCCATACTAATTTGATTAGCTGACCATGCGGTTTATATGGGAGGTCCAAATTTTTTTTTCATATTTCGACCTATGTTCCTTGGGAAAAGTTGTTCAGTTTCATGGGTTCACTGGGTTTCGAATGGATATACCTTATATGTCACACGTTATATTTACTTTTTAAAAAAATATTCTTTGAATTAATTATAGTCTTGACCATTTTTTAAGGGGTTGCCTAATTTAAATGTGTTCAGAAACTTATTTTATTTGATAAAATATCACTTTCATCTGGTAAACACATCAGTGAAGGTCGACCTTAGTTCGTATCCTCTACTATTAGGATACTTTTTATCTCGAAAAAGTATAGTGTTCCCGTAAGATACTGTATTTACGCGGGCGAAGCCGCGGGCAACAGCTTTGGACAAAATATCGAAGTCATTAACGATTACCATGATCGTGGTCGTGAATGACCTCGACGTTGATGTGACCTGAAATAAATTATTAGAAAAAAATTAAAGCAATTCCTATTTTGTCACATACTAGCTTTTTCCCGCGGCTCCACCCGTATAAATACAGTATCCCACGGGAACACTACTTTTTGGGATAAAAAGTAGCCTATAGTCCAGAGCTTAAACTACCTACCATACCGAATTTCATCAAAATCCGTTTAGTAGTTTTTGCGTGAAAGGATAACAAACATCTATCCAATCGTCCATCCATTCATCCTCCCAAATTTTGACATTTATAATGATACGATTATATTAAATACGCGAAGCAGTCGTAGAAGGCGAATAAAGGATATCCGCCGGATAAGAGGACACACATCTTCCTATCCCGCTTGGACTCCTGTAACCATTTCATGGCGGATAGGTTTTATTGTGAAACTAATAGGTAAAAGAAAGAACCTTAAAAACTTGAAAGTTTAAAATTAAATATATATTTCTACCTCTAGCCGACCTAGTAAAAATAAATGTTTTAAATATAACCATGTCATGTTCTTGTAAACAGCAGTGTGTTATATAAATAATGTTCATATTACGCTGGATCGCGTGTTTCGTTGTGCAATGAAAAATTACTGGACCGAGTACAGCTAGCAACGAACTACTCGTGAATTCTAGATGTAATAAAAAGGGACTTGAAACATTAGACATCCCGAGTGAATTCGTTTGGAAAAATTCTGCCTTTTCAGGATCCTTGTAACCCGCCGGGATAGGATCCGTTCTAGAACAATCTTATTGGTGAATGAATTATTCAAATCGGATAAGTGTTTCCGTGGTAGCCGGTTGCGTATTAACTCACCATCGTATTTCCGCGGTAATATCGAAAAAAAAACCGGCCAAGTGCGAGTCGGACTCGCGCACCGAGGGTTCCGTACAAAAAGTAATAAGTTTATATTTATTAAAAAATATATATTTTGTAATGTAACTAAAAATTTAAGGTTTTCGGAATTTTTCCTTTATGTGTGCTATAAAACGTTGCTTCATGCCAAATTTCAAGATTCTAGGTCGACTGGAAGTACCCTTTAGGTTTTGATTCCCTTGCGAGTACTTGCGAGTTTCAAAATATGCAGCTTAAATTGCTGTTTCTTTTGATTGCGTTGACATAGAAGTTTGATTTTGTTACAGCTTAAAGGTATTATAGACCTGAGTATTTGGTATGAATTTCAATTTAATACCTCTACGCGTTTATGAGGAAATGGGTAGTAAGTTTAAAATTATTAAAAAAAAAAATATTATGTGATGTAACTAAAAATTAGATGGTTTTCGTAATTTTTCCTTTATCTATGCTATAAGACGTTGCTTCGTACCAAATTTCAAGATTCTGAGTTCACGGGAAGCACCCTGTAGGTTTTGATTCCCTTGCAAGTGTCGAAAATTTGCGGCATAAACGGCTGTATCTTTTGATTGCGTTGGCTTAGAAGTTTGATTTTTTCACAGCTTCAAGGGACAGTAGACCTGAGTAATTGATATAAATTTCAGCTTCATACCTCCACGCGTTCCTGAGAAAAAGGGTCTTGACAGACGGACGGACGGACAGACGGACAACAAAGTGATCCTATAAGGGTTCCGTTTTTTCCTTTTGAGGTACGGAACCCTAAAAAGCAACACATTTTAGGTCTAGCCTTCACCTCAGCGCAAAGTGCAACGAAGTAACATTTTCTTAGCATTAAATAACGAGATTAAAACCGGCCAAGTGCCACGTAAATAATATTTATTTTATTTAACTTTCTTTTAATATTTCTTTTTATTATGGCGGTAACAGAAGTTTCAACTCTCTAGTGTAAAGTCCTCTCTGAAATCTTTATTCATATCCAGTTATTAAAACTTCAAATAAATAATATACAATTATTTATTTGAAGTTATATTATTTATACAAATTATTTATTTGAAGTTATTAATAACTTCAAATAAATAATTTGGTTATTTATTCTCCATAAATTAACATAACATGTGCCTCCATGGCCGTCTCCCGGTAATAATGCCAATACAAAACAAGCGACGATACTGATCTTGCATTTTTTATACAAATTGAACATGGCACTGAATATTATTTCTTATTCCTAAGAAATAAACCATAAAATCATTTCATCTCATAACCAAATAATAATAATTATATATTAATGCACATTTAAACCATTCATTGCACGTTTACATATTATTAATTAGAAGTATTTTATGAATCCTTCAACAGTTCAACTATAAGCTTACACTAGCTACCGCGGTTCACGAGATACAACCTGGTGACAGACAAACAGACGGACGGACGGACGGACATACAGCTAAGTCTCAGTAATAGGGTTTTACCCTTTGAGTACGGAAATCTAAAGGTCAATTCACTATACGTATACACTATCCCCCTTACTAATAAACACTGTCATAAGCTTTGAATAGTTATACTATGTTTTGTTCCCGTCACACAAGTGACATTTTTAATTCGATTGAAGAAGACAAAACACTGTATAACTAATCCAAGCTTATGACAGCGTTTATTAGTAAGGGGGTATAAGTACAAAGGAAATCAAACGATACGCGGCGCTGCATTTTTAAGATAGTATTCAAAATTCGCGTATCGTCTCCTTTGGGTGTGAACTGGGCCTCTAGTCAAGATGCATTCGATAATTTCGACGGTGAATTTCGAAATCAAAAATGTATGGGATTTGACATAAGTCATCAAAATCAAAATATGAATATGTCAAAATATGAATATATCAACTTTTTTATACTTATAAATATATCATTAATATAATAATTTAGTTGAAGTGGTTAAGTGCGAGACGCTCTCAGCTAAGAGTGCTCAGCACTGCGCTTTGTAAGCGTAACGTGAGAGACCATATACGTGGTGACTACTTACACGTATTGCTAAATCTACTTTTTTCTTAATTATATTCTTGCAAATATGTAGAAATCTAGGTGCCGAATTCGTATGTATAGAAATGCTAAATATCTGCATAATATTAGATTTAATCTAATAGTTACACAAATTAGATTAATCCTAATATTAAGTAACTATTACCTTCCAGCAAATTACTTCTAATTATTTCTTCAACTCTTGAACCTATAGGTATAAGATAATAATTTCGCAATATACATACTTTGTACTATTATTAGTTAGAACAAAATATTTGAGTATCGTTAACAAATGAAACAGTTGTCGCCTTAAAAAATCCAGTAGTAAAAAAAAATATACATCAAAAGCGGCTAACTTGGGCTAACTCTTGGCTAACTGCTGTTTTCGTTTACAACCCCCAATGCATAGTCGTTTCTAAAAATTATTAGCTTCAAATGACAGTTGAACTAGTGCCTACATCGAATTTGGTAAATACATAATATTATACTTACTAAATTATATCAATACTTTGATGCTGATTTCGTAAGCTAAAACAAAGTTATTATTTATTTATTTATTTTGGAAAACCAACAGCTTATATAAAGTATAAATAGAGTCAGTATAAGATTACAGAAAGCCAATAATAGGTTTTCACTGATAGAAAAACAATATAAAAAAAAAAGAGCAAACTTAACTACTTAATTCTTAATTAGTTCATACATAACAATACTTATTCTTGATTGTATTTAATGTATTTTTTACAAATACAGGTGATACTAATAAAAGTGGAATTGTATAATAATTATGCTGCAAACAAACTATATCAGTCATTGACTATAAAAAAATTCTTATTAAAATCGGATCTAAGCTTTTTACTCTTGGTAGTATAAGGATCTAAATTGAGTTCTTTACAAAGAGTGTTAAAAGTTCTGCTCGCTCGCACCAGAAATGAGTTAGCTCTGTAGTTAGTGTTGTAGGCTTCAACTGTAAGTGGGGGAGTAAATCTTCTGGATCTGGTAGGTACAGTAAAATTTATTTTTTGGAGTAGGTCTGGACAATCAATTTCATTATTGATTATTTTCATAATAAAAGTGCAGTCTGAAATTTGTCGACGGTTAAATAATGGCATGATATGAAATTTTCTACAAAAAGCAATGTAATTGTCAGAATTATAAGTTATTTTAAGGCGGTAACATAAGAACCGCAAGAATCGTTTTTGAATTTTTTCGATTCTATCAACGTATTTTTTGTAGCAGGGATTCCATACTTGTGAGCAGTAATCAAGATGGCTCCTGACGAAGGTACAGTAAAGAATTTTTAACGTTTTAGCTAATTTGAAGGAAGAACTTACCCTCATGATGAAGCCCAGGGCTTTTGAGGCCTTCGCGATGATTTTATCTATATGGTCATCAAACATAAGTTTCTCATCATGATAGACACCAAGGTCTCGTACTAGAGTGCATCTTGGTATTTCTAGCCCTTTCAGGTGGTATGTAGCAAGGACTGGGTTTCTTTTTCTGGAAAACGTAGTGACAGAACATTTAGTAGGATTTAGGTCTAAATTATTGAGAGTACAATAGATGTCCAGTCGATCCAGGTCAGCTTTAAGTCTCTCGACGTCCTCGAGTGACGATATTGGCAGGAAAATTTTCATGTCGTCAGCGAAATAAAGATATCGAGAGTAGTGAAAGCATGAGTCAATGTCGTTTATAAAGATGATAAATAGGAGAGGTCCCAGTAGCGATCCCTGGGGAATACCACTAGGAATGGTAACCCAACTAGAAATATAATTATTAATGACTACTGCTTGTGATCGATTTTTAAGGTATGAGCAGAGCCATCGGTAAAGGTCACCTCTAATGCCAATGTTATAAAGTTTATTTTTAAGGATATTGTGATCTATACGGTCGAAGCATTTAGTATAGTCAGTATATATTACGTCTGTTTGGTTATTATTTTTGTCCATCTCATATGTCAAATATTCATTAAAAAGAATGAGGTTTGAGTGTGTAGATCGATTTTTTAAGAACCCATGTTGTGAATTGCTGAAAGAAGTTTTCAATGCATCATAAACTTGGTTGTAAACGAGACGTTCAAATATTTTGGCAATTACACAGAGCTTAGAGATCGGTCTATAATTAGTAACTTGAGAAATATCGCCTTTTTTATGTATGGGTGTTATAAACGCGGATTTCCAGACTTTAGGGACTGTGCATGAGATAAGTGACTTTTTAAAAAGCAAGAAAATTGGTATAGCTATAGTTTGATAACAACCAATTAAAAATTTTGGGTGCAAATAGTCCGGTCCAGCTGATTTGTTAGGGTCTAATGTCTTTAACTGAGATTTAACTGATTCTAAATTAATTTCGATTGAATTTAAGAATGTTATTGGGTCGTATATATTATCGGGATGTGAGATAGGTTGAGTACTATCATTGCAGCTAGTGATGTTTGCTGGATTTAAGAAAGACTCATAAAAATAATTTGAAAATGCGTTGCAGATTGATTCACCAGATGAAAAAGTGTTACCATTGTATACAAGGTTACTTGGAAGCATATTTGTCTTAGATCGATGTTTAACAAAACTCCAGAACTTCTTAGGATTTAGAGCGATCGATGATTCAGTTAGTGACAAATAATTAGAATAGCAGTCCGATTCCACTTTTATAACCCGATCACGCAACAGCTTAAAAGTTATCTGATCACTAATTCTACCATATTTTTTGAATTTGTTATGATACTTATATTATCCCATTAATAATGTGATGGATTAATTCATAGCTTACAAATAAATATATTTTATCAAGAGCCTCCAAAATTAAAAAAAAAAAGTCAGCAAATGAGTAAAGATTTCACCAGCAATCTTGGTAGTGATTAATCGACAAAGGATGTAACTTAAATCCCTAAACGCCTGAGGTATTTCCCCTGCAGATATCTCTGATCTAGAACTCTCTAATGACTTCAATGAATAATTATAGTAGATGTATATTGTATATGTATATCTATTATTTTTATTCATCATTTAAAATAATATTCTGAAATAAATTATATTGCCAGATGAATATATAGTATCATAAGATCCATTTCAGTAAATTTCTGTCCAAGGGCACCGAAAACGATGATCCAGGGCTTATTCGATTCGGAATGACCTCTAGAAACTTTTTGAAAAAAATTCAAGAGGGGCTCGGAAAAATTGCAAAAAAAAAAGTTTCTAGAGGTCTAAAGGATTTCGAATCGAATGAGCCCTGTTCATAATTTTCGGTGCCCTTGGACAGAAATTCACTGAAATATTGGATCTTGTGAATCAGACAAATATATCAAAATGTGAAGACATGCGTCAATAATAATTTCGTATGCAAATAGATACGAAATAAAAAGCCTATCACATTTCCAAATACCCATAAATTCTGTTTAATATTAAAAATAGCTCCCACGCCAAATTGATGGTGGCCGGTTTCATTGAAACTTTATAGGGCCCAAGTGTGTGCGCAGTAGGTACATAAGAACACTCTCTCTTCCTTTACTGTCGGAACCTAGTGAGACGGACTGACTGGCGAGAGATCAGGTGCAGGTCCGACTTTTACATGCCCATCCGACGCATGGATCATGTTTCTTGTCTGGCAATCAGGTGATCAGCATGCATTGTCCTAACCAAACTTGGAAACATTTTTTTAATGCAACGTGGGAATCGAACCCACGACCTCCGAGTCGAGATTCAAGATCTAAATCACTGAACCACGGAGGACTGTTATTCAGTTTACAAACGTAAATTCAGTCTACAAATGTCAAAAAAGTATGTTCACAGTACGATATGTACAGTACAGTACAGTACAGTACAGTAGGTGAACTCTAATATTCTCGCCGCAGCCCCGTCATCGAAAATCAGTGTAGCGTAAAAAAGAGCTGAATGTGGCTCTCCGGTCGAATAACCGCTGCGAATGAAAACCTCTCGATTGAAATGTTTATTCAAACACAATGGGATTATTATTTTTTTTTTTTAGAAAAAAGCAACGCAACGATACCAACTTAAACGTACGGCATTGATTCCGGTTAAAATAATTGGGTATATGATATTGAGTTACGTTAATTGAAAGTTGAAATATTTTTGGTTTATGTGCATAATATAGTTTTTCATCTCGATTATGTTTTAAAAAGCTAGCTTGAACTAAATCTACTGAAGTACTAAACTTACTATTAGGTCTAAATTTTTTAGTTATTTTTAGTTTATGTTATTACTAGCTGCATATCGGGAATTTAACCTACAATCTAAATGCACGGAATATATACTGCTTTATAACCTCAACAATTTCAAAATTAACTATATCCATTTGTCTCAGAACACCAGATGGCCGTTATTTCAATCAACAAAATCATACAATCAGAAACTCAAGAATAATACCCAGCATTCTCTCGAATTGTGTTATTGACAGAAGTAAATAGCCGAGAGAGCTGTTTTTTGCATGAAACTGAGTAGCCAGGTTTGTTCAGTCTATATCTCTGTCGATGGACTTTGTTCCTTTATCCAATTGTCGGCGACAAACTATTCTGTCGCAGCATTTTATGTTCTGCATCTCTTTTAATACACAAATATTTCTATTCCTTTTGCTTTATTGAAAAAATGAAATACATCATTTTGCAATCCAAATTCTTGCATAGTTTTATGTCGTTAAAATGTTTTGTTGGACTGTATATTTGTATAATATAATAATATGTAGTTTGAAGATGAAACAGGAATTTTATCATTACTAGTCAATGTTTTAGGGTTCCGTGAGTAAAAATGGGTCCCAAAGGGTGAAAACAGGTCCCTATTACTAAGACTTTGCTGTCCGTCTGTGTGTCTGTATCTCGTGAATCCTGACAGCTAAATAGTTGAAATTTTCACGGATGATCTTAAAACGTAGTGATTATATTCTCTTTGGATGATCTTTCCCAGTAATACAAGTAATACACAGGACTTCTTGTATTGTTTCCACTTTAATATGTATTTTAGATTCATTTTAATATATTATATAATACGACCGGTTTCGACAGAGTCATCATCAGGTGTAGTCGGATAACATCATCCGATTTCTGTTGCCACTATAAAACAAATACTAAAAGCAGAATAAAATGAATATTTAAGTGGGGCTCCCATACAACAGACGTGTTTTTTCCGAACCCTTCGTGAGCGAGTCCAACTAGCACTTTGCCGGTTTTTCTACACTAATATTATAAAGAGGAAAACTTTGTTTGTATGTTTGTTTGTTTGTTTGTTTGTAATGAATAGGCTCAAAAAGTACTGGACCGATTTCAAAAATTCTTTCACCATTCGAAAGCTACATTATCCACGAGTAACATAGGCTAAATTTTATTTTGGAAAAAAATAGGGTTCCGTAAGATATTTGGGTTTTTCGGACACAAGGTGTAAAAAATCAACCAGAAAAGTTACTTATTTTGCGTACGCTGCCTAAACTATAAAAGATAGAACCATAAAATGTTCTAATTAATTGTAGATCTTATAAATATCTACAAAAAAGTCCGCGACACACTATACCTATCTATGTCGAGTGAGGCACAACAACCATTTTTTTATTTAGAAATCTTAAATTTTTTTTGGACTACATTTAAACGCGTTTATTTTACTCATGTTATTAATCCTTATCAAAATAAATTATTTCATCACTAAGTACAGTTTATGTAAATAATATTTGGTCTTTGAATGATTAAAATTGGACGTTTGGTTTTGAAGTTATGGCGAAATTAAAATATTATGATTTCTGCTGCACGGCCCGTTGCGAAGTGGGCGTCACCAAGGCGGGGTGCGCGTGCGGGTTAATGTTTAGTTTAGTTAAATAGTTTAATTATTTTATAAACATCAAATTGAGAATATCTTAAAATATAAAACATTATAATATCTATACATCTATAATATACAGTTAAATACAATTTAAGTGTCTGTTTGTAACTTCAAATTAACAGCTTTTTACATAATGAATCTGAAAGTATATTCGGTACTTACAATAAAATACATTTTATTTTTATTTTTGTCTGTCCGTCTGTCTGTCTGTCAGTCGGTCTGTCTGTCTGTTTGTTCTAACTAATCTCTGAAACGGCTGGACCGATTTTCACGGGACTTTCACTAGCAGATAGCTGATGTTATAGGGTCTAACATAGGCTACTTTTATTTTAGGGTTCCGTTTAAAAATATAGGATTCCGCTTTCGTTAGTCATAAATAAAGTCGCGGGTAAATTTCAGCGATATCCCAAAGTATTGTTCCACGGGGACGAAGTCGCGGGCAAAAGCTAGTAATTAATAAAATAGGTGCATTTAAAAAGTCTTAGATATTTTAAAAAGAGGTTTATGTATTTCCTTATGATACCGCTATTTAAAAATATTGCCTTAAATTTCGTTATCCCTGACGAAAATTAAAAAAATGACTCCAAGGGCGAGAAGGGATGTTCTCCTAATTTCCTGCTTCCCTTCTCCCTTTGTAATTAACTGGCTTATTACTTCGAAGTGATTAAGGAACAAAACTTAATTTGTAATACCGGTTATGACAAATTCGACTTTAATTGTATGTTTTGACTTCTTATTTTTATTAAAACAAAGGAAAGTCGTTCATTTTTAACATTTTAAAAAAGGTCAGTGACCAACAAATTAAATTACAATATTATCATTATTTTACGAAAATGAAACGTGTGATATATTATGTTTTATTGATTTAAGAAAAAGGATAATCTTTACGTTAAAAACCGAATATAACTTAATTATTTACCAGGAAAATATAATATAATAAAACTTAAAAAAAAACAAATATTTATATTACAAATAATTTAATTAACATAATTTACTATTGATTAATGATATTTATTCAAACCTTATAAAGTCAATAGTCAATTTTACGGGGTGTTTGAAGCGAAAATATAATTAACATCGAGGCCTAAAACAATGAGCCCCTCCGATGATACGCAAACCGCTCGACTAACTTTTATAAATATCCGTCAAAGAAACCTATCGGGAATTCCGGTTGCAAACAAGAAAATTCCATTTTCCAAACACAAAACCGACAACGGCGACACAGACCTAAATACCCTGTAAGTAAACGAAACGCAATAAGTAAATAGCATTTTCCTCTTTGAGAAAATTTCAAAACAAACGGGCGATGAAAAACTCTAAACAATTTCTAAGTGATTGATATTCTGTGGACCCCAGCCCGGCCGTGTGGTCCGTAACTTCGACGCCGAACGGAAAGTTTAATGAACGAAAGAAATGTATACAAAATTAGAATTACATTGTTACTTTTATACTTTGTGTAAATGGTTTCTTTTAAATTTCAATAAGAAGCTCCGTTTGTATTCAATTTCGTAAGTATTGTTTTATGATTTCCAATTAGGAAGTTTTACGGAGAAATATTTACCTATATGCATTATTTATCGTCCGGAAGGCGTTACTTTAATGATTTAGTTGAGAAGTAGATTAATTTAAAGCAGTCTTTCCCAATATGGGCTATTGCCCATATTGGGAAAGACGCCTTATGTGCTATTATTACGCCTCCTTATGTGCTCTGGAAGCCTAGAAGGAGGCGGTAAGGGGCCCAGGAAAAATTGAGGGAGCGCTGATGTAAGCAGTATTATTATTGCTCAATGTTGACTATTGGTTAATTTTAAAGAGATAAAAAATACTCTCCAGGCGAGACTGATATATTATCGAGATTTTATGGTAAAAAAAGGTAGGGAGGGGGCGCTGCAAAAGAACAGGAGGGCTAGACAAGATGTATTAAATAATATCGACGGCGAACTTCGTGAATAAAAAATGTATGGGATTGACATAAGCGTGCGTTAAATGACATATTCAGTCGTATCGTTAAAAAAATTGGTAGCCAAGCAGCCACTTTGAACGAATACGCTAACGATGCACTCATATAACGAATTGCTCTAACGTGTTTCTCCATACAATGCCTAGACAAGCGGCCGTAAGTGACATTTAGTAGATCGTGATCTGTATCTTTATCGACCTAACGATAAAGATACCCAGGGGGCTACCTTTATCGCCTCAACGAACAATATGGCGGATTTTTATTGATCAGCTGTTATTTGTAAATAATAATGATTTGCCTAAAGTTGCCTAAAGGGTCTATACAACACCTTCTGCTAGTAGTCTATATTGCATAAAGTCAAAAGAATTCAATCTAAAGTATTCAATAAATCACAATTATTGTCAATACCTAATATGTAATTCATTGTATTCAAGTATAATTCAACACTTTGTTAAAATATAAATTTCTTAATTTGTAGCTTACTTGCAGTTTTTAATCTTTACACGCTACTATATCAGCTGAAAGCAATCTTTAGGTGTATAGTAGGTACCTAAATTATAGTAGGTAACAAATGGAGTTCATAATTAAGCAAGTTTCTCTGAAACTTCCTTAGAAATAAAGATTTGTATTTAGTAGTTAAAATTTATAAGTTTTTCAATGTAATGATATTTTATTGTCATCGATGCTCAACACCTTCGTCTTATAAATGGGTTAGAAGGACACAAACACCTCATAAAAGTTTTGAAATATTTGCTAAGTATTATACTTTGATTAATTATTACAAATTTAATATTATATATCTATGCTATTATACCTACACCTATTATATACAGTCAAGTAGTGTTAACCAATTAAATACTTAATATTTAATCTCTATAGTATATTTGTGACTAAATAATTGAAAGTCTTTACAATTTTACAGAACTATAACGTTAAAGGAAGTGTTATTAAAGTACCTTGACTGTACAGGGTACTATTGCAATAAATAAGTAAACCTAACACTTACCACATATTGTAGACAAAATATTACAATGCGGCCATAGCACTTTGAATTTGTTATAAGCATTGTCTTGCTAGAATTATTCATTCATTCTAATTTAAGAGCTTTGCTCTTGTCAGTGATGCTTTCTCCATTCATCTCTACACTCCGCCCTTCTCTTGACCTCCTGATACGACACGACCATCACATTCGCCTACACCTGTCCATAAAAGTTCTTCTCGGCCTTCCATGTTTTCTACTACCATCCCTTCAATTATTCCTCTAATAAAGTTGTGCCGTATCAAGTGTCCGTATTAGGATTGATTAAATAATAACAATACAAGAGTATCTACATTTTATTTTACTTTTTTAAGTAAGTTTTACATGGTTTTAGTAAGAAAATAAACTTAAAATGTAAAAATATTTTTATTTCTTGCAAAGGAATTACATAATGCAGATTTCTTTAAATAATCTTGAAGTCACATAACAAATAATAACATTATACAATTTAAAAATCAACACAGCTAATAATAATTATTATTTATACAAACTAGTTAGAGCCTGTCACAGAATGAATACAAATTAACTTAGGTTGGTAGCGGTTTTGATACATTAATAATTACATTATGATTTATATCACTTCTCACTATCAGTGGCGAAGGCTGCTTCTCCTTCAAAGGGAAGCCGGAACCTGTATCATAGGTAGGGATTTCTATGAAGGTTTGCAAAAGGTATGTGACAAGGGAAGCCGATAGGAATGGAGTTATAGGAACCCTATGCCACTGCACAGATACAGAATCGGCCAGCAGATCTCAAGTACATTATACGGACGCTCTACCGGTGAAGGAAAACATCGTGAGGAAACCCGCACATAGTTTGCCCCAGACGTATTGACTAGTCATTCCTCTGGACTAGGGTGGCTATGTTGTGAGAATGCCGTATGCGCTTGGGCAATCATACGATATTTAAAAACCAACTGTCCCAGGCACTACAGTATTTCAAGAGTGGTTACTTCGCTCGGAGAATACTGTATAAATCATCCATCATCGGATGTAAAGGCCTAAGTTAGGTAAATTGTTATTTTGTTAACAAACAAAAATTATTGTACTTCATCTTCTTCTTCTTCTTCTTCTGGCCAGTTTAAAGTGTTACCAGGACATGGATATAGTCCTAAGGATAGAAGACTCCGTATTTTGTAATTGCTAAAAAGAACTGTATTGCTTTGGTAATAGAGTGTATTTCACAATGCACGTATCATAGAGGCAAATCCGAGCCGAGCGAGATAGCCATAAGGGAGGCCGTGTGTCTCGTTCTTGCATGTTGCCAACCAGAAAAATGTTGGTATTTTTAAAAAGTAACTTGAAAAATCTTAGATAAAACGAGTGTACTTTATTATTATTTTAACAAATGTTTATAACTTTATCATATTCTAATTAAAACAGTTAGTAATAGTCATTTAATACTAAATAAAAATGCAGTTTACATTAAAACCTTTTCTTTCTTTTTTATTAGATGGTATCATTCGCAAGACAATAGAATAGTACGCCATTACAGTCGGACAAGGATCTTTTGGCACTTGGATGGGGGCGTGAGTGTCGCAAATAAGAACAATACTTATTACTAAAAGTGAAATTTTACAAGACGGCGATGTTATTACTGATTTTATCCACGTGCCAAAAGGTAAGTGTCGCAACTACAAAACAATACAATATAATACTAAAAGTGACATTTTACAAGACGGCGATGTTAGTTCTGATTTTGTCCACGTGCCAAAAGATCCTTGTCAGACTGTACACATATTTTATGCTGAACACCGGATAATATTAAAATTCATAATAGTACCGGTGCTGGATTTGCTGGACGCACCGTGAGTATGGCCTTTAGTGTAATCTCTTAAAATCTGTTTATAATGTGTGTCCTATGACCATTTGGCAAGAAATCTGTATAAAATCTGTATTATCAATGAAAACTAGAAGATAATTAATTAAATAATGTATTATATAATATAATTATTCAAAATAGAACTCTGGAGTCATACAATAGATAAACAGTTATCCAATTGTGTGTCTAATTTATAATCCTCTGAATTTTTCCCGGTGTTTCGGATTTCGGTGCATATTGAAGTTCCAGCCCACGAAGTATAGATAACAAGGAGTCCGAACGTAATGTTAAAATAATGGTCTCAATTACGGGGACAGATTTTTGCCGGTAGAGCGCGCGACGGTTCGACATGCACTCGTTTGAAATTACGCGGGAAGTTTAAAGTTGCTATTGACAGCTCTGGAAAGATTGAAATCTTATTATATAAAAGTTTTAGGAAATTCTTAGAAACTGTTCTCGAAAAAAAGATACCGTAGAACACGGTAATTGCCTAACGGTAATTTAAAAATAATTGTAATAAATAATAGTATTGGCAACACTCGGTATAATAGGATTGGCAACACTTGGTACTCGTCGGTCTCGCACGCCTAGCGGCAGAAAAGAGAACTAAGATCTGGTCCTATTATTGTGTACATAATTATTATTAAAAAGCCTATACCGTTCGGACTCCTGGTATCTATGCTTCATGTTCCAGCCTTACAACCGTAATAATCGGCCTTGTTAAATAAGTACCTACTTTATTCTTTTTGTAAATTTCTACACTTGAAATTTGATTCCATTTTATACAAAACACTCCAGGAATTTTCAATAAAACTTCTAGGTACCGTTTTACTGAATCGACTGACTTGCACTGACTATTTGTATTTTGAACTTTGACTAGACATTAGACTTGAAAATAATACGGTGTTGAAATCATATAGGTACCTACATTAAATCTAGTTGTCTGCCTTTTTAACTTGACACTGACAAATAGTTTTATGCCGTAACGCCATCAATAATTAAAAAAAAATATATATGACATTTGACAACTTCACAACTGACGGCTAAATTCTTGAAATCATAAACAACTAACGTTTGAGCAATTCGTTGTTGCGATTCGAACAACAGTGTGCGTTTGGCTAGGCCCAAAATGTCGTGATCTCAAAAGAGAAGTCGATACGACAGATCTTTCCGAATTTTAACGAAGGTAATTTGTCTAGGCGCCCTGATTTTCAAAGTGGGCGTTAGTTTAAGCGACAAGGCACGTATATAAGCTAATTTAAGTTGTATGCACTTTCGACAAAGCTCCTGCTCGACCAGTTCCTTAACATTTTGAATGCAATAGGACGCCTCCAAATATTTTAACTCAAATGAAGTGACCGCAACGACTACAGACGTGGTTGAACTAAGTATTTACACGTGAATGCATTGCATGCATTCGCAAGATTCAACGGCGCTGTTGAGCGATTTTTATCGTATGCCTGGTCGAGCGGCAACTTGTTCGATGGTACTATACTATTTAAACTGATAGTGGTCGTTAATAACCTCGGATATTAAAGTGACCTTAAATAAATAAAAAAACGTATAAAAATCATAAAATTATTTGCTTTACTCATAATTATTTCAGTTGTTTGCTGGAAACTTTTAAACTGCAGTAAAATATCGAAACAGAGAATATATTTTCTTTGTTATCGAGAGTTTACTGAAGGCTTCGATCAATATAAATGACTGAAGGCACCCATTTGAGCCTGTTATTTGTATGTAATTTATTTCCGTGACTGACATCCAAGCTATTTTAGTTTCTTTACCAACATTTCTCACGAGTGACACAGTATTATTACGTAGGTACCAATTATTATTTTCTCAAAAAAGAGCTCCGTGGCCTAGTGCAGGTTCGATTCCCAGGTTGTGGTGTGTACCGATGAAACTTTATAAAGTACATTATACATACGCTCTAGGGTCAAAGAAAACATCGTGAGGAAACCCGCACATGGTTGGCTCCAGACACATTGACCAGTCATTCCTCTGGACTAGGCTGACTGTGTTGTGAGAATGCCGTGCTTGGTCAACCATACGATATTCAAAACCCGACTGTCCCAGGCACTACAGTATTTCAAGAGTGGTTACTTCGCTCGAAGAATACTATATAAATCATTCAATAGCGGATAAAAAAGTCTATTCTCAATATTAATCATAACGCCCTTTTTTATTTTTACACGCTTTTTATTAGCTTCATCTGTATTTATGTTTGTAACCGACTCCTTTGGGCGTAATTTTGACCCAATTTAAACGATCAGAATTCATACAAACTTTGTATACTTATCAAGAATCGTTGACAATACTATAATTTCATAAGTTAATCTCATTATCCTGGTCAGGATCGCCAGGATTAAATAATAACCACAAAAATTGTTTACGTTGCAATATTTGCGATTACTGAATTGTCATAATATGACAATTCGAATATTGACAGTTAACAAAATAATATTATTATTTTGTTAACTGTCAATATTCGACATCACCTTACAACCATATTATTATGTTATTTGTCATGTATTTTGTTACTTTACGTAGAAATTACACAAATTTGTAACATATTTGTTACATAGAAATTACAAAATGTTGCTTTAATTAAAATTACAAAATTATCCTATTTTCAGTATTTTAGGTTTTAAGCCTGTTAAATAGGAACAGTTTTTTCTTACATAAGGTATATCATTAAACCAATGCCAGTGTCTAGTTTAATAATTATAATAAGCGTGTGTGTATGTAATTAGTAATGTGCTTTAAAAGCGTGTTTTTTTTTTAGTTTTTTAACTACATATTAATTCGACGTTAAGTGCGTAGATTCAGTAAAATCAATGTTGCAAATGACCCCCGACAATAATCGTTTTTCTATAGAATACCAGATGGTGTATCAAAAACGATGACTACCGAGGAACATTAAAATCGTGGTCGTATTATATTATCAACTAATTTTACCGCGCGCTTTTCAATTTAATGTTACGTAGTTAAGTTGCTCGTCTATTTATTCTGAATCGAAAAAACGTACAAAATCATAACTTTTTCTGATTCAACTAAGTTTTTAGGTTTAAACTCTTGGATGAAATTTATCTTTCTGTCTAAAGCAGACTGGCTGAAAGACGGCGTATATCACGAAACTTTTGCAGCTTATTTTCTTAAAAAGTTTATGAAAGTTTTCAAGCTTTTAACGCCATTACCTATTTTTTTTTTAATTATAAAATGACGAATATATTTAATTACCTTTTAAGCGCGGCTCTGCCCGCATAAAAACAGTATCCCGCGGGAACAGTGTACTTTTTTGGGATACTAAAAAGTAGCCTATGTATTAATCCAGAGCTCAAACTACTATCATACTAAATGTCGTCAAAATCCGTTCAGTAGTTTTTGCGTTAAAGAGTAACAAACATCCATCCATTCATCCATCCTTACAAACTTTTACATCTATAATAGTAGTAGGACTTAATCAGCTTTAAAACAATATAATACAAAATTACTTAAGCGCATGTAACAAACGTCTTGTTCAATAACTTCTTTTATATGTAGAATATATTATATATTTTATAATTATAACCATAAATGCGAGTTTCTTACGCCGCCCGGTTCTTCTCGGCGGGTTAGGGTTGAACCGATGGTAGCTTTTTCTGTTGACTTTCCGAAAATAGCTTGTTAAGTTTTATTTGGAAATAATTCATATTTTTCAAACCATTTGCAGGTCGTTTGCTTAAAAATTATTTTAATATACATAATATTATGGCGGTATAGCATTAAACCATTGCCAGGGTTAAGTTAAAAAGGCGTTTTTCTAAATCGTCAAGTCTAAAGTCTAGTAAAATTCAAAATAAATCTTTAATGCAGTCAATGAGTCAAGACAGTCGATTTAGTAAATTGGTAGACGCTTAACAGCTTACAGAGCTTTGGAGAGAACACAAAATAGCACACTTTATGAAGTTGAACCACTTGCCCACTCTTGTGCACGTTACCAAATATTTAATGGTTAATATTCTACCAAAATTAGCTTTTTCCTGCGGCTCCGCTCGTGTAAATATAGTATCGAGTATCCCACGGGAATACTATACTTTTTCGGGATAAAAAGTAGCTTAAGTTTTAATGCAGAGCATAAACTACTACAGTACCAAATTCCATTGAAATACGGTTAGTAGTAGTCGCGTGAAAAAACATCCATTCATCCACACAAACCTTCACATTTATAATAGTAATAGGATTAAGAACCGAAATAACACAAATTTATAGAAGAAATACAAAAACGACAACGACACACATCACCGGCAAAACTTGTTTACATCGTCAAAACAATAAGCAACAATAGGCACCACACAAACACATGCAAACTAAGTAAATATTTTTTATATAATTGCGAAAATCTACAGCATACAATTTAATTAATATTATATCTACCAATATCCCGCGAGAATAACCTTAACTTGGGTACGGAAACATTTTTTTTTTGTTTCCGTACCCAAAGATACAAACACACAAGATACAGACACAGTATAATGTTTATCAGAATAACGAGTTATTAACTCGTTTATTTTCAACCGTTTTAGAGCAAAAATATCCTTAGTATATAATATTATAACCCCAAAGATTCTATGTGGATGTTGATGAAATTTGGTACGGTAGTAGATTATATTCTGTATATCAGAATTATATTGATATATCAGTTTAGAATATCAAAACATACAATTAACATTTAGTCTTGTAGTCATAAAAAAACATAATATATTATTCCCGTAGTGCTTCCCCTTTCAATTCTGACTTTTTTTTGTTTTTTGTTTTTTGTTTTTACAATTTTTGCTGTCTCCCGCTTTGCTTGAGGAGAGAAAACTGGAATACTTCAACATTATCAACGCACTGCCAAACCCTTAAGGCTGGAAATTTTTAATTTTGGACATCTATTTCTCCTTAAACATAGGCCATATTCACTAAGGAAGAATTTTTTAAAATTAAAATCACCAAGGGGTTAAAATAGGGGATGAAAGTTTAAAACCTAATTTCACGCGGGCAAAGCCGCGGGCAATTAATGCTAGTTATAGTTGTATACGATGCATACATTTTTTTTAACCTTAATTAACTTTATATTTTAATAAGTTGTATAAGTACTTACATATTAAAAGTAAAAATAAAATGAAAAGTTAATTGTGAATCAAGCCTAAATCTATTGATAATAATTAGTGTCAGTAAGTGCCGGATTTTTTGTCTCTGCTTACTTTATATTGAGCGACAGAGACAAACATACAAAGCTATCCGACAGTCCGACACTAATTATTATCATCAGTAGATT
This sequence comes from Glaucopsyche alexis, assembly GCA_905404095.1. Classification (NCBI taxonomy): domain Eukaryota; kingdom Metazoa; phylum Arthropoda; class Insecta; order Lepidoptera; family Lycaenidae; genus Glaucopsyche; species Glaucopsyche alexis. Next base: position 15,026,665 of record FR990059.1, read on the forward strand.
GTGCAACAGGCCCTAACAAAAGTTTTTATTCATTAATCAGTACTAATTAAAAATTGACTCAGTTTTAAATTATTCATCAAGTTCCCATGACTCATATATGCACATTAACATTTGTATCGTTTATCACGGATGTCGATATGGTATCAGATAAGCGAGTAATCAATAAAACAAATAGTTTCGCCATCCAAGACATTGCCGTGTTTACGATAAATCGACACAGTGTTTTTACAGTATTTTTTGTGTGCCTCACTTTTATTGAGTATTGGTAAGTTTGTGAATATTATTTTTATGATTAAGGAAGGTATGAACTTTCTTTCTAATATAAATTAGAATTTCTAAATAATACAACTAGTTGAAGACAGCTTATCAAATTTGTTCACTGCCTGATTAGGAGATAATATTAAGAGTACCTAACCTAATATGATGGTAGTATGGGCAAGTATTAATTTTAGTAACTTCAGTAGCAATTTTATAATTTAATACATATTATAATATGATAGGATCCAATCGTATCAAAAATATATTTAAGTTAAATCACAATGCTAATTTTTTTATCTAATCTTATCGTCTTAATACATTGATCATCGCCACGAAGTATGAAAACAATAATATAATAAGCAGGCATTAGTTGTTAAGATTATTTTTCTGTTATAAACAAAAAAGAAATGTTTTTCAATATAAAATCTAAAATGTGTTGTTACATTATATTATTTTTGTTAATTTAATACTAAATGAAAAGATAATTGGCTGTTTAATTAAATTAATTGTTCGGTTTTTTTTATTCGGATTTTTTGTTCTAAAAAAGATCGCTTAAAAAAGCTGAGTATGACACGGTATACCTAAATGATAATATAACGCTTTACACTCACTGAAAGATTTAAAAATTGTTCTATTTATTAACCTGTAGAATATTCTTTTGTAATGTATGCAAATTTTTAAAGTAAACAAGCAATTTGTTATTTTCCAGCAATGCCGCCTCCCCATGCTCTACCATGCGGACCTGACTGTGGTCGAGGCTTCTGCCTCCCACATTGCTACCATCGCCGCCGACCACCAGTACCACCACATTTATGGCGGCCACCACCACCGCCGTATCTACCACCTCCGCCTCCACACCACGGACCACCACACCACGGACCACCACACCATGGTCCACCACACTATGGACCACCACACCATGGACCACCGCACCATGGACCACCGCACCATGAACCACCACATCACGGACCACCGCATCACCATCACCATGGTCCAGGACCACAACCGAGATAAATTCTTACTGAAGAAAGAAAAAGACGTTGCAGTTTTGTAACAAATTCAATTAATGTTAATCAAAAATGAGATTATGAGAAATATGGTTTCGATTTTCGATTATTCAGAAAGAATTATCTTATATATCAAAAAATAACTTGAAAATATATTACTATCCTAACCAAATGAAATAAGGATTTTTCCTATGACAATAAATTATTTTATTTTTAAGTGGTTTTTAATAGCCTCCTTCTTATTATTCTTTTACACTAGAGCTCGTCTGGCTGTAACAGCTAGCAAAAAACATGACGTGTACAGTGGTAAGAGTAGGGGAGACCGAGGGGTGTTGACACAATTTTTACATTTTGTCTCATATACCAAACACTATTGCCAGAAATGGTATGATATTATTACCAAACGTTAGGTCATTCTTTACACTTGCAAATGACTAACATAAAGAAATTGTAAGTGTTAAATATTGTGGTAAAAAATCGACTTAATCGCAACAAGTCATCTTGTTTCAATTCCCCTCATACCGAGGTAAAATGAAACAGGGGTCGAGGAGAGTTAAAACATATGATTTCGGTGAAATATTAAGGGCTGTAAAATAAAAGTTGTGATATAATTTAAAGGTATGTATTAAAATTTATCTTTTCAGGCACATACTTTATCGTTTTATGTATCTATTCACATTTTGTACTGATATATCGCATAAATAGATAACTACAGTTCTGATACACAATACGATCAACTCCTAAAGTAGTTAAAAGTATCTTAGCGTCATTATTCGTAATATTAATTAAAATAACAGTCAGATAAACAAAATGTTTTACATTCATTGAAAATATTTAAAATAAAATATTGATTTTCAATAAATAATTAATATTCAGTCGTTTTTTTAGAATTATAATCAGTTTTGATAATTATTTCTTCAAATATTTATGTAACAATAATCTCACAAAATATATCAAAAATATAAATAGAGAACAAAAAAATGTCAATCTGGCAAAGTCACTTGATACTATATCTTCTGCTGGAAAATCATATATTTTGCAACTTGCCATACCTCTGTCAGTCTTTATTTTATGATCAGTAGGCATGCTGAATCAAAATAAATAAATGAAAAAGCATTTATTTATTTGACACAACGTTAATGCTTTTTAATTCGAAAATATTCTGATACAATATTGAAAACGAGGAGATTTGAAACAACCTGTTTCAAATCTCCTCAGTAAGAAAAAACCTCTCAATACTAATTTAACCTGCAATCAAGAATCAAATACACAGAAATCAATTGTAACAAATATATACAATAAATCTCTAGTTAATGAGCTTTCGAAACAAATATAAATCAAACTAAAATACAATACCCTTATCAAAATATAGGCATGGTAAAAAAACGTAAATAACTTACTTTTCACGATTTTTATCACATGGCACGCAGAACTCAATAACCGAGCGACTCATGCCACCGACGCATATTGACAAGTCAGGGGGTGGAGGGGAGTGGTTGAAATGCAACGTTGCGAACTCGCTAACAGTTTTAAGTTCCATGAAATCGGTACTGTTTCAAATCACCTTTGTGTCAAAACCCCTCGGTCTCCCCTACACGTGGTAAAATTGAAACTTCATTGATCATTTAAACTCTTAAAATACTCTCATTGTGCCTAAATAACATCACTTCAAAAAAGAATAGAAAACATAAAATTTGCACAATTAGCGCCATCTGTATATTTATGCCATGTAGCCGTATTTTAGAAAGTTAAGTAAGAAGTATAAGTAGCTTCCTACAGATGACGTTATATCGAAAATCGTATCGTGGCTTATCACGACCTTGAAATTTCAGTCTCAACGCCTCTAAATAAGTTTTACTTCAAAAATGTTCAACAGTTAAAAGAACATATAATAGTAAATATTTTTTTTACCGACGAGTATATTATTGTACCTTTCAGTGACACAAACATTAGGCTTAACAAAATAATTGTATACGAAAACCGCAGGCTAGGTACGTAAACCACTGATACATTGAATGTTCGTCAAAGCCTCGCAAATATGGCAAAGCCTCGCAAATATTTGTATATCCATTCACTACACTATTTAGGGCGGCTAGGTCTAGACCTGTTCCAAGAATCAGGCCTTTGAGCGGAACTAACACAAAGCTATGGATAAATTTACGCCGTAATCGTTAATACTTATTTATTTTATTTACACAAATATTGTGCTTGGCGATGTATTTAATTGACTATAACATATTGTTCTTTGTTCAGATATAATATAATACAAACGTTAACAAAGGGAACAGTAGAACACATAATGCGGCCAATTAAATTTTACTTGTTTACTTTGCTACCCTACTAATATTTTAAATGTGAAAGTTTGTGAGGACGGATGGATGTTGGTTACTCTTTCACGACAAAACTACTAAACAGATTTCAATGAAATTTGGTATGGTAGTAATTTAGCTCCGTGTTAAAATACTTTTTATCCCGCAAAAGTACAGTTTTGCCGTGGGATACTTTATTTACGCAGGCGGAGCCGCGGGCAACAGCTAGTAAAGAAATAGTACAATGACATATTAATTTGGTTTAATTTAATCTTTAAAGTTTAAAGTTGTTTAAAATTTAAAGGATTGCTTGGAAATTAATATTATAATAACGTACCTAATTCTTACTCACATTTATTATACTGCAGGATAACACACGTGTGTTCATGCTTATTATTCATGTTCAATGTACTGAAATGAATCCACAGTCATATTTTGATAATATATCAAGTGACTAAATATTGCATGCGACTTAATGCGCGCAAAAGGAAATTCCTCGGTAACTGTACATTTTGACGCTATAAAAAGTAGGCTATGTCCTTCCCCGTGGTCTAATATAATCTGTACCAAATTTCATCAAAATCGGTCCTGTAGTTTCGGAGCCTATTCAATGCAAACACACAAACAAACTTTTCCTCTTCATTATATTAGTATAGATAAGTTTGTACAAATGGAAATCGAATCGAATAAGCAACAGGTTTGCATTTACAACAACAGCACGAAAAAGAAGTTTTAAATTATTATAAGACGTTAATTTTTTATGTAAAAAAACACTCAACTTCAAAGTGGAGGGACAGTGATAAAAAGTGAAGCTCTTAAAAGTGTGGACTAAACACAATTTGTTAAAACTTTTCTGACTTGTTCTGATGTTTTATAAATTTAATATTATCTGGAAACTTAATGCTTGTAAAAGACTCAGTTTAAATTTCCTAACTCTTTAAAGTAAGTTCTAACAAAATATTAAGACATAATATGATAGTCACATTTATATTAGTTTAAGTACTCTCAAATCTCAAATCTATCGTATTAAAGATTGGTTATTTAGATATAATGAGAAGAATAAGAAAATGAATTTAACTCATGGTATTTGTAATTGTTCTACTACTATTATAAATGTCAAAGTTTGTGAGGATGGATTGATGGATGTTTGTAACTGTTTCACGTAAAAATTACTAAACAGATTTTGAAGAAATCCGGTATGGTAGTAGTTTAGGCTACCGATTAAAGCATAGGCTACGTTTTGTCCCGAAAAAGTACAGTGTTCCCGTGAGATTACTGTAATTCTCTATGTATGTCTAAATATGTATAGGGTGTATGTAAAAGCTTCTAAAAGAATATGCTATAAACTAGAAAAGTATCTTGTAAAACCTAATTAAACGTTGAAACTAAGGGCAAAAGCAAGTAATTACATAACTTTTTCACATTAGTATTTTACAACTGAAAAACTTTATAGTCAAATTTTAGTGGCCACATTTTTGTAACATATCTATTTTTGTAGTTTATGAACAACTATCTTTTTCCCACAGCTCTGTACAGTACCCACGGGAGCAACTGTACATTTTCGGGATAAAAAGTAGCCGATAGCACACAGCCTTGTGGGACACCAGCATCAACAGACAGAGTATCCGAGCATTCACCGTCGACTACGACCCTTATGCTTCTGTCTGCTAAGAAACTCGTGACCCACTTGCATAATTTCTCGGGGAGCCCATAGGAAGGAAGCTTCGAAAGAAGCGCTTTGTGCCAAACCCGATCAAAGGCTTTCGCTATGTCCAAACTTACAGCCAATGCCTCTCCCTTAGACTCGATCGCCTGTGCCCAACGATGAGTTAGGTACGTCAGCAGATCACCAGCCGAGCGACCTTTACGGAACCCGTACTGTTTGTCGCTTAGCAACTGCTGAACGTCTAAGTATCGAAGGAGCTGTCTATTAATAATGGACTCCATTATCTTCGAGAAGAGAGAGGTTATAGCGATTGGTCTGTAGTTGGAAGGATTGGAGCGATCGCCTTTTTTAGGGATCGGGTGCACCAAAGCTGTCTTCCAAGATGCTGGGACTGTGCCATAAGAGTAGGAGAGCCGAAAAAGACGGGTTAAGACCGGTGCCAACTCTGGAGCACACACTTTCAACACTATAGGAGGGATTCCGTCAGGCCCACTCGACTTTTGGGTATCAAGGGAACGGAGAACAACTCGCACTGAGCGCTGATGGAACCGAATATCCGGCATGATGCTCTTGCATCGCGGTATGGTCGGCGGTTCCTGTCCCCCGTCATCCAGGGTCGAGTTGAACGCAAAGAGCTTGCCAAGAAGTTCAGCTTTCTCTTTTGCGTCATGGGCCAACGAGCCATTTCCTACGTGTAGGGATGGAAGAGATGGCTTACAGAAATTCCCTTCGATAGCTTTGGCGAGAGACCAGAATGAACGGGTTCCCGAAGGGAGACGCTCGAGTCTCTCGCCAATTCTACCGATGTGCTGTTTCTTCGCCCAAGCGATCTCTCTTTTGAAGGACCTAGAGGCAAGGTTGTACTCCTTTTTAAGTTTGCTGGTGTCCTGTGCTGACACTGCATTAGCCCAGGTTTGGTAAACTTCCTGCTTCCGGCGAGAAGCTGCTAATTCAGAGTTCAAACTACTACCATATCAAATTTCATTAAAATCTGTTTAGTAGTTTTTGCGTGAATAAGTTTTGACAAATATCCATCCTCACAAACTTTCACATTTATAATAATAAATAGGATAGATTATTGATTTATCATTAAACATCACTCATACCCCCCTCAAATCGGAATCAATTCGTGGAGTTACACTTGTAATTATGTCGCTCCCCGTAGACCAAACATCGATCCAAACGCTCTTATTAACAAAGTTTTTCTTCATATAACAAGATTACGCCCGCCAGATGTGTAGCAAGTGTTGCGAGTTCCGAGTGCGGGAAAAATTAACAAACACATTTATTTGTTAGCCATACCTAACTTTGTAATGAAAGCTCTGTTTTATCGCTTTCAAATGTTAGGTACAATAAAGAATATAAGGTATCCAAAAATCAATTACGGATACTTCAGGCATATCATCCACTGAATTCAGGCAGAAAAATATTTGTCATAATCAAACTAAAAAATCATCTCAAATTTTTTTTTCGAATGACAATTATTTTTCTGCCCGTCTCTACATAGATAGGATGTCGAAATCGACCAATGACGCACGTTTACAGTGTCTAATTAAAGTAATCCATATTGACATAACTTATATGGAAGATCAGTAAATAAAACTTGACGCGAATAAACTAGAAGTAGCTTGTGAAGATACTAGGTAAGTACATGCATTGAGAAGTTTTTAACTGTATTTTATGAAAATAAGATCACTCAGAAATTTAAACACTAAAAGTGTGATATATATTCCAATTATATATTGTGCTGTGTAGGGGTTTTTGTTACGTAGCTGTTCGGCGCTACGCAGCTGCTACGAGCTAAAATTATTCGTAGCAGTGACTGACCACTATTTCTAAAAGCATTAATTATTACTATTACCACAGATTAAAGAAATACGAACAGATAAACAGCTACATAGATAGCTTTCAATTTGATTGGACTACTACAACAAGACTACAACCGTACGGTGTGGGCCGTTGAAGGGGACTTCAAAATTTTCAAATTTTGATCAACTTGGTTAATTCTATGAAAGCTGTTGCTCTGTACGTAAGTATATATTATATTTTCTACTCTGTACTATTACACTGTTAATTATTTTCATTAGCAAAAATTTAAAAAAATATCATTCAAGAGCCACCTACTAATTATAGTGTCATGTCATCATGTCTGATTGTATATTAGTCATAGATATTATATAATATTAAAAAGAGGTAGATATGTTATAAACGCGTAAAAATGAAGACTCGAATTGGCCCGAGTCGGGCCAATTTTAGTTAGTGTGCTCCGCGAGTAATAGCGTGTTTTGTGTTACTATGCGACGTTGACACATTGACACGCGTCCCATGTTAATGTGTGTCGTGGCACAGAAATATTGTGAGTTATGTAAGGATATAACGTATCTATGTAATAATTGTAATAATTAATGCCACCAAAAACATTCTGTAAAAAACTAGCCAAGTCTCGATGGAGCTGCTTGTGTATCTCTAAAATGTAATGAAATCTAGACAAAGTCGTGCCAAGTCTAAGGATCCTTACTGCGATTTATTTATTATTATAGTTAATGTTGTGTGACTTGGCCGTTGAACATTCTTTATACGTTACAAGTCAATTTTGTTTACACGTAATGTTATATCACATTCTGTTGTAACTACCTATGTTTGTTAAGCGAGATAATAGCCCATACTGGTATTGGACGCTAGTGTCTTATTTTAGGCTGTTGTTGATTGTATAACACATGTATTGGAGCAATGGTGTCATGAGCCCCTTTTGTGCCCTTGTGTACTCTTCAACGGCCAAGTCACACAACATTAACTATAATAATAAATAAATCGCAGTAAGGATCCTTAGACTTGGCACGACTTTGTCTAGATTTCATTACTTTTTAAAGATACACAAGCAGCTCCATCGAGACTTGGCTAGTTTTTTACATAATGTTTTTGGTGGGATTTCACTTCTTTTTGTAGAAACGTAGGAATATTGATTTATTTTACTAGATTTTAGTGTAATTTGTTTATTTAATTTGTGTAATGTTCGAGTAGAATAAAGTTAATTGTTCGACTATTTCTTCTTGTAAACTTGTAAGTATAAGTATAAAAGCCAGTCCAGTCTTATCCAGAGTTTTCCTTTAATTTTATTTATATGCGTATTAAAAGCAGAAGGGGAGGCATTCGCCCAGCAGTGGGACGCTACGGGCTAGATTAAATTAGAAGATGTGTCCCACTTCACTGGATTTTTGCAATGACAGTCGATTTTTTTATGTACCAATAGTAGAAGGGGGCATTACCATATCTCTAATCAGCTGAGACCAGCTGAAGGTTCTTCAACAGATACTTCAGACCTTCGATTTTTGACATCAAATGAAGTGGCCCACCAAGTTGATTATTTTTTGTAAAGGCAGTATGTCGATCTCTAATAGTTTGGTTGGGCTCTTGTGTTTTCTAATAAGGGTCACCAGGTACTCCAGATCTTCGATTATCCTAGTTTTTATAGTTTTCCCTTTATGTGGCCATTAAACCCTACCTCTGTACCAAATTTCAGCTCTCTGAGTTTATGGGAAGTACTAGTTTTATTCTGATGATCATGAGTGAGTGACTGGGTGAGTGTCATAAATGCGAAACTTTGCTTTCGTTTAACTTCGGAACTAAATGACCTACATACTTAAAATTTTGGATTTTAAGTATGTGATTATACTTTACTGGATGACGAAAATTTCTGCGTTCTGGTCTTATCCAGAGGTTCTCAAATAAGGGCCTGAAAATGCGGCGAAATGGTTCCAGTAAATAATGGTACGGCAGTGTTTGCTTCGCGCTCGACTTGGCGGGGGCACTGCCGTGCCCCCAGATCGACGTTATGGTCTTATCCAGAGGTTCTCAAATAGAGGCCTGAAAATGCGGCGAAATGGTTCCCGTAAATAATGGTACGGCAATGTTTGCTTCGCGCTTGACTTGTCGGGGGCACTGCCGTGCCCCCAGATCGATTATCCTAGTTTTTATAGTTTTCCCTTTATGTGGCCATTAAACCCTAACTCTGTACCAAATTTCAGCTCTCTGAGTTTATGGGAAGTACTAGTTCTATTTTGATGATCATGAGTGAGTGAGTGAGTGAGTGAGTGAGTGAGTGTCGTAAATGCGAAACTTTGCTTTCGCTTAACTTCGGAACTAAATGACCTACAGACTTGAAATTTTGGATTTTAAGTATGTGATTATAGCTTACTGGATGACGAAAATTTCTTCGTTCTGGTCTTATCCAGAGGTTCTCAATTAGGGGCCTGAAAATGCGGCGAAATGGTTCCAGTAAAGGATGGTACGGCAGTGTTTGCTTCGCGCTCGACTTGGCGGGTGCACTGCCGTGCCCCCAGATCAAAGATGTTAGTCATGAATTCGCACGAATCTGATGAACAATGTAAAGCGCGTGAATAGCAAATAGTATTTCAATGGCTAATGAAAGCCATGCGATAAAATTAGGTTACACTAATGTGAAATGTTGGTAATAATTTTTATGTTTATAAGTTAAATCAATATTAGTACATATTAGTTTGAACGTAACTATATTAGTGAATATACTAACAATTTTAATAAACTACTCTAGATGTTATCCGCGACTTCGTGAGCGCAAAGTGACATCCCGCAGGTACCGTACATTTTTAGTGGCCCGTGGTCTACTCTATATCTGTGCCAAATTTCATAAAAATCTGTAGAGTCGTTTCGGAGCCTATTTAATGCAAACAAACAAACGAATCTTTCCTCCTTATAATTTAAGTGTAGGTTAGCTCATTCTCACAAACACTCAACTTTATAATAGTAGTGTGATAATACTGTCATTTTTTCCAGAAAATTGCATTTTTTTAAATCCTACATTATATTGTCAATCCTTATCTACTAAATTAAATTATCTTCACAGTGTTTGTTAGTTACTTCGAAATAGCTTTTTACCGATATATATTATTATGTATATAGGTACTTAGCTATAAAAAGCATAATAATTATTGTAGATGTGTAAATGGAATGATTTAACAAATAGATGAGTAATATCATATCTATGAGCTCCGCCCAATTTTCACGTAATGTTCGCTGTAATCATGATGTCATAATATCTGTTATCAGTGATAATATTATGTTTGACAAAAAATCTATATATCTACCAAATAAAAACTCAACGCCACTGCAGTGTTTGAAAAACTCTACAATAAATATTTTGTTCGTACCCTATTTCAAAGCAATGTAAGTTTTTTTAGTTTATTTTCATACTCAAAATGCCAATATAATAAAATTTTCGGTAAATTCAAAAATACGACAAGTTTTCCTTTTTTTAACTACTCAAGTATTTATAGGTAAAAATGAGCCTTTGAGAATATAATAACGGGCTTACTTTTGCCCGTAGCTCCACCTGCGTAAATACAATATCCCATTGGAACATTGTACTATTTCAGGATAAAAAGAAGCCTATTGATCCGAACCCTACATTACTACTAAATTTCATCAGAATCCGTTTTCAATATTTTTTGCATGAAAGAGTCGCTAACATCCACCCATTTATCCATCAATCCTCACAAGTTTTCACATTTATAATAGTAAGTAGGATTCGTATTTGTTATTTTACATTTTTGTATAATATAGATGTTGCCCGCTACTTCGTGCGCACAAAAATTAATGTCACAGAAACCGTACATTTTTCCGCGATGAAAAGTAGCCTAGTAGTAAAATCATGAAGTTTAATAAAGTACTTACAACAGCTATTAACTCAAACAAGTTTTTTAGTATTCTATGACTCTGTGCTAATGACTATCTACACTTATATAAAAACGAAGTAAGATTTGATTATATTTTGTTTGTTTGCATTAATAGGCTCTGAAACTTGACTGGACCGATTTGGATGAAATTCGGCAAAGATGTAGAGAAGACCACGGGGACTTCAGCAATTTTGCTACAAATAATACGGTTCCCGCGCAATTTCCTCTTGCACGCACGAAGTCGCGGACATACGTCTATAACAGACTAGCTGTTGCCCGCGGCTCCACCCGCGTAAATACAGTATCCCACGGGAACACTGTACTTTTTCGGGATAAAAAGTCTCGTATGTTTTAATCCAGAGCTTTAACTACTACTATATCAAATTTCATCAAAATCCGTTCAGTAGTTTTTGCGTAAAAAAGTAACAAACATCCATCCTTCGACCCATCCTCAGTCCTCTCAAGCTTTCGCATATTTTATAACTAGCTATTGCTCGCGGCTCCGCCCGCGTAAATACTTTATCCCACGGGAATACTGTATTTTTTCGGGATAAAAAGTAGCCTGTGTTTTAATCCAGAGCACAAACTACTACCATACGAAATTTCATCAAAATCCGTTCAGTAGTATTTGCGTGAAAGAGTAACAAACATCCGTCCATACATACATACATCCATCCATCCATCCATCCATCCTCACAAACTTTCTCATTATAATATTTACCAATAACATAAGGATAAAGCCTCATTTAGGTACCTTGTATTCTACAGAACCCAATAAAGGATGTTTTGTAACGTGAAACGAGCGAAATTGTCTCTTTTATATAAGCATCGATTTTAATTACACATAATTTAAAATGATAGCGCTTTTTCGGTGAAACGTAAGCCCCAATATCACCTTGTACTTGATCATAAGGATAACAAATGCTTCACATTAAATTTGGTAATCTTAGGAGGTATCAGGTGTTCTGTGCCGGGGGAAATTATTTATGCACTATAATATGCCCCCCCCCCCCCCCTATTACCCCCTGCCTGGGGTTTTAAAGGAAATATACTGTTGCAGAAGATTGACTTATATACAGTATTATGTTTGTGTTATGCAGAAAATTTCCTTTCGGTGTACACTTTTTCAAAATTTATATACAAATATAGCTGTCCTCCCAAACTTCGAACCGCCTTAGAATTAAAATGTTTGACGTACTGACAGCAGCGTCACCTACCGGGTCCAATTGCAAATCTAAACTATTCTCGGATCCACCTGAAGGCAAACAAAAAATTTCATCAAAATATTATGTCTAGCCGTTTAGTGAAAAATAGGTATATGAAGATTCTTTGACATTATTTATTTTGCAAAAATATGCGAAAACTATTTGTTTAACGTTTATTTTACTTTTTAATTTTAAGATAACGATGAAATAAGGAATGTAATAAAATTCCTGCGCAATTTTAGGAACACAAGGGAAACTCGGGAAAACACCTAGTCATAATAGCTGTCATTATTTTTTTTTATTATTATTACGATGTTATGATGTTGCTTTAAAATTTATTTTCGAGATTTCTAATTAAATATTATCGATAATATTACATTATTTATACCGATTGCGAAAATACCTGAATATAATCACATTAAAACCTACAGTTCTTCCATCCTATAACTGTCATGCCAATCTATGTCTATACACGGTCAGTTCTAATTGTCCCAATCGGCAGCGTTATGCCGATTCGACAATAGGCAGCAGAGGTTCCTAAACTTTAAAGATAATGGAACAAGTACCGTATATATTATGAACCCTGTATGAACCCCATATCAAATCAATTCACCATATTATTCGATTTAAATTTTATTAATGCCGTATTGCTTAAAATCGCTTCGTAAATAAGCTATTAAATTTAAATCAAAGTAAAGGATAAAAAATGGTTATTGTAGGTTAAAAGATAGACATATGCCATCGCGGACTTTCTTGTGAACGTTTTTACAAGAAAGTAAACACTAACCGTTTGTTTACTACATTATTTTGATCTATCTCGTAGGGTTACGCCACCGTTTGCAATGTAAGCGCAAATAAATGTTAGGTTAGCACTTAGGACATTAGAAACCTCTAAAATTATCTGTGTACTTCTACTATGTTATGCATGTTATATACTTAAAAACCTTTCCGGTGAATAAAAAAAATAAAAAAACCGCATCAAATTCCGTTGCGTAGTTTTAAAGATTTAAAAATACATCTAGGGACAGACAAAAAAAGGGACTTTGTTTTATACTATGTACTGATGATACTAATATTATAAATCCGAAAGTGTGTCTGTCTGTCTGTCACCTCTTCACGCTTTAACCGCTGAACCGATTTTTACAAAGTTTGGTATAGACATACTTTGGGTCCCGGGAAAGGACATAGGATATTTTTTCCCGAAAAAGTACAGTGTTCCCGAGGGATAATGTATTTACGCGGGCGGAGCCGCGGGAAAAAGCTAGTTTATAATAAAAGCGCAAATTTAATATAATGTTTTAACCGTGTTGTTACTTAACAGCTAATAATAATAAATAATTTTGGCGGTTCCCTGATGACTATTCTTCGAAACCCAGTTTCCGCAAATACCACTTTGAATCCTTAGCGTATGGCTATCCTTATGCTTAGTGATTCTTGCAACACTCACTGCCACACAAGGGGAATTCATTATGCCTTATTGGTGTAAGCCGATAACACCCATCAACACAGTCGCAATAGAAATTCCTATCTTAAACAGACTTCTGGTTTTACAGATGCCACCACCAGGACCACCGCCCCACGACCTGCCTTGCGGTCCCGACTGCGGCAGGACCTGTGCCCCGCACTGCAGAAGACCACCAATGCCACCACACATGTGGCACCCGCAACCGCCGCCGTACAGCGGACCCCACCACCCTCATCCCCATCACCCGCCCCCACCCCACTAAATTATAATTGTGGTATTGCTTATTTTAGTAGCAAAGTTGATTGTAACAACAACATTTTAACGTATAATTTGTGTTTATTCGATCACAGATCTGTGACAAATTTTTAGAAGTGAAATATAAATAAACATCGCTTTTCATTCTGGTATTTTACCCCTTGATTTTATGTCAGTTTTTGTCGCAACGCCGCGGCCGGCGGTAAGACATTGTCCAGAAAGATGAATTACGTGCGTAAGCCTACGTGCGTAATGCGTATAGCTTCTTGACAAAATGCCATGCAATCTAATAAGTACGATACGCGCGTTATTAAAAAATACGTACGTAGCTTCTGGGCGCAATTTAAGGGGGCCTACCTCGAATTGCGCGTTAACCTTACGTGCGGATGGTTACGCGCTTTCTGAACATATTCACGTCGAAGCTCCTGCGACGGCGACGGCAAAATTCACACAATATCCGGCGCCTCCAGCGGAATAGCGAACCATGTAAAGGTCCTAAAACTTATAGTAATCAAATTATTATTATTTTCAATTCGTTTTTCGATTGTAAAACAAAAGGTTACAAAATTTTATCGCCTCTATATCTTTTTAATATTATATATCTATGCCTCTATATATGTTAGTGCACATAAATCGTTGAGCTCACAGCAATGTGAGAGCTGGGTTAGGACCGGGCGCATCCGGTGCCGCTGGCCTTCAATATCCGGTCCGGCCGGTGTAAAACACACGGCTGGATAAAACCATTCATTACTCGCTTCATTTAGATTTAAGGGTAGTGCACACTTGTCTTTGTTCATTTGGTGAAAGCATAATGTGCTAATAACCCAGTAAAATAAGGATTTCACCTAGGAAGGAAATAAAAGTTGAATTTTTGTACCTATATTTTAGTATTACAAAAAGCAACTAAAACGGCGCAAATGCCAACGTGTCAAAATGCCAACAAATATGAAATACTTGAGATATTCAAGATCAAAAATCCGCTTTTTGAGAATATATAGTTTTCTCTGTCTTCTATCGTCTTTGCTTGTATGTAACAATCAAAGAAAATTCTCTACAAATTTAACGTAAAAAAAATTATACGTCGAATCGTTTGTGAGGGCACAGGGTGTTTGTCCTTCCCTGTGGTATAAGCAAACATATAACAATCAAATATGTATTGATAAAAATAACTTCGATATTAGATGACTTTAATTTAACACTAGATGTTGCCCGTAGCTCCTCCCACGGGAACACTGTACCTATATTTTTGGCATAAAAGGCCCTTTCCCGTGATCTACTCTACATTTGTGCCAAATTTCATCAAAATCGATCTTTTATCTTTTTAATATTATTGCACAACAGCCTCCGTTTGTCCAGTGGTTTAGAGCTAAGCTCATAACTCAGAGGTAGGTTTGAATCCCGCGTTGGAAAAACAAAAAAAATTGTTTCCAAGTTTGGTTAGGCAAATGCAGGCTGATCACCTTATTGTCTCACAAAAATGCGTCGAATGGGCATGTAA
Source organism: Glaucopsyche alexis (assembly GCA_905404095.1). Classification (NCBI taxonomy): domain Eukaryota; kingdom Metazoa; phylum Arthropoda; class Insecta; order Lepidoptera; family Lycaenidae; genus Glaucopsyche; species Glaucopsyche alexis. The sequence continues at coordinate 15,042,039 of FR990059.1, forward strand.
AAAGGCGGACCTAGGCCTGATATTTCAGCAATCGTTCAGTAATCCGTCCCACTAGGTTTCGAGAGTAAAGAAAGAGAGAGCTAGTATACTGCGCACACACTTGGGCACTATACAAATAACTCCTGCGTAGCTGGCCTGGTTTCAATGAAGCCACCGTCATCGAAATAGGTGTGAGGAGCTATTATTATTACTGCACAATGCACATATTTAAATCGTATATTACATAAAATTCAATATTTAAATTAGTCGAAACGGTGTATGCGCAGTTATTACTACGGTTTTTTAACCAAGAAAGTATAATATTACTATTATTCAACACGAAACGTTAAATAAATAACGACTGAAATAACGTGACTGAACCTGTAGCCAAAGAAAACATAACAACACATGCTAATCATTTTCCCCCGAACCCATTTCATAAATAAACAAAATAGTTAGGAAATTTTTAATTAAAAGCTCCGCCTTTTTATACCGTACTCAAACCTTATGCTAAAATAAATGGCTTTAATTAAGGTAATAATTACCACGAAACAAAGCATATTAAACTTTCAATATTTTAATAACATTGTTATCAACAGACAGACAACCGACACGCAATTAATTAGCGGATTTAAATACTTTGCCCGTCGACTTTTGACATCATTTGTACTAATTAAGGATGGCAGAATTACAAAATACAATATTCTGTTATTTGAGTGTTACACTTGTATAGAAGGTACTTTTTATGGAAGGTTAGCCTCTGTGAGACAATAATATGTAAGTACTCACTGCTCACAACTTAACCGGTATTCAATATTCATTTTATATTAATTATTTAAATTAATTTTAATTCAATTTTAATTAAAAGCAGCCAGTAACGTTTATTTTTTATCGCGGAAACACTTAACAGTGCTTATTTTAATAATCAGCAAATGTTATGTAACACACTCTTTACTATATAACAATGTTAAATCCTACTACTCTAAAACATGCGAAAGTTTGTGAGGATGGATGTCTGGATGTATGTAATATGTACGTAGAAAATAATGAACAAATTTGTGATGAAATTTGGTATGGATTAACACGGGCTAAATTTATCCCGAAAAAATTAAGTGTTCCCATTGGATATCTGGGGCACGGCAGTGCCCCCGCCAAGTCGAGCTTGCATTTACACATAGGCTACTTTTTATCACGTTTACGGTGTAAATGACCGGTTCCCACAGAATTATTATTTTTCAAGTCGCGGTTAACATCTACTAACCTTATATTATGACTACTTTTCGACAGCAATAATAAAAGGTTGGCTGCAGCAACCTGTCAAAATGACATAAGCGTGCGTGCAAACACTAACGTCGGAAGTCAATGCAATAACCGATGGCATTTATCCGTACCTCAGGGAGGCGGTACCGATAGACAACTTATCACCGGCCCGGCCATAAATTGAATGGGTTTAACTGTTGAACATCACGAAGGCTTTCGACTCCTACTACACGGTGAAATGTGACCTGCATGCGCACCGCGATCACGGACCGAATTTATACACCCGAACTCTCGTTACCCTAAATCATTCGGAAAAACGTACCCTTTTATGTAATAGGCTAATATCATTTGCGCATTTAAGATGTTAAGGAATAGAAATCATTTTATGGCGTCAATTTACCAACTCAAACTATGTTATTTTAACCGCAGATAGTTACTACGTAACGTGTTTTAAATGCAAAAAAATATTTACTACTTATATCATAGCCCCCTTACTAATGCTGTATAAGCTTTGAATAGTTACACAGTGTTTTGTTTCCTTCTATTGAATTAAACATGTCACTTGTGTGATGTGAACAAAACACTGTTTAACTATTTAAAGCTTATACAGCGTTTATTAGTAAGGGGGTTTATGTATTAAATCTTCTGTGTCATTAAATATTCTATGGCAGAGATTCCAAACTTTAAATGTCGAAGCGTGTGTAATTGGTAGTGACAAACACTAGTCATCTTTTTATTTACTATTGAATTAAGAATGCCATCCCTTTCACGAATTTTTGCTGTGTGAGTGAAATGTTACAATAATGAAAAATGATAATGTGTGTCGCAGCACAGAAATATTGTCAGTTTTGTAAGGATATAACGTATACGTATCTATGTTATAATTAAGCAAAGACTTACGTAAAGTCAAAGATGTAGATTAGAAGACAGCAGCACTAAAGTGTTAATTAAATAATAAAACACAATATAAATACATAATAATATGTTTAAAAATACCGAAATAGATACCAACCACCTAAACGTTGTTTAAGGAAAACACAAGCTATGTGTCCCAACTCCCAGTGCATAGTCAACTGAAGTTATCAGCCACAGCACTACAAATAATATAAAACACAAGATAAACATATTCTCAATTGTTTTTAAGTTCAATTGCGCGATAATATTTAAACGGAGAGCTTTAAGGGATTTAAAATGGATTTTTATTATTTTTATGTGTCGCGACTGTGGAAGTCGTAACGTATTTCACGTTAACGTCATTTTAAGCATGGGTACGACGTTATAAAAATGATGATATAGCGATTTTAATATTACAACCTCTTTGAATTTAAACATTCAGTAAGCATACCTTATTTTGATGTTTGAATTTTATTCACTTTTTGGACATAAAATATGCGACTGGATTCTGGCATCATTGAAACTTGATACCTAAGTACAAGAGGGAAAAGACTTTGTAGTTTGCAGCTTAGAACTTTGGCAGTCGATACAAAAATATACAGTTAGCTTACTTTGTCAGTTTTCAACCTATCTAATGACTTTAGGTTTAACAAACAAAAACAAAAGAAGTCATGTAACAGAAGATAAATCCACAGTTACCTCGTTACAACCAGAAATAGCTTTTCAGTAAGGAAACTAGCGATATCAAAGGTAAAAGAACCGAGTTCCCGCACTTAATTAAAAATTTCCACAACAGGTTGGCGCACCGCCGGGCTGCCGGGATCGCTCTAACAATACATGTACAAAGCTTGTTAAGATTGTGGAGAATAACTTTCTAGAAGTTTCAATTTTTATTATTTCGCAATCTTGTGTAGTTATTTCAATTTATAATTGATTCGAATCGATGTTTTTATTTATGGTACGGCATAAACGGGTAACAGACTACGGCTGTTACGGACTATTGATAAACAATTTTCATACGTTTTTGACAAGACGCAGCGACTTGATGGCGCCGATTGTCGCACCTTTAAATATATGAAAATTGCTAATGGATGGGCTAAACCAGTGGTTCCCAAACTTATTTCGTCTAACGCCCACTTTGATAATCAGTTATTTTATAGCCCCCCCATTTTTTTTCACCTTAAAAACCTCAATCACGTATTAGTCTCGCCTGGAGGGTATCTTTTGTCTATTCAAACTTAACCAAAATACAACATTTAACAATAATAATGAGAAGGCATATTAGCGCCCCCCAATTTTTTCTGGGCCCTTTACCCTAGGCCTCTAGGCCTCCAGCAGCCACAAGGGGGCCGCTTATCGCCCACTTTGGGAAAAACTGGGCTAAACTGTAATAAAAAGTGTGTTTTGATCTATTTCTTAAAACAATGTATTTGAAGCGCATTATTACGCATTTTATACGCTGATTTTACGGTAAATACGTAAAGAAATATTAAATTAGGCGGTAAGAAACCTGACGTCTGCTCTTTATCCGAGATAATCTTGTTTTAATCTCCCGCTATAAATTACCTTCGTAATATTTCATCAACAATTTCAGCTTAGAAATATTGAACAAACAATGTTTACAAAAACAACGTGTAGTCATAGACAATTATTAATTTAAATAAAAACGGACAGGCGCGAGCTGGATATAGATTAATTATTTATCAATTGAGTATTTAACATAATAGTTTATTATGACGTATGCATACAGCATGTGTCGTCTCGAGGTTGTATTTATTCTAAGTAGTTAAAAAAATAATTAAATAATATTAAAAATATTCTTAGCAACACAATAAGACGCTTTTGAGTGCTTTTGATGTGTATAGATTTTAAATAAAATTATTTTTTTAGTTTTATTCAACGTAAGGTAGTGAGCAAAACGTATTCAATTGCTTGTAGCTCGGGAGGTGAGGGTTACGACCCCCAAAAAGGAGATGTTTGTAGACAAAATTAAACGTGTCTGCTGTTAAAATCTCTTAACCTCAAGACGACACACACTGTATAGTTTAGCTTATTGAAACTAGGAATGAGTAATAGCGTAACTCGTTTGAATTGTGGCATATAGTGTTTGAATATTGAAAAGCTTTATTCAATAACACAGACGATATAAATAATAGTGTTCAGAAGTTATGGCGCGAAAGGAAAGAGAATCCAATATCATAGTGCGGCCGGTCCCAGACCTCCAGTGAACTGAAATACGCGACACCAAATGAAATCATAAATTTCTGTAAACACAAGAGATGCGCTTTTCAGTAATAGATTCAATGCTCCGTAATTTATTTGTGCATTTTAAAATGCTCTCAACTCTTTCGTGACGTTTTTTTTTTTTTGTATTTAGGTACTAGTTGAACCCGACAGACGTTGTTCTGTGTTTACTATAAATAGGAATAAATTATAACTACACCTGCTATCTACACCTACAGCCTACACCTAGGTACTACCATAGACATACTACCTAATTCTACAACTACTTCACCTTCTGTCTACCTACACCTACAATTATCCCTACACCTTTCAGGCGGTGTCTGAACGAATACATTTAGAGTTATCGACCACTGAATGTTGAAGATTATTACAGGACTAATAATTAAACATAAGAGTGAATTTCCTGTATTACGTTTTCAAAATTTTGCTTCTCAGCGCTTCGAGACTGCGTTATGGCGTTAATATAAATTGACCCTAAATAACTGCGGCATAAACCCTTTTTACAATCTTGTGATTTATATTGAGAAACTGTATGTTGTCTACGAAATGTTAAATATATTTTTTTACTAAAAACTTACGTTTTAAAATCAGCTGTGAGGTGAATTAGCTGATAGTGTGCGGCCAGTGACCTCCGCGACGATGACTTGTTTCACGATTTTCAATATTTTTTCTTCGTTTTTTTTATATGTGCCCAAATTTTCTGTAGTTGTATTTACAAAACGTTATATTGAATATTACAGTGAACAAATTTGCAACTATTTCATTGCTGCCGATTTTAGGTCAATTTTTGACCATCAACTTTCATCAAAATCGACCCAGTAGTTTTGAAGCCTATTTAAAGCAAACGAAAAAATGTTTTCTCTTTTTACGAAGCGAAGTCATGCAAACGCTAGTAGTAATATGTTACGATATGTCAGTACTGCTGATCCTCACAGTGACATAGAGACGACAGCATTCCCCGGAATGCGGCCGACCACAAACTGTAATCACGTCGGTCAGATAGCTACTGCTACATGTATTTATCAATTTACAATATTATATGTTGAACCATTATCATCAACATCGACCGTGCCAAATTTTTGTATCTCCTTAATATGACGAAGACAATATTATCGGTTACTAGCTTTTGCCCGCGGCTCCGCCCGCGTAAATACATAATCCCGCGGGAACACTACTTTTTCGGGATAAAAATTAAAAAATATCCTATATCCTTTCCCGGGACCCAAAGTATCCTTATACCAAATTTCATAAAAATCGGTTCAGCGGTTAAAGCGAGAAGAGGTAACAGACAGACAGACAGACACACTTTCGCATTTATAATAATACTAGCTTTTGCCCGCGGCTCCGCCCGCGAGAAATGAGGTTTTTTGGCCACTCCCGACTGTACTCTAAGTGTGGTGGATTTGTCCACACGTTTTATAAAAAGTTTCGATAAGTTTAAAAATGTATTATTTTTCTATGTGACGTACTTGTCACATAGACTTTAGTATGAATATATTCTATCGATATGAATGTAAAATAGTTAAAATAATTAAAATAAATGGTTCTAACCACCGTGAGTCTTTTAGTGTTAATAAAGAATAAGTAATAGCCACATTAGATTCACAACATCTGGCGACCGTGATAAATAATAATATTAAAACTACACGTTTTAAGCTATTGTCGAATTTTGTGTAAAATATAATATTAAGTAATAGCCACATTATATTCACAACCAAGCGGACGTGATAGTTAAAATGGATATAGCGAAGTCCGAAAGAAGACATTGCCGCCACAAATTCACTTTGGTAGTCAATAGAATTTCTGAACAATCAAAAGATCCCGTAATTAATGTGCTTGCTATAAAAGAAGACTTTAACCTACTACGTGAATATTATGAAGAGTTATGTGTCGCACAAGAAAATGTTTCAAATCTGTGGGCGGTTAATAATAATATATTTACCGACGACGACGACGAAGGTATGGAAGACTTAGAGTTGGAGGCGGATATAGAATATAGTTTAAAGTTCTACATGATAGAGTTAGAAGTCAAAGAACTAGTAGATACTTTTCCGCCGTATGGTAGCAATTATGAGGAAAGAGTAGAGAAATTCAAACGTTTAGCAAAAGATGAGCTGAGCAAAGAGAATGCTCGTGAAGTATTGGCCAGTAACCAAGGGTGTATAGCAAAAACGTTTTCTGCTGATCCAACTGCTGCACCCTCGGTTTCACGCTTCATGACTGCAGATATTATTCAAAATAGCTCTGCGGTGAACTTATCAAGTAAGGTGCAATGGAGTATCAAAGGCTGTAAGGACCTCAATACGATGAGTAGAAAGGAGGAGGTGGAGGTTGAGATACCCTTTCACCCTTATTAATAAAAATATTTACACCATGGATAAGCAAATCCAAATCGCTCTCTTTGTCTATCAAGTGACTGTTCCAAAGTATCTGACAGAGACAGCCATGTTGGATTAGCTAATCCGTGGTGTAAATAATTTTATTAATAAGACTGTAACACCCTTATTAATAAAAATATTTACACCATGGATAAGCAAATCCAAATCGCTCTCTTTGTCTATCAAGTGACTGTTCCAAAGTATCTGACAGAGACAGCCATGTTGGATTAGCTAATCCGTGGTGTAAATAATTTTATTAATAAGACTGTATCCCCCTTATTAATAAAATTATTTACACCACGGATTAGCTAATCCAACATGGCTGTCTCTGTCAGATACTTTAGAACAGTCACTTGATAGACAAAGAGAGCGATTTGGATTTGCTTATCCATGGTGTAAATATTTTTATTAATAAGGGTGTTAATGTTTAAAGGGAACAGTTATGACAAGATTTGGATTTTAAATAAAAACTATGGCCTATCAATTCAGAAGGAGTTTTGCGCCAGAGTAACTAAATGGGTGCCAGGGTTGAATAAATTGGTGACATCGAAGAGTCCGATTTCACGGCTCGTTAGCCTATTTGAACTAGAGAAAAGCAGCTTAAAACAAAGGATTTTATGGCGCTTTATAGTCCCATCAGCGCCATGGTGGGGAGGATTTCGGGAATTGTTGGCTGTCAAGAAAATGTTCTACCTCCTATTATACTTCTGACATGCACAGCAGACAATACTTTTGATTGATTTATTTTTGTTTCTGTTGCGTTGTTTCTTGTTTTTACTCTGCCTTGCAATTTTTTGAATTTTTTGTATGCCTTGTTGTATTTTCTATGTGTAATGTATTTAAATTTGTTTTGTGTTCCTTTTGCAACATAAGGCATGTCGCAAGGCGGGGAGGATGTGGTGGATTTGTCCACACGTTTTATAAAAAGTTTCGATAAGTTTAAAAATGTATTATTTTTCTATGTGACGTACTTGTCACATAGACTTTAGTATGAATATATTCTATCGATATGAATGTAAAATAGTTAAAATAATTAAAATAAATGGTTCTAACCACCGTGAGTCTTTTAGTGTTAATAAAGAATAAGTAATTAAAAACATTAGATTCACAACACTAAGTTAAATATGTATCTTCCTTATCTTACGTTCTCTATTTAATTGCTAATTGTTTGTCCGAAGCACCATCATACCATATTTCATTTAAATGGTTTAAACTCTTAAGCTATGAAAGACATTAAAAAAATATACACAAAAGTACATTATCCCTCGGGAACACTATTATATATTATCTTTTTGGGATAAAAAGTAGACTGCACGTTTGTCCAAAGCATAAACCACTACCATACAAAATTTCATTCAAATCAATTCAACCTTTTAGCAATAAAAGACAGTCAAAGTACACACAATAATACATTATACCTCGGGAAGACTATCTTTTTGGGATAAAAAGTATACTGCGCGTTTGTCCAAAGCATAAACCACTGCCATACCAAATTTCATTCAAATCAATTCAACCGTTGAGCAGTAAAAGACAGTCAAAGTACACACAATAATAATACATTATCCCTCGGGAACACCACAAATTTTTGGGACAAAAAGTATCCTGTGTCCTTTCCCAGGACTCAAAGTATCTCTGTACCAAATTTCATCAAAATCGGTTCAGCGGTTAAAGCGTGAAGAGGTAACAGACAGACAGACAGACAGACAGACACACTTTCGCATTTATAATATTTATATAATATATAATATAATATAATATATAATATTATATTAAATATTAATATTAATATATTAATATTAAAATATTAAATATTAATATTAATATATTAATATATTAAATATTAAAATTAGTATGGATTAGTATAGATAAGTTCAAAAACAGGGCCTTCAGTCAAGAGGCATTCGAAATTGTATGGGATTTGACATAAGTCATCGCTTAGTGACGTCATGTCACTTGCGATGCCTAATGTCAAATACCATACATTTTGTTTTCGAACTTCGCTGTCGAAACTAACGAATGCATCTTGACTAAAGGCCCAGTGGAGATCTTATAATTTACTGCCGAACATATTGTTATATCTACTTATACTTTTAATATTATAAAAAGGAATTATTTGTTTTTGTTAACATTGGATAGGCTCTGAAGTCTGAAACTACTGGACTGATTTTGACTTTGACACAACTGATATAGATATAGAGTAGGAAAAGGACATATGCTACCTTTTATAGCGTTAAAATGTACGATTTCCGCGTGATTTTCTTTTGCGCGCACGAAGTCACGGGCAACACCTAGTATAGTAATAAAAAATTAACACATTACTGTATATTTTACCACCGTTCATTTGGCCGTAAGATTTAACCGACACATAATGTTATTAAACTGTCTTTTACCGCATGTTGTTATATATTATGTTTGTGATATTATAATGATTGTAACACTATTTTAAATATCACATTCTAGCAAATAAACGATTTGTTTGATTGATTGATTGTCTGACTGATTGTGATTGATTTACTGTGATTAAAAGAACCGAGAAGAAAGAGGTTACATATCAAAAACGATTGAGAGCCATAGACGTAATATAATATAGACGAAGCATGTCGATGCAAAAACTATCCCCACTTAAATGGCCCCACTTTTTGGTTTTTTGGGGCCATTTTGACATTTGAGGTATGGTGAAATCAAGATGGCTGACATTTAAGGTACGGTGAAACCAACATAGTGTAACTTTTTCTTATATAAAGATTTGTTCTGTCAAATGTACCTACGTCATAACTAATAGCCTCATAATTTTGAAATCTATCTTGAGAGCATTTTTGCCACACTTTCAGGATGCCAGTGTCAAATATAAAATTATACGTTGTTATAAATGATTTCCTTTTCTATATTGTATAAAATAATATAAATAAACCTTCCAAGAATTATATTGGAAGGGCAATTTAACTGGAGTTTGAGTACGTACATATCATGGTAATGCCGTTCTTGGAATTCTGAAGACGCGCCGCACCCGGCTTTACCTAGTAGATTGATATTATAAAATATTACATAATAAGCTTTGAAAGACTCTCTCGTGAGAACGCACATATTTATAATACTAGATAAAATCTTTTCATCTAGTGTTGTGTAAACCCAATTGTACTACATTTACTGATATGATGATATTATGATCAGTGAAAAAATTAAATTAATAATAAACAGCCCCAAGCTACAATTTTATTAAAAGTACTTAAACGTGTTTGCGCCCGTGATTTGTCCCGATTTTGGATCTTAGATATTAATCTTTATATAACTACATTTTTTTGTAAAAAAAAACTATAACCCGACTGTAACTGTAAAAAATATTTACACGGTTATATAGCCTATGTTACCCGGACTATTATTACGAATCTATTGATAACTCACTCATTAAAATCGAACCAGTAGTTTAGGTGCTACGGTGGAACAAACATACATATAACGCGTTTCAAATGAGAATAGGAACGTCAATGACCTTTTTAGTTTGATAGTCTTGCATCGAATTTAAATAAAAACATTAAATAGTAATCAATTATCTTAACATAAATTTAACTATCTTATCAGTCTAAATACGAAGCAATATGGCGCCGATTCGATCCTATTCTCATTTGAATCGCACCATACATACATACATAATAAATAATAAAATAAAAAATAAAAATAAAAAATAAAAATAAAAAAATAAAAAAGCCTTTTATTTCCTCTAAATTACACTACTTCTCATTTACTCTTACATAGTATTTTATACAAAATTTACCTAATATTATACATAGCTGTTATTGATATTTAAAAGCAGAAAAATAACTCTGTATTAATTTATGAATCTATGTACTACTTGCTAAATTATCTAATACTAGTAAATTATAACTAAAAATAATAGGTGGTACATAGCTGGTAAAAGTATTTTTAATTTTTCTTTCAGTGAGGAACCCCTCTCAGGTAAAGGCCTCTTCCAAACTAGACCATTTTTCCCTGTCATGAGCCACGCTGTGCCATTTTGACCCGGCTACTTTTTTTATATCATCATCCCAGCGAGCCAATGGCCTACCTTTGTGTCGTTTTCCTTGTGGCCCTTTCCATGTGGTGACTGTTTTCGTCCAACGGTGGTCTGTTGACCTAATAACATGTCCTGCCCATTTCCACTTTAGCTTCTGTGCGTGCATTAGAGCGTCTATTACTTTTGTCTTGGATCTTATCTCTGCATGTCTGATTTTTTGAATTCTTTTCACGTTTACCATGCTGCGTTCCAGAGCCCTCTGACAGGTAGTTATTTTATTCTTTACGATATTTGTGAATTTCCATGTTTGGCATCCGTAAGTCAGACATGGGATAAGGCACGTATCCATAGCCCTTTTTAATTGTATAGGCATCATATCGCTTTTGAATACTTCTGTGCAACTCCAATATTTGTTCCATGTGTTCTTAATTCTTCTTTCTATTTCCAATATATTGTTATTTCTTTTAAATCCTATTTGTTTTCCTAAATATATGTATTCTTCTACATACTCTAAATTTTCATTATTTATTTTTATGTCCTTTCTTTTGAAGTTTGTCATAATTTTTGTTTTTGAGATGTTTATCTGGAGTCCCGCAGATCGACTAGCTCTACATAAGTCAGTAATCATGTTTTGTAACTGAGCGCTGGTTTTGGCAAACAGAACCAAATCGTCTGCAAATCTCAAATGACTTAAATATTTGCCCTGTATGTATAAGCCTTGTTTTTTCCAATCTAGTTTGCTTATGACATTTTCTAATACAGCGACAAATATATTTGGAGATATGGGGTCTCCCTGCCTCACGCCCCTTTCTATCGCAAACGATGGTCCCAAGGTTTCTAACCTGACTCTACTAGTACATTTTTTGTAAATATTTTTTAAAAATCTCTATATAGTCTGACGCTACTTCCTGTGCCTCAAGAGCTTCCCATATACCAGTGTGAAATACAGTGTCGAAAGCTTTTTGATAGTCGATATAGGCAATATACAATGGGCTGTTGTACTCTTGATGTTTTTCTATGATGAGTTCAAGTGTATGAATGTGGTCTATTGTCGAATATCCTTTTCTAAAGCCCGCCTGTTCGATGGGTTGTTTTTGCTCGAGGTATGGTCTCAATCTGTTATTTATAATCGTGGAGAAAAGCTTATATAGAGTGGGTAGCAAGCTTATCGGCCTATAATTGCCGATATTCCTAGGATCTCCTTTTTTGTAGAGCAGGATTATGATAGAGTCAGACCATTGGGTTGGGGTTTCGAGAGTTTTTATTATCATATTAAATAAATTTGTGATTGGTAGAGCTAGTACTTTATGGGCACGTTTGATTGCTTCGTTTGTAATATTATCAGCTCCCGGGCTTTTCTCGGTTTTCAGTTTTTTTATCGCTTGTACTATTTCTTCGCAATCTGCAGGTTGTATGCGGCTCTCAAGTTTGAAAAGTGTTTCACACTGGACCTCTCTCTCTGTCGCGCTATACAAATTTTTGTAGAAGTCAGTTGCAATATTTATAATTTCTTTCCGATTATACCTGCACCCTTCAGCGTTCTTCAAGATTTCGATCCAATTTTTCTTTGTTTGCAATTCTTTATAACCTTTTTTTAAGCTTGCTTTTTGTTCCAGATGCTTTTTAATTGTATTCAATTTATGTTTTTTGTAATCTATTTTAATGTATTTGCTTATTAATTTATATAGAGCCTTTAATTCGTTCTTCATAGCTCGAGTTTTTCCGCTAGTGTTTTTTAATTGTTGTCTCCTTTTTATTAGCTTCTTAGTTTCATCAGATAATACATTTCGTTCTTTGTTAGCAGTATTTTTACTTTTGGAAGCATATCTTAAGCTTAGTTGGATAGAGCTTATTAATTTGTCATAATAGTTTTGAACCGACTCTTCTTGTTTCTGATCTAGCAGTGCAGGTACAAATTTCTTTAGTGACTCTATGTATGAACTTATTTCTTCTTCTGTTTGAAGTGCGCTATATTTGTTATTATTGTTGTAACTTGCTCTACTTTTTACTGGTTTATTGAGTGTGATTGCTGCTCGAAGGAGTCTGTGATCTGATGGATAATTGATATGTAGAGTTTCAATATTTTGAAATATTTGTGGTGTATTAGTCATGATAAAATCGATTTCGTTTTTATATTTGTCATTTGGAGAGCGCCATGTCCATCTTTTTTTCGGGTTCTTTTTGTAGAATGTGTTGATGATTGATAGCTTGTTTGCCAATGCAAATTCTATGAGTCTTTGGCCTCTGGCATTTCTATTGCCGTAACCATTTTGTTTCGTAATTAATTGTTCGTCTTTTAGCGGTTTACCAATTTTGGCGTTAAAGTCTCCCATTAGAATTATATCTTTATATGCCATGTTCATAGCTTTGTAGATGTATTCATAAAAATTGTCGACTTCTTCTTCCTTAGCAGCTTCGGTGGGAGCATAAGCTTGAATCACTGTAAGTTTCCTATTTGGTAAAACTAAGTGTATCAAAGCTACTCGTTCCGAAATACCGATATAGCTCTCAAGGTACTGTTTTAAATATTTCTTAATTATAAAGCCGACTCCATGCAAACCTGGCGTCTCTCCTGTGTGACAGAGAATAAATTCTTCATATTCTGCTATTTCGTTGCCAAGGCGTCGAGCTTCAGATATACCGATAATGTCATACTTTATATTCGAAAGGGCTTCTCTTAATTCAATTATTTTTTCTTGCGTTGACAATGTTCGAACGTTGTAGGTGCATATATATAACGGTTTTTCTTTAGTATGAATTTGATTTTTCGGGGAATTTGGACAGATTTGATTTGTGTTGTTTGGAAGGTTGTGGTCATAATCTTCCACGGTGACCAGCCGGCTTGGAAGATGCTTTTCTTTGTCTATTTTTCTCTTTTTTATTACTCTACCAATGAGAGGGGCTTCTGGTTGCTAGTTGGAGTCATTATTACTTTGGAGCGTTTGGTTAGTAGCAGGAGCATTATTTATGAGAATAGGAACGTCAATGACCTTTTTAGTTTGATAGTCTTGCATCGAATTTAAATAAAAACATTAAATAGTAATCAATTATCTTAACATAAATTTAACTATCATAACAGTCTAAATACGAAGCAATATGGCGCCGATTCGATCCTATTCTCATTTGAATCGCACCATACATACATACATAGACTGCCAAAATCATTACCCTTCATTTTGGCTTCGCCATAGTCAGTTAAGAAAATACTACAAAGTATAGTTTTAATTCCACTCAAATGTTAATATTTTGCTGTCCAACATCCTGTTGTTTCAAAAATGGCCGTGATTTAAAATCTACTAGCTTTCTTCCGCGGCGCGGCGCCCGCGTAATTTCAGTATTCCACGGGAACACTGCACTTTTTCGGGATAAAATGTAGCCTATATTTTAATCCAAAGTCTAAACTACTACTATACCAAATTTCATCAAAATCCGTTCAGTAGTTTCTGCGTGAAAGAGTAACAAAGATCCGTCCATCCTCACAAACTATTACATTTATAATATACTAGCTGTTGCCCGCGGCTCCGCCCGCGTAAATATAGTATCCCTCGGGAACAATGTATTTTTTCGGGATAAAAAGTAGCCTATGTTTTAGTCCAGGGCCCATACTACTACTATACCGAATTTCATAAAAATTTGTTCATTAGTTTTTGCGTGGAAGAGGAACAAACATCCATACATACATCCTCATAAACTTTCAAATTTGTAATATTAGTAGGAAGTAGAATATTTTAAAACAACGTTTAATATTTTTAATGCAATGATATAGGAATTTTAAAGGTAACAAGTAAATTGGTTTCTCTTGAAACTAAGTAAACATCGTGGAGCCGTGGAGCGATCTCAGTAGCTACAAATGCGATTCTAATGCCGGTATAAATCGTCTCCTTGCCCCACACCTTCAGTGAGCACACCGAATTAGTATCGATTAGCCGGGGAATTTCAATCTACGCCCGAAGATGCATAGAGGACTATAATCCGTCCAATAATTCGTTTGCATAGTGCCCGTAAGTTATGGCTCGAGATAGAACATGAAATTTTAATGGAATAGCGTCCCCGTACTGCGAACTTATGATAATCTATCCCCCGGCTCGTCCGGCCTATTTCGTTGTAAATTAATGTGTGCCCAATTTCAAGGTGGTTCAATCTGAAGTGAATGCCTCATGTAGGGTACACTTTACATTTCAAAACATCAAAAACTTATCAGAACTACATTGAAAAAAGCTTTAACAGGAATACATAAACTATATAGCCTATATTATCCGGGCTATTATTATGAATCTAATATATTATATGTCATCGTAAAATTGTTAAAACCGTTAGATTGTTACATTACAAGAGATATTATAATATGCTGACAGATTCTCAAATACAAAAGTCTCCATACAATTGCACGCATTATTTTTCGTTATAATTATAATTATGAAAAAGCAAACAAATATAGCGGCGCGGGGCACATACCCTTTAACCAATCGGCACGGTAAATATTACAATATCACGAAAAATATTGCGTGCAATTGTATGGAGAAATTTGTATTTGATAATCTGTCAGCATATTATAATATATCTAGTAATATTACAATCTAACGGTTTTTACAATTTTACGGTGACATATTATATATAATACAATAATAACGACAAAATGGCCCGCAATATAGTATTATCAATATGAGCATTAGTGTCAATAATATTGCATGTGTGCGGCTAGCCATTGAAACCTCATTTATTAAAATCGGACGAGTAGTGAAGTTTATGTACTGCGATGGAACAAACAAACATACATAGACTGCCAAAATCATTCCCTGCCAAAATAATTCCCTTTCCTTTTGGCTTAACCAAAGTCGGGTTAAAAAACTATTTAAACTCCTCCAGAGTTTATAACACGAGTGAAAAGCCGAGCTGATTAACTAGATACTTTAATATAAACTAGTTTTTTTTTTTCTTTTTAAAATAACAGCAGCACTCCGAATGTAATTTCTAGTTTTTGTCGCTACGTTTCTCCCAGAATTCTAAATAGGAGTGAGACGTACGCCGTTACGAGCATTCGGCATACATTACTCGCGGAGTGCGCTTTCTACGAAATTAAATTTTGATGGCCGCTCGGATAACGTAGGAGATTTTTTATAAAAGTAATTTATGAAATACTATTCCGTTACGCTGAGTTTCTGAATCGTAAGACGCTCCTTTGATTTTCACTCCGTCCGGGATTAATATCTCGGATTGCTGACAGCGACTTCCAAACTTGCATTACGGAAATAAAGCTAAATCTGAAAATGTTTGAAACGGCTGCTAAAATTAATTTATTAAAAAGCTGCAGGTTTCAAAATGTAGATTGTAGCTAGATACTTTTCATAGGTGGCGAAAATTGTTTATACTTTATTAATCAGGCTTGTTTTTCCAATGTCCAAAACAGTAAATAGAAAAAGTGTAAATGAAAAATGTATTTACAAGATTAATGAACAGAATAAAAACAAAACCTGTGTTTAGAGAGCCGTGTTATAAATCTAGTTCAGTATTTCCTACTTTTTGCCCATAACTCATAGGGAATGGGGAATGTAAATAATGTCGATGCGATAAAAACACAGGGTTTAAATTTTCGTAACATAATCAATATTATGAAAATCGTTAAAAAGAGGATGAAAATTACTTAGGCTTAGTAAAGGTTTTCAAAGCCAATTTCGATTAAAATATAGTACTAGAATAGAACCATTCACTGTTTACTTTAGGTATATAAACAATGTTTACAAGCCGTTAAGGTTTTTAGCCAAAGGTTTCCTCGAAGTTAAGTCCGCTAAGCCGCCGACTATCACTCAACCAATTTATAGGCGAACTTTGTAACTCCTTAATCTGTCTCTACCTCGTGACAAACACGCAAGTAGTGAAACTTCTCGTGCATTTATTTAAACTAGTGTGGGAGGAGAGACGTATTAATATAATAACGATTGACTAATTATTCATATACATGTCTTTTAACTAAGTAAGATAAGTTAATTTTTGAAAAAACTACAGAAAGTTAAAATGTGGATGGAAAATATTAAAAAATATATTTCTTGATATGTATAAAATGATTTACTTATATAAAATTAATTAGGTTGTTAAAGCTGTGAGGATAATAATATTATTATCGTCCCTTGATGGGCGAAAGCATTCCCTCTTATTTCCTCATCTTTTGAATGAAGATAAAATATGAATAAATAAAATCTTCTTCGGACTGTTTTTAGCTAAACCCCATATTCAGTTAACAAAAAAAGAACAGATCAGAAATATGAGCAGATTTCAAAATATTTAATGTTAGTTTGAATTTGTGAGCGCTTGAGTTGAGTTCATCAATTTCCAATTCTATTGATTTCTCCTCACAATTAGGATTTGATGACGAAGCGGTACACAATACTCTAACTTTTAAATCCCTATTTAAAAAAAAAATTTAATTTGCTTCATTTGGATAATTTTAATGAACGTAACTTTATGAAGTGGGTCATTCGTTATATATATTAATACTATGTTTGCATGTTGTGCTCGTATTTAACTTGGTATTTGTATATGTGTTATGTATATGTTTGCTAACTCATTTCATCATTATGGCTCTACTTCACGTTGGCCATAATTGTGGATATTGTGGCCAAGCTATTGCCTAAGAGTATGTGATGGCATACCCACGTTGGAAGGTCTTTCAGTTTGCTTCGGTTCGGGCCAGTGTGCGAACGTATATATATATTAAAATGTATATTGAACCACTAACGACTGCTGCGGTCTATTTATTTACACCATACTGCAAGTATATGAATGTTTACAACAATAATTTTATAATAAAAAAATTATACTTCCAAAAAAATTCTAAAAATGCACTTAAAAGTAAAAACTAATTCTTACCAAGAAAATCTCCTTTTGAATTTGTGTAAAAATTTATTATGTTTTTCTCTACTCAATATTCTTGTCTTCTCTCTGTCGGAACTCGTGACAAACTAAACACGAGGCCAACGTGAGGAGGCTGTGACCATAACTCTGACCACAGCCATTTGATCTTTGATCAAAAACCGACACCACACGGATCTTGGGCCAAGTTATGGGCCATCATTCCAATACCTACCAAGATAAGCACAAACCCTCGATCTACATGATGGCCATAGGTATTGGCCAATGCTTATGGCCATCATGTTGGACAACTTGAAGAGCGGGCTTGGCGTCATACTTAATGTTAATTCCAATATACATAAACAGCAGTTTTTAAACTTACATTTGAGTAGCCACACTTGAACTATCAAACCTTTTGTGATT
The DNA here is from genome assembly GCA_905404095.1 of Glaucopsyche alexis. Classification (NCBI taxonomy): domain Eukaryota; kingdom Metazoa; phylum Arthropoda; class Insecta; order Lepidoptera; family Lycaenidae; genus Glaucopsyche; species Glaucopsyche alexis. The sequence continues at coordinate 15,060,075 of FR990059.1, forward strand.
GTAAAATGCTTTTCGTAGTCGCGGACGCCTACGCCAACTTGCAGAAAACCACTGTTTCTTTCAGCGTGGCTTAATTATTCGAGTCTAAATAAAGATAATTTGAATCGAAGAATTAGGTAAATAACTTCCCCGATAAAAGCTACGAATAAACAATCACGTTTAGGTACTGAAGTGATTACGCTAAGGTTCATATTGTGTCGTTAGTAATCGTCGCCTTTCAGTTAATCTCTGTTTATAAATCGCAGGCTAATGAGAGTTGTTGACTTTATTGTGAAACAGTTCGAGAATGTTCGAAAACTTGGCAACTTATTCCGAATAAATCACGCCGAAATATTCAGCGTCATTTATTTACATTGAGAACATGTTAAAAGTTTCCCAAAGTTTAATGTTTGTCATTATAATTGAATTTCGGAGCATGTGTCACTTAACAATATTAATCTACGGGCTCGCTACTGTAAACTGTGCCACCTACCCTGTTGAGATCATTATCTCAAGTACATTTACTTGGGGTGTTAGAAAATTATTTGAGCATTACACCATGATTACACCACCTACCAAGTACCAACAATGCCTTTGAAACTTTATATCCTCATGTTTTTTTGTATGTGCAAGTTATATTTTGCTTTTCTTGTTTTTGTGTGTATAATATTATGTAATTATGTAGTAACAGCCTCCGTGATATAGTGGTTAGAGCTTGGCTCTCAACTCGGAAATCGTGGGTTTGATTCCTGTATGGAACAACAAAAAATGTTGTTTCCATGTTCGGTTAGGACAATGCAGGCTGATCACCTGATTGTCTAACAAGAAAGATGATCCATGCGTCGGATGGGCATGTAAAAAGTCGGACCTGCACCTGATCTCTCGCCAGTCGTGTCGGTCATCCGTCCCACTGGGTTATGAGATTAAGGGAAGAGAGAACGCTCTTACAGTATAATAACAAAGTATTAAATATATTTCCGTTGTCTGGTAACCGTAACACAAATTCTTCGGGAACTTACCATGGGACCAGATTGACGTCCATAAATATTTTAAGTAGACAATCTCGACGCATGGTATACAAATGAAAGTTCTAGCTCTTGTGTTATAAAACTGGTGTAGATGGTTCGAATCATTGAAGTAGATATAGAAGAGTGCGCTAGCCGCTAGCTACCATGCCGATAGTTGTAGATTTGATTCCCGGAAAAATCGAAAGAAGGACCTTAATAACTATATATTTCTAAGGATAAACATAGATAAAAAAGGGCCAGCACATATAAATAAATACAGAAGTCGCGGTCGTTACAATCTTAGTCCCCAACAAAAGGACTCACTCATTTAAATATAGAAGATAAATGGCACAACTAAATCCGCTTTAATTCAATAAATATACGAGTAAAATATCAGTAAAGAACGTCGATCCCGTAGGTACGCCGGTTGACTTAAAGGAATATTTTTATAAAAAAACCCTAAATAAAGCGCTATAGGAGGCAAGTGCTTGTTATCGACTAAATAAATTGCTGGATTTTTAAAGGCTTTACGTGTTACGGTGATCTATGAAGGAGCTTTGCAGGTTGTAATAGAGGATTTTCTTCGTCTCGCTCACTCTTATAAGATTGTGTATAGCCGAACCTGTCCCGCGATCTGGAAGCCACTCCGAAGTACCAAAAGCAGTCATTGTCAATTCTTGTTAGCGAGGGTTTCATTTGTTATAAATTTGTTGCCGCCCACGCTAATTTTGCCGATATGTCGCTATTTTATTGAAACAAAAAAGGTGCAGATTAAATATAATGTTGAAATATTTTCATTTTTAACCGACTTCCAAAAAAGGAGGCGGTTATACGTTCGGCTGTATATATATATTTTTTTTTTTTGTATGTTCGCGGATAACTCCGCCGTCTGTTGGCCGATTTTCAAAATTCTTTTTTTGATGTAAAAGGTATAATCCGAAGTTGGTCCCATTTTCAGAAAATTGGTGACCTGATGATGGGATCCATGAGGAAACGAGGGAACTCCTAAAAATTTATATGGACACATATGGTGATTTCGACTTTTTCTGAAGTAGTCCAAGCATATGCTACCAAAAAGTAAGATTTTGCTCCAAGGTATACCCTGGATCCAAAAGTACAGAACAGAACTCTTGACTCCTTATAGATACATGTTTGGGGATTTTGGCGTTGTTTAAAGAACTGCAAGCATATGCTACTTTGTCAATTAGAGTAATCATCATCATCACCACCACTATCACAGCATACATCATCACATTATGATGATAAAGAAGGTACTTCTCATAGTATTTTACACTAACACGGAGATCTTTGAACATTACTCTGCCGTTTATGGACCTATTTGCAAAATTCTTTTGTTGTTGTAAAGGGTTTAATTCGAAATTGGTCCTTTAGTCACTAAAGTGGAAACATGATGATGCGATCCATGAGGAATCGAGGGAACTCCTCGAAATTTATATCAACACATAGTGATTTTGACTTTTACTGAAGTAACACAAGCATATGCTACCAAAGAATAAGATGCTGTACCAAGGTGTACCCTAGATCCAAAAGCACTGAACAGAACTCCTCAGTCTTTAAAGATATGCGTTAGGAAATTTCGGAATTGTTTAAAGAACTGCAAGCATATGCCACTTTATAACTTACAGTAATCATCATCATCATTTTAATAACAATACCTAATGAATGTATAACTGAATACGCTTGGCGCGTATTCAGTTATACATTCGATCGTTTATTTTAGACGTTTTTAAGACGTATTAATAATAACTTAACAAGATATATCACTAAAAAGGGTGAAATTATTATTTTTAAACAAAAAATTAAACCGACTTCCTAAGTAAAAATACACAAAAAAGTATGAAATAAAACTTATTTTATAAATAATTCCCCTTTTAAATTTGTCTATTTCTCTACTTAATCTTCTTAATTTTGAAGTCGGTACCAGCAAATATGAACGTGAGTAATTCTATAAAATATTGTAGGATATCGTTTGGGCTGGTAGCGACTTCAAAATTAAGAAGATTAAGTAGAGAAATAGACAAATTTAAAAGGGGAATTATTTATAAAATAAGTTTTATTTCATACTTTTTTGTGTATTTTTACTTAGGAAGTCGGTTTAATTTTTTGTTTAAAAATAATAATTCCTGTCACGTTCGTACTTAACGCGTTTAACCGTAATATATGTGTCATATTTAATAGTATAAGTAATCTTTTCAAATAAGGCAGTTTTACTAGAACAGCAATTTTCACATGATCCTTTAGAAGTTTAGTTAGTAGGTAACTCATATTGTTAGAAACGAAAGAAAATATACATAAATACTAAAAAATTCCCAATCTCCCTGGGGTAAGACCTAGCTAGATCGATTCTTTACCCCCAAAACTGAAAACAAAATTTCATGGACACTGTTGAACAATACACTGTCACACTTTTATGCTATACAATGGCTATACAATAATATACATATAATTTTTATGTTTTTCAAGTATTGTCTTTTTCGGCGACGTGATGAGCGCTTCGTTGGGGGGCAATCGAATACATGAAGTTAAAACCATGAGTATAAACCGTCCACCAAGTCATTATTTTCATGTAAATGCTCTTTTACCTAGAAGTTAAGACTTAGGAGTTGGGACCCTACTTTTAGGTATTTTATATCGAAGTTTAATAAATACTTAATAATATTAGATACATAAATATTTTATGTGAAGTGTAAATAGTACCATATAGTACCTACTAATCGTCTGATTGAATTCACATAATTACCTCAGCCATCGTAAATAGTATGGAGCTCGCGGAGAGGCAATGTTTGACAGTTTAATTAAGCATGTACTAAGCCTGATACGAGGGTCTAACGCAAAATCAGACTCCAATCAATCCTGTGCTTAATTATTTCGCGCCAAACAAACATATACGCTATTTCACTGGCAATAAAATGCAAAATCACTCGTCACCGAGTTCCAAAATGTCATTTTGCTCGTGCTTTAAATTCTTTACGCCGGTGACGCGAAAACGACTCGTTTCCTTATTGAATTAAAGCGCAATTTTGATTAAAATGAAATCGGGGTTAAGTTGTATCGTGCGTGTACTGGAAACGTCTGTCAGTATTCATGGTCAAGTCAATGGGTTTGGGTGATAAATCGTCCCACGAAAATGTGTGATAAGGGTGAGCATACACCAAAACGCGACGCGGTGCGCACTTTTTAATTTTAATTTTCATTATTGAACTTAATCTGGGGGCACGGCAGTGCCCCCGCCAAGTCGAGCGCGAAGCAAACACTGCCGTACCATCCTTTACTGGAACCATTTCGCCGCATTTTCAGGCCCTTATTTGAGAACCTCTGGATAAGACCAGAACGCAGAAATTTTCGTCATCCAATAAGCTATAATCACGTACTTAAAATCCAAAATTTCAAGTCTGTAGGTCATTTAGTTCCGAAGTTAAGCGAAAGCAAAGTTTCGCATTTTTGACACTCACTCACTCACTCACTCACTCACTCACTCACTCACTCATGATCATCAAAATAGAACTAGTACCTACTTCCCATAAACTTAGAGAGCTGAAATTTGGTACAGAGTTGGGGTTTAATGGCCACATAAAGCGAAAACTATAAAAACTAGGATAATCAATCTGGGGGCATGGCAGTGCCCCTGCCAAGTCGAGCGCGAAGCAAACACTGCCGTACCATTCTTTACTGGAACCATTTCGCCGCATTTTCAGGCCCCTATTTGAGAACCTCTAGATAAGACCAGAACGTCGATCTGGGGGCACGGCAGTGCCCCCGCCAAGTCGAGCTCGAAGCAAACACTGCCGTACTATTCTTTACTGGAACCATTTCACCGCATTTTCAGGCCCCTATTTGAGAACCTCTAGATAAGACCAGAACGTCGATCTGGGGGCACGGCGGTGCCCCCGCCAAGTCGAGAGCGAAGCAAACACTGCCGTACCATTCTTTACTAGAACCATTTTGCCGCATTTTCAGGCCCTTTTATTCTACTCGAACTTTATTCTACTCGAACATTACACAAATTAAATAAACAAATTACACTAAAATCTAGGGAAATAAATCAATATACGTTTCTACAAAAAGAAGTGAAATCCCAAGTAAAAAACTAGCCAAGTCTCGATGGAGCTGCTTGTTTATCTCTAAAAAGTAATGAAATCTAGGCAAAATCGTGCCAAGTCTAAGGTTCCTTACTGCGGTTTCTTTATTATTATAGTTAATGTTGTGTGACTTGGCCGTTGAAGGGCACACAAGGGTACAAAAGGGGCTCCATGACACCATTGCTCCAATACGTGTGTTGTACAATCAACAATCTAAAATGAGACACTAGCGTCGAATTACCAATACCAGTATGGGCTATTATCTCCCTTAACAAACATAGGTAGTTACAAATGTAAACAAAATTGACTTGTACCCACTAAAGTAATATAAAGAATGTTCAACGGCCAAGTCACTCAACGTTAACTATAATAATAAAGAAACCGCAGTAAGGAACCTTAGACTTGGCACGATTTTGTCTAGATTTCATTACTTTTTAGAGATAAACAAGCAGCTCCATCGAGACTTGGCTAGTTTTTTACAGAATGTTTTTGGTGGGATTCGCTTTACAAAAAGATGCAAGTTTGATGTTTCATTGCAAGCGTTCGTTTCGTAAAGATAATTTTGAATCGAAAGCGCGCCGCGTCGCATCTTGATGTACATAAACTGACCCGTAGGACCGACATAATAAAACCCGCAAAATAAATGTGAGCATGACGAAGTAATTCAAAAGAATACGAGCTTCGATTTTAGGGTCATCCATTTTAATTAATAATAATATCTCCCCACACCGATCGACTGACGAGAGATTTTGACGACCTCTGTTGCTCAGTTGTTCAACGCATTTGTGCTCAAGCCGGGGGTCGCGGGTTCGAATCCCGCCAAGGAACAAAAAGTTTTCTGTGTTCCTGGGTCATGGATGTGTATTAAATATGTGTAAAATATACAGTATAAAAGTATTAAATAAACTTCCCGTTTTCTGGTACCTGTAACACAAGTTCTTCGCATACTTAGCACGGGGCCAGATTGACGTGGTGTGAAGAGTCCATAGATATTATTATTATTATTATTAGAGATCAGGCGCAGGTCCAACTTTTTACATGCCCATCCCACGCATGGGTAATCTTTCTTGTCAGACAATCGGGTGATCAGTCTGCATTGTCCTAACCAAACTTGGAAACAAACATTTTTTGTTAGGACAATAGTTGTGGGAATCGAACCCACGACCTCCGAGTCGAGAGCCAAGCTCTAACCACTAGACCACGGTGACTGTTATTTTAATTAATATTGGTTATACGACTCAATTTTCGAACCCACCTCAAAAAATCGATTACACACAAATCGTGTTGAAATCTGAAATTTATATATGAATTTAATAAAACCGTGCAAGTTGTTAAAACCTTTATCCAAACTTCTGCAGCTTAATCACCAAAATTAATTTCCCAAATCCCTGGTGTTTTTGAATCCGAAGAATTGGCTCAAATAGACCGTATTTTTATACGGAACCCTGATTGGAGTTTTAATTACTTAGCATCAGAGCACTGGCCGATGCAAATAAAAACAAGCTGCCACAAACAGCAGCCCGTTTTGCGGAATAAAGGGAAACGCCAGCCAATCCCGTTACACTATAACCTTGGTTCTCTATTCAAATATTTACTAAAAGGCATTTCTTTCCTCTAGAAATAGTGTTGAGGTTTTGTAGTTTGACGGTTGACGTGCCGTGGTTGTCGCTTGCTTACTATTGGGAATACTAACATGTCCAATTTTAGACGTCAGTACCTACTTGGACTATTATTTATTCTGTGACGTCAGGGAAAATTTAATCTTTATATACCTATAACTAGCTTTTGCCCGCGACTTCGTTCGCGTGGAGTTCGGTTTCCATAGAAAATTTTAACCCCATTTTCACCCCCTGAGGGGGCGAATTTTCAAAAATTCTTCCTTAGCGGATGCTTACGTCATTACAACTATCTGTATGCCAAATTTCATTAAAATCCGTTCAGTAGTTTCGGATGCGTTGATAGATGAGTCAGTCAGGTTTTATATTATTTTGAAAATTTTCTTTGCGTGTTTTTGTAATTGAACTTCATCAAATTTTTGTGTGTGTTCAGGTGGATTCGAGAATAAACGGCTTAACCACTTTTTATAAAACTTTGCAGGTGTGTTAGGTAGGTACTATAATAGGTTGTAAGCTATTTTATACCCCTAAGTCAGAGTTTCTCAAACATTGTTCTGCCATGGCCCGATAAGTTTGATATTGTCCTTCCGTGGCCCACTTAATAATTTCAAACTCAAACTAATGGAAAGCTTAAATATTACACATTTATTATTAGTAAAAAGGTTTTATGAATACTACATATTTTGGTATCGGCTTACAGCTAATGAATATTTAAGATGCGTCGATTGATAGTAGGTATTGTTTTCAAAACAAGGCGACCAATGTGGCGAAAATGTGGCGACCCGGTATTTTTTTATGGCCCGGTACCGGGTCGCGACCCGGTAGTTGGGAAAGCTGCCCTAAGTGATCAGGGTTGCCACTCGCCTACCTCATTTTTTATATTTTTTATCATTTTAACTTTTTTTTTATAATAGGTATATTCATTTGGCAATAAAATAATTCATGTAACCCTCAATTTTCACCAATCTAACACCAACCCCCATTGCTTAGTATTTAGTAATAAGTAGGTACCGTAATAATCTTCTCAACCCTCAATGGTTGATAACTGTAAAATTAAATTCGCACTGCACCTGTAGATTGTAGGTATAGTCTGTATCTGGGTGTTGGTAGAGGTGTAAATGTAGGTTGTAGTTGTAAGTTGTCCCACTTTTAAAAAAATCCCTGTAGTTAGTAAAATTAAGAATAATTCAACGTGTTCATCCAAATCTTTTTCATCCAAGTCTTTAATCTTTTAATCTTTTATAATAACTAATATTTGTAAGCCTAATTAATACGAGTTTTGAGTAAATCCATTTTCACTGGACCTCTAAATAAGGGGATAGTTGCCTCCTATAGTGGATAGTCGCCTAACGTTACAAATGCATCGGGGGATAGTTGCCTAATATCATGTATCCTATTCGATTGTTTTTTAAGGTGTAATTAGAGAATTAAACAATCGAATATTTATTTTAATCAGAACTATATTATATAGTTATGATTATTGCATTTTTTAAACAAACAATAAAATAAATTTGACTTTACTTGTTAAAATAATCGAATATTATTTTAGTTAAAACTATATTTTTGTAGTTATGATCACTGCCATAGATAAGGGCGACTGTCCTTTATGATACGAATACTAGCCTATAAAATAAATTAAAGATTTTTTACAGTAGAAACTTAGAAACATACCAACTTAACCTCTAATGTATACAAATTTACCAAAAAATATTGGGCCTCCCCTACGCTAGTAAAAATATTAAGTAGAATTAACTTACAGTATAATTATAACGTCCGTCCAAGTCTCACCGTGAAAGATTTTTGCTCACATAGACAAAACGAGTGCGCCTAAAATAATACTTTTTATGGAATTAATGTTTTCAGGAAAGGGACTTCCAATCATAATCAAAGACTTCCGCAAAAAACATTACTTACAGAATTCAGAATTGAGGCAAGTATGCAACCAAGGCAACTATCCGGCTTTTACCCTGCATTAAGTTTTTTTTTTTTTATTCAAGCACTTTCATGCCAGGCAACGTATTGAGCAAGTCAACAGCAATCTATCAATGTAACTTGTATGTGCTAACTAAAGGGATTAAGCCTAAAGTCTGCCACAGTATCTAGCCTTATCTTTGAGCTTCCGGCAAACAAAGAGGCGCATAGCTTTTACACCAGATAAATACTACAGGCCTCTCTAACAAACCTATTTGCTGTTCACTTGCGAACGTTGATATTGAACAAGTAATGAACGTCTATAAATGAATAAAACCTAAGACACAGGTACATCGACAAAGTTCTTGCTTGACCAGAGGGGCAATTCTGCTAAATAAAACCTGTATTAATACAATTACAATCAAGTCCCGATACGCTAAAACTCTCAAACGGTGTTTTTATGAACGTTAAATCAACGTGAAACGCGCTCTGATTGGTCGAAACGTCATAAAATCCGTTTATGGAAACACGTCACTTCACTTTCAATCCAATCAAAGTAAAATGAAAGTCTACTTTAAATACGAGAATTGTGGTTCAGTTTCTTAACATTTTCCCTTGCACAAAAATGCCTCAAAATATTTTAACACCAAGAAAGTGACCGTAACGACTACAGACGTGGTATAACTACGTTTTCACACGTGAGTATGTGCGCACGATTCTATAGCGCTCTTAAACGATTTTTATCTCATGCCTGGTCGAGCGACAGCCTGTTCGATAGTACCTATCAACATAATATCAAAATATAAAAAAAATCAGGCATTAGCCCACCACACAAGCAACTATGACTGCCAGGATCGACTGCGGTAACCGACTACAAAAACCCTTTGATATGATCTCAGGGGTGCCCGAGTGACATACCAAATCTGTCTTCCCGCAACGAAATTAATCAGAAGCAAGGTTGGAGAAGTAGGAAGAATTCCAATCTCTCTCCCCAAGCAAAGCGAGATACAGCACAAAGTTGCAGTAACCAAAAAGTCAAAGAACCAAAGTGGGAAGCACCACGGGAATAAAGATAAATTTAATACTGTAAAAATATAAAAGATTTGTATGTCCTGATATAAATAGCATACATTATATTGCAATAGCTATATATAGATGCCTGTCTCTTTTAAAATATTCAAAGAAGTACGGAACCCTAAGTGAACAACTAAGCACAGACGGCGCGGCGCGGGTAATTGTTCTGTGTTGATCTCGGATGGCTACGTCTATTAATCACACTTTATTTCCATGCCGATGTGAAATATCACTTCGATTCACGATTTCATAGCTTAACAGCTTCCATTTTTACTCGAGTCCTGCTTTGTTAAAACAGAAACTATGCTATAAACTGTGGTTGGTTTTCGAGTACTTATGTATATATTTTTCATGCTCTAGAGCAGTGTTTTTCAACCTTTTTCATGATGCGACCCCCCTTGTATGAAAAAATATTTCGCGACCCCCCGACCTTTCGCTTTTTTATCAGGTATGTATGTGTATATTACAGAGTTACAAATGTTAATCATTCCATACGACGTTTTTATGCGTCTCCATAATTAGGATTCGGATAAAAGTACGTAATATAGTACGTCAAACATATTATTTTACAATTACATACATCAATGATATCGATGATTGATTTATGAATATATCCTTTTGTTAAAATTCTCTTACTTAATAAATCGATCTTTTAAATTTTTTTTTTTTTACTAAAGTTCTCTCGACCTCCGGCGACCCCCCTACAGAAACTTCGCGACCCCCCAGGGGGTCGCGACCCACAGGTTGAAAAACACTGCTCTAGAGCCTAAAAAAAGCTAAAGCTTGTCGCATTAAAGCTTGAGAGATGTCATTAGATTAGATCATCTTACAGCCCGTATTCAAATTTGAACATTAATCATTACATAAGAATACACACGATTCATTGCAAGAATTCGGATGTCAAATTGCACCGCGCTGCATAGCGCATTGAAGTCATATTAGAAACATGTATGTTATTAACTGATCCTAACCCTATATATATTCTTAATTCAATACAATATGTGTATCTTGGTCTACCAGAATTATACCCTAGTATAAATTATTTTAAACATTTATGAGGAAGACACGTTTAATGAGATTAAACCACCTACTACCAGCTATTCCCAAATTTTCTGTATTTATTTTCAAACTTAAACTTCGTGAAAACTCAACAGAAGACAGCTCAAAGCTTAAATGATGTGTGCACTCATATTAGCTCTCCACATTTGTAGATCCACTTGAACCGTAAACATAAAGGATCGCGGTGGCTCATTACATAATTCAGGTATTCACGTGCTAATAGCGAGCGAATCAAAGGCAAATGATTCGCGAAAGCTAATTAGGCAGTGCCGAAATAGCGTGGGCCATTAAAAATTCAGAGGCCAAAGTGCAGATCGCTGTTGCTGCAGTCTGGCCGCATTTAGCCTGGCCCGTCTGGCCCGAACCGATGCACTCCGTCGTTCCTCAAATAGACCAGTCGATCCTAGACCAAGAGCCACGCAGTGTTGTCCAGTCCTTTTAAAATTATATTATTCAGTCCCAATTTCACCAACACCTATTAAAGTTGGTCGTTGATTAAATATTATCATATTTTCTATCTCGTTCCTCATATTAATAAAAGAGAAGGCAGGATAGCCCGCTTATATTAATTCTAACTTTGGCATGATTTATAGTTATAGATTATGACAGATTTGAAATTTCAAACTGTTTTAACTTAATAAAAAATTAAGCAAACAAAAAACCTAAAACAAACTTAGCCACAAAATGCAATATTTACTATTGTGTCGGTGATTATTTCCTGATATACCAACAAACTAAAAAATTTAATTAAAAAAGTTACTTATTGAAAAATAAACAAAATTATAAATTTTAAGTAGGTATGTAACCCCCAAATGGTCTAGCAGTGAGCGAGATAGCTGAGAACACTTTCAATCATGTCAGCTTTCAAACTAAAGAAAAATACATCAACACCCGTCTGTTTTCGTTGGAGGTTAAAAGAAGAAATTTTAAGACGTAAAAAGTAAGTTTAAACTTAAGTTATAGCCGTGGCCATGCTTGCAAAAGACACATGGTCATTATTTTCATTTATGAGAAAATGCATCGTTCCCAAGCTCCTAGACTATAAACAGCAGACTAACTGAAAATAGCGACCTGTAAATGTGAAAATTGATTTTGACATCGCGCTTTATCTGTACCTGGTGGAAGCTTTGTATTATGCAAAAGCCATTTCCGGAATAAAACCGTCCGACGGCGGCGTCTCGAAATAATATTATGACAAATGACAGTTGATAACCACAATCCGTTCCGCTATTAGATCCTGAGAATAAATCGAAAACCAAGTGTCAAAAAATATTAAGGTGGTATTCCAAATATAAGTTATCTTCGTTTAGATTTAAGTTAAACAGGTAGGTTTTATTAGAAAACAATAATCAAGTGGAATTCAATAAAATTAAAAGTTACCTTTAACATAATATGAGCTTTATCTCTAGTTTACTAGCTTACATTTTGGACTATTTATCATTATATAGGTATTTACATATTTATGCTTTTTTTGAAGGAGTAAATTGGAGTAAATTGTTTTTTTTTTTTGTTATTATTAATTAATAGTGCATGCGCACACTGGCAATAAATTTTTCTCGGTCGCATATTTGCATTTAACGCACGCAAAATAGAGTTAGCTTTTCCGTTCAACATGATTGTTTTCCTATACATTACGGTCATGTTAAGTTGACTCTATTTCGAGTGCGCTAAAGTCGATAATTGGAATGCAAATGGTGGAGGAAGGAGACAATTATATTGCCAGTGCACGCACAGCTTTAACGGCTAGTAGTTAAGTGATGCTGCACTGAGAGCGGGACAGGATGGGTAACCACAGAAGTGAATTCTATAGAACATCCGCTGACTTCGTTAACAAATACAAAACCAGATCCATGAATAGACTGCGGTCACTACTTAGCACAAAAGTCTTCCTAAGTAACTAACTGCAACGTTTAGACTTAGACAAAAAGTATGTATTTAATTAGCCATACAACGAACGGTCTATCGTCTAATGAGGAAAATGCATAGTTTTTTTATTGGCTTTTCGAAGTGTATAATAAGCCAGTAAATATTGTCTTTGCGATGGTATATCTACGATCCACCGTTGATGAAATACAGCAGGGTTTCTCAAAGTGGGGTACGCGAATCCCTAGGGGTTCGCCATTCGTCGGTAGGGGGCTCGCGGCAAGATTTACGTAATGGCGGCTTGATGACTCAAGAGTGGATTTTCAGTTTTCACACTGGTCATGATGCAAACGAAATACAAAAATCAACTTAATGCCGAGTCAGAATTAAGGTTAAAACTAATATTAAAAAATATTTCTTTTGACACTGTTTTTGTTACTGTATGGGACTGTATTTTTCCACTAGGTTTTCACCGCCGGCTCTGATCAGACTCGAAGATAGCAAGGTTACACCGATTCGGGCAGAGCTGGGGCGTATAAAAAATAACACTGATTTGAGGAGAACATTTAGCACGATAAGTCGTTAGCTTACCTGGCTCAGGGCAATGCCGTATAGGGAGCACAAATGTACTCTTCTAATTTTTATATAAGCTATCTCTCTCTTATTTCTCTATACGGCTATTTTTCCATAATTTTCCCTAATTTCCCTTTATTTCCCCTGAGCCAGGATAAGTGAAACGCATAACGTGAAATTCTTTATTTACCATAAAACAATACATAATCACACAGTTTACATAGATACTTAGTAACACATAAGCAAAATTACAAGTATAAGAAAAACCATATATTTTTCACCATTATAATCTAATTTTCTCTAAAACCATTTACATTTCTATTTACCTAAATGTTATTTACTTTAGCCACTAATTTTCCCTATGTACAACACTAATTTTCCAAGCGAAATAAGCTACGGTTAAGAAATTATAAAGAAAATAAACTCGTGACTCTAAAACAATTATTTACCACTATTCTAATGAATTTAACACTTATGTACAACACTTATATTCACTATTTTCACTCTTAAGAGTTTATGTACTATTTACTCACAGTTTTTAGAAACGTTTTAAAGCACTGATAAGTGTTCATTGTCTTTAAATTCACTTTAAAACACAGGCGAGGCCGCTGTCCTTAACATCCTCCCCCCGGCGCAGTAGCCAGGTTCTACGCAGCCTCCTCTGGTGACCGCGGGCTCGCTGGACCCGCCGTGGACTGCTCCGCTGACTGCCAGCTGTCTGTGTCCGCCGCAAACTGCTCCGGTGACTGCGGGCTGACCGTGCCCGCTGCAACTGGCTGCGACCGCGAGCTGTTTGTGCTCGCTACAGCTCGTGGTGGTGACTGCGAGCCGTCTGTGGCTCGCTCCGGCGACTGCGAGCTGTCTCTAGCTCGCTCAGGCGACTGCGAGCTGTCTGTAGCTCGCTCAGGCGACTGCGAGCTGTCTGTAGCTCGCTCAGGCGGCTGCGAGCTGTCTGTAGCTCGCTCCGGCGACTGCGAGCTGTCTGTAGCTCGCTCCGGCGACTGCGAGCTGTCTGTAGCTCGCTCCGGCGCTCGTTCCGCGCCCGGCACCGCCCCCGGCTCCGGCTGCTCCGCCAGCGGTCGCGGTTGCGACTGCGGCGCCTCCTCCAGCACTGCCAATTTTGATGTGGGCCTGCGGAACACACCACTGCGCGTGCGAACGTCCGCACAACGCACCTGTCCGTCCGGGCCAGGGTAGACCCGGTGCACGACCCCGCGCGGCCACGTATTACGCGGCAGCGCCGGATCTACGACCACGACCAGGTCGCCCGGAACCAGGGCACGGCTGCTCTGCGGCGCCCCGTAGCGTGGCGTGAGCGTGGGGAGGTATTCCCTCACCCAGCGCCTCCAGAACTCGTCGGCAAGGGCTTGCGCGACTCTCCAAGTCCGACGTACGGCAGTCCGGTGGACGACCCCAGGAGGAAATGGTTCGGTGTGATTGCCTCCGGGTCGCTGGGATCCACGGAAACGTGAACTAGCGGTCGTGCGTTCACGGAATACTCCGCCTCGGCCATCAGAGTCTGGAGTACCTCTTCTTTCGGCGACTTCTCGTTCAGCGTAGCGAGTAAGGCGGTTTTCACCGACCTCACCATCCGTTCCCAGGCACCTCCTTGACTCGGCGCCCCCGGCGGGGTGAATTTCCATTGCATGCGGTGCGTGAGGCCCAGCTGAGCCATAGCCGGTGCCCACTCAGCGTACGCCTGCCGCAGCTCGACGTCCGCGCCTCTGAAGTTCGTCCCGTTGTCGCTGTACATGACTGACGGCCATCCTCGCCGCGCAGCCATCCTTCTCATGGCCATTATTGCTGAGTCTGTCGACAGCGAGGCCACCAGCTCCAGGTGCACGGCCCGCGTCGTCAGACAGGTGAAGAGCGCTCCCCATCTCTTCTCGTGACGTCGGCCGATGGTGATCGTCATCGGGCCGAAACAGTCGAGACCACAGTACGAAAATGGTCTCTGGAACGCCCCCAGGCGCTCCGCCGGCAGGTCTCCAGTTTGTGGTGTTCTCGGGTGCGCCCGTCGTAGCCGACAAAACGCACACTTACTTGTTATGCTGCGCACCGTCGGCCGCAGCTTCAGGATCCAAAACCTTTGCCTGAGGTCGTTCACGACCCTCTCACGGCTCCCGTGTCCTGCCCTGGCGTGCTCCCGTGCCACCAGTAGCTTCGTGAACGGATGTCTTCCGTCCAGGATGATTGGATTCTTCATCTCCGCTGGAACCTGCGCTGCTTTGATTCTCCCGTCCAGTACGAGCAGCCCGTCTTTGTACACTGGGTTGAGCCGGTACAAGGAGCTCCACCTAGGCGCCGTCTTGCCACTCGTGATCTTTTCAATTTCTTGCGTGAAGCTGTCCTGTTGTGACCTCTGATACCACAACGTCTCGGCCCGTTCTAGGTGTCGTACCTCGAGGTTGGCTCGACGATCTCGGCACTTTTCTAAGAATAACAAAACCATCGCTGTGCATCTTATGAGGCGCTCGTAACTCGAAAAGCGCGTCACATCCGGTAGACAATCCAGCTCACTCGCCCTTGTGGTGTAAAAGGCGACGTGTTCTTCTTTATCTTCGACTTGGGCGGGACTCTCCGCGGGCCACTCGCTCATAGGCCTGCGCAGGAAGTCTGGCCCTTTAAACCATGGGTCCTCGTCGCTCCTCGGAACATAGCCCGTTCTCGTGGCTAGGTCCGCGACGTTGTTCTTAGTGCTCACCCATCTCCACTGGTGGACAGATGTTAGTTCGGCGATTTCCCCCAGGCGGTGCGCGACGTACGGCGTGTACTTCCGGCTGCCGTTCTGTATCCAACACAGCACCACCTGTGCATCAATCCAGTAGAAAACGGTATCTGTTTTCCACCTGTGTTCTGCTACGACGGCGCTTCCCAGCCTCGCTCCGACCAGGGCGGCCTGTAGTTCCAGCCTCGGTATGGTTTGGGCCTTCAACGGCGCTACTTTGGCCTTGGCTGCGGCCAACACGACTCGAACATCTCCATTTTCCTGTTCCATCCTCCAGTAGACGGCTGCGGCGTATGCGTCCTTGCTCGCATCACAAAATACGTGCAGCTGCCGGCTCCTCGTCGGGCTCCCCCCGTTGTAACTCCGGGGCAGCTCGAGATGGCTGATGTATTCCATGTCTGTCAGCCAGCGGGTGAAGTCCTCGGCTGACTCAGCTGGCAGCGGCTCGTCCCAGTCCAGCTTCTGACGCCACAAGCCTTGTAGGATGACTTTGGCGGTAATGGTGTAACAGCTAAGTAGCCCCAGCGGATCGTAGATACTCATTACGGTGCTAAGGGCCTCCCTTTTCGTCGGCGCGCGCTGCAGCTCACGGACCTCCACAGGAACTCTAGATAGCGACGTATTGAATTTTAGTTTGTCACCTTTGGAGTCCCACAGCATGCCCAGGGTCTTCTGCTCGTCCTTGGTGACGTGCTGCGTAGTATTCTCAGCTAGGCGGTCCTCAGGCAGCTCCTCTAGCACCCTCCGATCGTTGCTCGTCCAGCCTCTTAAGTGGAAGCCACCTTTCCTGTGCACCTGGTCCACTTGCTCTACCACCTGCTTGGCCTTCTCCCGGTCTGGATAGCTGTCCACGTAGTCATCCATGTAATGGGCTTCGGAAATAGCGCGATGGGCTTCCGGGTGTGACTCAGCGAATTCTTCCGCGTTCCTATTCCGGGCTGAGTGTGCCAGGAACGGCGAACACGACGCTCCAAAAATCATCACCACCATCTTGTACCTGGTCGGCGGCTCGTTCGGGTCCTCTCTCCACAGGAACATCTGGGCCGGCTGGTCTTCTCGTCTGACTTTCACACGAAGGAACATCCTGTATATCGGCCTTCACAGCAACAGCTTCCTCCCTGAACCGGAACAGGATTCTTGGCAGTGACGTCAGAAGGTCAGGCCCCTCCAACAAGTGATCATTAAGGCTCACGCCGCTTGTCTTCGCCGCCGCGTCGAAAACCAGTCGCAGCTTACCCGGTTTGTTTGGGTTTTTGACCGGGAAGTGCGGCAGGTACCATGTACGGTCGCTTCCGGCCTCCGTCCCGTCGCATTTTTCCGCATATCCCTTGCTTATGAGATTTTTCATCTGCCCATGGTACTGCGCCTCGTCTTCTGGGTTTTTCCTGAGCTTGTGTTCTAAGTTCTTAAGCCTCTTCAGCGCATTGTTGTAGCTGAGAGGTAATTTGACGCCGTCCTTGCGCCACAGAAGTCCCACTTCGAATCGACCGTCTTCCGTTCTCTTGGCCGTCCTGCCAAAGAGGTCGATGGCCCGCTGCTCGCCGTCTGTCAGCCTCGCCTTAGCCGCTATTCCCAATGCGTCTATATCGAAGTGTTTCTTCACCATTTCTTCGAGCCGTTCGCCTCTGGTCTCGATTGTGGATATGTGCAGGATACTCTCATCATCCTGCCTTATGATGCGCCTCGGGATGCTGCCATGGATCACCCAGCCGAGTTTGGTCTTTGAGGCCGCAGGCTGGTTCCTTTTCCCGATTCTCAGTTCTCTTGACACGATGAGCTGCCAGTTGTCCGTACCGATGAGAAGTTGGGGTTTCTCGTTCTCATAACACATCTCTTCATCCCTGATATCGTGCAGGTGAGCGAGTTGCAGCAATGATTCCGGAACGGATTGAGTGAGCAAGTTCAATCCGCCCACCGTTCTCACAGTGATGTCGTGCCTGGTACCGTCGTGACCCCGTACGCCCAGTTGTACGAGTCGGCTTTTTTCCTCATTCCTCTCGGCATTGATCCCGTGCATCCGCAGCACTTTTGACGGACCGTCTGCGCCGATAGCCTTCGCGACGTCTTCATCCAGCAGAGTCACTGTCGAGCCCTCGTCGAACAGCGCGAAGATGTCCGCTTCGCCCCGTGGACCTACGACTTGAACCCTTCTCATCTTGAGTTTTACCGCACGGTCGGACGTGACCGATGCGGTAATAACGGCGTCCTCAGCCTGTGGAGCGCCGCCGGACCTCTCCTCGTGCAGCAACGTGTGGTGCAGCCGCTTACAACCCTGTGCGCCGCACCGTTTCGCCTTACAGTTGAATCTTCTGTGTCGACTCGATATGCACAGGAAACACAGCCCCTCTTTCCTGACTGTGTCCCATCTCTTTGGTACGCTCATTTTCTTGAAGGTGGCGCAGCGAGGCAGAGCGTGATCATTGGCACATACCGGGCACTTCATTGCTTCCTCGCGTACCTTCTTGGGTTGGCTGTGGCTCGGCGAACCCCTGCCCTCATCTGTCACCGCGAAGACTGGCCTTCTTGCTCTGGTTTCACTCTTGTTCGGAGGTTGACGCGGTGTTTCTCTCTTCGATGTCGTGCTGAATCCGTAGCGCAGTGCCCTGTCCGCTTCCCTCATTAAGAATTCAGAGAGAAGGACGACATCGGGCTCGTTCCTGAAGCGCGACGTCTCTTCTGCGTAGTCGTACCACTTGCTTTTCTCGTAGGGACTGAGTTTCTCTAGAATGTCTCTCGTGAGCAACGGGTTGAAAAGGTACCCGTGCCTCAGCCTCTTCAGGATAGCCACCATGTTCTGAATCTTCACGGCGAATTGGTTGAGTTCCGCCGCCGAACCTCCGAGCCTCGGTAGCCTCTTCAGGTCTTCCATCATGCGGTCCACCATAACTTCTGGACGTCCGAAGCATTGTTCTAGAGTCTTCATGATTTGTTCGGGCGGCGTAGCGACGCTCAGCAGTGGTGCCACGGCTTCCCTGGCTTCTCCCCGTAAGCAGTTCCTCAGCCGAGCTAAATTCTCGATCGGTTTCAGCTTGTAGAATGCAGTGGTGTCTTCCATTGCTGCCTTGAAGGACAACCATTCGGTGGGAGCCCCTGAGAATGTAGGCAGCTCCGTTGTGTGGCGCGTCTGGCGTTGATTCAGCAGCTTGTCTAACGTTTCAGCGAGATGTTCCACTCCGTTGGCCCTAGACGTGGGCGGTGTGGGTGAGCGTGGGCGGCGCTGTTCCGGCCACTCAAATCTCGTCCTCTGGCCTTCGCGTCTTCGTCCAGTTGGTGGCATGTCTTCTGGCTTCGGCGTCTCTCTCTCCTCTAACACGACCGGCTCTTGTCTAGCCTCTTCATGGTCGGGTCCTTGTTCGCTTAGCCAGGCTCGTACACGTTGTTCCACCTGTTCAGACGGCTCGTCGTCATCGGGGCTGCTTCCATCCTCTGCAGCGGCGACGTCGGCGACGAGTTTCTTCTTGATAAGTTCTGCTTCTATTTGCAGTTCCTTTTTACGGAGAGCGGCAAGCTTCTCTTCCGCCTCATATTGCATGCGTGCGACGACACTCGCTGTCGATCGACGCGACCTAATTGAAATAGCCTTCCTGGCTAATGTTTGCACTTCCGGAGCTACAGGTGCCTTGCTAGTACCTGGTCTCGGTTTTAAAATTGTTTGAAGCAGATCTGCCCTTCCCTCGGTCGGCGGCGGCTGGCTCGTGGCGGCAGCAGACGGCGATCGTGGCGGATCTGGAAATCTTCGCGGTTGTTGTTGTTGTGGTTGGTTCTCCTCGGCCCCGCTCTGACTCCTTGTGATGACCATAGTTTAAGTTAAATGTTACGTTAAGTTAAATCCTCAAATCAAAAATTAATCTTCAAATATTCGTCTTCAAACTCCAAAAATCTTCAGAGTCTTCACGACTCTTCAAGAATCTTCGGTAGGTTTTTCAGGCGAAAAATCTGCGAATCCTTGCTTCCCTCTTCCTTGGTGTTGTCTTGTATCTTCGAGTCCAATCTTCTAATCCGAGTCTGTCGATCCCCGGTGTTGAATTCCTTTCTTCCAAAATTCTATGTTCGGCTTGATAAATTTTCTTCAAAAAATTTTCTATGTCCTTGGCTCGATGAAATTATTCTATGTCCAGTGTTCAGTAATTTTTTCTAAGTCCGGTCTTCAATAAATTTTTCTATCTCCTTGGCTCAGTAAAATTTTTCTATGTCCGATGTTCAGTAAATTTTTCTATGTTCCGTCATCAATAAATTCTTCTAAGTGTCGTCTTGATTGTTTTCAACTGGTATTGGACTTCGAAAATTTCTTCAATCTTGTATCTCGGATCACACGCGACTAACTCACTAACTTGCAATCCGGATCGCAAGGACCACGCACTACTGTATGGGACTGTATTTTTCCACTAGGTTTTCACCGCCGGCTCTGATCAGACTCGAAGATAGCAAGGTTACACCGATTCGGGCAGAGCTGGGGCGTATAAAAAATAACACTGATTTGAGGAGAACATTTAGCACGATAAGTCGTTAGCTTACCTGGCTCAGGGCAATGCCGTATAGGGAGCACAAATGTACTCTTCTAATTTTTATATAAAGGCGTGACTCCTGTTCGAAACATTACACAGAAAACATGAAACAAAAACATTTGTTTTCATACACAAGCTGTCTCCAGCTACAGAAAATGTTTTTGGTCGAAACAAAACATTTTGTCCAGACACGATCTAAGTTCCGACGAGGAAGACGTATTAGCGCTCACAGTTTTAGTGATTGTAGGTGTAGAATCCAGGAGAAAACAGAGGTTCTGAAAAGGCCACTTTAGGTGTTTCATAAAAGTATTTTTTTCAACTCATAAATATGTGCACCATTTTACGCATTTCTATTGAAAACTGACAAAATTTGTGTTTTTTAATTAAGTCAGGCCATATATTATGAGCGATCACAAAAACAAACACAAAAAACACAACAAGCTAAACTACAACCCTAAAAACCTGTACCTAGGTGTCATGTGAACGATGTGAACACTAGATAAGAAATGAAACATTTCTTCCCCTCTCTACCCGCGCGGGAATGTTTTTCGTCCGTCTCTGAAAACAAAAACATTGTCTATTCCTAGACAAATGTGTATAGCCACGCCCCAATGTTTCATGTTTTCTGTGTAATGTTTCGAACAGGAGTCACGCCTTAAGCTATCTCTCTCTTATTTCTCTATACGGCTATTTTTCCATAATTTTCCCTAATTTCCCTTTATTTCCCCTGAGCCAGGATAAGTGAAACGCATAACGTGAAATTCTTTATTTACCATAAAACAATACATAATCACACAGTTTACATAGATACTTAGTAACACATAAGCAAAATTACAAGTATAAGAAAAACTATATATTTTTCACCATTATAATCTAATTTTCTCTAAAACCATTTACATTTCTATTTACCTAAATGTTATTTACTTTAGCCACTAATTTTCCCTATGTACAACACTAATTTTCCAAGCGAAATAAGCTACGGTTAAGGACCGTATTCGGAGACGCGCCGCGCGAAGTTTAGGTTTTTAGCGCTACTCTCACAACGATCGAGCCTCGCGCCACAGTATAAAGAACAGTAAACCATCTGCATACAAACGTGCCGCGTTTCGGTTTAAATCCGCAATTCCGCACGCATGCACACACCTCGTATAATAATTTTCAAGAACACCAGCCAGCGGGCTTAGCATGGCGATCCGAAGAAATAAATTTAAGTAAGAAATATTTTATCCAAATAGTGAGTTGCAAAATAGTTCTTAATCCTTGGCGACAAGGTTGCCAATAGAAATCAACATTTCTAAACAGACATATTATCTAGTTTTAAAATGGCTGTCGGGAAATCTTCTGTGAGAAAAGAAAGAGAAAATTCGGGAAGAAAAGAAAGATTGTTTCCAAACGACAATGCATCGACCTTGCTGGCTTACAATAAGACCTATTTTGCTACAAATGGTATTAATGTTTCTTCAATCTCTCATTTTGTCGACTCTCCGATGTTTCTGCGATGTGCATGCTAAGCCTGCTGCTCCTTAGCAGAACCGGTAAACCTTCAGGTACCATCGACAAAGTGTCCCAACCCAACACCATACATTTTTTGACCAGACCAATAGTCGTCACCAAAACCCCAAAGACTTTGAGAGTCAAATTTCAAAATGGCCCCAAAAATCTCAAAAGTGGGGCCATTTAACCGGAGACACTTTTTTCTTTATAGTGTTTTCACCATACGTCAAATTTCAAAATGGCCCTAAAATTCAAAAGTGGGGCCATTTAACTGGAGACACGTTTTTCTACATAGTATTTTCAATTTCAAAATGGCCCCAAAAATCTCAAAAGTAGGGCCATTTAACTGGAGACACTTTTTTCTCCATAGTGTTTTCACCATACGTCATATTTCAAAATGGCCCCAAAAATCTCAAAAGTGGGGCCATTTAACTGGAGACCTTTTTTTTCTCAATAGTGTTTTCACCATACGTTAAATTTCAAAATGGCCCTAAAAACCTCAAAACTGGTTCGCGAAAATTGAACGAACGACACATGCTTAGTGCACAACGCCGACCGCATTTTCCTGTCCTGTTCTGTCCTGTTGACCTGTCGCGAGTTTAAGTCGAGTCACTAGTCCTGATCGAAATCCATTCCACAAGTCCAAAAACAATTTTCGAAAGGTTTCGTGAGAAGGATATTGGAGGGGTCAAAAAAAATTTTTGACGGGGGGGGGGTGTCTTGACGTTTTTGAGGTATTTAGGGAATCTGATGGAGCCAAATTATAGGGCTCGTTCTCCCGATTCCAATGATACCTCACTCGGGGGGTCTAGGGGTCCAGATGACTGAAATATGCCTCGAGGGGATTTTGGGGGGGAGGGGAGGGGGAGGGGGGAAGGTTTCGTGAGAAGGCTATTGGAGGGGTCAAAATTTTTTGAGAGGGGGAGGGGGGTTCTTGAGGTTTTTGAGGTATATCCCGGGTCCCGTTGGGAATTTAGGGGATCTGATTAAGCCAAATTATAGGGCTCGTTCTCGCGATTCCAATGATACCTGACTCGAGGGTTCTAGGGGTCCAGTTGACTGAGATATGCCTCGAGGGGAATTTTTGGGGGGGATGGGGGGAGGTTTCGTGGGAAGGCTATTGGTAAGGTCAAAAAAATTTAGAGGGGGAGTGGGGTTACATTTTATAGGGGGTGGGGTTTTTGGTGTGGAGGGTTGTTGGGTTTGGTTGATTGATGATGAGAGAGAGAGAGAGACAGAGAAACACACCGCACGGCTTACAACAATGGCAAAAAGTGTCGTTACAACTTTTGGTCTTAATTTTTTCCGTCTCCCTTTTGCAACGCGCCATAAGGAACTTCGTTCCAAAAGAAATATTTACTTGCTCAACAGAACAAATGTACCTACTATTATTAATTATACTGTGGTTCGATCGCGATCTGTGGATGCGGCGTAAAGCGATGTGCTCTCTCCTCGGAGTTGCGTGGCGTACTGACCGCAGCGGGCGCTCGCACATGTATTTGTGGAAACTCGCCAGTTCATAGTAATTTGTATGAAGAATTTGAGCGAAAAAATTGGGCAAGTTTATGATTTCTTAACACAAAATAAGAATATATTTACTAAGAAATAAAGATTTCATCTACTTCTTTATAGTTTTAACTTTATTATTTGATAAAATTAGTTTAATAATTCTTGATAATTACGACTCAGTTATTATAATACGGGAGTGCGATTTACACGTTTTCAGTGATATTCAGATTTTTTTTACACTTATCCATAAATATTATCTTAAATTCGAATGTTTCAGCGGCTAGTAACATTCATTAACTAGCCGTGTGATTTTTTTCAAGGTTGTGGAGTATCTTTTTCTGTATAATTCTCTTATATTCCCGACCTTCGATTGCCGTATAGGGCCCTTAAGAAATTATAAAGAAAATAAACTCGTGACTCTAAAACAATTATTTACCACTATTCTAATGAATTTAACACTTATGTACAACACTTATATTCACTATTTTCACTCTTAAGAGTTTATGTACTATTTACTCACAGTTTTTAGAAACGTTTTAAAGCACTGATAAGTGTTCATTGTCTTTAAATTCACTTTAAAACACAGGCGAGGCCGCTGTCCTTAACAGTTACCTTATATTGAAATAAAAACCTATTTTTCTTCAACAACCTTGGGGGATATAATTGGTTAGTCAAGGGGTTCGCTGTCATCTGGAAACTTTAACAGGGGTTCGTGGAGCCAAAAGTTTGAGAAACCCTGAAATACAGTCATCACAAAAGTGAGATCGTTGGAGAGTATGAAAAACGCTCTGTACAAAAAAAAATATACACGAGTGACGTCACAGGCCATAGCAGTTGAAATTAATGTATTATATCATTGTTATAACAAGAAATGTCACAATAATCTGTGAAAACTTTTAATTGGCCTTCTTGTACTATGTCAAAAGTATATTAAGTTCTAGCTGTAAGTTTTCCTAAATAAATAAATAAGAATTTGAATAGTAACTTCCATTCCCGTGGGATTATTATAAATATGTAAGTATTTACCTACATAATATAATGTTGCTTAAATGCTTATTAGAGCTAAGTTACCACGAAATAAATTTAGCTAGCGCCTAATCACGCGGTTACATAAGGCAACTCAGTACCTAAAATATGTTACAACTGCTTATACACTAAGATCCCAGGCCCGCCTGATTACCCTTATATTCTTACTGATAAAATATATATCAAATTGTACTAAGTATTAATGTGTACAATGAACGTATGCACAGCATACCCCCTAGTTTATGCCGTGGGCCAAATTTTAGGTCTAAGGCGCTAAAGTTGCGGAAAATTGTACTCAAGTGAGTTTAATGCATTAAATAAAGTAACTTAAGGCCAGGACAAAGCTCAAAAAAAAAATGATTTTCACTACTCGTATGCACATTGTAATACGAGTCATTTTTGCGTAGCATTATTTTTTATATTCACGTAGAAGACGGTGTTTGCAAGGTATTTCTTAAATATCTCTTGAAATATTGTACAAATCACAAAAGTGTTCGGTTTAAATTGAAATATAATATTTATATTAATTATTTATCAAAGAAATATGTATGGTGCTGCACAACATTTTACGTTTTAGGAGATTTCGTGATTTTTAAGAGGTGATTTTAAGATTTTGTAACTCAGGAATTCTATAATTTTTTCAAAATCTGTACGGTTCAGAACATGTCAAGGATTGTGTACTTAATACCATATTTTTTTCCACTTCGTAATTGAACTCTGACTAGGTAGACTAGGTGACGGGAAATGACAAAGTAGCCTATGACCTCGCCTTAATACATTCTGATATCTTCGTATTTTTTTTAATTCTGATATCTTCTTATAATCTTATTTTATGGATTTAGAATAACGTAAGGAACAAATCTTGTCACAGTAATTTTTCTCTAAATTTAGTATGAACGAAGATATGAAGGTTAGAAGTTTAATGATTTTTATTTCTAAGTGGATGATTTCCCATTTTTAATTTTTATGAAAACTACAATAAAATATGTGATTGGTGTATATTTCGCTTAATAATATTTAACTGTTGTTATTCTACTATAACGTATGTAAGAATCATTTCAAAGGCTGTTAGAAAAGTTAGTACAATATTTTTGTAGCTTTAGCAACATGTACCTGATAATTGACCCACCACGCAAACTAGCGGGTATGCATATTGCATACGTTCATTATATATGTCACCGTAAAATTGTAAAAACCGTTGGATTGTAAAATAACTAACGTGATTGTGAAAAAATGTCGAAAGATTCATTACAATAATGATATAGGTATTTTATAATCTAACGAAAAATAATGTGTTAAATTATAGGCAGAATATTTGCGTCCGAGGTCTATCAACATTTTACAATTTCACTAGTTATATTACAATCTAACGGTTTTTACAATTTTACGGTGACATATACACTTTATCAGTAAGAATATAAAGAGAGTCTGTCGGGCCTGGGATCTCAGTACAATAAGGCAACAACTTAGTACCTAAAATATGTTACAAGTGGTAAGAAACAATTCTAAGTTGGTCTTGCGAGTTAGGCAGATACTTGTTTAACACTTATTTACAACTTGTATGGTTTAAACTTTAACGTGGCTGTTTATTTTTACTTGTGCTTAAGATGTTTACAATTCAGTTAAGTATTTTTAAACTGAAATTGTAAAAACATTGTAAAAAATTTTTTTTGAAAAGAACAATTTTCCCATCTTTTTGCTAAAAGGTGGCCCCGTGCGAGTTTCTTACGCCGGTTCTTCTCGCCGGGCTAGTTTCCGAACCGGTGGTAGGCATCATGTAGGACATTCTATAAGCGTTATTTCATAACCTACATGGAAATAAAAATTTTGCGTTTGAGGAATTCTTTGGAAAATGTATCTAAATTAAGTATAGGAAGGCTGGACTATGAAATGTGACGTTTCGTCGTAAATCAACTTAATAGGTAACTACTTAATTATCGTAATCAAATAGGCAATTTTGTCGAAACGTTAAAATATGATATCCACTTTCTGAAATATTGGTTCATTAATAATTTTCATCAGATTTCAGTAAATAAACCATTTTTATCCCAAAAGTTTCGGTTAGAATTGCCGCCATCGACTAATCCGCACAATGGAAAAATTGTATAATGCCCTCAATATCTTCAGTAATAAATAATGAGTCAAATGTAACTGAAACTCGGCTGAAACGGGAAAACTTGTCAAGTTCGGCTCACTCTGTATATTTAATGACCACTCTGACGAAGTTTTGTTTCACCAGTACAATGGCACGTGTGACGTAGTTCATTCCTTACCTAGATAACTACCTACCTAAAAGTTGGTCTGTAATATTAAGCTAGCTTTTATTGAATGTTGTCCGCGACTTACATACATACATATAATCACGCCTCTTTCCCGTAGAGGTAATCAGATACCGCCTCTTTCCCATAGGTAGGCAGAGACCACTTCTTTCCTCTCCTTACACACTTGTTTCGCTTCGTCCACTTTCATTCTTACCATCCATTCCTCCTCTTACATTCAACGTAGCGAAGCGGCTTTCCATGGTTCACTTTTCGCCTCCGTGAGAACGAGACGTGATGGGTGGCGAACCACATCGCCGCCATTTTGGATAATGAATTATTTTTATGATTATCCATTGCGTTCCCCCGGATTGTCCGCGACGTCGTGCTCGAAAACATAATACGTACAGTTAGCTTTTGCCCCTAGCTCCTACCGCGTAATTATAGTATCCTACGGGAAGATATTGTAATTTTTCGAGATTAAAAGAGGCCTTTGTTGTAATCCAGAGCTCAAGCTACTCCCATACCAAATTTCATCAAAATCCTTTCAGTAGTTTTTGCGTGAAAGTATAACAAACATCCATCCATCCATTTCACATTTATAATGTTATTATTACTTAGTAGGATTATTCAACGTTTTTTAATTTTCATTAATTCTTCAGGTATCTACACTAATATTTTAGAGCTGAAAAGTTTGTTTGTTTGAACGCGCTAATCTCAGGAACTACTGGTACGAATTGAAAAAATCGTTTTGTGTTGAATATTCCATTTATCGAGGAAGGCTTTAGGCTATATAACATCACGCTGCGACCAATAGGAGTGAAGAATCAGTGGAAAATGTAGAAAAACGGGGAAGGTTTTCATCTTTGTGGGCTTCCGTTGTTTGTTTGGACGCGCTGATCTCAGGAACAGCTAGATCGAATTGAAAAAATATTTTTATGGTAGATAGTCCGATAGGTGGGACTGCTGTCGGTACGTCAAGAAATTTAATTCGGCGGTACGAAGTTCGCCGGGACAGCTTGTTTAATATGCGAGCCAAGAGGCTACATTTATAACAGAACTTGTACATTATAAATAAATAAATATTAAAAATATATTTATTAAATACACAAGTGACAAGGGACATAAAACACAGCTAAAAAAGAAAATAAACAAATCGAAAAAAAATCAAATCCCCATACCGCATGTTCAAAGGATATCCACTCAGGCATCGAGCACGGCCCGAGGTGCCTGATCTTTCGTGGTTATTTATTATTTATTTATTTATCAGTTTGAGATCTCACATCGGCACATTATTTTAAATTATTATTATTTATGTCTAACTTTGTAATTCTGTAACTGTTTATATTACGTTTTTTAACTAAATGAACTTTACTTAGGGGTCGTCCATTAATCACGTGATGCCTAAAGGGGGAGGGGGGTCCGAAAAAAAATCACCAAGTATCACCAAGGGGAGGAGGGGGTATAAGGAAACATCACGTGTATTAATTTTCGAATCTAGTCTATGCATACCGAAATTATTATCGGCTGTAGATTCGTAATGTTGTTTAAATACTTACAAGACAAATGACTCGTATAGTTTTTAATTGCTTAAATTATTCGATTAAACGGTTTTTTAAGTTAAAGTTTTTCTTCAAACATGACCTGCTTACTATGTAAAAAAAATACACGTGATCTTAGGTGGGGGAGGGGGGGGTAGTATAAAACCTCACCACGTATCACCAGGGGGAGGGTTAGGTTAGGTTAGGTTAGGCCAGTGTTTTTCAACCTGTGGGTCGTGAAGCGTCTGTAGGGGGTCGCCGGAGGTCGAGAGAACTTTAGTAAAAAAACAATAAAGATTAAAAACATTGATTTATTAAGTAAAAATATATGTACTCATAAATCGATCACCGATATCATCGATGTATGTAATTGTAAAATAATGTGTTTGACGTACTATATTATGTACTTATATCCGAATCCTAATTATGGAGACGCATAAAAACGTCGTATGGAATGAATATTTGTAACAATGTAACATACACATACATACATGATAAAAAAGCGAAGGGTCGGGGGGTCGCGAAATATTTTTTCATACAAGGGGGGTCGCATCATGAAAAAGGTTGAAAAACACTGGGTTAGGCTAAAAAGTTGTTAAAAACATCACGTGATTAATGCACGGCCCCTTACATTGTTTAAAGATTTTTATTAGGTATCATACAACTTAAAAGATATTCTTCAAAGGAGGACTGAATAAAGTTGTGTAATGTTAGGAATACGTTACCGCGTAGAGACTTGCTTTAAGTATTTGCTCGATATATTTTGCAACATCCTAATGCCCGCTACACACGTAACGATGAAACTGCACAGATAGCACAGTTCTTTAAAACCTGCGGTAACGCGCAGCCCAAGGGGCAACATCATACAATTTTTCACTCTATTTTTTTTTACTATCTTAATTTCTTTATATTTAAAATAGTTTTTAAGTTTTTGGAAGTTATTGTTTTATATAATTTACGTGGTAGAGCCATGCTTCGGCACGAATGGGCCGGCTCGACCGGAGAAATACCACGGGCTCACAGAAAACCGGCGTGAAACAGCGTTTGCGCTGTGTTTCGCCGAGTGAGTGAGTTTACCGGAGGCCCAATCCCCTACCCTATTCCCTTCCCTACCATCCCCTATTACCCTATTCCCTCTTAAAAGGCCGGCAACGCACTTGCAGCTCTTCTGATGCTGCGAGTGTCCATGGGCGACGGAAGTTGCTTTCCATCAGGTGACCCGTTTGCTCGTTTGCCCCCTTATTTCATAAAAAAAAAAAAATATAAGTTTTTGTTTACTTTTACATTTTGACTTCATTGGTACATTGTCATATTATGTTTTAATTAATTTTTTTTTTTCAATTTCAATATCACTTACATTATCTCCCTACAACAGATTGTAGGTACCTATCAAAAATTATACAAGTGTTGCCCGCCTTTATCAAATTTTTGCACCATGTGGCCCACGTCTGCCAAAAGGTAGCCGACCCTGTTACACCTTTAAATTTAACCGAACCATGCAGTTTTATCGTAACGTACCAAGCGGGATTACGGCTGGTGTCCCAAACTTTTGCAGGCAACTAAACCTATAATCCCATAGAAAACCGTACATCGATCAGTAACTAAGTTGTGTAATTAATAACACTTACACGTCGGACAGTTACTACGCCGCCGGGCCACATATTATAATGGTCTATTGCAGTCATACTCAAGCTGCGGCCCGCGGGCCACATGCGACCCGCCCGGCTTTTACGCCTAGAGTTACAAGTATATTGTTAACCATTTTAAATTTCGCGCCCATCGTAGACATGTTCGCGCGCCAGCCCAAGGGGCAACATCATACAATTTTTCACTCTATTTTTTTTTACTATCTTAATTTCTTTATATTTAAAATAGTTTTTAAGTTTTTGGAAGTTATTGTTTTATATAATTTACGTGGTAGAGCCATGCTTCGGCACGAATGGGCCGGCTCGACCGGAGAAATACCACGGGCTCACAGAAAACCGGCGTGAAACAGCGTTTGCGCTGTGTTTCGCCGAGTGAGTGAGTTTACCGGAGGCCCAATCCCCTACCCTATTCCCTTCCCTACCATCCCCTATTACCCTATTCCCTCTTAAAAGGCCGGCAACGCACTTGCAGCTCTTCTGATGCTGCGAGTGTCCATGGGCGACGGAAGTTGCTTTCCATCAGGTGACCCGTTTGCTCGTTTGCCCCCTTATTTCATAAAAAAAAAAAAATATAAGTTTTTGTTTACTTTTACATTTTGACTTCATTGGTACATTGTCATATTATGTTTTAATTAATTTTTTTTTTTTCAATTTCAATATCACTTACATTATCTCCCTACAACAGATTGTAGGTACCTATCAAAAATTATACAAGTGTTGCCCGCCTTTATCAAATTTTTGCACCATGTGGCCCACGTCTGCCAAAAGGTAGCCGACCCTGTTACACCTTTAAATTTAACCGAACCATGCAGTTTTATCGTAACGTACCAAGCGGGATTACGGCTGGTGTCCCAAACTTTTGCAGGCAACTAAACCTATAATCCCATAGAAAACCGTACATCGATCAGTAACTAAGTTGTGTAATTAATAACACTTACACGTCGGACAGTTACTACGCCGCCGGGCCACATATTATAATGGTCTATTGCAGTCATACTCAAGCTGCGGCCCGCGGGCCACATGCGACCCGCCCGGCTTTTACGCCTAGAGTTACAAGTATATTGTTAACCATTTTAAATTTCGCGCCCATCGTAGACATGTTCGCGCGCCAAATAATAAAATAATAAAATTAGGAATAACACATGTTATTTGTTTACCCTACCTACCCCTAAATAATTATTGCTATGACTAAAACGTGTTTGTGGCCCGTATAAAAAAGGTTGAGTACCACTGGTCTATTGACTCTCCGTAGCCGAAGAGTTTTGTACTTGGCTTTAAACTTTATCTATTAAGGCATCAATTTGGATGTAACCGATATCCACATTTTGAAATAGTTTGGTATAAATAAGAATCAATATTTCGTGAAAGTGGTGTTTTTGTCGTGAAAATGGTTCGCCGTTTTTGTCTCGTCTTGTAAATAGGCAACGTTTAGAGAAAGAACACATGGAAATTCATGTAATTTTCAAGTTTGATATTTATAAGGGTTCTTTTGCCCTTAGAAAAAAATTGAAAATGTTGTGACAGATTGACAAGCTTCAACGTGTAACAAAATTGCTAATCCTTCTTCCGTGCATAATTGTATATCTATCAAACGCACGATATGTGTTAATAATCTAAGGCGAGTTGTTGTTTTGTGAATTTTATGTATTTCTCAGCATTATTTGTAAAAATATTAGCCCTAGCACCCCTTCCTCCACATAAACATTCACTGTACTCACGTCTTTCACGTATAATTATGATGATGTTGTTATTTAACCCAAAAACATTATCCAAAAATATATTTTCTATTATTACATATAACATACGTAGATAATATAATAAAGTAAAAAGAGGATTTGTTTTGTTTTATCACATTAAAAAAATATTGTGTATTTTGGCCGCTGTTTGCGATGAAAGCCTCCATCTGCTTCCATTGCATTACACAGTGCTACTCTACATTATAGTTTTCCTCCAACTTCTAAAATATCCAAGGTCCCATTTCTTTGCTGGTCTACCTTTTTTCTCCTTTTGTCTATTGGAAACCAGTTAGTCAATACTAAACTCCATCTATCGTCCTTTAATATTTGTAAATGTCCTGCCCATTTCCACTTCTTTTTACTGCGTCTTTTGCATTTGTTACCTTTCCTTTTTTACTGTTTTTTATCTTAGCGCAAAAAGCATTACTAAGCGCAAAATGGTAATGGAAGGAAATAGCAATAAAATATGAGAAGGATATCGAGCGTCAGTAAAAATTAAAGTCCAATCAATCAGCGCGAAATCTGGCGGGCCATGATTGAGTGCTGCTCAATAGCTTGGGGAAAAAATCCACGACGCGTCCTACTTGTGTACAGTGAGGCAGAAAACACTTAACATAATATAGTACATTTTTCACGAAAAATATTTTTTTATTACAACTTCTGTATCTATTAATATTGTGTAATATAGAGTCCTTTCTTCATTGGATATAGATTAAAATAGAAGTATTGTTTTATATCTACATTATTCATAGGATACAATAATCTACATTCAAATTAAACAGAATATCCGAGCTATGTAGCACATGATTTACTCCTAGTTATTTTCCAACTTGTTAGTGTATATCGATGCCTGTGTGTTTCCACATCAGTAGCTTTACACTCAATTGCCTGCACTTCTGCTGTCACACATACGATAACATTCTACTACTATTACCTATAAATGTGAAAGTTTGTGAGGAGGATGGATGTTTGTTACTCTTTGACACAAAATATTTTTTTGATAAAAGAAAGATTTTTGATAAAATAGATTAGGCTCTGGATTAAAACATAGGCTACTTCTAATACCGAAAAAGCACAGCATTCCCGTGGTATATTTACGCAAGCGGAGCTGCGGGAAAAAGCTAGTCATTCCTATAAAATTATGTTAAGGTTGCTTTTCCCCGCGACTTTGTTCGCGTAGAAGGTACATAGAACCGAGCTAGTTTGTATATGTCACCGTAAAATTGTAAAACCCGTTAGATTGTAAAATAACTAACGAGATTGTAAAAATATGTCGAAAAATTAAAAACTATATATTTATAATTTAACGAAAAATAAAGTCGCGGGCAACATCTAGTATTTTATAAAAATGCTAGCTTTTTCCCGCAGCTTCGCCCGCGTGAAATTGGGTTTAAGTCAGAGGGAAAGCTTGTTCGGAAAAACACCAATAGGTACCAAAATTGAATTCTAGATAAACATACCAAATTTCATCAAAATTCGTTATGTAGTTATTGCATGCAAAACTAAACATATTATACATACAAACAAACTTTCGCTTTTAGGTATAATATTAAGTAAGGATTTATTTGTAGCCGATAATTAGTATTTTAACGATTTCGAAAATCTTTTGAATGGGAAGACGTTAGTAATTGGCAATTGGCAGTAGGCGCGTAGACTTTGAAAGTAATTTGGATTGTGATTTGTGATCACCCATCCTAGTTAGGACTAAGTCTGAGTTTGAGAGAGAGATGAGTTAGCAGTACGACCACGAAGCCATCGAGCTTCTCACTTATTCCTCATAGAATCATACACACTAATGATTAGGTAATACCTAGGTAAAGTTTTAACCAATTCAAATATCTGGTTATTCTAAAGAATTTTATTCTTTGTTATTCTTTAAATTGATAAAATAAATAATTATAAAAAGCGATAAAAAGTGAGTCCTATGTGTTTATCCAAAGCCTTAACTACTACGGTAACAAATTCCATACAAATTCGTTCTGTAGTTTCTGAGATTAGCACGCACAAACGTACAGATAAACAAAAAAAATCTTAAGTCATTGTTTTGGGTTAAAAACTAAAACCTATAATATATTAAACACTGATAAATCAAGCACAAATAAATCTGGGGGCACGGTAGTGCCCCCATGCCAAGACGTCAAGCGAAGCGCAAGGGCACTACCAAACCACCTTTTCTCGAAGCGTTTCGTCGATTTTTTGAACCCTCATAACTTGAGTTTGGATTGTACCAGATAAATGAAACTTTCAGGATTTGTTCCCATCAGCGGTCTCATTAAACATGTAAAGTTTCGATTACCTACGTCTTATACTATAGATTTTATTGATATCTAAAAACCCCTGATTCCGTCACTGACTCAGTGATGATCAACAAAATTATATCGTACTTCCGGATGTTCTCGAAAGCTGAAATTTGTTACGTAAGATTGTATTAGTACACAACCAACATAAAAATTCTCAAAATTGGAACTTTCATCTTCCAACCCCTTAAACAAGGGATTTAAAGTTAATTACCTGTGAAAGCGCCATCTATCGCGTTATTATGAACTATATAAGTTATGTCGTCGTTCATCGCTAGGCTTGTAACTAATTGACTAATATTGATTGAAATAATTATTTCCCGAATATTCTGAATTTGAACGGAAAATTTAACATAATATATGCAACATTCATTTAATTAAGGTAAGAAGTCTCATATGAACTTTTATCCTTCAACCCCTTAAACTATAGGATGGAAGTTTTTTCTATAATATTATTACCACAAATTTAGCTAGAGGCCTAAAAATTGTTGTTGTTATTAGGGATCCGATAATAACAATAAAATTTAATAAAATAACCATGTATCCCTTTATTAACAACAAAAAACACAATATTTTTTTAAATCTTTATCGACATATTTTATTGCGCTTGTTAATGTTACCCGTATGTATTTGTATTTTCCGTTTAAATTACTAATGAATATTCGGGAAATAATTAGGTATTTAAATAGTCAATTAGATTCCAATTCAAGCGACGAACGAAGACATATAACTAACATAATTCATAATGTACGAGATAGATGTCACTTTTACACAAAACTATAAAAATATTATGATTTATCATTAAAACGATTAATAATAATTAACTGAAGGGAATGAAATAATAAAAAAACTATGTATCAAATTACAGGTACATACTTTTTAGTATCATCAAAATATTTACAGTATCCAAGTAACTTAGAATAAATAAAATCTAGTAAAAGCGCCACCTATCATAGCTTATAAACAATAATCAATTATAAATGGGCATTCAAGTAGTACTTACTGCTACCGACAGATGTCAGTGCTTCGATTCCTAAACCACGCTAACGATGTTCTATCTACACTATCTACACTAATATAATAAAGAGGAAAACTTTGTTTGTATGTTTGTTTGTTTGGTTGGTTGTAATGAATAGGCTCAAAAAGTACTGGACTGATTTCAAAAATTCTTTCACCATTTTCACCATTCGAAAGCTACATGATCCACGAGTAACATAGGCTAAATTTTATTTTGGAAAAAAATAGGGTTCCGTAAGATATTTGGGGTTTTCGGACACAAGGTGTAAAAAATCAACTAGAAAAGTTACGTACTTATTTTGCGTGGCAAAATAAGTACGTAACTTTTCTAGTACTACCTCCGTGGTCTAGTGGTTAGAGCATTGGCTCGCGACTCGGAGGTCGTGGGTTCGATTCCCGCATTGGAACAACAAAAAATGTAGTTTCCAAGTTTGGTTAGGACAATGCAGGCTGGTCACCTGATTGTCTGACAAGAAAGATGATCCATGCGTCGGATGGGCATGTAAAAAGTCGGACCTGCTCCTTATCTCTCGTCAGTCGTGTCGGTTATCCGTCCCACTGGATTACGAGAGTAAAGGAAGAGAGAGTGCCCTTGTGTACTGCGCACACACTTGGGCACTATAAAATTACTCCTGCGTAACTGGCCTGGTTTCAATGGAACCGGCCACCGTCACCGAGATCGGTGGGGAGTCATTATTTATTTTGCGTACGCTGCCTAAACTATAAAATATAGAACCATATAATGTTCTAATTAATTGTAGATCTTACAAATATCTACAAAAAAGTCTGCGACACACTATACCTATGTATATGTCGAGTGAGGCACAACAAAAATTTTTTTATTTAGAAATCTTGATTTTTTTTGGACTACATTTAAACGCGTTTATTTTACTCATGCTATTAATCCTTATCAAAATAAATTGTTTTATTACTAAGTACAGTTAATGTAGATAATATTTGGTCTTTGAATGATTAAAATGCGTCACCAAGGCCCCCGCCTTGTGTATATATATATATATATATATATATATATATATATATATATATATATATATATATATATATATATATATATATGTCGGAGCGTGTTAAAGCTAAGATTGTCTCTGATTGGAAACGTCAAGTAGTTTTACTATTTGGACTTGGTCTATGCCACTATTGACAGATGTGATAGAAAAATAATGGTTGTCATGGAGACTGGGGTATTATTTGCCGGAATTTGGGAATGACTGGATTATAAAAGCTCAGGAATCAGGATAAAATACGGAAGTCGTGAAATACGTGGCATCGAACTTGTCACGTTTCTGATCGTTCAGCATTTGGGCTATTCGATAATATTGTAATAAATATCTAAACTTGGAATATTTCAACCGTTCGCCATCTTATCCTAATGGAGTCTTTGACATCAGAACTGGTATGAACATCACGACCCACATAGAAAGACCCTTCGGAGCATAACGTGCAAAGGGCAGAATGAGCATGACACGCAGGATGAGCAAATTGGTTAAATCGCAAATGAACAAATGCGTAGAGCCTAAAACGTGGAGAAAACAAAGTTGTCCGACGAAAGTAATACCTAGATTAATAGATCGAAACCGATCAGAATGACACTAGAGTCAGAAGAGTGTATTACATGCATTTAGCATGGGTGAATCTTCATGGTGTAAAAGCAAGATGAAATAATCAGACTGCATTCACATTCCAATTACAAAGGATATTGGGTACACTTAATCCGTAGCGGAGACTTAGAACACAAGATTCTTGAGTTGAAGTTGAATTGTATTGATCGCTAAAAATATAATAATAACAAACATAAGAGATGGAAAGCCAAAACTAGAGAATATAAGATCCTGTGGTCAACACACTGCTCGCAAATGCTTTGTTTGTGGTTGATAGGGACACAAGTCAATTGATTGTCCTGCATGAGGAAAAGTTTTGTTAAAGACGTTTAGCTGCATCAGAACATCAAAGCTAGTTTAATAGCAATTCTGAGATATGTCATGTATTGTTTATTTTTATTTTACAGCGGGAGACAAGGACACTATGTATTGACATACTTGGAGGGAATTGACGATAAATTACGTGGCAGATGCAGTTTTGCTCTCTTAACTTGGTAAATGATAATATATTGGGCATAAAGATTCCAACTTGGACACTCAATAACTGTGGTGAGCGTATTCCTTCCATTACGATATTTTTTTCGAAATATTGGTAGAATTGATCTAGTATTGTTTATGAAGTCTCTTTCATTTGATACACATAGCGAAATTACCTAGCTAATAAAGATCATATAAGATGTTGCTTCTCTTGATGCTAATGGCTTCATGGTCTAACCGAGTTAGCACATCTCAAACTAAGATTTAGGTTAGATACTAGTTTGTGTATCGAAAGACTGCATATGTGTGGACCTACCTACTTATATAGCGACGCGTAGCCTGCTGAAGTCTGAGACGATGTGCATGAGTGTAATAATTTAGTTCTTACAGTGTACTGCTATTTTGCAGATGATGCTATAAGAATGTATGACATAGTTGTTAAATTTTGCAAATTTAAGTAACCTTTGTTATGATATAGAAGGAGCGTGATCTTGCGCGTTCTCACGAATGACATTTTTATTTGAGTACATAATAACTCATAATTGATTTCATGAGACAAAAATAAAAAGAATATTTAAAACGAACATAAAATTATAGTACTTTGCAACCTTTGGATCAAATTGAAAATACAGTTTTGTCCGTTTGTCAAAATCTAACTTTGCAATAAGAATTCGCATGATACTTTAAGATAGTAGTTGAAAATTCATGTGTCAGGCGCTAGATTATTATCTAACCAAGTGAAATTGTTTATTAATTTGGAATGATACGTATGTACTTTGGGATGATTTTATTTTGACAGATAATTATTGATTGCATAAATTATTTTCTCTCTTGGTTTTAGTATTAGGTACAAGGGGGCAGTTCGGTGCAACGAGAATGGCGACATTTCAATATATCGCTCTGTCCTACAGGGTTAACGTTACATAAAAGCTACTTAAAACCACAACAGATGACACTATGTCGCTTCTGCCTTGCGCCATCGAAAACGCTAGACTTATGTACATGAGGCTCACGAATGATTAATATATTGTACCATAAAGACTAGCCAAATGGCAGTCACCAGTCCGATTAAGTTAAAACAACTTAAATGACATTAACGTAGCCCCATTTGAAAAAAAAAGGAAACAGAAAAAAAAAATGAATATATTGTTCTGCAGTATCAATGAATAGTTTATGGAGATGGTTAATCGGTTTTGTTGGAATATCAAAATGTATTCGAAAGAGGAATTTAACGATATCTTAAACTATGATTACGTATCTTAAATTTGTCGCCATATTGATATAATCAATTAAGTAGTCCTCCTTTGTTGGAAGGCGGTTAAAATTTTGAAGAGGCAGCTCACTAGAAGCGCTTATCTGGTCCCAATTTTTTTGTATAAGGTCGACATTCTTCTCCGTAATAAGCGTTCTGTGATTAGGTAGCGTAGTAGACTGATGCAACTTCCAGTTGATGAGAGATCCAAGCCCCAGCGTTGGGAATGTTAGTGATCAGAGCCGAGCCATTGAAAAAATGTTTAACTTAGAACAAAGAAATAACAACTTATTTCGATACGATACGAATGACTAATTTTTTTTTACTATTATATATCGAAATGACGAATCATCTATCTTCTGAATATAGGTTACTGTTTTAAGAAAAAGCAGGCATAATGAAAAGTCAATATCCGATTTTGCTAATAATAATTGTTTTCCTAAGGTCTATGGAGTATTTGGTATAACGGCCCCCAAACCTTCAGAAAAATGAACCACTTGAACCTAACCGGAAATGTCAACCTATGGCAACGTCATCATATAGACACAACATACATACTCTAGTTTGCGAAAACGGACATCAAAGCAAATCACCAATCTTTGTCCTGATCTTTTTTTTTGATATTTATGAGCTATTTGATCTTATAAATATTGTCAATTGATTATTGATCGGTAAGGTTTTAAGTAGAAAGTAATGGCAAAGTTTCAGAAGCCTGAATTTTACTTGCGCATATTAAAACCGTGGACTTAAAATTGCAGTTACTTCCAATGAAGTTAAAGGATATCGACCAGAAAGTAACAGATGTACAAGTAAGCTTATGAAATGTCAGGAGGAGGTTTATCACTACTGGTATATTCAGTCATCTCTGTGTCAACTATCAGTTATTCTGAACCCCAATTCTCGTAGTTGACTTACACTTTTAGTTTGCTTTTGTTGAGTTGTGGATGACTAGTCTTGACGTCATGAACTGATTTTTGGAGTTGTGCCCAATCAAAACGGGTTTGACGTTGGTTAGACGTTTGTGAGAGTGCCATTTTTGCAGTTTTAATATATTATCAGGACTGGATCGTAACTGTACTGTTACGGAATTTGATTAGTAGAATCGACCTTTTGGTTTACTTTGTGGGCTTCGAATGTATATTGTTACACATGCTAAAATCAAATTGCCTAGAATATTGTGGTACTTAGGTAAAACCAAAATACTTAAAAATTGTGCGACAGGAGACCTAAGATTATCTTAACGACTAGCAACGCATTTATGACTCTTTTGGTATGGTAATAAAAGCGACGGCTATGGTTATTTTCCATCAACAATCCGATTGCTCATCTGTAAACGTGAAAATGAACCTCGAGTTAAATACCCTTGTCGTTCGTTATAAACGCACCAAAGTTGCTTACGACCAAACGATTATTAAATTTATGAGAAAGAAACGTATAATTTCCATCAGAAACTTTGAAAATTCAAAAGTTTTATATTGATATCAATCTTTAGCGTAATCGTCCTAATATGTGTTATGTTAACTTAGTGTAACAAGTTACAACTGCTTACATTCGGCGGGAGTATTGTGAAACACCTGACCCTTCAACATTAATTGCAGTGTGTATAGCTAGAAAAAATACGAAATACTTTTGACATTGTAACTTTCTTTTCGTTCGCTCCAGTGCAAGCTCCGATTTCATGAAAAACTAAGATTCCCTTATATCTCGGAGAGTTGTGAAGGATATGATATTCAAAAAAAGCTCAAAGGACGCGTATTCACGAAAAAAAAAAAAACGAAAAAAGTTATGGCTGAAACAGTGAAATAAAAATTAAATTTTATTCAGATTTTTTTATATTTTTTGGAGCGCGATAATTTGGAAACGGAGAATTATTTCAAAATTTGCGAAAAATTCCTCTGGACAATTTAGTCAGCTACAATTTGAGCCTAAAACAAAGACGATCGGGTTGCCCGGTCTAACATTTTTGCGACAGTATTTTTTTTTCGAATTATGTGGAATAATTTTTAAAGTACTCGATAGTCATGTGAGGCACTAAATCTTTATTTATTTCTTGTAAATGTGCTACCGGTTCGGTCAATGTTTTTTTTTTGCTCGCCCGTCTCTGCTTCTGGATGTATTTATTAAAAAAGTTAAATGCAAAAATATTTTGTTAAAAGTTCGTGACGTGTATGCAATACGACGGCTCTGTTTAGCACTAAAGTAAAATGATATTAGCTTTTGGTTTAATAGTAGGTTTAGTTATTTCACCAAGATGTTCGGCGCGCTCAATCCGGTAATAATCTAAGCGGTCCAAAAGACATTAAGATTTTGAAGTACATTGTAAACTGTTTGTTAAAATGTAAACTGAGAATATTTTTGCACCTGTTAATTGCAACTGTAGATTGCGAATGTGAATTGCGACTGCGGATTGCGAGCGAGGATTGTGATTGGGTGCCGGTGGAGGCAACCCATTACTTGACGAGAGTAGGCACCGGAGAGAGGTGGCCTTGTGAGTGGATGCCGGATGGAGTCAGCCCAGTGCTTGACGAGAGTAGGCACCGGATAGAGGTGGCCTTGTGACTGGGTGTCGGATCGAGGCAACCCAGTGTTTTTTTGTAGTGAGGTGCACCGGAAGGAGGTGGCCTTGTATTGTAACAATGCTGCAGTGGTTGAATATAGTTAGCCCGGATGGAGTCGGCTCTTTAGCTGCCTACCGGATAGGAATATAACAGCATCGTTTTTCGATATTGAGATTGGTACATGTAAAGTGTGAAGTGTGTGGTAAAGCATGTCATGATTTATTTGGTAGCAAGATTATGGTTGATATTGTGTTGTATCTGTATACTTCATGTGTGTTTAATCTGAGAGTATAAAATGTGAATTAGAACTTAACTCTGAGAACACTACATAGAGGTTAGATGAAGGATGTTAATTAGAGTGTAATTGACACAGGAGGGAGGTATTGATGTGTTATAATATGAGAAAATTAAATGTTATGTCCATGGATTAAAGCAGTTCTTATTAATTTTCCGAGGTCAGGTTGACCGAGTGAGAACCTTTTACTGTGCTGTCAAATGTTTTTTTCAGAACCTTGAAACGAAGACGTGAGACGCTTCACACGAGGACGTGTGCATGGACAGAATAGCCGTGTCGGAGCGTTGATGCACATAAATATTCTTCGCACAAGGATCTCAGAATCGCCAGGGTGATCTTGTCGGAGTGTCAATGGATTTGTTTCGCACAGGGACGTGCGAATTGTCAGAATGGCCGTGTCGGAGCGTGTTAAAGCTAAGATTGTCTCTGATTGGAAACGTCAAGTAGTTTTACTATTTGGACTTGGTCTATGCCACTATTGACAGATGTGATAGAAAAATAATGGTTGTCATGGAGACTGGGGTATTATTTGCCGGAATTTGGGAATGACTGGATTATAAAAGCTCAGGAATCAGGATAAAATACGGAAGTCGTGAAATACGTGGCATCGAACTTGTCACGTTTCTGATCGTTCAGCATTTGGGCTATTCGATAATATTGTAATAAATATCTAAACTTGGAATATTTCAACCGTTCGCCATCTTATCCTAATGGAGTCTTTGATATATATATATATATATATATATATATATATATATATATATATATATATATATATATATATATATATATATATATATATATATATATATATATATATATATATATATATATATATATATATATATATATATATATATATGTATACATTGTACCCGTGCGAAGCCGGGGCGGGTCGCTAGTATTACATCAGTCATAAGACATCATAGAACGTGAGTAGAATTTTTTACCCTGAAAGATTCGGATAGTTGTTTGTAGTAACTAGTACCTGGGAGACGTGAGCCATGCTCAGGAGTGACCCGGGAGATCGAGCTTTGCTCGGAGTTTAAACAATAGTACGGAAGAAGAAAAAATTATAAAAGGAATAATCTAACCAAAAGCATGTCAGGACATGTCTAAGGAGGGTTCCGTAACTATAAACGCGTAATAGCCAATAGGTATTTATTTAAATTACTTCAAAAGATATTGTACGATTAATTCAAATAATTTTCCGAAAGAATAAGTAACGACCACTGTGGCGCAGTGGTGAGCGCGTTTGCACTCAAGCCGGAGGTCGCGGGTTCGAATCCCGCCAGGGAACAAAAAAGTCTTATTATTTAGTATAATGCAAAGGGGGGGAGGAGGGGGGGTGACTTGTAAACCACTTTGGATGCCAGTTACTCCTTTATTTTAAAAGACCTATTCAACGATACCCCT
This sequence comes from Glaucopsyche alexis, assembly GCA_905404095.1. NCBI lineage: Eukaryota > Metazoa > Arthropoda > Insecta > Lepidoptera > Lycaenidae > Glaucopsyche > Glaucopsyche alexis. The sequence continues at coordinate 15,102,631 of FR990059.1, forward strand.
CACATTAATGGCTTACAATGAAAAAATATTTTTCATCCCCACTTCACATGTATGAAGCCCCTGAAATATAAAATAAGTATTTTATGATGCCAAAACTGATATTTAAGTTACATATTACATAACTGATGAACTGATGACTGAACATAATGAATAGTCATAACTCATAAGACATAATAAAATTGACATATTAAACTAATCTATTAAATATAATTATAATGATTAACAATTTCAACAATTAAAGACGATTAAAAGAGTAATAATAATGGATTTTGTTATGTCTAATAATTTCAGTATAAATTATAACTTATAAGTAACATGACATTCTTAGACTATAATATTAAATATTATTTATTTTATGTAACTTTGACCTTAGGTATTAAAATGTAACATAATGAATAACACACATATTGAAAATAAATAAATAAATAAAAAACTAGCCGTTGCCGGTTCCGCTCGCGTAAATACCGTATCCCACTTTTTCAGAATAAAAAATTGCCTAATATGTTCTAATCCAGAGCCTAAACTACTACCGTATCAAATGTCATTGAAATCCGTTCAGTAGTTTTTCGTGAAAGAGTTACAAACATCCATCCATTCTCACAAACATTCACATTTGTAATATTAGTAGGATAACAGAAGCTGAAACAACGGACAGACAAACAGACGGAGACGGACGGACGGACACAGTAAATTTATAAGGTTTCCTCGAGTATTACGAAACCCTATTACATAGAATAATGAAAAATATAGAATTAAAAAAAATCGTCTTACTGGGATTCGAACCCGCGATCAATTTGCCATTAACGCAAAAGTCTGTCGCTTAGTAGCTAAAACACTGAAAGCCGTTTCCGAGAATATCAATCTGGGGGCACGGCAGTGCACCCGCCAAGTCGAGCGCGAAGCAAACACTGCCGTACCATCCTTTACTGGAACCATTTCGCCGCATTTTCAGGCCCCTATTTGAGAACCTCTGGATAAGACTAGAACGTAGAAATTTTCGTCATCCAATGAGCTATAATCACGTACTTAAAATCCAAAATTTCAAGTCTGTAGGTCATTTAGTTCCGAAGTTTCGCATTTTCGACACTCACTCACTCACTCACTCATGATCATCAAAATAGAACTAGTACTTCCCATAAACTTAGAGAGCTGAAATTTGGTACAGAGTTGGGGTTTAATGGCCACATAAAGGGAAAACTATAAAAACTAGGATAATCGATCTGGGGGCACGGCAGTGCCCCTGCCAAGTCGAGCGCGAAGCAAACACTGCCGTACCATTCTTTACTGGAACCATTTCGCCGCATTTTCAGGCCCCTATTTGAGAACCTCTAGATAAGACCAGAACATCGATCTGGGGGCACGGCAGTGCCCCCGCTAAGTCGAGCGCGAAGCAAACACTGCCGTACCATTCTTTACTGAACCATTTCGCTGCATTTTCAGGCCCCTATTTGAGAACCTCTAGATAAGACCAGAACGTCGATCTGGGGGCACGATAGTGCCCCCGCCAAGTCGAGCGCGAAGCAAACACTGCCGTACCATTCTTTACTAGAACCATTTTGCCGCATTTTCAGGCCCCTTTATTCTACTCGAACTTTATTCTACTCGAACATTACACAAATTAAATAAACAAATTACACTAAAATCTAGGAAAATCAATCAATATGCCCACGTTTCTACAAAAAGAAGTGAAATCCCACCAAAAACATTCTGTAAAAAACTAGCCAAGTCTCGATGGAGCTGCTTGTTTATCTCTAAAAAGTAATGAAATCTAGACAAAATCGTGCCAAGTCTAAGGTTCCTTACTGCGGTTTCTTTATTATTATAGTTAATGTTGTGTGACTTGGCCGTTGAAGGGCACACAAGGGTACAAAAGGGGCTCCATGACACCATTGCTCCAATACGTATGTTGTACAATCAACAACAGCCTAAAATGAGACACTAGCGTCCAATTACCAATACCAGTATGGGCTATTATCTCGCTTAACAAACATAGGTAGTTACAAATGTAAACAAAATTGACTTGTACCCACTAAAGTATAAAGAATGTTCAACGGCCAAGGCACTCAACATTAACTATAATAATAAAGAAACCGCAGTAAGGAACCTTAGACTTGGCACGATTTTGTCTAGATTTCATTACTTTTTAGAGATAAACAAGCAGCTCCATCGAGACTTGGCTAGTTTTTTACATAATGTTTTTGGTGGGATTCATATTTTTAAGATTTGCTTGTTTGAAGTACTATCAGATAATGAAAATTTGTATTGTAACTTGTATTACGTACGTTGCAATATATTAAAGTTATATTATTACTAGCTGACCCGGCAAACGTCGTTGCCTTATTAAAAGTTAAAAACACTATAATTGATCAGTTGTCGAGCGGGATGAAAAATGATTAAATTACTAAAATGGCTATAAAAAAATAAAAATGGTGATAAAAAAGTATAAACAAAAAATTAAACCGACTTCCAAAGTAAAAATACACAAAAAAGTATGAAATAAAACTTAATCTCTAAATAATTCCCGTTTCAAATTCGGCTAAAATTTTTACTGTTTCTCTACTCAATCTTCTTAATTTTGAAATCGGTACCAGCCCAAACAATATTCTACAATATTTTATAGAACTAACGTTCATATTTGCTGGTACCGACTTCAAAATTAATAAGATTGAGTAGAGAAATAGTAAAAATTTTAGCCGAATTTGAAACGGGAATTATTTAGAGATTAAGTTTTATTTCATACTTTTTTGTGTATTTTTACTTTGGAAGTCGGTTTAATTTTTTGTTTAAAAATAATAATTTCACCCTTTTTAGAGATATATTTTCTTAAGTTATTATTAATACGTCTTAAGAACGTCTAAACTAAACGATCGAATGTATAATTGAATACGCGCCAAGCTTCCATAAGGTATTGCTATTAAGATGATGATGATGATTACTGTAAGTTATAAAGTGGCATATGCTTGCAGTTCATTAAACAATGCCGAAATTTCCAAACGCATATCTTTAAATACTGAGGAGTTCTATACAGTGCTTTTGGATTCAGGGTATACCTTGGTACAACATCTTATTTTTTGGTAGCATATGCTTGTGTTACTTCAGTAAAAGTCAAAATCACTATATGTGCGGATATAAATTTCGAGGAGTTCCCTCAATTCCTCATGGATCACATCATCAGGTTCCCACTTTAGTTCCTAAAGGACCAATTTCGAACTAAACCCTTTACAACAACAAAGGAATTTTGCAAATAGGTCCATAAACGGCAGAGTAATGTTCAAAGATATCCGTGTTAGTGTAAAATATTATGAGAAATACCTTTTAGATCATCATAATCTGACGATGTATGGTGTGATAGTGGTGATGATGATGATGATTACTCTAACTGACAGGGTGGCATATGCTTGCAGTTCTTTAAACAACGCCGAAATCCCCAAACATGTATCTATAAGGAGCCAGGAGTTCTGTTCTGTACTTTTGGATCCAGGGTAAACCTTGGAGCAAAATCTTACTTTTTGGTAGCATATACTTGAACTACTTCAGAAAAAGTCAAAATCACCATATGTGTCCATATAAATTTCGAGGAGTTCCCTCGATTCCTCATGGATCCCATCATCAGGTCACCACTTTGATATCAAAAGGACCAATTTGGAATTACACCCTATACATCACAGAAAAAATTTTGAAAATCGGTCCACAGGCGGCGGAGTAATCGTTGAACATACAAAAAAAATAAAAAAAAAAAAAAAAATATATACAGCCGAACGTATAACCGCCTCCTTTTTTGGGAAGTCGGTTAAAAAATTTAGGATTGTATGTATTTTTTAATACCACATTATAAAAAAATAAAAACAACAAATTTCGTCCAAAAATTAAAAAAATATATTTAAGGGTGAACAACCCTTATCACTTAGGGGTATGGAAAATATATAGTAGATGATTCTCAGACCTACTGAATACGCATATTAAATTTGGTAAAAATCGGTAAAGCCGTTTCGGAGGAGTACGGTAACTAACATTCTGACTTGGAAATTTTATATATTAGATAGATAGATTGTTCCAGTGTAATATTGCGGAAATACTGTGATATTATTGTTCAATATGATTAAAGGGAGCAAACGTGATACGCCTGATGAAAAGCGACTACTGTTGCCCAGGAATACCCGCGACACCATAGTAGTTGTAGGCAAGTGCCTCGTGCTTCATTTCTATTTCACTTCTCACACGATAGATGGCACTTTGATGAAGTTTTATTATAGAATTGAAGTAATACAGTTTTTACTTAATGAACTAGCACCTGTAAAATATTTGAAATCATCAATAGAGCATTTGTTCATCGCGAACAGTTCTCGATCTGTGTTGCGTACGCTATCACCATTCACAAAAGTCAAGGGCTAAGACTTAATAATGCTCTTATTGATATTGAGTCATCTACGTTCTCTTGTGGGCAGGCTTATGTAGCACTCTCTAGTGACCAATTCGCAAGACTTTCACCTAGTTAAATATTGACTTCAGTTGTATTAAAACACAAGAGTCAGCTGTAGTCGAATATAATCGACTAAGAGCCAAGTATCGCCCTAATCTGCCACGTATTGTAAATAGTAAACCAACAAAGAAAAACCTAACCAAGAGCATGTCAGGACATGTCTAAGGAGGGTTCCGTAACTATAAACGCGTAATATGCTTTTTTTTTTAATAACTCCAAAAGTAAGTCCGATTTGGTTCACAATAATTTTCCTAAAGAGTTTTTAGCAAGTTTCTATCTAATATAGTTTAAAAATGCTAGGGGGGGGGGACCAACTTACAAACTACTTTGGAGGCCGATTACTCGAAAATGGTCAACTTTATAAAAAAGTAACGTATGAAACCTTGCCTTTATTCTTTATTTTAAAAGACCTATTTTACGATACCCCACACGATGGGGTAGAGTGAAAAAATATTTTTCATCCCCACTTCACATGTATAGAGAGCCACCCTTAAAATATAAAATTATTATTTTTTTATTATCCCGAAACCGTGATCTATACACAATCTATAACTGCACCAAATTTCATTAATTTATATTCATAATTACAGGAGCTAGAGGCGCGGACAGACAGATAGACAGACAGACAGATGGACAGAGCGAAACTATAAGGGTTCCTTAAGTACTACGGAACCCTAAAAAAGGCAAAGAGAGAGTGGGCAGAAAAAAGCGTCTCTGTTGTGAAATAAATACACCCAAAAAAAATAACAATAATTCTGTTATAACAACTTACCTACAAAAGGAAGTGAAATCCCACCAAAAACATTTTCATGTAAAAAAATTATGCCAAGACGATACCATATGACTAGCACTGTCAAAAAGTTATGAAATCTCATGTTAAACCAAGCTTCTTACCCTACACTACACGCCTTAACTGCAAGCGTAACTTCACAAACTCTACACCTTAGTCATTTTATGTGGCCTGGCCATTTCGCTACATTCACTTGGCCGTAAGGAGAAAAATTTATAATCGACTGTTTTTCTATTATACTCTCTTATAATAACGAAATGGCCAAGCCACATAAAATGACTAAGGTGTAGAGTTTGTGAAGTTACGCTTGCAGTTAAGGCATGTAGGGTAAGAAGCTTGGTTTAACATGAGATTTCATAACTTTTTGACAGTGCTAGTCATATGGTATCGTCTTGGCATAATTTTTTTACATGAAAATGTGTTTGGTGGGATTAAACATTACATATAACAACAAAAGAGAAAGAAATTTAATTATACACTCAAAATATTCTACTGAAATAGTATATTATATATGTATGTACTTATTATGAATATATTAAATGCAACAATCGCAAAATATATATCTAAGTGCCTAGTTTTTCAGAGTAAGATTTTCATCAAAAGAGATGTTCAAGAAATGTATGAGGCCTGGGCCAGCCCTACGTACAGTATATGTAAATATAGCTACATAATAAAGTAACCGTTTCCTATTCCTTATTTCGTTTAATTTCACTTCGTTTCCATGTACATTTAAATGAACTTCGTCAAGGAGAGCAACACAAAGTGAAATAAAACATGGCGGATCAGATCAGATATAACCAAAGAATGTCATTTTGTCAATGACATGACTTTTGACAAAGAAAGACGTATGACATTCAAGACGACCTCTCTTCGTAAAACTATCTACTACGTCAAAAGTCAAGTCAAAACTACTGTCATGGCCGCCCTAAAAATAGTGTTCTCGCAATAAAAAACTCTTCAAATAATCATTTTTGTACGCATGTAGCCTTCTTCGAATTTTTTTTTTTCGTATTTTTATGATATTCCCATATTTTATTCCTATTTACCTATGTAGTGTACATAGAACTGGCCCAAAATCAAACACCTCTTTTAACTTTCGAATTGTTGTTGACATAATTATTTTTCCTCCCTTTTCACCCCCTTAGGAGTTGAATTTCGAAAAATCCCGTCTTATCGGATGCCTACACATTACAGTGAGTAAGCCCTGCAAGTTTCAGGTTTCTACGATCAGCGGTTTAGGCTGTGCGTTGATCCGTCAGTCATTCAGGACAAAGGATTTTATATGTATAGATTGGTTACACTACTCTATGTTTTGTTTCACTACGATACTGTTTCTATAGTAATCTTTAACAGATATTTTTTATAAAATACAAATAATATTTTTTATATTTTATAATAATTTGACGACCTCTGTGGCTCAGTTGGTTGAGCGTGTTGGTGCTCAAGCCGGGGGTCGCGGGTTCGAATCCCGCCGAAGGAACAAAAAGTTTTTCTGTGTTCCTGGGTCATGGATGTGTATTAAATATGTGTATAATATAATAAAAATCTTAAATATATGTGTAAACTGTATAGTATAAAAGTATTCAATATATTTCCGTTGTCTGGTACCCGTAACACAAGTTCTTCGAGAACTTACCACGGGATCAGATTGATGTGGTGTGAAGCGTCAAATAAATCTCATAGTATATGTCGTTAATTTTCCTAAGATTCGTAACATAAGTATTTTGAAAGAAAAGTTTTTGTACGCGACTGTCCTTATTAAGGCGATTCATCAACAAACGTCAATAGAGATTATAAATTAATATTTTCTAGAAAAATGTGAAATTTATTAAGTCATAAATCGAGGAAAACTTTCACTGAAGTTTGATATAAAACTGGCTGAAACATTGTTGGGGGAACAAAAACGCGCGCTCCAAAATTCATAAAGGTAAAAAAGTGCCGGCGGCAAATTGCACCGTGTCGTATCTACATCTCAGCAAAATTAACTAACAAACTTATTACCCACTTAGTGCTAGTCAATTTACTATTCATTACGTTTTTAAATATCGCCTACGTGTACTCTCATATATATTGGATTTGATGTAACGTTGCAAATATCGTTTCGTCTTTTCGTGTCATGGTCCATGAAGGCTGATTATTAATTTTATTTTTACTGATAAATTTTATCTAAAAAAACCGGCCAAGTGCGAGTCGAACTCGCGCACTGAGGGCTCCGTACAAACCTGTAGGTATTTAAGTAAAAGTTCACCCATCACGACAATCGAGTAAAGGGGTAGTAAGTTTAAAATTTTTGAAATTATTTTTATTATATCATGTAACTAAAAATTTACGGTTTTCACAATTTTTCCTTTATCTATGCTATAAGACGTTGCTTCGTACCAAATTTCAAAATTCGGAGTGCACGGGAAGTGCCCTGTAGGTTTTGACCTTGCAAGTGTCAATAATTTGCGGAAATTTGCAGCATAAACGGCATAAGCTTAAAAATTTCTTTTTTAAGCTTAAAGTTTGGATTTTTCACAGCTCCAAGGAACAGTAGACCTGAGTATTTGATACAAATTCCAGCTTGGTACTTCCACACGTTCCCGAGAAAAAGGGTCTTGACAGACAGACGGACGGACAACAAAGTGATCCTATAAGGGTTCCGTCTTTTCCTTTCAAGGTACGGAACCCTAAAAACATCGAACACATACTATAAGGCGGCATACTCACCGCCCATCCAGAAAATCCAGCACCGGTAGGTACTGATAGCCATCATTAGTGTCAATAGTGTCATTTCAATCATTTCTAATTTTTGCATACAAGTCCATGGCCTTGGGCTTGCGGGCTGGATGGTCAGTATGGCCCTTTAGTTTGGTTATGATTTACGAGTTTATGACGTGTGCTACATATTTTTCCTTTTGTTCCCGTTAATCCAAATATTGAATAGTCAACTAAGGCCACAGACTTGTAGGCAAATATTATAAATGATTGACACCTTTGACACTAATGACGGCCATTAGTACCGGTGCTGGATATGCAGGCTGAGCCGTGAATATCCATGGCGCTTTTAAACATAAAAATTCCCATGTTTTTTTTTTATTCAAAACATTGTAAAGTCCACATGTCGTTTCCTCAACAGGGGACATACGCGCGTTGTACGTAGACGCATTATCAATGTAAAAAGGGAAGAGTCGTTTAGTGTTGAATTAGGCCCGGCCTACCTTCCCTCTGATTTCCCCGCAGACTAGTGTTGAGTTAAAACATCACTATGCACTCGCATAATGAAATATACATTAATAATAATTTTACATTCCACATTGTTTTAATCATTTGCGATGCGTAACTTGTATGTAAAATTTACTTGCATTTTTGTCACTTTCAGACATAGTGGCAAATAGTGTCTCCAGTTAAATTGCACCACTTTTGAAAATTTTGGGGCCATTTTGATATTTTAAGTATGGTGAAAACCAAGATGGCGTAACTTTTTCTTGCAAAGACTTCTTATATAATATGGTTATATACTCAAAGTTTTCTTGTATTCAGAAGATTTGTTCTGTCAAATGTACGTCACAGCCTATCTTGAGTTTTGAAATTTTTGCTTTCAGCTATGTTTTATGATCAGAACAATACATAATAATATATAACTTTTACTAATTTTCATTTATGTAAGGTCAATTATTATTTACTTTATTTTGAAAACAAACAAGTAAGTATACATATATTTCTTTTACTGTTAACCAACCTTATAAGGGCCATAAAACCTGTCTCGTAAGAAAGTACTGGGGCCGTATTACGATCTTTTAAAAAACCTGGCAGTTTCCAGGCAATTCAATATACGTCCCTAAAGTGCCTGGTTCTTTTTTCGTATTACAACGACATTTCACTCTGACTGGATTCATTCTAGTTTGGTTCTCGCTGGCTGGTATACGAGCGTGAAAGTGACGTACGGAAACGTCAAATTCAACTCAAATTTGACAGTTTGTTTTTTTATGGCATGCTTTTGGTAGGCACAGGGTTATTAAATAACAGAAAACTTGTGCTGCCGAAATTATTATTATTTATTAAAATAATATTATTTAAAATAATGCTATATTTAGATGATGTATTTAATGCGATATGAGACATTATTTGGAACGGTATTTTAAAAGGAATGTATTTTTAACTATAAATAGAATATGTATATAATATAAAGGTATTATATAGTATCCCTCAGGAACACTGTATTTTTTTCGGGATAAAATACTTTTTAAAATATTTTTATAGGCTACTGCCTATATTTTAATCCAGAGCCTAAACTATTACCATACCAAATTTCATCAAAATCCGTTCAGTAGTTTTTGCGTGAAAGAGTTACAAACATCCATCCATCCATACATCCAACCTCACAAACTTTCACATTTATAATATTAGTAAGTAGGATGGTGAATTGCTTGGTGATTTTGGTTCTTCTCGTGTGAGGCATTGTTTCTAGAAATTCAAATACATATTTGTAACTCGTCAGCTGTGCTCGTCAGACGTCACACATGATTATTTTCTATGAACATATGAATGAAACCTATATCTTAAACAAAAACAAATATTCGCAATTATTTTAGCGATATTTTACGTTACTAAAATACCCAAAATAATTTTAAAAGAGAACACTACAAAATAAACCAGTCAGTATAAGTTAATATTTTGTGGCGTAAACTGAACGGCTTTGTTTGACGTAAAGACAAGCCAGCTAATGCCAGTTAAATTGTCGTAATACGAAAATACCATTCAAGTTTCAATGCAGAAGTAAGTCAAGTGTCACGTGACCGCTGACTGGCTGGCAATAGGTGGTCATAATACGAAAATGCAAGCCAGTTTGTTTTATGGCGTAAACTGGCTGGAATTAAGAGCTTGTAATACGCCCCCTGTAGCAATTGAGAAACGTAATAAACTTTTTGCTTGTGACTTAATATTCTTCACCTAAAGCTTTTAAGTGCCGTGTAAACCGATACTGTCTTAGCACGGCTACACGCTTTATGCATTTTATTATATTAATACGTCTTATAGTCTCCTAGTACTAAGTTAGCATAATTATATAAGTATTCCTTTTAAGATGATAAAGAAAATAAAAAATTAAGTAACCGCATGGCCCCGTCACTGTCTAGAAGTAAATTGCTTTGTAAATTGGCTAAAAAAAGCAATCTATGATTTTTTCAATAAAGGCTTAAAAGCAAAGGACGTCTTTCCGAATAAGACCAAAATTAGTACTTTAATTTTTTAGCTATAGGTTACTCTATTTCTCAGAATCCTTTAGATATTGGTAAATGTCAATGGCTGGTTTTTTCTTCATAGGGAAGCCCTCGCCTGTATAATAGGTAGGGATTTGGATGACGGTCTTCAAAAGATAAGTGACAAGTTAAGCCAATAGGAATGGAGTTATAGGAACCCTACGCCACTGGTAAGTGTCTATTTATAGTACTTACAGGTATCGTGTATTAAAAGATACGATGGCATATAACGTTATCTTACTGGCTATAAATTGAATAGTTTCGAAGTAATAAATCTATACATATAAAATCCTTTGTCCTGAATGACTGACGGATCAACGCACAGTGCGCACAGCCTAAACCGCTGATCGTAAAGACCTGAAACTTGCAGGGCTTGCTCTTTGTAATGCGTAGGGATCCGATAAGAAGGGATTTTTCGAAATTCGACTCCTAAGGGGGTGAAAAGGGGGAAAACACTTTGTATGGGGCAACGTGATTCCTTGGTCCCATCTACTTCATATTTTGCACAAACATCATGTAACAGAATTGATGGAATTCGTGTATCATAGTTTATTGAAATTCGTCCCCTAACGGGAATAAAAAGGGAAATAAAGTTGTTTGGGAGCGATTTGCTTTAAAGTTGATATAAATACTCCTTAGTGCTTTTGATTTAAAGCTCCCATTCACAAGCGATCGATCGATTTATTTTTTACAATTTAAACATTTATTGGATTCGTAGTTGCAAGGAAATCAGTTTAGATAAAAATTGAATATAGCCTGAGATCCTAGGACCGCCTTACTACACTTTTTATATGAAACTCGTATATATATGAGTAAATTTTGTTCCTATTTTTGACGCCCACAGCAAAAACTAGCTGATAGGTCTTACACTAATCATTTTGTGTAATAGTTTATCGTTAGCAATTTACTTTCAAATACGAATTAATTTCCAATTTGATTGAAGCAATCGATAGCCCGTGAGTGGGGAGCTTTATTTTTATTTTGACATAATATATTGTCATCATGTTGAAAAATAAATCTGACTAGAATTCGAAAGTTAAATTTGATGAAAATCTTACTCTTTGAAAAACAAGGCACTTTAGATATTTGCGATTGCTGCATTTAATATATATATTCAGAATACATATTATACATTATAATATAAAAAAGAAAAAATAATACTTAATCAGTTGCTAGCACACTTCAATATAAATAAAATTTTACATAACAAACAATTTGGATTTACAAAGGGACGCTCTACAACAGATGCAGGCGTCGATCTAATTAGTTATATTTTTGATGCTTGGGAGAGATCGCATGATGCTCTGGGAGTCTTTTGCGATCTCTCTAAGGCATTTGATTGTGTGCAACACTCAACATTGATCAGGAAATTGTGCCACTATGGAGTAAGGGGTCCAGCACTCGTTCTCCTAAAATCTTATTTATCAAATAGGATTCAGAGAGTTGAGATAAATGGAAAAAGATCCACAGGTACTAAAATTGAGATGGGGGTCCCACAAGGGTCAATTTTAGGACCCTTTCTTTTTCTGATTTATATAAATGACCTACCATACCTTATTAATGAAAAAAACGGAATAGTATTATTTGCCGATGATACGTCACTTACTTTTAATATTAATCGCCAAAACTCGTGTTATGACGAAGTAAATAATGCTCTTCTAAAAATAGTACACTGGTTTAGTGTCAATAATCTTTTGTTAAATAGCAAAAAAACTAAATGTATAAAGTTCACGTTGCCGAATGTAAGGCAAACTAAAACCAATGTGCTATTAAATGGGGAAGGTATGGAACTAGTAGATACAGCCGTCTTTTTAGGTATTACATTAGACGCGAAACTTCAGTGGGGCCCTCATATTGCTGGATTGGCCGACAGACTTAGTTCAGCAGTATTTGCAGTAAGTAAAATAAGACATTTTGCAGACGAAAACACAGCAAGGCTTGTGTATTTTAGTTACTTCCACAGTATAATGTCCTATGGCATTCTGCTATGGGGCAATGCTGCAGATATAAATACTATCTTTGTGCTGCAGAAGCGAGCTGTTCGGGCAATCTACAAGCTGGCCCCCAACACTTCATTAAGAGATAAGTTTAAGGAAACTGGGATCTTAACTGTAGCTTCTCAGTATATTCTATCAAATGTACTATATGTTAAAAAAAATGTAAGCCTATTCAAAAAAAAAAGTGACAACCACAATAGAAATACTCGAAATAAGAATAAGCTTGATGTACCAGTGACTAGACTTAGTAAAGTAAAGAATTCGTTTAAAGGCCAATGTATACGTATATACAATAGGATCCCAGAAAACGTTCAAAATTTTTCAACCAATAAATTTAAAAAAGTAATCAAAGAACGTTTGTGTAGTAAAGCTTATTATAAACTTAATGATTTCATGAATGATAGCACACCTTGGGAATGAGGTGGCCCCCTGCAAGGCTACTTCCATATACTATTGTATTCTAGTTATATAGTTTTAGTCATAACATTGTTATACATTTTTTTATTTTAAAAGAACAATTTTCCATCTTTTTGGTAAAAGATGGCCCCGCGCGAGTTTCTTACGCCGGTTCTTCTCGCCGGGCTAGTTCCCGAACCGGTGGTAGGCATCATGTATACCGACGTTCAATAAGTGTATAAAAATACCAACATTGAATAAAAATTTTTGACTTTGACTTTGACTTTGAATATTATATACTATTTTAGTAGAATATTTTGAGTGTATGATTAAATTTCTTTCACTTTTGTTGCTATCTATACTATTATTAAAACAGAGGAAAGATTTGTATTTTTGTATTTTTGTAATGAATATCTCAAAAACTACTGTGCCGATTTTCAAAATTATTTCACCATTAGAAAGCTACATTCACCCTGAGTAAGATAGGCTATATTTATTACTAGAAAGGGATTCTTACTAAAACTTTAGTAATGTAAAAAAATGCCATAAAACATCTTTCGTAGCATGCGCTGCGGAAACTATTGATGATAGAATAAAATAATGTTCTACAATATTAAAAAATATCCAAACATCCATCCATCCATTCATCCTCACAAACTTTCATTTCATTAGTAGGATGGATGGGTGACTATTTGTTCGTTACTGAACGGATTTTGATGTTTGGTATGATAGTAGTTTGAGCTCTGGATTAAAACAGGCTTTTTAACCCGAAAAAGTAAAGTGATCTTGTGGGATACTGGTACTGTATTTACGCGGGCAGAGCCGCGGGCAACAGCTATCTATTAAAATATAAAGTAACAACGCCTGACTGATTTATCAACGCTACTGAAGGGCAAAACTACTGAAGATAGAAACGTAATATTTGGACCGTGGTTTCCTTTTGTGACGTTTACGTTTGTATGTAACTTTTTTGTTTGTGGTCAGATCTCTTTGAAATTTTGTGATGTTGCTTTTTGGCATGATTACCTTAAACGCTAATTCAATATTTTCTAAAATTCGATCTTTTAAGGGCTAAAAAAGGGTACTAAACTTTGTATGGGGAAAACCATTAAATGAGCGTTTCAGCTTGAAACTTTGTAATTGTAGTTTCAAAGAAAATAAGTAAACATATTATTTTTATTTTTATTTATTTTATTTTTCATGACTTATGTTTTATGTTTCATGACTTTTCGATATTCTGTCCCTAAAGTGATGAACAGGGGTATGAATGTCTTTTTTCAGACTCAGACTCATACTTGACCATTTTACTATATGTGTTGTACATTTTTGGAATGGCTGCTGAATAAAATGAATTTCAAGCTCCTTATTTTGATACCAAACACCTTCAGCTGCAGCCAGGTAATAGACACCCAAAATCATTATCCTTCCGTTTGCCTTCGCCGTAGTCGGATAAAAAAGGTTTCGTTTCCATTTACTAATTCTACGCAAACGAAGTTGCGGGCACCAGCTAGTTAATCTATAGATACGTCTAAGCTGCGGGCTGTTCGAGAGTTTACACTGAGCCGGTACATGAGACGATTGTCTTCATTAATATTATCATAATTATCGTTAGATTATATTATGTCAATATAAGGGTCAATTCACAATGAAATTGTAACGAAGCGGCCAGCAGCATAACTTTCATATAATTTTAAACTTTTTCTTCATTACTATAAAACGCAGTTTCGCTTGTCACAACCACCGCTACTCACGGCAAATAAAAGTGTAAGTTAATTACGAGTATTATAATATAATAATATTATATTATATAATATAGACGCTTCACACTACGTCAATCTGGTCCCGTGGTAAGTTCTCGAAGAACTTGTGTTACGGGTACCAGACAACGGAAATATATTTAATACTTTTATATTATACACATATTTAATACACATCCATGAAGGACCCAGGAATACAGAAAAACTTTTTGTTCCTTCGGCGGGATTCGAACCCGCGACCCCCGGCTTGAACACCAATATTCTCAACCACTGAGCCATAGAGGTCGTCGAATATTGGGGTTTAGAAGAGTTGCATAATATGTATGATTATATATACCTAGTCCACTCACCGTCTAAACTCTTGTATTCCGTGAGTTGCAAAATAGAGGGACCTAGTGTAAGTTGAAAAAATATTCATAAAGATTTTAGCTGGATGAATGCTTAAAACCTTCCAAAGATAAATCACCACTCTTGTATAGACGAATAACGAAGTCCAAAGTGTCCAAAGTTTTATCTATTAGTCACTCGAAAACAATGAGTCAAAGTATTATTATATTGTCGGATAAAATATTGCGCAACTTCTGTTCGTTAAGTCCCAAACGTCATTAAAAGTACCAAATAGTTCGCTACAAGTACAAAGTTTCTTAGCAAACTTTAATACGTCTTTGTCCTTAAAATTCTATCCTTGTCTTAAAATTCCTTTAAATATATTTTGTAGATGTTCTCCTTAATTTTTTTTGAACCTACCTACTTATTAATAATTACACTGGGGAACAGTCATTTTGCGGCAGATTACCTTGAAGTCATTTTCGAGCAAGTTCAGTATGCTGAATACGAAAATGGTAAAAGAATTATTCAATTTAATGTAGTTCATGAGATATAAATATCAAACTATTTTGAAAATCGCAAATACTAAAAGATCGAAAATAGTGCTAACTGCTAACTTCTACATGAAAATTGTGTATTTTTGGTAAATTAAGGGTATTATGCTGAATGATCCATTTGCATGCATTTAAAAAACATCACCAATCCAGTAGAAAGTTATCTACGAGTATAGTGACGGCGGAATATAGTTATTAGTTAAATTATTTTAATCTTAAACAAGAATTTGGATCATTTCTTTTGTAAAATTAATCGCTATCCGAATCGTGTGAAAATCCCCGTTTAAAAGAAAATATAAATTTGAATTGACTTTTCCTACTTGTCTTCTGTGTGTTCATTTCACCTTATATTTAAATTTCATTCCAGTTTACAGTCTAGTGTCTACTGCCCTGAACATTCTAGAACTGATCAATCTATACTGTGTACTGTTGAGGGCTTAGCCGATCGCACATTAGGTAAAATAGAAATACGATTTTGTACTCATAGGATTAGTTGGTTCATATCAACGGCACCCTTAATTTAGGTAAGACTTTAACATCCTTCCTGGTCCAAATATAGACAATATCCAAATAGAGACTGACACATAGTATACGACAACCAATTTTAATTATTTTATACAAACACAATTCCTAAATATGTACAATTAGATGTTTTTCAACATTACCGTCATATCAGTGATCTGTTTTTTTTTACCGACGAAATTTACGTATTTAAAAAACCGACGGAAATATTTTGACTTGTTCTATAATTTGCTGACCTCTTAACGCGAATAGACTATAGTATAAAATGCTAGTGTGTAGTAGTTAAATTTCAATATTACGAGTATATTACTTGAGGTACAAAACCTGTAGTGAAAATATTTTAATTCACATTTTTTTCAAACAAAATAGTAATGAAGTCAATTTAGGTCACGAAGTCGATGAAATCGCATAAATAATAAACTACATATTATATCATATTGATATAATACACATCACCGCCCACCATTTGAATAAACCTTTTGTTACGCTCGCAAAGCATTAATTAAACAAAATCCCTTTCATAAGATTACAAATGTCCAGTTTTACTAGTAATGCCCGCCGATTATGAGGATTGTCAATTAAATCAATAGAAAGCGGTTTAATCCGGGTCGGAGTTGGACACAATTATTCATCAGCTGTATAAAGCCGGTAATCCGGCCGTATTGACCGGGCGGCGAGCCCAGTGTGTACATACCCTTATTTGTTATTCAATAATCATAATGGAGCGAGGTGCGCCCAACTCGAATTTCCCCCCTAATTTATCTAACGTGACAATTTGATTAATAGGTAAAAAACGCTTTTATTTTCTGACAAAAAGTTTGACAATATGATGAATGCCTTATAGATACAGTTGATAAATGGTATTTGGAATTTCGTCGGTGTATTTATTGATTTGGGTGAGAAATATACTAAAGAATTTAATGGTGCCATAATGTAGATTATTTTATAAAATGTGAGATAGTTGATCACTACACAGCATATACGAGTATACCTAATAAACTGAAGTACCTGGGTAACTCGGAGCTCTTGATTATTGATTTATTATTGATATATTGTTGCACGACGAAATAAAAAACATATATTACTTAAAAATGCGCCTTTCCCAGCTAGAGTGCGCATATAAAACCTAGCTAGATCGATTTTCCCCCAAAAAACTGCACACCAAATTTCATGGAAATACTTGCAGCCGTTTCCGAGATTACGATTATATAATAATATTTAAAAGTTTAGTTTTTTTGAAGTATAAGATATACAGAAAGTAATAGCTATTAATACACTGTTCATTTATCAACTTCAATCGTTATTAAAAATAAATAAACTAATAAAAAGTCTTTATTTCAGGCATATATAGTAGTCTACGGAATAGTAAAATTAGTACTTATAATTAGAGATGTGATAAACGGCTTAAAATTAAAAGTTAACTTATCCGTTATTAAATATTCAAAAGCAGTTTTTGTTAACTGATAAGTTGCTTATTTGCTTATCTTATTGGCCACTTATAATGTTTTTTGCGCTTATGTTACGTTTTTCGATCGCTTAAACTGATTTAAATTAACTTTCCTTCGTACTTTGCAGGCTTAGGACTGTCTGAAATCTGAATAATTATTAATAATATGAACTCATAAAAATGTTTTTACATGTTGATAATATGCATTAATCTTAAATGTTGCTTATCATTAGTAATAGTTGATTTATAGGATAATAACTTTTTACAAACATTACACATCGCCACTTTTTCCACCTCATTTCTTTCAAAGTAGTTCCATAAATTACTGTTCCAATTCACGTCGTCTAGTCGTCATCTTACGACAAAAACTTAATAAACTTAATACTAAAACACTACACGAAAAGTTTATATTACGTCCATATGGACCATTAGTATATTTATTATTTACATTAAATGTTCACGGTAAGCCACCAAAACACCACTATTACGATTAAAATACGAATTATTGCGTAACGTAATATAACGTATTTTCGTCAACCCGCAAAGCGCAACTAACAAAAAGTGAATAAACACGAAAAAGCATTTAAGTTATAAGTACAAAAAATAAGCCATTTATTAAAACTTTAATTATGTGATGAGCTACATTAAAGAATTTTCACTCTTAATGCGCTGTCATAAGTATATTTATATGTCATATATTTTTCTTTGCTCATACCACACTTATGGTTTAATAACTTTAAACGATATAAACGATAAGTATAAGTGTTAAACGCTTACGTTTTTAAACGACTTTTCAACTTATTAATAAAGCACGCTTTTTTAAACTCTTTTCGTTTAAACGGCCATCTCTACTTATAATTAACATAACTGTCAACACTGTATTTAATATGCCCAGTTACAGTGGGTATTTTTTTTTTATTCTGGTCTATGTGGACAGAGATCCACTGCCTATTATTGCTTAAATATAATATTGTATTGTACCAAGTACACAAGAGTAGGCAATAAAAATTTCGTTCATGTTTTGCACTTGCAGTATTTTTGCTTTTCCGACTATAGAAGTTTGTAAATAAAAGATCACATTCAGTCTGCAGTTCCAAAGGCTTTTTAGCTAATGGCCCTAAAAATATATCATCTCTAGAATTGTTTCGAGTCTGAACTGCTCAAGTGACAGTTAAAGTGATGTTCGTAGAGGGACCGACGGTACATTTATTAAACGTCCAACTTAAAAATGGACTCCGACTTCCGAGTTGCACTACGAGACGACTGTACAATATAGGTACGGTACAAATACGTAGTGTTGTTAATAACATGTCACTTTAGCTTTAAATTTTCAGTTGAGAGCAAAGATTTCGAAACTAAGATTAGGCATTAGGCTATGACGTAAATTTCACAGAAAAATCTTCATACAAAAGAAGTGACGCCATCTTGATTTCAGAAGACTGAATATACTGCGGAAAGCAAATGTCAAAATGTTAATATTTTGGATTGACATTTTTGTCATCTTCATATTTTTTAATTATTTTTCTGCTTAAACATCTTTACATAAGCATATGATATTTTGGGCATATGATCTACTGATCATATGCCCAAAATATCCGTAATTGACTTTGAATAACCTTTAAATATGGTTTATTGACGATTACTTGTACTTGTATCTATCAATGTTACCACTTACGGCCGGTTTCAACAACCTATCAGCTATCTACCAATAACTATTTATGCCGGTTTTTTTGCTTTTCAATAAATAACTTAGATATTCGCCTATTGGATCTCAAAGTCACAAAGGTGACGTTTTTAACAAATAGTTATTGGTAGATAGTTTATTGAAACCGGCCGTTAAAGACGGCTTAAGCTGCTTCTTATTACATTACTAACAAGCCTAACAAAATATAAAATTTTGCTGTTAACATGGGTAGATTAATAGTAATGCTTTAAATTATATCCATTCATGGTTATAACTGGATGCAGATAAGCAATACTGTGTCAACCCACAAAATTACTAAAATCAAGATATTGATACTAATCGCTATCTCAGGCGATAAACTATAATTTTCAAAATAGCGTTATTTGAATTAAATGATTTTCATACTGAAAAACTAATAAAAACCCTTGACTCATAGTTGAAATTCTATGAAAATAAATTTAATTAAACACGATTTTCTCAAAATGACGATCTTGTGGGTTGACACATTATTGCTTATTAGCGTCCAACTAGAAAATAAAGTATTTCAGGTTTACCTAAACACTACCCATGATTTGGATCGAAAAATATAGGTAAGGTATTGCGCATATTACGTAGGTACGTGACTAGACTCAGGAGGAAAACGCGAAACCCATCTGATCATCCGTATCTATTCGAGATTACATCTACATTAAACATGAACTCTTTACCTGCTCCGTTTTGATTAAATAACTATTTTTACTATTCATATCACACATAGTAACACCTGGCGAGGTTTGGGGAAATTTAAGGTTTTATGGCCCGAAGTGCTTATTTACGGCGACGTGAATTTGCACGTTATGTCAACGCACCGCAATTTTTTTTTTTTGCGAAATTGGTAAACAAACCCTACATCATTAGTTTACTCACATCATATTAGGGTATATGTGTTCTGTGCATCATATACAAAACATTCATTATGGTAAGTATGATCTTAAACGCACAAATATCGGAGATATTTACAAATATATTCCTGCAGCCATATACTTCATATACTATAACCTACAAGTGACGTCATTTGTAGGTCGACTTTAATATGGAGCGTTTTTAGGAGGCTCGCGAAAATTTTTATTCAAATCGCTGTACCTTTGAAAATATTGACTTTTGATATACGGTTTCTTCTGAGAAGTTACTCATATTTAAGAGTACCTACTATTCATTTATGCAATAAAAAAAAAATTAGTCCGATTGCCTATTACTTCTCGGACGCGTCAGCATTCACACCCTGTATAGAGATTACAGACCCCACACTACTTAAGGACCCAATTAATTACTTGCAGTATAGAAAAGAAAGACAGTAAAATACTTATCTAATCTTTTTAATTTAATAAAATTATTGATTTTTTCGCATTATCCTCTTTTTGACTTTACCTTGACTTAGCTGGGGGCCTTGAATCAACAGGGTCTAAGCTGAAACCCAAAAAGTCATATGGTAGATCCGGCCCTGGACGAGAGTAGAAAATTTAGGTTTTGAATGCAGAATAAACCAAAAATAGTTCAAAATATGATGACAAATAAATTTTGTTCAGATTAACCACAAGAATATTCAATCAATTTCAGTATTCAATCTAACTTATTTGCCGATAATGGAGGCTAAACCACAACTTTTCAGTTTTCATACATCACGTATTAAAGTTTGATTGGAAAACTCAAACGTACACAAAATCGATTTTAGTATCAGGGAGATTTTATTGATTTAGTTAAGTTGGTGTATATTTTTTATTTAATTTTCTAACTTTACTAGCTGTCCCGACGTATGTTGTTCTGCTTTAACTATGAACTGAAATTTCTCACCGTTTTAACCTTCCCTCAACTGATACGATTCTTTGAGATCAAAATTAGCCAAATCGGTCCAGACATTCTCGAGTCAAACAGCAATTCATTTTCATATTTTCTAATTTAACTTTATTAGTAACCATGCATTAGAGTTTTGGGGAGATGTGAAAGTATGACGTTGTTATTTAGTTTATCGGTCGAGTTAAATAATTATTACTTTAAACAAAAAATGAAAACCGACTTCAAAAGCACAAAAAAAGTATGAAATAAATCTTATTTAACAAATAGTTCCCCTTTTAATTTCGACTGAAATTTTTACTATTTCTTTACAATTTTTAAAGCCAACTTGAACGTGAGATCTATTTTAAATATTGTTTGGGCTGGTACCGGATGTGGTTGGGCGATATCACACACGTGCTCAATTCAAACGATTGCATAACTTGTGGTAGGTGCAAAATTATGTTAAACGTGTGAGTGGTACTATTATATCATTTCCAATCCTACTAATATTAGAATAGTGAAAGTTTGTGAGGGTTGATGGATGTATGTCACTTTTTTATTCATCATAATATAAATTTTGGTAAAGTAATATTTAAGGCATTTAAGGCTCTATATTAGCACATAGGCTACTTTTTATCCAGAAAAAGTACAGTGTTCCCGTGGGTTATAGTATAAACGCGGGCGTAGCCGCGGGCAAAAGCTAGTGCAAAACACAAACCGAACCGGCCCGACCTCGTGGTATGGTCATCGTGTGGTGGTGTTACGTGTGGAAAAACCCTTAATGCTATAAAATAATGATAATATTAAAATAGCTATCTAATTAATATTATCTGTTTCAGTCAGTTTTACACATCAAAGAACAAATAAATTTCAGCCAGCTAATAAATCAATAATTATGTTCAAAGGCATTGGGCATTTTTCCCCCGCTTTCAATAAAGTCGCAAACCAAAATACTATTATATCGTAAAATTTTCATCCTCATTTTTTTCCTTAATTATTTAAATTCAGATCCATGGAGAAGTGGAAATAACTATAATCAACAAATATTTGTAGATGATTTTTATACTCGCGGCTCCACTCACGTAAATACAGTATTCGTGGGATGACTGTCCGTGGGATCACTGTACAATACTTTTTCGGAATAAAAAGTACCCTACGTGTTAATTCAGAGCTTAAACTAAGTAGGTACCAGTGCTGCCAATCCTACTGTTTTAACAGTAGATTTACTGTTTTCGGCCTGACATCCCTGTTTTCTGTTTTAGTTCTTATTTCTACTGTTTTTGGGTGATGTATCCGAATCTCGAACTGCGTAAAAAATAATTAATTCCAAATGGCAATAAGTCACAATCAACATGTCAGACCAGAATAACCTTTTAAACAAAGCAATTCTGTAAAAAACTAGCCAAGTCTCGATGGAGCTGCTTGTTTTTCTCTAAAAAGTAATGAAATCTAGACAAAATCGTGCCAAGTCTAAGGTTCCTTACTGCGGTTTCTTTATTATTATAGTTAATGTTGAGTGACTTGGCCGTTGAACATTCTTTTTACTTTAGTGGGTACAAGTCAATTTTGTTTACATTTGTAACTACCTATGTTTTTTAAGCGAGATAATAGCCCATACTGGTATTGGTAATTGGACGCTAGTGTCTCATTTTAGGCTGTTGTTGATTGTACAACACACGTATTGGAGCAATGGTGTCATGGAGCCCCATTGTACCCTTGTGTGCCCTTCAACGGCCAAGTCACACAGCATTAACTATAATAATAAAGAAACCGCAGTAAGGAACCTTAGACTTGGCACGATTTTGTCTAGATTTCATTACTTTTTAGAGAAAAACAAGCAGCTCCATCGAGACTTGGCTAGTTTTTTACAGAATGTTTTTGGTGGGATTTCACTTCTTTTTGTAGAAACGTGGGCATTTTGATTTATTTTCCTAGATTTTAGTGTAATTTGTTTATTTAATTTGTGTAATGTTCGAGTAGAATAAAGGGGTCTGAAAATGCGGCAAAATGGTTCTAGTAAAGAATGGTACGGCAGTGTTTGCTTCGCGCTCGACTTGGCGGGGGCACTGCCGTGCCCCCAGATCGACGTTCTGGTCTTATCTAGAGGTTCTCAAATAGGGGCCTGAAAATGCGGCGAAATGGTTCCAGTAAAGAATGGTACGGCAGTATTTGCTTCGCGCTCGACTTGGCGGGGGCACTGCCATGCTCCCAGATCGACGTTCTGGTCTTATCTAGAGGTTCTCAAATAGGGGCCTGAAAATGCGGCGAAATGGTTCCAGTAAAGAATGGTACGGCAGTGTTTGCTTCGCGCTCGACTTGGCAGGGGCACTGCCGTGCCCCCAGATCGATTATCCTAGTTTTTATAGTTTTCCCTTTATGTGGCCATTAAACCCCAACTCTGTACCAAATTTCAGCTCTCTAAGTTTATGGGAAGTTCTATTTTGATGATCATGAGTGAGTGAGTGAGTGAGTGTCGAAAATGCGAAACTTTGCTTTCGCTTAACTTCGGAACTAAATGACCTACAGACTTGAAATTTTGGATTTTAAGTACGTGATTATAGCTTATTGGATGACGAAAATTTCTGCGTTCTGGTCTTATCCAGAGGTTCTCAAATAGGGGCCTGAAAATGCGGCGAAATGGTTCCAGTAAAGGATGGTACGGCAGTGTTTGCTTCGCGCTCGACTTGGCGGGGGCACTACCGTGCCCCCAGATAAAGATTGTTCTCGTATGCGTCGGTCACGCGCCTTATTACAATAATTGTGTATTGGCATCAATAGCGGGCCTCTTGCAGGCTGCAGCATAGGGCATCCCCCCTTTACTGACGCAATCCTTTTGACTTACAGTAAAACTGGATAGCTACATTTGTAGTTTAATATGTGGAAAAAGGATAGCCATGCTTTACCTACTTGTCTTTGGAAATTAAATGTTGACTTTATTTACTTTACAATTCCCAGAAATTCTTTAAATAAAGGCAATTTGCGGTAAATCTAACAGTAGTTGTTTATCTATTTATCAATTCTATTAATGTTATGTCGGATAGTAGATTTGATGTTTTGAAATTACTTTTTTACTGTTTTCTGCTATTTTTTTAAGTACCATTTACTGCTTTTTTCTTTCCTGAGGTTGGCAACACTAACGTTTTGTAGTTTTTTGTGAAATGATCCATCCATCCATCCATCCTCACAAATATCACATTTATAATTGTAAGTAGGATGAATATTCGTTGAAATGACTTAAAATATCGCAGCATTTACTCCCTGGTGTAGTTGCTACAAATAAGCGACGTATGCCTAAGTAAACTTAGTCCTTTTCATTTGTTATTGGATGATTTGTTCCGTATTCTCGCCTCGCCAAGTATAAATTTGGTCGCCGCGGTGCCGTGGGAAATTGTTCCGTAATAAACCCAATATCCTTCCCGTTTATGTATTTAAATAAGGTTAATTTATTTACATATTTTATGATGTATGGCTTCTAACGGATATTCCCAATGTAAACATTAGCCGCGGGCAATGTGGAAATTAAAACAGTCACTGTTTTACCTATACCAGATACCTGAATATCAGACAGTTGACACTAGTTCAGTAGACATATTAATAAAAAATAAGGGTTTTAATAATAATAAAATAATAATATCTATGGACGCTTTCACACCACGTCAATCTGGTCCTGTACTAAGTATCCGAAGAACTTGCATCACAGGTACCAGACAACGGAAATATGTTTAATACTTTTATATACCTACACATAATATTTAAGATTTTTATTATACTACTAGCTTTTGCCCGCAGCTTCGCTTGCGTCAGAGGGAAAGCTTGTTCGGGAAAATACCAATACCAAAATTGAATACATAATGGTGTAGGCACTGCACAGCCGTATCAGTTGTATTTTATTTGAATGTTTCCTGCGACTTCGTAGGTACACTCAAGAAATCTACCGAGAACTGTACCATAAATTTAATAAGCTGCAAAAAGTATTCTGTGTTAATTATACTTAACCTACTACCATACCTGATTCAATCATCAAAATTCTTTACGTGTTTTCTTTACTTTACTTTATTGCATGAAAAACTAAACATATTATTATGTACATACAAACTTTCGCATTTAGGTATACTATTAAGTAAGGATTTCTTTGTAGCCAATAATTAGTATTTTAACGATTTCGAAAATCTTTTGAATGGGAAGACGTTGTGGACTTTGAACTTAATAAAAATAATTTGGATTATGATCGCCCATCCTAGTTGGGACTTGGGACCACGACAGATTTTGAGAGAGAGATGAGTTATCAATACGACCACGAAGCCAGCTTCTCACTTATTCCACATATTATAATCATACACATTAATGATTAGGATTAACGTAGGTAAAGTTTTAATATCTGGTTATTTTATAGCATTTTATACTCCGTTATTTTTTTGATTGATATAACTTTTTGTAGGTATGAACCGATTGAATTTAAATACCTACACAAAATTATAAGCAGAGCTATCCTAATAATTCCTATTCGCGTGGAACCCGTAGGTTCAACCCAAAAATTTTCCGCGATAAAAAGCGAGTCCTATGTGTTTATCCAAGGGCTAAAGTACTACGGTAACAAATTTTATAAAAATCCGTTCCGAAGTTTCTGAGATTAGCGCGCACAAACGTACAGATCAAAAATCTTTTAAGAAAATCTTAAAAGTCATTGTTTTGGGTAGAAAACTAAAAACCTATGTATTAAACACTGATAAATCAAGCACAAATAAATTAAATATTACATATAACAACAAATGAGAAATAAATTTAATTATACCTACACTCAAAATATTCTACTGAAATCATCTGAAATTGTATTATGAATATCATTAATGCAGCAATCGCAAATATTTAGGTGCCTAGGTTTCAAGTCCCTAGTTTCATCAAATATTTAAATTTCGAATTCTTGTCAGATTTATTTTTCAACATGATGACAATATTATATTATGTCAAAATAAAAATAAAGCTCTCCACTCACGGGCTATCGATTGCTTCGATCAAATTGGAAATTAATTCGTATTTGAAAGTAAATTGCTAACGACAAACTATTTCACAAAATGATTAGTGTAAGATCTACCAGCTAGTTTTTGAGGTGGGGGTCAAAAGTTGGAACAAAATTTACGCGTATATATACGAGTTTCATATAAAAAGTATAGTAAGGTGGTCCTAGTATCTCAGACTATATTTAATTATTATCTAAACCGATTTACTTGCAACTACGAATCCAGTAAATGTTTAAATTGTAAAGACTAAATCGATCGATCGCTTGTGAGTGGGAGCTTTAAATCAAAAGCACAAAGGAGTATTTATATCAACTTTAAAGCAAATCGCTCCCAAACAACTTTCTTTCCCTTTTTATTCCCGTTAGGGGACGAATTTCAATAAAATATGATACACGAATTCCATTAATTCTGTAACATAATGTTTGTGCAAAATATGAAGTAGATTGGACCAAGGAATCACGTTGCCCCATACAAACTGTTTTCCCCCTTTTCACCCCCTTAGGAGTCGAATTTCGAAAAATCCCTTCTTATCGGATCCCTACGCATTACAAAGAGCAAGCCCTGCAAGTTTCAGGTCTCTACGATCAGCGGTTTAGGCTGTGCGTTGATCCGTCAGTCATTCAGGACAAAGGATTTTATATGTATAGATACACATATTTAAGTATATTAAAACTTTTTTGTCCCTTAAGCGAGATTCAAACCCGCAACCGCCCACGCGCTAGCCACTAAACCACAGAGGTAGTCCTACTCTTGCAATGGAACGTGTATCTTCTTATATACTGAATAAAGTTCAATTTTGAATCACGGTTTTAAAAATGCAGTGCCACTTCACGGATCCTCTCGTTTCAGTGTGAACTGACCTTAAGGCGGTCTAGAGTTTTATCATAACAATCCCTTACCCCAATATAATTTACAACATTTGCCTTATTGTTATAAGCCACGCAATGAAAATATTAAATTAGTAATTATTAATTAGGACTGAGTTTTGGCTTAACAGTACGAATACGCACACGCCATCAGATTTGTTATTTTATATTAATGAAAAAGGTTAATTACTTTATTCATGAAATTCTAATTAACTATTAGTTTAATGAAGGTCTAGCTATAATGTGTAGAGGCATATTAAACTCATATTTAGGGAAATTATGAGTTAAAGTAAGCCGCGTCGACAGCGAAGCGACACGTCCCTAGTAATAAAATACCAAAATGGAGTTCCGCGAACGTAGTGTCATCTCATACAATTTCATACAAAGAATATTTGGTCGTGTCGCGTCGCGTAGTTACGCCTAGTGCGGTCCCACCTTTAGCCTACAATCCTAGGCCTGTTTTTATACAATGTACAATTTTATAATAAATATCGGATACTTGCTTACTTCATATCGAGTGATGACTATAAAACATGATGATGGTTTCACAAGATGCTTATAAGCTATCTCGCACTTATAAGTAGGTAGACTAATTTTTATTTGCTTGCAGCTTCGCCCGCATGAAATTAGATTTGAAACTTTCATCCCCTATTTTACCCCCTTAGGGATTGAATTTTGAAAAAGCCTTACCTAATGGATGCCTACGTCATACGAGAAATACGTGTTCAAATTTCCTAGCATTAAGGGTTTGGCCGCATCAATTTGTACACCGTCAGGTAATGTGTTAAATTATAACTACACTACTTACAACTACTACATTTCCTAGAATTCTAGATTACTTACTTTACTAATAGATATGCGTTAAAGCATAAACTACTTACAACATAAAACTACAGCTTGTAGCCGTAGCCGTAACCGTAGTAGTGCTACGAAATAAGTTAGTAGCTGTAAGTGCTACGGGCTACACCAACAAGTTACAGCATAAAAATAACAGTTTTCAGTAAAAGTTGAAACACACTCTCACTAAAATATTATTTAAAATTAACGTATAAACAATATTTGTATAAAGTTGAGGCAAAACATTATAAAAGGCCGCGTTAATTTCGAATGTTTAATTTAAAATTGTTTAAATTATGCAAATGTTATTTATGTTAAGATCTCGGCGTTCTGTGTGAAATTATTTGAGGTGAGAATTAATTACGGCAGGGGTTAAAAGGAAGCACGAACTTGGTGCTAATAATACAATCGATGGAGCGTTAAGTACATGACGCGAGTATAGTGTTTATGTGTATTGACTTAGAGGCTAAATTGGGGTGTGAGGGGTTGTAGTTGAGCACGGTAGCTGCGTGGAGGGGCGTGCAGACGGGAGGTTGGCACTCTCATTAGTGTGATATCGATATTGATGAGGTTCGTGATGTGTTACGTAACGTGCTGCATGTTAATTGTCCCTGCTACTTACCGGAATTGCCTCCGCACCAATATATTTCTTACTAGCCATAGATATATAATATTAAAAAGAGGTAGATATGTTATAAACGCGTAAAAATGAAGACTCGAATTGGCCCCAGTCGGGCCAATATTGGTTAGTGTGCTCCGCGAATAATAGCGTGTTTTGTTTTACTATGCGACGTTGACTTATTGACACGTGTCCCATGTCAATGTGTGTCGTGGCACAGAAAAATTGACAGTTTTGTAAGGATATAACGTATCTATGTAATAATTAATCAAAGTTACTAGCTGTTGCCCGCGGCTCCGCCCGCGTAAATACAGTACCCTCGGGAACACTGTACTTTTTCGGGATAAAAAGTAGCCTATGTTTTAATCTAGATCCTAAACTACTAAGATACCAAATTTCATCAAAATCCGTTCAGTGGTTTTTGAGTGAAAGAGTAACAAACATCCATCCATCCATCCATCCATATATCCTCACAAACTTTCACATTTAAAATGTTAGTAGGATACTAGTAGGACTACTATTGTAAATGTGAAATTTTGTGAAGATTTGTGACTACTTAACTTAACTTACGCAAAAACTACTTAACGGATTTTAATGAAATTTGGTATGGTAGTAGTTTAGGTTCTGGACATGGGTTACATTTTATCCCGAAAAAGTAGTATTCCCGTGGGATACTAAGACGCGGGTAAAATCTAGTCTTATTAATCTGCGGTCGTATTACGTGTCTTTCTATCTAAGTTGAGGAAGAAAATTGTATACTTATTACAAAACTAGCTTTTGCCCGCGGCTCCGCCCGCGTAATTACATTATCCCGCGGGAACACTGTACTTTTTGGGAATAAAAAATATCCTATATTCCTTTCCCGGGACCCAAAATATGTCTATACCTAATTTCATACAAATCGGTTCAGCGGTTAAAGCGTGAAGAGGTTACAGACAGACACACTTTCGCATTTATAATATTAGTATAGATATTAGTAGATTAAACATTTTATTTTCACTGGTTGTCTCGGGTACAACTATCTATGAATTATAAATAAACTAGCTTTTGCCCGCGACTTCGTCCGCGTGGAACAATACTTTGGGATATCGCTGAAATTTACCCGCGACTTTATTTATGACTAACGAAAGCGGAATCCTATTTTTTAAACGGAACCCTAAAATAAAAGTAGCCTATGTTAGACCCTATAACATCAGCTATCTGCTAGTGAAAGTCCCGTGAAAATCGGTCCAGCCGTTTCAGAGATTAGTCGGAACAAACAGACAGACAGACCGACTGACAGACAGACAGACGGACAGACAAAAATTTAAAAAAAAAATGTATTTTATTGTAAGTACCGAATATACTTTCAGATTCATTATGTAAAAAGCTGTTAATTTGAAGTTACAAACAGACACTTAAATTGTATTTAACTGTATAGATGTATAGATATTATAATGTATTATATTTTAAGATATTATCAATTTGATGTTTATAAAATAACTAAACTATTTAACTAAACTAAACTAAACTAAACATTAACCCGCACGCGCACCCCGCCTTGGTGACGCCCACTTCGCGACGGGCCGTGCAGCAGAAATCGTAATATTTTAATTTCGCCATAACTTCAAAACCAAACGTCCAATTTTAATAATTCAAAGACCAAATATTATCTACATAAACTGTACTTAGTGATGAAATAATTTATTTTGATAAGGATTAATAACATGAGTAAAATAAACGCGTTTAAATGTAGTCCAAAAAAAATTCAAGATTTCTAAATAAAAAAATGGTTGTTGTGCCTCACTCGACATAGATAGGTATAGTGTGTCGCGGACTTTTTTGTAGATATTTCGCACCTTTCATACTATAGGGGCATAATTCGAAAAACACGATTGTTGGGAAATCGCGTTTAAAGATTTTTAGGCCCTCGTATTTTCACAAAATTGGTCATAAATAAATTAAACTAATAATAACAAAACCATAAAACTACATAAGAGTATGTCCATTAAGCATGCAATATTTACGGTATATTAAATATATCCTATCATTATTAAAATTTATATAAAAAACATTTTTTAATCGACCCTATTTAGTTGTGCCCTTCTATCATAAAATAAACTATGTCCCTTATGGACATTATTTAGACTTGAGCCTATATATTACTAACTGATAGATGTACTTGTTTAATCTATTTGAAAATGGATCTCTGTATTAGTAAACTATTTAAGTTAAATCATTATTAGTTTCTTATACTATAATATCTTAGCAATTAAATAATACAAATCAAAGTGTATTAAAAATAATTTATTGCCAGAAAACAAATTTAACAGTAAGTAAAGAAATGTAATGAACATAAATTTTGTAATATTGGTGCTTCCACACAAGGACTAGGTAGTAGGTAGTTAACACAGTAGCAAAATATTCTCTATCATTGTGTGGAGACAACACGTAAGTTCTCTAATCAATAAACGTAAAAACATTTTAAAGGGAAATGCCTAGGAAATAAAATTATTGGAGGCGTTTGCTCTTCGTGCAGGTACTTTTTATAAATGCAACAAAAATAATATAATTAGAGTTGTGGCGGACCAATCAGCGCACAGTCCTGAATCGCGCTATCGAAGTTTCTGAGCTCGGAAAGTATATATACGACTGCTGAAATGATTACAAGTGGGCTTCGGCCTGACCGGGCATAACACCCCACTCAGTCGGAGATCTCCCTTTGGGGCTTGCCACCACATTCCCATATTGGTGACCCTCGACAGAACACGCCTCCTTCTGGACATCATCATCATCACTCCCCACCCCTCCGCACCACGCCAGCCAGCTTCAGCCTCTTCGGGTACCTCGACCACCAGTCGCAACGCAGCGCGGCCTGGTCGAACCCTCATCGGCTTCATCGGGCACTCTCACTACAACGACCGGTCAACAAGCAGAGCACATCTCTCCTGGTCAGCACGTAGCATCGGCCCCGCACGGCAGCACTCCGACTCACTGGAGCCCGTGCAGCAGCAGCACAGTTCCGACTCACTGGGACTCTAGTCTCTACACTGGCACTGGCGACTAAAGCACAAGACTCATCAAATGGTTCGACCTCCGGTCTTCGGGGGGAGTGATGTGGCGGATCAATCAGCGCACAGTCCTTAAATACGTTATTTCTTAACTAACTACAAAACACTTTGGTAGGTATGGTAACATAGAGAATTTAGTACTTAAAAAAATTTAAATTCACTTGAAAGTATAGTAGTACCAGTGGTGAAGGCTGGTTCTCCTACATAGGGAAGCCGTAGCCTGTGTAATAGGTAGGGATTTGGACGAGGGTCTTCAAAAGGTATAAGCGGTAAGGGAAGCCGATAGGAATCCCTCGCCACTGAGTAGTACTTACTTACCTTTAGCTACTGTTACAATTACAAGTATGTTTCAGTATTTGTAAATTTAGGCGTATGTAGGTACTTAATTTATTAACTAATAATATCACCATAAATCAATGAATCTTTAAACATTAAACTTGATGAAATGACTTTATTGGTATGAACCATAGTGTAACTTTCTCCCGTGTTTCTAAGAACCTTTTGCTTATTCTGCTTCCACTTAATTGAGTCAGCTTTACGTTTCCTAGTTTTGGGAATGACAGTATCATTACTATTACAAGCAGAAGGAATGCTTATTGTCGATGATGTACTAGAAGAACGAGATCTATTCTGATTCCTACCTATTCTAAATGAAGGATCATCATCACTAACGTCAGCATCACTCTCATCGCTCATCAGTGGCGAAATGTGATAAGACACTAATGGTCTGGATTGTAAACTGAAGATGATGTAGGTTCGGTTTGGGAATGAGGTATCAATATTGAAGGGGAACTATTTTGAGAACGATTATGTTCTATTGGCTTAACTGGAGAGCTACTTCGACTGGGTGAACTTGAACTCGAAGAATCACTAG
This sequence comes from Glaucopsyche alexis, assembly GCA_905404095.1. Classification (NCBI taxonomy): domain Eukaryota; kingdom Metazoa; phylum Arthropoda; class Insecta; order Lepidoptera; family Lycaenidae; genus Glaucopsyche; species Glaucopsyche alexis. The sequence continues at coordinate 15,134,901 of FR990059.1, forward strand.
AACTTGAACTCGAAAAATCGCTAGAACTTGAACTATCAGATATTGGGGCATTCGCTTCAGCTATTGGTTGTAAAACATTGATGTCCTGGTTTGGGTCAACTTAATTTAGAATTTCTGCTGGTTCTGAATTAATCTGTGAATAGAGATAGTGTGTAGTTATACAAAATAATATTCTAAGATGTTCGTAGTATAAGGGCTTTTTTTGAATTTTACCTCTTTTTTAACAATTTTTTCCTAATATAAGGAACTAACTACGAAAGTTCATCAATGCTTACCCATAATTTCCGTAATAGACTGGCACAAACACAATTGAATACCTACGCGCGCGATCCTTGTTCCTCAACTACGGGCACGATACTTAATTGTTCCTTGTATCGCGGAAACCGAGTCGCTTTTGTCGGAAGTGTGAAAGAGACACATATTGTTTTCGCGGCTCCACAGTAGGCTCTGACTCTTTCTGTCAGGAGCATTAGGTAGACGCGTTGTATTTATGCCCATATATTATAAAAACTCGAAATCACAAAATTTTGAGATGTGCCCCTATAGTATGAAAGGTGCGATTTATAAGATCTACAATTAATTAGAACATTTTATGGTTCTATCTTTTGTAGTTTAGGCAGCGTACGCAAAATAAGTAACTTTTCTGGTTGATTTTTTACACCTTGTGTCCGAAAAACCCAAATATCTTACGGAACCCTATTTTTTTTTTCAAAATAAAATTTAGCCTATGTTACTCGTGGATAATGTAGCTTTCGAATGGTGAAAGAATTTTTGAAATCGGTCCAGTACTTTTTGAGCCTATTCATTACAAACAAACAAACAAACAAACAAACAAACAAACATACAAACAAAGTTTTCCTCTTTATAATATTAGTGTAGATAACTACACCAACATCTACAACTAGAACCTACGTCTAGAACCTACATCTACTAACCTAGTGGGGCCAGCCGTTTTTTTTTTTTAAATAAAATATAAAACAATATATAAAAATTTGAATGCACCTATAAATATTTAACTGTCAAGTGACAAATTAAACACAGTGAACAGTTAGTATGGGATAATTCAATTATCATTTTTAATATTTTCCCCGCATTTTAAATATTTCTCACCAAATCAGTCCAGACGTTTAATCAAACTCAAAACTCAAAAAACTCAAACTCAATTTTTTTTATTTCCATGTAAGTTATAATATTATAACACTTATAGAATTATCCTACATGATGCCTACCATACTAGTTTCGTTCGAGACATTGGAATTGCAATCCATTTTTATATATTTACTAGATGTTTCCGGCGACTTCGTGAACGCTAAAGTAAATCTCGCGGGAACCGAGATATAGCCTATGTGCTTCCACGTGGTCTAATCTATATGCCAAACATCAAAATCGGTCCAGTAGTTTTAGAACTACTGGTGAAAAAATTTGAAAAACTTAATCATAAAACCCAATGCTCAATAATCCTCCAAGCAATAAACAATACTAATTTCTTTAATAAATATCATTTATTCTTACAAAAATTAGGCAATCTTTCGAAAACGTGGCGTGAATGAGAGCTGATTTAATTAATGAAATGACACTAATTAAAAATTCCGAAGCGAATTTCTGATTAATAAGGATTTCCTCTCAACACAATTAACATTCGAAGATAAAGCTTAAAGGGAAATTTATATTTCTTTTTATTTCAATTTTGCTATAAAAGCAGCTTCACCTCAACCTTATAATTTATTTTATCGCCTTAAAAGCACTGTTGGATAAAACGCCTAAATGTATCTTAAGCAACACGAGATAACGTTTTTATACTTGCGGAATCAGGGGGTTAGTCATTAGGCTCATTAGAAATTTAATTTGTAATCTGACTCATAATTAAGGTAAATACCAGGTTTTATAATTATTTTTGTTAAGTCCTAAACTATAAGTTGGGTCGCGTAAGATCGGACGCATTTGCCGACTGCATTTTTTATTTTATTTTTCTTCATTCGATGTCGTTTTTCTGTTGTGGTATACTGTAAATTGATAACAAAGAAATATTGTTTAACCCCTTGCTTTGCGCTAGATGCTATTTTTCTAAGCAATTTAAGCGTTTATAAAGCAGACGTTTTTCAATTTCACGTAGTAAAGAAAATAAAAATAACTTCTTCACTTCTATACGGTTATTAATAAAGTACACATTAGGAAAAAAAAATTGGACTTACGGCCAGGAAATTCCACAAATTCACCTTTTCTGCCAAATTACCTAAAGTCGCTAGCCGGCCACAGTACAAGGAGAGGAGCAGAATAAAATGGAGAATCTAGTAGTTTTGCCAGCAGTAGAAAATATTCCCTAGTTTGTGAGTTATTCCATGCATGTGATGAGCGATCTTACGTCATATCCGATCTTAAGCGACCTAACTATACTGGATCAAGCAAAATAATCGGGATCGACAACTCTCCATAGAGCAAGAAAAACAGCGCTCAAAAGTGTTTGCGCGCGACTTGTGGTGAGGAAAAGGATGGTGTTTTGAGTTGGTTTGTTACTAGAACAAGCCTTGGGCTAACAATTAGTGAAATATAAAATGTTATTGAGTGAAAATAGCACTCAATTCCGTGGCATAAAAAGAGCTCAGCACCACACAAATGTTTAAGGCGAAAAATTCAGTTTATGAAGAAAGTCTTTTGATTTTCAAATCGAATTTTGGGCATGGATTACAAAGACGAAGGTGAAGTCGGTGAAAATGAAAATTGACGAAAGTGTTGCTGCTCTTGCACATTGACATTCCCCGTTCACAAGAGCCGCGTTGCGTTGGCTGTCCTGTATAAAGTTGGCATCCATAATTTAAACCATCTTCTAATTACATAGGTACATGGTTATAGGTAAGTCCATAGGCGTAGCTAGGGGGAAGCAAGGGTGGGCAATGCCCACCCTAGAAACTGTTTTGCCCACCCTAGACCCTAGGCAGTACCTATTCATAAATTACTAACAGAAGGACTGAACTAGTTTTTTTTAATAGTCTGAATGATTTGTATCATACCAACATGGGGGCCCATTATTCTAATGTACCCAGGGCCTCTTATAGGTTTAAAGACGGCCCTGGTAATTTAATGTACTTTTAAATAAACCCCCTCCCCCCCCCCCCCCGCCACGGGCGGCTGGCCCCCCTAGACAAAATTCCTAGCTACACCAATGGGTAAGTCAACCTTGATCCGTTAAGGGTATAGTTCCCATTATTTCCAATATTTTCTTTTCCAAAATTTTCCAACGAAACCCATTTTCCAAAATTAATTATTTACGAGAGAGAGAGAGAGAGAGAGATTTTTTTACTTTTGTAGCTAATAAGTTAAATATTGTATAACGTAATATTGTAAAACGTAAAACGATTTAATGCTTAATAAAAAATATAATTTACGTGTTAAACTTATTTATGAAATGTCCAGGTTAGTTTATAGCCGCCGTAGCTAGGTTAAAAGGGCCACATTGTTTAATGGCAATTACAGAAAAAGGCCACTACATTATAGCGGTTTCCCGTATAGCGATAAGGAAACTAGGCAAATGCCTTATAAATCGCTGTAATACATACGATTATATCACGCAAATCAATTCACCCAACAAATTGAAGTAAGGTTCGATGCGTAGTTTCAAATTGGATTGAAAATATTAGCCATTCAGGTTAAGATAACAATAAGCTTCCAGGCAATCGTAAATATTTTTGCATGCATATTCCGTAATCCGTACTCCTTACCTATATAAAGTAAGTACAGCCGCAGCCAATAAGAGTCCAAAACTGGTACCTACGGTTTACACTGCGGGGGTCTCCAAGGAAAGCAAGGAAAGTTCTCGTGAGTCATGAGTCATGACTCATCATCATCATCGTCATCATCAGCCTATCGCCGTCTACTGCTGAACGTAGGCCTCCCCCAATGAGCGCCAACCATCCCGATCATGGGCAGCCCTCATCCATCCGCTGCCAGCCACCTTCTTCAAATCGTCGGTCCATCGTGCCGCAGGACGTCCTACACTACGTTTGCCTAAGCGTGGTCTCCACTCTAATACTTGTCTGCTCCATCGATTGTCTGTCCGTCTGCAGACATGGCCGGCCCACTTCCACTTCTGCGTGCTCATTCTTTGAGCAATGTCGGTGACTTTAGTTCTCTGGCGAATAACGTCGTTACGTATTTTATGACTCATGAGTGTCATAAAATACGTAACGACGAAATTCGCTCCGTCCGAGGTCTTAAACAATTAATTTTACAATAATTATAAATAGTGTTCGAGTGGAAATGTGCGTGCCGCTGTGCGCTGATTAAGCCGCATTATTTATAATTGCGACACGGATAACATATTAACAGAAACAGGTCAACACGAACAAACATAAAACAAGATGAAATTTCGCGTGATCCAATTATCGTTCACGCTAGCTTTGTTTGCGTCATACTTTATTATAAATTCAGGTTGCTTACTCACCTGAGGAAGGCTTCGAAGGGTTAGTTGGCCTCATTAATGTCCACATGTCTCTCCTTTTTATTTTTTTTTTTGTTTCCGGGGGGGAAAATGCATTACGCATACCACCCAGGCGCAGGGGGCAACCGAGTGGTGATGTGGGACTCCCGTATAGGCTAATGAGACCCACGGTATACCCACTAAAAACCACCCCCCACCTTCCTCCTCGCCGCCCTGTGACGGGGCCACGGGAACGATAAACACATCCGCGACCCCGCCGACGGCAGCCGCTCACGAGCGGCTCCATCTAAGGCACGAAGGCCCCAGGCGCACCAGATGGTAAGGTGCGCCTCCCTCCTCGGCCTCCACCAGTACTGTAGCGTAGCAGACTCCCCCCGAGTCTGCTACTAGGAGGCCACGGATACCAGCCTCATCAACCGGTACCCGGTGGCAGATCAGGTCTGTAGTTCTGCCACCGATCACGCCTCGGTCGCAGAGGATAGGGCAAGCGGCGCACCGCAATACCGACATGCCTCTTCCTCTGCGGCCCCACCAACGCCGTTTCGACGGAACGGCCCCGCCAGCTCGCAGGGGGTAGGGAGAGTGGCGTATCGTAATACCATCACGCCTCTCCCCCTGCGATCCCTCCACGGCCGCAGAAGATAGGGAGAACGGCGCACCGTAATACCGGCACTCCTCTTCTTCTGCGGTCCCACCTACACGCGCGTCCTCAGCGGACATGTTCAGCCCGTTGGGAGCGCCCTCCTCGGGTCAGCCGGCGGCAAACAGACCGGCCCCGGTTGCCTCTTAGCTTCACCGTGGGTGACCAGTCCACGGTTACTAAGCCCCACCGCCACGACAAGGCGCGCAACCATCGGGGGGACATGTCTCTCCTCAGTGGCAGGCGTTAATCTAGTCCAAGTAATCGCAAATTTGTATTACGTATCTGCAAAAACCTAGCAGAAGCAACCTAACGACAGTACTGCCTCTACCGAACAATCGAGGAACATAAATTGCAATCAATCGTTCGATCTCTTCACTGCTGTCTAATTTTTCGTATTACGTAAGACTTACAGCAAAGCGAAAGCAATCAGCGAGCGATTTGAACTGTCAGTTAGCAATAATAAGCGAAAATGAAGCAAAGTGCATTCAAACACAACGAGCCATTAGCAATCGATCGCATAGGTAATACGATTTTATTTGACGTTCAGCAATCGATTGCGCGTCTATCGCGCGATGACTGCAAGATTTTTGCTAAACGCTATTTTTACGTAAGGGGCCGTCCATTAATCACGTGATGTTTTTAACAACTTTTTAGACCCCTCCCCTCCCCCTGGTGATATGTGGTGAGGTTTTATACTACTTAAAAAACAATTTAATCGAATAATTTAAGCAATTAAAAACTATACGAGTCATTTGTCTTGTAATTATTTAAACAACACTACGAATCTACAACCGATAATAATTTCGGTATGCATAGACTAGATTCGAAAATTAAATACACGTGATGTCTCCTTATACCCCCTCCTCCCCTTGGTGATACTTGGTGATTTTTTTTTCGGACCCCCCCTCCCCCTTTAGGCATCACGTGATTAATGGACGACCCCTAATACGGCGGCCGCCCTTAGAAATGATGAAACAAACTAAAATAGAATGATCACAGTCACTGATCGTTTGACTGCGACTCAGTGGTTAAGCGCTTTGGTTGGCTTTGGTGCTCAAGCCGGGGGTCGCAGGTTCGAATCCTGGCGAAGGAACAAAAAGTTTTTCTATGTTCCTGAGTAATGGATGTGTATTAAATATGTGTATAAAAATCTTAAATATATGTATAGTATAAAAGTATTAAATATACTTCCCATTGTCTGGTACCCGTAACACAAGTTCTTCGGATACTTAGCACGGGGCTAGATTGACGTGGTGTGAAGCGTCCATAGATATTATTATTATTACTGATCATTTCTTTGGGCCGATTCACACCAAAATGGCAGCGGAGCGACCAGCAGCATACCTGTCTCAAGCGAAACTGTGTTTTAGGCTGGGACTATATGCACCGGAATCCGTGAAGCCGTAGAGAATTCTGATCATTGGAAATAGAAATCTATTCTAATGCAATAGAGTTGAAAATCGAACACATGAGTGTCGAGTTAAACGTCAATGTCATATATGACAGCTCGACACCTGACACTTCAATTTTCAACTCTATTCTATTAGCGCCGAGTTCTATTTTCAATGCTCAGAATTCTCCACGGCTTCACGAATTCCGTTGCATATAGTCCCAGCCTTATAGTAATAATATCTATGGACGCTTCACACCACGTCAATCTGGCCCCGTGCTAAGTATCCGAAGAACTTGTGTTATAGGTAACTACCAGACAACGGAAAGTATATTTAATACTTATATACTATACATATATTTAAGATTTTTACTATATAATACACATATTTAATAAACATCCATGACCCAGGAACACAGAAAAACTTTTTGTTCCTTCGGCGGGATTTGAACCCGCGACCCCCGGCTTGACCACCAACGCGCTGCACACCACAGAGGTCGTCTACCTAGAGTAATGAAGATAAATGTTATAATAATCGGACAGTTAAGCTGCTGGCCGCTCCGCTACTATTTCGCTCTGCTTACCCTAATGCTGAGATACACGTAAAGGTTTACCTGACAGGTTTGCCTGCACAGGTGCAGTGCTGATTTATTTTCAGGTGTAGCACCTGTGCAGGTAAATCAGAGCATGTATATTGTGCAGGCTTCCATGCTAGTTAGCTCAGCTTACCTATAACACGAGAACACCAGAGATGTAATTACAAGTGTTACTTCTCGGGTAAGTTTGACATCAGGCGATCCGTAGCTCGTTTCCTGGTCCATTTCATAAAAAAAGTTTTACGTAGAAATTGCTTACAATATCTTGAATCCGCAGTGTGATTATAGATTTCGAGAACATCGGAAATCGGAATAAGAACAAAGGACGATAAAATCCGTAAAAATAGTTTTATTTATAAGGGTTATAGCTGTATTGAAAAGAAAAACCAATTCGATAGAGTATCGTTTATTAAATACTTAAATCTATTGTTACTTTAAATAGGGACCCTAAGTATCTGCTAAAGATAATCAAACATTTTGCAAAACTTTGCCAACAATTGACAGCGTCTGTGCTGACCCGGCGTAGACAAGACTTATCCTAACCTAAGGCTGGAACTATATGAAAAGGAATCCGGATGGCCGTAGAGAATTCTGAGCATTGAAATCTGTGCTAATACAATAGAGTTGAAAATCGAATAATAAAAACTCACCACACCGATATCAGTGACAGTGCAGGTTTTCATAGAAACCAGCCCAGTTACGCAGGAGTAATTTTATAGTGCCCAAGTGTGTGCGCAGTACACAAGAGCACTCTCTCTTCCTTTACTTTCGTAACCTAGTGGGACGGACGAAAGATCAGGCGCAGGTCCGACTTTTTACATGCCCATCCGACGCATGGATCATTCTTGTCAGACAATCAGGTGATCAGCCTGCATTGTCCTAACCAAACTTCTTTTGTTGTTTCAATGCGGGAATCGAACCCACGACCTCCGAGAGTCGAGAGCCAATGCTCTAACCACTAGACCATGGAGGCTGAAGCTCGACACTCGAAACTTCCATTTTAAACTCTATTGAACTAGAAAGTTCTATTTTCAGTGCTCTGAATTCTCCTCGGCGTTCCGGATTCCGTTTCATATAGTCCCAGCCTAATAATCTGATCAGAGATATTTTACCCTGCAGTTTCTATGACAATGAACCTTATTTCGTTGGCATAAGGTCCTGTCAGAGGTAAAATATCTCTGAACGGACCGTACAGAGCGTCAGCCCCGAACATAAGTAATAAAAGGCGGCATAGAACGTAAGACGGTATACAAAATACACCCGAGTCTCTCAATTTCAAAACGATCGTACCAAAATATACCGTGTTACCCACATCATATGAACGCGTATTTTCGTTCACCAATTCGCTTCTGACGTCGAGTAGAGGAAAATTCAGATAAGTTTATGCACTGGCAAATTGAACTATTTACAGTTATCAATTATGAACAGAAAAAAAAAGTTTAATAGATTTAAAACATTATAACATGCAAAAAGTTATAATACGTCACAATTTTTTCTCTACTCAGCGACTCTAGTACAAAATTAATGTCATTTTCACATACGGCAATACCATATCACTTTTTACCAATGACAACACATTTAAATTCGTAAAATTTTGTACCACATTAAGCCTAATATTTCGAATTCAATACATCAATAAAGACATATTTAGAATTTAGATTTTATTTTTTTGTCGTACTACATAATTCAGTTTAACATTGTTACGGTTCTTTATTGCCATTTTAATTTTTAAGACAAATTTTCAACGCACTTGATATTGTTAAAATAATGAGTACACATGCCTTCTGAAGTAACAGAAACATAAAATGTGATCTAACAACATTTTTAAATTCCACAGAATGGTTTCATTTTGACAACTTGACATATTCAATATATCACCAAAGAATATAGATCATACATCAATCCCAAAGAAACAAATCAATCTCCAAACATTCTTAAGTATATTTCTAGTATCATAACATTACAAAAGTACTTCAGACTTAAACCCCCTTACTAATAACGCTGTATAAGCTTCGAATAGTTACAGTGTTTTGTCTTCTTCAATCGAATTAAAAATGTCACTTGTGTGTGTGAACAAAACACTGTATAACTATTCAAAGCTTATACAGCGTTTATTAGTAAGCGGGTTAATGTATAAATCACGTATTTACTCGTTGAATCTGGTTGGAAATATTTAAAATGTAAGGTAACGCTTACTAAAATAAAATCTATAAGAAACTCTACTGCAAATTGTAACCAAATTTTTCTTACTTTTTAAAAAGATATCCTTATAAAAATAACTTGCATAACTACTGTGAAAGATTCAGCTTAATATCAGCTATGTTAAATTTCTATTGTAACAAGCTAAATAATTCCATTTATACCAGTAACAACTAAACTATAACAAAATTCAACTTAAGTAAATATCAAGTAATTTAATGAAATTGTTTATGAATTTTAATAATTCAATGATTTATATTATAGTTACTTACTACACGGAATCAAATAACTTAACGAATGAAAGTAGAATGTGGATATACATTGAAAAAAAATATTTTTATTATCTAAGTGCACTTAAACTTGTACAATAATGGATTTCTTACTTCATATGTGGATATTTTAAGAAACATAAATAAATAACACATAATATACAAACATGTAGTGGAAATACTGTTTTAAAACATAATAATATATGCGATGAAAGTAGTTTCGATGTTGATGGAATTACAGCTATGTTCAGAAACAGAACTTTACTTACAAATCATGATACATAAAGGACACGGATATAAAATAGTAACATCACAAATCAGCACTGATGTAGGATATTGTCGAAACCGACATTGCATGCGGCGATAAGTTTTAGGCTGGAATCCGTAAGGCCGGGGAGAATTCAGAGCATTGAAAATAGAACTCTACGCTAAGACAATAGAGCTGAAAATCGAACACACGGTTGTCAAGTGAAATCGACACATCGATTTTCAACTCTATTGTATTACTCCAGAGTTCATTTTTCAGTGTGCCTTAGATATTTCAGATCAACGCGGTTAAATGAAGTGGCTCTTACGTAACATACTGGCGTCGTCATTCTGACGAACAGTCTATGATTCAGCACTCATTTTGAGTAACAATTGAGTATGGGGCGGTCAGAAATTTACATGGACTTGTACTGTAAAGGCCGCAATCGAATACAAAATATACTCGAGTGAGCACATTTTGTGACCACCCATTTTCAAGATAACGGCTATTATATCTCGACAATATCTACGGTACATCAATGCGGACCAGTGACTCGTGAGACAGACATATTCACATGGAAGTGGGCGACCAGAAGTTCATTTCCCGCAGCTCGGAGGGTTTAGGTCGGTACGCCGGCGGTTTGTGTTTGGGTTGGGACTCGGGCGTGACGGTGGGCTCCATTTTGGGCGCCGGTCCGAGACTCTCGACCGACTCCGCGAGCGAGCAAGCTGAAAATGATAAAATTGACGTCAGTTTTTAGTTTAAAAGACTAGCGTTAAAGTCGTGGTGTTTTTGAGCCCCCGTTTCGTACTCTAGGATTTGCTCTACAGACATAAAGTACTTTTTCCATAACCCCCTTTATAGAAAAAAAAAAATTTAGCGGATCCTCAGTGCAGCCTACGTCAGAACGTCAACTACATGATCAAATTTCAGCGCAATACGTTCAGTAGTTTAAGCTGTATATTGATGTTGATAGATTGACCAGCAGCATGTCATGTGATTTATTATTTTATTGCGCATGGATACCTGACTCCGTTTGTGCTCCCTGCTAGGGAACATAGCTCTGCTGGCCGATTCTGTATTGTACATTTAGTGTTATAGCACAGAATAAATAATAGTACCTATAGGTACAGAAGAATCACTCCGACAAATGGTTTGAAGAAATAAAGACTCTTTCTGCGATGCGATAAGGTTCAATTCAGCTAACGCAACGCTTGATTACCTACGATTATATTTACCTAGAAGTTGCGTCTCTTTCTATCGCGTAATTCTTATCCTTTCTAATGACATTAGGGTTGTCTCATTTTAGAAAATTATTAACCGACTTCCAAAAAAGGAGGCGGTTATATATAAATATATATATATATATATATATATATATATATATATATAAATATATATATATAGTTATATATAAATATATATATATATATATATATATATATATATATATATATATATATATATATATATATATATATATATATATATATATATATATATATATATATTATCTTAATATTTAATTTATACAACTTTTTTTACCTACTTCCTAGTACCTACCTACTGTACTTTACTGAACAAATTGCTTTCCAAATAAACCTAAGATAGGTGTTAATAGTACTGTAATAATTGTAATAAATTCACGCATACCTATAAGTATATACATACTTATGCGTAAACGTAAGCATTTTTATACCTTCACGCCTGATATTAGTTATTACTCAAAGAAGTTGAATCACGCCGCCTTATTTTTATTTATATTTACTACTAGGTACTACTAGGTACTTTTGTCAACAAATGACTCTTCAAATCGTATCACATCGGAATCGTATCACATAATACGCGAACAGATAGTTCAAGTGGAGCAAACACCTAAACACTAAATACTGGTTATCAAGTAATTGCAGTAGCAGTAGTAGCTCAAACTATATTTTTAAATATTGTTATATTATGTTATGGTATTATAGTTACAGCTGGCCGGGTGATTTTTACCTAACTTACACAGTACCTATTGTAATATTATATGCACAGATTGTAAGGTATTAAATCCAATCCATAAAACATTGATTTGTGACGAACAAATCTCACGCATACGCTCACTGCTCGCGCGCGAGTCCCTTGTAATTGGCCCGTTTAGGGAGGCCGCCGCACGTACTTACATTTTTGATACCTACACGGGGAGTGGGACAGGCCTGGTTATAGTGAATACAAAAGTGAGACTTTCCGTTACTCACTCCTCAGTTTCGTTACTAACTCAGTGATTAACTCACAAAATGTACGATACAGAATCGGCCAGCAGGAGACGACAGACAATAAATATATTTATGAAGTAAATCAATACATACATTGCAACCGATTTTCCACGAATTCCTCCTCAGCAAGCGTCGAGGTAGACGTGGTGAGGTCCTTCTTGAACCCGAGCAGAGCCATCGTCAGCCAGGAGCGGCTGCCAACTTCCTCTACTGGTTCGTACGGGGATGTGAAGAAACTGAAAATTGTAATAGGCACATTAGTTTTGTGAATTACAAGTTTCAATTCGGTTTCTCTTATAAAGAAGGAATAAAAGGTAAAGAAGGAATTCGAGGGAAGGGATCTGTTTTGTGCGTCGAATACCGGTTTTTTTTTATTCCATCTAAGGAAAAATACGGTATAATAAACATATGTACTTAGTACACTTTTCTTCTTTATGCAGTACCTATATATGGCGTATTTTTCTTAAATCCGTTATAAAATCATTCAGTTAAACGCCATTCAGGTGAAGTACTTTCTCTCAGGGTACTCTTGTCATATATTATGTACCACCGACAAAGTTCCCCGCTCGACCAGTCTTTAAACATTCACCTTTGCACTAGGACGCCTCAAAATATTTAAACGCAGAGGAAGTAACCGCACCGACTGCAGATGAGGTTGAACTACGTATTTACACGTGAGTATGTTTGCGAGCCCACTATTCAACGGCACTGCTGAGCGATTTTCATCTTATGCCTGGTCGAACCTACGCACCGCCGGTAAATTTGCCGCCGACACCGAGCCGGCGTCACGATACATAGATATCATCAATTGAGACACAGTATATATGTCACCGTAAAATTGTAAAAACTGTTAGATTGTAATATTACTAGAGATATTATAATATGCTGACAGATTGTCAAATACAAATTTCTCCATACAATTGTACGCATTATTTTCCGTTATAATTATTATTATGAAAAAGCGGCAAATATGGTGGCGCGGGGCACATACCGTTTAACCAATCGGCACGGTAAATATTACAATATAACGAAAAATATTGAGCGTGGCCGAGCTGAGCAGTTATAGGGCTGGTACGTTTACAAAGAAGGCGTTGACAGCGCGCAAGCGTCGCGGCACAACTAACAATTATTATTTTTAAACAAAAAATTAAACCGACTTCCAAAGTAAAAAAAATACACAAAAAAGTATGAAATAAAACTTATTTTTTAAATAATTCCCCTTTTAAATTTGGCTAAAATTTTAACTAAAACGGGACTAACTTGGGATTATACCCTTTACAACAAAAAAAGAATTTTGAAAATCGGTCCACAGACGGCGGAATTATCGTCTAACATAAAAAAAAAACAAATAGATACAGCCGAACCGCCTCCTTTTTGGAAGTCGTTTAAAAACTCGTCCCTCGTTTAATGCAGCGACAAGTCTGGCGGCGCGGGCGCCACTACATACTTCTGCTATTTGAGGTTTCGTTAGCGGCCGCGTAAATGACGCGTATGTGTGCGTGCGGCGATTCAGACGGTCTAGTATGAAGATTGTATACTATACATTATTTATATTGTGAGATGTGTGTTGGTAGATCAGTCAGTAATCTTTTCTGCGAAGCTGCGACCAATAATAATAATATATATGGACGCTTCACAGCACGTCAGTCTGGCCCCGTGTTTGTATCCGAAGAACTGTTACGGGTACCAGAAAACGGAAATATATTTAATGCTTTTTCTACTATTCTTATATTTAAGATTTTTGTTATATTATACACATCCATGACCCAGGAACATAGAAATCATTTTTTTGTTTCCTGGCGGGTACGAACGCGCGATCTCCTGCTAAAGCGCCAATGCGCTAACCACTGAGCCACAGAGGTCGTCTCAAATAGCTAGAATATTTACCGGTTGCCGGTGTTTTTCCGCCTGCTGGTGGGGCTGCCGGGCGGGGAGTGCGCCGGCGTGGCGGGCAGGCTCCTGCTGTTGCGCCGCGTCATCAGCTTGTGCCGCAGCTTGTCAGTCAGCTCGGGAGCGGAGTCGTCCGTGGCGGGCGACGCGACCGTGAAGCCGCGTGGTGACTTCGACTGGATCATCTGGTGGGCGACCTGGAAGAGATATGCATTGTTAATACATATATAGACATGTGGCACGTCTACAGAACCAGAGATGGACAAAAAGAGTAACCACATGGGAAGGTCCGTAGGGCAAAAAAAGAACTGGTTGACCTGTAACTAGATGGAACGACGAGCAATCTGATAAAAAAAGCCGGCCACAAGTAGGTTCCAGTAGCCCAATCTAGAGACGACTGGCAATCCTTGGAGAAGACCTATACCCGTAGAGGGGTTCTTACAGATTAAAATTAGTTTTAATATAATATATATATATATATATATATATATATATATATATATATATATATATATATATATATATATACATATATATATATATATATATATATATATATGTCGGAGCGTGTTAAAACTTCGTCGGGTCACAGCCTGAATGAGCTTATGAAGAGCAGGCCTAACTTACAACTAGACCTGCAATCAACCATCTTAAAGTGGAGGCTGCCTCGCTATGTACTAAATCATTCTTTCATCAATCATTTATCACCGGACCTACTCAGCACTATATATGATTTTAAGGACTCTGAAACAAGGAAAACCTTGGGGTTAAGATGGAATCCTGCGACAGACATGTTTACCTACGATATCCAATTACAAAACATAGACAAGAAAATTATCACCAAAAGACAGCTTTTCCAGCAGACCTGGCTATCAGAATTATCATGGGATGACAAATTACCCAAGTCTATTTTACAAGATTGGATAAAATTAAAAGAGGATTTGATGACAATAAATACGTTCCAAATTCCGCGCTATTTGGGTCATTCTAATTATCCTAGTGAACTACACGGGTTTTGTGACGCATCAGAAAAAGCATACGCGTGTTCAGTTTACCTAGTAACTAAAAATAATAAAGGCGAGTACACATCAAGACTGGTAGCTGCGAAAACAAAGGTAGCGCCAACTAAAAAGCAAATCTCATTGGCTCGTTTAGAACTTTTGGGATCATTATTATTATCACAACTTATGAAAAAAATCATCGATTCATTTTCACTCCCAAATACTACCATTTATGCCTGGACGGACTCCATGATCGTTCTCGGTTGGCTACATGGAGATATATCAAAATGGAGGAGTTTCGTCGCAAATAGAGTTAGACAAATCATAGATGTTATACCTGCAAAAAATTGGCAACACATAAGATCAGAGGAAAATGCAGCAGATTGTGCGACGAGAGGCATGTCTAAATTCAGTTTATCGAAGCATTTATTATGGTGGGAGGGTCCAAAATGCATTTTAAATTACCAACCTAAGAACAACTTTACATATCAAGATCCGAACATTGAAAATAAAAAGATACATTGTGTGCACTCAGCCTTACAATCACGTACACAATCATTCGTAATAGACTTGTTAAACAAAATGAGCTCTATCACTAAGGTAACAAAGACAATTGTATGGGTGTTACATTTTATTGCATGTTTGCGGAAACGTGCTACAAGATGCACGATGAATACAGCTGACTTGCAAAACGCGTATAATTTACTTATAAAAACAATACAATTTATCGAATTTGAAGACGATCTTAATAATTTGAAGAGATCAGGCCGCGTGAGATCCAACAGCAAGTTATTAAGTTTGAGCCCTTATCTGGACGAGCAGGGCCTGCTGAGGATCGGTGGACGGCTTGAAAACGCTAATATTTCTTTCTCGGCCAAGCATCCTATCATATTACCAGCATCCAGTCGACTTACGGAACTTATCATAGACCAGGCGCACATCACAACTTTACACGGCGGCCCAAGACTAACACTGTCTTACATCAGAGACAAATATTGGATCATTCATGGTGTGAGCTCTGTGAAGAAGCAACTTAGGCGTTGTGTCAAGTGCAGACGGTACAAACAAGAGACAATTCAGCAAATCATGGCAGATCTACCATCACCCCGAGTCACCCCATCACGCGCATTTACAAATACCGGTGTCGATTTTACCGGGCATGTAGATGTGAAACTGAACAAGGGAAGAGGCGTCCGTACGAGCAAGGGGTACGTAGCGGTATTTGTCTGCCTAGTGACGAAGGCGATACATCTGGAATTGGTATCGGACTTGAGCTCAGAGACATTTTTGGCAGCTTTAAGACGACTGTGCGCTCGCCGTGGCACTCCCAAGAACATGTACAGCGATAATGGTACCAACTTTGTAGGTGCCGCTCGTTTCCTGGAGAAGGAGTACCAGGACATCATGAACACCATAAACACCGATATACTTCTGGACAGCATCACACAAATGGGAATTACATGGCATTTCAATGCACCCGCATGGCCTACAGCAAATGGTCTTTTCGAGGCAGCAGTGAAAAGCATGAAGTATCATCTGAAAAGAACATTGGGAGAACAAAAACTAACATATGAAGAGCTATCCACACTCTTACAACAAATTGAAGCATGTCTCAACTCCCGGCCGCTTCTGGCACTCACAGAAAGTCCTGACGACGTTTGTCTCACTCCGGGCCACTTTCTTATTGGGGGTCCACTCCTATCAAGACCACAGACGGATCCAGAATCCATTCCCTTATCATCAAGATGGCATATGGTTCAAGCAATGAACAAACAGATATGGAAAAGGTGGTCCAGTGATTATTTACAACAACTCCAAGCGAGATCAAAATGGAGAATGCCTTCTAAGGATATTGAGATGGACGACATAGTGCTTATCAAGGACGAAAACACTCCACCGGGCAAGTGGGCGATGGGACGAGTTTGTGAGTTACACCCTGGAAAGGATGGACACACTAGAGTAGTCACATTGAAAACACAGAACAGTATCATGAAGCGCCCTATCACCAAGTTAATTTCATTGCCAGTGGATAAAGGAGAGAGAGTAAATGAGAACACTCAAAATTGTCCGCAAGAAGAAACGGTACAAAAACCGAGACAGGTAAAACCAAGACATAACCCACTGAAGAATATTTTTACAATATTACTTCTTCTCACATGTGCCATACCTTCGAGTCAACAGCAATCCTTTAATGTATCTACACTCAGCAGCAAAAACTCACTCTACTTTGACAAAAAAGCACAGATGCAAGTTATCAAGGATGAGTGGACGATGGTTGTCTACTACAACATGACCACTTACTGGCACAGCATGACTAACCTAGAAGAGTATATGGCGAAAATTAACTTAAATTGCAAGGCTTATAACTTATGTACAGCTATTTTATCACAGTTAGAACAGGAGATTGATGAAATTAAACACTACAACAAATTATTACGGTCCAGTCCAAACCATCGTGCAAAAAGAGGATTAATTAATGCAATCGGCAACATCGGAAACGCATTATTTGGAGTCCTAGATGACAAATTTGCCGAACAATATCATCGAGACATAGATACATTACATGAAAACGAAGCTCATCTTCTTACTCTATTGAAAAATCAGACATCTATCATTGAGGCGGATAACAATATCATTCAAAGGAACGAGGAGCATATGAACAAGCAATTTCAAATATTTAGCGAGCAATTTCTAAAAATAGCAATGGAAACCAATGAAATAAGAGGATCACTGTCTTTTATCACCAACGCTCTGTCTATAACCAACTTATTACATAACCTCAGACGGGTTCAAGAAAGCCTTATCAGCACTGTCACCGACATTTATCAAGGACGCTTAGACGTGCACATTTTATCGCCCGATCAATTAAAAGAACAATTAAACATTATATCAGGTCAACTAGAAGGCCTCTCAGTACCCGTGAAACCCGAGAACATCAATTACTTGTATGAGATTCTACGTGTAAGGGCAAAAGTACAAGAAAATTACCTTATCATAGAAATATTACTGTCTCAAGCGAAACTGTGTTTTAAGCTGGGACTATATGCACCGGAATCCGTGAAGCCGTAGAGAATTCTGATCATTGGAAATAGAAATCTATTCTAATGCAATAGAGTTGAAAATCGAACACATGAGTGTCGAGTTAAACGTCAATGTCATATATGACAGCTCGACACCTGACACTTCAATTTTCAACTCTATTCTATTAGCGCCGAGTTCTATTTTCAATGCTCAGAATTCTCCACGGCTTCACGAATTCCGTTGCATATAGTCCCAGCCTTATAGTAATAATATCTATGGACGCTTCACACCACGTCAATCTGGCCCCGTGCTAAGTATCCGAAGAACTTGTGTTATAGGTAACTACCAGACAACGGAAAGTATATTTAATACTTATATACTATACATATATTTAAGATTTTTACTATATAATACACATATTTAATAAACATCCATGACCCAGGAACACAGAAAAACTTTTTGTTCCTTCGGCGGGATTTGAACCCGCGACCCCCGGCTTGACCACCAACGCGCTGCACACCACAGAGGTCGTCTACCTAGAGTAATGAAGATAAATGTTATAATAATCGGACAGTTAAGCTGCTGGCCGCTCCGCTACTATTTCGCTCTGCTTACCCTAATGCTGAGATACACGTAAAGGTTTACCTGACAGGTTTGCCTGCACAGGTGCAGTGCTGATTTATTTTCAGGTGTAGCACCTGTGCAGGTAAATCAGAGCATGTATATTGTGCAGGCTTCCATGCTAGTTAGCTCAGCTTACCTATAACACGAGAACACCAGAGATGTAATTACAAGTGTTACTTCTCGGGTAAGTTTGACATCAGGCGATCCGTAGCTCGTTTCCTGGTCCATTTCATAAAAAAAGTTTTACGTAGAAATTGCTTACAATATCTTGAATCCGCAGTGTGATTATAGATTTCGAGAACATCGGAAATCGGAATAAGAACAAAGGACGATAAAATCCGTAAAAATAGTTTTATTTATAAGGGTTATAGCTGTATTGAAAAGAAAAACCAATTCGATAGAGTATCGTTTATTAAATACTTAAATCTATTGTTACTTTAAATAGGGACCCTAAGTATCTGCTAAAGATAATCAAACATTTTGCAAAACTTTGCCAACAATTGACAGCGTCTGTGCTGACCCGGCGTAGACAAGACTTATCCTAACCTAAGGCTGGAACTATATGAAAAGGAATCCGGATGGCCGTAGAGAATTCTGAGCATTGAAATCTGTGCTAATACAATAGAGTTGAAAATCGAATAATAAAAACTCCCCACACCGATATCAGTGACAGTGCAGGTTTTCATAGAAACCAGCCCAGTTACGCAGGAGTAATTTTATAGTGCCCAAGTGTGTGCGCAGTACACAAGAGCACTCTCTCTTCCTTTACTTTCGTAACCTAGTGGGACGGACGAAAGATCAGGCGCAGGTCCGACTTTTTACATGCCCATCCGACGCATGGATCATTCTTGTCAGACAATCAGGTGATCAGCCTGCATTGTCCTAACCAAACTTCTTTTGTTGTTTCAATGCGGGAATCGAACCCACGACCTCCGAGAGTCGAGAGCCAATGCTCTAACCACTAGACCATGGAGGCTGAAGCTCGACACTCGAAACTTCCATTTTAAACTCTATTGAACTAGAAAGTTCTATTTTCAGTGCTCTGAATTCTCCTCGGCGTTCCGGATTCCGTTTCATATAGTCCCAGCCTAATAATCTGATCAGAGATATTTTACCCTGCAGTTTCTATGACAATGAACCTTATTTCGTTGGCATAAGGTCCTGTCAGAGGTAAAATATCTCTGAACGGACCGTACAGAGCGTCAGCCCCGAACATAAGTAATAAAAGGCGGCATAGAACGTAAGACGGTATACAAAATACACCCGAGTCTCTCAATTTCAAAACGATCGTACCAAAATATACCGTGTTACCCACATCATATGAACGCGTATTTTCGTTCACCAATTCGCTTCTGACGTCGAGTAGAGGAAAATTCAGATAAGTTTATGCACTGGCAAATTGAACTATTTACAGTTATCAATTATGAACAGAAAAAAAAAGTTTAATAGATTTAAAACATTATAACATGCAAAAAGTTATAATACGTCACAATTTTTTCTCTACTCAGCGACTCTAGTACAAAATTAATGTCATTTTCACATACGGCAATACCATATCACTTTTTACCAATGACAACACATTTAAATTCGTAAAATTTTGTACCACATTAAGCCTAATATTTCGAATTCAATACATCAATAAAGACATATTTAGAATTTAGATTTTATTTTTTTGTCGTACTACATAATTCAGTTTAACATTGTTACGGTTCTTTATTGCCATTTTAATTTTTAAGACAAATTTTCAACGCACTTGATATTGTTAAAATAATGAGTACACATGCCTTCTGAAGTAACAGAAACATAAAATGTGATCTAACAACATTTTTAAATTCCACAGAATGGTTTCATTTTGACAACTTGACATATTCAATATATCACCAAAGAATATAGATCATACATCAATCCCAAAGAAACAAATCAATCTCCAAACATTCTTAAGTATATTTCTAGTATCATAACATTACAAAAGTACTTCAGACTTAAACCCCCTTACTAATAACGCTGTATAAGCTTCGAATAGTTACAGTGTTTTGTCTTCTTCAATCGAATTAAAAATGTCACTTGTGTGTGTGAACAAAACACTGTATAACTATTCAAAGCTTATACAGCGTTTATTAGTAAGCGGGTTAATGTATAAATCACGTATTTACTCGTTGAATCTGGTTGGAAATATTTAAAATGTAAGGTAACGCTTACTAAAATAAAATCTATAAGAAACTCTACTGCAAATTGTAACCAAATTTTTCTTACTTTTTAAAAAGATATCCTTATAAAAATAACTTGCATAACTACTGTGAAAGATTCAGCTTAATATCAGCTATGTTAAATTTCTATTGTAACAAGCTAAATAATTCCATTTATACCAGTAACAACTAAACTATAACAAAATTCAACTTAAGTAAATATCAAGTAATTTAATGAAATTGTTTATGAATTTTAATAATTCAATGATTTATATTATAGTTACTTACTACACGGAATCAAATAACTTAACGAATGAAAGTAGAATGTGGATATACATTGAAAAAAAATATTTTTATTATCTAAGTGCACTTAAACTTGTACAATAATGGATTTCTTACTTCATATGTGGATATTTTAAGAAACATAAATAAATAACACATAATATACAAACATGTAGTGGAAATACTGTTTTAAAACATAATAATATATGCGATGAAAGTAGTTTCGATGTTGATGGAATTACTAGCTATGTTCAGAAACAGAACTTTACTTACAAATCATGATACATAAAGGACACGGATATAAAATAGTAACATCACAAATCAGCACTGATGTAGGATATTGTCGAAACCGACATTGCATGCGGCGATAAGTTTTAGGCTGGAATCCGTAAGGCCGGGGAGAATTAAGAGCATTGAAAATAGAACTCTACGCTAAGACAATAGAGCTGAAAATCGAACACACGGTTGTCAAGTGAAATCGACACATCGATTTTCAACTCTATTGTATTACTCCAGAGTTCATTTTTCAGTGTGCCTTAGATATTTCAGATCAACGCGGTTAAATTAAGTGGCTCTTACGTTACATACTGGCGTCGTCATTCTGACGAACAGTATGATTCTGCACTCATTTTGAGTAACAATTAAGTATGGGGCGGTCAAAAATTTACATCGACTTGTACTGTAAAGGCCGCAATCGAATACCAAAAGTGCTTGAGTGAGCACATTTTGTGACCACCCATTTTCAAGATAACGGCTATTATATCTCGACAATATCTACGGTACATCAATGCGGACCAGTGACTCGTGAGACAGACATATTCACATGGAAGTGGGCGACCAGAAGTTCATTTCCCGCAGCTCGGAGGGTTTGGGTCGGTACGCAGGCGGTTTGTGTTTGGGTTGGGACTCGGGCGTGACGGTGGGCTCCATTTTGGGCGCCGGTCCGAGACTCTCGACCGACTCCGCGAGCGAGCAAGCTGAAAATGATAAAATTGACGTCAGTTTTTAGTTTAAAAGACTTGCGTTAAAGTCGTGGTGTTTTTGAGCCCCCGTTTCGTACTCTAGGATTTGCTCTACAGACATAAAATACTTTTTCCATAACCCCCTTTATAGAAAAAAAATTTTCCCCAAAAGGATCCTCAGTGCAGCCTACGTCAGAACGTCAACTACATGATCAAATTTCAGCGCAATACGTTCAGTAGTTTAAGCTGTATATTGATGTTGATAGATTGACCAGCAGCATGTCATGTGATTTATTATTTTATTGCGCATGGATACCTGACTCCGTTTGTGCTCCCTAGCTCCCTAGAGTCAGGTATCCCCTAGCAGGGGCTAGGGAACATAGCTCTGCTGGCCGATTCTGTATTGTACATTTTGTGTTATAGTGAATACAAAAGTGAGACTTTCCGTTACTCACTTCTCAGTTTCGTTACTAACTCAGTGATTAACTCACAAAATGTACGATACAGAATCGGCCAGCAGGAGTCGACAGACAATAAATATATTTATGAAGTAAACCAATACATACATTGCAACCGATTTTCCACGAATTCCTCCTCAGCAAGCGTCGAGGTAGACGTGGTGAGGTCCTTCTTGAACCCGAGCAGAGCCATCGTCAGCCAGGAGCGGCTGCCAACTTCCTCTACTGGTTCGTAAGGGGATGTGAAGAAACTGGAAATTGTAATAGGTACATTAGTTTTGTGAATTACGTATTTCAATTCGGTTTCTCTTATATATAGAAGAAATAAAAGAGAATTAAGAAATTCGAGGCAAGGGATCTGGGCCCCGATTCTCGTGCTTCGAATATCGGTTCGATTGTCAGTCTGTCCCGCTCGCACACGCATGATTTGAGCCTGTGTGAATGAGTCAGCGCGAGAATCGAACCGAGATTCGAGGTGTGAGAATTGGGGCCCTGTTTTTGAGTCGAACACCAGTTGTTTTTTTATTCCATCTGACGAAAATACGGTATAATAAACATACTTCTCAAACTTTTCTTCTTTATGCAGTATATATGGCGTATTTTTCAAAAGCCCGTTATAAAATCATTCAGTTAAACGCCGTTTAGGTGAAGTACTCTTCTCTCAGGATACTCTTGTCATTTATGTACCACCGACAAAGTTCCCGCTCGACCAGTCTCTAAACATTCACCTTTGCACTAGGACGCCTCAAAATATTTAAACGCAGAGCAAGTAACCGCACCGACTGCAGACGAGGTTGAACTACGTATTTACACGTATGTTTGCGAGCCCACTATTCAATTCAACGGCGCTGCTGAGCGATTTTCATCTTATGCCTGGTCGAACCTACGCACCGCCGGTAAATTTGCCGCCGACACCGAGCCGGCGTCACGATACATAGATATCATCAATTGAGACACAATATATATGTCACCGTAAAATTGTAAAAACCGTTAGATTGTAATATTACTAGAGATATTATAATATGCTGACAGATTGTCAAATACAAATTTCTCCATACAATTGTACGCATTATTTTTCGTTATAATTATTATTATGAAAAAGCAAACAAATATGGCGGCGCGGGGCACACACCGTTTGACCCATCGGCACGGTAAATATTATAATATAATGAAAAATATTGAGCGTGGCCGAGCTGAGCAGTTATAGGGCTGGTACGTTTACAAAGAAGGCGTTGACAGCGCGCAAGCGTCGCGGCACAACTAACAATTATTATTTTTAAACAAAAAATTAAACCGACTTCCAAAGTAAAAAAAATACACAAAAAAGTATGAAATAAAACTTATTTTCTAAATAATTCCCCTATTAAATTTGGCTAAAATTTTAACTATATCTTACAACACAATCTTCTTAATTTTGAAGTCGCTATAGAAATCACTATATTATGTCCTTATAAATTTCGAGGAGTTCCCTCGATTCCTCATGGATCCCATCATCAGGTCACCACTTTTTTGAAAACGGGACCAACTTGGGATTATACCCTTTACATCAAAAAAAGAATTTTGAAAATCGGTCCACAGACGGCGGAATTATCGTCTAACATAAAAAAAACCAAATAGATACAGCCGAACCGCCTCCATTTTGGAAGTCGGTTAAAAACTCGTCACTCGTTTAATGCAGCGACAAGTGTTGCGCGCGGTGTGACAGTACATACTTCTGCTATTTGAGGTTTCGTTAGCGGCCGCGTAAATGACGCGTATGTGTGCGTACGGCGATTCGAGCGGTCTAGTATGAAGATGGTATACTGTACATATACTACAATATAGATAATATTGTGAGATGTGTATTGGTAGATCAGTCTGGTAATATTTTCTACGAAGCTACGACCAATAATAATATATATGGACGCTTCACACCACGTCAGTCTGGCCCCGTATTTGTATCCGAAGAACTTGTGTTACGGGTACCAGAAAACGGAAATATATTTAATGCTTTTTCTACTATTCTTATATTTAAGATTTTTGTTATATTATACACATCCATGACCCAGGAACATAGAAATCATTTTTTTGTTTCCTGGCGGGTACAAACGCGCGACCTCCGGCTTAAGCGCCAATGCGCTAACCACTGAGCCACAGAGGTCGTCTCAAATAGCTAGAATATTTACCGGTTGCCGGTGTTCTTCCGCCTGCTGGTGGGGCTGCCGGGTGGGGAATGCGCCGGCGTGGCGGGCAGGCTCCTGCTGTTGCGCCGCGTCATCAGCTTGTGCCGCAGCTTGTCAGTCAGCTCGGGGGCGGAGTCGTCCGTGGCGGGCGACGCGACCGTGAAGCCGCGTGGTGACTTCGACTGGATCATCTGGTGGGCGACCTGGAAGAGTTATATGCATTGTTAATATAGGTTTCAAGTGGTAGAGTCGTCATCGTTTTAGCCTGGTGACGTCCACTGCAGGACATAGGCCTCCCCCATAGATTTCCAGTGCGACCGATCGCTCGCGGCCTGTAATTCAACGACTCCCTGCGACTTTTCTCAGGTCGTCTGTCCACCTGGTGGGAGGCCGTCGTATGGTTCGACGTCCGTTAGTGGTCTCCACTCAAGAGCCTTTCGGCCCCAGCGGGCATCGGTTCTACGAGCTATATGTCCACAGTCCAGCCCATTGCCACTTTATCTTGCTAATGCGCATAGCTATGTCAGCAACTTTAGTTTAGTAAGTGGGAGAGTAGGTATCCTCATACCAGGCAGAAACTATTATACTCCGGAATCAGGAACGCCGGTGAAAATTCAGAGGAGTAAAATTAGAACTCTGATCTAATACAATAGAGCTGAAAATCGAACACACAAGTGTCGAGTCAAATGTCAATGTCATATATGACAGCTTGACACTCGACACTTCCATTTCCAACTCTATTGTAATAAAGCAGAGTTTTATTTTCAATGCTCTAAATTTTCACCGACCTACCGAATTCAGGGTCGTATTGCCCCATATATCGTTATAATATCAGACCAGAAGTGACTGTGAGATACTATTTTTGATATATTCGGGTAACGCAAAAAGTATTTGGTAAGTAGCCTTCATATGATAGGTAAGGCAAGTCTAGGTTTGAAGTGTACAAATCTGTACCTCCGCGCAAATGCAAATGACTTAATTATAAATGTCACCGTAAAATTGTCAAAACCGTTAGATTGTAATATTACTAGAGATATTGTAATATGTCGACAGATTTTCAAATAAAAACTTCTCCTTACAATTGTACACGTTATTTTTTATATTGTAATATTTACCGTGCCGATTGGTTAAATGGCAAATGCCTCGCGCCGCCATATTTGTTTGCTTTTTCATAATAATAATTAAATACTTAACGAAAAATAATTGTAAGGAGATTTTTTTATTTGACAATCTGTCGACATATTACAATATCTCTAGTAATATTACAATCTAACGGTTTTTGCAATTTTACGGTGACATAAATACTTTAATTAAATGAATAACATATTTTGGATCATGCTATAGAAAACCTATTGCTGGATGATGCGAGAAAGTATCAAGTA
This sequence comes from Glaucopsyche alexis, assembly GCA_905404095.1. Lineage (NCBI taxonomy): Eukaryota > Metazoa > Arthropoda > Insecta > Lepidoptera > Lycaenidae > Glaucopsyche > Glaucopsyche alexis. The sequence continues at coordinate 15,160,903 of FR990059.1, forward strand.
AAGTTTGTGTGTCGAGATAACGCGACTATCATATGAAGAGAGACCGTAGACTGATTTATTATAAACTGGCAAGTAACATTTAACATTGCGGATACAAGATATTCAATTTTGTTAGTTTTCCTGTATTTTATTGCTACGAATTTTATGACATAGAATATAGAATAACCACAAGAAGTGGTTTCTGTAGTAAATAATGTTGTGGTTGATTAGTTAACTATGTAATAATTAATTGAAATAAAATATGTGCTCTGTAATGGTATTCGGAAAAGTAAAAAAGATTCGTTTTTTTTTTTCATCTAAGATTCGTACAATAATTAGAAGTCAAAGGTGTCACTTATCTGGGGGCACGGCAGTGGCCCCGCCAAGTCGAGCGCGAAGCAAACACTGCCGTACCATCCTTTACTGGAACCATTTCGCCGCATTTTCAGGCCCCTATTTGAGAACCTCTGGATAAGACCAGAACGCAGAAATTTTCGTCATTCAGTAAGCTATAATCACGTACTTAAAATCCAAAATTTCAAGTCTGTAGGTCATTTAGTTCCAAAGTTAAGCGAAAGCAAAGTTTCGCATTTACGACACTCACTCACTCACTCACTCACTCACTCACTCACTCACTCACTCACTCACTCACTCACTCACTCATGATCATCAAAATAGAACTAGTACTTCCCATAAACTTAGAGAGCTGAAATTTGGTACAGAGCTAGGGTTTAATGGCCATATAAAGGGAAAACTATAAAAACTAGGATAATCGATCTGGGGGCACGGCAATGCCCCCGCCAAGTCGAGCGCGAAGCAAACACTGCCGTACCATTCTTTACTGGAACCATTTCGCCGCATTTTCAGGCCCCTATTTGAGAACCTCTGGATAAGACCAGAACGTCGATCTGGGGGCACGGCAGTGCCCCCACCAAGTCGAGCGCGAAGCAAACACTGCCGTACCATTCCTTACTGGAACCATTTCGCCGCATTTTCGGGCACCTATTTGAGAACCTCTGGATAAGACCAGAACGCAGAAATTTTCGTCATCCAGTAAGCTATAATCACATACTTAAAATCCAAAATTTTAAGTCTGTAGGTCATTTAGTTCCGAAGTTAAGCGAAAGCAAAGTTTCGCATTTATGACACTCACTCACTCAGTCACTTACTCATGATCATCAGAATAGAACTAGTACTTCCCATAAACTCAGAGAGCTGAAATTTTGTACAGAGTTAGGGTTTAATGGCCACATGAAGGAAAAACTATAAAAACTAGGATAATCGAAGACCTGGAGTACCTGGTGACCCTGATTAGAAAACACAAGAGCCTAACCAAACTATTAGTATACTTACATTAGTTTAAACTTACAAGTTTACAAGAAGAAATAGTCGAACAATTAACTATATTCTACTCGAACATTACACAAATTACTTAAATAAATAAATTACACTAAAATCTAGTAAAATAAATCAATATGCCCACGTTTCTACAAAAAGAAGTGAAATCCCACCAAAAACATTCTGTAAAAAACTAGCCAAGTCTCGATGGAGCTGCTTGTTTATCTCTAAAAAGTAATGAAATCTAGACAAAGTCGTGCCAAGTCTAAGGTTCCTTACTGCGATTTCTTTATTATTATAGTTAATGTTGTGTGACTTGGCCGTTGAAGGGTACACGAGGGTACAAAAGGGGCTCCCTGACACCATTGCTCCAATACATGTGTTGTATAATCAACAACAGCCTATAATGAGACACTAGCGTCCAATTACCAATACCAGTATGGGCTATTATCTCGCTTAACAAACATAGGTAGTTACAACAGATATACATTACGTGTAAACAAAATTGACTTGTACCCACTAACGTATAAAGAATGTTCAACGGCCGAATCACACAACATTAACTAAAATAATAAAGAAATCGCAGTAAGGAACCTTACACTTGGCACGACTTTGTCTAGATTTCATTACTTTTTAGAGATAAACAAGCAGCTCCATCGAGACTTGGCTAGTTTTTTACAGAATGTTTTTGGTGGGATATTTATTACAGAGTGCATACTGTACTTCCGGAAAGAACTAAACAGAATTTTTATAAGGAATTAGCCCCGCACTTATTACTACTCTAACTACTACATACTGAACTAAGCCCTAGTTCTCACGAGCGCTTTTTTTCCTTCGCGTTAAGTCGAACGCCGCGCGTCGGGTACATTTTTATTTCACTGTTCTGACAAGAGACGCTTTTAGTCACTTTTTTCTTACCTTTGGCTTAGTAAATGTGAAAAAGGTTTCTGCATAATACGGAAAATACCGGTAATAGCGATTTGTGTTGCTAGAAATATATGAAAAAGACAAAAACATGCATTCTGAATACATGCTCTGAATGAGAAAATAATTAAAAACGTAGTTTGTTACACTGTATGAAGAACTCTAATAAACTTTAAATTCGAAACTTTATCAATATAATTAATAATAGAATATGGTCTATAGACTAAAGTTAACGCCTATAATAGAATAAAACACAGCACCCTAGAAAAAAAGAGAGGAAAAAAAAGCGCTGCCGTGTCAACAGAAACATGGAAATGCATTTGTTATATTCGAACACATTTTAATGCAAAAGAAAAAGCGCTCGTGAGAACAAGGGCCTAAATATTTTCGACTAATATTGCGTAAACATTATTGTAATAGTATTTTATAAGAGTAACAAAACTGAGTGCCCTTACTGAGACATTTGCATCAATTATAATTAGTCTACAATAACTATAATTGAGTAACATCAAAAGCAATAAATCTCAATAAACCGTGCAATCAAGAATCGACCGAAACCGCTTTGCGCTGATGTCAGTATCACTGGCTTAGCTCAGATAATAACTGGTTATGACTGCCTACACGTGGACCCATGATACTCAATACCTAGTTTCGATGAGTCTTATAAATTACTAGATGTTGCCCGAGACTTCGCGCGCGCTAAAGGAAATCTCACGGAAACCGCAAATTAAAAGTAGCCTAGGTGTCCTTCCCTGTGGTCTACTCTATATCCGGGCCAAATTTCGGAGCCTATTTGATGCATACAAACAAACCGAAACTCTTTATTATATTAGTATAGATTTGACATTGCAAAGTGAATGCAATGTGTAGACTGTAGGTTATAAGATATATACGATATTAACCTACATACATACCCGGACACAAAAATAATGCAGATTAATTTATAAAGAGATTTTCAGAGATTTTCGGCAGAGCGCTTTCAGCGACATTTTGCCATGTTTCTACGTGTAGCTCTACAAAGCCGTCAAAAACGAAAAGTGTTCTGGTGCTGTAATTGTAAAATTATGTACAACTTACAAGTGAGAAACTCAATAGTGATTTTAAAATCTTATTTCAAAAGAAATATACTTACAGGTAAAAAAGGACAAAGCCAACAGTGTATTTATGGAAGAAATACCAAAAAAACAACAACGTCACACTTTCAAATCCCTGACTTGGACCGAAAAAAATAATTATTTCAAACAAGTACTTATATACATTATTTTTACCAACAGCTAGTTAAATTAATGCAAATAGCAGTACATAAAGTAGGTAAGTGTACTACTGAGTCACCGACCCACTGCAGCGAAACATCAGAAGGACCTTGGGTGCTAGAAAATTCACAGTACTATCTACTTTATTTTAGACATGCCCCAAATTATACAACTTGTTCGAATTTCGAAATATAAAATGATACTTTTTAATCAATTTATTGTAGTCGATGTAATTAAAGTTCCATTTGACAACAATTCATAGTATATTTTTTTGTTTCTAAGGGAGTTAACATATTTTTATTACTCCACTGGTCTGATATCACCGAAGGTTAAGTAAAGTTAAAAGTTAAACGGTGGGCTGAAAAGTTCAAGGTGATCATACATTAGCAGCTCTTCTACGGTCTATAAAACGCTATGGCCTAAATGAAAAAAAAACAGATAGTACCTACTTGACTTTGTGAAACTGACGTGACCTAAGTCCTAACGCAAGACCATAAACTTTACTCCTTTATTTTCCCGTGCCGCATATAACGGCGGCCATGATGGAAATAGAAACCCATGATAGAAGTAGCACTATGAATTCCTTGTCTACTGTATATTTACACTGCCTATTCTATTCCTCTTATATCATCTTTGTCAAGACCGCAATGATGGAACATGGAAATAGCAACAATACCTAATTCAAAGGGCATACGTCTACCGTCCTAGAGTCTGTCAATAGTGGCAAATTGAAGCGGTCTAGGAGGCAAAAATTACAATTAATTGACACGATTGACACTAATGACGGTAATAAGTACTGACGCTGGACTTGGAGGCTGGACGGTCAGTTTGGCACTTGTGCACATTAATTCTTCTCATCTCTGTCACAACTCACAAGTCACGGCCGCCATGTTGAAAATACACTGACCTTGAGGACGGAGCTGCCGCAGGCCGCGCCCTCGCCCTTGAAGCCATCGTCTACTCCCGCGGGCTTCGGCTTCACGTTCGGGGACTTCACTGAAAAGAGAATGCATCAGGGTTATACGGACGTATGAGAAGGACATTGTAACTTTACTATGGAACAATTGCCCACAGCGAACATAAATAAAATTAGGTTAGAGGTAAGCGTATTTACACCAGAGGGTCAATTCTGCTAAATAAAACGTTGAATAATACAATCAAGTAGCGATAAACTAAAACTGCCAAACGGTATTCTCGTAAACGTTAAACCAACGTGAAATGCGTTCTGATTAGTCCAAACTTCACAAAATCAATTTATGATAAAATGTCGCTCAACTCATAATGCATCAAAGTAAAATGAAAGTCTACTTTAAATAGAAGAATTGAGGTTCTGGATTACAACGCCATTAGTGGCATATCTATAGAAGGTACCGTATAGTACCCACTATCTGGGAGCACGGTAGTGCCCCGCCAAGACGAGCTAAGCGAAGCGCAAGGGCACTACCAGACTACCTTTTCTCGAAGCGTTTCGTCGATATTTTGAACCCTCATAACTTGGGTTTGGATTATACCAGATACACAAAATTTTCAGGATATGTTCCCAGTATTGGACTAATGAAACATGTAAAGTTTTGATTATATAGGTCTAATAATTTAGATTTCATTGATATCTAAAAACCACTGATTTCGTCACTGACTCACTGATGATCAACAAAATTATAGGGTACTTCCGGATGTCATAGAAAGCTGAAATTTGGTATGTAAGCTAGTTTTAGCACATAACCAACATAAAAATTGACAAACTTGGAACTTTTATCCTCCAACCCCTTAAAATAGTCTTTCAAAAAGAAGTGAAATCCCACCAAAAACATTTTCATGTAAAGTGATGCCAAGACGATACCATATAACTCACACTGTCAAAAAGCTATTAGATCTCATGTGAAACCAAGCTAATGACTCTACCAAACTTCTAACTCACACGCCCTAACTCTACAAGCCTAACTCCACAAACTCTATACTTTAGTCAAATTATGTGGCTTGGCCATTTCGTTCGTACAAGAATAGTATTAAACAGAAAAACAGTCCGTAAAATTTTCACTAAAGTATAGAGTTTGTGGAGTTAGGCTTGTAGAGTTAGGGCGTGTAGAGTTAGAAGTTTGGTAGAGTCAGTAGCTTGGTTTCACATGAGATCTAATAGCTTTTTGACAGTGTGAGTTATATGGTATCGTCTTGGCATCACTTTACATGAAAATGTTTTTGGTGGGATGATATTTTGTCAATGAATATTCATATTAAAAAATATGTTTACAATTTATTATCTTCAATTAACACTGCAACAACTAGAACATGTTCTGGAAAAACAGGACGGTTGGCATTTGGCAATCCTACATCCAACCAACTTACTACCACATGTCCATGTACAAAGTACACACCCACTACTCAGTACTGGGATACCCGTCCTTGACATTTTAATACATAATACTTCCGTAAACAATAATCATTCATTTACAGCCCGCCCGCGTCAATACAGTGTCCCACGGGAACACTACTTTTTGGGGATAAAATAGCCTATGTTTTTTATCCAGAGCTAAACTACTACCATACCAAATTTCATCAAAATCCGTTCAGTAGTTTTTGCGTGAAAGAGTGACAAACATCCATCCATCCATCCTCACAAACTTTCACATTTATAGTAGTAGGATGATGACAAAAAATAAAAGCACTTTTTGGATGTATCAGGAAGTTTACAGACTTAACGTTAGTGTCCGACCGAAAGTTCGGTTTCGGTTTCGGTTTCGGCCGAGTTTCGGCCAAAAATCAAGTTTCGGCGGCAGTTTCGGTTTCGGCCAAAAGTGGCCGAAACTTTTGCCGAAACCGAAACTGATTTCGGAAGTTTTCGTGCACACTCGCCTAACTTCGTTTCTTGCGGCAACGCTTTGACAACGCAACTGAATTTGAAAACATAATTAAAATATAATTTTATTTATGTTTTCAAGTTCATTTAATATTACATTAAATAAATGATCTCACCAAAAATATTTTCATGTATAGTGATGCCAATACGATACAATATAATTCACACTGTCAAAAAGATATTAGATCTCATGTGAAACCAAGCTTCTGACTCTACCAAACTTCTAACTCTACACGCCATAATTCTACAAGCCTAATTCCACAAACTCTACACCTTTGTCAAAATATGTGGCCTGGCCATTTCGATACATTCGCTTAGGCGTAAGGTGAAAAATTTACGGACTGTTTTTCTGTTATACTATTCGTGTACGAACGAAATGGCCAAGCCACATAATTTGACTAAAGTATAGAGTTTGTAGAGTTAGGCTTGTAGAGTTAAGGCGTGTAGAGTTAGAAGTTAGGTAGAGTCAGAAGCTTGGTTTCACATGAGATCTAATATCTTTTTGACAGTGCGAGTTATATTGTCTTGGCATCACTTTACATGAAAATGTTTTTGGTAAGCCCAATCCCCTACCCTATTCCCTTCCCTACCCTCCCCTATTACCCTATTCCCTCTTAAAAGGCCGGCAACGCACTTGCAGCTCTTCTGATGCTGCGAGTGTCCATGGGCGACGGAAGTTGCTTTCCATCAGGTGACCCGTTTGCTCGTTTGCCCCCTTATTTCATAAAAAAAAAAAAAAAAAAAAAAGATTTCACTTCTTTTTGAAAGACAATTTTCAGACCTCTAGAGTAAACATTTAGGTAAGTCTCTTACAAATTTTCATCCCCTAGTTTAAGGGGTTGGAGGATAAAAGTTCCAAGATTGACAATCTTTATATTGGTTATGTGCTAAAACTAGCTTACATACCAAATTTCAGCTTTCTATGACATCCGAAAGTACCCTATAATTTTGTTGATCATTAGTGAGTCAGTGACGAAATCAGGGATATCACTAAAACCTAAATTATTAGACCTTTATAATCAAAACTTTACATGTTTCATTAGTCCGCTACTGGGAACATATCCTGAAAATTTTGTGTATCTGGTATAATCTAATCCCAAGTTATGAGGGTTCAAAATATCGACGAAACGCTTCGAGAAAAAGTAGTCTGGTAGTGCCCTTGCGCTTCGCTTAGCTCGTTTTGACGGGGCACTACCGTGCTCCCAGATTACAACAAAATTAATATACCGTGTTTCCATTTCATGTCCCAATTAATGCAGAGTAATGGATAAAATGCACCAAATTTCAGTATTTTAAGAAATTTTCTACTTGACCACGTGAGTTTCGGTTTCGGTTTCGGCCGAAACTGAAGCCACGGCCGAATGTTCGGTTTCGGTTTCGGTTTCGGCCGGAAAACCAGTTTCGGTCGGACACTACTTAACGTTTGTTACCAGCTACTGAACCACAACAAAAACTATCAATTTCATTGTTCGACATCAATGGACAATTTACAAAGTGTCCAGAGAAAATCTAACATTGTATACATTTTCTTTAGACACTTTGGAACATGGACACAATGGAAATACTTACTGAAATGAAAAGAGTTATAAGTAACTCATAACCCTAATATACCATCTTGTTTATGTTAGTTGTTAAACTTATTGGTAAATCAGTAGGTAATATTATTATTATATTATATACTAGATGTTGCCCGCGACTTTGTGCGCGAAAGGAAGTCCCACGGGAACCGTACATTTTGTCGCAATAAGAAGTAGCATATGTCCTTCCCCGTGATCTACTCTATATCTATGCCTATTGCCTAATTTCATCAAAATCGGAACAGTAGTTTGTCGGAGCCTATTCGATGCAAACAAACAATCAAACAAACTTTTCCTCTTTATTATATTCGTATGGGTATTAATATGAAATTGTATTAAAGCGATCGCTATTTATCTAAAGGCTTCCGTGTTATGTGCACGGAAGTGCAGAATTTAATGAGTCAGTAGTCACACACTTAGTATACAAACTCATTAACCAAGGCCGAAATCATTTAACAATATGTATCACATAGGTTTTGAGGCAAAATAACTAATTAATAATATCTACATTTATAAGGATATTCTATTGGAAATATATATAACTAATTTAAAGCACAATAAATAAAGAAGATTGTATATTAGGGTTAATTATTATGAGCACGTCTTGCGCCATCCACTTAGAAAGCCTTCCAATTTAATGAAGAGAAAAATATATAATCTATCTTTTGAATATTTTTTTCTTTATATTTTGAATAATTTTTAAAGAATTCCATGCTAATACGTGAGGTAAAATACATATAACAAATAAAGTCAAATTTAACAATCATGGTAGAGATAATATTTTATTTGCAAAACATCAACGTCACACGCTTAAAATGTCTCCTCACGATTATTCAATTCCAAGAAGAAGTCATTACTCATTAGTCAAGTAAAAATTCTATGACGTTAAAAAAATATATTTAGATCTTGTTCAAATTTCTTATGATGGTTTAAGTTTGTAGTACCTACATCATATTATGGTGACTAGAATATTTATTTAATATGTATATAATTTAAAACGATAATAATAAGTAATAAAAAAGGAAAAGTAGCGCCAAATAGCATAACAAAATTAAAATAAACAAAATGATTGATTGTTGGCTAAAAAGGCTTGACCAAAAGTTTCGTGTTGAAGATTATTATGAATATACATACTATCCATACTAATATTATAAAATATGGGAAAGTGTGTATGTCTGTCTGTCTGTTTGTCCGTCTTTCGCGCCAAAACTACTAAGCCTTTTACTACTAAGATAACCTTGAAATTTGGCACAGATATAAAGTAGACCACGGGACCATTCCCGTACTTAGGCTACTTTTTATCGCGGAACATATACGGTTCCCGTGGGTTACTGTACTTACGCGGGCGGAGCCGCGGGCATCAGCTAGAAACATAATATTATGATGAACTTCATTATAATAAATTAACAGCGTTCAAAACAATATAATATGACGTATGATACTGCGTTGTGTTAACAAACAATATTTTTATATACATATTATGTATTATGCATTATGTTAAGAGGATTTTCCATCCTCGTCAGTGCAAGTATTACACAATAGTATTAAGGCCCCCACAGACGAGAGGCCGATCGTTTCAGCTGGAACTGACGTCAGTTCGGCCTGAACGGATTCGAGCACACACACGGAAAAAATCGCATCCAATCCAATTTACGTCAGTTCGGCCTGATCTGATTCGTGCCCACACACGGAACAGTCGCATCAGTCCATTCTGGTTTGCCGCGCGCTACGGTCGTGTTTATCAATTTTGTATTTAAACACCGCGAAAACTCATACAACGCTTGTACAAGATACACGCCCGCACGGCAGCGGGTCGGGCAAGAACTGAAGCGATTTGTCCACACACGGTCAGGACAGGCCGCGCGTTCAGGCCGATCGGTCAGGCCAGAATTAATGTTGCCAACTTAGTTATTTTACAAAATTTTACTAAATTGAGTATTTTATTCCCTCCTTGGTAGAAATTTAGTTATTAGTAGTGTTTAAGTAGGAAAGAGCCAGACAGTAATGATATGCAAAATAGCTACTAAATACGTAATATTTCCTAGTATATTTTAATTTAATGGTAAAATTTATAATCAAATTCAATTAATGAAAAAAATTTAATATAATAAAACCTAAAATGCAGTGGTTTTTGGGGGGCTTCAGGAAATACTAAGTTAAGTAGCCTCTTTACTAGTTTTTTAGTAGTTTTAGTAGAAATCGATACGAGTTTAGTAGTTTCACAAAAAAAGAGCTGGCAACACTGGAACGAATCGCTTCAGTTCGTACGGCCGCCTGATGCGATCTCGAAATTGCACACACACGATACGATTTTGCATCCGTTCAGGCCGAACTGAAGGTAGACCGGACCATGTATGGGGCCCCTTATGTTTCTAGTGTTTGTTTTCATATTTAACGCCCACGCAAAACATTTACTAACTCTATGGACATAATAGATTATACATAACTTACTTTTTGATACTTAGACTAGGGTTACACGGTCAGTCCGGCATCAGTTCAGTCCATCAGCCTGATCCAGGCTGACGAAGGAATGATCGTGTAACCGTGTGATTGACGGACTGATAATTTTTATTATGTACTTTCCGGCCATCATTCTGGCGTCAGTCTGAGACTGATGGACTGAACTGATGCCAGACTGACAGTGTAACCCTAGTCTTACCTTTGTACTATTATTTAGGCCGGGACTATACTGCACCGGAATCCGGAAGGCCGTGAAAAATTCTGAGCATTGAAATAGATCTCTGCACTAATACAATAGAGTTGAAAATCGAACATCCGAGTGTCGAGTCAAATGTCAATGTCATATATGACAGCTCGACACTCGAAACTTCCATTTTCAACTGTATTGTATTAGCACAGAGTTCTATTTTCAGTGCTCATAATTCTCTACGGCCTACCGGATTCCGTTGCATATAGTCCCAGCCTTATTCTGTGGTCTTAAGGCTCCCACAGACGAGAGGCCGATCGTTTCAGCTGGAACTGACGTCAGTTCGGCCTGAACGGATTCGAGCACACACACGGAAAAAATCGCATCCAATCCAATTTACGTCAGTTCGGCCTGATCTGATTCGTGCCCACACACGGAACAGTCGCATCAGTCCATTCTGGTTTGCCGCGCGCTACGGTCGTGTTTATCAATTTTGTATTTAAACACCGCGAAAACTCATACAACGCTTGTACAAGATACACGCCCGCACGGCCGCGGCTCGGGCAAGAACTGAAGCGATTTGTCCACACACGGTCAGGACAGGCCGCGCGTTCAGGCCGATCGGTCAGGCCAGAATTAATGTTGCCAACTTAGTTATTTTACAAAATTTTACTAAATTGAGTATTTTATTCCCTCCTTGGTAGAAATTTAGTTATTAGTAGTGTTTAAGTAGGAAAGAGCCAGACAGTAATGATATGCAAAATAGCTACTAAATACGTAATATTTCCTAGTATATTTTAATTTAATGATAAAATTTATAATCAAATTCAATTAATGAAAAAAATTTAATATAATAAAACCTAAAATGCAGTGGTTTTTGGGGGGCTTCAGGAATTCCTAAGTAGCCTCTTTAGTAGTTTTTTAGTAGTTTTAGTAGAAATCGATACGAGTTTAGTAGTTTCACAAAAAAAGAGCTGGCAACACTGGAACGAATCGCTTCAGTCCGTACGGCCGCCTGATGCGATCTCGAAATTGCACACACACGATACGATTTTGCATCCGTTCAGGCCGAACTGAAGGTAGACCGGACCATGTATAGGGCCCCTTACTAACGTTTTGATGTGCGACAATTTTTTCTAAAGATGACTCGATCGCGATGGTGATACGAAAAATGTAATGCGAGCGTGAAAGTATTATTTACTAGATGTTGCTCGCGACTTCGTACGCGTAAAAATTAATTCCGCAGAAACCGTACATTTTTCCGCGATAAAAAGTAGCCTATGTGGTCTACTCTACATCTGTGCCAAATTTCATAAAAATCGGTCCAGTAGTTTCAGAGCCTATTCAATGCAAACAAACAAACTTTATTATATCAGTATAGATAATCCCAGGGAGGAGCGCCGTGATAAAAAGATTGAGAAAACCATTTTATTTCACGGTTGTCGCCGTGAAACTGTGAGAGTATTCGTGGTGTAAATATTTTTATTAATAAGGGTGAAAAAGTTTTTTCAGAATGTGAACAGAAAAAGCTAGCAACGATTCAACCCTAACCCGCTGAGAAAAACCCGCTAAACATATTCTGAGAACCGACGAAACAAACTCGGCATAAGCATTGCCTTTTTCTTATAACGCTATAAAAAGAAACTCACCAGCCGTGTTAATCGGTCCAAAGGAATGCATAACATCTTGACAGGGTTTGGTGTGTTTGGACCAGTCCTTCTCTTTGACTTCTTTGAACTCTGTAGTGGAAAACTCGGCCTGCTGTTTATTGGCTGGCGGCAGATCGCTGGAGAATTTGGTCTTGCCAAACACCACGTCGGTCTTGGGGTAACGTATGTAGAAGAATGAGTCTTCGGGAGGCGAAGCGGCAAAAGGCTCGAACTCTCTGTAAACAAAATTCCCGTTTTAATAATGCGGTCATATTTAATTTCGATAAACTATAGACAGGTTTACAATGTCATGTATTCAAGGTCTTACAATAAAACTTTAACCCCCTTACTAATAAACGTTGTATAAGCTTTGAATAGTTATACAGTGTTTTGTTCCCGTCACACAAGTGACATTTTTAATTCGATTGAAGAAGACAAAACACTATAACTATTCAAAGCTTATACATAATACAGCGTTTATTAGTAAGGGAGAAAATGTTTAAAGTTCAATAGCCTTCTAGCCTATTGTTTGTGTTATTTTCACTAAACATTTTAACTGCCAAAAGAAACATGCCAAAAAGAAATTGGATACTGCTGTGAAGATTCCACAATATCTAAAGATCCTCTGCACAAGTAACCGCTACCGAGTAGGTAAGGTAGGTTAAACCTACCGACTTTAATCAGCCAGGAATCAAGATTGATAATGTATGTAAGTACTAATTTCAATGGGATTTAAATTGATAATATTAAGGGCCCTATACGGCAATCAAGGGTCGGGAATATAAGAGAATTATACAGAAAAAGATACTCCACAACCTTGAAAAAAATCACACGGCTAGTTAATGAATGTTACTAGCCGCTGAAACATTCGAATTTAAGATAATATTTATGGATAAGTGTAAAAAAAAATCTGAATATCACTGAAAACGTGTAAATCGCACTCCCGTATTATAATAACTGAGTCGTAATTATCAAGAATTATTAAACTGATTTTATCAAATAATAAAGTTAAAACTATAAAGAAGTAGATGAAATCTTTATTTCTTAGTAAATATATTCTTATTTTGTGTTAAGAAATCATAAACTTGTCCAATTTTTTTCGCTCAAATTCTTCATACAAATTACTATGAACTGGCAAGTTTCCACAAATACATGTGCGAGCGCCCGCTGCGGTCAGTACGCCACGCAACTCCGAGGAGAGAGCACGTCGCTTTACGCCGCATCCACAGATCGCGATCGAACCACAGTATAATTAATAATAGTAGGTACATTTGTTCTGTTGAGCAAGTAAATATTTCTTTTGGAACGAAGTTCCTTATGGCGCGTTGCAAAAGGGAGACGGAAAAAATTAAGACCAAAAGTTGTAACGACACTTTTTGCCATAGTTGTAAGCCGTGCGGTGTGTTTCTCTGTCTCTCTCTCTCTCTCTCATCATCAATCAACCAAACCCAACAACCCTCCACACCAAAAACCCCAGCCCCTATACAATGTAAAAAAATTTAGAGGGGGAGGGGCCCCCTCTAAAATTTTTTGACCTTACCAATAGCCTTCCCACGTATCCTCCCCCCATCCCCCCACCCCCCAAAAATTCCCCTCGAGGCATATCTCAGTCAACTGGACCCCTAGACCCCTCGAGTCAGGTATCATTGGAATCGCGAGAACGAACCCTATAATTTGGCTTAATCAGATCCCCTAAATTCCCAACGGGACCCGGGATATACCTCAAAAACCTCAAGAACCCCCCTCCCCCACTCAAAAAATTTTGACCCCTCCAATAGCCTTCTCACGAAACCTTCCCCCCTCCCCCTCCCCTCCCCTCCCCCCCAAAATCCCCTCGAGGCATATCTCAGTCATCTGGACCCCTAGACCCCCCGAGTGAGGTATCATTGGAATCGGGAGAACGAGCCCTATAATTTGGCTCCATCAGATTCCCTAAATACCTCAAAAACGTCAAGACACCCCCCCCTCAAAAAATTTTTTTGACCCCTCCAATAGCCTTCTCACGAAACCTTTCGAAAATTGTTTTTGGACTTGTGGAATGGATTTCGATCAGGACTAGTGACTCGACTTAAACTCGCGACAGGTCAACAGAACAGAACAGGACAGGAAAATGCGGTCGGCGTTGTGCACTAAGCATGTGTCGTTCGTTCAATTTCCGCGAACCAGTTTTGAGGTTTTTAGGGCCATTTTGAAATTTAACGTATGGTGAAAACACTATTGAGAAAAAAAGTGTCTCCAGTTAAATGGCCCCACTTTTGAGATTTTTGGGGCCATTTTGAAATATGACGTATGGTGAAAACACTATAGAGAAAAAAGTGTCTCCAGTTAAATGGCCCTACTTTTGAGATTTTTGGGGCCATTTTGAAATTAAAAATACTATGTAGAAAAACGTGTCTCCAGTTAAATGGCCCCACTTTTGAGATTTTTGGGGCCATTTTAAAATTTGACGTATGGTGAATGGGGCCATTTTGAAATTGAAAATACTATGGAGGTGTCTCCAGTTAAATGGCCCCACTTTTGAATTTTAGGGCCATTTTGAAATTTGACGTATGGTGAAAACACTATGAAGAAAAAAGTGTCTCCGGTTAAATGGCCCCACTTTTGAGATTTTTGGGGCCATTTTGAAATTTGACTCTGTAAGTCTTTGGGGTATTGGTGACAATTGGTCTGGTCAAAAAATGTATCGTGTTGGGTTGGGACACTTCGTCGATGGTACCTGAAGGTTTACCGGTTCTGCTAAGGAGCAGCAGGCTTAGCATGCACATCGCAGAAACATCGGAGAGTCGACAAAATGAGAGATTGAAGAAACATTAATACCATTTGTAGCAAAATAGGTCTTATTGTAAGGCAGCAAGGTCGATGCATTGTCGTTTGGAAACAATCTTTCTTTTCTTCCCGAATTTTCTCTTTCTTTTCTCACAGAAGATTTCCCGACAGCCATTTTAAAACTAGATAATATGTCTGTTTAGAAATGTTGATTTCTATTGGCAACCTTGTCGCCAAGGATTAAGAACTATTTTGCAACTCACTATTTGGATAAAATATTTCTTCCTTAAATTTATTTCTTCGGATCGCCATGCTAAGCCCGCTGGCTGGTGTTCTTGAAAATTATTATACGAGGTGCGGAATTGCGGATTTAAACCGAAACGCGGTACGTTTGTATGCAGATGGTTTACTGTTCTTTATACTGTGGCGCGAGGCTCGATCGTTGTGAGAGTAGCGCTAAAAACCTAAACTTCGCGCGGCGCGTCTCCGAATACGGTCCTTAACTTAGATCTTTTCGTCCGTTAATGGATGATTTATAAATCATCCATTAACGGATGAAAAGGTGGTTACTTTTCTTGCAGAATACTGTATAAATACAGTATTCTGCAAGAAAAGTAACCACTCTTGAAATACTAAGTATAGTGCCTGGGACATAGGTTTTTAAATGTCGTATGGTTGCCCAAGCACATACGGAATTCTCACAACATAGTCAGCCTAGTCCAGAGCAATGACTGGTCAATACATCTGAGGCCAACCATGTGCGGGTTTCCTCACGATGTTTTACTTCACCGTTAGAGCGTCCGTATAATGTACTTGAGATTTGAAAAAGTCTCATTGGTACACGCCACAACCTGGGATTCGAAACTGCTCTCTCTCGAGTGCGAACCAAACGGTCTACCCAGTTATCATAAATCCATGTTTTTATCACACATAACTAACAATAATATTATTATTTACACAGGTAGGTCGTCAGTCGTCACTCGTTAGTGTTGGTCATAAAATTAGTACCCATGCACTAAAGACTTACGCAATCAAGCCGCTACTCTTGTCGTAATATATTCGCAGACTGTAGTTCACCATTGCATATGATCTATATCTGTTGCACTACAATAAGTATTGCTATCAAATAAACAGTCCTCACAAGATTCACAGTTATCAACTAAAATCCTACTATGTTCAAAACACCATTATATACTTGCTGGATGTAAAGCGTTAGCGGCACTTTGCCTTATCGCGATAATTCGAACATAAACAAAAATATACGTGACGTCACAGAGCGCCAGCCAACCAGAGCCTGTCGTTATGTACACTCCCCTGAGCGAAAAAACATGTGATATCCTACGTAGGAACGTTCGAAAAACATAAGGTCAGAGACAGCAAAGGAAATATTTACATTTTAACTAATTCAATATAATCATAAAATAAACGTACGGCACCGGCAAAACGCATAAGCCACGCGAAAGGTTAATTGCCAATACTGTATTCTATAAATATTCCTATATCTTGGCTTCGGTACAAGTGTAGCCTGTACGAAGGAAAATTTTAATTGTTTGTCGCATACAGGTTCTCGTTTTAGGTTGGGAATCTATGCTCCGGAATCAGGAACGCCGGTGAAAATTCAGAGCAGTAAAATTAGAACTCTGAACTAATACAATAGAGTTAAAAATCGAACACATGAGAGTCGAGTCAAATGTCAATGTTATATGACAGATCGACACTCGTCACTTCGATTTTCAACTCTATTGTATTAGCGCAGAGTTCTATATTCAGTGCTCTGAATTTTCCCGGGTCCGCCGAATTCCGGATCATATAGTCCTAACCTTAGGAAAGTTGTAATTTTTTTGGTATGATTAGGTACCTAATACCCTTACCTACCCTACTACCCTTAGTACATTGTTTCTCAACCTTTTCTATATCGCGACCCATGAAAAAGCCAAATTAAGTAAAGTAAAAAGTCTTGCGACCCCGTCACGATTTTTTCCACGTTCGATACAAAAGATTCGTTTTTCGAACGAACGTTGTACCTGTATGTGGTTTGTATTTTTATTTTTCAACAGACAACTGAAAACAAACAAACAAGGGTCGCGACCCACCGGTTGAGAAACGATGCTCTAGTAGGTAGCGTGGTACAGCCTGCTCAGAAAAGACTAGGAGGACTTAGTGGATACTCCACATGTATTTGATGAGCACTTTACTTCCTTTCACACTTATTTTCACAAAACAATAGATAAACCATATTTTATCCACTGATAAGTATAAATAGAACATTGACGTCAGCAGAGACATGCGAACAGTGACGAACTGACGATCGCAGAGGTTTTTCACACTTTCTTTCGTACTGAAATATTTAAAATATCTTTTAGAGACTTCGTTCGCATATATTATAAATAATCATTCGTTTCAGCCTGGTGACGTCCACTGCAGGACATATGCCTCCCCCATAGATTTCCAGTGCGACTTTTCTCAGGACATCTGTCCACCTTGTGGGAGGCCGTCCTACGCTTCGACGTCCAGTTCATGGTCTCCACTCTCCACTCAAGAACCTTTCGGCCCCAGCGAGCATCGGTTCTACGGGCTATAATATGTCCAGCCCATTCCCACTTTAACTTGCTAATACGCTTTTTTTTTTTATGAAATATGGGGGCAAACGAGCAAACGGGTCACCTGATGGAAAGCAACTTCCGTCGCCCATGGACACTCGCAGCATCAGAAGAGCTGCAAGTGCGTTGCCGGCCTTTTAAGAGGGAATAGGGTAATAGGGGAGGGTAGGGAAGGGAATAGGGTAGGGAATTGGGCCTCCGGTAAACTCACTCACTCGGCGAAACACAGCGCAAACGCTGTTTCACGCCGGTTTTCTGTGAGCCCGTGGTATTTCTCCGGTCGAGCCGGCCCATTCGTGCCGAAGCATGGCTCTACCACGCTGGGCTATGTCGGTAACTTTAGTTCTGCTATAGACTTCCTCATTTCTGATTATATCACGTAGAGAGACTCCGAAGTCCGAGCATAGCCCTCTCCATAGCTCTTTCTAAATATGATTATTTACTAAAATTGCCTGGGTAACCGTACCGAATACCGATATCGAAAGTTATTGTAGTAGTAGTTATAAGTAGATAACGAGTTGCAACACGGCCACTAAACTGAGTTTGTGACTGCAGCTGTTAACCTTAACATCGTTAAGTTCTTAAGTGTAAGGTTCGTCGAAGGTCTAATGCTTTTGACGGTTACAAATATTAGATAGTGCACAGTCCTACTACTATTATATAAATGTCAAAGTTTGTGAGGATAGATGGATGGATGGATGGATGAATGGATAGATAGATGGGTGGATGTTTGTTACTCTTTCACGCAAAAACTACAGAACGGATTTCGATGAAATTTATTTATTTATGGTATGGTAGTGGTTTAAGCTCTGATTCAAAACATATGATACTTTTTATCTCGAAAAAGTACCGTGTTTCCATGGGATACTGTATTTACGCGGGCTGAGTCGCGGGCAACAGCTAGTACTATTATAAATGTGAAAGTTTGGATGGTTAGATGTTTGTCTTTCACGCAAAAACTAATGAACTGATTTTGATGAAATTTGGTATGGTAGTAGTTAATTTATTTAACTACTTCGGACTACCATACCAAACCTCTGGATTAACACAGCCTACTTTTTATCCCGTAAAAGTAGAGTGTTCCTGTGGGTTATTTACGCGGGTGGAGCCGCGTGAAAAGCTAGTGCTTTATAAAATATGCCACAGAAATCAGAACACAAGGAACCTGTACAGTGTACATATTACATTTTTCCACGGAAGAATGATAGCGTGTATTTTTCCTTTGAATTTTTACGCGTAAGAAATAATATTCTTTAAAATTCCTCCTAATTAATCGAAAACAGAGCGAGTTATCAAAACCCGAAACGATAACCAACTACATGAGGTAGGGTCAAATAATCACTTATCTCACTCATAATATTATTATTATAAACAACACGATAGCGAAAACTTTACCTACAGCATTAAATGCTCTTATCGAAAGCTAACCGTATAAGAAAATAATGATGCAAAATATGATGCCTTTATCGTAATACTTAGCTTCGGTATATACCGGGTGCTGTTTTAGTCGCTATCCAAACTTTCAGGATTTAATAAACTCTTTTCATTTTCTCATCTCATGAAAATCTCTATACAGACTTCTAGTTCTTCTTTCTTACCTTTGACCTATAAAAATTTAAATATTATACATACAGGTTGTATTTTTAGTCACCATTGAAACTTTCAGAAATGAATATACTCTTGAATATAAGCAACATTTACTATGGGATCAACTTTCCTAATTGAAAAAAAAAATCTGCTGTTTCCTACAAAAGGGCTACAGCATAGTATGAAATATAGCAAAATATATAAATATAAGCATATAGCATATCGTATGAAACAGCAGGTTTTTTTATTTCAAATAGTAAAGTTGATCCCATAGTAAATGTTGCTTATATTCAAGAGTATATTCATTTCTGAAAGTTTCAATGGTGACTAAAAATACACCTGTATGTATAATATTTAAATTTTTATAGGTCAAAGGTAAGAAAGAAGAACTAGAAGTCTATGAGATTTTCATGAGATGAGAAAATGAAAAGAGTATGTTTATGTTTTTAGAAGGATTTAAAAAAAATAGAGATCTTTATTCTTTACTTTACAAGTAACAGTTCACGCCGCGACGCTACTCGACGCTGCAATTTTTAAGATAGCTTTTCAAAATTGAACTTTATTCACTACACAAAAAGTTATACGTTTCAGTGGCGAAGGCTGGTTCTCCTTCATAGGGAAGCCGGAGCCTGTATAATAGGTAGGGATTTCTGTGAAGGTTTGCAAAAGGTAAGTGACAAGGGAAGCCGATAGGATTGGAGTTATATGAACCCTTCGCCACTGATACGTTTCATATATGACGTCTAAATCTTCTTGTGTATTATGAATAAATATCAATTTTGAATAGCTATCTTAAAAATGCAGCGCCATGTCGCGTACCTATCGATCGTTTCGTTGTGAATAGGGAATATGCATGTATTTTTTTTATTTTTTTAAACGTTTCTACTGGTTATAACATTACCAAAAATATATATAACTCATCCAAAAAATTATCCATTAAGCTGGAAAAAAATGTTTAAAAAACACTATAATTTTTGCGCAGTTTAAACACGCCGGGCTCGGGTTGTGACGTCATCGTACACGAAAGACAGTTGACAGTTAAAATCATAGATGAGTCAGAGCATAGAATTCATTATCCTGTGAAGCGCCTTGACACTCTTTGACAGATTATGCCGACAAGCGTCGGGCCTTTTTGCCACCAAAAATTAATTTTCCTTACATTCTCCCGCAATTTTTTTCGCGATTTTTTTTCGCAATTTTAATGTTAATAAGTAAATAAAACCTATGGATGATGTATATATTTAAAAATATAATTAATTTCCTAAGTGATTACGTAATATAAAAACAGATTTATAAAAAAATACAGTTATTAGATTCAGTATAATTAAGTACCTATCCACTTGAAAGTAAACATTTCAATTAACGTAAACACTTGCACTGATTGTTTACTTTTGACTTCGTTATTGACACTCAAGTGGGAACATGCCAAATGATACCTCATCACAGAACACAAATTACGGAGAGGAAGGAGGAGGACGACCTCATTCCCTCATGGCAGATGCACGGAGTACCAACCTCTATAAATCATATGACGTTTCCCGTCGTGTTTTTCTTCAAGATTATAATGTTTTAATGTGAATAAAACATATGCATGTTATATATATTTAGAAAGGTGATTAAATTTCCTAATTGATAATATAATTGGAATTAAGAAAAATACTAGTTTAATAAAAGAAATCTTGATCCAAACACAACACACGACTTTTTCTTATATTTTTATTGCAAATCTAAACTAAGGCCAAATTCATGTTTCTATATAGTAAAATTTGCTTAATTTACGTAGGTGCACACATTATATATAAAATTTTAATTCAAAAACCGATATAAAATAAGTTACAGTTACCTACTATAAAATTGTCAGTCTAATTTCGATTCCCGCGATTTTTATTTCTCCAAATTATATTGTTATAATTTATGTACTACCTATGCATGTGATATATATTTAAAAAGTAGAATAGATTTCCTAAGTGATGACGTAAATGGAATTTAGAAAAATACTCATTTAATAAATGGAATCTTGATACAAACACATAAACTTCGTCTTTTTTAATATTTTGTTTTAAAACTCAAATAAATATAAAATGTATGTTTCTATACAGTGAATGTTGCTTTATTTACGTAATTGGATATATATTATACATAAAAATTTAATACAAAAACAGTTGTACTAACAAGGATTGGAGCAAAACTAATTACAATTACTATGAAAAATATCTGACATAGTACATATTTTGATTGCTCAATAAACTGTAACTGGGACATAATTAAATACATATTTTTATACATTTCAGGATGTTAAATATTACAGTAACTCATTATGTTTTTACAATGTACAATAAGGGAACTCCCTCATTGAACCCTCCGAAACTAGGCCTATTTTGACGGTAATGTCTTACAAAAACAATCATAGTAATAAATTTACTTATTCTTATCCATATATTCTATTCGTAGACTCTAGAATAAATACCGTTCTAATAAAATTTCTACTAAAATGTTCAATTCAAAATGCATTTCACAAGAAAATCATAAACTCACTATGAAATAAAATAGCAATAAAAACGTATATTTTTCATTCGATTTTCTGAAGTAATTTGTAGTAGATTTATGGAAAATACTTAGTATACGCATAAAATACTTAATATTAATTACATAAATGTATAAATTATGTGGTACAAACAAACCACTTATAAATTAGAAATATATTCTATAGGCATTCCCGCCTTGCCACCAGGCAGCAAGCGACGCTTGAGAGCCATGCTGTCACTTGCTGCCGTGCAGCAACTGACGCTTGACAGGTTATACGTCAGTTATGTCATTGTCATGAAAGACAGCGTCGTGTAGTGTGACGTCACACACGCGCGTCACCATTGGTCGCGACTCGCCAATCGCTGACCAATGGTGACGCGTTTCGCAATTTTAAATATCCCGGGCCGATTTTGCATTTCTTACATATTTTTTTTCGGTTTAAATATGAACGAAATTTAAAAAAATCCTTTTAGTTATAATATGACGACAATAAAGAACAGGGAAAAAAATATTTCATCCAAATTAAATTTTCATGCATATTCCCTAATACTTTAAAGTTAAAAATACTTTCGAATTAAACGAATATTCGAATAATATAGGGAATATTATTCGAATATTCGTTTAAAGGTCTTTATTTTCTCCAGAGCAAAGTTATACTATTTTTTTACTTTAATACAATCTACTCTATCGCCTTCGATTGTAACAAAATTAATCCAAGAAATAACACTATTCATCTGTTGACTCTTTGTCTGAACTCTGTAATTCAAATGTTACACGATACACCTATCACATGACTGATAAGTGATAGCTACAATCTAGCTCGATAAAGAGAAAGCATCGACTCGACGCCACTGATTTTAAATTCGACCTTGCTTCAGGTGATGCGCATAAGGTCTATAATTGTCGCTAATAATAATAATTTTATATATTATATTAGATCATTACATATGAAATTGGCGTATTGTAAAGGAGGAACATAAAGTCGATTTTTTTAAAACATAATATATTAGGTCCTTACATATGAAATTCGCGTTTTGTCGTACTGGCCATTTTGATCTTAATTATTATATTATAATATCTTATTTGGTTAGGAATAGGCAATCGGACAATTTTTTTATTTATTGCATAAATGAATAGTACTCTTAAATATGAGTAACTTCTCAGACAGAAGAAACCGTATATCAAAAGTCAATATTTTCAAAGGTACAGCGATTTGTATAAAAAATTTCGCGAGCCTCCTAAAAACGCTCCATACTAAAGTCGACCTACAAATGACGTCACTTGTAGGTCGACTTTAGTATTACTCGATATGAAGTAGTATAATATGAAGTATATGGCCGCCGGAATATATTTGTAAATATCTCCGATATTTGTGCGTTTAAGTTCATACTTACCATATTAATGAATGTTTTTGTATATGATGTGTCATGTGAGTAAACTAATGATGTAGGTTTTGTTTACCAATTTCGTAAAAAAAATTTTTTTTTGGTACTTTTTAAATGTATTTTATTATATGTATTATATAATATTTTTTTTACATTTACCAAGTAGTAATGCCTCAATATTTCTGAATATATTAATGAAACTAAATATTTCAGATGTAGTCCGATCCCCTATTCCAATTTTAAATTTATACCGTTATTTAGGAAGGTACCTACTCATGCATTTGTGTTTCGAAAACCGTAATTCATTTATTTTTTCCTCTTTTAATTTTTTCTTTGCGTCACTCTGTTTACAAAATGGAAATTCGTGTTTAAATAGAAAGGTATTAGGTATAGTGTATAACCACAGAGAAAATCTCATTTTCAACCGACTTTCAAAACACAGGAGGAGGTTCTCAATTCGTGTGTATGTTTTTTTTTTCTTTTGTATGTATGTTACGCGATTACTCTGCCGTTTGTGGACCGAATTTCGAAATTCTTTTTTTATTTTGAAGGGTTGACTCCTGGATTGGTACCATTGTCACCGAATGGTTGACCTGGTGATGGGATCCATGAGGAATCGAGATAAGTCCTCAAAATTTATAGGGACATCCATAGTAATTTTGACTTTTTTTAAAGTAACTTAAGCATATGCTACCAAAAAGTGAAATGTTGTGCCAAGATATACCCTGGATCCAAAAGTATTGAACGGTACTCCTCAGTCTTTGAAGATACACGTTTGGGAATTTCAGGATTATTTATAAAACTGCAAGCATATGTCACTTTTAAATAATTATCATCACCACCACCACCATCATCACGCCATACATCGTATGTTGATATAGGTATTTCTAATTGTCTTTTACACCGGTATCGATTTCTTTGAACATTAACACAGTAAACATTTTGTATCAAGGTGTTCCCTGGATCCAAAAGGACTGAACATTACTCCTCAGTCTTTAAAGATACACGTTTGGAAATTTCAGCATTGTTTAAAAAACTGCAAGCTATGTTACAATGAAATAATCATTTTCATCACCACCATACATCATGATATTTTGATACACGTATTTCTCATAGTATTTTACACCGATATCGATTTTTTGAACAAAATATGTTGTGCCAAGGTATACCATGGATTCAACTTTCAGTATTTATAAATTTCGGCATTGTTTTAAAAGCTGCCAGCAAATTATGTTTGGTACTATTAAACAATCATCATCACCACCACCATCATTATACCATACATAGGTAATCCTAATAATATGATGAAATAGGTATTTCTCTTAGTCTTTTATTCGATTTCTTTGAACATTTGCTAGTCCAGTCATCATCATCACCATATATTGTGTGTCAACTGTTACATCATTTCCGCCGACACCTTCATTTTTAGGTAACCTAAGCATAATATGGTACCAACAAGTGACATTATGCCAAGGTATAACCCTGGTTCCAAAAGCACTGAATGGAACTTTTTAACGATACACGTTTGGAAATTTTGAAATTGTTTAAAGAACTGTCGTAAAGCAACTGTTGTAAGAGCAAAGCTCGATCTTCCACTAAAAAGTAAAAAATAAATTAATATTTAAAAAAATATATAAACCGACTTCCAAAGTAAAAGCAATGACATTCTTATAAATCACTTAGGCCCACTTGCGCCAATCCGGGTTAAAGTTAACCCTGGGTTAAAAATCATGTTATCTCTCTCGTTCTTCGTATTTGTGAAAGAGAAAGCATGATATTTTAACCCAAGGTTAACTTTAACCCGGATTGGCGCAAGTGGGCCTTAAAAGTGTAAAATAATTCTTATTGTCGAATAGTTCCCCTTTAAATTCTGCTAAAATTCAACTATTTCTCTACTCAATTTTCTTATTTTTGAAGTCGGTACCAGCCCAAACAATTGTATATAAACCCCTTACAAAAAAAATCACTAATTTAAATACATCTACGTCCATATACATACAAACAATATTTTAAAGAACTTCCGTTCAAATTGGCTGGTACCGACTTCAAAAATAAGAAAATTGAGTAGAGAAATAGTTGAATTTTAGCAGAATTTAAAGGGGAACTATTCGGCAATAAGAATTATTTTATACTTTTAAGTGATTTATAAGAATGTCATTGCTTTTACTTTGAAGTCGGTTTATATATTTTTTAAATATTAATTTATATAGAGCACTTTTATTAATTGCCATGGCCCATGATAAGATTCAGATTTTCTTGTAATACATTATCTACAGATTACAAGTAATAAAATATAGAATGAACAAGAGTACCTACAGCTATTTAGCCTCTATTATTTTACAAATTTTACCCAAAAAAGGCTTACCTATTTTCATGTTTGTGTCTGTTGCTCGATATAAAGTAAGCAGCGACAAAACTGCCGAATAATCTATTTATTGGAAGATCTGGATCTTAAGGGCCAGGCCACACGGTGCGGTACGGCTGCGGCGCGGCGCCTGAGCGGTATCGCAACGGGTCTTTTACATATAAAAATGTATGGTATGCCACACGACGCGTCCGGCGCCGCTCCGGCGCCGCACCGCAGGCGCACCGGACAGCGGCGCGAGGCGGGGCGAGACAGATGAGGCGGGGAGGGGTGCACACAGGGCGACGCCGCATTGATCGTGTGGCCGCCAGTGCGGTGCGGAGTATTGCGGTGCGGTGCGGCGCCGCGCCGTGTGGCCCGGCCCTGAGTAACTAATAGGTGATTTCTCACCTTGACCTAGCAGGTCGACTAGTTGAGCAATCAGTCGGGCAACGAGTGGATCCTGAATCCGTTTGTTTACGAATGCCAACCGACCATGCACAAGTTGGTCCACAGATAGGTATTAGGTACAGTCTGACAAGGATCTTTTGGCACGTGGACAAAATCAGAACTAACATCGCCGTCTTGTAAAATGTAACTTTTAGTATTATGTATTGTTTTGTAGTTGCGACACTTACCTTTTGGCACGTGGATAAAATCAGTACTAACATCGCCGTCTTGTAAAATGTAACTTTTAGTATTATGTATTGTTTTGTAGTTGCGACACTTACCTTTTGGCAAGTGGATAAAATCAGTACTAACATCGCCGTCTTGTAAAATTTCACTTTTAGTAATAAATATTGTTCTTATTTGCGACACTCACGCCCCCATCCAAGTGCCAAAAGATCCTTGTCCGACTGTACGGTCATTTGATAACGATGTGTGAACAGTTCTTGGAAATTACCTAGAGTGGCAGCCATAATATTTTATCTGATACTAGCGACCCGCCCCGGCTTCGCACGGGTACAATACTGATACTTAGGCTAGGTTACGGTTACGCGCACTACGATTTTTTTGTAGTGCGATTATTTTGACGCAGAAATTTTACATACATTTCTGCGACAAAATAATCGCACATTTGCGCGCACAGACAAAAAAACCCATACGTTCCATTTATGCGACAAAATAGTCGCACTACAAAAAAATCGTGGTGCGCGCTTAGCCTAATACTACAGAATATCACCCACTTCGCAACGGGCCGTGCCGCAGAAATCGTAATATTTTAATTTCGCCATAACTTCAAAACCAAACGTCCAATTTTAATCATTCAAAGACCAAATATTATCTACATAAACTGTACTTAGTGATGAAATAATTTATTTTGATAAGGATTAATAGCATGAGTAAAATAAACGCGTTTAAATGTAGTCTAAAAAAAATTCAAGATTTCTAAATAAAAAAATGGTTGTTGTACCTCACTCGACATAGATAGGTATAGTGTGTCGCGGACTTTTTTGTAGATATTTATAAGATCTACAATTAATTAGAACATTATATGGTTCTATCTTTTATAGTTTAAGGCAGCGTATGCAAAATAAGTAACTTTTCTGGTTGATTTTTTACACCTTGTGTCCGAAAAACCCAAATATCTTACGGAACCCTATTTTTTCCAAAATAAAATTTAGCCTATGTTACTCGTGGATAATGTAGCTTTCGAATGGTGAAAGAATTTTTGAAATCGGTCCAGTACTTTTTGAGCCTATTCATTACAAACAAACAAACAAACATACAAACAAAGTTTTCCTCTTTATAATATTAGTGTAGATGGATTGGCAAGTTTCCTACGCAAACTTATCATATAATATAACCCAATTAATAACCGTTTTTTTTACTTCTGTCGAATATTATCGACGATATAAAGTGAGCAACATGAGAAATAGGTACACTATTAGATTACAGTAGCTGGTGTATATGTCACCGTAAAATTGTAAAAACCGTTAGATTGTAAAATAACTAACGAGAAAAATTAAAAACTATACATTTATAATCTAACGAAAAATAATGTGTTAAAATTATAGGCAGCATATTCGCGTCGGAAGTCTACCAACATTTGACAATTTCACTAGTTTTATTAAAATCTAACGGTTTTTACAATTTTACGGTGACATATACTTGGGTCGTCAACCGTCCTGTTTTCCCAGAACATGTCCTAGTTTTTGCAATGGATGGATTGTCCTGGATAGTTTTAAAGAAGTGTGCTGAATTTTAAAGCATCCTCAAAATGTCATATATATTTTAAAATTAGCGCTCTACTTTTACAATTTTTCTTTATAATTTAATTTTATTCTTGAAATACTTTTATGGAAAAATATGATTATTAGCATTTAACCCATTTTCACTAGGTACATTTATACTAATATTATAAATGCGAAAGTGTGTCTGTCTGTATGTCTGTTACCTCTTCACGCTTTAACTGCTGAACCGATTTTTATGACATTTGGTATAGACATACTTTGGCTCCTGGAAAAAGACATAGGATATTTTTATCCCGAAAAAGCTGTGTTCCCACGGGATAATGTATTTACGCGGGCGGAGCCGCGAGCAAAAGCTAGTTTATTATTAATTTAACTGTTGCAACTATATTACTGGCCTGATTTTAAACTGAATGTTCTTGTTTTTCCGACTTCATATCCCAGTATTTTAAATTGGGGGTTGGCAACCCTAGTGTATACAATGAATGTATACAGTATAGCCACAGCGTAATAAAGATACAGTGGGACAACGCGTTTGAAGTCGCGCGAAATGCCGCTTTTGTGTAGGTATTCGTCATTGCTGCAGGGTTGTCACAATAATGTGTTTAATTATAATCTGTTCTACATTTTGTGTATTCCTAGTATGTATGTAGAGTACTAGGAATAAAACAAAAAAAATATATATATATAGAAGTATTAATAGAGTTTTATTATAAAAAATACAAATGCGTATACAAAAGCTCAGGGTTCGCATAATATATATCAATTGATATATATCGGATATATATCATGATATTTATGCTTGATATATATATCAAAATTGATATTTATATTTAAAAATGTAAAATAATGTTTTACATGTAAAAAATCTTACATGAACACAGGTCTTATTTACCGAGAGTTTCACAAGCCTAGGTCATCAAAAACTTGCTATTTGACACGACATTAACTAATCATAGCCGTCGACGCGGCTTGTAACGGCTTATGAGTTATGACACCCACGTGACCCCCTGTTTTTCGGAAGAAAATTCCTTGTTTGTTATTATACTACTGTTATACCATTTATACCCGGGGGGGCGGGGGGCGGTCCCGGTCTCCTCCAAGCGTGCACGGATACTTCTTCAGTCTTTCGGTGCTGCTGACTAACAGAAAAAATCTGTCTGTCGGCGGCATCCTGGTTTCTGGAGAAGTAACCGTGACGGTGTCCCCGGGCAACACTCGCTTGAAACATCTAGCAAGAGCGGATGCGGCAAGCGTGTGGCTGATCGACCGGCGGACCGACTGACCTCGATTCCGACTGTGACGCTGCTGTCGTTCGGGGCGGTGGTCGGGCTCGGATCACCTGCCGGGACGGAGCTGCGAATGCATCTTAGTCCTGGCAGGGCGCTGAGTTCGCTCTCCCCTCCCGAATGATGGTAGGAAGTTACTGTCGGAGCCGGTGTCAGTCGGTCCGGGTTGTGTTGAGGTCGGGTCCGGGTTAGAGCAATATTGCTGTAACCTGGACCCGAACTCTACACAACAACAAAAACCCAATCCAACCGGTGTTATCCGACCCGTGCCGAAGGATGCGTGGCTGGGGGAAGCCAGTCGCTAACGGAGGACCCTCGATACCAGGCGACCTCGAGGTGTAAATAGCCTTACCCTTGCAAGCGGGGCTCTGTGGGGGTGGACCTTTTATTTCCCTTGCTACTCGTGGGAATTGTATGGATTTAGAAAAAGACCAAGATATTCTTGTTGCCGAACTGGAAGCCTTATGCTCCACGGAGGCGATGGAAATCGGCCCAGCCGAGGACCATCCAGAAATTGGGTCTGTTGGGGCAGAGGGCACTTCTGTGCCTGGCACCCCTTCGGACCTACCATCAGCCGGCGCTTCTGCACCCTCCTCTTCTCAGGCTGGGGCTGGCGCTGTTGCCAATGCCCCTAAGAGAAGAAGGAGACAACTCAGTGGGGCGGCCAAAAGACGCATTGAGTGGTGGATGGCTAGGGGTAAGAACCTCGAAGAGGCGAAGATCCTTTGCCAGAAACCACTCAGTGAGTTTTCTGAGTATGCCGAAGAGTTAAAGAAGCGTGCGGGCTCTAAACGCCAACTCTCGGACACCACCTCCTCACAGGAAAAGCCGGCGAAGGCAGCCAAGCACACTAGTGTGCAGGCTTCTAAGCCGAGTTTCAGTGAGGTGACGGGTGCCCTGCGTGTGGGCATACTGGACGCGGGGGGTCCTCTCTCACAGGAGAACGCCGAGGAGCTGAAGAGATGTATCCTTCAGGTCATCGACGAGCAGCCGGAAGGAGAGGGACCTCGGCTGCTAGGATGCGTCCACAGATCCGGGGGACTTGTCCTCAGCTGCACTGACACTGCCTCTAGGCGGTGGTTGGAGCAGCTGGTAGACATGATCCACCCCTGGGATGGAGCAGCCCTTCGCGTCGTTGACGAGGCTGAGCTGCCCAAACCCCGCTACGCAACAGCCTGGGTTCCTGACATAGAGGTGGACGAGGCGGGCATCCTCAGGCGACTGATTTCTCAGAACGGGGGTATGGGAATCCCGCGATGGAGAGTGGTTAGTAGGAAGGTCGATGGGAAAGGCCAAACTTTTACCTTTTCCTTCGACGAATCCGCAATTAAGCTACTCTCCGACCGGGAATTCCGACTCTACTTCGGCTTCAACAGAATTCAGCTTCGCCTGAAGGGCCATAAGCCGGCGCTCCTGCCGAACCCCACTGGGTCTGTAGGCACGGCAGCACCTCAAGCGGGTAGCAGTAGCATAACACCAGCCACTGTAACCGCCCAGCCCAACACCTCACTCACAAACATGCGCAACACGCACCAAAAGGGTCGGAAGCCAGCGCTCCTCATGAACCCAGTAGGGTGGGGAGGCACGGCACAACCCCGAGTGGGCATCAGTGGCTCATCATCAGCCACTGTATCTACCCAGTCTAGCACACTGTACACGCACACAAGTGCACAACCTAGCAGGGGCGGATACCTGACTGCCCAGATCGGCCCCAGACCTCGGGTTCCTCTACAGGGGACAACTACGAGTAGGGGAAGGCCCGGCCAGTCCCGTGGTGGACGCGGGCGCGGCAGCACTAGAGGCGCTTGCGCTGTGAGGAAGCCAACTCAGCTACCCTCACTTGCGCAGGAGCATTCCAGTCGCAAAGCCGCGCGGAATCCCCTGCTCCGGTCACCCAACTTACAGACAGACTAACAAACAGACACACAAACACACACATACTTACACTTACACGAACACATTAGACACTACACAAAAGCACTAATACCTACACGCACATAAATTCATATTAAAAAAAAAAAAAAAAAAAAAATGATTAAAGTAATACAAGTCAACTTGCGGCATGCAAAGGCCGCCACCGACATGCTCTGCCAGAAGTTCATTCGGGAGGAGCTCGATATCGCTTTAATCCAGGAGCCGTGGGTCCACGGAAACACGGTGATGGGCCTTGGATTGGCAGGTAACGTACTCTATTGTCACCATGGCCTTAGGCCCAGATCTTGCATCCTCTTCAGCAAGAGGATGAAATTTCTATGCATCTCTTCCCTATGTACAGATGACACAGTAGCTGCTTACATACAGGAGCCCCGTGGGAGCGGAGACAGACTAATGGTATGCTCCGCATACCTGCCTGGGAACGCTCCGGACCCCACTACACAGCTGTTATCACTAATGGACCATGTCGGAAAGCAGAAGAACCAGCTTATCATGAAGTGACTGCAACTCCCATCATACAAGTTGGGGTAGCACCGACACAAACTCCAGAGGTGAGAAACTCTTTGATTTCTTATTAACCAACCACCTCCTTATTTTGAATCAGGGCGTTAAGCCAACATTTATTACACCACTGAGACAGGAGGTTCTCGACATTACAGTATGTACGGGCCCTATACGGCACCGCACCGATAACTGGCATGTATCGGACGACAACTCCATGTCCGATCATTGTTACATTAGGTTTGACGTACACAACAGTATGCCAGGGCAAATAATTTCATACAGGAATCCCAAGGCCACCAACTGGGAAGCATTCAGGGAGGACCTGCAGTCAAACCTTACAACGATTAAAAAATCGGTTAGGACCGTGGAACATTTAGAGCAAACGGTAGGAGAGCTAGAGCTGGGCCTTAATGAGGCCTATCTCAGGAACTCTTAAAAAATCAAAAAGTAAGCGTAACGTACCTTGGTGGAGTGGTACTCTGGCGCGTCTTAGGAAAGAAACCCGAACTTTGTTTAACAGAGCCAAACGAGACGGGAACTGGGACGCCTACAGAACCGCCCTCACGACGTTCAATAAGGAGCTAAGGAAAGCCAAAAGACGCTCTTGGAGTAGGTTCTGTGAGGAAGTGAACAACACCTCGCAAACCTCAAAACTTTATAAGATAGTATCCAAAGCCCCTTGCTCCCATCCTAGCACTCTGAGGAGACCAGATGGCACCTACACAAAGACGGCGGAGGACACACTAAGGCTACTTGCCGAGGTGCACTTCCCCAACAGTATCCATCTGAACGTGAATGAAGCCTTCTCCCACACACCCATTAAAACCAGACCAACTTTAGACGACTGGAGAAGAGCTTCCATGATTTTCAAACCTGACCGAGTCAAATGGGCAATTGACAGCTTTAAGCCCTATAAGACTGGTGGCGAGGATAACATATTTCCGGCCCTTATCCAACAGGGCAAGGACATTATCCTCCCTGCGCTACTAAAGATATTTAGAGCGAGTTTTGCGTGGGGCTATATTCCAAGGGCATGGACAAAGGTAAGAGTCTCATATATACCCAAAGGTGGTGATCGAGACAAAGCTTTACCCAAGTCATATAGACCCATAAGCCTCACTTCTTTCATGCTTAAAACGATGGAGAAGGTGGTCAACCTTCACATAAGGGACACCTACCTCATTGAAAGGCCTCTGCATGAAAGACAACATGCCTACCAGAAGGGCAGATCTACTGAAACGGCGTTGATGGAGTTAGTAGATCGCATTGATAGAGCCATTGAGGATAAGGAGCTTGCACTATGTGCCTTCTTAGATATTGAAGGCGCGTTCGATAACACCTCAACCTGCTCTATTACAGACAGCCTGGCCTTAAGGAATATAGATTCAACTACTATAGAATGGATCAAGGCCACGCTCAACAACAGAATAGCGTCATCTACTATCATGGGCTCGACGATCAGGAGCAGGCTGACCCAAGGATGCCCTCAGGGGGGAGTATTGTCGCCACTGGAGTGGTCCCTGGTAGTGGATGAGCTCCTGGAAGAACTGAATGACAAAAGGTTCTACGCTCAAGGATACGCTGACGACCTAGCGATACTAGTGGTGGGCAAATGCGCATCGGTGGTCGCTGGGCTAATGCAATCAGCACTGAGAGTCGTCGAAAATTGGTGCATGAGGGTCAAGCTAACAGTCAACGCTGATAAGACGGTCTTGATACCTTTCACCAAAAAGAGGAAGTTGGAGGGACTAAAACCCCCAACACTCTTCGGGAAAACTATCACGTTTGCAAGTGAGGTCAAATACCTAGGAGTTATCCTGGATAAGGGACTCACTTGGAATAAGCACATCGAACACATCACAAAAAAGGCTAGATGTGCTCTGGGATCCTGTTGGAGACTTGTCAGCTCAAAATGGGGCCTTCGGCCGAAGGCAATGTTATGGCTTTACACAGCTGTAGTGAGACCGATGGCCACATACGGCTGCGTGGTGTGGTACAATAAGGCTCAACAGGTGAACTGCATTAAAACATTAAATAGTGTTCAGAGGCTAGCCTGTCTGATAATCACGGGTGCGCTTTCGTCCGCACCCACCGCTTCACTTGAGGCGCTGATGGACCTGACTCCTCTTCCTCTGCTTGTTCAGATGGAGGCCAGGAAGGCAGCTCTCAGAGTCATGGCGACGGGCAGGACGAAATGGACTTCCACCCTGTTGGGACGGCTGCAACAGTCTCTTCTTGAGTCACCGGTCATGGCCATGCCATCGGACGCCATGACCAAGGTGCACAGCTTCTCGAAGCTATACCAGGTTATCATACCTTCTAGGGAGGACTGGGATGGGAACGTCCCAATTACTGTCCACTCCAATGACATAGTATGGTTCACGGACGGATCCAGAAAGGACAACCGGGCGGGAGCCGGATTCTACGGAGGCATGCCACCAACGGGCAAATACGCTTGCTTGGGAGAATTTGCTACCGTGTTTCAGGCAGAGATCTTCGCCATAATTGGTTGTTCACTAGAGAGCCTAGAGATGGCCCTAGTCCATAAAAACATCCTTATCTTCTCTGACAGTCAAGCGGCGCTGAAAGCACTGACTGCAGCGGAAATTTCATCAAAATTAGTTCTGGACTGTGTTGAGAAACTGAACATGCTAGGACGCAACAACAGTATTCGTCTAGTATGGGTTCCGGGCCACAGCAGTATCCCCGGTAACGAAACCGCGGATGAGCTGGCTAGGCTGGGGGCCGAAAGTCTCATTTACGGGCCTGCGGAATATCTCCCAGTACTACCAACAGAGCACTTAAGGAATGGAGCCGCAGCCTAAGCATTAAGCAATGGGCTGCAATCCCGGGCCTTGTGCATTCCAAAGCGTTAATCCCAGGCTTTGACAAAAGACGTGCGGAATTAGCGCTTTCAATGAGTAGGGATCAATTAAGAATCCTTACCAGAACCCTAACTGGGCACTGCAAGCTCCACAAACACCTCAACAAAATAGGTGTCGGTGACAGAACGACTTGCAGATTCTGCGAGGAAAAGGACGAGACACCGCTCCACCTCCTCCTCGACTGTCCAGCACTTCAACAGAACAGAAACAGGTACCTTGGGCAGCACGAATACTCCACCACGGAGGAAATTCGTAGCACCAACCCCAACCATATCGTTCAGTTCATGAGCAGCATAGGCCTGGGGGAAGTACTATAACGCGAAGGAGTCACAATAGATCCACTTGGGTCGCAGTGACGATAGGGCAAGATTTTGACCTACCTTCGACAAAAAAAAAAAAAAAAAAAAAAAAACCATTTATACCATGTGTCAAATTAATTCGACTGATAAAATTAATACACTTTTTTTTCTTCTGGTTATAAACAAAAGTCATTTTATGGATTTAAGACTTAAATTGATACTCAAAACTCAAAAGTATCTATCGTTGATTTTTAATTTATTTGAAAACTTTGAATATCAATAATAAACCACTTAAAACAATCAAATTAAAAAGCGTCAACCCGGGCTGACGTGTCCCAAGCGAGTGTATGGCAGCTTGGGCTCGTTACCGCTCCTCTCTCACCCCGCACGATTGCTCTGTCTAGACGTGTCCGTTGGACAACTGTAAGTTCCATAGACTGTGATATTACTAGCATTATTGCCCGCGGCTTCGCCCGCGTGATATTAGATGTTAGACTTTCATTCCCTATTTTAGGCTCTTGGGGGTTGAATTTTGAAAAATCCTTTCTTAGTGGGTGTCTATGTCACGTGAAAGGTACGTAAAATACGTGTGCAAATTTCAAACTTCTAGCCCTAAGGATTTGGCCTGTGCGTTGATACATCAGTCAATCAGCTTTGCTTTTTATTATATTGGGTCATTACATATGAAATTGGTGTTTTGTAAAGGAACATACAGTCGTTTTTTTAAACTATATATTTATTTAATAAAATTTTATACCATTGCTATCTATGCACTTTTGCCATCTCATAGGTAGTCATTGATTCCTTTCCTAAAAAAAACCATTCGAACAGAAATCAATAAAATCTTTGAAGGCGCTTTGGACTGTCCCATCGGATTAAATTCTTTTTTTTTTGCAAGAAGTTATCCAAATCTCGAAAAAAATTGTAATCTGTTGGAGCAAGGTTCGGGGAGTATGGTGGATGTCTTAGAAATTCCAATTTAAGCTCCTCTAATTTGGTACTGTCACGTTGTGCAGTGTGTGGTCTAGCATTGTCCTGAAGCAGCAGTGGCCTAGAGCGAATGACCAACCTCGGTTGTTTAGCAGCTAGCTTTTCCATCATGATTTGCAGTTGCTGGCAAAAGACATCTGCCGTAATCGTCTAGCCAGATTTTAGAAAGCTGTAGTGAACGACATCGGCACTAGGCCACTGAACGCTCACAAGTAACTTTTTTGTATTTTCTTTTGCGACTCCGCCGCCATCACATCATTAATCCTTCGAGCCATATCTGCAGCACTGGTGCCACGGTGGAACTTGAACTCGAAAATAATATGATGTTTCAAGTTTTCCATTTTGTAAACAAAGTGTCGCAAAAAAACCAAAAGAGGAAAAAACAAATGAATTATGGTTTTCGAAAAACAAATGCAGGAGTAAATAGCGGTATAAATTTTAAATTGGAATTCCTAACCAAAGAAGATATATTTTAGATCAAAGTGGCCAGTACGACAAAACGCCAATTTCATATGGAAGGACCTAATATACTTAAATATAACTCAAAAAATAACCTAATATAACTCATATAATTATTATCATTTATAAATAAAAATAAATTTAAACCTTTTGTAAAACATACCTATATTTACATTATACATTTGTAAAAACCTAGATGTAATCTATATTTTGGTAGAAATGTGAAAAATAAAAAACTAAACTCATGAAGTTGCCGGTGTTTTTTTTTAACGTGTCTCCTTACTTTATTTACTGTGTTTATTGCAAACACGGCAGCATAGCACTCCATACTACCCGATCCACACTCATAATTTCATTACAAGTAAAAATGTTTAATACCCAACAAAATGGTTGCACGGGTCAATTAGTAATTAGCCTCTCGGGCGTCGGACTGTTAAAATTTCAAAAGCCGGGTGGTGTCAGCGGGTCCGGCGTCCGGCACTGAAGGCGTTCGCGCGGTTTCTCCGGTTCCGGTTTTTCAAGATTATATTAATCAATTGATTTTAAAACTATCGCATGTTATATATATTTAGAAAATAGAATAAATTCCTTATATGATGATGTAACTGGAATTTAAAAAAAACTTAACGAATAAAAGCAATCATGATGTGAACAAAAGAATTGTTTTTTTTTCGCAATTCTTCGTTTTTAAACTCAATAAAAAACATATTTAATTTGATTTTGCGTTAATTATATTCTGTGGATATATTGTTCATATTATTTAATAACAAAACAGGCCAATGTAAAAAAAAAATCCATGACCCCCCTTGAGCGTTACGCGGTATTATACGCCAGAAGGCACCCGCGCTTGTTTTTTCGATTTTTATTATTGAATTGTTAGTAAAACCTGGGCACATTATACATTTTTAGAAATTAGAAGAATCGTTCTACACAATGAAAAAAAAAAATTTAAATAAATATAAACTACATAATGCAAAATATCAAACATGATTTCACTGGAAATGAATTTTTTAATGTTGGTTTTTGAAGCTAAATTATGACGAAAATTTATATCACATGCATACGAAAGTTTTTATTTAATTAAATAAATACGTGTTCAAATAACGATATATATAAAAAAATTCGTGATTTGTGCACAAAATTAAACAAACATCAATGATTAGTAGAGTGGAGTGAAATTGGTGTCAAATTTCTTTACTCTGAGACAAACAATTATTTATTTTATTATTGAGTACAACAGCAAAGACAAAAAACTATAACAGCTTTGTTTTATCCAAGTACTAAGTAAATAAATTTCAATCACAGATAAAAATCCAGATATTTATAAATGAGAATAAACAGAAAATATAGCAATAAAAATGGGCAAATGTGCCGGCCGACGCAAAACGGGGTGGTTTTTATTTGTATTTATGTGCCGCGCGACGCCCTAGCGGTTAAGTATTTAAAAATAACTTACTTGACTGGTTTTGTCTTCATCCAACCAGGAATAGCAAGACCATCCTTAAGTTCTGGATCGGGGGAGGCCATTTTGTCAACAATATCCTTTTCAACGAATTAACTTTACAACAAATCAAATCACAGGAAAAACTATTTTGATAAAAATATTGAATTGATAAAAGAAAACTGATACACAACTCTTCAGTACAAATGTTAATAATATTATGAAACAAAACTTGAAGTATTTTGTTTGATTATCTTTAGCAGTACTGATAAGATTATTTTCATTGCCAACTTTAAAATATATAAAATATGCTATTATTTAAATTATATTATAGTATTATTCAAATATTTTAAATTCAAGAAGCCCGTTGAGAAGCTGATGATTTAAAGTTGCAAAAAGAAAACATCTGAAACAAAACAAAATATTTCATGTAAAAAAAACCATTATTGCAAATAATTCTATTAAATTGTATTATTGCAAAATCTAGATTAACCACATAGGAATAATAAACAAACATATTGTACAATAATTACTAAAAATGTAGAGGAAATAAATAAAGAAATAAGTTCAATTTAAGTCCTATTTTTTAATATTATACATCTATGTATATAACATAGAACATAATATTTTCTAAATAATTAATATCTGAATTTATAAAGAAAGAATAATGCAGAGGAATTACATGCCTTGGCTAGAATTTAGAATCATGCCCCACATTTATCCTATAAGTAGGTTTATGGTAATTTTACGGCTGAAAGGTCTTCTAATTACGAATTAATTCCGCAACTTCTCAAAACGATACGATCCGTAGTTTTCGAGATAAAAAATATTTAAAATTCGAAAAATTCTATAGAAATTCGGCCATGTTGACGTTTCTTCGATGTTCCGTTTTACATTGCCTGCTGTCAAATATTTTAACTTTACATAAAAGCTGATAAATAAGTAATAAATATCCTTCGTTTTATTTAATTTGTATCACAGTAATAATATTTTGAATCAGAAATATTTTTATGATACATTTTATGAAAATATTTAAATTATTTAAAGAGCTGCCGTGTATATGCCTTAGACGAAAAAGCGTCAATTTGGGTTGGATTTTATAACGAGTCGCCTAAATTTGAGAGTATTGATGGCGTACGGGGCTTAAGGGAGTTAGTCTTAAACCCCCCAAAGAAATTTTGGCTGCCGGAGTTGCGTCTAAATATTTTAAAACAATTTTCAAAAATTCTTAAATATTATTGCAATTATGCAAAACGGAACGTAATCTTTATGCTGAAGTACA
This sequence comes from Glaucopsyche alexis, assembly GCA_905404095.1. NCBI lineage: Eukaryota > Metazoa > Arthropoda > Insecta > Lepidoptera > Lycaenidae > Glaucopsyche > Glaucopsyche alexis. Next base: position 15,199,608 of record FR990059.1, read on the forward strand.
AGGGGATGAGCCAAGATCTTTTCTTTATCGCTTATTTAAAGAATCGCCGATCAAAATGTATGGAATTGAAATTTGGAAAAAGAAAATACAATCGAGGTAATTATATTTTATATAAGTATTATAATGTGATATAGGAAATGTATGAGAACAGTATATAATTCTTAGGTAATTAATAGCAATGTATTACTCCGAGTTGGCCCAATACGACTTCATTGGGTTAGGTTAGATGGCTAAGGCGGGAGCGTAGCGCAGCGAAGCTACCGCCTTAGCCATCGTGGTTATTTTTTTGTAAACCACCCAGAAGTAGGAGCCCCGCGTCGACTCATAATTGAAGCCAATTGTTATTGAGGACCATTGGGTTCTAGGTATGATTGAGGATGGATCTGAAGATTTGAGGTTGGAAGTGTGTCCAGACAATATTCGCTCCTCTGAGGTTTTGGTGCCACTTATATTAAAGAATGTGGAAATTGGCACCACCATCCACACTGATTCTTGGAAAGCATATGATTGCTTGTCAGAACATGGCTACATACACAAAAAAGTCAACCACTTGAATCGTGACAACCCATTCATAGCTGAAGATGGGACTCATACTCAACGAATTGAGTCCCAGTGAAGGGAAGATGTCCCAGATGAAAGTGTTATATTTAAGCCCGGAGGCGCGGAGGGAGAGCAGCCCCCACCTGCCGTAATGGAACGCAGTAACGCAGTCGAGAAAGCCGGAGCTGCCTAAGGCGAGTGTTGGTTTCTGCGTTTTGTTACGCTAGGGCGAAGGGGTTGCATTTCCCGCAGCGCCGGAGACGTGACAGACTGACAATGTCCCAAAAACGAATCTATCAACCCGACTCCACGTAGTACTTGTCTGTCAACCCCTAGAGTGTTATATTTAAGCCCGGAGGCGCGGAGGGAGAGCAGCCCCCGCCCGCTGTAACGAAACGGAGAAACCAGGACTCGCCGTGGCGGCGGAGGCTGGTCGCCGAAGGCGACCAGAAAGCCGGAGCTGCTTAAGGCGAGTGTTGGTTTCTGCGTTTTGTTACGCTAGGGCGAAGGGGTTGCATTTCCCGCAGCGCCGGAGACGTGACAGACTGACAATGTCCCAAAAACGAATCTATCAACCCGACTCCACGTAGTACTTGTCTGTCAACCCCTAGAGTGTTATATTTAAGCCCGGAGGCGCGGAGGGAGAGCAGCCCCCGCCCGCTGTAACGAAACGGAGAAACCAGGACTCGCCGTGGCGGCGGAGGCTGGTCGCCGAAGGCGACCAGAAAGCCGGAGCTGCCTAAGGCGAGTGTTGGTTTCTGCGTTTTGTTACGCTAGGGCGAAGGGGCTGCATTTCCCGCAGCGCCGGAGACGTGACAGACTGACATTGACCCAAAACCGTCCCAAACAGTAAATATCATCTAAGCCGTGAGTCCCCTGAGGAGGGGGGAGTGGTAAGGAGGAGTCCGAAAAACCCCCCAACCTCCTTCTTCCACCGCACCTCTGACATAAAGTCTCGTAAACATCCTTTAAAACAGTTATAACCTCAAAACTTTAATCATTTATAACTTCTAAACCGGTGGTTTCCTAGAGGGGGGAGTGGTACGGGGGGGTTTGCCTCCCTCCCCCCCTCCCCCCTCACCCCCCCTCCCCCCCTAAAAAAGGGGGCATAGTCCTAAATTTTTACCCATGCCTTTAAATCTGTGCTTTAAATACAATTGTCGACTGTGTAAGCTTTACCTATTTGTAAAACAAATAATAATCTCATAGCTCATAGTATATTTACAGCATCTCATCTGCATTCTTTAAAATAAACATAATATTGTGAAGTTTCCAGTATATTCGCAAACAACAATAAATAAAATATAGCACCAAGCATGGTCTACTTATTGCAAAACTCGTCTGACTCTCGAAGCGAATAGGATTCACTAAAAAATAACACTTTATAGATACTATATAAATTGAATTTTCTTTACTTACAGTTTCAATTAAAAGGGGCAAAATTATATAAACCATCGTCGACCAAATTATCACAAGCCCAAGCTTTATGAATTATTTGAAAAAGAAAACGCAGCAAATTGCAAAACTACGCCACTACGCTTGTGTCACTGTCATTTTGACACCTCACAACAGATTTTTTTTTAATTTATTGTGAGCTGGATGCTGAGTGCTGACAATGGACCTAGTATAACAACAGGACCGAGAACTGTGAGCAAAAAAACGAGCCGAGCGAGAGGTTGGAAGAGAGGCCGTGTGTCCCTTTCTAGTAGGGTGACAATAATATTTTCTGCTGTGGCAAACTGCAAAGCTGTGTGAGACAAATTTTGAAACACTGAATGACATACAGCTGAGGCTTTAAAAGTCGACTAGATTGAATAGTGTAAAATCAAGAAGGTTTGAAGTGACGGCTGCATTAATATGTAAAAGATTTTTATGTAATTCTCTGCCTTACTTAAACACTATTGAGCCATTTTTGTCGCATTTCTTCATTGTTGGGAAATCTATAAAAACTGTATTAAATTATCATTAAAGGCCTTACTCGACTTCACACGTTTTTTTCTCAGTACTTACTACGATTCTAGGCGAGTCGCTACTGACTAGTTTATAACAAAACGTAGTACAATAATTATAACTCTTAATAACGTCAGTTGCTTTAATGTTAACACTTTTATACTAGAATAACTAGATTAACGTTAACAATTAACTTACTAATGTTACTAATAAACGAAATATTGCAACCAGCATAACTTTTACTTCGACAAGAATATACACAACAATTTTTCACCATTTTGACTGTTAAATCATCAAATAAATGATAAAAACATAGTTACGGAGATACATGAAGTAAGAAATAAAAACTATTTTCAATTTTAATATTATCCGGTGTTCAGCATAAAATATGTGTAATGGCGTATCTATTGTCTTGCGAATGATACCATCTAATAAAAAAAGAAGGAAAAGGATTTAATGTAAACTGCATTTTTATTTAGTATTATATGACTATTTCTAACTTTTTTAATTAGAATATGATATAGTTATAAACAATTGTTAAAATAATAATAAAGTACACTCGTTTTATCTAAGATTTTTCAAGTTACTTTTTATAAATATCAACATTTTTCTGGTTGGCAACATGCAAGAACGAGACACACAGCCTCGCTTCTGGCTTTCTCGCTCGGCTCGGATTTGCCTCTATGATACGTGCATTGTGAAATACACTCTATTACCAAGGTAATACAGTTCCTTTTAGCAATTACAAAATTCGGAGTCTTCTATCCATGGTGCTGACTCCTTTGCTCTGGCAGCAGACATGAGACAATAATGTCACCATTTGGTCACCACTCACCAGTCAACTGGACCTACCAAAAAAAATTATACCTACTCAACCTAGAACTATTGTTACTATGATATTAGGTGTTGTAAATATTTTTTTTTGCAGTGATAAAAAATACCTCTTTTTAGTATAATACATCTATACAACATAATATATACAATACGGCCGATGTATCTAGGCGAGTCTGAACTTCGCGCAGAAGGTTGCACAATAACTGTTTCTAAGTGTTTTCGTATTTATTTTATTTGTACTGATTGGTCAACTGTATTAAAGGGAAATTTAATTAGTACATAGGTATATAAAAATAATACAATAACTGTTTTTTTCACGAGTTTTACATGCGCTAAAGTTCGCAGAGCCTATGTTCAGACTATAGTTGCAAAACTTCTGAAAAATTCCGAATAATTCCGGAATACTTCTAGGAAAGTTTCTTTAAATTTGAATTATTCAAAATGAATTTAATTAAGATTTTTATTTTTGCTGAAAAATCGTATTTTGCATCAATCGCCGCTGCCACACGAGCGAGACGGCGGCGCGGCGCGGGAGGGAGATGCTCCCCGGAGAAGTTTTCCCCCGCGCGAGAAAGATTCGTACCCCGCAATCACCCACCAATCGAATGTTTCCGTGGAATGTTTCCGTGGAATATTTCGCCGGAATAATTCAATGGTAATATATACCTACGTGTTTGTTTATGGTGTATGGTGGTTGAATGAATTATTTGTTCAGTGGCACATACGTAAGTAAAATATAAATGTTTATTTTATTATAAATGGGATTGATTAAGTATATAATGTTGATATTTTTTTGTATGTACAATAGCTCTGTACGCATCGATTTTGATGCAGTTTTCAGAACAATATTATTGAGTACCTACTATAGGTATACGTGACATAAAAAAATGTTGAAATAAATAATGTTTAAATAAGTAAAAAGATGGAACCGTGTACCTAGCTCGAATTAGAATATGTATTCCAATATCTATACTAATATTATAAAGCTGAAGAGTTTGTTTGTTTGTTTGTTTGTTTGAACGCGCTAATCTCAGGAACTACTGTTACGAATTGAAAAATTCTTTGTGTTGGATAGTCCATTTATCGAGGAAGGCTTTAGGCTATATAGCATCATGCTAAACTCAATACCAGCGGAGCAACAATCAAGAATGTTACAAAATCGGGGGTATTTTTCCTTTTGAGAGCTTTCGCTACGTACGCTGCGGAAACGGTTAAAGTTTCGCTAAAATAATGTATGGCAGAATTGTTCCCCTGTAAAAGTTCTAAAAAAAAGTCCGCGACAGTATATGTCTATCTTTTAAGGTTGGCTCACTATAACCTTTTTAAAGCCCACTATAACCTTTTAAAGTGTTTTCATAAAGATTATATTAATCCTTATCCAAGTAAATACGTTATTCATTACAAGCATTTAATCTAGAAGAAATTTTCCGTTTACATCATTTGATTTCAAAGAGTATTTTAGAAGATATCGCAGTAATAAAATAATCATGCGCGCTATAGTACGGCGCATGGCGCGGGCGGGCAGTCGTGACCGTGAGGTGGAAGCGCTTCTCCTTCTACGTAAATGAAGTCGCGGGTAAATTTTAGCGATATCCCAAAGTAACTATTCCACGCGGACAAAGTCGCGGGGAAAAGCTAGTATCAAGATAAAATTATTGACAATATAAGTCAAAGTATTAATTCACTTTTTAAACTGTTCTACAATACAGAGGTTTTATTAATTGGACTTTTGTAGATACCAATAGAACCAACTTCAATGAAGCGGAACACCTCAATTGACCTCAAACCACCACCAAGCGAAGACTTTATTGAAGAGGTGCTCTGACGACTTTATTAAATGATGCGACGTGCAATCAAGTCACAACCATAAACTCAAATATACCTACCGCTCACAACACAACTGAAGATAAACCCCCTTACTAATAAACGCTGTATAAGCTTTGAATAGTTACACAGTGTTTTGTCTTCTTCTATCGAATTAAAAATGTCACTTGTGTGATGTGAACAAAACACTGTATAGTCTATTCAAAGCTTATACAGCGTTTTAATAAAGTTGTAAAGTTGGAAGTTGTAAACTAATACCCCCTTACATTAGGTAAGGGGGTATTAGTTTACAACTTCCAAGCGCAATTTTTCTCGTTTTTTTTGAGTTGAAATATTCCCAAAGTTTCGGAATATTTCGGAATACTTCCGAAGTATTCGACGGGAATGATTCGGAATTTTTCCCGCCAGCATCTATAGTTCAGACCCGTCAAGATACAGCGGCCGTAGTGTACATAGGCCATTTTGCATAAAATTAGTGTCTGGTGAAAAAAAAAATATTTATCGTGTTTTTTTTGTTTTAAATAAACACTCAGATTTTCGATTATGAAATAAACAGCAAGGCATCGATTGAAGACAAAATCATTAATTAATATTAATCAGTATAAAATTGGTAAACTATTATCCATTAGATGTTATAAGGTGTACCAGAATCTCATGGCAAATAGGGAAATAAAATTTTGTAGTGTGCAATACTGGGGAAATTGAATTAAACGATCTTGATACTGGTTAATTTTTAATTATGTCTTTAGTATTATTGAACATGAATATTGAATATGAACATTATAATAAGACTGTGTGAAGAATGTTCGGTGTATAATATAGAAAACTAGCTTTTGCCCGCGGCTTCGCCCGCGTGGAATAGTGTTCTTGGAGAAAAAACTACTTCGGCGAATAACTCTCTACCTACTTACAGCAATATACTTCTGATACAATATTGAAAATGTTTTTAGGTTTGCCTAATGCAAATTGTTAAAAATGGGACCCTATCACCTCGACACGACATGCACGACCACTTGATAATATACTTACATAATATTATATTTATCGCACTTGAATATAAGTTTTACCATAATCTTAAAGACTAAATACTTAAAGACTATTATTTTAAAAACTCGCATCTAAATCCGTTGCGTAGATTTAAAGATCTAAGCATATAAGATTAAGCATACAATATACTATACCTACATAGGGACAGACAGATAAAGCGACTTGTTTTATACTATGTACTATGTAGTAAGTAAAGTTATTTGACATTCCAACAAAACTGACAAACCACCTCTGGATATTCCATAAGAATTAAGAACTGCAGTTACTATTATGTATTCTGTGCTGCAGTTCAAAATATTCGTGAACCTCTTTATACTGTATACGTCCCGCGTTTTCGATAGCGCGATGTAGAAACGCGAGAGCCCGCGCCGCGCAGCAACACTATATCCCTGCATTTTAAATCTGTAATATCTTCGAAAATATTCATTTAAATTACATGCCGTAAAGGGCAGTATTGATCTATCTTAAATGCACAATGTATTTAAGGTACTTAATTGGATAAGGGTTAATACTGTATTGCTTAAATCGCTTTGTAAATAAGCTATTTAATTAAAATCAAAGTAAAGGATAAAAAAATGGTTATTGTGGGTTATCCCTAAGAGATAGACATATGCCATCGTGGACTTTTTTGTAAGCTTTTTAAAGATGAATACAACTGTAGTATGTACATAATTTTGATCTATCTCATAGTGTTCAGCCAGCATTTTCAATGTAAGCGCAAAATATGTGATTTTTTAGGACTTTAGAAACCTCTAAAATTATTTGTGTACCTTTACTATGTTATGCATGTTATATACCTAAAAACCTTCCCGTTAAAACACTCTATCTGTTAAAAAAACGGCATCAAAATCCGTTGCGTAGTTTTAAAGATTTAAGCATACATAGGGGACAGACAAAAAATGGACTTTGTTTTATACTATGTAATGATAATGATATTTCATGAAAAATAAATCAATCGTGAATTACTTTATATACTTATTTATTACGAATAACATACAATTAAATTGGCAACAGTTTATTTAATGTTGTAATTTCCTTCCGAACTGTATAGAACTCGTTTACTTTATTAATAATCAACTATAAATCGAAACTGTCTTATGTTGATTTTATAGCTGTTGGTATTAGCTATAGGATTCGGCAATTCAAACAACTGTTTTTGTCACTTATTATCTTATATTCACTTTTACAAGTAGTGCAGTAATAACAATCGGAATGTGAATACAAAATGGCGCAGCGCATATACCGGCGCGCGCGTTCAACGATTTCTTATTATTAGTACTTTCCAGGCTGCGCGCTCGCGGCGAACTAATGGCCGCCGTCCAATGAAACCTTACGAAAGCGAGCGGGCGGCCTCCGGACTCTACCGCTTCGGCTAATGGTGTTGCCAGCCATTATATTGCGCGCTATATCCTCCCCCTCCAAGTCTGCAGAGGACACAGAGGCAGACTTGGCACTTACGGTTCTACGCGGTCTACCCCTCTTTCGATCATGTACGATAGCTTCCGTAGTACCTTTATATGACGACAGGAGACTGGCGTGATACTTTCCGCGGCGTTGATTATCCCTATCTACTACTTCGTAAGTCGTCGGAGAAATTACTTTACTTATCCGATACGGACCCTCGCGGCGTGGAGCAAACTTGCTCGAAAAACCCTTCGTCGCCTGACTCAGACGGTGCCCCTCTACGAGTACGAGGTCATCCTTCTGATAATTAGGTCCAGGTCGACGGCTCCTGTCGACACCATCTTTCCTCAAATCTTGCTGATGCTCAATTCTCCATTTGACTTCTTGCAGGCGTTCTACAAAAGTTCGCAAATATGGAGTAATTTCAGGTACGTAATTATCCTGTTCTATGATTTGACGCAGATCATTTGCTATATCTATTGGTGACCGAAATTCTCTAGCAAAGGTAAGAAAAGCAGCTGTATGTCCTGTACCATGATTCGGCGAGGTGTTCAACGCAAAACGAACAGATGGAAGCACCTCAGGCCATTTATTATGCTCTGGATCTATGAGTATCGACAACATCTGCTTTAATTCCCGGTTCTTCCGCTCGGCGGGATTAGACTCCGGATGATAGACTGGGGTTAAATTTTGTTTAATTCCCATCACATGCATTACCTTTTGCATAACGGCGGAGACAAACTGTACTCCGTTGTCTGAAATAATTCGACGGGGAAAGCCGTAACGTAGAAAAATTTCTTCAACTAATACCTTCGCACAACTTTCTGCAGTAGCATCTACAAGAGGATATAATTCGGTCCATCTACTGGCGGTATCTTCTATAAGAAAAATCCATCTCTCGCCTTTATCTCCTTTAGGTAAAGGACCAAACAAGTCCATCGCGAGGACTTCAAAACGTTGTTGCGGAACAGGAGTTTGCAGTAAACCCGCTGGCTTTAGGTTAGTTGGTTTGAATTTCATACATAGATCACAATCTTTAATATACCTTGCTACGTACTGCCGCATATTAGAAAAATAATATCTTTCCTTGATTTTCTTTAGGGTGCGCTCCAGGCCTAAATGACCTGCTGTGGGTGCATCATGCAGTTCCTTCATAATTTCTGCACGCATGGACTCTGGGACGACCAGCTGGGGCTCCTCAGAGTCTCCCATCGGATCAAAACGGAACAGCACTCCTCGATTCAAATAGTAACCTCTATCTGTCCAACGAGCAACATCATGTTCGTTCTCGAAGTCGTCCAGTATTTTTTTTATTTCAGGATCCTCCAATTGGGCTACGCGTATTTCTTCGGAACTTCGGTGAGGTAAGTCGACTGCAATAGGACAAATATTATATGAAGAGTTCTCATCCATCGGTGGACGGCACACGGGACGGCTAAGGGTGTCAGCGATCACATTAGCCTTTCCCGGGGTATACTCTATATCTAAGTTAAAACTTTGAATTTTCAAGGCCCATCGGGCTAAACGTCCACTTGGCGTTTTTAAAGTGAGCAGTCACTTCAACGGCTGATGATCTGTAGCAATATGTATACGTGCTCCTTCCAGGTAACCACGAAAACGTTCAAGAGCCCATACAACTGCCAACGCCTCTCTCTCTGTCGTCGAATAATTTCGCTCAGCGGCAGATAATAATCTACTGGCATATTCTATAGGTCTCTCTGATTTTGGATCAAGCCCCTGCAGAAGTACAGCACCTAGAGCATAGGCGCTGGCATCGGTGCGCAGCACAAACGGCTTTTCAAAATCTGGCTGTATTAGTATTGGACTAGAGGTAAGTCTCAGCTTCAGATCTTCAAATGCGCGAGCTTCATCTTCTTTCCATTTCCAGGGTCTATTTTTCTTAGTAAGGTCCGTCAGGGCTCGAGCAACTTCTGAAAACTGGGGAATAAACTTACGAAACCATGAACAGGTTTGCAGAAAGCATTTCAGCTCCTTAACGTTACTAGGAGGCTCCATCTTTGTCACGGCCAGGACCTTATTGGGATCAGGTTCAATGCCCTGCGTAGTAATCACGTGTCCCAAGTAGGTAACCTTTTCTCTAGCGAAATTACATTTTTCTCTATTGGCCCTTAACTTAAATTGGCGCAGACGCTCAAACACCTGATCTAAATCCCTTAAATGTTTTTCAAAATTGTCCGAAATTACTAAAATGTCATCTAAATATATTACTACCGAAATATCCTTAAGACCAGATCGAAAACGGTCCATTAGTCTTTGGAACGTTGCCGGAGAATTCTTTAGGCCGAATGGCATACGTCGAAATTGAAATGTTCCAAACGGCGACACAAAGGCTGTCTTGTGCCTATCCTCTGGGGCCACGTTTACGTTCCAGTATCCAGATTTTAAATCGATCGTAGACATCACACAACTACTTTTTGTGGAAGAGAGGATCTCATCAATTAGAGGCAGCGGATATTTATCTGTTCGCGTTACTGCATTTAATTTTCTATAGTCCACACAAAATCGCATTTCTCCATTCTTTTTGGGTACTAAGACTATAGGTGAAGTCCATTCAGACTCTGCTTCCTCTATAACTCCTTCTTCTAACATTTTATCTATTTCAGCCCTAATTATCTCCTTCTTAGCGGGCGTCACCCGATAAGGCCGCGATGAGATGGGCTCGGCGTTTCCAGTATCAATTTTGTGTGTTGCAAATGGGGTTGGCTCTCCCCCTGCATTGAAAATATCCTCATTGTTATGAAGGAATTCTGATAATTTAACTTTATCAGCATCTGAAAGAAAAACTCCCTCGCACTGGCGGAGGTGCACCGCAGAACTAACGGTTACATAATTCTCATGTTCATACTCTAATTTATAATAACCTGAACTTCGTAATGAATAACGATTTTTATGAAAATCTAGTATCAAGCCAGTGTCCTGGATAAAATCGATACCTAAAAGTGATTCTGTCGCGCCGGGTAATACCATAAACTTGGTTGGCACCACCATTCCCTTTACGGTTACATCAATTACAGCGGTTTCTATCACTTGTACACGCTTTGTACCATCGGCAAATTTTAACTCAGTCTCTACACTTTTAAACATTTGATTATTATTTCTTAACACCTTTGTCAAGCTTTCACTGGCCACTGACTGTTTTGCACCCGTGTCTAACAACGCGGTGCCTTCATCACCGTATACTTCGATCTTTAAGATCGGTCTCACACGCGGTTTTAATTTACACAAATCAACTGCCGTCACTGACGCGAATGCCGAACGGGATGTCGTTGCAGATTGAGAACGTCTTTCCTTACAGACCTCGCAGTTAGACCGAATAACTCCTGGCGCACCGCATCCGTAACATATTAGAGACGGGCGTGTATTCGATGGCTCGGAAACTGGTACAGCTTTGTCGGTCTCGGCATCGGTGGGCTTTTTATTCATAAGCCTCCTACAATTTTCTTTACTGTGGCCATACATTTTACAAAAAGAACAGCGCGGTCTTGGCCTATTATATAACTGCAGCTTGTCCATAGCTGTATCCGCTGAAAGCGCTCTAGAAGTAGACGGTAAACTTTCTCGTACTACTGGGCCACCAGCTGTAGTTGGTGCAAAATTCTTTGAACGTGTTGGAGGACATACCTCTTCCAAGATGTCTTCCACCAGGCGCGCCTGCTGTAGCAGCTGGGCGAACGTGGCGACAGTGCTTCTAGGTATTCTCTCCCGGAGGCGTCTATGGAGTAGTCCATACACCATATCCAGCTGCACTGGATTTTCAGCCAGCGTTCCAGTAGGGAGCTGAGCAAACAGCGATCTTATACGGCAAATAAAAACATCCGTCCTCTCTTCACCCTGTTCTCGACTAAATATTTGACGATATATTTTATGAGGGGGAAGGCGTGGTCCAAAAGTTTGGCGTAGTAACTGTAAGGCCTCCTCCCAGGTAGTGGCTGAATGTCTCACCCCGTGCCACCAGGTTGCTGCAAAATCTGTGAGCAACATGGGTAGCCCTCTCCAAGCAATATCATCCTGGACGCCCACACAGTCTTTATATACACAAATAGCGTCTATGAATGCAACTACGTCCCCCTTTCCATCAAATCTTGCTGTACAATTAGCTAAATTACTCACGGTATGTGATGCACACGACGCAGTCTCCACTGGCTGCTGCGGCCGTAATGATTCCAATAAAAACCTGAATTGATCATTGGACATCACAACTGATGATGATGATTGTGGCGAGGAGACGGGCGGAGCACGCCCATGCTGCGGCATCGGTTGGTAGACGGGCGACTCACGCCCGGGAACCGGCGGCGATGACGGGTCCGACGTGCCGGCGGACTGGTCCAGTCCGGTCAACAGCAGCGGGGACTCTCGGTCACTTCCGGCGGCCTGCATATTTTGTTGCTGGCCCGCCCGCGTAACTACCATTTTCCACAAACACTAACTATAGTTTACAAAAGTTCTCACTAGTTCGAAACAACGAAGCTAGGTAAAACACAAGTCTATTACAACGTCTTTGTTTGTTTATAACACTTTTCACTAGTTCGAAACAACGAAGCTAGGTAAAAACAAGAACACTAGTCTATTATTACGTCTTTGTTCGTTTACAACACTTTTCACTAGTTCGAAACAACGAAGCTAGGTAAACACAAGAACACACGTCTATTATAACGTATTTGTGCGTTTATAACACTTTTTACTAGTTCGAAACAACGAAGCTAGGTAAAAACAAGAACACAAGTCTATTATAACTACTTGAAAAACGAAGTCGCTCACTCGACGCGCCGATGTATTTTCGCGGCGGCAAAATCGGCGGCGGAGGCGGCGCGGCGCTCACATCTAGTTCGAAACAACGAAGCTAGGTATACTATATCACTATTCGCGCGAAAGAAAAAACGTTGCATGAACCCCGAATCTGTTTCTGCCACACGTTGGGACGCCAGTTATAGCTGTTGGTATTAGCTATAGGATTCGGCAATTCAAACAACTGTTTTTGTCACTTATTATCTTATATTCACTTTTACAAGTAGTGCAGTAATAACAATCGGAATGTGAATACAAAATGGCGCAGCGCATATACCGGCGCGCGCGTTCAACGATTTCTTATTATTAGTACTTTCCAGGCTGCGCGCTCGCGGCGAACTAATGGCCGCCATCCAATGAAACCTTACGAAAGCGAGCGGGCGGCCTCCGGACTCTACCGCTTCGGCTAATGGTATTGCCAGCCATTATATTGCGCGCTATAATTTTCTTTTTTCCTCCTCTCCTCCTTTTACCAGGCATGGAAAACAAACCATCATTCGATGTGCCATCAGCTACGATTCACCTTATAGTAGTACTGGAAACACATTTAAAGAAGTCACAATAATTACCTAAGAAAATATAAAAAAAACTAAAAGTATCAAAACAACTCACTCTAACTTACCGGTCAACTCTACCACAAGCTTTAAATTATAAGATTGAGTTCGATTTACACCTTCTTCTTTCTGTATTTTACTATAGACATAGAAAACAATATTTCTCGCTTGAGACCGAATTGCCTTTTTGGATATTTTCACAAAAACAGGGCAGGAAAGCTCCTGACGTCACAGCTTGTTAGAGAGAGAACGTAAATTGGTCAATACTTGTGAAGAAACGAGACAAAAATGTTATGTTTTGTCCCTTTCGCTGTAACCGGGTTTTTGGCACAAAGCTGTCAAATTTGACATTCTTGTGCCAAACAAATGACTGTGAAGATTGAGGTTTCGTTTTAATTGAACTCTTTTGTGTTTTTTGGAGTGTTTTATGTTATATACTCTTTTGAGATAGAGACTCTGTGTAGTTTTAAGTATTTTAACAATGTGTGGATGCAGTATTTTGAGGTGCAAAAGTCGCAGCGAACGAAAATGTGCTGCCGTAACTTTTCACTCGTAATTAGCTATAGCTCGTGTTTTTTTAGTTTGTGATTGCTTAAAACATAAGAATGATGATATATGGATGTAAATACAGTCATATTTTCCATAGAAAGTGAGATGAAATCAGTATTTTTTACATAATTCGAAACATATTCTAAAAATATATTTGTCTTAGTGTTGCTATTTAATTTAGTACCAAAATATACTGACTTAAAGTTCTTTCGGTAAAAATTTAGTATAATATCCCACGATTCCACGATTTGGGGAGGAGGGAGTTAAGAGGGAAGGGGAGGGGGAGGGTTGAACCCCCACTCCCCTCATCAGGAAACCCACAGTTACTGAGATATTAGTGGTTTAAGTTTTGGGGTTATAAACTAAACGACTAGTTTAGTTGTAATTTGGAGTGGTAAACATAGTTGAGTAATAGGGTGACAGCTAACCCTAACCGGAAACCTCACTAAATATAAATTTTGGATACATAGGTAATTAATCAAAGAACAAATTTTCCATCTTTTTGCTAAAAAGTGGCCCCGTGCGAGTTTCTTACGCCGGTTCTTCTCGACGGGCCAGTTTCTTATTGATATATGTATTTTAACTGTTTAACTTTTTAAGTGTGTTGAAGTGAATGAAGAATGTTTGAAACATCTACTTAAATAAAAAACTATTGACTTTTTTGACATTGTTTAATTTTTATATTAAGAGAAATACCTACCCTACCTAACAGTATTAATAGTAAGACTTTTTGTTAGCTTATGCTTGGTCTACTTCAGAAAAAGTCAAAATCACCATATGTGTCCATAGAAATTGCCTCAATTCCTCATAGATCTCATCATCAGGTCACTACTTTTTTGAATGAAAACAGTACTAACTTGGGATTTACATAAAAATGAAAGAGTAAACCTGAACGTTTTCACGTTAAAACTACTGAACTGATTATCATGAAATATGGCCCAGATATAAATTAGACCACGGGAAAGGACGTAGGCTACTTTTTATCGCGAAAAAATGTACGGTTCCTGTATAACGATACTTTATTTACGCTTTCACGTAAGTATTACTAAACCGATTATGATGAAATTTGGCACAGAGTGGAGTTGGAGTAGACCATGGGGAAGGACATAGGCTACTTTATATCACGGGATATATACCCGTGGATTACCTGTGCTTACGCGGTCGTAATGGGCGCGGGCTGGACCTTTTTTTTTTAAATATTGGAAAAGGTGTATGTTGTAGGAGTAGGTGTAGGAGCAGGTGTAGGCGTAGGTGTCTGAGTGGGTGTAGGAGTATGGGTAGGAGTAGGTGTATGAGTTAATGTACGAGTAGGTGTTGGAGTAAGAGTAGGAGTAGGAACAGGAGTAGGTGTAGGAGCAGTTGTAGTCATTTATTCATTCCAGTTCATATTTAAGACAGAACAACGTCTGTCGGGGTCAGCTAGTAATATATAATATAGCTAGCTGTCTCGACACACGTTGTTCTGTCATAAACATGAACTGGAATGAATAAATGATTTTACCTATAATGCATCCCACGTCCTAGTCCTACACCTACAACCTACACCTTTTTCATTATTTCTCAGTGCGTAAGCCTTCCCTGAACTTCCACAATTATTTTCAATTTAAATCAAAATGAGCCAAATCGATCCAGCCGTTCTCGAGTTTTGAGTCCCTCGTGAACGGAATAAAAAGTATCCTATGTCCTTCTCCTGGTTTCAAGATAGCCCACCAATTTTCAGCCAAATCGGTTCAGCCGTTCTTGAGTTATAAATATTTTTACCACGTTCATAATATTTTGTTAATTTAACTATTACTCTCGGTCTTGGCCTAGAGTTAACTTATTAATAGGTCTCGATCTAGACTGAGAATCCAGGTACGATCGTACTCTAATCGCATGTTTTCTTATAACCTCTGACTCATAAAAAATAACTAGAACAATTTAATCGCCAGTATGAAAATATTAAAATTTACTTATTTTAATAATGAGTGGTGCAGGGAAAAACTCGCTCTACGATCCTTATTTATTACTGACTACGACGAGAAAACTTACGTGTACATCCTAAGATCAAGACAAAAATACTACAATTGAAGGCTATGTTTGTACATGGCAACACATAGCGGGTGAGCGAGATGCACTCTAGTGGTTACAAGAGCTGCGGATCTATAGGTACTTTATCTTAGCACAAAAACAACAAATTCCAAGAACATAATCACAAAATTTTAACAGCGGTTGACAGATCACGTACTTTGATTTGACGGGTAACACTTGACATTGCCATATGAAAATATCAGTTTATTCAATAAAAATTACAATAATACAACAAACATAAAATTAACAATAAAACTAGAGGGAAATAAAAAAACTAAAAATTAGTACTAACAAAAAGAAGAGTTACCTACAAATAATCTATATCTAAAAAAAAAACTATAAATAGAAAATCTTCCCCAGGTCGTCCCCATCTGGCAGAGTACCTAGCAAACTGATAGCATTGCCTCGTTGGATAGCAATGGCTATCCGTTGTGCCAGGTAGTTCCCGGCTCTAGGGTCTCGGGTGGCTTCAATAAGCTTTTTAGAGATTTCTTTAAAAAGCTTATGTGCGCCCGGACCCCATGCGCCTAGGGTTTCCACCCCAAACGGTTCAAATATGAGGTCTCCGCTAAGGTTCTCATACTTGCGCCGTTTGAGGTTCTCCGCTTGGTTTGCAGCCGCGCCCGCACAGCTCGAGGTGCCCTGGATATGGGACGGAGCAAGAGTATCGACACAAGTAGCGTCCCACACTCCAAGGAACCAGGGTCATTCCATCAGGTCTCTTGCCATCGTCGCGCGCTAGACCGGAGGGCTCCAATATAGCTGGCACACCGGCGGTGACAAGAGCCCGACGAATGAGGTCATTCAGACTGTGATGCCGGGAAATGCGTCCAGCGCTTCGTGAGCAGCACAGCCAGGGCCATGCCGCCCTTATGTGCGATGTGTGCGGCGCACACAGGCGCCAAGACGATGGGGGCGCCGCGGGCGGCTAAAACATGAAGATTCGTAAAAATAAGAGGTGCTTCATAGGTTTCGCACACAGGCGCTGCCGGGGGTCGGCACGGCCCTGAGCACAGCCCGTGATAACCGTGGCTGTCTACGTTCGCGCCGCAAACACACTGATGAGGGACGACATGGGGGGCACCAAGACGCAGGGCATAATATGAAAATCACATTTTTTATTTTTTTTCAAACTCAAACTCAAACTCAAAATTTTTATTTCCATGTAGGTTATAATATAACGCTTATAGAATTGTCCTACATGATGCCTACCACCGGTTCGGAAACTAGCCCGGCGAGAAGAACCGGCGTAAGAAACTCGCACGGGGCCACCTTTTAGCAAAAAGATGGGAAAATTGTTCTTTTCAAAAAAATATTTTTACAATGTTGTAACTTAATCTATATAACATTAGTTATAAGTACATAAAACATACTTAAGTACATAAAATCAGCCTCGCATGGGGCCATCTTATTCCCAAGGTGTGCAATCGTTAATGAAATCACTGACTTTATAATAACCTTTAGCACACAAACGTTCTTTAACTACTTTTTTAAATTTATTAATAGACAGACTTTGAACGTTTTCTGGGATTCTATTGTATAGGCGTATACATTGACCTTTAAAAGATTTACTAACTTTACTTAGTCTGATCACCGGAATGTCTAATTTGTGTTTATTTCTAGTGTTCATGCAATGATTATTACTTTTCGTATTGAACATATTTAAATTTTTTCTAACATACAACACATTGTCTAAAATGTATTGAGAAGCGACGGTCAGAATTCCTATTTCTTTAAACTTTTCTCTCAGAGATTCAAAGCAGGACATTTTGTAAATAGAACGTATTGCTCGCTTCTGCAGCACAAATATTGTATTGATGTCGGCGGCATTTCCCCATAAAAGAATGCCGTAAGACATTCTACTGTGAAAATAACTAAAATAAACAAGTCGCGCCGTTTCTTCGTCAGAAATTTCCCTAATTTTTCTGACTGCATATGCTGCAGAACTGAGTCTATCTGCAAGATTCGCAACATGAGGACCCCACTGTAATTTACTATCTAGTGTTATACCTAAAAATACAGTGGTGTCCACTAAGTTCATTTTCTCGTCATTTAATAGTATATTGGTTTGAACTTGCCTAACATTGGGCAAAGTAAACTTTAAACATTTTGTTTTATTTGAATTTAAAAGTAAATTATTAACATTAAACCAATGTACTATTTTAGAGAGAGCACTATTTACCTTGTCGTAATTTGACTGTTGTCGCTTCACATTAAAAATTTGTGAAGTGTCATCGGCAAAAAGTACTATCTCATTATCATTATCTTTAATTAGATAAGGTACGTCATTTATATAGACGAGAAAAAGAAATGGGCCTAAAATGGATCCCTGTGGGACACCTAATTCTATTTTGGTCCCAGTAGACCTTTTACTATTTATTTCTACCCTTTGAGTTCTATTTTTAAGGTAAGAACTCAAAAGGTCGAGTGAAGAGTCCCGTATACCATAGTGGTGCAATTTTCTGATCAATGTAGCATGCTCAACACAATCAAATGCCTTGGAAAGGTCGCAAAATACACCTTATGCATCCTGCGACCCCTCCCAAGCTTCAAAGATTCTACAAAGAAGACCCATACCAGCATCCGTAGTGGATCGACCCTTGGTAAAACCGTATTGATTATTGTGTAATAAATTATTCGAATTAAAATGTACTAGTAACTGTCTTAAAATTATTCTTTCAAAACTTTTACTAAAAGTCGGTAGGATCGATATAGGCCTGTAATTTGTCGGATCAGATTTATTTCCAGCTTTGAATAAAGGTATAAAATGCCATCAGATTCTGGTAGAGTTATCGTGCAGAGTGTGGGAAAGTGAAGCAAATTCTACAAATAAATAAATAAATAAATAAATAAATCGTTTATTTTCAAGAAACTTTACAAACATTATCTTTTCTGTCCCCCAAACTAGGCGAAGCCTGTCCTATGGGGGAAGTTAGGGGATTAAAATTATAACAAACTTAAACAGTAGTTCTCGTTACTATTCAAATTAGAAAATAGTTATTAAATTGTGAAATTAGTATTAATTAAATATTGTGTGACAGTAATTTGGTGTGCAGTGCGTATGTACTATGTACGTGCATGTGTGCGTGTGTGTGTGTATGTGTGTGAGCATGCGTGCGTATGTGTGTGTGTGTGTTTATATATGTGTAATGTAAATAAGAATGTGTTAGTTTGTGACTAGTGTGTTGTGTTAATTGTCTACTTTCATAAGATTTTCAGACTCGATGTATGTCCAATCTAAAAGAGATTGAGTCAAATGTTTTTTTGTTTCTCGTACGGAATGATGTTTTAAGCTGAAAATATTAACTAGTTTATTGTATATAAAAGGGAATAGGAAAATACCGAATCTGTAGGCAAAAGTTGTATTTACATGAATATTTGGGACTCTGAAAACGCGGCTACTTAGCATCTCTTCATATATTTGCTTCGATTGAGTGACAGATCTGTGCACATTTTCGACCACCCGGACATAGTATTGCTTCCTCACGCTTAAAACTTTAGTTTCCGCATAAAGGCTTTGAGTAGGATACCTTTTCGGTTTGCTGAGAGCGATTTTTAAAACTCCTCTTTGAGCTCTTTCTAGTGGGATAAGGTTAGAAGAGGAAGATCCACCCCAGGCCAGAATACAGTAGTTGATGAGTGTTTGGTACAGAGCGTAGAAAACAGTTTTTAGTGTTTGACCATCGACTACGGCACGAAGGTTACGCATGACACTCATCAACTTCCTCACGCGTTTGGTCATTTCAGAAATGTGAAGTTTAAAAGTAAGTCTTTCGTCCAAAATAACACCCAGGTAGCGAGTGAATTCTGTGCGTTCGATGAGTTGACAGTTGCAGATGTTCTTGGCCAAGAAAGAGCAATTTGGGGAGTGGATAATTAACTGATTTATCGTAGGGGAGGAAATGGCGGTTTTGTGAAAACAGAGAAATTTGGATTTAGAGGTGTTAAGAGAAAGAAGATTAAGTTTTAGCCATTTAGATATAGAGGACATACCGATCTCTGCTATTTTGATAACTGCTTCCCAGGTAGTATCGTAAAAGATAAGAGCTGTATCGTCAGCATAACAAAGGATGTCTGCATTATTTATGGACAGGGAGGCTATGTCATTAATATATATATAAGAAATAGAGTAGGGCCTAGGATGCTCCCTTGAGGTATTCCGAATGAAATTGGTCGCATACAACTTTTAAATCCAGATATCCTAATGCATTGATATCTTTCTGATAAGTAGCTGTTGAACCAATTTAACGGATTCCCTCTAATGCCATATCTTTCTAATTTTCTCAAAAGAATAGGTATAGAGAGGGAATCAAAGGCTTTAGCGAGATCCAGGAAGACACCAATGCATTTGGAACCTTTATCAAGATGTGAGGCCACAGTATTAGTGAGAAGTGTTACTGCATCCTCGGTAGATTTTCCTTGTCTAAAGCCAAATTGTTTATCAGAAATTACATGATTTGATTCTAAGAAGGAGACGAGTCTCTTATGTACCACGCGCTCAAGTAGTTTAGAGATACCGCTTAACAGGGAGATTGGGCGATAGTTAGTAGGTTCACATTTGGATCCGCCTTTATGTATGGGAACTACAGCCGCATATTTCCATATTTTGGGGAAGATTCCGGATTCAATACTACGATTAAAAATAATAGAGAGAGGCTCTGCTACATATTGACCAATAGCTTTAAGAACAATATTATTTACATCATCAAGGCCAGGAGAACTATGTGATTTTAGGTTTTTTATAAGATCAAGGATTTCTTGCGGGTCAGTAGGAGCTAAGAAGAGGGAATTGGGAAAGGAATCAGTAAGTGACGTCTTAGAAGTGAGGGATTCATGAGTCTCGTTTAAGCTGTTAAGAACGTTTTTTGCAAGTGACTCTCCAACAGAGGTGAAGTGATAGTTAAGAGAATTCAAAGATTCTTCTAAAGATGCTGACATCATTGAAATATCTGCCAGAGAATTATTAGTTTTATTTTGATTTCGATGTGAGATTCGGTTTATTGTTTGCCATAGGATTTTCGAGTTGTTCTTACTTTTATTTATATCGGCGCTGTCAAATTGAGATTTAGTATTTCTTATTATTTTAATGTAAAAATTGCGATATCTTGTGTAAACTAATCTTTTAAATTCATCATTAGGGCTATTTTTAGAGTCTCTATGCAATTTATCTCTATGTTTAGAGCATCTTATTAAACCAGGTGTCATCCAGGGTTTGATGGTAAATTTTTTATGACTGAACTTTTTCAGGGAACTGGAATTAGTTAAGGCGTGATTAAGTGTATTCATAAGATTGACAGTCATTTCGTCAACGCAAGGACTGTTTAATAAATTACTCCAATTAGTCTCTTTAACTTCTTCAATTAGTTTTTCATAGTTAATGACCAATTTTGTTCGCTTTGAGACATTGGTTTTAGGTTTTATTACATTTGCTCCAACCATAATAATACTATGATCAGTGATGTCGGTAGGACAAATAATAGATTTAGCGTCTATGTTTGAAGAGACAAATATATGGTCTATACATGTACGGACATGTGTTGGAAGATTAATGCAAGATATAAGGCCATGTTCAGCTAATAATGTGAGGTAAGATGAGGTATTTTGATCGAAAGCAGCTGTGCCGAGAATATTTATGTTAATATCGCCAATGAGAAATAGACATGGAGATCTATCTAAAGAATCAAAAATGCAACCGAGAGAAGAAATGAATTTTACAGGATTCGGAAAGGAAGGAGATCTATATAAGGCCAAGAGAGTAAAGCAGCTAGGAACAATAATTTTAAGGCAATTTGCTTCATCAATATTCGGCTCCTCGGCGAATGCTGGCCATTTAGTATTAACGTACACTATAACCCCGCCAGATTTGTTTATGTATTTGTTAGTATTGAAACTCTGGTAACCGTCAATTTGTTTGATAGCGGTAGAGCCAGAAATCCAGCATTCACTGAGAACTATAACATCAAAATATATTTTTAGTCTAGCCAGAGTCAAAATCAAGCTGTCGAAGTTTCGTTGAATACTCCTAATATTTAAGTGTAAAATTTTAATCGAGTACTTGTCTATAACATTTTTACAATCTTCAACAATTGGAATTTCGTGACATTCTATGTTCAGTGATTGATCAATATCATTTATGTAATCTAAAGAAACCATAGTTAAAACTTTTGTTGGTAAAAGTGACAATCGAAGAGGATAAGAATGCCGAGTATAATTTCGAATAAAGGAGTAAGTGCATCCGGTATTGTGCAAATAATATTATATTTGTTATACAAAGTACTACCAAGTTAAGGAGTACATTTACTAAACACCGAGATTTAGCAGGCATACAGTTTACCATACAACACAAATGATTAAGAAAATAAGAAAAAGATACGTATGGTAGAGAGTTCAATTGGGTACATGTGTAGAGTGTATTATGAAAGTTCTTATAAACTAAAACTATCGGTCTAAAGAGAATAGAAATATTTATAAACAACAACAAGGAAGTATAAAAATTAAATAGGCATGTTTGAAAGCTTTCCCAAATCGTCCTTGGATCGGATGTGAATAGGTGGGCTGCCCTCGCGCCCTTCGCGCTTTCTGACGTAGACCGCTCCATTCCGGACCCAGCAATAACGATAACCGTTTTCTTTGATCCACTTTCTTGCATCTCGAAAAAGATGGCGACATTCAGGTGACAGGCGCTCGTTTACATATATTTTCATTGAGATCCCTGAGTTCACTATATCTTTGTTATCTATGGTATGTCTGGATCTAGCTTGTTTTAAAAATTCATCGCGTTTAAATTTTCTTGTAAAGGAGACTACAAGGGGGCGAGGGAGTTGCTTGGGATTTTTAGTCACGTCAGTAATCAGTGGCCCGGCGCGAGAGACAAAATTAAGATCGCGTTCATCGATTTCAATTCCTATTTTATTAGCAGTGGTTAAAGCTAAATGATACGGGTTTTCACCTGATTCTTCCGTAAGTCCCAGAATTTCTATTTCTGATTGTAGGGAGCTATGTACTTGTTTATTGAGCTGATTCTGTAGGACAATAATTTGTGTTTTTAGAGATTCGTTTTCTTTCTCTTTGTCTTCCAAATTTTTCAAACGTTTATCATAGTTATTGATTATTTCACACAGATCATCTAGTCTTTTATAAACATCAGCTTGCATTTTAGCCATATCCTGACGGAAACATCTGATTTCGGCTGCAATAGAGTCTAAGGTTGTAGAATTATTAGATGTGGATTCGTGGGAGGTATTTATGATAGAAATAGTCTTTTTGCGCATAGTGACGTTCTCTACGGATTGTAGTGGAGTACTGGTGTTATCATCATACCTTTTCTCAAGATCTCGGCAGTCGGAGCAGATCCATATCTCTTTTTGTTGTGCCGACAATTTTTGTATATTTGCACAAGATGAGTGTAGTACCTTCGAGCAGTTTTTATAAGAACAGAAGACATGGTTTTCTTGTGAAGAAATAATAGCGCGGAGACAACCGGAACATTTCATATTGGCGTTTAAGTAGGGTATCACTAATGTTGAAAAACAATTTATTATTCTTTTATAGGTCTTGTAATTAAAATTATAACTATAAATTTAACGATTTTACAAGCATTAAAAGGGATAAAATAATTTATTTTGCAGAGCAAATATAAAACGATGTTGTCAGTCTTGACACCTTTCACCTTTCAATTGCGTGCTAAATTGGGTTTACAGCCAAAACTCCTTAGGAAGTTTCAATAAAGCATCTACCACTTTATTGTATCGACTGATACTATTTATTTGGATTTTGACAAGACTTTGGACTTTACGATATAAAAATACGTTTATGAAAATTTTAACGAAAATTCTATTTCCCGCCTTTTAACTTGACACTGGCAAATGGTTATAAGCCGACGCCATATAAACAAAAAAAACAAGTCAAGTACCATAAAAAAAAACAAAATGTTTTCAACTTGTAAATTTTTGTAAAGTATTAAAATTACTTTCAATCCTAAAACAAACAATAATTTGTAATTTGAAACACTGTAATTCAGAGTATTTTTGTCACTTGTAACAACCCTCTACGATGGAACCCGAACCTAAAGATTTAGATTGGATTCAACTGCGAGAAGAAATGGGAAAGTCTCATCAAGTTGAAACGCAATCAGATAAATTTGTAAGAAAATTTAAAGAAAATCCTTTTGTGCCAATAGGTAATAATAAAATTTACACATTACACATACACATTACACATTACACAGTACACATTTGTTGAAATACAAAGCTATATAATTGTTCATATGGAACGCAATAACAGTTAATATCATACATTGTTGCACCATAATTATTGCCTAGTTTTATATAAATCTTATATAATAATTCCAGGTTGTCTTGCGACTGTAGGAGCACTTTCATATGGGCTATGGTGCTTCAGAAGTGGTAGATCAAGGATGTCACAAACAATGATGCGACTTCGTATTGTTGCACAAGCATTTACAGTAGCAGCTTTAGTATCAGGTGTTGTTCTCACTGCTGGAAAAAAATTAAATAAAAACACTTCTCAATGAATTATCCTAATTTTATGCGTCAGAATTCAATGTGTAAATTGTAGCTTACCTCAGATATGGCTTTACTATCTATATTTTTCTTAAATCTGTATGTAACAAATTAACGTATAAAACTTACTGTATTTTTTTTTAATAAATATTACCAATAGAACATAATTATTAAAGTTAGTCTTTTGATCTTATTATTATTAATTATTTGTTTTTTAACAATAACTACAAATAAAATAATTAAATATTTTATAACAATACTATGTAAATATGTACCGGTGCGTTATTTAAATTTTTTAACAATAACTACAAATAAAATAATTAAATATTTTATAACAATACTATGTAAATATGTACCGGTGCGTTATTTAAAAATAAAACTAGGTATATTGACAAAAATTAGGCTTACTCAAATCTCAATTAAACGAAAAATGGAACAAGTAGGATGAAGACTCCAATGAAGGCCACTTGTGGTCCAGCCTGCAAATCCATAATATATGTGAAGTGCGAATGATGATATATGTGGAGTCCACATATATCATCATTCGCACTTCACGTATAGAGCAGTGGCGAAGGGTTCCTATAACTCCATTCCTATCGGCTTCCCTTGTCACTTACCTATTGCAAACCTTCATAGAAATCCCTACCTATTATACAGGCTCCGGCTTCCCTATGAAGTAGAAGCAGCCTTCGCCACTGGTATAGAGTCCACATTGTGGACAGATACCACTTCAATCTGGCCCCATGTCCCATGGTAAGTATCTGAAGAACTTGTATGGACCTTGTGGGGACCAGACAACGGGAGGTAGGTATATTATTTAAGCTGTACAGATTATATTATATATTATAGGTCTTTACCTATGAAATTGCCGTTTTGTATGAAAAAATTTAAACGAATTTTTTTCATGTATTTTTTATTTGTATTAAAGTAATCACCCATGCAATCAATGCATCTTTGCTAATGCAGTGGCAGTTTATTGATGCCCTATTTAAAGAAATCAGCTGGATGGGGGCAACCAATTCTTCAAAGGCATTTTGTACTGCCTCTCGGGTATTGATTTTTTTTCCCGCCAAGAAGTTATCAAAATTCTGGAAAAGTAGTAGTCTGTAGGCACAAGGTCTGGTGAATAGGGCGGATGACGGAGAGCTTCCAACCCCAGTTCTTGCAACTTGGGACCGTCTGCTTGCAGTATGAGGTCGCGCGTTGTCGTGCAGGAGCAGTGGAGACGAGCGATTGACCAATGCTGGTTGGAGATGTGCCAGCTTCTCCATCATTGTGTTCAGTTCTTCACAGTACACATCTGCAGTAATGCTCACCACGTTTGGTAAGAAGCTATGATGAATCACACCGGCGCTAGACCACCAAACAGTGACCATCACTTTTCTAGAGGTAAGTTTTCGTTTAGGGCATTGTTTAATGTTTAGGTGCTAAACCAGGACCGATTTGGCTAATTTTGAAATTGAAATTTGAAGTAAAATTTTAGGGAAGGTATAAACCAGTGGGTCGACACTTCCATATAAAAAGCCAGACCCCCAAGCCAGTCACTGAAAATACGACTTTATTGCTTTTGAAATAAAGTCTATAATTGAATAACCGCAAGGCTTTAAGTTTGTTATGCGAATCATTACCAACATACAGAATCTTTATTTTGAGTACTCAAGGTTGGTAGCTTTGGAAAAATGGCGTTATGTCACGTTTTTGGTTTGAAAATTGTATAGAACAAACTTCTGAAAAATTTGATTTTTGCTTAAATATCAAGTGATTTGGCTATTCAATTTGTGCTTCTATGTTAAGTTTTGTTGCGTGTCACGGATTTCGTGTGTTTAATTACATTTTCACCGACTCCTTGAAAAGTGAGATTGCAATATTATTTTCGTCTGAAAATATTTCAACTAACATGGAAAGTCGCATCTGCAAGAAGTGTACGATTTGTGGAGTACGTAGACTCCCCAAATCGAGAATATTTCTTGCAAAATTTCCTCTTGACCCTGATCGGTAAGTCTTACAATTTTTGTACATTTGCATGTAATGTCACCTAAGGGTTTTGGCACTCATTGTGTTGGTATGTATTTAAATCAGTAATAAAGTCTAAGTAATCCATCCAATTACATATTATAATAATATAAAACTTGTAACTTGTACCTCTTATGCTATTTACTTTATATAGAGGAAAGATTTTATTGCTTTCATCGAATAAGGCTTTTTAACTATTGGATCCATTCCAAAACTTCTTCCAGTATAAGAATGCTATATTATCCAGCAGTAACATAGGCTACTGTTTTGATTCCTGTGAGAACTAAGTCTGATGACTGCTTTGAATGACTACAAACAAATTATTATACCTTTCAGATGTCGATTATGGGTGAAAGCATCAGGCATTGAAGATTTAGTTTATGTGCCAATTGAAAAGTTGCATCAGTTCAAGTTTATCTGTGGTGCCCACTTTGCCCGTCAATGCTTTAATGCAAAAGGGAACCGGTTGTTAGCCAGTGCAGTGCCAACTGAAGGTCTCATGAGAACCCCTTTATCTGATGACCTTTTTACTGAGTTTCCTTTGCATATTAAATCGTATTATGATAAAACTAATCCTGCTGGAAAACATACAGGTGAGTGACCATTGTCATTTTTTTTAATTTTTAGGGTTCCGTACCCAAAGGGCAAAAACGGGATCCTATTACTAAGACTGTTGTCTGTCCATCTGTCTGTCTGTCTGTCTCCAGGCTGTATCTCAAGAACCGCTATATCTAGACTTCTCAAATTTTCACAGATGTATATCTGTTGCCGCTATAACAACAAATCCTAAAAACAAAATAAAATTAATATATAAGGGGGGCTTCCATTCAAAAAACAAAATTTTTGGCCTATTTTTGCTCTATAATAGTACAGAACCCTTTGTGCGCGAGTCCGACTCGCACTTGGTCGATTATTATGTATGAAGTCAGTCAACCTAGGCAGATTTTGGAAAAACTTTTCTACTTTTGATTTTTTCAAAATTCTAGTGGGATAGTAAACATCTTAAACCTTATGCATTTTTTCCAGATAAACATATGTCTACTACTGAAAAGATAAACATGAATATGGCAGTTGAAACAAGCACTGAAATAAATGAGACAGAGGCACATATTTATCAAGGTAGACATTTCTTTTTTTAGTGTTCCGTACCCAAAGGGTAAAAACGGGACCCTATTACTGAGACTTCGATGTCTGTCTGTCTGTCTGTCTGTCTCTCCAGGCTGTATCTCAAAAACCGCTATAGCTAGACTCCATAAAATTTTCACAGATTGTGTATTTCTGTTGCCGCTATAATAACAAATACTAAAAATAAAATAAATATTTAACGGGGGCTCCCATACAACAAACATGATTTTTTTGGCCTTTTTTGCTCAATATCAATAATGGTAACATGTAGACACTTGAAATTTTCACAAAATTTTAAATTCAATTATATAAAACTAAAATGCGTGTTAAATTTGCAGCTCAAGCAATAAGCGGTTTTGAAGATGATGGCATGGAGCGACCCACGGTCAGAAGAGATCAACGATACTGCCTACATTGTTGAAGAAATGGACAAACTTTTTGATGCACAAATGGACCAGCATCGCCAGAAGATGTAAAAAAGGGACCCGGGAAAATGTTTAAAAAAAACAAAACACGAGGAATCTTGGAATTATTATTTAAAATATATTCATACAATAAAATTTCTGAAGTCAGACTCTCAAATACGTTTGAGAAATGTTTTAATTATGTTACACGGGTAAATATATTTAAACATGGATTTTTTTATTTGATTATCCATGTTTAAGTATTTTCTCTCTGTGTAACATTCACTTTTACCCAGAAAAAACCCCCGAGGCCCCACCTACCCCTAGGATATTATCGATAGAAAGGCCCAACACTAGTATCGATATTCGATAATAATTCGTAACTAGTCCACATCACTAGAACTGTCAAACTATGATCTGTCTGAAGGTTGGCAGTACTGTGTATCTAAGAAATCTCTAAGTTGGTACAAGATGCAGTACAACTGTTGCTGTGTGCGTGAGCTCAATTGTTTCTATGGGAGTGCGGTCTCTTAAAACGTAGTGATTATATTCTCTTTGGTATAAACTGTGAGAAATATTGGAAAAGGTGTAGGTCATAGTGATTATATTCTCTTTGGTGTAGGTTGTAGAAGTAGGTGTCGGACTAGGATCACTAGGATGTAAGTTGTGTTGTTGCTGTAGTAACGTTTACGTAAGAGTAACGTTTATAATGTTATTAATAATATCTATGGACGCTTTCACGCTTCACACCACGTCAATTTGGCCCCGTGCTAAGTATCCGAAGAACTTGTGTTACAGGTACCAGAAAACGGGAAGTATATTTAATACTTCTATACGATACATATATTTAAGATTTTTATTATATTATACACTGTATATTTAATACACATCCATGACCCAGGAACATAGAAAAACTTTTTGTTCCTTCGGCAGGATTCGAACCTGCGACCTCTGGCTTGAGCACCAAAGCGCTGAGCCACGGAGGTCGTTTATATTGTTATTCTCGCGTAATTTGTGTTATTTCTGTTCGTAATGTGTAAGATTGATAATATATTAAAACTTGGATACTCAAAGATTAAAACCAATAAATATTCGTTAACGTGCACAACAACGGGAGCAAGAGATACAACTCCAAAAAGCGTGCTACTTTGTGTTCTCTAAGGTTCTCTCCAAAACTCTCTAGGAAGTTTCAACTAGCGTTTACCACTTTTCTGAATCGAGTCCTGACTTGACTCATTGACTGCATTGGCGAAATATTTGTACTTTGACTAGACTTTGGACTTGACGATTTAGAAAAACGGTGTTGAAAACATAAACGAGATTAGGAGAATTCTATTTTCGGAGTTTTGCCGTGAATGTCATTAAGCGACATTGTTGTTTTTCTTCCAAAATTTGTGTTATTTCGGTTTTGAACGTGTAATATTTGTAGAATACCATTAGTTAATGCTTGTTATGCACAAGTGTACTCGCCCACACAATACAATTACAATTGTCATGCTAAATTGGGTTTCCCGCCAAAATTCCCTACAAAGTTCAGTAAAGCTTCTACCACTTTACTGAATCAACTGACTTGACTCATTGACTAGGTACTCCGACTATTTATTGAACTTTGACGATTAATAGAAATAGATACGGTGATAATTTGAACGAATGTTCTAATTTCCCGCCTTTTTTACTTGACATTGGCAAATGGTTATAAGCCGATGCCATGTATAAATATAAAAAAAAAACAAAAGTCAAAACAAACGAAAAAAAGTCAAAACAAAGTGCAAGGTCGGGGAATGGTCGGGGAAGGCTCTCGTTTTAGAAATTACTAGCTTTTGCCCGCGACTTCGTCCGCGTGGAACAATACTTTGGGATATCGCTGTAATTTACCCGCGACTTTATTTATGACTAACGAAAGCGGAATCCTATTTTTTTAAACGGAACCCTAAAATAAACCCTACCCTACCCCTATGTACCCTATAACATCAGCTATCTGCTAGTGAAAGTCCCGTGAAAATCGGTCCAGCCGCTTCAGAGATTAGTCGGAACAAACAGACAGACAGACCGACTTACAGACAGACAGACGGACAGACAAAAATTAAAAAAAAATGTATTTTATTGTAAGTACCGAATATACTTTCAGATTCATTATGTAAAAAGCTGTTAATTTGAAGTTACAAACAGACACTTAAATTGTATTTAACTGTATAGATGTATAGATATTATAATGTATTATATTTTAAGATATTATCAATTTGATGTTTATAAAATAGTTATTAGTAACTATTTAACTAAACTAAACTAAACATTAACCCGCACGCGCACCCCGCCTTGGTGACGCCCACTTCGCAACGGGCCGTGCAGCAGAAGTCCTAATATTTTAATTTCGCCATAACTTCAAAACCAAACGTCCAATTTTAATCATTCAAAGACCAAATATTATCTACATAAACTGTACTTAGTGATGAAATAATTTATTTTGATAAGGATTAATAACATGAGTAAAATAAACGCGTTTAAATGTAGTCCAAAAAAAATTCAAGATTTCTAAATAAAAAAATGGTTGTTGTGCCTCACTCGACATAGATAGGTATAGTGTGTCGCGGACTTTTTTGTAGATATTTATAAGATCTACAATTAATTAGAACATTTTATGGTTCTATCTTTTATAGTTTAGGCAGCGTACGCAAAATAAGTAACTTTTCTGGTTGATTTTTTACACCTTGTGTCCGAAAAACCCAAATATCTTACGGAACCCTATTTTTTTCCAAAATAAAATTTAGCCTATGTTACTCGTGGATAATGTAGCTTTCGAATGGTGAAAGAATTTTTGAAATCGGTCCAGTACTTTTTGAGCCTATTCATTACAAACAAACAAACAAACAAACAAACAAACAAACAAACAAACAAACATACAAACAAAGTTTTCCTCTTTATAATATTAGTGTAGATTTAATAATTCCAAAAAAGTACCTATTGTGTTTTTACTTTTTGTACAAGAATAAGAACAGATCCGTTAGTATGTGAGTCAACTTGTCTGGAATTTATATGGTCAAAAATAATAAAGTAATGATTAAACTACAATGCAATCAGTTCCTTGCCTAATTTGCCTCAAAATGGGGAAAGGAATATCTCTTAATTTTGAAGATCCCATTAGATCGCATCACTAAAAAACGATCTATCAAAGAAATTTATCGCAAACTATTATTTATACGATAAACGCGTCTTCATTTCAGATTTCAATTATTGATTCTACATGGTGATTTTTTTTGGTTATTTATCGTGAGCACAAACACAGTACTCTTAAAGTATTATTAATGAAATCAGTCCTTTAAATACAACATCTATGAATGGGTTTATTGCTGTTCACTGTGGTGAGTAAATGCATTTTAAACTATACCTACAATATGTAAGTAATTGTTTTCTTTACAGATGTTAATAAACTGTATATATAATCACTAGCTGATGCCCGCGGCTCCGCCCGCGTAAGTACAGTAACCCACGGGAACAGCATGTCCCGCGATAAAAAGTAGCCTATGTCCTTTCCTGTGGTCTACTTTATATCTGTGCCAAACATGATAACCGGTTTAGTAGTTTTGTATGTGAAACTGTAAATAAAGTTTCCCGCAGGAACTGTACATTTCCCTGCGATAAAAAGTAGCCTATGTCCTTTCTCAGGCTGTAGACTCTGTGTACCAAATTTAATTTAAATTGGTTCAGTATTTTGGCGTGAAAGACGGACAAACAAACACAGACACTTTCCCATTTATAATATTAGTATGGATTCAAATGTATTTTTGACATTATTATAGGTGCTGGCTACCACAGTGAATCTCTGAAAAAGGACTACCAAAAGACATGTTCTGCAGCTTGTAGGAAAGCTGCAGAAATACTCTCACAAGGGGGAAATGCTGTGGATGCTGTAGAAAAAGCCATAATAGGTTGATATAATTTTACAATCATGTATTTTATAATTTTTTTATACCAAATGAAATAAATGTTTTTGCTTATCTTTAATATCTTGTAAGTAATCAAAATTGTTAATTTGCAGAACTGGAAAATAGTCCACTCACTAATGCTGGATATGGTTCTAATTTAAGCTGGAATGGATTAGTGGAGTGTGATGCATCTATTATGAATGGGCAAACACTACATTTTGGTGCTTGTGGTGCCGTATCTAATGTTTGGAATCCTATATCGTTGGCAAAACAGTTATGTTTAAAGCAATGTGAGAGCCTTTCCTTAGGTCGCGTACCACCATGTATACTTACTGGACAGGGCGCTAAGAGCTGGGCTGAAAGGATGGGCTTGCAAATAGTCGACGACAACAAAATGATATCAGCCAAAGCATTTCGTAATTACAAGCACTCCAAGAGAAAGTTGAAAAGATATTCACTACAAAATGACCTAAAGTTCAGTCCTCTAGATACCGTTGGAGCTATTTGTGTTGATTCTAATGGAATAGTGGCATCAGGGGCCAGCTCAGGAGGAGTGTCATTAAAGCACGAAGGTAGAGTAGGTCAAGCGGCCTCATTTGGCAGTGGTGTTTGGGCTGTTATGAGTAGAGATGGTGGCAAACCATCGGTTGCTGCCTGCACATCTGGCTGTGGGGAGCATCTCATCAGAACACAATTAGCCAAGAATACTGCAGAAAGCTTGTTAGAATCGTCCCCTGTACTAGGACTTGATAAATGCCTGCAGGATAATTTTTTGAAATCACCATTTCTTTGGGATGTCTCTGAAAGACTCGGAGGTACATTGGGACTGGTATTTAATTCTGATGTAGGCGAGGGAGAACTATTATGGGGTCATACAACAAAAACAATGTGTATTGGCTACATGTCAACAGAAAAAGCAAAACCAAAGGTAGGACTCCTTTCTCTACTTCTGCCACATGTGTATAACATTGTCTTGGTTAATAAGAATTTTTTTTTCGTTTCAGTGTGTTATATCTTATTTGCCACCGAGAGTCAATTCTGGACAGAAAGCTGTAGTTTCGGGGTTACCATTTAAAATAACAATGGCACCTTGTCCAGTGTTGCAATGGGACATAAAGACTGACTTTGCAAATGGATCTCTTTAGTTTTTAAGTCTCGTATTTGTTAGAAATATAAACAATATAGTGAAAATAAAAGGATACACAATGAAATGTACACTTTACACAGCTGATTGACGAAGAAAAAATTTAGTAAACAACAACATTTTAAGTGCATACGTAGCAGCCACTAAATATTCTGAAATAATGTTTATGATGACATGCTTAAGATTGAATGCTTTAATAAAATGATTATACATATTCAAAATATTTCAATTAAAAGTTAAAACAATTATATTATGTAGTTGCTTCACTAGTAAAATTTAAGTGTGTATTCCATATAACGTCATCACTCCATTTAATGACAATCTCAATGGAAAAACGATATGAAGGGGTAAAAATTCTAATAATACTGCATAAAGAAAAAGTCCCATAAATCTAGTGCAAGACTTGCACTTGACAAAAAAAAATTATATACTTAGTATATATATATATATATATATATATATATATATATATATATATATATATATATATATATATATATATATTTTTTTTTTTAACTTTTTAATCTTGCCATCAGTCCACAAACTATGAGCAGATTTGTTGGGTGTACTGTGTCAGGTAGAGTTAGTTTCCCAGTAGAGACTACTCTTTAGGGATCTGGTCGACTATATTAATTTGGCAGATCCAGGTCTAGTATTTGGCGTCGTTTTAGACGTCTAAATATAATTAATAATAAAAATATAATTTTACTCTTTCTATGGGCACCGCCCCGCGGCCCGCCCTCCCCAGCAGTGTTGCCAGATGTCTTATTTCACTTTTCTACTAGTCGAAAAAATAACAGGACTAATTCTAATCGATTTGTAAGTTAAAATTTTATCTAGCCTGACTATATATAAGGCAAATAAAAGCCCAGTAATTTTAGGCATTTTAAACCCCAATCTACGGAAAAATTCCTAGTGAGCTGAATTTTTGTATAATACACCTTTATTACGGGATTGTAATGAAGATGTGAAAATCGACATTGATATCGTGCTGGCTAAAAAAGTTATAAAGGTCATGAAAATCATCGACCTGTTGCTTACAAAACATAATATAAAAAAATAATAAAAACACTAACTTACTTCAATAATTGTTTATTTGAAAATGTGCTAAAATAATGTAATTCGGTGAGAGGCATTTATCAAGTACAAGAGGTTAATAACAATGGAAAATAATAAAGGAGAGCAAAGTACTCTTACACAACAAAATCCAAAAAATGAATTAAGCACAGCACCAAATCTTAGGACCTAAATTGATTACAATTTAAGGTTAAAATTAAAAAGTAAAACATTTTACATTGGTGCTTTATATAAGAAGATTATTGTTTATTTTTTCCTATCACAAAGCAGCTAAACCTGCCATTTTAGATTGAATTGTTTTATGTTGACCGTTTTCACACTATACAATCCGATATCCGATTTACAGCACGCTCTTTACGACGGCGCTGTTAAGGTCATTGACCTAACCATATCTGTTTGTCTTTGCTTCTTCTTTTAATCGATCAATAGAGTTGAGAGACCTCAATATATTTATTATTTTTTTTCAATTCTAAGTTATTTTTGTGCCTAAACGTTTTTAAATAAGATGTTGATTATATGCCCGAAAGATCCGTAGTTGATTTTGAACATCTTATTTGTTTATGTCATGGGATACTCTTCCCAACTGACCTGTCCGGTAGTTGTGGTATAGTATACGGGTATGCGACCCCGGCTTCCCTAGCTATTACTGTCCTATCCTTTGCCCTCCTGGGCGGTAATATCCTACATTTCCTATTTCCCACTCTAACTTACCAATCTTCCTTTCCACACCACCTATCCTTCCCTTTCCCTATTCCTACCCTCTCCACCAATCCGTGGAAACGCAATGGATAATCAAAAATAATTTAATTATCCAAAATGGCGGCGATGTGATTCGCAACCCATCACGTCTCGTTTCTCGCGGAGGCGAAAAGCGGACCATGGAGAGACGCTTGGCTACGTTGAATGTAAGAGGAGGAATGGATGGTAAGAATGAAAGTGGACGAATCGAAAGAAGTATGTAAGGATCGTAGCAAGTGGAAAGAAGTGGTCTCTGCCTACCCCTACGGGAAAGAGGCGGTCCTGCCTACCCCTACGGGAAAAAGGCGTGATTATATGTATGTATGTTACTTGTTCCGTACATAGCCCTTGGCTATCGGATATCGGCTATAGGTGTCAGATATCGGATTGGATATTGCTAGATATTGGATCAGATAATGCGAAAAAGCTTTTAGACATACAAAACTATATTCATGTCATGAAAAATAAGAGAGGTACATATTTTTAATAGTCAGTCAGTAATACGTCTGAAAATAATATTATTAAAAATAAATAAAAAATGTACGAAACAAAAATAAAAATATTTTTGTCACATTACTTAAAATTTAAAAAAGTTACCTAATTAATTATTTTTGTACTCTTAAAACAAAGGTCACGCATTTATTATGTATATCAATTATCATACTAACTCAACACACGAAAGAATAATTAAAAAATTAAACTTATGCCTATTGTGATTATAGTTTACTACGAATAGATATGTTCGTTGTTAATAAACAAATTATTTTGTATATTTACCTAAAACAAAATATTTAAAATAGGTATGTAATTATCTTCATTAAACAATATTCATCAATGAATTAAAAACTGTTTATAACTTTGTTAGTACTTAAAGTATCACTGGGCAGCTTAAGCATATATACTAATAAAATCCTTATTAAACGTCTATTGGATAATATAAGTTTATCGGTGAGTCTCCAAAAAACTTGACTTATGTTGAGGATAATGACAACAGGTTTTTTTCGACTGGCAACCTTTTTTTTATTGCCTTTTTCAAACTATTTAGTAATCTGTGCCTAATTAAAAAATTGGCTGCCAGAAATTAAAATTTCGCGTAGTGTTGCTGTCATTATCCTCAACGGAAGTATTTTTTTTTGTATATTCACTGTTATATTTTGTAGTGTATTCATACATTACGTGTAACTATTTTCCGGAGGAAGAAATAAATTCATATTAAGCTAAACATCTTTTAAGATAATAAAGACAGAGGAAATTACCACTTAGCTAAAACATAGATTATGAGCACCCTTTTTAAAGTTATTGCTTTTATTGCAATAAGATGCCTATGGCATATACTCCGAAATCTAAATCTAGATAGAAATAAGGCCGTTCGCGCTGCCTCGAACGCAGTAGTTAGGTCGACAGAAGCGGCGCCATAGTCCCCGCTTGTCAGAAACATGAACGTAAAAAAAAGGCGGACACCGCTCCAGTAATATGAATTGTGAAGCCATCAAAGTAAGACTGCCGTATCGTAGCGACACGTGCTGCACGCACACATTCACAGCTAAGTAAGACGATCGGCCGCCAGTACGCCAATCTCACACACGTAAGTCGCCGCCATTGTTGGGCTTCACTCAATGCTTAGCTCACC
Source organism: Glaucopsyche alexis (assembly GCA_905404095.1). Taxonomy (NCBI): domain Eukaryota; kingdom Metazoa; phylum Arthropoda; class Insecta; order Lepidoptera; family Lycaenidae; genus Glaucopsyche; species Glaucopsyche alexis. The sequence goes on from FR990059.1 coordinate 15,235,762, forward strand.
TTCCGCCCGCCTTTTTTTTACGTCCATGGTCAGAAATTACATTACTGATAATACCTTTACTATTTATTATTTAAATTTTATGATTATTCTACATATAAATTTTGTAGCACGGACACAATTTACAACCATTAAAATAGGAATCATTGAATAACTTTTTAATTTTTATCTTTGTTTTTTTTTTAATTCAGTAGTTTACAGAGATATTTTTTTTATTTAAAAAAGGCGTTATATTTTACCCTTTTAATTTCATTGGACGAATGCAAAATGTTTTTAAATTTTTGATTAAAAAAAAAACCAGTGAATATTACAAAAGTATTAAGACTGGAATATTTTTTTGATACTTCATACAAGTTTCTATTGACACAGAGGGCGTTATTTTAGGTGCAAGTTTTATGAGGAAGAATTAATATAAGGTTTTGCTAAATCAATTACATAAAATTTTCGCACACGACACAGCTGATTTCAAAATCATTTTAAATATCAATTCAATCAATAATTGAAATCAGCAATGTGAGGCCAACAAATTTCTGAGTGTCGAAGAGAGAGCATTTTAATTTTATTTTGTAATTTGTATAGTATTTTTTTTATTTCACAATTTTTTGCTTAACATAAGCAGTAAGTCATGTCCCCAAAGTGTCTGTAATTGATATTGCTAAACGTATATTGTTTATAAATGAACTGGAAATAGTTATTTCCGATTAGTAAAGTTATTTTATGCTTAGAGCTAAAAGCTAGGCCATTAAAAACTATACTCGCATTAAAATACCCTTTAAGGGGACGCCAACGTGTCTATAATATCCTTACATTAATAATATCCACACAAATCGCCAAATCATAGAGTCTAAGCAAAATATTTTGAATAAAAAATAAGTTGTCTAAGCCATAGAAATGTTAGTACTTAATATTCGTAAAATTTTGTTTGCTTAAAAAATTTTAAGCAAACATGTTCAAAATATGGAAAAACAAATTGGCAGTTACAATGTAGCTTAAATGGATAATATATAAAGTATGGTACATACTATAATTCGATATTAAATCTGAATGATTACTAGATTATGTTCTATAGAACGACAAGGGATTGTACTAAAATACATAAGGCTCTAGACATTCAGAACAAAAAGGTAGTATTTAAATAATAGAGAGTTCATAAGAAATGCTTTAAGTAAATGCGAAATTAATACTGTTAAAAACAAAATAATTATATCATAAGATAAGTGTACTATCAAATACGATCACACTGTTCCAAATTCGAATATCATTCGAAAGTCAAGGCATCTTATCAGTCTGCATACCTAACCTATAAAGAAACTAAAATTATGAGTAGCGTTAACATTACAACTAATTATTATGTTACAACCAAAATGTGAATATAACATACCACCACAGAATACAGAACATCCAGAAACCGTCAACGCGCTTGAAAGTGAAGCCGACACGACTACTCCAAATTGGAGTGTAGCATAATATGTTGCCACAGGATAACGGAATATTTCACCCAACTTTTTTTCAATTAATTTTTATTGAATACCTAATTGTCGTAACATAATAACGCGAATGTTTTGTAAGTGTAAAGAGGGGCAGGGCGGTGTTTCGCCATGGTTTTGAACACAGTGCGCTGCGTACAAATGTGATCGAACACTCATTCTGGATGTTCTGTATTCTGTGCATACCACATATTATGGTTAAACGCAACCATATTCATACCAGATAGCAGTTTCCTTGGAATTGTCCGGCTTTTCGGTTCTACTTGCTCGTCTGGAGTCATCACGACTTGTGCCGCTGTCTTCGACTGCTCTCGTCTCGGACATTGGTCTTTCGTTTGATCGGTCGTTGCTCTGACAGGCCCCGTCTCCGATGACAGTTGATATTCTGTTGTACACCAAATACGTGGGGTTCTCTTTGATGGGTGTGCTCTGTGGCTTGCTGTTGAGGTTTACGTCTGCGTTGTCGTCTGCTAAATAAACAGTACGACGTGTGCCAGCAGTACCGAATACTGGGGAGGGGGTCGATGATGCTGAAATAGATATATGTTCATTTTTAATCATTACAGTACAAAACAAAGTCCCTTTTTTGTCCGTCCCTATGTATGCTTAAATCTTTAAAACTACGCAACGGGTTTTTATGCGGTTTTTTTAACAGATAGAGTGATTCAACGGGAAGGTTTTTAGGTATATAACATGCATAACATAGTAGAGAAACATAGATAATTTTAGAGATTTCTAATGTCCTAAATAAACACATTTATTTGCGCTTACATTGCATACGCTGGCTGAATCCTACGAGATAGATCAAAATAATGTAGTACAGTTTTGTTAATCTTAAAAAAGCCTACAAAAAGTCCGCGATGGCATATGTCTATCTCTTAGAGATAACCCAAAATAACCATTTTTTAAATCCTTAACTTAAATTTAATAGCTTATTTACGAAGCGGCATTAATCCTTATCCAATGTAGTACCTTAAATGCATTGTGCATTTAACATAGACCAATACGGCCCTTTACAGCATGTAATTTAAATGAATATTTTCGAAGATATTACAGATTTAAAATGCAGGGACACGTTTCCCGCATCCTGCATCGCGCTATCGAAAACGCATAGACGTATTTATAAGAGGGTTAAGAATATTTTGTACTGACTACTGCAGTTCTTAAGGAATATCCGGAGGCGGTTGGTCAGTTTTGTTGGAATGTCAAATAACATTTGAATGGCTAATTAAATTATTAATCCTTACATAGTATAAAACAAGTCGCTTTATCAGTCTGTTCCTAAATATGTATTGTATATTGTATGATTAGTACTTTAAATCCACGTAACGGATTTTGATGCGAGTTTTTTTAAATAATCTTTAAGTATTTAGTCTTTAAGATATAAGCTATCGTAAAATTTATATTCAAGCGCGATAAATATATTATTATGTATATCAAGTGGTCGCGCATGTCGTGTTGAGATGACACGGTCCCATTTTTAACCATTTGCAATGTGTAAACCTAAAAACATTTTCAATATTGTATTAGAAGTATATTGCTGTAAGTAAAAAGTTATTCGCCGAAGTAGTTTTTTCTCCAAGAACACTATTCCACGCGGGCGAAGCCGCGGGCAAAAGCTAGTATCTGTATAAAAGAGGTTCTTACTATCTATTTAAAAGGCAACTGTTAAGGGTTGACATATCACTACAAAGCAGACCATTGAACAACTTGTGATAAAATTCGGTAAGTACACAGACTATTGTGAACAGACAGATTCATTCTGTAAGTATTTACTAACATTCACGGCTAACTTCCTTCATCGCCTTAGGTCTAAAGTAACAAGATTTAACACAAACAAGCCCAGGATAATACTAAGTAATTTAGAACAAAATTAAATATTAGTACATTTTGCCGCTATAAAAAGTAGCATGTCCTTCTCTATGGTCTACTCTATGCATGTGCTAAATTTCATAAAAATCAGTTCAGTAGTTTCGGAGCCTATTTAATGCAAATAAACGAAAAAATCTTTCCTCTTTTATGGGCGTAAATAAGTATTTTACAAGATATATCTTACCTGCTGGTCTATTAGCATCGTCTAAACCTTGAAAGCTGTTTCTATGTGATGGTGGGACGGCTTTGTGTGGTCGTCTCCTGAGCGAAGCTCTGATCAAGGCGTCGTCTCCTCCACCACTATGAATCGAAGCTGCGGACAATCGTCTAACGAAATTCCCTTCTGAAGTAACCCTTGGTTCAACTAGTGATGTAGTCATTTCAATATTATCACATTTCTTCAGTATTGATTCATCGAACTTTTTAAAACTAGAGTCTAAACTATTGTGCGGTGATTCTACGCTAGGATTGGAAGACCCCTGTTCGTGATCAGAAGTTTTGGACAGTTTTTCAATGTCGTGGGAGCCCGGGTCCGATTCACCTGATTCTGAGCCCGCTAGCGTCAATTGCGACTTAGAACGACTGGCATCTTCGATCCTCTTATGTGTTCTAGATGGTACTTTGTTTATTAAATCTGTTCCCGCTTTTCTCACACGTTTAACGAATGATGCACCAAAGCCTCTACGTTTTGGGGTACAGTTGTCAAGTTTTTTATAATGCTCCATAATTTTTTCTTCTAATTTTTCCTTTTGGCGGCATAGAGCATTAACTCTATCGGCGAACATTTTTTCCTCCTCGTGATAATGTTGTTTATCTTTCAACGAGTGCGCTAATAATTCGTGGTACTGTGTAAGAAGTTGGGATACATGATCCATCAAAGACCGTCGGTCGGCGTCCAAGCTTTTGTTCATTTGTATCAACATTTCACAGTGTTGATTCGTTTTACTAATTTCTAATTCCATACTTGTTATTACTTCGGATTTTGTGTTAACATCTCCTGATATTTCAGTATTTTTTAATTTTAATTGAGAAACTTCAGAGCGAAGGTTTCTATACTCTTCTTGAATATTCCTGTACTCATTTTTAAGGCGATCACTGGCAGTGAAAAGATTTCTAAAATCTTCTTTTAATTTTGAGTGTTCAGCTCTAAGATTTGTAAGATTTCTTGATTCTATTTTCAAATTTTCTCGCTCTAATTCAAAGTCTGCTGCTTTTTTCTTGTAAATCGAAAGTTCCTCTTTCAATTCTCTGTTTTCGATTTTCAAATCCCTTATAGCTAGTTTCACTGGTTCTTTTTCACTAAGCAACATTTCATATTCCGAGTTTAGTTGCTCATGTAGAGTTTGCAAAGCGACTTGATCGCGTAAAAGATTGTCTTGCTTATCTTTTAAAACTTCAAGTTGCTTAATAATTTCTTCTTTTTCGGCAGCCAATTGGCTATTTGCCAATTGCAAGGTCATTTGTTGCGATATTAATGATCCATTTTGAGAATTGAGGGTAGCAACATTTACTTGCAATTTAGCATTTTCTGCCTGTGAGTTTTCTAATGATGCTTGAAGAGCAGCCAAATCAGCTGTAAGCTGTTCCACTTGAGGATTAACTGCATTTGGATCAATATCTGGCTTGTCTTTGTGCTCACAATTACATGGCACCGATTTAAATATATTTGCTTTTGAAGCAATATCTAATATGAGTGCTTCATGTTCAGAACTTGTTAATATCTTTTCTAATAGTTCATCAACACTTGGTTCCTTACACAATAAATCGGATGTATTCACACCTAGCTTCTCAATACAATTACGTAATTTATCGAAATTAACCTTTTCCGAAATTAAGTCTTTTTGGAGTGTTTGTATAGTTTCAGTATCAACTTTTCGATGGGATTTTAACTCTTGTGTTTTCTGTTCTAAATCTTGTAGCCGGGAACTCAATGTTTGATTAATTTCTATCTGTCGAGATAATCTTTCGATTTCTTTATTCTTGAGTTCAATGTCAGTAGTAATTGTATCTATCTGTACATCCTTTTCTTCCACAGCTTCTTTTAGCTTATAAACCTCACGTTGTAAATTGTGTGTTTCTTTTTCACTGTATGTTAGTTTAGTTTTAAGTTCTTCTGTTTCTATGATAAGCCGAGTGACTTTTTCAGCTTCTGGTTTGATTGTATTCAATTCTTTTGTTTTAGAATCCAATGATTTTTCAAGATCATCTGCCCGTCGTTGTATAGAATCACAAAGCATTTGAATCCTTTGCTTATCTTTGGTCAATGATTGTAAGTGCTTTTCAAACTCCTGAAGCTTATTTTTCTCAGAATCTCTATCTATAGATTGTCTATCCAAAAGAGCTTTCTGGCTGTCTAAAGAATCCTGTAACTTTCTATTTTCTTCTAAAGCATTTTTAAATACTTCTTCTAATTCGGAATTCTGTTGCTTAAACCTGTTGCAATTTTCCTGTAGCTGTTCACATTTAAGTGCAAGTCTTTTCTTTTCTTTCTCTAATTCTAACACTTTGTCACTGCTTTCCAAAATAGACTGCTCTCGTAGACTATCTATAGTTGAAAGAAGTCTTTTGTTTTCTAATTCTAGTTTTAAAGCTCTAGCTTGTGCATTGCTTGTAAGTTGCTCCGATAAGCTATTTTCACCCGATTCTAGTGTGCTTTCTCCTTCATTATCGGTATCCAAATTACTATTATTACTTTCACTTAAAACTGATCTAGTAATATACTGAAGATGATTATTTTCTTCAATTAACTCTTGAATTTTTTGCTGGTCTGCATCTCTTTCCTGTAAAAAAATAAAATATCATAGTAATTGTAAGTGTTAATCTACTTTTTGGTACAAATTCTAAAAAAAAAAGTATTTACCAAAGCAATATCATTAGCCTCTCTTTTTAATTTAATCATAGCAGCCTCTAGAGTAAGACATTGCTCAGCCCTTTTTCGAACCCTTTGCAATTGTTCCTCTAATGCATCCCTTGTTTCCATAAGAGCTTTATTGTCTTCACGTAACTCTGACACCCTAGTCTTGTAATACTCAGCATCGGTCAAACGATCGCGGTAACGCTGTATTTCCTGTTCCAATCTATAAATTAAAATAAGCATAAGTTTTCATAATCCCATGTTTCGAATAGTACCTTTAATGTATTTTTACGGTTCTATTTGTCCACATAACATGGCATAAAGAAAATGACTAAACTTGTGAATATGCTAAGTTGCTAACCCTTGCCCTAGAAAAAGTGAATTAAACTCATTAATCGCGGTGATTTCACCCTTCCTGGGCAAGGTCTAAAATTAATGTCAAATAAACAATTAAACTGAAAGGGTAGCAGTAATAATTGATAGCTGGTTATTAGACACATACCTGTCACATCTTTCAGCCTTCTCCCGAAGAGCGTCTACTTCATCCCTGTAGCTAGCCGCTTTTCTAGCCTCATTAAACCATTCCTGACTATCTGCACGTAGCTTCGTCAGCACTGTTTTGGTATGCTCCAAGTCTTCGCGGCATTCTGATAATTGTTCCGACTTCTCCTCTCTGTAAATAGAATACGTAAAATTCGTTTTATCATCTAGAATATTTTACATTTTAATATAGTTGACTTTGGAATTGTGTTTATTCTAGCATGCATTTGATGTTTAATAATAACAGTTTGGAGTTGAATGTACTGGAGTCGCACCCAAGAAATGGCGCAAGGAGGATACGACGGCCAAATCTTAGATGGAAAAACCATATACAGTGGACAGCAGAAAATAAGGAAATCTCAAGAAAAGAAAGAGTGGAAAAGTCAGCAGCAGGCCTATGCGAGAAGAGCAGACCTAGGGCAACATTAAATACTAAACAGAATAAATAAAACACATATGTACTATCTTAACTAGAGTATATAGCAAAAGCATGTAATTTTTTAATTATATTATAGTGGTGTCCATTCCAACCGAAGAGTGGCTCTATGCTTTGGCATGAATGGGCCGGCTCGACTGGATAAATACTACGAACTCACAGAAAACTGGCGTGAAATAACGCTTGCGTTGTGTTTCGCCGAGTGAGGTTACCGTAGGCCCTTGGGGGAGATTGGGGATTTTAAGGACCAGGAACGCGAGTCGCAGCACCAGAGGAGTTACAAGTGTAACTCGTCTGGTGTTGCGAGTGTCCATGGGCGGCGGTAATCGCTTACCATCAGCGATCCGTCTGCTCGTTTCCTGGTTCATTACATAAAAAAAAAGTTTTGAAATTAAATGAAATAAAAAATAATAGTTTAAGAATAACTTACAATTCTTGTCGCTGTTTTCGTAAGCGAGCTTTCCAATCAGCAAGCTCCACAGCTAGGTGTTGACTTTCACCATTATTTTGGTTAACACTCTGGGAAGACCTATTGTTAGTATTCTTGGTGTCATTTTCATTCTCACATAACCCCTCGTTAAGCACCAGAGATGCCCAGTTCTGTAGATAGTGGTCCCTCTCCTTAGCGAGTCTTCTCATGTGATTGAATAGTGTTGGAGATTGGAAGAGATCAATTGCATCTGGTGTCAACACTACTGTTTGCATGTCTGTTACCTAGGAATCATATTTTATAATATTTTTAATCACTAGCTGGTGCCCGCAAATTCGTCGCATAGAAGTAACGGAAACAGAACCCTATTTTTTTAAATAGAACACTAAGATAAAACTAGCCTTAGTTATTCCTTATAACATCAGTAAAAAAACTATAGGCCAGTAAAAGTCCCATAAAAATCGGTCCACCCGTTTTAGAGATTAGCCAGAGCAAATAGACAGACAGACAATTAACAAAAATTAAAAAACAAATTGAACAACAAACAAAAAATCATTTTCAATCATGAAAATATAAAATATACTGTACTTAAAGTATGGTTACATATTATACTTTCATATGCATTTAGTGAAATGCTATTAATTTAAAATTACAGACACTTCGATTTTATTTATTGTATGTATAGATAAAGATATATATCATCCATACGAAAATGTTATGTAGCAACATTCTACACACCTACAATCAACATTTTTAGCGATTTAATAAGTATATTAAAATCATTAGAAGATCTTTTTCTAACATGCCATGTTATAATTTTTTTAATATCTCATTGATTTAAAAAATCTAACACAATATTATACAACCTATTATGCATTTATTTTTTTTTGAGTTTTAAACAGCTGCAGCATGCAATAACATTAAAAGAAAACAATAAATGGCTTTATTTTAACAATGTGAAAGATGGAATATTGTGGGAAAGCAGCAAGTTTCTTTGTACAAAGTTACATATAAATACAACTTGATTGTTTTATTGTTCTAAATATATTGTTATTTAGACATTTCCTTGTATCTTTTTCATACTTTGTATTACCCTGAGAATTTTTTGTGTGAAAATAATTTGCTTATTATAATTTCAAACTGTTCATGGAGCTGTAGATATATTTACATACAAACTTGAAACAAACCATATTTAAATTAGACTTAATTTAGATATTATACAGGAATATTTTTTCATCGGTACAATAAATTTTACCACGTCATTGGTATCGATAATAGAGTACATTTCTCAAATAAAAAAAAATATTTTTTTATTCATTTCAATTATTTTATCCTATAACCAATCTAATACCGCATGTGCGCACTAACTACAAGGCGTCAACGGGTGCGGTATGACGTAGGGGGCGGCGAGGTGGGGTAAGCGATCGGCCGGGCGGCGCACGAGTTGGCAACAAAGCATCGATAGATGCGTTACGTATCCACATTTTGTTAAAGTTAGCGGATAAGTTCGGGGATTGATAATTTTGTTTTTTTGTTCCAAAGGGGTAGTAACAAAAATCGCTAGTATTTTTTATTTTTGACAACTATTACGTATGTTGATTTATTGTACTGGTGAAAAAATAACCCTGTATATACATTTAATATTTATGTAGACTTAATTATGCAATTGCCTGTTAAAATTTGTATTCATAATTCACAATACCATGTCATAATGGCATTGAGTATTACTGTATAATAAATATGGAAAGCAATTATTCTAGTATGTGATAATAACGACTTCTGCATAGAACTTGTCTTAACAAAAATGCAAATTATATTATACATTATAGTACTAACTATTTATATTTTTCATTGCAAAATATTATACATAATATAATATAATAAAGTGGAATAGTTTGTTTGTTTGCTTGCATCGAATATGCTATGAAACTACTAGACGGATTTTAATGAAATTTAGCACAGAGATAGAGTAGACCACGGGGAAGGCCATAGGCTACTTTTTACTGTGGAAAAATGTACTGTTCCCGTTGGATTTTCTTTTTCACGTATGTAATCGCAAGAAACATCTAGTAATAAAATATGAAAGTGCTAAGAGTATTGTATATAAACAAGACAATGTTGTATTTTATAATATACATTTATAGCATGGTGTGACCTAAACCGGCAACCGTGCGGGTTTTTGTCACACTTGCTATAAAATAATATACAATACTTGTGGCCTAAGTTGTCTATTACTGCACGGCGTGAAGTTAGCTCCTGAGAGGAGCGAGCGTAATAGGCAACTTAGGTCACGCGTATTGTAATGTACTATTGGTTTCTCAAAAACAAAACTTTCAAGTATTACCATGAAAAGTATGCAGGTAATTGTAGTAGTAGTAGGGGGAGAAAAATCGATCTATCTATGTCTTATCCCTGGAAACCGCACATTTTAAGCTATATATAATGTTTCTTCTTTCATTGTGCATCAATATAATCAATAATTTCGACTCTAGTATGTCAGTCTGATTGGCAGTTTGGTATATACGCATACCATAATTTTAGCTTTATTCAAAAATTCAGAATTTAGTGGGTTCGAATCCTGCTCAGATATATTTTTTTTTGTAATTATTCTTATTGTTTTAATTTATCAGAACTCCGAGCAAAACTTGGTTTACCCAGGTACTTATAATTGAATATGAAAGTGCTGATAGTATTTTTAATATTTGTTAAAATTTCTTACCTGTTTAATACACTCCACAATATTATGCTGCAGGTCCACATCAAGTTCTTTAATTCTGGTGATGAAAAATTCCTTATTTGGACATTGCACTGCAGCTCCTAGCAGTAATAAAGTCAAAAGCTTCATATTCTCTAAGCCCTCTCTAGATGTTGGCGCTTTTCCCATACAGATGCATTCAGGGACCACAAGCAATGTCATTCCCAACTCCTCTTCAAAGAGATTTTTTACATTTTTAACTATTGCATCAAAATTTTTTATTCTCCCTAAAATTAAAGCTTGATCATCGAGGCCTGAGAGTTTTGTTGTGTGAAAGGAAGGTTCTGGGTCAATCTGGAGGTAAGCATGATGTAGAATATCTCCATTGAACAAAGAAGAGTATTCTTTGATACTTTCTCCATCTGGTAGACATGATTTTAGCTGAAATAAAAAATGTCTCATGTTAGGACACCTAATATTTGTAAAATATATTTAAATAATCACTATGATGATCTAATGTACCTATTATTTAGCTGTAGTTACTTTTAGTACAAGTAATTATTATCAAATGAAAGTTTTAAAAATTGTATCATAGAACAAAATTTGGTAAACAACTGGGTAAACCTATAATATTAAAAAACTGAAAGACATTGAGTACAAACAAGAGAAATACATTCTAAAATGTAGACTTCATTGTTCTTTCCACAACGCACGAGAAAAACTACACGCATTTGGTACTAAATAATATCCCAAGTTCAATGAAACGGAACGTCTGGTTAAATTTATCTCACGCTTCGTTCTTGTCTTGTTCGCTGATCACTCACCCACGAAACCAAAGGTCCGCTTAAGAATTCTTCGATTTCGGCAGCTGATGCAGCCATTCTCAACTAAGGCAAAGTTATTAAGAAACTTTTTCTTTTACTCTCGTAACATAGCATGGCAAATAAGAGAGCTTTTACATTAATACATAAAAATAATTTAGTAAACATCTGCAACTAAATACAAAGACAATTCACAATCGTAGTAAAGTGCAAACACCGTAACACGACATGACATTTTTTGACATTTTTTGACACTTGTCATTTATATTTTTTTCTTTATTGACGAGAACTTTGATATTAGCCATATCTTAATGGCATATTGCTTAGATTTTTGCTCCACAGTAGGATAAATCAGAAATTTATATAAATTTAATATCTTTGCTTAATAGCTGATTAAAATATGGCTTGTATTTATTAATAATATGTTACAAATTGCCAATCGTTTTGGGATCGTAAAACTTACTGCTTGATGAATGGTAAAAACCCATAGATATATAATATTAAAAAGAGGATTTATATAATATTACTGGGACTGTCACTATTTTTTACAGTGCTAAGTCTTTGGTGCTAACCTTTAGTGCTAACCTAAGAATAAGAACCTCTAGATACGCAACACTTGTAACCACTAGAGTGCATCACGCTCACCCACTGTGTGTTTTGTCTTGATCTTAGGATGCACATGTAAGTTTTCTCGTCGTAGTCAGTAATAAACAAGAACCGTAAAACGAGTTTTCCCTTACACCACTCATTATTAAAATAAGTAAATTTCAATATTTTAATACTGGCGATTAAATTGTTCTAGTTATTTTTTATGAGTCAGAGGTTTTAAGAAAACATGCGATTAAAGTACGATCGTACCTGGATTTTCAGTCTCGATTAGAAGTCTCGATCGACACCTATTATTAAGTAAACTCTAGGCCAAGACCGAAAGTAATAGATATTAAAAAAAATATTATGAACGTGGGAAAAATATTTTTAACTCATGAACGGCTGAACCGATTTGGCTGAAAATTGGTGAGGTATCTTGAAACCAGGAGAAGGACATAGGATACTTTTTATCCCGGTCACAAGGGACTCAAAACTCGAGAACGGCTGGATCGATTTGGCACATTTTATATTGTTTTGAAATAATTGCGGAAGTTCAGGGAAGGCTTGAACAGTGAGAAATAATGAAAAAGGTTGTAGGTGTAGGACTAGGACTAGGATGCATTATAAGTGTAGTCATTTATTAATTTCAGTTCATGTTTAAGACAGAACAACGTGTGTCGAGACAGCTAGTTGTATATTATTATTAGGGGTTATAATAAAAAGAAAAAGATAAAAAGGCCTGTACCATAGTTACTGAACCTCTCATACAATTTGTATGGTTTAATGGCTTCGAATACCTAGTAATTTTGTTAAAATTAACGATAATTCCGCTGTCTGTGGACCAATTTTCGAATTGTTTTTTTTTATGTAAAGGGTTACTATGGGTGTAAAAAGTGGTGACCTGATGATGGGATCTATGAGGAATCGAGGGAACTCGTCGAAACCAAGGAATTTGTAAGTATTATATACAACTGGAAAGAGCTCTCGGCATCAAATCTGTGCCGAGAGGGAGATACAATACAAACCGCTCCGTCTCTTTTTAACCAGGGTGACAACAATATTTTTAATTTGGGGACAAATTAGTTGAAGTTTGGAAACATATGGTGATTTCAACTTTTTCTAAAGAAGTTCAAGCACATGCTATCAAAAAGTAATATTTTGCTCCAAGGTATACCCTGGATCCAAAAGTATAGAACAGAACTCCTGACTCATTATAGATACATGTTTGGGGATTTCGGCGTTGTTTAAAGAACTGCAAGCTGCAAGCATATTCCACCCTGTTAATTAGAGTAAACATCATTATCACCACCACTATCACACCATACATCATCACATTATGATGATATAAAAGGTACTTCTTATAGTATTTTACACTAACACGGAGATCTTTGAACATTACTCTGCCGTTTATGGACCTATTTGCAAAATTCTTTTGTTGTTGTATAGGGTTTAATTCGAAATTAGTGCTTTAGTCACTAAGGTGGAAACCGGATGATGCGATCCATGAGGAATCGAGGGAACTCCTCGAAATTTATATCGACACATATAGTGATTTTGACTTTTACTGAAGTAACACAATGCAGCATATGCTCCTAAAAATAAGATGTTGAAACCAAGGTATACCTTGGTTTCAACATCTTATTATATTTTAGGGTATACCCTAGATCCAAAAGCACTGAACAGAACTCCTCAGTCTTTAAAGATACACGTTTGGAAATTTCAGCATTGTTTAGAGAACTGCAAGCATATGCCACTTTGTAACTTACAGTAATCATCATCATCATCACCTTAACAACAATACCTAATGGAAGCTTGGCGCGTATTCAATTATACATTCGATCGTTTATTTTAGACGTTCTTAAGACGTATTAACAACAACTTAACAAAATATATAACTAAAACGGGTGAAAATATTATTTTTAAACAAAAAAATTAAACCGACTTCCAAAGTAAAAGTACACAAAAAAGTATGAAATAAAACTTATTTTCTAAATAATTTCCCTTTTAAATTTGGCTATTTCTCTACTTAATCTTCTTAATATGAACTTTAAGCCACCACCACGGTACCGGCAAATATGAACGTGAGTTCTATAAAATATTGTCGAATATCGTTTGGGCTGGTATCGACTTCAAAATTAAGAAGATTAAGTAGAGAAATAGCCAAAATTAAAAGGGGAATTATTTAGAAAATAAGTTTTATTTCATACTTATTTGTGTATTTTTACTCGGTTTAGTTTTTTGTTTAAAAATAATAATATGTCATAAGTGATAATACAAGTTGCTGAAACGTATATTATAGAGTGACTTTTAATTAGTGTAAAACACTTTACTACGTGATAATGCTCATGATAACAAACATCTTACCCAAATAAACTTTTTAGAGCATTTGCAGAGCAATAGAGCAACTTTTGAGAGTTTTGGGGCCATTTTGAAATTTGACGTATGGTGAAAACACGATAGAGAAAAGAACTGTCTCCAGTTAAATGACCCCACTTTTGAGATTTTTGGGGCCATTTTGAAATTTGACATACGGTGAAAACACTATGAAGAAAAAAGTGTCTCCAGTTAAATGGCCCCACTTTTGAAAATTTTGGAGCCATTTTGAAATTTGACGTATGGTGAAAACACCATGGAGAACAGAAGTGTCTCCAGTTAAATGGCCCCACTTTTGAGATTTTTGGGGCCGTTTTGAAATTTGACATACGGTGAAAACACTATGAAGAAAAAAGTGTCTCCAGTTAAATGGCCCCACTTTTGAAAATTTTCACTTCTACCGGCACTCCCGGAGTGCAACCCGTTGTTTTTTATTATTATTTAATTCGCTACCTAATGTTAAGTTGAGGTGGATTAAATAAAAACGTTCCTTTGGGAAAGTTTGTAATTATGAGCACTACCACGTGGTAAAGTATATTTTTCACTAATTGAAAGTTTGACGATCTCTTTGGCTTAGTGGTTGAGCATGTTGGTGATCAAGCCGGTCGCTGGTTCGAATCCCGCAATTTTTTCTTTTAAAACTTTTACTATCAACTTATAACGTAATTACATAATTTATATGTTATAAAAGCTTGTCGAGAATCAAATAAATTGTCTCATAAATCTATCAGAACAAGTTACCTGATTTACTTCTTTGATTTGTTTGATTCTCGACAAGCTTTTATATCATATAAATTGTGTAATTATTACGTTGTAAGTTGATAGTAAAAGTTTTAAAAGAAAAATATTTTATTATTTTTAGCGCATTCAAATAAAAGCTTGTTTTTTAAAAAAGTTTTTTTTTTACTTTTAATTTATTTTTTACTTTTTAGTTATAGCTAGATAGGTTTCTCAGTCTGTTCATCTCATTTAACGCATCATTGTTGCAAGGTCGTTTGCCGGTTAATTTAGTACAGTCAAGCTCTTCAATAAGGAGACCTCCTAGAGATTTTACTCTACTCAGTAAAGACCTCAAAAACCCCAACACACCATACTTTCATTTGATACCCATATTGTACGAGTGCATTATAATAACTTGTCGGCCATCTTGGGTGTTCTGCCATGTTGGATTTTCGAGTTATTCTTAGCAAGCCCTTTCATTTGATACCCATATTGTAGGATTACATTAAAATTGACTGTCTGCCATCTTGGACGTTCCGTCATGTTGGATTTTCGAGTTTTTCTCAGCAATCCCTTTCATTTGATACCCATATTGTAGGAGTGCATTAAAAATAACTTGTCGGCCATCTTGGATGTTCCATCATGTTGGATTTTCGAGTTATTCTCAGCAAGCCCTTTCATTTGATACCCATATTGTAGGATTACATTAAAATTGGCTGTCCGCCATCTTGGACGTTCCATCATGTTGGATTTTCGAGTTTTTCTTAGCAAGC
Organism: Glaucopsyche alexis; assembly: GCA_905404095.1. Taxonomy (NCBI): domain Eukaryota; kingdom Metazoa; phylum Arthropoda; class Insecta; order Lepidoptera; family Lycaenidae; genus Glaucopsyche; species Glaucopsyche alexis. The sequence goes on from FR990059.1 coordinate 15,251,348, forward strand.
CCTTTCATTTGATACCCATATTGTAGGAGTGCATTAAAAATGACTTGACGGCCATCTTGGATGTTCCGCCATGTCGGATTTTCGAGTTATTCACAGCAAGCCCTTTCATTTGATACCCATATTGTAGGATTACATTAAAATTGACTGTCGGCCATCTTGGACGTTCCGTCATGTTGGATTTTCGAGTTTTTCTCAGCAATCCCTTTCATTTGATACCCATATTGTAGGAGTGCATTAAAAATAACTCGCCGGCCATCTTGGATGTTCCATCATGTTCGATTTTCAAGTTATTCTCAGCAAGCCCTTTCATTTGATACCCATATTGTAGGAGTGCATTAAAAATGACTTGGCGGCCATCTTGGATGTTCCGCCATGTTGGATTTTCGAGTTATTCACAGCAAGCCCAAGCCCCAATTCATTTGATTGCATATTTACGCCAACCAAGATACTCGTCAAGACGAATCATACGAGCCCAAACTCGATGGAACCTCATCGTCGTTTAATTACAGAGTTCCTATGGCCATATTCTAGCTCCCTGGTTACCATATAGTATCAAAGTACCCGTCAAGACGAATTAAACGAGCCGAAACTCGATGGGGTTGCATCGTTTAATTACGGAGTTCCTATGGCCACCTTCCAGCTCCATCATCAGATCCTGGTTACCATATAGTATCAAAGTACTCGTCAACATGAATTAAACGAGCCCATACTCGATGGGGTTGCGTCGTTTAATTACAGAGTTCCTATGGCCACCTTCCAGATCCATCACCAGACCGGTTACCATATAGTATCAAAGTACTTGTCAAGACGAACTAAACGAACCCAAATTCGATGGGACTATGTGGTTTTATTTCGGAATTCCTGTGGCCACCTTCCAGCACCATCATCAGTTCAGCTCCACGTCATCATAATATTGCATTGTCATGCGATTTACATATTCGTGCAAAATTTCAACTCAATCGGAAACCGGAAAGTGGATCAAATTTAACTTGCAAGAATCCATTACAGACCGACAACGGGACAGGTGAAACTAAATAAAAGCTTATAAAATTAAACACAAGTTCTTCGAGAACTTACCACGAGACAAGATTGATGTGGTGTGAAGTGTCCATAATTATTATAATATTATAAGTCATCCTATACAGATAAACCTACCTACTAATATTATAACTCTGTCTGTCTGATGTCGCCCGCCCGCGAGGTTCTCACGTAACTATGCGCACATAATAAGCACTCAGGGATTAAGAATTTTTCTACCAGTGAAAGAATTTTTCAAATCTGTTAGGTTTCAGAAATTATCAATAACATACAAACATACAATGGTTTCCTCTTCACAATATCATGAAGGTAGGTAAAATAATATAAATGTCCTATATTCCCTATTAAATCATATTGTCACCCGAACATCCAAGGGAAATACACGGCGTTTTGTGTTGCAACCATACTATTTTCATTTCTTCCATTTTACTCTACCAAAATGCAAATAATCAAAAAATAAATAACAAATTTATAATTATCGGTTAGTAGGTAGGTTCTAAATAACTAGTAATTTTTATTTTACATTTCTCTCTCAGATTATGAATAACATAATATTTAACCGATTTTATTAGTATTTCTTGCTTATACACTATATCGCACATAAAATCTACCAAACCTGAAATTTAAGGAAAGATATAAACTGGCTACACTAGGTTACTTGTTAGAACGAGACACAGGGATAACTTATAGCTATCTCACCGGGACCGGTTTTTTTATTGCGCACGCGATAAGCTTTAAGTCTGAGTAGTAAAGATCATTTTTGATTGAATTAAAAGAAAATAAAGTTTGAAGTACTCTTTCCTGTTGTATATATAATACTTACAAATTCCTTGGTCGAAACTTATATGGTGATTTTGACTTTTTCTGTAGTAGTCCAAGCATAAACCACCAAAAAGTCTTACTATTAATACTGTTAGGTAGGGTAGGTATTTCTCTTAATATAAAAATTAAACAATAAAATGAAATAATATTAAAAATTAAACAATATCAAAAAAGTAAATAGTTTTTTATTTAAGTAGATGTTTCAAACATTCTTCATTCACTTCAACACATTTAAAAAATTAAACAGTTAAAATACATATAAAAGAAACTAAGCCCGTCGAGAAGAACCAGCGTAAGAAACTCGCACGGGGCCATTTTTTTTTTAGCAAAAATATGGAAAAGTTGTTATTTTCAAAAAATATTTTTACAATGTAGTAACTTAATCTATATGTCACCGTAAAATTGTAAAAACCTTTAGATTGTAATAAAACTAGTGAAATTGTAAAATGCTGATTGACTACCGACGCGAATACGTTGTCTATAATTTAACACATTGTTTTTCGTTAGATTATAAATAGGTATATAGTTTTTAATCTTTCGACATATTTTTACAATCTAGTTAGTTATTTTATAATCTAACGGTTTTTACAATTTTACGGTGACATATAATACAGCAAAAGTCAAGATAACTTAATTACATGGAAGCAGCTTTGCAAGGGTCTATCTTATTCCTAAGGTGTGCAATCGTTAATAAAATCATTAATGAAATAACTTTTTTAAATTTGTGGCACACCTAGTCCTATTTTGGTCAGTCAGTAGACCTTGTAGAATTTACTTCTACTCTGCGTTCTAATTTTAAGATAAGAACTTAAAAGTTTAAGTGCCGTGTCCCTTTATAATTTTCTGACCAACGTAGCGTGCTCGACACAGTCGAAAGCCTTAGATAGATCACAAAAGACACCAAGTGCATCATGTGATCCCTCTCAGGCCCCAAATATACTGCATAGAAGACTAATACCTGCGTCTGTTGTGGACCGACCTAAAAGTAAAACCGAATTGATTACTATATTATAAGTAATAGATTATTTAAGTTAAAGTGAACGATCAATTAATTTAAGATTATTTTCTATTTGAATTGATTATGTATCCAAAATTTATGTTTAGTGAGGTTTGTGGAGGTAAGGGATAGCTGTCGCCTTATTACTCCCAACTAAAAACTTCAACCACTAATATTTCAGTAACTGTGGGTTTCCTGATGGGGAGAGTGGGGGTTCAACCTTCCTCCTCCCCTCTCCTCTTAACCCCCTCCTCCACAAATCGTGGGATCGTGGGATATTATACTAAATTTTTACCGAAAGAACTTTAGTCAGTATATTTTGGTACTAAATTAAATAGCAACACTAAGACAAATATATTTTTAGAATAAGTTACGAATTATGTAAAAAATACAGATTTCATCTCACTTTTTATGGAAAATATGATTGTATTTACGTCCATATATCATCATTCTTAAGTAATATGCAATCACAAACTAAAAAAACACGAGCTATAGCTACTTATGAGTGAAAAGTTACGGCAGCACATTTTCCTTCGCTGCGACTTTTGCACCTCAAAATACTGCATCCACCCATTGTTAAAATACTTAAAAATACACGGAGTCTCTATCTCAAAAGAGTATATAACATAAAACACACCAAAAAAACAAAAGATTTCAAATAATACGAAACCTCACTCTTCACAGCTGTTATTTGTTTGGCATAGGAATGTCAAATTTGACAGCTCTGTGCTAAAAACCCGGTTACAGCGAAAGGGACAAAACATAACATTTTTGTCTCGTTTCTTCACAAGTATTGACCAATTTACGTTATCACTCTAACAAGCTGTGAGTTGTGACGTCAGGAGCTATCCTGCCCTGGTGCTAACCATTGGCTAACCAAGTGCTAACTATTAATTATATCTATGCTATTTCACTAGGCTTTGGACATGACGATTTGAAATAATCTAAATAAGAGCATATCAGATATCTAAGTAGGGTTCCGTAACTATAAACGCGTAATATAATAGGTTTTTTCTTTACTTCAAAAGTTACTGTCCGGTTTTGTAATCGTTGCAAATTTTCAAAATTGCAATTTGACAGACAGACAGACGGATGGACAGAGTGAAACTTTAAAGGGTTCCTTGAGTACGATGGATCTTTAAGAACGATGCACGATGTTCAAAATACTTATAAACGAAAATTCTATTTTCCCGCAATTTTATCAGATACTGACAGATTTTATGCTATACTGGCATAAAAAAAAACAAATGTCAACGTCAGTTTATTTTAGACGATTTCAGAATTGCTATCAACAATTTAGGTACGAGTTTTGCCGGGAAAGTCAATCAGCAATGTTGTGTTTCTGTATTATTTTTCTAAATTCGTGTTAATTCGGTTTTTAATGTGTTATAGTGGTGGAATATTAACCATTAATTATTCGTTGAGGTGCATTAGTGTGGAAAAGTGATACATTCTACAAAATGCGTGCTAAATTGGGTTTCCCGCCAAAACTCCCTAGGAAGTTTCAGTAAAGCGTCTACCACTTTACTGAATCGACTGACTTGACTGATTGACTACCGTGACTATTTATTTGGACTTTGGACTTGACGATTTAGAAATACAGTACCTACGTTGATGAAAATAATATACTTGACATTGGCAAATGGTGATAAGCCGACGCCATAAATAAATAATAAAAAAAAAAAATTAGGTACAAAACAAAAATAATTTTAAAATAAATAGGTACGTAGGTACCTATTAATTTGAAATAAAAATAATCCAAAATGTTGAACATAAAAACACGGTTCTAAACTTTAGTGGCTGATGAAATTTTTCTGCATGAAACTTTAAACTTTATTTCTGTAATGCTCAGCTGTAATGAAAGTTTGTTGATTTAAAAATGTTTGCCAAATCTAATAAAGTTCAATTTCAAGACCAGCAACTCGATGATTATGTTCTTGAGGTAATATCTCTCTTTCTCGTTTTATATATTTCTTCATAAAACACAAGTCTGTACATAGTTACGTATACGTATAAGTACGTAGTTGGGAACATAGGACTGTAATACTCGACAGGATGTGATAATGTTATCTTCTAAACATAGTTCTAGATAAAGCTCTTTTTTCACTTTTCACTATTTAAATAAAACTGGCATTGAATAGTAATGAGCTATTCATTTTAACGATTGCCATGTGCCGTTGATATGCATTAAGGTACTCCCTCACCTGGAACATTCGCGTGTAATGTAACGTTACAAATCCGAACATTACATAGGCTTAGGAGGATTACTGAGCATTCTAATGCGCACCTTGTAATGATTCCTTCTGCTTGGCGCTCAAAAACGTTTCATTACATGCAAATGTTTCCCAGTAAGGGAGGTAGTATTGTAATGTAATGCTCTAAGTCGAATCTATAACTTTACATTACATGTGAATGCTCCAGGTGAGGGAGCACCTTTAGACTAATTTTAATGTAATTTCAGAATTCTGTACTTAAAAGCAAACTTCAAAGTAAAATTGATGCTTTATCAATAATGAGCAAAGAACTGGACAGATGCAGTATGGAGCGTGATAGGTATAGACTACTTGTTGAGCAGATACAAAGCAAAAAAGTTGTTTTTGAACAACCAAACAATTTTAACAGATTTACACCTACAAATACAATAAGTGGCAGCGAAATATTGGCTCAAACTAAAGACCACAATAATGCACTTAAAGTAGAGGTAACTTTTTCAATTATTTAATTTAATTTCTCACATATATTTTTTTAATGTTTTAAGAAACTAACAATTGGAATAATATGCCACCCCTGATAAAATATGGCTACATATTACAAACATCTATTATTATCTATTTTAGGTAGAGTCTTTAAGAAGTAAACTAGACGAAGCTTACGGAGATAATTTAGCTTTAAGAAAGCAGCTACAAAATTATAATCTAGTTGATGGATACAGTACAGGGAAAATATTTTGTCCAGAATCTTCATGCAGTAGCAATGAATTTGAGAAATTAGTTCAAGATCTGGAAGGAATCCAAAAGAAGGTGAAAGTTTGTTAATATTTTTAAAGTGATTTCCTTTTATTAAAAATATAATTTATAAACGAAAGACTAAAATGTTTGTTACTTAAACACTTTTTTACCTTACCTTCTTTGTAGTATCGACAGATCCAGTTGGATTATAGAGCTACCTTAGATGAAAAGGAGGAATTGGTATCTGACCGCGACTATTATAAAAATAAAGTGCAAAGGTTGAATCAACAAATTAATTACATACTTACAAATAGAATTAAAAAGCAAGACAGCAGTCATTCAGATTCAAACTGCAGACTCGAATCACCAAAACCAATTGTCGATATTGATGCGTTGGTAGCAGAAAATAAATACCTCAATGAAAGGCTAACGCAACTCCAGGTTGAAAAAGAAATTTTTAAAAGAAATTTAACAAAGTATAAAGTAAGTTTTACTTATAATTTTCTCTATATTTACTTACTATTTTTTTATTTACTGTTTAATGAAACTGAGTAGTCTAGTTTTTTATGCTTTTGTTATGTGATGTAATAGTTTGAAATGTAAAGCAATTACTAAAGTGGTATATTTTTCTCTAGACCTTACTGGAAAATCGTAGTAAGAACCATCCAATGAATATAAAGAAAGGATTAGCTGATGTAATGACTCAAAAACAAGGTATAAAATATTGTTTTTATTTTATTAATCCTAAGAGTAACTATATAATGTGTAATTTTTTGGGCCATTAGAACTTTTTTAAACTAATAACTACAAATGTTTATAATGATTACAGTTCGAGAATACTTGGATATTAATTCCAAAACAGGTTTAAAAAGGAGTTCTGCAGCTGAATTAAAATCTCTATGTTTAGGTTTGTTTGAAGCATTAAATGACAAATCTATAGCTCTTCAACATCAACGAAAAACAAATCAGTAAGTTTTTACTCAAATAATTTAATTTACCGCTATTTTTATGGAGATCAATGAACTGGACGTAGAAGCGTAGGTGGATAGACGACCTGAGAAAAGTTGCAGGGAGTCTGTGGATACAAGCAACAAGCGACCGGTCGCACAGGAAATCTATGGGGTAGGCCTATGTCCTGCAGTGAAAACGACTATTTTCAAACTCAAAAAAACTCAACTCAAATTTTTTATTTCCATGTAGGTTATAATATAACACTTATAGAATTGTCCTACATGATGCCTACCACCGGTTCGGAAACTAGCCCGGCGAGAAGAACCGGCGTAAGAAACTCGCACGGGGCCACCTTTTACCAAAAAGATGGAAAATTGTTCTTTTAAAATAAAAAATATATAACAATGTTATAACTAAAACTACATAACAAGAGTACAATAGTATAAAGTAGCCGTGCAGGGGGCCACCTCATTCCCAAGGTGTGGTATCATTCATGAAATCATTAAGTTTATAATAAGCTTTACCACACAAACGTTTTTTGACTATTTTTTTAAATTTATTGATTGAAAAATTTTGAACGTTTTCTGGGATCCTATTGTATAGGCGTATACATTGGCCTTTAAACGAATTCTTTACTTTACTGAGTCTAGTCACTGGTACATCAAGCTTATTCTTATTTCGAGTGTTTCTATTGTGGTTGTCACTTTTCTTTTTGAATTGGCTTAAATTTTTTTTAACATATAATACATTTGATAGAACATACTGAGAAGCTACAGTTAAGATCCCAGTTTCCTTAAACTTATCTCTCAATGAGGTATTGGGGGCCAGCTTGTAGATTGCTCGAACAGCTCGCTTCTGCAGCACAAATATAGTATTTATATCTGCAGCATTTCCCCATAGCAGAATGCCATAGGACATTATACTGTGGAAGTAACTAAAATACACAAGCCTCGCTGTGTTTTCGTCTGAAAATTGTCTTATTTTACTTACTGCAAATGCTGCTGAACTGAGTCTGTCGGCCAACCCAGCAATATGAGGGCCCCACTGAAGTTTCGCGTCTAATGTAATACCTAAAAACACTGCTGTATTTACTAGTTCCATACCTTCCCCATTTAATAGCACATTGGTTTTAGTTTGCCGTACATTCGGCAACGTGAACTTTATACATTTAGTTTTTTTGCTATTTAACAGAAGATTATTGACACTAAACCAGTGTACTATTTTTAAGAGAGCATTATTTACTTCGTCATAACATGAGTTTTGGCGATTCACATTAAAAGTAAGAGACGTATCATCAGCAAATAATACTATCCCGTTTTTTTCATTAATAAGGTATGGTAGGTCATTTATGTAAATCAGAAAAAGAAACGGTCCTAAAATGGACCCTTGTGGGACCCCCATCTCAGTTTTTGTGCCTGTGGATCTTTTCCCATTTATCTCGACTCTCTGAGTCCTATTTGATAAATAGGATTTTAAGAGGACGAGTGCTGGGCCCCTTACACCATAGTGGCATAATTTCCTGATTAATGTTGTGTGTTGCACGCAATCAAATGCCTTAGAGAGATCGCAAAAGACACCTAGAGCATCCTGCGATCCCTCCCAAGCATCAAAAATATAACTAATTAGATCGACGCCTGCATCTGTTGTAGAGCGTCCCTTTGTAAAACCGAATTGTTTGCTATGTAAAATTTTATATATATTAAAGTGTGCTAGCAACTGACTGAGTATTATTTTTTCATATATTTTACTTAATGTTGGTAAAATAGATATAGGTCGGAAGTTAGATGGATCCGACTTACTTCCAGACTTAAAGAGAGGTATAACTTTACTGTGTTTCATTAGATCAGGAAAGACGCCACTTTTTATACAATCATTAAATATAGTTGCTAAGTAAGGTGCAATGATATCGATTATAGATTTAATAACTTTCATAGATAGTCCCCATAAATCTGCAGTATTCTTGATATTTAATAAATTAAAATTTTTAATAATGTCTTGAGGTCCTATTTCTTTAAATCTAAAATCGACTTCACACTCTTTTACATTTTCTTTAAGGAGTAATTCAGCATCAGCAGGAGAGGCATTCAAATTTTTTGTGGTTGAAACTGGAATGTCAGCAAAGAATTTCTCAAAAGCAGTTGCAACTTCAGTGTCGGATTTAATTATTTTACTATCTATATTTAATTTAAAAGATGAGTTGCGACTGGTGACTCTTCCAGTTTCATTTGCAATGATTTGCCATGTTGTTTTAACCTTGTTTTTAGAATTCTTAATTTTATTTCTAATGTGAAGAGATTTTGCTGCCGAGCAAACTTTTTTAAATATTTTTGAATATAATTTTACATAACTTTTAAAATCTTCACTTTGATTTATTGTTCTTTCATTATAAAGTTCATACAATTTCAATCTACTTTTTAAAATACCTGCTGTTGCCCATTCACTGGATTTACTTTTGTTGTTTGCTCTCACTGTCTTAGAGGTGAAAATGGTATCAAAATTATGTTTAATTAATTTAAACAGTTTACTAAATGACATATCCGGGCTACTATGATACTCTAAATGTCCAATATTAGCTATAATTTCACCTCTAAACTTCTCAATACGTTTAACATTTATTGATATACATGTATTTCTGTCCTCGTGTAATTGTTTGCAATTATTATTATATATAGGGAAAACAGCTTGCTGTCCACAGTGATCAGAGCTTAGTATCTTAATGACTTCTTTATTAAATGGATCTATGTTGGTAAAAATGTTATCAATGCACGTAGCAGAGCTGTCACTGATCCTTGTCGGTTCAAAGAATAGATTAGTTAGGTTAAATGATTTTAACAATGAAGTAAATCTAACAGTGGTGGAGTTAATTTCTAAAATATTAATATTAAAATCACCACATAATAATATATGTTTGTTAGATGCACTTATCTTAGTTAATAACAATTCCATTGTTTTTTCAAATAAATCATATAATCCTAAAGGTGGCCTGTATACACTTACAATAATAAAGTGTCCCACCTCTATACAGGCTATTTCAGTTATTCGTTCTGTAGAGAGTTCTTTGTATTTTAAATTCTTCTTAATTAATATAAGTGAGCCGCCTCTTATGGCTTTTTCTCTGCAGAAGGAACTAGCCAGCTGGTGCATACCAAGATTTAACATAATTTCATTTTTCTTAAACCAATGTTCAGTTATACATAAAATATCTATATTATTATTTAAAAACAACTCAATTTCTAATTCTTTACTAGACATACCTTGTATGTTTTGATGCACCAGCTTAAGTGTACATAATTTATTATGATTCATTAAAACATTATTATTATGGTTACTTGTACCTACAATGCTAGAGACTTCCTCTGTTGTCTTACAGGCTAATTTAAATTATTATTATTTGGAACATTTTCCAAGCTGTTATAATAAGTCATAGTATTATGACTAAACTGCTCAATAGAAGCAGTTGATGTCTTACTAGCCAAGTACTTGGCTGAGTTAAAATATAAAAAAGTTAATAGCGTACTTGCTATAAGTCTTGTAAAATAAAAGGATAGATAATATTTATCTAATGTCAACTTACATAATTTATAATTTAAAATATTATTAATGTCAATTATATTTATTTTACTGTCATATTTATTTATTAATATACAATTATTATTAACAGCAGTATACAATTGGCTGTTAAGCTTATATCTAATTTTGTTTTCCTGTGGCAACCATTTTATATAAGGAAATGTGAATAATATAATCTTACTAATATTTTGTACATTGTTTAATGATTCTATATAATATTCCAATTGGTTACTATTCGCATTTCCCAGTCTCCCCACTAATATTATTAGTGTTGTATTGGGACAGTGAGTTGTACTTAAAATCTTATTTATTATTTGTGAGAAAGTTGCACCCGGCATACAGGTGTTGTACACTGACTGTTCCCCATACAACTTACTCAACTGCACACCGACTCCCCGACCAAGCTCATCGCTGTATATAGTGACCATGCCCGGACCCGAGGCCAATGGTGCAATCAAGTTTTCACTATGAGAGGAGTTAGCATGAGCCTCCACACCTAAATTACAATTAATATTATTTGTTGAATCATTTACCAGACACTGACATAATGAGTTGTGTCTCAATAAAGACTTAACTCTATCTTCATTGTAACGGTAGTCGTCCAGTAAAATATTCAACGCTGATATGTGACTGGATATTTCTAATTGGGCCAGTTCATATTTTTTTGTTATAGATTTTAAAGTTTCATGTAAATCAGTAATATTTTTTATAGAATTTATAAACTCTTTGATCATCTTTAAACTATCTTATTAAAACAGGCTTTTATAAAATACACATCACATATGTATAACTTTAATTGATGAATTTCATGCAACTACTATAACTTTGTAGGCTACAGCAAATTGTAAATACTTACATATTTGATTCGTTTTTTTTCCAGGATATTGGCAAGCCGAATAACAGAACTGGAGAAAACTCTTGAAAGTTGGAGTAATGGGCAGAGGTGCATACCGATATTTCCCTCTCAAATGCTAATAGAAGATGTTCTTAATGACTCCAGTTCCACAAAATCCGACGAACAAGAAAGACATTACAAAGAATCGCCAGTTAAGGATAAAGTTGTTAATTCAGGGGACGAAAATGAAGTCACTAAAGATTATAGTTTTGATGAAAACAAATATACAACTGAAAATGGTACAGATAGACCGTATTTGTCCTCGAAAACTATATTGCCTGTCGAATTAGAAGAGTTGGTTCAAAAAGCACTTGCAGAATTAAAGGCTGAAAACTGAGGCAGTTTTTCTCAACCAAGCTTAGCAAGCAAGCCAGTTGAAATCAAAGCAAGCCAGTTGAAATCAAAGCAAGCCAGTTGAAATCAAAGCAAGCCAGTTGAAATCAAATCATACCATTTAAAAAAACAGCCATGTTTTCTATGAATGTATTGAATAGTTCTTATTTGAACATTCCAAAAACATATCTAGTCATGAACTAAACCAAAGAAAAACCCTAAATTATCTTAGTCTAATCTAGTCAATATTTATGATTTAAGTAAAATATACCAAATTTTGGTATATTTTACTTAAATTTATTTTTAAATATGAATGTGTCTCCAGTTTTAAAAACATTCCAACATGTATATTATATTTAAATGTAATAAAAAACAATATAACATTCAGTCTTGATTTATTGTAATAAAATATAATACATCTGATTTATAACCTAATGCATTTAAATGTTGTACATAAAAATTACATTTAAGGGTAACTCACAGTGTTACATAATATATAATATTATATGAATTTGAAAAATCAATACCTATCATAAGTTTCTTTATATCTTTATGCTAAGCCATGGTTTCTCAACCTTTTTTATGTCGCGACCCACGAAAAAGCCAAAAAGTTAAGTTAAAAGTCGTCACGATTTTTTCGACGTTCGATACAAAATATTCGTTCGAAAAACGAATCTTTTGTACCTACATGTAGTTTGTATTTATTATTTTTTAACAGACTGCGACTCCTTTTAAAAACAAACTCGACCCTAGGGTCGCGACCCACCGGTTGAGAAACGATGTGCTAAGCATTCGCCAACTTGTTACACAGATACATACATAGTATGTGTGGGCTTACATTTGACAGCGGCGTAAATGTAACGATAACGAATTAAATTTAAGGCGCTATCATGATTTTGACAGATTTTCATACAATTCTCATTCGATAATATTACATTTACGCAGCTGTTAAACGTTCCTGCTAGGTCCACAGTACTCAATTTTCGTGCGTACATAACACGTTACAGGTATCGCATTTTTTAGAAATAGATATGTGTTACTAAATCTATACAATGAACTTACATATTTCGATAAATCCTGGATCTTATTAAAATTTTTATATTACTTTGAAAAATAGGTTCTTTACTGACTAGTACACATTATTTAAAATTATTTTCAAATTTGCTTGTTAAAACAGATAAGATACAGTTATTCATTGGGTTATTTTATTGGTAATTAATACATAATATGCATTATTAAAGAGTAGAATGCGTTTGTAACGGTACTACATTATATTGGTTACATTCCTTTAACACACACATTAAATGGCTACAAGAGGCATGACTTTTGGCCGCCTATTAAATATCAGCAGGTCTAAAAAGGCCACTCGCGAGTGTTTCATTAATAATTTGTATCACATATACATAATCAGACGAATCATCATTTCTAAAGAATCATATTATTAGAAAATTATCAATTTTAACAGTTTTCAATAGAAATGCGTTAATGCACACATAATATGAAGAAGTACTTAATTGTTAGGAGTTAGGTACTGTAAGAGCAATCTCTTCAACGTCCCTTAAACGTCTTTACATAAGCAGTATATGACGTACCCAAAGTTTCCGTAATTGATTTTACCAAACCTTATATTATAGTATGATACTTTTAATGTGACCATGTTAGACCTGCTGGATACACACCACACTTCTAGACTTGATACTCATAACACTAAACTGGGCTGCGTTTCTTCGGCGACGACAGACGTAGGACGACCCGATGGACAGTTACACCACACCGGCGTAATAGCATATACCGTAAGCATATGCTATTACGTCAGCGTAGTGTAGTGGTGCAGCGGCGATGGTGGAATGAAATTATGAAGATTTTACTGTATATCCAGCAGGGAGTAGCGCATTCACGCGACGAAAGATCGATACAGGGCTTTGGCGGCGCCGCGCATGCGCCACCCAGTTCGAAACTAGGTTGACATCGTTGACGTTTATACTTTTTTATTAATCTCACGTGACAGGCTGCGCCACGAAGTATAGATAACAAGGAGTCCGAACGTAATGTTAAAATAATGGTCTCAATTACGGGGACAGATTTTTGCCGGTAGAGCGCGCGACGGTCCGACATGCACTCGTTTGAAATTACGCGGGAAGTTTAAAGTTGCTATTGACAGCTCTGGAAAGATTGAAATCTTATTATATAAAAGTTTTAGGAAATTCTTAGAAACTGTTCTCGAAAAATAGATACCGTAGAACACGGTAATTGCCTAACGGTAATTTAAAAATAATTGTAATAAATAATAGTATTGGCAACACTCGGTATAATAGTATTGGCAACACGCGGTACTCGTCGGTCTCGCACGCCTAGCGGCAGAAAAGAGAACTAAGATCTGGTCCTATTATTGTGTACATAATTATTATTAAAAAGCCTATACCGTTCGGACTCCTGGTATCTATGCTTCATGGGCTGCGCCATACGCTGATATGCCAGCGTTGTGTAGTGGGACAACAGCACACGGTCTCGAAATTAGGTTGACATTTCATATTGACGTTTATACTTTTTTATTAATCTCACGTGACAGGCTGCGGCCTACGCTGTTATGCCAGCGTGGTGTAGTGGGACAACAGCGCGGCGGAGTGTCGATGCAGGGCGGCAGCGTCGCTGGCGGCGCGCGCGTTGAGCCCGGCACCGCGCACGAGCCGCGCCAGCAGGGCCGCGTGCGGTCGCTCCGAGTAGCGCTCGTACGCCTCTAACCCTTCTTGCAGCTTGAGGATTAAACTGTCGTAGTTCTTACGCACTACTTCCAGTATCTATAAAAATATACAACAAAATCTGTCAGTTCGCATACTTGATACTATTGTTTGAATAAAATAACAACAGTAATATTATGTTGGTAATTTGGTATGTATGGTGCTGAGTGCCGAATTTTTATTGAACAAATAATCGTACTGTATTGGTATAGTGCGAAGTACGATTTATAGTTTCAGACACTTAAATAGTACTAGTAGGGACAGAGCTGTTTTGGCTGTAGTTACTATGAATAAAAATCAGAGTGTAACATACCTGATCTTCCGAAGGCGTGGACAGGTTATTGAACGCGAGCCAGGCCTCTATTTTGGGCGAGAAGTGCTGTATGATGGCGCGCACGTTCACCAAACTGTTCGCTAGGCGCAGCGCGTCCGCTTTGTATTCGCTGTCACCGGTCGAGTAACGAAGCGCTGTGAACGGAAAAAAAGTTTTTTTTTTTTTCAATACAACCAAATTCATAATGTCTTTCGGGAATCGTTTTCATAGAACTACAGCCTATAATTACACATTATAGGACATTAACAACGTGGTTGTACAGTATATTAATATTAGTTTCAATGCAATAATATTGTTTAAATGTTGTATAACGCGTTGGTTTAAAGGATTTGTACAAATGAAGTATAGCATACATTCACTGAATTGATAATGTTATACTAGCTTTTCCCACGGCTCCGTCCGCGTAAATACATTATCCCGCGGGAACACTACTTTTTCGGTATAAAAATGTCCTATGTCCTTTCCCGGGACCCAAAGTATGTCTAAACCAAATTTCATAAAAATCGGTTCAGTGGTTAAAGCGTGAAGAGGTACCAAACAGACAGACAAATACTTTCGCATTTCTAATATTAGTATAGATTAATGTTAGCAAAAAAGTACTTACCCATGAAGAATAAGTTGTCAAAAACTTGGTGCATCCTAATGAGTTCATAGTACAACTGGTCGTACGAGGCGGGCGTCGGCAGGAACGTGTCACCGAACGTAATGAATAAATTAAATATATTTACAACCTGAAAACAAACGGCAATGAAATATTTTATAGTAATACAAAATAATTACTTAATACAACATAGTAAAATACGCAATAAAGTACAAAAAATCGCTATCGATTTCATATTATTAAACTAAATTTCTAAATTCTATTAATTAATTACAATTTTTGGCTATTCATAGCTTCCCATGAGAATTTCGAGTCACACGAAACAATCAGTTTATGCACGCGCAGCATAACCACGGCAGAAACGGTTTCTTTCTACGGAAGAATAGACTAAAATTATTTAGTTTCGTGGGGCGACGATTGGAGGTAAAGGTCAATGTAAAGGTCAAAGTGTTGGGAAGGTTGGGGTCAAAAGTCAATACGAACTAAAACTGTTTTCTGTTTTTAAGTTGTCAATGTCAATGTTTTACTGTGTGTAGATACATAAATTATTAAATAAATAAAATAGTTTCATGCTCGCGTAAATCAAGACAGCAAACAATTTCAAGTTGCATCTTACGAATTTTCGATCAGGACACGTGACCTGTCGCGCGAGTTTAACAGTTTTTACCCATCCCAAGAAAAGTGCACAGCGCTGATAAATAAGTATTTATTCCAATAAGTTATGTTTTTTTCAACTCATTACTTCCAATAAACATACCTGCTGAGCCATAACGAATATATTGTGTCTCTTCAGTAGTGTCGTCTCATTCGCCACCAAGAACTTTAGCAGCGCTATCAAGGCCGCCCACAGTGGGCGCCAGTCCCGCGCGAGTCGAACCCTGCATCGTTTCTGGTAGCCCAGTAGACGGAGTAGAACACCGTTGCATAAGGAATATAGTTCTCCGGGGAACCGCTTCAGCAGGTGACACATTATGAACTCCACGAGTAAATCTGTAAATATTCTTCTTTTAATATCTGTACATCGCTGGAAACTACATTTTGCCGCGATAAACAGTGGCTGAGTTCCGCGGAAAATAGCGCTAACAAAAAAACGTAAGCAAAATGGCGACCGCTGGCAATAAATAAGCAAAATGGCGGATTATGTTAGTAGTATTGAAGTTAGCAAAGTACGTGTCCTGGCCGATAATGTTTTTTTTTCGTTCGTTTCGTTTCATTTTTCGTTTTCGTTTTCGTTCAGCAGTTTAGGTGTGATTGGGTAACAGACATTTATAATATTTTCAATTAAAGAAAAAAGGGATTGCCTGAAGGAAAGTGATTACCTACGGACACCCGAAATACTAGAGATGTAAGTGTGTTGTCGGTCTAATGCGGGTTTTTCTTTCACACCAAACGTAGCGTCATTTTACGCCGGTTTTTCGTATGACCTCGACAGCAAATTTTAGCAGCTAAATAATATAATTACCTATTAATGTCGAAGCAAGCGGTTGCGATGGTGGTTCCTCAGGTACTATTTTTCTGTGTCGCATGGGTAGTCTGTACAATTGTACCTGTTACAAAAAAATTATAATTAAAAAAATAAGCTGTCAAACTATTTTTACATTATAAACGTATTTTGCTTTGATACCAAAATAAGACAGACGGATAGATACAGTATACTTTTTTTTGCGATTTACTTTACCTTGAACGATAGGTTCTGGTCGTGCATGATAGAGTTGGCGAATTGCTCTTCCACCAAACACGTGAGTGTTATGAAGCAAAGGCTGCATTTGTTGATGCTAGCTTCTGTTCTCGTGTCGGCCATTACTATTGAACTAAAGAAATAAGTTTTAATATGCATATGTCACCGTAAAATTGTAAAAACTTGTAATATAACTAGTGAAATTGTATTCTGGATTTCGGGATACTCGGAAATATTATGCTTATTTAACACATTATTTTTCGTTAGATTATAAATACATATATTTAATATATAGCAAATAATCTTTTGACATATTTTTACAAACTTGCCAGTTATATTACAATCTAACGGTTTTTTACAATTTTACGGTGACACAATTGACACATACATGTTAGAGATAATAGATGTTCAGTCTTTTTATTTATTCAGACGTTTCGCTATTTATATTCTGTTCAGATCCAATTTAATACTAACGTAAACAAAAATATTTGTTACGTGAAAGACTTCGGCACGAATGGGCCGGCTCGACCGGGTAAATACCACGGCCTCACAGAAAACCGGCGTGAAATAACGCTTGCGTTGTGTTTCGCCGTGTGAGTGAGGTTACTGGAGGTTGGGGATTTTAAGGACCGCGAACGCAAGTCGCAACACCAGAAGAGTTAAAAGTGTAACTCCTCTGGTGTTGCGAGTGTCCATGGGCAGCGGTACTCGCTTATCATCAGGCGATCTGTCTGCTTGATCCTGGTTCATTTCATAAAAAAAAGATTAAATACAACCAAATTAATGTGCGGTTTTTATTTTACGGTAAATGACTACATTTAAATATTTGAAGCATTATGTGTTCTATCCAAAGATTTCAAAACTCAAGATAGGCTTGTGACGTACATTTGACAGAACAAATCTTCATCAAGAAATAGTCATCATATCAGTCATCTTGTTTTCATCATACTTTAAATGTCAAAATGGCACCAAAAATCTCAAAAGTGGGGCCATTTAACAGGAGACACTTTTCGCCTCGTTTATACGTGTGTGTAATGTGTCGAGCTCGCGAACGGATGCGCTCCGCGTTATACACATGCAGCAAATATTAATTATTTAATTAATATTTTCGCGAATCGCGCGGCTGATTGCCGCTGCACGTGATCATGGCGCTCGTGGTCAATGAGTTGCTGGCGTTTATCCAGCATGCCATCGACACCATGGACGAAGTCAGCATAATGCAGATCTGCAAGTCTTCTTTCACCAGCGAGGAGATTTGCGAAGGCAAGCACTTGCCGTGCTCGGCCATAGTGCGAACATGCCATCGCGACGGAGAGATGGAACCGAAAGAAGCGTGCAGGACATCATCTCCCTGCTGAAGCAGACGGATCCGGATGAGGTGCCAGCTTTTGTAGCGAAAAATCTGCATAAGCTGCCGCCTGTGACACTGGACCACGTCGACGTCGTCAGCCTACTGAAGGACATCAAGTTCCTGAAGGAAGAACTGGCCGGAATTCAAGGTAGATTGCAGGTATCAGAGTCTACCATAAGTGATCTACGTAGTGAATTATCACAGGTAAAAAGTGTTAATTCAATATGTAGGCACCTGATGCAGCAAACGTCACTCGTCGTCGAGGCGCGCAGGCGGTCACGTTTAGCCCGTCAGCATTATCCGACGGGTCAACGAACACCGTTGCTGCCGCCCCCGCTGCCCGCTCCCCGCACGCTAAGGAGCCGGTGCCGAGTTAGGCAAGTGTCGCCGCTAGCTAACCCCCTTCACCTCCCCCGCGTTCGAAAAACAAAGGGAAGAAGGAGGCCCCTTCAAAAGAGCGTCCTCTTTCTAAAAAGGACCGAACGTGCGATGATGATGGGTTCATCAAGGTCGAGAGGAAAAAGAAGAAACCCGTCGTCCGCAACCATCGCGGCACCGCACCCGGAGGACCCGAGCAGCTGTTGCGGTGTGAGACTCCCGCGACACCGCTGTACGTGTCCCGGCTGCATTGGTCTACGACGGTCGAGCAGGTCGTGGACTACATCAGGAGCAGAACCAACTTCGCCTTGAGGGTCGAGCGGTTGGAATCTCGTCATAGAGTGAATTTTAGTTCTTTTGTGGTGAGAGTTCCAACCCATCATTTACCGACCTTCGAGAAGGAGGAGTTCTGGCCGATTGGAGTCGCCTACAGAAGATTCAGAGGATGACTCCCGAACACTTCGCGCCCCACGTCGCAGACAATACGTGTTTAGTGTTAGTATTAGTGTTAGTTATATAATATAGTAATATGTATGTTAGTCTATAAGGTATTTATAATATGGGCCTATGCAGCCCGAAATAAATGGTATTTAATTTAATTAATTTAATCTACACTAATATTATAAAGAGGAAAACTT
Organism: Glaucopsyche alexis; assembly: GCA_905404095.1. Classification (NCBI taxonomy): domain Eukaryota; kingdom Metazoa; phylum Arthropoda; class Insecta; order Lepidoptera; family Lycaenidae; genus Glaucopsyche; species Glaucopsyche alexis. The sequence continues at coordinate 15,270,620 of FR990059.1, forward strand.
TGTTTGTATGTTTGTTTGTTTGTTTGTTTGTAATGAATAGGCTCAAAAAGTACTGGACCGATTTCTTTCACCATTCGAAAGCTACATTATCCACGAGTAACATAGGCTATATTTTATTTTGGAAGAAAATAGGGTTCCGTAAAATATTTGGGTTTTTCGGACACAAGGTGTAAAAAATCAACCAGAAAAGTTACTTATTTTGCGTACGCTGCCTAAACTATAAAAGATAGAACCATAAAATGTTCTAATTAATTGTAGATCTTATAAATATCTACAAAAAAGTCCGCGACACACTATACCTATCTATGTCGAGTGAGGCACAACAACCATTTTTTTATTAAGAAATCTTGATTTTTTTTGGACCACATTTAAACGCGTTTATTTTACTCATGCTATTAATCCTTATCAAAATAAATTATTTCATCACTAAGTACAGTTTATGAAGATAATATTTGGTCTTTGAATGAATGAAATTGGACGTTTGGTTTTGAAGTTATGGCGAAATTAAAATATTACGATTTCTGCTGCACGGCCCGTTGCTAAGTGGGCGTCACTAAGGCGGGGGTGCGCGTGCGGGGGGAGTTTAGATCTATGGTATTACATACGATAAAAGTATACACACCTACTTATTTCATTGAGTTTTAGTAGGTACCTATATTAATTTGTTTCTGTTTGTTTTGACTTGATTTCGCCCGTTTTGTTAGAGGTTTAAAGACGAATGTAGTATTAGTATCAGTATTGTACCCGTGCGAAGCTGGGGCGGGTCGCTAATTTAATATAATATCACGTCTATAGTTCTATCGTTTTCTTTGTTCACATTTTATCAGAACTGACTAGGTATAGGTATTACAATTTGTTCGTATGGTAACACTTTACAGATGTCTCTGCGCGAATCTCCGTCATACATACCTTTATTTATTATACCTACTTAATTATAAAAAATAAAAACTATGAAAAATAAAACAACTCACCAATATTGAAAGAAAGTAACCAACAAATTCGTAGGTTGTTCATTATCCAGTGCCTGTATCTGGGCCAGATTGGGTGGAGTCTGTAAATTATACATACAAAATCATTAAATAAGATAAAAAATGAAAATGTCTTTATTAAACACATCAGTGACACAACACAGCCAGAAGGATGACAAAACAACACGGAAATTATAACTCACTACAACATAAAACCAATTTTTTAACACAGCTAGATAAGGCTATGCAATGCCCACTTCGTGTGTTTAAAGGGTGGCCACTCAGGCATCGTCCGTGGCAGAGCCGTGGCGCCTGTTCTTCCGTGGCCCTCTGTAAGTTTGCGATCTCACAACAGCACACAAAACACATTACTTTATTGGGCCTTTCTATAAAATTCTTAGTCTTCATTCCTATTTAACCACAAAGGTCTAAAGTTTAGAAATCTAGAGCAGTCATTGCCTCTATAACAGTGTTTTTCAACCTGTGGGTCGCGACCCCCTGGGGGGTCGCGAAGCTTCTGTAGGGGGGTCGCCGGAGGTCGAGAGAACTTAAGTAAAAGAACAATAAAGATTAAAAAGATTGATTTATTAAGTAAGACGCATAAAAACGTCGTATGGAATGAATATTTGTAACACTGTAACATACACATACATACATGATAAAAAAGCGAAGGAGCATGGATGTAGCGGAGGGGGGGGGGGTTGGGCTACAACCCTTTAAACCCTGAGACTGTTGTACTTTAGAAAAAATCAATAGCTTAAAACAGAAATCGCGAATCTATGGCTATCGAATCCTCGAACCTATAGCATGCGACACAATATTTTGGGCACGTGACTGATCACAAAATTTTGTAATTATGTATGATGAAAAAAAGTGTGAAATAAGTATTGTATGACAAACCTAACTTTACTTTGTCATCTATTTGCAACAACGCAAATTTTACTTTAATTACAAAATCATCCTATTTTTACAGTCTTTTAGGGTTTAAAGTTTGAACAGATTGAAATAGGTAATTATATCTATTAAAAAATAATATCTATTAAATAGGAAAAAATTTTGCTCGCTCGCTTCGCTTGCTCGCATTTAACATGAACATATTATATTATTTAGTACCGATGTTCTGTTTTAGCTGGTTGATTGTATGGTATTTTTCTGAATTTCACCGTTATTTAGTGTTTTAGTTTAACGTTTGAACAGATTTTAAACTGAAAAATGGGGAAAAAAATTGGCTCGCTCGCTTCGCTCACTCGTGTTTGGCGTAAAGAACATAATATAATAAAATTCAGTACCGAACTACCGACGTTCTTTAGTACCCACCGGCTATTGATATTTGTATTTTTTCGCATTACACAGTCTTTCAGGGTTTAAAGCTGAAACGGGTAAAAACGAAAAAAAAGGGGGCCCATTATTCTAATGTGCCCAGGGCTTCTAATAGGTTAAAGACTTTAGTCATTTTATTTTCTTGAACCCCCAAACCCCCCCCCCCCCCCAAAAGCCAGATAAATTAGTTGGAACTTTAACCTTACCAGACCAGTTGAAATGTTAAGGTTAAAGTTTAAGTTTAAATCGTGTTTTTATTTTCTTAACCTTTTTCCAATTTAATTATAAACTGGTTTGCCAATTTACTTTTAAACACATTAGCTAGACCTGTAGTCTCGTGTTGAGGTACAATAGGAGAATTACAGAACAAGGTTACAGCTTGCCTCAAACACCTGCTCTAAAGTTCCTAGCTGTAGCTCTCCATCTATAGACACGGAGAATCCTACTAGTTACTACTATTATAGATATGAATGTTTGCGAGGATGGATCGACGGATTGTGACTCTTTCATCCAAAAATTACTGAACAGATTTTGATTGTCTTTCACGCCCGTGTTCAGTATTCCGTGGGTTACTATATTTAAGCGGGCGGAGCCGCGGGGAAAAAGCTAGTAACCGATAGAAAGGCATACTGTTATACAGACCTGATGCGGCGGCAGCGTGGCGGGTGGCGAGGGCGGCGCGGAGGAGGCGGCGGCGGAGGAGTGCGCCAGCGTCGTCATGAAGTTGCGGTTGAGGTGCGCCGCCTCGTACAGCGCGAGCAGCATGCCCTCCTCGCCGCCGCTGTACAGCCCAGCGAATAGAGGCCATTAATGTCATTATTTCTATTCAATTAGCAGTTGGGTTCCAGCGACAGTGTGAAGAGTGCGAGTTTATGTCACTATACTCGCCGTGAAGAAGTTAATTGCAATCTGTATGGCATCGAATTAGCTGCCACTAGGAGCGTTGTTTCGATGCCGTAGCGAGTAGTGATAAAAACTCGCACTCAACACACAGAGCATATCGCTCCCATGCACACTAGATTTGATGCGTGTGTGAGTGCGACAGCATGCGCTGACACTGGGATCACACTGCGAATTGAACAGTAATATTTACGTGAGATTGGCTTCTGGCTTCAGTGAACAGGCAGTCGGGTGACATGTGCTTTAGAGCGGTTACGCACTACGTCCGATCCGAATCCGATCCGAACTCGTAAAAATATGGTCCGGAGTAGCCGTAGAACTATTTCTATGGTAGTTTACGCACTAGATCCGATTTCCGTCATCCGATTTTTTCCGTCATTCTAGAATCTCCACGACGGAAGGAAATCGGAAGAGATGGAGGAGGTTTTTACGGACCGAAGTAACCATAGTATTATTTGTATACACGACTTGTATTTGTATGAAAGGACTCATGATCAAGGACGTGAACACTCTGCTGTGGCTCCGCGTAAAATCACGTATTCCAAAAGCGCTCCTGAATTGCTTGGATTTGTATTAGAGATCGGAGTAGTGCGTAAGCAATATCCGAATTCAATCCATGTTTTATAGATCCATATTTTTACGGGTTCGGATCGGACGTAGTGCGTAACCGCTCTTATTGAACAGGTACAGTCCCCGACAGAACCGGTGTACGACTTTTGAACCTTATCGCTCTAGTAATTGTCGACAAGTGGTACATGGGCTTGTCGGCAATCGTACAGTCGGATGACAAATAGCTACAAATTGATTGAATAATGCAAAAAAAGCGCCGTACAATAGTTTCACATAAAAACACAATACTGCCAACTTTACTTTTACCATGCAACATTTATAGTCCATTGAAAAGTTACATTTGGGGTTGCGTTTTTTAGAGGACGCAATTTTATTTTTTTGATGTGTAGGGGAGGGGGGGGGGTCAGTGTAAAGCTAAAACCAAGTTTGTGGGGTCGCCACCCTTGTCCCACGGCCGCCATCTTGAAAATAGGGGTTGAAATGTTTTTTTTTATGAAAATGACTTTGATGATGAACCGCCAACATTAACACCCCTTCCTTCGCCGGTTCTTCCACTGGTATTTAATTCAGAAAGCCGATCAGATGCCGAGCCGCAGCCTGGTCCATGGAAACGACTGAGGACGGAGTAGTTCTAATTTAGAAAATCACCGTGGATTATGCCTATTGGGGATACCACGTAAAAAAAAAACGCGCCTCTAGACTCTACCTCGTGGGTGGTGGGGAAAAGAGTCAATAATTAATTATTAATAATATTGCAAAATTTGTAATTAAAAAAGTTATAATAACAAAAAAAAAATAACTGATGACATATTATTAGTACACACATATAATATAGGTATAGTTAAGAGTACTAAAAAATAGTACTCACTTCGGAGTGCTGTAAAACCTTAGCTATTGACTTAATGAAAAAATGATGCAAATAAAAGTTGTTCCTCAAAAAACGATCTACAAAAATGGTCAGATATCATTTTTTCGTAAAATGATTAAAAAAAAGTTACATCAAAAAATATAATTCGTTCGCTACGTGCACTATGTATGCTGTACTCTCTTCTACACTCTCCTAACGCTCCTCACTATTTAACTCCTCACTTCAAATTTCTTTGCAATACGCACAGTAGAGACCTTCGTTCCACTAACAATCTGCTTCTCCTTTGTCCTTCCCATAATTCTAGCCTCGTCCATTCCTCCTTTCATATACAATCTATCCTCCTTTGGAACGCGCTCCCCCAAGAGATTAGGATGTCCCCATCTAAAGGCATTTTTAAACGCAGAGTTCGTCAATTATATTTAAAATGACTATCGGAATAATCTGAACATTTTAAACTAAGGATTCTTTTTTTTTTTTTTCAATTACATGTGATTTATGATATGTATTTAGTATAATAATATGTATTGTATTATAGGTATCTTATGTAAACAATATTTTAATAATATGTATTTTTTTTTATTAGCCTTTTGCTATGCTATGTATTGATGTGTATGTATTATGTAGGTTTTAAAATATGTATGTATATATGTAATATTACCATATTTATTAGATTATTAATTTTAATTTACTTTATTATTATCTGATTCCAGTTCAATTGTAGTACAAGAAATGCGCCTACTTCACCATGTCTCTGCATCACCCTAAGGTTGGCTGGTAGAGAATGCCACAAGGCATTAAGCCCGCCTTTGTACATTACGTGCATAAAGTGTTATAAATAAATAAAAAAATAATTTTTTTTCTCGAATTTCTCAATATTTTCGCTTATAACTTTTTTATTTATAGTTCTACGACAAAAAGTTACTGGACCAAAGTTGTAGAGAATTTAATTTGCAACAAAAAATGTTAATAATTTTTTTTTATCAAATAAATAGTTTAAGAGATATACCGTAAAAACCATTTCAACCCCTATTTTCAAGATGGCGGCCGTGGGACAAGGGTTGCGACCCCACAAACTTGTTTTTAGCTTTACACTGACCCCCCCTACATATCAAAAAAATAAAATTGCGTCCTCTAAAAAACGCAAGGTAAGGCCTAAAAAATGTAACATTTCAATGGACTATTACAAAAACTCTGGATGAGAGAAAGCGATAGGAAAGACACTCAATACGTACATTCAAACCATATCGCTAATATATTTCGTGAATAATCGACAATGTATGAAACATTGTCTGTGAATTTCATCGAAAAACGAATATTACCACATAATAATAAGGTGGTCGTACGGTATACCTTTGCCTGTTTTTCCAAAATTTAACACACTTAGCCTAAATAGTACCCACCCATTTCTTTGGCCCCTCACGACTTGTGTTTCGTCGCTGCTCAAGAAAATCCCTCCGACCATACTTGTGATAGACGACAGCCAGCCTCCGCCGCTACCCTGCATGCCTCCAAATGTGGACATCACGAAGTCATTCAGCGCAGCCGTTATAACTTGACCGTATCTTAAAACAAATCATCCAAATAATTTTAAAAGTAGGAATTTTAATGGTGGTCTGGTGTTCCTGTAACTTAATTCCTTTCGGCTTTACTTAATACTTACCACTTACCTTTTGACAACCCTCAAATCCTATTATACAGGCTAGGGCTACCCTATAAAGGAGAAGCTGTTCAAACATACACACAAACTTTAAGATTTATAACATTAATTAGTGTGATGATCTAAAACCCTACTCCTACTATTATAAATGTGAAAGTATGTGAGGATGGACGTATGGATAGATGTTGTTAATGTTTACTCTTTCAAGCAAAAACTACAGAACGGATTTTGATGAAATTTGATATGGTAGTAGTTTAGACTCTGGATTAAAACATAGGCTACTTTTATCCCGGAAAAGTACATTATTCCCGTAGGATACCCGATACAATATTTACGCGGGCGGAGCCGCGGGAAAAAGTCATAAATGTGAAAGTTTGTGGGAATGGATGGACGTTTGTTACTCTTTCACGCAAAAACTATGGAACGCCTTTTGATGAAAATTGGTATAGACTATAGTAGGCTGTAGATTAAAACAAGGCTACTTTTTATCATTATTTGTACAGTGTTCCCGTAATACGTATCCCACGGGAACACTGTACTTTATTTACGCGGAGCCGCGGGAAAAGTTAACGTATATAATAAATATAAAAAAATGTATTATTAATATGTAAAAGTTAAAACACATACCCATTGAGTGCTAATTCATCATCAAGTATTGAAAGTTTCACAATGTACGGATTAGCAGATTCTTGTTTCTTGTAGTTCACCAGGAACGTCAGTAGCAGCACAACATCATAGCCTAGAAGTGTATTATACTCTGTTCTTAATTCTCATTCTATATTATAATCTTTTTGTAAAGTATTTCGTTCCGAAAAGGAGATGTTCGATTTTAGGCCAGCTCTATGTTACACCACATAGCTAAATAGCAAACTAATATGGGAATTTCTTAAAAATACAAAAAAAAGAGCTTAGCTCTCGACTCGGATGTTGTGGGTTCGATTCCCGCATCGGAACAACAAAAGGCGCTAGGCAGGTCATATAGCGAGACTCAAAGATTTGAGATGGATCTTAGAAACCACAACATGGGTTGGACCAAGTGGCATAAGAATCAGAGGGCGCCCAAGAAATAAATTGGACGACGAAATTATAGTTAGCAGGAAAAGAATGGCATAGGAAAGCCCAGGAAAGAACTGCTTGGAGCAAGCTCAAGGAGGCCTATACCCAGAATGGAGTTCCAATAACTGCATAGACAGCTACTTAATGAAAGGCATATTATTATTATTATTTTATATACATGAGAATAGAAAAAGCATGGAGAAGCTTCTGGTCTATGAAACATCTATTAAAAGGAAATCTACCCATCTGTTTAAAACGGAAACTCGTGTACATGTGTATTCTTCCTGTCCAAACCTACGGTGCACAGTCTTGGTCTTTAACCGCGTCACAAAAATCTAAGCTCGGGGTCTGTCAACGGGCCATGGAGCGCAGCATTTTAGGTATCAAGAGGATCGACCGAATCCGAAACACCACTCTGCGCTCCAAAACGGGACTGACTGATGTGGGAATGAAAGCTGCCAGCTTAAAATGGCGTTGGGCGGGGCATGTGTCTCGCATGCACCCAGATAGATGGGCACATCTTATTTCGGTGTGGCTACCGACTGGTCGGCGGAACAGAGGCAGACCCAAGAAAAGGTGGCGCGACGAATTAGATGCTTTTGATAAGGACTGGCCGACCATAGCGAAGGATCGCGATTTATGGAAGAAAAGCGGGGAGGCCTTTGCCCAGCAGTGGGACACAACAGGCTAGCATAATAATAATAAAAAAATATTTTATATTCGCAAATGTCTTTTGGGAAACTTGCATGTTCCATACATCATCAGTTGCTGCCATAGAAATTTGATTAAGATTGTAATAATTGATTAAGAAAGTAATGGAACGGTAATAGGCTTAGCTTAAAGCAGATAATAATAATTTATAAATTATAACAAACATTTCATTATTAAGTTAATAAAAAAAAATCACTGATTTTGACACATGATAATATACACAAAGGCTTCCCAAACTGTGCGTCGCGACGTCTCGGGGCTTTGCAAGAGCATCTCAGGTAACTTTGGGAAGCCCTGATTTACCTACACATTATTTAGTGGTGACTTGAGACAAACTTACCGTGTTGTTGCCTTTCTGTGGAGGTACATAGTAGTTGTACCAATGGTTCAAACAATGAATTCTGCATGAGGTACTCAACTAATGGATTATCATCTATATTGTCAACGCCTGTGGCTATAATCAGTAGCAGCTTCAAAACCATAGACTTCAGACTCTCAGGAACATCACCTGGAATAGAGGAACCATACATTAGTAGAGCAGGGGTTCTAAAACCATAAAGATAATGGAACATCAACCAAATACCTATAATTTTATGGAACCCTATATCAAATGATTACTAATCAATAAAACTGAAATTTATTAAGTAGTTAATAATGTTTTTTTTAAGTTACATAGAAGTATTAAGTTCTTCTCATCACATTTTTTGCACTACTTCAAATATTTATAACCATGGCGTTACTTAACAACTAGCAATAAATGATTTTGGTGGAACCCCTAGGTTCGAAGGGTCTACAGAATCCATGGAACCCACTTTGCGAATCCCTGCATTCGCGAATAGCTAGTGATGATATGTTACTTGATTAAAATCAAACAAAATATTGCTTTTATTGTGATTTTACAAAATGTTTTTTTTTTTCAGAACTTAATATACAATTGTTGAACTTTAAGTCCTACTAATATTATAAAAGTGAAAATTTGTGAGGATGTATGCTATTATTATAAATGTGAAAGTTTGTGAGGATGTATGGATGGATGTTTGTTCCTCACGCATGCGGATTTCGATGAAATTTGGTATGGTAGTAGTTAAGGCTCTGGATTAAAACATAGGCTACTTTTTATCCCGAAAAAGTAGTGTTCCTGAGGGATACTATATTTATGCAGGCGGAGCCGCAGGCAACCATTTGTTATTTCTGGTTGTCTTGTGAGGAAACTTTGTTTGTCTTTAAACTCTACAATCCTACTAACATTATAAATGTGAAAGTTTGTGAGGATATATGGATGTTTGTTACTCTTTTACGCAAAAACTACTGTATGGATTTTGATGAACTTGGTATGGTGGTAGTTTGAGCTCTGGTTTAACACCATAGGCTACTTTTTATCCCGAAAAAGTACAGTGTGTGATACCACATTTACGCGGGCAGAGCCGCAGACAAAAGCTATTATAATATATACCTGAAAGTATAGTACTGCAGTGTTCTAAAAGTTTTTGCATTCTTACATTTGCATTATCAGTACCAAGTAATACATGTTTCATATTGATATTGGAATCTTGTCGCACTCTGTCGTACAGGGTTGTTAGTATTGCACTAAACGTTTGAAGAGCATACACTAATCTGAAACAAATTATACAAATAATTTAACAATTCAAAAAATATTATTAAAGTATTCCAGATAAACTTGCAAGTAGTTTTGGAGGAGAAAAATCAATCTTATCTTATTTAAGCGGAAACTGCACATTTTTAAGTTACATAAGTTTTAAGTTACTTAAGTTTTTCTTATTTAAGTAACTTAAAAATGCTATAAATTCTTCTGTCATGAAACACATTTATCAGTATTTTTTACACTATTAATGTCAGTGCAAATGGCAGTATATGTACATGTATAATTTTGTGTTATTATGAAAATTGGTGTCTCAAGTTCAAATCCCAATTGAAGGCTAGAATTTAGAATCATGCCCCACATTTATCCTATAAGTAGGTTTATGGTAATTTTACGGCTGAAAGGTCTTCTAATTACGAATTAATTCCGCAACTTCTCAAAACGATACGATCCGTAGTTTTCGAGATAAAAAATATTTAAAATTCGAAAAATTCTATAGAAATTCGGCCATGTTGACGTTTCTTCGATGTTCCGTTTTACATTGCCTGCTGTCAAATATTTTAACTTTACATAAAAGCTGATAAATAAGTAATAAATATCCTTCATTTTATTTAATTTGTATCACAGTAATAATATTTTGAATCAGAAATATTTTTATGATATATTTTATGAAAATTTTTAAATTATTTAAAGAGCTGCCGTGTATATGCCTTAGACGAAAAAGCGTCAATTTGGGTTGGATTTTATAACGAGTCGCCTAAATTTGAGAGTATTGATGGTGTACGGGGCTTAAGGGAGTTAGTCTTAAACCCCCCAAAGAAATTTTGGCTGCCGGAGTTGCGTCTAAATATTTTTAAACAATTTTCAAAAATTCTTAAATATTATTGCAATTATGCAAAACGGAACGTAATCTTTATGCTAAAGTACAAGGGGATGAGCCAAGATCTTTTCTTTATCGCTTCTTTAAAGAATCGCCGATCAAAATGTATGGAATTGAAATTTGGAAAAAGAAAATACAATCGAGGTAATTATATTTTATATATTATAATGTGATATAGGAAATGTATGAGAACAGTATATAATTCTTAGGTAATTAATAGCAATGTATTACTCCGAGTTGGCCCAATACGACTTCATTGGGTTAGGTTAGATGGCTAAGGCGGGAGCGTAGCGCAGCGAAGCTACCGCCTTAGCCATCGTGGTTATTTTTTTGTAAACCACCCAGAAGTAGGAGCCCCGCGTAGCGGGGCTCCGTCGACTCATAATTGAAGCCAGTTGTTATTGAGGACGGATCTGAAGATTTGAGGTTGGAAGTGTGTCCAGACAATATTCGCTCTGCTGAGGTTTTGGTGCCACTTATATTAAAGAATGTGGAAATTGGCACCACCATCCACACTGATTTTTGGAAAGCATATGATTGCTTGTCAGAACATGGCTACATACACAAAAAAGTCAACCACTTGAATCGTGACAACCCATTCATAGCTGAAGATGGGACTCATACTCAACGAATTGAGTCCCAGTGAAGGGAAGATGTCCCAGATGAAAGTGTTATATTTAAGCCCGGAGGCGCGGAGGGAGAGCAGCCCCCGCCTGCTGTAATGGAACGCAGTAACGCAGTCCAGAAAGCCGGAGCTGCCTAAGGCGAGTGTTGGTTTCTGCGTTTTGTTACGCTAGGGCGAAGGGGTTGCATTTCCCGCAGCGCCGGAGACGTGACAGACTGACAATGTCCCAAAAACGAATCTATCAACCCGACTCCACGTAGTACTTGTCTGTCAACCCCTAGAGTGTTATATTTAAGCCCGGAGGCGCGGAGGGAGAGCAGCCCCCGCCTGCTGTAATGGAACGCAGTAACGCAGTCCAGAAAGCCGGAGCTGCCTAAGGCGAGTGTTGGTTTCTGCGTTTTGTTACGCTAGGGCGAAGGGGTTGCATTTCCCGCAGCGCCGGAGACGTGACAGACTGACAATGTCCCAAAAACGAATCTATCAACCCGACTCCACGTAGTACTTGTCTGTCAACCCCTAGAGTGTTATATTTAAGCCCGGAGGCGCGGAGGGAGAGCAGCCCCCGCCCGCTGTAACGAAACGGAGAAACCAGGACTCGCCGTGGCGGCGGAGGCTGGTCGCCGAAGGCGACCAGAAAGCCGGAGCTGCCTAAGGCGAGTGTTGGTTTCTGCGTTTTGTTACGCTAGGGCGAAGGGGCTGCATTTCCCGCAGCGCCGGAGACGTGACAGACTGACATTGACCCAAAACCGTCCCAAACAGTAAATATCATCTAAGCCGTGAGTCCCCTGAGGAGGGGGGAGTGGTAAGGAGGAGTCCGAAAAACCCCCCAACCTCCTTCCACCGCACCTCTGACATAAAGTCTCGTAAACATCCTTTAAAACAGTTATAACCTCAAAACTTTAATCATTTATAACTTCTAAACCGGTGGTTTCCTAGAGGGGGGAGTGGTACGGGGGGGTTTGCCTCCCTCCCCCCCTCCCCCCTCACCCCCCCTCCTCCCCCTAAAAAGGGGGCATAGTCCTAAATTTTTACCGATTTGTCTCATTATGATCTTGAAATAATTGTGAGAGTTCATGAAAGGTTTAAACAGCGAGAAATAATGTAGGTAGTTAAAACAAAACAACATGTGTTGGGACAGCTAGTACTAAATAAAAGTTAATTTATTGCTGTTTACCTGATATGATGTTCTTGCCCTAGCATTTCAATACACTGACTGACGAGTAAATTAATGTTATCCTTCATATTTGTCATCTGTTCGGCAGTCAATTTTTGCATTTCGGCTTCCAATTGTGGAATCTTGGGTTTTAAAAGAAAGAATTCATCCCAAAATGTTGGATTACTACTAGTAAGGTCTTCCCCTTTGAAAAAGGATTCATATATTTGCACAACTTTCTCTTTCAAATGTCTCTTGGAACCAGATCCACTTCTTTTTCTCATAGCCATTTTTCAACTAACTTTGAGTCAGAAGGTTTTTAATCTTTACCTATAAATATAAATAATGTATGCCTTAGATAAATTCCGATAACGCACTTTCTATAAGTTTTTAATTTGCTTTAACTCGTAACTATAATTTATAGCTATGTGCTGATCGTAATTATTCTTTCCCCATCTAACATTGTGTATTTCGATTTAAGATCCTACCAAGCCCAAAAATGCAGAAATGTAGATAGTGATTAGTGACTGGACACGACACTATGTGAATGTAATACTATTTCAGATTGAGAAAGGTTTTAAAGAAATCTTATTTAATACGGTACGGTACACAATAACTAATGGAAATAAGCCTGAAGCAAAACATTTACCAATTATCAACGAAATCGACAAAAATATAATTTTTAGTAAAACTCGCTGTTTACAAATCGACAGTCGACACCAAATGACAATTGACATTTGACAATTGACACGAGTTTGACATAAGTTTGACAATGACAGCTTATACATATTTTTAAATTTATTTATGGCGTCGGCTTATCATCATTTGCCAGTGTCAAGTATATTTTCATCAACGTATTTCTAAATCGTCAAGGCCAAGGTCTAGTCAAAGTCCAAATAAATAGTCACGGCACACGGTGGGTCGAAAATCGGCTTTCATAGACATAGAAATGAAATCTCGAAAGTGACAAATTTTTTGATGGATATTGCTTCAGTTTAGTATTACTATGTAGAAAATGAAGTTTGAGATAATTTGGCCCAAAAATGAGGGAGTAATAATTTTTTTACGAAAAACTTGTATGGAGCCAACATGAAAAATTCAATTATTTCAAAAACGGCAAGTTTAACCGTAATATCCTGACAGATGGTTATAGTACTAATTATTCATGATTTTTCGGCATACATCATATAACGGTTTTAGCTGCTCCTTTTTTTTTTAAAATCGTCGAAATTTTTGAAAAAAAGTGATCCTGTATTATTGCACAATTCGATAGTGTTACTATTAAGGAACAATTTCTGGAAAGTAATGGTATACGGCAAACTTGAGGAAAGTGTTGAATTTTAATAAACTCCTTCATATTTTGAACAAATGTATGAACAATTATATAAAATGCTAAAATTAAGCACTTTCCTTAACTTTCTCACATATAGTTACTTCCCAGCAATTGTTATTTACTAGCAAGACTATCGAATGCTGCAATAATACAGGGTGACTTTTTTTTCAAAATTAACGGATTCGAATCCCAACCAAGGATGTTGACTTGGTGATAATCTGATAATGCAGTTATATTCGTCGTACACTGTGAAGTGAAGAAAAATTATCTCAGAGTAGTTTCTTCCCAAAAATACTGGATTTATAACTTTTTTATAGAAAATTTCTATAGAGCCAATGAGATAAATCCAATTATCTTCAAAACGGCGAGATAAAAATACTCATATCCTTACACGTTATTATAGTACTATTTATTCGTGATTTTTTGACATAGTTCATGAAACGTTTCTATTTGCCATTTTTTTTTAATCATCGAAATATTAATTTTGAAAAAAAAAGTCACCCTGTATTACTGCACCATTCGATAGTCTTGCTAGTAAAGAATAATTGCTGGGAAGTAATTACATATGAGAAAGTTGAGGAAAGAACTAAATTTTAGCATTTTATATTATTTTTTATACATTTGTTCAAATTATAAAGAAGTTTATTGAAATTTAACACTTTCCTCAAGTTTGCCGTATACCATTACTTTCCAGAAATTGTTCTTTACTAGCAAGACTATCAAATGGTGCAATAATACAGGTTGACTTTTTTTTCAAAATTAATATTTCGATGATTAAAAAAAAATGGCAAATAGAAACGTTTCATGAACTATGTCAAAAAATCACGAATAAATAGTACTATAATAACATCTAAGGATATGAGGATTTATCTTGCCGATTTGAAGATAATTGGATTTATCTCATTGGCTCTATAGAAATTTTCTATAAAAAAGTTATAAATCCAGCATTTTTGGGAAGAAACTACTCTGACATAATTTTTCTTCACTTCACAGTGTACGACGAATGTAACTGCATTATTAGATTATCACCAAGTCAACATCCTTGGTTGGGATTCGAATCCGTTAATTTTGAAAAAAAGTCACCCTGTATTATTGCAGCATTCGATAGTCTTGCTAGTAAATAAGAAATGCTGGGAAGTAACTATATATGAGAAAGTTATGGAAAGTGCTTAATTTTAGCATTTTATATAATTGTTCATACATTTGTTCAAAATATGAAGGAGTTTATTAAAATTCAACACTTTCCTCAAGTTTGCCGTATACCATTACTTTCCAGAAATTGTTCCTTAATAGTAACACTATCGAATCGTACAATAATACAGGATCACTTTTTTTCAAAAATTTCGATGATTTTTTAAAAAAAAAGAGCAGCTAAAACCGTTATATGATGTATGTCAAAAAATCATGAATAATTAGTACTATAACCATCTGTCAGGATATTACGGTTAAACTTGCCGTTTTTGAAATAATTGATTTTTTCATGTTGGCTTCATACAAGTTATTCGTAAAAAAATTATTACTCCCTCATTTTTGGGCCAAATTACCTCAAACTTCAGTTTCTATATAGTAATACTAAACTGAAGCAATATCCATCAAAAAATTTGTCACTTTCGAGATTTCATTTCTATGTCTATGAAAGCCGATTTTCGACCCACTGTGCGGCAGTCAATCAGTCAAGTCAGTCGATTCAGTAAAGTGGTAGACGCTTTATTGAAACTTTCTAGGGAGTTTTAGCGGGAAACCCAATTTAGCACGTATTTTTTATTTGTATCACTTTTCCATACTAGTGCACCACAACGAATAATTAATGGTTAATATTTCACCAATATTACACATTAAAAACCAAAATAACACGAATTCATAAAAATAATACAAAATGACACAATATTGCTGATGGACATTCGCGGCGAAACTCCAGCTCACGAAGTATAGATGTCCAGGGAGCCAGGGACCAGGGAGTCCGAACGTAATGTTAAAATAATGGTCTCAATTTAGGGGACAAATTTTTAATATAATACATATTATATGTCTAAGCCTATGTAAATGGATAAGCTATTTCTATGATTTCTCTACTCAATCTTTATAATTTTGAAGTCGGTACCAGGCCGAACAACATCCTGTTAAAACAATATTCAAAATAGAACTCACGTTAGAGTTTGCTGGTATCGACTTCAAAATTATGAAGATTGAGTAGAGAAATTATAGAAATAGCTTATCCTTATTATTAAGGGAGGTAGGAGGTAAAATTTTTTTTGGGATACCTACCGCCCTTATACCTCTGTAAAAAGGGGTGATTTTTTTTCTCGCGTCGACCCCACAGTGTAAGAGCTGTAAGGTATCATTAGCTATCGGTTTTTTAAAAACATTAACAGGTTTCTAATACGATTTTTGGATTTAGGTATCCGTATCGGTAGGTTTGCTAGATATTCAACCACAGAATAAATAATAGTACCTACAGGTAATTCAACTTTAAACTTTAAAGCGCATTTTTTTGGAAAAACAGGCCTCTGGCCTCTAAAAGCTAAACGGCTCAATCAAAAAATCTGAAAAAAAACATGACGGTAATTGGTATCTAATCCGTGCGAAGAAGGAAAACTATACTAACGGCTTTTACAACTTTATAATTCAGGAGTTACGGATACTTAACTTGTAAAATATATTACTAGGAAATTTCGTACAAAAATTACGAAATATTACCCATGTAATTTTTTATTTTATGTAAAATATTTTACGTGTTTAACATGTAAAATATTGGTATAATGGCACGGAACCCTACGTGTGAGAGTCCGACTCGCACTTGATCGGTTTATAATACTTAGTAGTTAGTACTTACTTACAGACCCCGTCTGAATCTAAACCCCAACCTTTTATACAGGCTAGGGCCTCCATACGAAGGGGAACCAGCCTCTGGTATGTATCCTACTAATGTTATAAATGTGAATGTCTGGATGCGAAGTTGACTTGAAGGAGTGAAAACCACTGAACGGATTTTGATGAAATTTGGTATGGTACTCATAGATGTATTATGTAATAATTATTATTCAAAGATTAGTAGTAGGTACTTAGTTTAGGCTCTTGATTAAAACATAGGCTACTTTTTATCCCGAAAAAGTATAGTGTTCCCGTGGGTACTGTATTTACGCGGGTGGAGCCGCGGGCAACATTTATCAATTATAATAATATTATTATGTACTAGATGTACATAATAATATTATTATAATTGATAAAAAAATGAAATAGGCTAATTTTAATTATTGTGTTATTAGGTACACTGTTATATTATATTTTCGCTCCTCTGGGCTTCACAGTGTTACACTGTTAATACAAAAGTACCTGGGTAACCGAGATTTGCTCAAAGCTCTAGTAGATAAAAAGAAGAATCACAAAAATATTTTACCGGGGTTCGAACCAACCACACTCCGAATTTCTGAACAACGCAAAAATTAACCAAACTGCCAACCGCTGACATTGTATTTTATAGTAAAAACATAATATAATGTAACTTAATTAAAAATGCGCAGTTTCCAGGGATAAAACCTAGCTAAACCGATTTTTCTCGCCCAAAACTCCCTGTTTACTAAATTTCATCTAATGTTGATCATTCATGTTGCCGAGATTACGATTATAATGTCTCCGAAAATCAGTTAGGAACGGATAGGTACTTCGGGCACATGATCCACTGCATAAATAAAGAAGATTAGGCAAAAAAATAATTGTTGTGCCTAAACAAAAAGTTAAGCCGACGCGACGTCTTATTTTCTAAATAAGTCCTCTTTTAAATACGGCTAAAATTTTAACTATTTCTCTACTCAATTTTCTTCATTTTCAAGTCGATCATCAAGATTCGTTCAGTAGTTTTTGCGTGAAAGAGACACATCCATCCATTCATCATCATCATCCCCTAAACTTTCACATTTAAACTATTATTTCCGTGGTTTTATACAAAGTTTTTTTTATATTCCTCGTTCTCCCCATATTCTCCCATTCAGATTTAATAACAAGATACGAAAGGTACGCCTGTTGTTTGAAGTTTTTGTATTTAACCGCCAATTTAACCACGCCACCGGCCACCCTTATAGGACAAAGGGATGTTTCATAAATAAATCAAAAACATAATAGTTTGTGATGTCATGCGGCTCTCGGACTAAACAGTGTTAAGTTTAAGGCGAAGCATTTGCGAAGCAATTGTTTCGATAATTAATTATTTATTTATCAAAATGTCCTCAAGTAAAAATCTTTTGAAAGTAAATTAGATTAGATTAAAAAATAAATTAACAGTAGAAAATAATTATAATTACGTTTAAAATTTGTAGAAATATTATTACGTTTTGGCTGTTACAAGCTGTGGCCTGTGGAGCCCTAGGACTGCTCTAAGAAGCAGCCAAGTCGATATCAATTCTTCCCTTGCTCGGTAGCTGCGTTCGTGATGTGTTCGTTCGATTATAAGAATAATGCGGCGGCGTTGTTCTTTTCGTAAAAATAAGTTTTACGTGGTTACAGAGAGCGCACATAAGGTGTGGTAGGTCCGATTGATCGGTAGACGGTAAGTGGTAATTTATTAGGTATTTATCTATTTAGAAAATAATGCATCGTATGCTCAGATCAAATAATAAACCAAGATTGCGCATGGCATTTGTTTGAACTGAAGCCTAAAAAACTACGCTACTTCAAGCAAACAAATGCGCTCACGCACACACAAGCAAAAAAGTACGCTACTTTTCGACAGTATCGAATGAGTCGCCGCGACGACTAATCTATACTGACAAAAAGTAAAGTACTTTTTTGCTTGTGTGTGCGTGAGCGCGTGTGTAAAATTGAAGTAGCGTAGTTTTTTAGGCCTCACTTCAAACAAACGCCATGCGCTATCTTGGTTTTTTATTTGATCTGAGATCGTAAACTAATAAATTCAATACTTAACACAGTTTTGTAATAAGATATTACTACCTATTTAAATAATATATTAAGTATTCTGTGGTATTACAGAACCCTAAAATGAAAAGAGAAATAATTTTAAGTTCTAAAAACTCGCCAAGTGCGAGTTGGACTCGTGCACGAAGCAGCAAAAAAAGTTTTTGCTTGGGAGTACCACTTAAATATTTATTTTCGTTATAAGTGCCTATTCGTTTTTACAGCGGTAACAGAAATATAAAATCAGTGAAAATTTCAACTGTCTCTACCTCTAGCTATCATGATTTATGAGATCCAGCCTAGAGTCAGACAGAAAGCGAAGTCTCAGTAATGTCCCGTTTTTACCCTTTGTGCACAGAACCCTACAAATTAATTAATTTAAACAAGCTTACCCTTAACGCTGTAATGACGCTGCACCCTTAACTGGCCAATTATACCCTTTTAAGTCCCCGCCCTATTCTCAGTAGATTTATATCTGGTAATTAAAGACATTAGAGTAGCCGCTTCTGAAGTTAAACTGCTTCGTGGTTAAAATTAACCAGTTAATAAACTACAGGTTACTTTTACGGTTGTCGGTTGCCAATTCGAGGAAAGTGGTGGTTAGTTGTAACTTATAAGCATGAAAAATATATTTTAGTTGTGCTTTATGACACGTTAATTACTCGCTTTAAATTAAGAGTAAAATAATTTAGATTAAAGTTTTGAAGTTAATCAAATTATACAATACTAGATGTTGCACGCGACTTCGTGCGCGCAAAAGGAAATCTCGCGGTAACCGTACATTTTGACGCGATTAAAAGTAGCCTATGTACTTCCCCGTGGTCTAATCTGTATCTGTACCAAATTTAATCAAAATCAGTCCAGTAGTTTCGGAGCTTATTCAATACAAACAAACAAACAAACTTTTCCTCTTTATTATATTAGTATAGATTAATCGAAGGTGGTAACTGGTGATACTAGGCTTAGATATAAACATCGTCGACGTAAGTCCTCGTCTCAGGGTGTCAGGAAAAGGCTGATAGAAGAGTTCCGTAAATATGAACGCGCAATAGTTTTTTTTTTCAAATTGCACCAAAGTTAATTTCCTATTTAGTAACAGCCTAAACCGAAATCTATATTATGCTATATATAACTATGCAGTTTTCATCTATTTGCTTTTATAATAATAGTTACAGAAGTTAGAAGGGCGGACAGACGGACTGACGGACGGACAGAGCGAAATTACAAAGGTTCCTCGTAGTCACTACGAAACCCTAAAAGCAATGACATATTAATTTGGTCGATTTAATATTTTTGTTTACGTTTTTGATCTGAAGAGGATAGTTATTAATAGTTATACCTACATCTCGCTCAGTGGCCTAATCTAGTGTGGTCTCCTAATAAGTGAGGACTCTAATTCGTTGCTCTATGGATAGCAATAAAGTTACTTATTCTAAAGGAAATTCGCGTTTGTCGTTTTTATTTCGTTTTAATTTTCTTTGGCTAATTTGCGTGTTATTTCATAAAAGCCCAATAAAGATGGACGTAAAGTTTACATGAATTAGCGTCCTCAAACACGCGGTACGGTCGATGTTCATTAATTTACGAGCATATTAACTGTACACAAACGATGCCGCCGACCAGTGTCACGAGCACGACACGGAAAACCTGAGAGATGCTCAGCTTTTTTGTACGTAATTAATATAAAGTGAGAATTTTATATTCTTTGGCCATGATAACGAAACTAAATAAAATGTCAAACTTTTGACGTAAAATTGATTTGGGAATAGTCTCATATATCTTGGGTGTAATATTAAATATATTATTGTATCTTTGGTAATACAACGCTAGGTTTTCTGTAAGACCATATTCCTTTATATTATAGACGAGGCATATCTAAGCAAAAAGTGCCCACATTTAAACTGCCATGCTACTTTTGCTGTTGTTTGGGGTACTCGAGGTTTGACATTTGATATCTTGATTTAAATTTTCCGCAGTTAATTCAAAATCTTTTTCAAAATTGACAAATTCTTCTGAAATCAAGATGGCGTGACTTTTTCTTGTTTGAAGATTTTTTTCTGTCAAACACACGTCATAGCCCATCCTTAGCAACCTCCGTGGTATAGTGGTTAGAGCCAATGCTCTCGACTCGGAGGTCGTGGGTTCGATTCCCGCATTAAAACAAAATGTTAAAAAATGTTGTTTCCAAGTTTGGTTAGGACAAAGCAGGCTAATCACCTGATTGTCTGACAAGAAAGACGACCCATGCGTCGGATGGGCATGTAAAAAGTCGGACCTGTGCCTGATCTCTCGTCAGTCGTGTCGGTTATCCGTCCCACTGGATTACGAGAGTAAAGGAAGAGAGAGTGCTCTTGTGTACTGCGCACACACTTGGGCACTATAAAATTACTCCTGCGTAACTGGCCTGGTTTCAATTAAACCGGCCACCGTCACCGAGATCGGTGGGGAGTTAATATAGCCCATCCTTAGTTTTCAAATCTGTGTAACGGCCCGTTTTAATAACCTCTAATCTATCTACCAATAACTATTTGTTAAAAATGTCAAATTTGTATCGCAAAGAACCGGCAAGTGACTCAATGACGACGTTTTTAACAAATTGATATTGGTAGATAGGTTATTGAAACGGGCCGTTAGAACTTAGACTTAGTAGGTACTACCTATGTCACTCCGAACGAGTTGACGTCTTATGTTGAACCGTTTGCTCTTCCGGGATATGTGTAGTTTAGGTCGTTTTGACCACGTAACAGATTATATAACTTTATAGGTCGCTGCACCAAAATTAGAATTTTCATATAAAAAAAGAACTACTTCATACCTTCCTCTGTTAAAGAACACTAAATTGAGTTATCAATTTTGTTGAACTTCATTGTCTCTCAAACTCTCTTATGTTTTTTGCCAGGTTTTACGGTCAATTAATAAAGCTACCTGGGGGTTAAGTTAAATTGAACGCCGAGGGCTAAGATCGCCTCCGGTGATTTTTGATAACGTATCAATTTGCTGTCCAAAAAACCACCCGCTTAGTGTGGTGTATTACGCATTTCTTTACAGTAGGTACCTTTATTGTAGGTAGGCATAAAAAGGAGTTCATAAAAATTATGTTTGAAAAAAAAAACATATTTTTTAATAAGAATCAAGGCATTATTTTTCAATTCCATAACGCGTTACCAATTAGCCATTGCCCATTTATTGATAATTTATCCTTGCAATAAAAATTATATTCCATCCTGCTATGTTACAGTCAAACTAGACACCTTCGGCAATGCTACGTTTTTCTAGATTCTAATAAAGACCAAAACTTTTAGATTCTAAATTGGCTTGACGGTCTATAACTCTAAATGTATAGTCAATATGGAATTTTGAAATTTGATCAAATTGATTGGACGATTGTTTGTATGGTGTATGGCGTAAGTGTTTTACAATCCAATTTAATTTAAATGTAAACAAAAATATCAAATTTGAAGTATTTCTGTTAGCAAGTGACATTTAATTTGGTAGCTGCAGCGCGCTATTGCTTTTTTTAAGTTTAGACTAAATTTTATCAAAGTAGGAAAATTCAGAGCATTGAAAATAGAACTCTGCGCTAATACAATAGAGCTGAAAATCGAACACACAAGTGTCGAGGCAAATATCAATGTCATATATTATGAGTTATGACAGCTCGACACTTGACACTTTGATTTTCAACTCTATTGTATAAGCGTAGAGTTCAATTATCAATGCTGTGAATTTTCACCGACTTTCCGGATTCCGGAACATATAATCCCAGCCTAACCAAGTGAAATATTTTACGCAGTCACTCTTTCCTAGTTAAATCAAGCGAAATATATTACCTACGTTATATTTATACGTTTCCCACACGTTAAAAACTGATAAGTCTTACTATCATAATAGTTCTTACTATCAGTTACTCCTGCATGCACTAGTTGCAGCCAATAGATTTACAAATTACATATTATGTCATTTTGAATATTTTATTTTCAGATTGTATTTCAAAGAAATACAATCGGAAGTAAGTTACAATAAAAGTCGAGCGGGCCTGATATTTTTAATTTTAAACCACACATGATAATCCATGAGATTTCTACTTGTTTCTGAAGTTTTAGTGTTCGTCTGCCTTATTATTATATAATATTCGTTTGCATAGAATTAACGGAAACGGAACAAGTTTTTAATCGGAACCCTGAAATAAAAGTAGCCTATAAATATTGGCTCTCAGTCAGTAAAGGCTTGTGAAAATCGGCCCAGCCGTTTCAGAGATCAGCCAGAACAAACAGACAGATAGGCAAACATTTCATATGCATTAAGTGTAAAGCTGTTTTAAATTACAAACAGACACTTCAATTTTATTTATCTTAATGTTTTTTATCGCCATATTTCATACCTTTACAATGCGCAGGTGTCACACTAGATCCAGGGTGTTTTTGTGCTGTCAATTGTACTCATTCGAATTTTAAGTTAATCCATACTTAATATTATAAATGCGAAAGTGTGTCTGTCTGTCTGTCTGTCTGTCTATCTGTTACCTCTTCACGCCCAAACCGCTGAACCGATTTTGATGAAATTTGGTATAGGGATACTTTGAGACCCGAGAAAGGACATAGGATACTTTTTATCCCGGAAAAATGTACGTTCCGCCGCGATAAACGAATTTTGGCGCAACGGAGTTGCGGGCGTCATCTAGTAATAGATAAAACAGAAATTTTATAAAGAGCCTGAATTAAACTATTAGCCGTAGCACATCTATTCCGGAATGCCTAATTGTAAGGCGCCACGATAAAAGGTGCCGTTAACGTGAACGGTCAAACCACGTGGTTATAAGGATCCCACCGAAACGACGCGTTTTTTAAGATTCGACATTTTTATTGTGATTACTCGGTTTGTGGTTAATGCGTTTGATACTATGTAGCGGTCATTTAATAGGGACGGGAATAAATAAACGTTAGGCGCGTCAAATGTCGCGGGTTCGAATCCCGCCGAGAGAATAAAAAGTTTTCTGTGTTCCTGGATCATAAATGTAAATATGTGTAATAGTAAAATAGCCTTTTTACATGCCCATCCGACGCATGGATCATCTTTCTTGTCAGACAATCAGGTGCTCAGCCTGCATTGTCCTAACCAAACTTGGAAACAACATTTTTTGTTGTTCCAATGTGGGAATCGAACCCACGACCTCCGAGTCGAGAGCCAATGCTCTACCCACCAGACCACGGAGGCTGTTAATTATTATTATTACTATTATATACTCGAATATCAACATATCCGAGCTTAGCCGCGGTACTTATGTTGGGACGTCGCGCGTCGTTATACGTTTTTGAGATCCAATTTCACTCACATAAAATCTGGAAATTGGCACGGAAGTCCTCGAGTAGTATTATTTTAGTTCGGTTTCTAATTTCTATTTTCCATTACATCCTTGAATCTCTTCAGATGGCATTGCACATAATTGCGCAATATAAAATCATTAATTACACGGTTTATGTGAGCAATTAAAAATTATGTAAAGCTATAAAATATGTTAAATGTTAATTATGAATAAATAGGTAAATAAAATACTTTAGACTGCGCCGTCTTTTGATTGGCGAGTATACGAGATGTATTTTTAACAGCTTAAAACGTACTTTAAAAATTATTGCATCGATTTCCGTGCTCAATCCGAAGCGCGTTCGAATCTCGCCAGAGGAACAAAAAAGTTTTCTAAGTTCCGGGGTTTCTAAGTTTTCTAAGTTTTACTAAGCGGACAAAACCATTGATGCTCTTGCATTCATAAGGTGAACATCTAATGCGGCGACGTCACCGCGAGTGCTAAGGTTTAGGAAGTAGCAGTACTGGGTGGTGAGTGTTTATGGGCGTCTTGTGTGGCTCAGGGCTCTGCCCTCCGTTTTTATGCGCCGCCATATAAAAATTGAACACGAAATCGAGGGCCATATAAAACGTAACAATACACTTTGTAAATTAGTTTTTTATGTCCCTGCAATTGACTGACTCTGTAGTTCATAAACTTAAGCTAGGCGGCCGAAATACAAGTGCGTTACCAAATAAGGAAAAAGCTTCATAGCTTTTATGCGTGGCGTGGCGAAGTGACACTTGCCACATCGCCCAGCTAATAGATCAGGGCCCTTAGCCAGGATGCCTTCGCTAATTACGATGACGATATTAGAATTAAAAAATGTACAGTATTGATATGTCACTAAGCGAACGCGTTTGCGTGCTATGTTACTTTTAATATTATTAATTCATACGATTATTTTTCGTAAATCAGTTGATTTCCTTAGGTACAAGAAATACAGCCTGGTGACAGACACACAAAGGGACTTCGTTTAGGATTCCGTTTTAGTGTTCCGTAGCCAAATGGCAAAAAACGGATTCGTCATGTCTGTCTGTCCGTCCGTATATCACAGCCACTTTTTTCTGAAACTATAAGAACTATACTGTTGAAACTTGGTTAGTAGATCTATTCTTTTACACAAAAATAGAAAAAAAAAACAATACATTTTGGAGGTTATACTTAAAACTGAAACTGAAAAAGGTTTTTTTCATCAAACCCTGTATGGGGTACCCTGTGTGGGGTATCTATCAATGGATAGGTCTTAAGTAAAATAATGTTGAGGTTTCTAATACAATTTTTTTCTAAACTGAATAGTTTGCGCGAGGGATGCTTTCAAAGTGGTAAAATGTGTGTAACCCTCTAAAATAAAAGATTGATAAAACTAAAAAAATATGATACATTACCATGCAAACTTCCACCGAAAATTGGTTTGAACGAGATCTAGTAAGTAGCTTTTTTTAATACGTCGTAAATCGTAAACCGCAATTTTCCTTTCATTCAATCAACTCTCTACAAGAACTTTTATATTATTTTACTTGCTGCTACGGAACCCTTCATGGGCGAGTCCAAATTGGTCCAAATCGCACTTGGCTACTTTTTACTTCTTTGAGTACCTACGCAACCCTTATTAGGAAAATATAAATTAATAAGCACCCCCGATAGCAATAAAATGCGTACCTACCTAACTTTATTCTTCCCAACAATCCAACTATTAAATTAACTAAAAATTAAATCTCGATTGTTTCAGACCATGAATCATGTTCGTAATGGGGAGAATATGGCAATTTGTATCCATTGAAACTTAATGTACAGTCGCGAACACATACGGTGTACCTCTTGGAACCCTATTGCTATGGTAATAAGGTAGAATCGTGGTAGCTGAGTACACGTGAGTTTGTTGGCGATTGTACTAACGGCTTATATCAGATATCAATTAAACACTTCGCGAAGGTACCATTACGCGTTTATTTATTTCGACAACGCGTAAATGGGCGAAGATGGGGGATAGATTAAAGGTAATAACAACTTACAAACTTGTAATTTGGATTGGAAGCTGACTCGCTAATCATATATGAAGGGGTGAGCTGAGTAAATTGAAATTTTGATTTGCTGTTGTGTGAATTTCTTAGTCAGTGAAGTGAGAGCCATAAATTTATCTCTACACTAGCTTTTGCCTGCGACTCCGCGTAAATAAAGTATCCCACGGGAACAATGTACTTTTTGGGCATAAAATAGCCTATGTTTTAATCTAGAGCCTGAACTACTGTCACACCAAATTTTAACAAAATCAAAATTTTTGTTTGATCATTATTGGAATTTGGAACATAATATACAAGATTGTCTCTTTTAAAGTATAAGATTATTTAACTGGAGTACAAAATAAGCTTTAGATGTATCAAATCAATATGAATATGAATTGATATTCCAATATGGGGGTAGCGTAGGAGGCGGCGCCACCACTGTTCTACCCATTGTATGCTAATCCATAATAATTAATACAGCTGATAATTTTCGGCTTCTATGAGTCCGGCCACTTTTTATTTAGACCGGTTGTACCGTAACATAAATGTATGGAGATGACTTTTGCAGTGATAAGCAACTTTTTTGTTTTTAATATTCAATGGAACAATATCACAATAGTGTTATTATTATTGATTCATCGCAAAACAAGATTTTCTAGCTCTTCAACATTCCATATTATTTTCGGCCCTTACTACTTTAAGTATAAATCGATTCTGCATACAATATTATATTATTAGGGTTTCGTACCTCGAAAGGAAAAAACGGAACCCTTATTATAGGATAATTTTGTTGTCCGTCCATCTGTCTGTCAAGACCCTTTTTCACGGGAAGTACCCTGTAGGTTTTGATTCCCTTGCAAGTGTCGAAAATTTGCGACACAAACAACTGTATCTTTTGATTGCGTTGGCTTAGAAGTTTGATTTTTTCACAGCTTCAAAGGACAGTAGACTGTATTTGATATAAATTCCAGCTTGATACCTCTAGGCGTTCCTGAAATAAAGGGTCTCGACAGGCAGACGTCCGTCTGCCTGACAACAAAGTGATCCTATAAGGGTCCCGTTTTTTCCTTTCGAGGTACGGAACCCTAAAAATCAGTTGTCGAGCCTATTCTACCGATACCGGTAAGATAAGGCTTTCGGAACCGGCGAGCCCGAACTTTCAAGTCTCTACTCTCTACCTACTGCAGTCCGTTCAGATTTATTTTACTCCTCTGACAGAACCTTTGTGCCGACGAAAATAGGATCACTGTCATAGTAATTGCATGGCAAAATAACAAATAACTCTCCACACCGATCTCGGTGATGGTGGCCGGTTTCATTGAAACCAGGCCAGTTACGCAGGAGTATTTTATAGTACCCAAGTGTTTTCTTCTTCTTTTACTCTCAAAACCCAGTGGGACGAATAACCGACACGACTGCCGAGAAATCAGGCGCAGGTCCGACTTTTTAAATGCCCACCCGACGCATGGATCATCTTTCTTGTCAGACAATCCGATGATCAGCCTGCATTGTCCTAACCAAACTTGGAAACAACATTTTTTTGTTGTTCCAATGTGGGAATCGAACCCGACCGAACCGCCATCGAGTCAAGAGCCAAGCTCTAACCATTAGACCACGGAGGCTGTTGTGGCAAAATAACTCTGAATGGTCTATAAGTTCCTACTGTATAGTGTATACTATTATGAAAAACCGACGCATTGTAAGCACATTCAATTGTCTATTAATTTCATTTACGAATGATGATGATATAATATATTATGATATATACTTTTCTATAAAATGTGTTTTATTTAAATAATATGAAATTTTGATACATTGGCTATAATAATTGAGATAAAACGATTAAGATATAAAACTGCATCGCTGGAATATAATCAAAATATCTATGACGTCATAACTTTGGCGATTACCTGTGATATAATTGTTCATTCATATTTCGATTACTCATTATAAAATTTATTTTAGGAAGACACGAGTTACCGACTCGGGCACTGCAGTGCAGGGATTTGGGGCTATATAGTCCGAAATCCGGCGGGCCCGGGAAATTTCAGAGCACTGAAATTAGAACTCTACGCTAATACAAAAGAGTTGACAATGGCAGTGTCAAGTGTTCAGCTGTCATGTATGACATTGACATTTGACTCGACACTTGTGTGTTCGATTTTCAGCTCTATTGCATTAGTGCATAGTACTTTTTTCAGTTCTCTGAATCTTTCACGGCTTTCCGGATTCCGGATCATATAATCCCATACTTAATGAATGTTAAATCTTTATAATAAGTATTATAATTTTGAATATAAAATAATATTAAATAAAATAAGTGGTAAGGAATATAACAACTCTCCACACCGATTTCGGTGACGGTGGCCGGTTTCATTGAAATCAGGCCAGTTACGCAGGAGTAATTTTATAGTGTCCAGGTGTGTGCGCAGTACACAAGAGAACTCTCTCTTCCTTTACTCTCATAATCCTGTGGGACGGATAACCGACAAGACTGTGGATCAGGCGCAGGTCCAACTTTTTACATGCCCATTTTTTTGTTGTTCCAATGCGCGAATCGACCTCCAAGTCGAGAGCCAATGATCTAACCACTAGACCACGGACTACCATATAATATACACCTTGAGTCACACGTGATGTTGTACGTTCGATACCGGGTTGTGGCGCTGACTGACTGACTGACGCTTGTTTAATTAACCCTTATTTCGTGTGACAACCCTGACAAAATTTGCTCTATGAAAGCTGTTTCTATGTGCGTATGTATATTTTTTACTTTGTGTTGCAGTGCCACCGCTGACCGTTAAGCCAAGCAAAGGCAGCTTTTCTCAAAGTTTTTATGTGCCTGTATTCGCATAATAGGGATGTTGCCTAGCGTCGAATGTCACATTCTTACGAATTAAATTGAAAGATTGTTGAATTGAGATATATAGTACATAAATCATGAAATTGTCATGTTGACGCGGTTAAAATTATAAGCAAATTAAAATATTGCCTATCTCTTTCTACCAAACGATTTGTAACGTCTCAAATTATTGTTATCGCTAGGTAATAGGTAGTATATACATACATATAATCACGCCTCTTTCCCGTAGGGGTAGGCAGATAGACCACTTCTTTCCACTTGCTACGATCCTTACATACTTGTTTCGCTTCGTGCACTTTCATTCTTCCTTTTATATTCAACGTAGCGAAGCTTCTTTCCGTGGGCCACTTTTCGCCTCCGCGAGAACGAGACGTGATGGGTGGCGTATCACATGGTATTGGTAAGTTAGAGTGGGAAATAGGAAATGTAGGATATTACCGCCCAGGAGGGCAAGGGATAGGACAGTAATAGCTAAGGAAGCCGGGGTCGCATACCCGTATACTATACCGCAACTACCGGACAGGTAAGTTGGGATGAGTATCCCATGATAGGTACCTATACATTATAGAAAAATGTATGGCGGTGGCCGTTGTTGACGTCACAGCCCTGATATATTATATCGCTCTCTTATTGCGAACTAAAATTGTTTTCTATAAGTCTACCAATTAAAGATATATCTTCTACTGATATTATTTAAATCCACGAAAGTATTTTAACGATAATAATCGACATCTAAGATGGTTCTTATAGATTACTGCTATCAGTTATCAAAGATTTCCGATCCAAAAATAAATAGTTTTGTTACTGATATGTAAAATTTATTTTGCTGGGGGAAATCCTTATAATGGCCAACTTTGAAAAAGCTAACGTACTTATATAGATTTAAAATTATTTCATTCCCATTCATTTCAATTTCGGCAGGACATTTTCTCGTAATGCAGTTATTGTGAGAGGAGTGACAGATCTAGGAGAACTTTGGTCGATAGCAAATTTATAAAGAGGTCTATCATGATAAAGAAACTAATTCGTCACAATACCTCTACTCTTAAACGTGTCGCCGGACTATTTAAATATTACTGAGGTTAACATAATAAATCTTAACTGTACTTAAACGCAGTAAATATCGCAATTTTCGGTAGGAGGTATAATGATCGTATTTAGCATAAAATCGTTATTATGTATTGATTTATATTGACATATTAAACCCAAAACCAATCAAAAATATATGGGTTTACCGTCTTCGGATTTTTAGACTAGGTAGGCTACGTAGGCTTAAAAATTAGGATTAGCAATTTTGGGCATTGCGATAAGTAAAAGTAAATTAAAAATGATCTGCTTAATACTTCATCATTTTTAACCGACTTCCCAAAAAAGGAGGCGGTTATACGTTCGGCATATATATGTTACCGGCCAAACCCGATTTTAGGACAAACTAGTTTTGCCTAGGCTAAACTGGTTCTTCCTATACGCGATAGGATTAACTAGTATATCCTAGTCCAAACTAATTTGTCCTAAGCCCGATAGGATAAACCAGTTTAGCCTAGGCCAAACTAGTTGATCCTGATATTAATACGCACACTCTAGGACAAATAACTATAGGAATAACGTATTCAATTATACATTCGATCGTTTAGTTTAGACGTTCTTAAGACGTATTAATAATAGCTTAACAAAATATATCACTAAAAAGGGTGAAATTATTATTTTTAAACAAAAAATTAAACCGACTTCCAAAGTAAAAATACACAAAAAAGTATGAAATAAAACTTAATCTCTAAATAATTCCCCTTTCAAATGCGGCTAAAATTTTTACTATTTCTCTACTCAATCTTATTAATTTTGAAGTACTTATCTTATTATTGTGAAGTACCAGCAAATATGAACGTAAGTTCTATAAAATATTGTAGGATATTGTTTGGGCTGGTACCGATTTCAAAATTAAGAAGATTGAGTAGAGAAATAGTAAAAATTTTAGCCGAATTTGAAAGGGGAATTATTTAGAGATTAAGTTTTATTTCATACTTTTTTGTGTATTTTTACTTTGGAAGTCGGTTTAATTTTTTGTTTAAAAATAATAATTATAATAGGCAATCATTATCTGGTCTCACGTAAAATATCTTAAAAAAATCTTGTAATCTATGCAATCGTATTTTTAAATTAGCAGCTATCTATGATAATGACGCTTTGAACTTTAAGTCGAATAGAGAATTGCTTTGAAAGCATTAGCACCTAATATCGTATGCAAACTACCTAACAATTGCTAACAGTTTCTTTTATTACAACTTTTTCGATTCTATCTTTGTATTCTCTTAAGTATTTGGGTAATGAATCTGGGTGGTCTGGTTTTAGATCATGTTTATTATTATTAATGGTTAGTGCAGCAACCGTTTCGACAACTTCTTTCATTAACATACTGTTGTGTATTACTTTTTTATCTCTATCATCTCAAGATGTACAGATTCCTTAGGTTTTGACCTCGTGTCCATTTCTTTATCTATCTGTTGCGACATCTTCAAGATGGTTCCGATTGCGAAGAGCAAAATTTATTACGAAAATATCAGATTCAACCTTCTTTTTCATTTTGGATAAGTCCTTTCTGTGTATATTTTCATTTCGTTTATCGTTCACACTGTGTAACCTTGTTTTTTACTGTCAATAATATTATTGTAAAATATATAATAAGCTTTCTTCTGAAATCTGGATTCTATATATTGCATTTCTTTTTACATATATGCAAGTAAATTCGACTTTAGTCTATATTTGGTTTGCAGATTACTTGAGAAATAATGTCTTTGCCTTTTAAAAATAGAAATATGACACATTTCTCAAATGTTTATTATCCAAACTACCTTAGATTTATAATAAACTAGCTGTCCCGGCAAACTTCGACCCGCCTTAGAAGTTAGAATTAAATTGATTGACGCACTGACAGCAGCGCCACCTACCGGGTCCAATTGTTTCATCAAAATCAGTCCAGCCGTCTAGGAGGAGTTCACTGACATACACACACATACAGTAAATATATACGGTCTCCGAAAATCAATTACGGATACTTCGGGCACATGATCCACTGCTTATGTAAAGACGTTTAGGCAAAAAAATAATTGTCATACTCAAAGTAAAAAATCATCTCTTGTATGGGTGACTGTCCGCAAAACGCAAGCTCGCCCATATAAAGAAAAAAATTTTTTTCGAGTATGACAATTATTTTTCTGCTTAAACGTCTTTACATAAGCAGCAGATCATATCCCCAAAATATCCGTAATTGATTTTACCTAACCTTATATAGAAGGACTAGCTTTTGCCCGCAGCTTCGCTCGCGTCAGAGGGAAACCTTGTTCGGGAAAATACCAATACCAAAATTGAATACATAATGGTGTAGGCACTGCACAGCCGTATCAGTTGTATTTTATTTGAATGTTTCCTGCGACTTCGTAGGTACGCTCAAGAAATCTACCGAGAACTGTACCATAAATAAAATTTAATAAACTGCAAAAAGTATTCTGTGTTAATTCTGCTTAACCTACTACGGACTACCATACCTGATTTCATCAAAATTCTTTACGTGTTTTCTTTACTTTACTTTATTGCATGATAAACTAAACATATTATTATGTACATACAAACTTTCGCGTTTAGGTATAGGTAATATTAAGTAAGGATTTCTTTGTAGCCGATAATTAGTATTTTAACGATTTCGAAAATCTTTTCAATGGGAAGACGTTGTGGACTTTGAACTTAATAAAAATAATTTGGATTGTGATCTCCCATCCTAGTTGGGACCACGACAGAGTTTGAGAGAGAGATGAGTTAGCAGTACGACCACGAAGCCATCTAGCTTCTCACTTATTCCTCATAATATAATAATCATGATTAGGATTAACCTAGGTAAAGTTTTAACCAATTCAAATATCTGGTTATTTTATAGCATTTTATACTACGTTATTTTTTAGATTGATAAAACTTTTTGTAGGTATGAACCGATTGAATTGAAATACCTACACGAAATTATAAGCAGAGCTATCCTAATGAGCCTAATTCCTATCCGCGTGGAATCCGTAGGTAGTTAGGTACCCAAAAATTTTCCGCGATAAAAAGCGAGTCCTATGTATTTATCCAAGGGCTAAACTACTACGGTAACAAATTTTATAAAAATCCGCTCCGTAGTTTCTGAGATTAGCGCGCACAAACGTACAGATCAAAAATCTAGGTTAAAAACTAAAACCTATGTACATAGATATATAATAATTAATCAAAGCCTATGTATTAAACACTGATAAATGAAGCACAAATAAATTAAATTACATATTATAACAACAAAAGAGAAAGAAATATAATACCTACACTCATAGATATATAATATTAAAAAGAGGACTGAAATAGTATGTAATATAATAAGTATTATGAATATAATTAATATTATAGCAATCGCAAATATTTATCAAATATTTATTAAAATCGTTTTTCAAAGAGATTTTCATCAAATTTAACTTTGGCATTCTTGTCAGATTTATTTTTCAACATGATGACAATATATTATGTCAAAATAAAAATAAAGCTTCTCACTCACGGGCTATCGATTGCTTCGATCAAATTGGAAAATAATTCGTATTTGAAAGTAAATTGCTAACGACAAACTATTACACAAAATGATTAGTGTAAGACCTACCAGCTAGTGGAACAAAATTTACGCGTATATATACGAGTTTCATATAAAAAGTATAGTAAGGTGGTCCTAGGATCTCAGACTATATTTAATTTTTATCTAAACCGATTTACTTGCAACTACGAACCCAGTAAATGTTTAAATTGTAAAGACTAAATCGATCGATCGCTTGTGTGTGGGAAGCTTTATATCAAAAGCACTAAGGAGTATTTATATCAACTTAAAAGCAAATCTCTCCCAAGCAACTTTCTTTCCCTTTTTATTCCCGTTAGCGGACGAATTTCAATAAACTATGATACACGAATTCCATCAATTCTGTTACATAATGTTTGTGCAAAATATGAAGTAGATTGGACCAAGGAATCACGTTGCCCCATACAAACTGTTTTACCCCTTTTCACCCCCTTAGGAATCGAATTTCGAAAAATCCCTTCTTATCGGATCCCTACGCATTACAAAGAGCAAGCCCTGCAAGTTTCAGGTCTCTACGATCAGCGGTTTAGGCTGTGCGTTGATCCGTCAGTCATTCAGGACAAAGGATTTTATATGTATAGATTATTTGAAATACTCCTATCAATTTACTTTTTAATTAATTTTATCACTCTGTCAAATGATAAATAACTTCATTCCGGATGTTCCATGTTCGAATTTGTAAACATTAACGGTACAAGTACGGCTACTTGCGGCACTCCCGACAAAAAGCCCCTAATTAGACGTGATAAAAGGAACGTATCTAAAAAAAGAATTTTGTCACAGGTCTTATGTCTTAAGGACACGAAGCCGAACGAAAACACCGACATAATATTTAGATATACGTAGTTCGAATATTTTTATGTTCTTAATTTTATTTCATGATAAAAAGTTATGGTAGGTATAATTTTTTCTTTAATAAATATATTTATGAAAGCAAATGCTTTATTTTCATAAAAGCCCCCACACCGGCTAATTGTTAGTTTTAATTGCATATTATGTGATCGAAATGTGATAAATCACTCCCAATGCTTTATTCTAAGCCAACTCTCAGCTGGTGCTTACCTACTAAAATAATAAAAACGTTGATAAATATTAAGTACTGAGAATAATCTTCATATCCGTATTTTTGACTTTGTACTAAACATCAGCATAATATTAATATAATTTATTTGCATAATATGGTATATTAAGCTGATACAGTTTGATAGCGTCTCACATATTTTTGTCCAAATTTTCTCGACGTGCAAATGTCCATAATTATTTGTAATCATTGTAATCAATATATTCAAGAGAGCGCGGGGAGAAAAGGTTTTAAGGTAGGTCGTGCCCTATTAAAGCAATGAAAAAGTCGTAGAAAAATTGCGTCTTTTTTAAACTAATACTTCAGTAATCTGTGCTAATACTAAAAAGATAAAGATGAAGTGACACAAAGATTGACCTACCGAATATTCCATTAAAGGCTCCTTAAATAAGTTATATTGACTTCCCCATTTTGAGAGAATCCTGATACACCTTATTGAACCTCAATAACGATCGTGTTAATTCGACTAGTTCTGTGAGAACCGAACCTATTTGTCCTCCATATTTGTTGATCTCCATCCACCACCAACAACCAAATACTCCAGAACTTTTGTCCAAAAATATAATGGGAATAGACAAATATAAATGATTGGAGTCGTCTACAAAATTTTATTTTAGTGATAACGCGCGGAACAACTATTAAAAAGTGATGAAATATCATATTGAAAATGAAATACTAATAAACATTTAACATACACATTATTGATTACTATCTATCATTTTTAATAAGAATAGTTTAAAAAAACTAAAAAAACACGCCTTAAAAGAATATCGAACTAAAAAGTTGAAAATAATTTAATTTTTTTAAAAAATAAACTTAAAACAGTACATAGTACTTATATAAAAAATACTAGTATAATTGAGGGAAAAGCGTGGGTCGCTCGATATACGAAAATTGTGGCACAAAGTGCCCCACGCTTTTCCCTCAATTATTATACTAGTATTTTTTATATACTACTGTTTTAAGTTTTTATTTTTTTATTTTTTAAAATTATTTTCAACTTTTTAGTTCGATATTCTTTAAAAGCGTGTTTTAAAGCTACCAGAGCCGAGGAAGGCAGCAGGCGCGCAAGAGAGAGTTACATACAAGCAAGCAAACAAGCTTACGTACAGGTGAAGTTAATATAAGCGTGTTAAAAATTAAAAAGCTTTGCTTAGACCAACGCCAGAGCTAAAAGCTGATATTTGTTTAAAATATAGTCTCGTCAAGTTTCGGCCCAGATAGGTTAACTCAATACATAAACCATCCAGAATGGTTTCTTTGTGAATTGTATGATCACATAGACACATCCTACTCCTAATATAAATGTGAAATTTGTGAGGATGGATGTTTATTACTCTTTCACGCTAAAACTAGTTAACGGATTTCGATGGAATTTGGTGTGGTAGTAATTTAGGCTCTGGATAAAAAGTACTCTGTGGTTTAATAGGCTACTTTTTATCCTGAAAAAGTACAGTATTTCCGTGGAATACTATACGGGGGCGGGGAACCGCGTTTAAAAACTAGTAATGTTTATAAAAATACAAGTTAGTCATCTCTACATATTCTGAAGGCTCACTCGGGCTTATAACATATCCGCGAGCGAACTAATGGACTTGTAATACCCGACGACTTCAAACACACTAGTGGCGTTAAAAGGACAAAGGGTCAATATAATACTTCTCGCCGCTCGGTACAAGATATAAGCGCAGCGTTTCGGTTTTACGTAGGTTCTCAAAAATATAAGCTTTTTAAACCGCTTTTCAAAAAAAAAAACTTACTGCTTTTCAAAAAAAAAAAAAACATGACGTGTTACTCTGTACACGTAGCGGAAGTGAAACTTCATTTATCATTTAAACAAAAAGTACTCATGCCTAAAGATCTTCTTTACTTTTAAATAT
This sequence comes from Glaucopsyche alexis, assembly GCA_905404095.1. Taxonomy (NCBI): domain Eukaryota; kingdom Metazoa; phylum Arthropoda; class Insecta; order Lepidoptera; family Lycaenidae; genus Glaucopsyche; species Glaucopsyche alexis. The sequence goes on from FR990059.1 coordinate 15,306,979, forward strand.
AAACAAAATTTTACATCTAGCCGCTAGCGCTAGTTTAGAAAGTCAATTTGTTATGTCAGAAGTGTAAGTAGTTTCCGACAGATGGCATTATATATATATCGACGGTGCTATATCAAAAATTGTGTCGTCACGCGTGTTTTGACGTGACGTGACCTAGAAATTTCACTATCAACGCCGCTAAAGGAGTTTTACTTCAAAATTCTTTTACATTTCATCATACAATAAACTCTATTTACTTAAAAAGTATTAAGTACATAGTAGGAAGTACTATATTACTAATAAAATTATTAACGTATTAAACTTATGTATATGCAACCTACAGGTACATATGTAGATACCTATTCAACTAGAATAGGTATCTACATATGTATGTACAATATTTGAAAAAATATATTTTTAAAATTCTTTTCAGACGAAAAACCCCGTTTTAAAATCGATTCTCGACGACTTTGCATCTCTTTGGTGGTCCGAGGTTCAACCTTTCGCGGTCCGCAAATGGACGGCGGTCCCCTGTTTAAACCAACGGACCGCCTGTTTAGATCAACGGTCAGCATTGGTCTAGACTCTAGAGTCTAGAGCATGCTGCAGACAAAAAGTGTAACATAATATTCCTTAGCTTTCCTCATACTTCTATACTATGTCCCTATATCCAGATTCTGTGGTTCTCTTTATTTACGTTTAGATTACATTGGAGCTGACAGTAGCGAAGCGAGCCTTAGGGGGCCCCCCACCCGACTGAAGACTAAAAATTTGGTATAATTGAAGTGATATAGCTGATACTGCGCTACGTCCCTGGATCTGAATTCTGAACGGTGTATATGTTACCGTAAAATTGTAAAAACCGTTAGATTGTAAAATGACTAACGGGATTTGTAAAAATATGTCGAAAGATTAAAAACTATATATTTATAATCTAACGAAAAAGTGTGAAATTATAGGCAGCATATTCGCGTCGGAAGTCTATCAACATTTTACAATTTCACTACTTTTATTACGATCTAACGGTTTTTACAATTTTACGGTGACATATAGGTACAAACCTGCAGCTCCTGTGACTTGCATCACCCAGCCCCACGGTGGACGGCCAATATTGACCGAAGTTTTGTGGCTGGAGTGGAAGGGTTGAATGGCTGAGGGTGTTGACAGACGGCAACCTTCACGGTGGAACTCAGAATGCCACAGTACTGAATACTTCACTGTTATTTAGGACAGTTTATTATGTTTCGGGTATAGCCAATACTCAATTATTTCTCGAAATACTAACTAGTACATGAACTAGAATTAGATGTAGCACGTGACTTCGTTCGCGCAAAATGAAATCCCACGTGAATTGTAAATTTTAAAGCGATAAAAAGTAGCGTTTGTCCATCCCCGTGGTCAACTCAATATGTGTACTAAATTTCATCAAAATCGGTCCAGTAGTTTGGTTTTAGATCCTATTCAATGCAAACAAACAATATTTCCTCTTTATAATATTAGTAAGGATAAAAATAACGTATTAAAAGTATTAACAAGTTCTTTTCAAAGGCTTTGTCTGCGTGGGCTTAGTTTTCAATATTGTATTGGACGATATTTTCATCCATATTTCTGGCAGCGTTATGAAATTTGTAGTCACATTTTGAGGACCTCCAATAAATTGACTGATTATTATAAACATCTATTAATCCTAAAAAGTCCTAACTAATATATAAAAAAATTAGGAAAACAGTTGACCTAAAGGCCACCCGTGCAACTTCCCTTGCAACTTCCCCGTGCAACTTTTGAGCTTATCGAGCTCAAAAATAAAAGTAAATATTTTCACTGATAATTTTCTTAATTTTTTTATATAAAACACTATATTTTGAAATTACAAACTGTCATAACTTTGGAATGAATCAACCTATTTTCAAGCGATTGGCGGCAATCGATGCAGTTTTACATGTCCTTTGAAAGAATCGACAAAAAAATTTTTTTGATTTGAAAAATTGACATGAAAAATTTCGGAGCAATTCCGAAAAAACGCTTTTTTCGGTTTTCTTTCCTTCACGATATCTCTCGAACGGATCAACCGATTTTGACTGGATTGGAGGTGATCGACGTGGCTTTCTTTAGGTTATGAGCTAATTTGTTTTTGGAGTTGATTGATAAGGTTATTAAAAAAAAACATAAAAAAAAACCATTTTATTGAGATTTCTTGAAACCTATTCGACCAAATCGGTTCAAATTGTATTCAAAATCTAAGTTTGGCCAAGCCCTTTTGAATGGCGCCATCTGCATAAAATCAGCCAAACCGTTCAAAAGTTATAAGAGGTTTACATACTTACACATATATACATACAGATATTGTGTCACCCTCGCGGGGGTAGTCAGGGAAGCTTCCTGTAACTTCAGAACGTCGAAATCTGATAAGAATTCGATTTTTGCAAAACGGGGTGAAACTAATAACTTCCCAGTTTTTGAAAATCTTAGATTTTCTTAGCGGGAAGTTAAAAATAATAATTATCATAATGTGCAATCGAAAGTTCCCGTAAAGCAGACAAAGCCGGCGTGTTGTATGAGATTCTGCGAATGTAATCACATTCAATTATTGTTTGACGAGCGACGAGACATTTGGAGAAATGTCGTGTAATGAAAATGGAGAGTAGAACTATATTTGTTTTCGAGCTCACTTCCCAGTAACTGTTATTGGAAAACACATGGGCTTATTCATTTTCTATATCGGCATTTATATTTGGTAGGTATAAAAGGATTTTGATTAAAATTGCCGTTAAAATATGCCAGTACCTAATGTATAATACAATGAACATACATAACTGCCTCCATTTCTTAGAAGTCGATTAAAAAGGCATAATGCTCATTTTTTTTAAAAAAGCGCTATTTATTTAGAATACTTAGTGCCATTAGACTAGACCACTGATAGGGGTGGAGGGTTGATAACCTGAGACACGGGAAACTCCTAGTTCAGGTATTAACTATTAACCGACCATAATACCTACTCACTTTTATTATTTTATAGTCGTGTGTTTTATGTATTTAATGGTGAGAAATAAACTTTACATTATAGACATATCTAATTTTCTGAACTGTATCTTAATTCTAAAAAAGTATTTTGATTTCAGTTTTTTTTCATGAGTAACATACATACATATAATCACGCCTTTTTCCCGTAAAGGGGTAGGCCACTTTTTGCCACTTGCTACGATCCTTACATAATCATTTCGCTTCGTCCGCTTTCATTCTTACCATCCATTCCTCCTCTTACATTCAACGTAGCGAAGCGGCTCTCCATGGTCCGCTTTTCACCTCCGCGAGAAACGAGACGTGATGGGTGGTGAACCACATCGCCGCCGTTTTGGATAATCAAATTATTTTTATGATTATCCATTGCGTTTCCACGGATTGGTGGAGAGGGTAGGAATAGGGAAAGGGAAGGATAGGTGGTGTGGAAAGGAAGATTGGTAAGTTAGAGTGGGAAATAGGAAATGTAGGATATTACCGCCCAGGAGGGCAAGGGATAGGACAGTAATAGCTAGGGAAGCCGGGGTCGCATACCCGTATACTATACCACAACTACCGGACAGGTAAGTTGGAATGATTGTCCCATGACAGTATGAGTAAGACAGACATGAGTAATACTTACCTAATTTACCAAAATATTCCCTGACTTATGCGAGTAAGAGAAACTTTAATAATAATAATATCTATGGACGCATCATACCACGTCAATTTTGTCCTGTGGTAAGTTCTCGAAGAACTTGTGTTACGGGTACCAGATAACGGAAATATATTTAGTACTCGAAAATTATACACATATATTTAAGATTTTGCGGGTAACATCAAATATCAAATATATGATGTTTAACGTCACGTGGCCAGACTCCTAAACGATTCGTTTTCTCTTGTATAGTCAACAACACTAAGTTATTCATAAATTCTTTCCGATTCATAAGACCGGCTCCATCTGACTGTTTGTGGTAACAATTAGTATGGGGCAACTAGCCCCGACTCGATTAACGAGGTACTAGGTAGACCACACCAATGTTACAATGGAAGAGAATTTACAAGATTTTTAAATTCATTGACTGTTATTTAGGCATGAGCAGATAACATGAATGACATTTTGCACATTATAATTGGCAAAAACATTTCATACTTCATAGTTTCATGGGTAGTTTATCTATAATGCAGCTTTTAAGAACTATAGTGGTATATAGCTACTTTTGAATTTGGAACCTATACTTGGATACAGCATCCTTTATGAGTTTATAGCAATAAAACAACACGGGGAAGCCAAGTGACCAAAGATAAAATTAGGATAAATGCAAGCATGATTGCATCTGGATAAATATGGTGATATTTATTATTTTAACTTATAACAACGAATATTAATTTATAATATAATTAAATATATCCATTTATCCGTGAATCTGAATTAAAATTATTAGAAATGAAATGTGAATGAAAATTGTGCAATCTTTCCCTTTTAAAAATGTCAGCTAAGTTAAGTCAGCTAAGTGTCAACAGCACCGGTTTTTGACTTAAAAAGATAGATGAATAAAACTCAATAAAATTTAACCCTCAAATTCTATGAGTTTACAAGCCCTCCCAAATTCCATTAATGATCCTTCATTGAAGGCTTATGGTGTTTGCGTTTCGAGTTATCACACGAAGCACCTGCGCGCGCGCCGCTATGAACTACTGGTTAGCACCGCGTCGAGAGACGCACATAATCGACCGTCGGCCACAGACTAATTAACATGCAGAGATATTTCATATAATGGAATGTGAAATAGATTTATTAATGTACCTATTTTCATATTACGTAATGAGTTACGGCGGAAAGTCAGAGGGTATATATCAATTTGTATATTTAAAAGGTTTTTGTAGTTAATTTAACACTTTAAATGCAGAAACATTTCAGATTTGTTAGTGAAATTGGTTATTTTTAATAGTTAATTATTGCATGTGACAACTACAGGTTACATGGCAACTTTTTTTTATTAGTTATGTTAACCTTTATATGTCTCATTAATGAAATCCATAAATTGGATTTCATGATTAGAAATATATTAACATTAATCTTGCCTTACCGGGCGTGCGTAGCACAAGTTGAAACCTAGAACTAATGTAATGCAAAATAAATACAATAATTGCAGTAATTGCAGCTTCTTTTCTGTATCTTATTAAGCTAATTCTTTCTTAAGACAAAAAGTTTGTTGTTAAATAAGCTCCAAAACTACTGAACCGATTTTTATAGAATTTGGTATGGTAGTAGTTTGGCTTTGGATTAAAACATAGGTTTTCTATTCCGAAAAAGTACAGTATTCCCGCGGGATACTATATTTACTTTGTACGTGGTAGAGCCATGCTTCGGCACGAATTGGGCCGGCTCGACCGGAGAAATACCACGGGCTCACAGAAAACCGGCGTGAAACAGCGTTTGCGCTGTGTTTCGCCGAGTGAGTGAGTTTACCGAAGGCCCAATCCCCTACCCTATTCTCTTCCCTACCCTCCCCCATTACCCTATTCCCTCTTAAAAGGCCGGCAACGCACTTGCAGCTCTTCTGATGCTGCGAGTGTCCATGGGCGACGGAAGTTGCTTTCCATCAGGTGACCCATTTGCTCGTTTGCCCCCTTATTTCATAAAAAAAAAAATACGCGGATGGAGCCGCGGGAAAAAGCTAGTAAACAATATTTTCCACGTTCAGTAATGATAGTCGATTCGATCGCGTCGATAGTAAAATGTAATTAACCAATACTAGATGTTGCCCGAGACTTCGTGCGCGCAAAAATTTGTCTACGTCTGTGCCAAATTTCATCAAAATCGGTCCAGTAGTTTCAGAGCCTATTCGATGCAAACAAACAAACAAACTTTTCCTCTTTATTATATTATATAAGTATAGATTTACAACTTGTATTGGAATAGGACCTTGAATTCGTTCCCATTGTTCGCCGTCACGGCAAATTATTTTATGTAAGTACTTTACGAGAATTCAATTTTACGCGACCGTGTCAAAATTATTCTCCGAGCCAAAGATTCCAAAACTAAAGATAGGCTATGTATATTTGACAGAACAAATCGTCATTCAAGAAAAAGTTACGCCGTCTTGTTTTCACCAATTCACCATACCTTAAATGTCAAAATGGCCCCCAAACAACTACAAAAGTGGCTATTTATATGCCTCTTCTATGATAAAATATAATATACCTAATACCTATAGACGTATAATATATCCCACCAAAAACATTCTGTAAAAAACTAGCCAAGTCTCGATGGAGCTGCTTGTTTATCTCTAAAAAGTAATGAAATCTAGACAAAATCGTGCCAAGTCTAAGGTTCCTTACTGCGGTTTCTTTATTATTATAGTTAATGTTGAGTGACTTGGCCGTTGAATATTCTTTATACTTTAGTGGGTACAAGTCAATTTTGTTTACATTTGTAACTACCTATGTTTGTTAAGCGAGATAATAGCCCATACTGGTATTGGTAATTGGACGCTAGTGTCTCATTTTAGACTGTTGTTGATTGTACAACACACGTATTGGAGCAATGGTGTCATGGAGCCCCTTTTGTACCCTTGTGTGCCCTTCAACGGCCAAGTCACACAACATTAACTATAATAATAAAGAAACCGCAGTAAGGAACCTTAGACTTGGCACGATTTTGTCTAGATTTCATTACTTTTTAGAGATAAACAAGCAGCTCCATCGAGACTTGGCTAGTTTTTTACAGAATGTTTTTGGTGGGATTTCACTTCTTTTTGTAGAAACGTGGGCATATTGATTTATTTTCCTAGATTTTAGTGTAATTTGTTTATTTAATTCGTGTAATGTTCGAGTAGAATAAAGTTCGAGTAGAATAAAGGGGCCTGAAAATGCGGCAAAATGGTTCTAGTAAAGAATGGTACGGCAGTGTTTGCTTCGCGCTCGACTTGGCGGGGGCACTGCCGCGCCCCCAGATCGACGTTCTGGTCTTATCTAGAGGTTCTCAAATAGGGGCCTGAAAATGCGGCGAAATGGTTCCAGTAAAGAATGGTACGGCAGTGTTTGCTTCGAGCTCGACTTGGCGGGGGCACTGCCGTGCCCCCAGATCGACGTTCTGGTCTTATCTAGAGGTTCTCAAATAGGGGCCTGAAAATGCGGCGAAATTGTTCCAGTAAAGAATGGTACGGCAGTGTTTGCTTCGCGCTCGACTTGGCAGGGGCACTGCCGTGCCCCCAGATCGATTATCCTAGTTTTTATAGTTTTCCCTTTATGTGGCCATTAAACCCCAACTCTGTACCAAATTTCAGCTCTCTAAGTTTATGGGAAGTACTAGTTCTATTTTGATGATCATGAGTGAGTGAGTGAGTGAGTGAGTGAGTGTCGAAAATGCGAAACTTTGCTTTCTCTTAACTTCGGAACTAAATGACCTACAGACTTGAAATTTTGGATTTTAAGTACGTGAATATAGCTTATTGGATGACGAAAATTTCTGCGTTGTGGTCTTATCCAGAGGTTCTCAAATAGGGGCCTGAAAATGCGGCGAAATGGTTCCAGTAAAGGATGGTACGGCAGTGTTTGCTTCGCGCTCGACTTGGCGGGGGCACTGCCGTGCCCCCAGATTTTATTATAGAAGAGGCATAGACTCCGAACCCTTGATTTGTATGAAATATCTATACTAATCTATCCTGTTTTACTAATATTATAAATGTGAAAGTTTGTGAGGATGTATGGTTGGATGGATGTTTGTCCCTCTTTCACGCAAAAACCACTGAACGGATTTTGATGAAATTCGGTATGGTAATAGAATGGCCCTGGATTAAAACATAGGCTACTTTTTTCCCGATAAAGTACAGTGTTCCCGAGGGATACTATAATTTCGCGGGCGGAGCCGCGGGCAACAGCTAGTACTTAATATAATAAAGAGCAAAAGTTTGTTTGTTTGTATTAAATAGGCTCGGAAACTACTGGACCGATTATATGAAATTTGGCACAGATGTAGACCACGGGGAAGGACATAGGCTACTTTTGATCGCGGAAAAATGTACGGTTTCTGCGAAATTAACTTTTGCGCGCACAAAGTTGCGGGCAACATCTGGTATTAAATACGTGGAGCAAAAACTTTGAGTTGTTTTACGAGAATTATTGTGCGAATGGTGGAGTATAAAATTTGTCACCGAGAAAGTTTATGTGGAGGAGGGTGTACAGAAAGCTAATATTTAAATAATGCTTAGAAAACTAATTTAAAAATCTCTACCTGACTCACACTACCATGCGTTTGTATAACAACAGTAGTTAACTGTTAACTAATTTAAAAAACTCTACCTGACTCACACTACCATGCGTTTGTATAACAACAGTAGTTTACTGTTGTTATACAAACGCATGGTAGTGTGAGTCAGGTAGAGTTTTTTAAATTAGTTTTCTAAGCATTATTTAAATATTAGCTTTCTGTACACCCTCCTCCACATAAACTTTCTCGGTGACAAATTTTATACTCCACCATTCGCACAATAATTCTCGTAAAACAACTCAAAGTTTTTGCTCCACGTATTTAATACTAGATGTTGCCCGCAACTTCGTGCGCGCAAAAGTTAATTTCGCAGAAACCGTACATTTTTCCGCGATCAAAAGTAGCCTATGTCCTTCCCCGTGGTCTACATCTGTGCCAAATTTCATATAATCGGTCCAGTAGTTTCCGAGCCTATATAATACAAACAAACAAACTTTAGGTTATGTACTAGTAGTATGTAGTAGGATTTGACACAACTGTTAATATTTTCTTCACATTCCATAAACAACTTGTAGATATTTCTTATTGCGTAATGCATATCTAAGAGAAAAGAGAACCCTTAAAAGTTAAAGTAAAAATTAAAATATATGAATTATGGTCGAATTTCGACTAATACCTCTAGTATTGAATTAACATGTTCGTGGTGGGCTTCATAGAGTTGTAGAGGTAAGTTACAGAAATTGTAACTGATAATAATAATCAAGAGGAAAAGTTTGTTTGTTTGTTTGCATCGAATAGACTCCGAAACTACTGGATTTTGATGTTTGGCACAGAAATAGAGTAGACCACGGGGAAGGACACAGGCTACTTTTTATTGCGGCAAAATGTACGGTTCCTGCGAGATTTCCTTTAGCGCGCCCGAATTTGCGGGCAACATCTAGTATTTTATAATTACACGATTGTCATAGTTTAAAATACCAGCGCGATCTGTTAAGGCGTACAAAGCTAGAAAAAAATCTGATTTCACCCGCGCACCTCACACCGCCCGCACTCGTCCATCGCATCGAAAACGTCTCTGCGGGCCGCGTCACGCTTTGTTCGATCATAGTATACGCAAAAAGTCAGATAAAACTTGACTAAGTACGAGTCGGATTATGCGTCTGTACATTTACTAGAGATAAATAGTAACTAAAAATACACCGGAAATACACCATAAACCAAAAAATAAAATTAACAATATAGGGTGAAAACACCAGTTATCAGCACTTTAAAATAATATGCTCCAAATTTAACCTCGATTATTACAGAGAAAAATACTTTATACTTTAAAGTATGGTGTCGCCGGCCGGCAGTAGATTCCAGAAACATTACATTTTTGTTTTTATTAAGTGGAAACAAAAATTAATTAGTGAGAAGCTTATAATTCTACTATTTGTTCGGGTCGCTAATAATTTGGTACAGTTAATTCAATTGGGTGTGTCACCATAATAAGTAAAGCTATTATTATACTGATTTTACGGACACTATAAGTGAATTCCAAAAAAGGAGGTGGGTATACATTCGGCTGTATATATATTTTTATGTTCAATGGTTACTCCGCCGTCTGTGGACCGATTTTCAAAATTATTTTTTTTATGTAAAGGGTTTTGACCTGATGATGGCATCTATGAGAAATCGAGGAAACTTCTCGATTTATTCAAATCAAATCATAAATAATTTATTAAAAATAGATTTACAAAACATTTTTTGACGTCAATAAAAATTAAAATACAATTCAAGTCGGCAAGAAAATATTTTTTGTGGGGTTAGTAAGCTTAACATATTTTTTTCTATAAAACCTTACGTACTATTTAATTATTAGAAACACCGTTACAGTAACACATAACAAGACAATTCGTAATATATAACAAGTCAATCAGTGGATGAAGAGCCTGAGAAGAACTATACTCAGATATATTTAAAATTTAGATCCAAACATCTTTGTCATTTATGTAATGATCAATTTTGTAGTAAGCTTTTTCGATTAGCATTCCTTTAATACGTCTTTTAAATTTTGTTTCTGGCAAGCAAACTATTTGTTCTGGTATTTTATTATAAAATCTTACCTATAAAAGACTTATTTGTTTTGCTCAATATAAATATAGGAACTTGTAGTTTATTTTTATTTCTAGTGTTTTTATTGTGGTAGTCACATTTTTGTTTAAATAAGCCTATATTCTTTCGAGTGTACATAATAATTTCGTATATATACAGCGCGGGTAAAGTGAGATTTTTTTTTTAATTTTGCTCTTAGCGATTCACAACATTTAATTTCATAAATAGCCCGTACTACTTGTTTTTGTAAAATGAAAATAGTATCTAAGTCAGCTGAGGCCATATGTCATTAAACTGTGAAAAAAAGCGAAGTAAACTAGCCTAGCAGTTTTTACATCCGTCAGTCGACGTATTTTCCTTACAGCAAAGGCAGCAGCACTTAGTTTAGATGAAAGATTTTCAATGTGACTATTCCATTTGTAGCTTTGAGTCTATATGACTGCCTAAGAAAGTAGTTGAGTCATTTAAATTATTTTTTTCTGTGTCTATTAAAACTTACTATAATAACCAGGGCCGTCGTTAAGCTATTAGAGGCCCTGGGCACATTAGAATATAATATGTATTTTTCGTTTTTACCTGTTTAAGCTTAAACCGTGAAAGACTGTAATTCGGAAAAATACAAATATCTATAGTCTAAAACTAAACGTCAGTACAAAATGTTATAATACGTTCTTTAAGCCAAAAACGAGCGAGCGAGCAAATTTTTTTCCTATTTTACAGGTTCAAACTTTCAACTCTGTTCAAACGTTAAACTAAAATATAAACTTCTGAAAAATATCATAAATTCAACCGGCTAAAACAGAACATCGGTAATAAATAATGTAGTGTCCTTTATGTTAACCGCGAGCGAGCGAAGCGAGCGAGCAAATTTTTTCCCATTTAATAGGCTAAATCTGTTCAAACCTTAAACCCTAAAATACTGTGGAAAAAGGATTATTTTATAATATACATTAGAATAATGGGCGCCCATTTTTTTTGTTTTACCTGTTTATGCTTTAAAGCACAGTCTTTCAGGGTTTCCCCTTAAACACTGAATAACGGTGAACTTCGAAAAAATATCATAAAATGAACCGGCTAAAACAGAAAATCGCTACAAAATAATATAATATGTTCTTTATGTTACACGCGAGCGAGCGAAGCGAGCGATCAAAATTTTTATCCTATTTAATAGGTTAAATCTGCCCAAATTTTAAACTAAAAGACTGTGAAAATAGGATCATCTTGTAATTTAAATGAAAGTAAAATTAGTATAATTTCTGATGTTGTAAAATAGATGACAAATAACTTATTATGTTAGGTTTGTCATAATATATGTAATACCTATTTCACAATAATTTCGTAGTAAATATTTACAAAATTTTGTAATATGTGACGTGCCCAAAATATTGTGTCGCATGCAATACGTTCGAGGATTCGATGGCACGCGTGCCATAGGTTCGCGAACCCTGTTTTAGGCTATTGATTTTATTGATTTTTTTTCTAAAGTACAATATTCTTTCATAGCTTTAAGTATAAAAAGATTTTAACTGGTTAAAGCGTAAAAAACATTCGATCGCTTTCTCAGTTTGAAGGCATTTAACATAAACATACATATTAGAACAAGTTAGTATTAAAGTTCTGTTTTAGGCTGTTGATTTTTTTTTCTAAAATAACTTTAAAAATTCATCTTTCAGAAAGGGTAAATGGGGCGGCAAAATATGTTAATTGGACTGGGGTGCAAAATTTCTAAATACGCCTCTGTATATGGGTCATCCACATGGACCAGTCGGCCCATTTCGGGGGGCGTTTGAACCCCCTAAACCCTCCCCTAGCTACGCCCATTTATCATAGTATTTTACACCAACACGGATATCTTTCAACATTACTTTGCTTTTTGTAAACCTATTTGATAATTCGATTTGAAACCAAATCAAAGTGGTGACCTAATGAAAACTGCTTTAGCGGCTCTGTGCACTTTTCTTGAGATGGATAAAACTTTTAAAGTCGAGCAGAACAAGTGACCCTGATCGAAAATTCGTAAGATGCAACTTGCAATTGTTTGCTATCTTGGTTTACGCGAGCATGAAATTATTTTAGTTCGTATTGACTTTTGACCCCAACCTTCCCAGATACGTTGACCTTTGAACCCCCAACCGTCTCCATCACATTTACCTTTGACCTTTACATTGACCTTTAATTCAATTGTCCCCCCACGAAAAGTGTCTCCAGTTAACGAAAAGTAGCCCGACTTTTGGGATTTTAGGGCCATATAGAAATTTGACGCATGGTGAAAACACGATGGAGAAAAAGAGTTTCCAGTTAAATGGCCCCACTTTTGAGTTTTTTTGGGGCCATTTTGAAATTTGACGTATGGTGAAAAGTTGAAAACACTATGAATAAAAAAATGTCTCCAGTTAAATTGGACTTGACTTTTGAGACTTTACTTTTGAGATTTTTCACTTCTACTGGCACTCCCGAAGTGCAACCCGTTGTTTTTGTTTTTCTTTTTATTGCTTCTTCGATAGGCATTTTAAACGCAGATAATGGGCATGTTTCGACAAGTAAGTGCAAAAATTGTATTTTTATACCAGATAATACTAATTGCTCTGAGCTTTATTACATACTAGTTGGTACCCGAAACTTCGTTTGCGGCGAAATAGTAAATGTAAACGGAACCCTTTTTACTCAACTACGGCGAAACCAAAACGAAGGATAATGATTTTGGCTGTCTATATATGTTACTTAACGGCAGAAGGTGTTTGATATCAAAATAAAGAACTTGAATAGATCCGTTCATGTTGTGTGAACGTTCATGATCCGAAACACGTGTTTACTCATTTTCTTTTAGGACTACATTTACAAAGTTCCAAGCCGAAATGCTCATTTCATATTTTTTTCCCCACAAAGTTTAGTACCCCATTTTACCCCTTAAGATATCGAATTTAACAAATAAATATAATATAATATATTAGGATAATACGATACAAATTATGTTAGCATCTACTAAAACCATACCATAAAAGAAATTCATAGTCGCATCAACACGCGAATGTATCAAATGATGTCAAAGTATCGGTAAATTTTGCATATACTACACATGTGACAACAAAAACAATAAAATTATAAATACAAACATTCGACAATTAGTCATAAGTTGAAGTTTTAATTTTTTATGTAACTCTTTTAGAATATTTTCTTCGAGTTTTATGGTTAGCCATATTTTTTATAGAATAATATCGAAGTATTTTCAAGAGTCGGAGCACTCGATACAGAAACACAGTCCTCTCGTCTCAACGGAGCGAACACTACTGATTGATGAAACAAAACATGGCAATCACGCGTGCCAGGTGAAACAGAAAGAGATCGTTCTACGCGGAATAAGAACGTATTAAGCGCCGAAATAGTTTTATTTTAGTAACTCGTACAATATACAATATTTTTGTAAACCGCTAATATCATTACTAGATAATATAATTTTACATTATATATTACAAAATTGACTCGTTTATATGCATAGTTTTGAACATAAATTGATTTTAGTTGAAAATTAGACCTAACTTTGTAATTTTTTTCTATCGATAAAATTTTAAAATTTCATGTTTTCACTCTGGTCAATTTATTTTAAATATAATGCTATATCTATATTTAAAAAAACAAATATTTTGTAGCTTAATATCAAGTGTAAAAATCAATTCTAAAATCGACAATTTAGCTTTATACGCCCTCTTAAGCTAAAGGAAAATAAGTGATGACGTTTTCGTAAGTAGGTATCTAAATCTGTATTAAATTGTATACGACTCTATTCTCATTCAATCAAATTATAATGTATAATATTGCACATAATAAAATAAATTAAATATAACCTAATAAGGTTGTTCGTCATCCATCTTGATGTATCGATACAATGACATTTTATGGCTCTGCCGACGATTTACGAGGGATATATTGTGTTGTGGTACTTGCTTCCTTGATACTAAAACGTGATTCCGTATACAGCATATACCTATCGTCATCAAGTCTCTATAAAAACGCTGCAATGTTATATTTAATGTATAAAATGCATTGCAATTCTAATATCTTGCTAAAACTTGACTTGGCTATTTTTGATATTGAAATAATTGTATGAAATATGAAATTGTAGATATAGGTTGTAGTTGTAGGTGTAGAAGTTGGTGTAGGTTGGTGTTGGTCCATATACAGCATATTCCTATCATCATCGAGTCTCTATAAAAATGCTGCAATGTATAAAATGGATTGCAAATCTAATATCTTGCTAAAACTCAACCGATTTGGTTATTTTTGATATTGAAATAATTGTATGAAATATGAAATAGTACCTAGATGTAGGTTGTACACCTACAACAGGTGTAGAAGTAAGCGTAGGTTGTAGGTGTAGTTGCATAGTTATATATTTATTTCAGTGTATAGTTGAGACAGAACAACGTACGTCGGGAGATACAGTTTACTATAAAAATATAGTGAACAATATTATCATGATTATTACTTGCAATCATCTTTATCACAGCTATTATTGTGTGGCTGATTATCTGCTCAGTGTTCAAACTTTAGATCCAAACAACTCCGGCGTCAATCAACGTTCTTTAAAGATTGATAAAATCATTTTTATCATAAATCATAATTAATTATTGTAATTAATATCCATACTAATGTTAATAATGGGAAAGTGCGTGTGTCTATCTGTTTGTCCGTCTTCACGCCAAAACTACTGAACCGATTTAAATGAAATTTGGTACACAGATAGTCTAGAGCCTAAGAAAGGACATAGGCTACTTTTTATTGCGGGGAAATGTACGGTTTCCGTGCGATACTTTATTTACAGTTTCACGTAAAATCTACTAAGTCGATTATCATGAAATTTGGCACTGATGTAAAGTAGACCACGGGAAAGGTCATAAGGCTACTTTTTATCGCAGGGAAATGTACGGTTCCCGTGTGATACTTTATTTACAGTTTCATGTAAAAACTACTAAGCCACTTATCATGAAATTTGGCACAGATATAAAATAGACCACGGGGAAGGACATATGTTATTTTTTATCACGGGATATATAAGGTTCCCGTTGTGACCCACGTACTTACGCAGGCGGAGCCATCAGCTAGTAGATTTAGATGTGTGAATCTTATTCATCACCAATCAAGAGCTAAGTAATTCTACTTTTTAAGTCCTACTGATGTTAACAAAATAATCTTAAATTAATCAAACCAAATATTCAGGCTAAAATTATTATCAGAGAGGTTTCCTCTGAATGCTCTGATTGGCTCTGTTTTGTCTCTCAAGCACTCCTATCTCAAGGTCACCTGTATTTTATTACAAAAAATCAACAGCTCTTTGCCCTACATATGAAAAACGTGGTAGAGCCATGCTTCGGCACGAATGGGCCGGCTCGACCGGAGAAATACCACGGGCTCACAGAAAACCGGCGTGAAACAGCGTTTGCGCTGTGTTTCGCCGAGTGAGTGAGTTTACCGGAGGCCCAATCCCCTACCCTATTCCCTTCCCTACCCTCCCCTATTCCCTCTTAAAAGGCCGGCAACGCACTTGCAGCTCTTCTGATGCTGCGAGTGTCCATGGGCGACGGAAGTTGCTTTCCATCAGGTGACCCGTTTGCTCGTTTGCCCCCTTATTTCATAAAAAAAAAAAAAAAAAAAAGAAAAACGAAAACAAATGTTTTAATGAAAATTGAGCACTAAGTAATTTTCACAAAATCAAACTAAAATATATTATTTCTCTATGTCTACCCTAGTCTGTGTCCGAGGCGCTAATCACTGGACGCACGCCATCCACCCTATTTGTAGTTCGCGTTACATTTCTCCTGTAAACTGCCTCTTCCGGCGTCAGCGTGAGTGGAATCGCTTAACAAGTCCATGGGGCAGTAGCGTAGCGAGCCTTAGGGGGTCCCGTATCAAAAATAGTTCCCCCAAAAAGATGAGTAAAAATTTGCCGAGGACCCCATATAATTGATACTACGCTACGCCCCTGCCATGAGGAGTAGAGGGTTGCCGATAATTCGACCCATAAAATTAGTCCACCGGAACCAAAATTCGACCCCTATATCTATTGCTCGTTAGTCCATGGACAGGAGAGCAACGGACATGTTCCTTGTCTAACCTGATGATTTTGGTATAGGCTACGTCTGGAAGTTGATGTAGACAAAATAATATTATTATGTCACATGTCCTATCGAACAAGTTGTAACTCAATTATTTTTGACGTTTTGTACGGAACCTTTCGCGTGCAAGTCCGACTCGCACTTTACCGGTTAGAGTTTTAGATTTAGACTTCTTAACATAGTATCATCATCATCATCATAATCAGCCTATCGCCGTCCACTGCTGAACGTAGGCCTCCCCCAATGAGCGCCAACCATCCCGATCTTGGGCAGCCCTCATCCATCCGCTGCCAGCCACCTTCTTTAAATCGTCGGTCCATCGTGCCGCAGGACGTCCTACACTACGTTTGCCTAAGCGTGGTCTCCACTCTAATACTTGTCTGCTCCATCGATTGTCTGTCCGTCTGCAGACATGGCCGGCCCACTTCCACTTCAGCGTGCTAATTCGTTGAGCAATGTCGGTGACTTTAGTTCTCTGGCGAATAACGTCGTTACGTATTTTATCCACCAGAGATACCCTTAACATTGCTCTTTCCATCGCACGCTGAGCAACTTTAAACTTATGAACCAAGTCTACGGTGAGTGTCCACGTTTCGGCTCCGTATGTCATTACCGGTAGAACGCATTGATCAAAGACCCTAGTCTTAAGGGATTGTGGGATCGACGTTTCAAAGATGTCCCGGAGCTTCCCGAATGCAGCCCAGCCCAAGCGTATTCTTCTACTCACCTCCTTCTCAAAGTTGTGCCGCCCATAACATAGTATAATATATTCAAATTTCTTCCACTGTCTGTTCGCTCAGATCTTCTAGACTATTCACTATTCAGTATTCATCGGATTTTAATGCAGCTTTCGGCAATAGATAGAGTGATTCAAGAGGAAGGTTTATAATTTTGCCAAACCCCAAAGCCGGGGTTGGTCAAAAAAGATCATTCTACAAGTATAATATCACGTACTATATTGATAAGGATTAAAATCAATAAATAATAATTCGTACCTGCATTATATTCAAAACAAAAAAATATGACTCAACAAAAACAGGTAAAACAGCGAAAAATTGGCTGACCAAAATCTGTCAAAATACAAGTACCTATCATAATCTCAAAGGCATCGTAAACGTAAATTTTGACCATCCACTGACTTAACAGACCTAAATAAATTTTATTTTAAGTGTTTAATAAATCGATAATATCTTCCAAATTGCGCAAATAAAATTTAATTTAATTTCACGAAGTACAATGTATAACGGGCAATAAATGACACGAAATAAGATAATGCGTGCCAAAAGTTATGGAATAACATAAAATCTGGGTATAATCTTTAATCAGGTGTATTTTATATGCAAAAGTTTTTGGATTTACAAGGTCTCATACCTATCTCATACGTTGGGAAGATGACCAATGAAAAACAAGTTGCAAGTTAAATATGATTTAATTTCGTAATTTTTCTTAGCAATTATACGATTTCGTTTTCAGCATTTGATTATAATCAGCACAATCATATAACTTTGCGGTGGCATAACAATCAGTCATATTAAAAATATTTTTTTTAATTTAATTTAGTAATTTTTATACCAAAACTGTAAAAATTTGGAATGGCTAATAGTGTTGTGAATTTTCAGCTAAAATGTTATCGATAGATTTTTAATTTGACCGATTATTATGTATTTATCTATTTCTTTATTTGGAATGTATTACGTCTTTTCGTTCTTCACAATAGACAAAGAGAATGAAGTTATAGAATTTTTACTCATCTAGATAGAAATGACATTCCATTCAATGTTGTACGATTTTATAATTTAATAATTTTTTTACTTCATTCTCTGAAGCTATGGTTTTTTCAAGTCTTTAACTTTGGAATGTAAGCGACAATCATTCTAACTATTTGTAGCAACATTGATTTCAGCAAATACTGTATATTTTGTTATATAGACACTGGGCGCAGATATAATTTCAGTTATTTGTCTTACGTGATACAATTTATCTACTCGTAGTTTACAGACATAAACTTAACCATAGTCCATACTAGATACAATGTGAACTCAAAGCCGTACACTGCCACCGAGCTATGGCACAGATCCCTTTACAAATATAAATTATACAATGTCCTTTATAGTAAAGATACTATTGTGAATCTTATACTTTTAAACATAAGATTAAAACAAATCTTTCATCTTTCAAGGAATGTTATTTTGGTTTAATCATAAACAGCTACGAATCAAAATGAATTTTTGAAAAACAGTCAGTGTTCTGACGTCAAAAATCATAATGACGGAAAGAGATTCGAAACCTATCACTCTCATACGAACACTTAAAATAATATATACAAAACTCACAAATTCATACAATTGTAACTCAATTCAGGCGAAACAACAAGTTTCTGACGAAATTAATTTTAACAATGGACTGTAAAATGACAAGAGAGCGGTCGGATTAAATACCCATAATAATTAAATAGAAAACATTTAAATACATCTTTACACTAACATCTAGGCTTACACATTTCCGATTAACGCTTTTTCGATAAATAATTAAACACAAATTTATTATATTTACAAGCAAATAACTCGACACTTAATTATGTAAAGCGTGAAATAATAATACACTGAGAATCGACAAAAGGCGCCGTCACTAATACGTAGCGAGAGCCGCAGCATGGACGACCAAACGGCGCGGCGCGGGACACGCAGGGAACAGTTTCGGGCGTCGGTGTTGACGTGACTTTGTTCAGCGGTGGTCTGTCGGAAGACTCGTGACTAGCGAGACTACTATTTGCTCTTTCCACAGAAAAACCTTTTTCCTTTTGGAACACGAATTCGAGCGCAGGCAAACGAGCGCCATATTGTTACACGGCCGTATGGAATTTCACAGCTCCATCCGTCGCCGCGGCCCGACTTTTTCACCTCATTCGAATGTTTGTTTTCTCGCTTCGGCTACCATTCATGGGTCGAACGCGGCCACCGCGTCCGATCTAACCTAACTATATCCAGTCGTCGTCACTGTAATAATACTGTGGTAGTTGACTAACTCTGTCCACGAAAGTCCATCGCTAGCAACGAAACGCGCAAAGCGTTGAAGCGTAAATGAACTGCTAACAGAAAAGACGAGTCGTCTACGTGCCTTCGCAGTTTCTTCGCCGCTGCCGCCGGCCGTGGTGGTGCCGGATGCCATGGCAGGGCGGCTTAATGGAGTTCTGGGCCGGGGGCCGGAGCACCCGCTGGGGACGAATCTTCGGCATTCGCTCTCCGGCGACGAGCTCGTTGTGCAGTTCGATGTTGAAGTCGTGGGCCTCCAGCATGAAGGAGAAGCACTTGTGCTGCCGCTCGGCGTAGTAGCTTTTCCCCTTTCGCATCTGCCCACCTCGCCGGTTGAAGCCTATGTATCGGTCTGTGTTCTTCACGAGATGGTATCTGTTGTAGCCGTCCACAAATTCTTCCTTGAAGAGGCAGTTCGGTTGTCTCTCCGCTTGGAATCGGGTCTGGCGACAAAAGAACAGCTATAGTTTGAGGAATGCGTAGATAAGTTTTTATTGTCTGATAGTAAATTGTGTAATGAGTAGTAAGTGCTAAACGACTTGTAATGAGTTGCTATCGCTTCCTTTTTTACGCTGGTAAATTGCTTTTTACATTGATTTGTGATTACGTAGGACACCACACTTGCAACACTCTTTCTCTCTCTCTTCCTAACATGCATAAACGTAATGTTATCTCAACTTACCAGTCGTCTGCCGACCAGCCGGGAGCGGTTGAAGCACAGGAACATGTTGTGCACGGGCGAGTGGATGAGCAGCTCTAAGCTCAAGCCGCGCGTACTGATGGTGAGATTCGCTGAAACAATGTTGTAAAACAAGTTAGATTTGCCTGTTAAAAAGAGCTTTTGAATTATAAGATTGATAAAAATGTATATTTTGTAAGTACTTATTGATCACGATTAATGAGTACAAAATATATTTTATTAGTTACATAGCTTTTATCGTAATAAAGCAATGCCTAGTGTTGTTGTAGGTATATCATACTCGATAAAATAAAATTAGACTTTTATACAGTTCGTTTTGTTAATCGTAAAACATAGTGGCAAAGTGTAGTCTATAAAAAATTTTAACAACATATGTTAATTTCAATAAAATTAATTAATAATGAATGGAATGTACGTGGTATTTATTATGGACGTAATATAATCTGTAGAATGTGTAGTCATAATAGCTCGACACTCCTGGCGTATAACTAACAAATTACTACGGCAGTTTCCGCTCGATCACATCATAAATTGAATTACTAATGTATAGAGAAAGCAGGATCGCCCTACAGCCGTTAATGATTCCTGGACATAAGAAAAAACCTTAAAATGTCAATAAATATTAATCTACACATCGACATATAATATATCCGAGATTAAGATTTGGATTACATGGCACCACGCGATGGCTGATGGTAATCTTATTCATCAATATTCATATTACTGTGGGCCTTAATTTTAGAAAACCATTTAACTCATCATCTCTCCTTTCAAAGCCTGCGGTGAGCGGCGAAGTCCAAAAGGATTATAGAATACATTTCTAGAAGAATAGCGATATGTTGCTATTTACAAATTTAGGTTTGGTAGCCACTAGCGTAACAACGTGCATTAAAAAGGTTCAGGTTTGTAAAATTAAACTAAAGCGTTAATAGTTCAAGATAAGAAGATCGGAGGATTAACATTTAAATTCTTCTCATAAATTAATATCGGTATGTTCTTCGTATAAAGTAATAAACGTTGATAACAATTACTTTAATGCCATGTAAGCCTACACCGGTTGTCGATTAGATATTAAATAGGAAAGTTGGGATGAGGAATTTGATCGAACGCAATGGGACATGCTCCGTGACACCACGCATGTCGATTCAATCAGCTCCACAATCGATAACAAGACATTAATTTTTTTTATCGATATTAAAACGAACACGGTACAACACTTTTACGTCTTTGAAAATCATACAGCAAAATGCTCATAATAACGTGCTTTACTTAAAATACCCTAAAGTAGGTATGTGCAATACAAATTATAAATAAATGTTATTTAACTAAACAGTATACTTATTGTTACGCGACCCAGAGCATATAGGTATAATGTCTAAGGTATATCGTTGTCGTGTCTTCTAAGATAAAGTACCTGGTTCCCGAGCTTTGCTCGGAGCTCTAGTAGATAAAAAAAAAAATACCGGAGTTCGAACCCACCACATTCTGAATTTCTAAAAAACGCAAAAATTAATCAAACTGTCAATCCGACTGACATTATAGAATTGAAATTATTGATATATTCTTGCAAGACGAAAGAAAAAACATAAATAACTTAAAAATGCGCAGTTTCCCAGGGATATAACCTAGCTAGACCTAGCCTAGACCTGTTTTTCTACCCCAAAACTCCCTCTATACTAAATTTCATATAAATACTTGCAACCGTTGCCATGGTTTAAAGTATATAAGATACATGATATAACTAACATAACGTGTAAGTTATTGCATATTCTTTTACCGCTAACCACATATTCAAGGTTTAACTGTAATTGAGTTACATAATAATAAGTATAATTATTACTAAATAACATTTAATTTAAACACAGATTTATTCAAATATGGAGAACTTCATAGAACTCTTACGTAACAAGCAACGGATAATTGACATAGGCTAATTTTTTAAACAACGATATCTTGCACCATGTAAGTATACCTTTGATATGCCGACAGGCTTTTTTAGGGTTCCCTAGTAACTACAAGGAACCTTTATAGTTTCGCTCTGTCCATCCGTCAGTCCACACTTGATAACATCGGTAACGAAATTTTGTATAAATACAGAAATCGGACAATAACTTTTGAAATTATTCGAAAAAAAAAAAAAACCTATTTCGAGTTGATAGGTACGGAACCCTCAGACATGACCCAACATGCTCTATGGTTAGGTTATTTAATGCTAGACATACACATAACAGTATACCTCACAGGTTTGCCTGTACAGGTAAACCGGAGTGTGTATGATGAACAACTGTACAGGTTGCTATACAGTGTCAGCTCAATGATACCTGACAGGACGTGTGTGCAGGAAAAACTGTAAATCTTTACGTGCATGGCTAGCAATACAATCTTGAGTTTAAATGAGATTTTGAGAGGATTTTTTTATTATGCTCTGAAGCCCAATTTTCTTAACCAATTTCGATATAATCTAGCTTCGGTCAATGCGCTGACTCACTCGCAAGAAAACCTTTGCTGAGCTGGGCTCTTGCCGGTGGAGTAGTCGCCGGTGCAGTGGAAAGCAAATAAGGAAACTACCAAACTATATTATTATCCTTAACCAGGGAGTAATGAAAGAAAACCATTATTATTCGCGCGCGAAGAGGACAGCCTGAAAATGCAAACTAGATAAT
Source organism: Glaucopsyche alexis (assembly GCA_905404095.1). Lineage (NCBI taxonomy): Eukaryota > Metazoa > Arthropoda > Insecta > Lepidoptera > Lycaenidae > Glaucopsyche > Glaucopsyche alexis. The sequence goes on from FR990059.1 coordinate 15,329,772, forward strand.
AATCAAGAGAATTGCCCCCCAGAACTAAAATCCAAAAAAGAATTGCTGCAGTTCGAAAATATTTTTGAGGAAAAAAATTCTAAATAAATAATTATACATTCAGTATTTTTTTATTAAATATTAGACATTATTCCTTATTATAAATAGATATTAGATAATCCTAATATCACTATCTATAATATTAATTAGATAATTTATGTAGGCTTATTAATCTAAATTAAAAGTTTAGCCCGAATTAAGGCTATTATCGTACGTAAGCTGATATTTTCAATACAAATCTGCGATTAGTGCTAAATATATCTTAAGTCTAATATCGATTACTTATATTATATACAGGTAAATGATTATTCTAATTTATTTACTAAATTTGCCTTATTAAGACAACTAGCAAAATTAAAAATAATAACCGTGTGGTGTCGTGGGACACCAGTAGGAACGAAGTTCTATAAAATATTAATTTCAAGTTCGATTATTCGAGGTATAAAGAAAATAATTATTCGGGTATAAAATATTTTTTATTATGATTATTTTTATCGATAAAAAACTACAAAAAAAAACTTAACAAAATTATCTTAGCACCTTATTAGGTTATTTACAATGATACATAGACTTTGCATTCATACATGGACTATAAATAAAAATCTTACGCATTTTAGGGTTCCGTACGTCGAAAGTAATAATATTATATTATTACTTATAGGATCACTTTGTTGTCCGTCCGTCCGTCTATCTGTCTGTCTGTCAAGAGCCTTTTTCTCGGGAACGCGTGGAGGTATCAAGCTGGAATTTATATCAAATACTCAGGTCTACGGTCCCATGGAACTGTGAAAAAAATAAAACTTCAAAGCCAACGCAATCAAAAGATACAGCCGTTTATCCCGCAAATTTTCGACACTCGAAAACTCAAAACCTAGAGGGTACTTCCGGTGAACTCAGAATCTTGAAATTTGGTACGAAGCAACGTCTTATAGTACAGATAAAGGAAAAATTGCGAAAACCGTAAATTTTTAGTTATATCATAATTAAATAGTAAAAATAATTTTAATAATTTTAAACTCACTACCCCTTTCCTCAAGAACGCGTAGAGGTATTAAATTGGAATTCATATCAAATACTCAGGTATATAAATACCTGCTGTAATAAAATCACTAAGTACAGGTTTGTACGGAACCCTCAGTGCGCGAGTCCGACTCGCACTTGATCGGTTTTATTTTTAAATGTTACAGACGTTTTTTGCCGACTAGGGTACCTCTTCGCAACGCCCCATAAGAAACTTTCGTTCCAAAAATCTTCCCACAGCTGACTCTACGCTGATTGTAGAGCTCTTATAGATTCTGATAAGTTTCTGCAATATAAGATAACATGGTTAAATATGTTTGTATTTCTTTGTATTTTTGCTATCGTGACACATGTTATATAGTTTTTTTTTGGTCAAGGAGGGGAATAACACGATCTCTAGAGTTACTTCAAGAGCAACCAACTTGCGAGATTTCGTAGTTAAAAAATTGCTGAACAATATTGCGCAACTTTGCGATAAAAGTTCTTCGTAGTCACTATGTACTACATGCTAATGTTATAACTGTTTATTGAACAGAGAGGATACTGAATGAGGAACCTCAATTCTCGTATTTTAAGTAGACTTTCATTTTACATTGATCGTATGAAAAGTGAAGCGACTTGTTATCATAAACTAATTTAAGATTTTTTGAAGTTTCGACCAATCAGATAATATAATAAATGTAATAGTATTATTGCAGGTTTTATAATTGACCCGCTGATGTATAACACGATCTCTAGAGTTCAAGAGCAACAAAGTTGCGAGATTTCGTAGTTCACAACATTGCTGGACAATATTGCGCAACTTTGTGATAACAATTCTACGTAGTCACAAGTATAAAGTCTCGTCGAAGTATTTAGGTAGGCCAATGTACGGATATCTACTGATAATTGTAAATCGATAGATAACACTTTCGTTTCATACCAGAATTCTTTCCAGTTCAGATAAATATGCACTAGTTATTCTATTTTCGCTTATCTAAAATACTTTGAATAAATATTTGTTTTGAAATAATTGTACAGGCTCGCGTAGGTAGTAAACAAAATTGTTATATGGACATGGACAAAAACAATAATTAAACGATTTTTTTATAAATAAACGATTATTATATTTTATTATTACCAATACATATTAAAATTAATTAGTGAACAGAGGAATTTTTCGCGTGGTTATTCTTTAGATAACTAGACTTTAATACCGTTATCATAGGGACCTCGTTTGTTTAAAGTCAAATAATTTACGCATTTTTACGTAATTCCCGTCATTTGATAACACTAGATAAGAAGGTTAATGTTTTACTTGAAAAAAAAAAAAAAACTTCTATCGAAACAAATAATAAATAAATAATTCGCACCAACTCAGTTTGGCTTAGTAAACGTTTTACCACGTAAGTCTTTAGTCTACCTATACCTTTATTATTTTGATAAATTCTTGGCCTAGTCAAAACATTCGAAAGGGTATAAGATGATGCCGAATACTTAACTACAAGTACTAGATTGTATTATTAGTATTAGTAGTAGTAACTAAGTAGTACCTAAGAGCTCCGTGGCCTAGTGGGTAGACCGTTTTGTTTGCACTCGAGAGAGTGCATGTTCGAATCTTAGGTTCTTAGATGGTGGTACCAATGAGACTTTTTCAGATCTCAAGTACATTATACGGACGCTCTAACGGTGAAGGAAACCATCGTGAGGAAACCCGCACATAGTTGGCCCCAGATGTATTGACCAGTCATTCCTCTGGACCAGGCTGACTATGTTATGAGAATGCCGTATGTGCTTGGGCAACCATACGACATTTAAAAGACCAACTATCTCAGGCACTACAGTATTTCAAGAGTGGTTACTTCGCTCGGAGAATACTATATAAATCATCTATTAACGGATAAAAAGGCCTAAGTTAGTAGTACCTAGCAAATTGTATTCATAAAACATAATATTATACGTTTTGAAGATTCTAAATATTATTTTACAAAAATCACATGTAGACAAGTAAATAGCGTGCGCCATTTATTTTGTATTATATTTTTATGTTGATTAATTACCATATTTACTGAAAAATATCTACGTATTGATAAAATAAACAAACATTATAACTGATAAAAATTCATTGTTACTAGTATAGTTGCACTTGATGGAATTCGAACCTGCGACCTTCCTACTGATAATAATTTTTATCATGTTTTAATTGCCTAAGCGACTTAATATTTAGGGCACGTTGCTAGTTGCTATCGCCATAATTTTTGTGACTTTTATATACCTGCGCCTTATGATCAAAAGAAATTGAATCCGTGGAAAATGTATTTAATAAATGAATTCATTTTGAACACCGACATATTGTAATATTGTGTGATAACTGATGTGACTACATTGAGCATGGCAGTTAAAAGTTTTCTAATTTACCTATTAAAGGTTCAAGCAATTAGTTTACAATGTTGTTAATTATGATTAATAATAACTACAAATTGTAATGTACATTTAAATGAAAAACGCTGTAATTTTCATAAATTACATCGTTAATTGAAAAGTAGCAGTATAACTTTATTAAACTTATTTAACTTTACATCTGTTACTACTTACTAAATATTTACATAGCGAATGAAACAATTTGTAGCGGCAGATAAGTCCTGCAGTACAGTAATTATCCCTCATATGATGGGATAAAGGGATAGAGTGTACAAACACATTTAGACTACCACAGATTAGATGTGTCAGCTAATCCTGACTGCGGTAGGTTGGTATTCGAGAGGAATCTCGAATTGGTATGCTCCTTAGTGGTTGGAGCGCGTTTTCGTTGTCTAACGTCAAAAATTTGTGACGGAATAGCGCCAAATTTGCTACAGAACAAAAATATCTAAAAAAAAATCTCCATATTACATAGCCGCGGGCAACAGCTAGTATATTGTTAATGCAGATTGTAGGTACATAATAATACGAAACAAGGCCACACAAGTAATATAATCGATACATAAACAAATACTGCTGAAACGCGCAGTCAGCATGTACAAGTTATTTACATAACTTGTACATGCTGACTGCACGTTGCGTTGTAAGTTATGTATCAAATTATTGCATGCACAAACGATACGATACGACAGTGTTTTTATATAAAAGAAAACAAACTCTACAATTTACTATTAAATTCAAATGACTTCAATTAAGGATAAAATTACTTTTAACTTAAATAAGTTGAAGTAATTTTATTAGTTAAAAAAATATTAAGTACGTTAATTTTTAATAGTACACTGTACGCATTCACAAATATATTTTAAGATATTGAGAGGAAAAACGTTGCCGTGCCGTCATACAATACAATGGACTCGCGTCCCTTCAAGCGCCCTCTGATAGCAGGATAAACGTCTTAGCGTACACTGATAAAGACTAATTATTTTTCGAGATTATAAAGTCCACTAGCCATTACTGTAACTGTTTTACCTTACCGTCAAATAGTCTAGTGATGGTGATAGATTTTATTTTGGATGTTGCTGGTTCGAAACTTATCTTGTTGTGTGTTAAGATAGCCTTCTGATCTATGCGACCGCGACCAGCGAATCAGGGCCTTTAGTCAAGTTCCATTCGATAATTTCGACGGCGAAGTTCGAAATCAAAAATGTACGGGATTTGATATAATTATCATCGCTAAGCGACATGTCATCGCTGTGACATATCGCTTGCGATGCCTTATGTCAAATCCCATATATTTTGTTTTCGAACTTCACCGTCGAAATTATCGAATGCATCTTGAGTCTTGACTAAAGGCCTAGTTTCTCTGGGTACGCTCACATGTCGCGCGATGCGAGGATTGTTTAGTGGTCCTTATAAATTCATACTAAGCAGTGGCTCAGCGAATCTCTCGTCACGCGTCCCGTGCATCAGATCACCTTTAGGCTGTGTTATTTTCAAGTATAATTTAGGATAGCTTAGCAGTAATTACATTAAGTTAGTAGTTATAGAGTAGGCATAATTATATGAAAAGCAGATCTTTTCAACCTCTCGGCATTGGCGCAAACTCAGGTAGTACTTACACTCGTGTAGAACAAGTATTATATTAATGTCACAAAGTTTTATCAATAGATGAAAGATGAGACCACGTATGGTATAAAACAATTATAAATTTTTTATACATATAAGAATAATCTACATATTACCCGTGGCTATTCCACGGATGTGTAACTATTAATCTTTGTTAGAGTATTCGTTACACATTATTAATAGGCTACATGTTCTGAACGTAACCGTTTTTAAGGTTCCGTACACAAAGGGTAAAAACGGTTAACCTATTACTACATAGACTCCGCTGTCCGTCTGCCCGTTTGTCTGTCACCAAGCTGTAGCTCATGAGCCGCGATAGTTGAAATTTTCCCAAATGATGTAAATCCGTCGCCGATATAACTAAAAATACAAAAAACAGAATAAAATAAATATTTAAGTGGGGTTCCCATACAATAATCGCGGTTTTTTCTTTCTGTACGGAACCTTTCGTGTGCGAGTCCGACTCGCATTTGGCCGGCTTTTAAACAACTGCCGTTGATTTATAACAAATAATGGTGAAAGGTTGATAATACGTAGGCTTGTTCCAATAAATGATACATTTTATCACACGAAAAAGGTTTGAATTTGAAATAGGCTAATAAATACACTATTTTGTATTTGTTGCCCACGTTTGTTTGCTCAATCAGATGCTTCTGCTTAACTGGGCCACTTTTTCTTTCTTGCAACTTTTGTAGGGGCTACTTAAGCAATTGATAGGTACCTTCATAGATCTAGTACTTTAGTAGGTCAATATCTATATAAGCATACTATATAAAATAGTACCATATAACCAGAACTCAGAAGCTCAATTCTTTTAACTATTTTCGATATAGTCTCGATTCGGTCAACGCGCTGACTCTTTCGCATACGCGTTAAATCGTGCGCGAGCAGGACAGCCTGAAAATCCAAACGAGAATTGTACCCATAATAATTACGGGAATTGTCCCCCAGATAATTACAAAACCCTGGAATTGTTTTAGTACAGACGACAGACTTGTTTATCATCATCTTCTTCTTCTTATACATTATATACTAGATGTTGCCCGCGTCTTCGTGCGCGCAAATGATAATTTCGCAGAAACAGTAAATTTTTTCGCGATAAAAAGTAGATTCGTGAAAGGCTGGACAGATTTGGTTTATTTTGGTATTGAAATGATAGTTGTACTTCAGGGAAGGTTTAAACGGAGAGAGTTGTTGGAAAAATTGTGGTGAAAATACTGAAAATGACTTTTCTTTGAATTTTCCCATACTAACTGTTCACTGTGTATAATTTGTCACTTGACTATCAAATAATCAGAAGTGCGCTCAGTTTACCTGTTTGTTCATAGTAAAGACAGAACAACGTGTTTCGGGACAGCAGAGGGGCAATTGTGCTAAATAAAACCTGCATTAATACAATCAGTGTTTACAATTTTACGTGGTAGAGCCATGCTTCGGCACGAATGGGCCGGCTCGACCGGAGAAATACCACGGGCTCACAGAAAACCGGCGTGAAACAGCGTTTGCGCTGTGTTTCGCCGAGTGAGTGAGTTTACCGGAGGCCCAATCCCCTACCCTATTCCCTTCCCTACCCTCCCCTATTACCCTATTCCCTCTTAAAAGGCCGGCAACGCACTTGCAGCTCTTCTGATGCTGCGAGTGTCCATGGGCGACGGAAGTTGCTTTCCATCAGGTGACCCGTTTGCTCGTTTGCCCCCATATTTCATAAAAAAAAATCACAATCAAGTCCCGATACGCTAAAACTCTCAAACGGTGTTTTTATGAACGTCAAACCAACGTGAAACGCGCTCTTCATGGTAACAATTCGCTTCGCTTACAATCCAATCAAAGTAAAATTAAAGTCTACTTTAAATACAAGAATTGAGGTTCAGGTTATAGAAATATCGTGTTAATACATGAATATACAAATTCGTGTCGTGCGAACCTCTAAAAGCTGTACTAATGCAGCCTGCCCTATCTTATCGCAGCCATCAACGACATGGAGTTACTGTCCAGACTAATTGCCGCTGCTGACGCTACTCCAGTGGGCTATGCACAAACTTTTAGGCTGGGACTATATGCAACGGAATCCGGTAGGCCGTAGAGAATTATGACCACTGAAAATAGAACTCTGTGCTAATACAATACAGTTGAAAATGGAAGTTTCGAGTATCGAGCTGTCATATATGACATTGACATTTGACTCGACACTCGGATGTTCGATTTTCAACTCTATTGTATTAGTGCAGAGATCTATTTTCAGTGCTCATAACTCTCTACGGCCCACCGGATTCAGTTGCATATAGTCCCAGCCTTAACGTTATCGAATGAGAATGAGGGTCTTTAAGCTCGTGACATCTGGCAGCTTTTTGACAAGGACCGTCGCGTCGTGAAAATACCAAAATCCCTCATTGCATCAAATCATGAAAGTGCCTATACATTTTTCATTCATTATTTGTAGTTGAGCCATAATATTATATAGCAGTTTGAATAAAGTGTGGGTTGCGAGAAGTTGGGAAAAAAATAATATTGTACTTCAATTGTAATGAAAATACAACGAAAAGAATTATAAAACTTTGTAAATCTAATAAGGAACGAAACTAAAAAAGTCTGATGCATTGCCTGAGTATCGTCAAACACTTAACAGAAAAATAAATATCGGAATTTATAGCCATTCTGTTTTTTACTTAATTAATCATTGCAATGAATACTTAATGTAATTTCGTTGAACGTTGCTAACGCTACTTCGTTCGCCTTATTACATTATCCATGCAGGAAATAGATTATGAAGGTTTTTGGCAACAAGAGAAAGTAGTTCTTATAATTTATAATCACGGAGGGCGCGTATGACATAGTTTTCCTCGAAAAACCTTCGTGTTTTTGCTTGGGACTTTTTCCTATGAATTATATTTTATTAATTTTCTTTTTATGAAGATAAAAATATTGCTGCCAAGTGTCAACTAAGATTTTCTATTTGAAAAGATTATTATGAAAAATCACAAAATAAATACCATATAATAATCTAAATATATAAAACGGAAACCTGACTGACACATCTATCAACGCACAGCCGAAACTACTGAACGGATTTAGCTGAGATTTGGCATACAGATAGTTGTAATAACGTAGAAAGGATTTTTGAAAATTCGCCTCCTAAGGGGGCGAAAAAGGGGTTAAAATTTTCAAGAAATCGAACTCCCCGCGGGCAAAAGCTAGTAAACATAATATATATAGCATTAAAAGAAATCATGTTCTATAAAAAATAAGGCAACTTAAGCTCAAGAATATGACTCTACAAATTTAGGCCGAGTTTCATATTTTACATTTTTGCTTTCTTTAGAAGCTAGCTTTTACGATATAAGTAACATCAAAATACTACTTGGAGAAAATGGCGAGCATAATATATTATTTATAGAGTTGTCGTAGAAGACAGAGCACTTTGCCTGTAGATAAAAAGAGAGTAGAAATTCACTTGTCAAAGTAACTGTGTCAATAGATTACTATAACGTATCACACGAAAACATATCTTACTGCCATAACAATAAGAGTCACGCCCTATCGTTATCATATGATTGAATAGGCAATCGGACTATTTTTTTATTGCATAAATGAATAGTATTCTTAAATATGAGTAACTTCTCAGAAGAAACCGTACCTATATCAAAAGTCAATATTTTCAAAGGTACAGCGATTTGTATAAAAAATTTCACGAGCCTCCTAAAAACGCTAGATACTAAAGTCGACCTACAAATGACGTCACTTGTAGGTTTTAGTATATGAAGTAGTATATGAAGTATATGGCCGCCGGAATATATTTGTAATCTCCCATATTTGTGCGTTTAAGTTCATACTTACTATAATGAATGTTTTTGTATATGATGTGAGTAAACTAATGATGTAGGTTTTGTTTACAAATTTCACAAAAAATAATATTTTTTTTTTGGTAATTTTTAAATGTATTTTATTAATAAACTACACATAAAATAATATATTTTTTTACATTTACCAAGTAGTAATGCCTCAATATTTCTGAATATATTAATGAAACCAAATATTTCAGATGTAGTCCGATCCCCTATTAGGATTGATCATAACATTCGGGTCAAATATATGTTTTGATAAACGCGCGGACATCGCTACAAGTTAGAACAGCGCGGTCCACATGATTCAGATACCGTGACAGTTTTGTAGTTCTATACTTTGTTACAAATTTCACCCGGATGTGAAAATTGTCTCGATATCCTGGACCTCTAGTCAAGATGCATTCGATATTTTCGACGGCGAAGTCAGAAAACAAAATGTATGGGATTTGACATAAGGCATCGCATTAAGCGACATGTTACCTAACGACGACGTATGTCAAATCCCATACATTTTTGTTTTAGAACTTCGCTATCGAAATTATCGAATGAAAATCTTGACTAGAGGCCCTGATTTATTATGAAATAGAAATCCCACCAAAAACATTCTGTAAAAAACTAGCCAAGTCTCGATAGAGCTGCTCGTTTATCTCTAAAAAGTAGTGAAATCTAGACAAAGTCGTTCCAAGTCTAAGGTTCCTTACTGAGATTTCTTTATTATTATAGTTGATGTCGTGTGACTTGGCCGTTGAACATTCTTTATACGTTAGTGGGTACAAGTCAATTTTGTTTACACGTAATGTATATCTGTTGTAACTACCTATGTTTGTTAAGCGAGATAATAGCCCATACTGGTATTGGTAATTGGATGCTAGTGTCTTATTTTAGGCTGTTGTTGATTGTAGAACACATATATTGGAGCAGTGGTGTCATGGAGCCCCTTTTGTACCCTTGTGTACCCTTCAACGGCCAAGTCACACAACATCAACTATAATAATAAAGAAATCGCAGTAAGGAACCTTAGACTTGGAACGACTTTGTCTAGATTTCACTACTTTTTAGAGATAAACGAGCAGCTCTATCGAGACTTGGCTAGTTTTTTACAGAATGTTTTTGGTGGGATTTCACTTCTTTTTGTAGAAACGTTGATATTGATTTATTTTACTAGATTTTAGTGTAATTTGTTTATTTAATTTGTGTAATGTTCGAGTAGAATAAAGTTAATCGTTCGACTATTTCTTCTTGTAAACTTGTAAGTATAAGTATAAAAGCCAGTCTAGTCTTATCCAGAGTTTTCCTTTAATTTTATTTATATGCGTATCAAAAGCAGAAGGGGAGGCATTCGTCCAGCAGTGGGACGCTACGGGCTAGATTTAATTAGAAGATGTGTCCCACTTCGCTAGGTTTTTGCAATAACAGTCGATTTTTTTATGTTTAAATTTCTGCGTTCTGGTCTTATAAAGAGCTCCTCAAATATGGACCTGAAAATGCGGCGAAATGGTTCCAGTAAAGAATGGTACGGCAGTGTTTGCTTCGCGTTCGACTTGGTGGGGGCACTGCCGTGCCCCCAGATCGACGTTCTGGTCTTATCCAGAGGTTTTCAAATAGGGGCCTGAAAATGCGGCGAAATGGTTCCAGTAAAGAATGGTACGGCAGTGTTTGCTTCGCGCTCGACTTGGCGGGGGCATTGCCGTGCCCCCAGATCGACGTTCTGGTCTTATCCAGAGGTTCTCAAATAGGGACCTGAAAATGCGGCGAAATGGTTCCACTAAAGAATGGTACGGCAGTGTTTGCTTCGCGCTCGACTTGGCGGGGGCACTGCCGTGCCCCCAGATCGACGTTCTGGTCTTATCCAGAGGTTCTCAAATAGGGGCGTGAAAATGCGGCGAAATGGTTCCAGTAAAGAATGGTACGGCAGTGTTTGCTTCGCGCTCGACTTGGCGGGGGCACTGCCGTGCCCCCAGATCGACGTTCTGGTCTTATCTAGAGGTTCTCAAATAGGGGCCTGAAAATGCGGCAAAATGGTTCTAGTAAAGAATGGTACGGCAGTGTTTGCTTCGCACTCGACTTGGCGGGGGCACTGCCGTGCCCCCAAATGTGTGGCCATTAAACCCCAACTGTGTACCAAATTTCAGCTCTCTAAGTTTATGGGAAGTACTAGTTCTATTTTGATGATCATGAGTGAGTGAGTGAGTGAGTGAGTGAGTGAGTGTCGAAAATGCGAAACTTTGCTTTCGCTTTACTTCGGAACTAAATGACCTACAGACTTGAAATTTTGGATTTTAAGTACGTGATTATAGCTTATTGGATGACGAAAATTTCTGCGTTCTGGTCTTATCCAGAGGTTCTCAAATAGGGGCCTGAAAATGCGGCGAAATGGTTCCAGTAAAGGATGGTACGGCAGTGTTTGCTTCGCGCTCGACTTGGCGGGAGCACTGCCGTGCCCCCAGATAACTACAATTTACATACATAGTCTAAATTATTACCCTTCCTTTTGGCTTCGCAGTAGTCGGGTAAAAATTTAAAATACGAACTTTTAAGGATCACATAATGCATAGAATTTACTTGCGATGTTTTTAATAAGCTTTGTACAATGTTCTTATTTAAAAAAGCTTACGAAAGTTATAATAACTTTCAATAATTGAAATGGCTAAACGTACATTAGTTCAATTTATAAAAATATTTTTTCCATATACGTAATTAAATAACACTCATGGGATTGTCTCTACGTGATGTCTACCATCGATTCAAGAACCAACCCGGCGAGAAGAACCGGCGTAAGAAATTCACACAGACCTATCTGTGAAAAATTGTTCTTTTAAAAAACATTATATCTATACATGTATATTTTTACAATGTAATGATTACAGGTACTCAAAAACGTGGATTGCGGGCTGGGTTGGGCAGTGAAAGTGTGCTGTATAAAATAATAAAGGTAAGTCATGTTTTAAAAACTAACAATACCTTTACATTGTACATGTTTGGTAAATATATAATTTTTATTCGTCACGTCCGCGTCACCATTGGCGAGACCCGACCACCCAGCTAGTTGGAACAATATAATATAATGATAACGGCTATATCAAAACGTCATTAGTTATAATATTAGTTATCTAACAGCCAGTTTTTGCACATATTGGCATTTTACATACAATAGAATTGACAAAAAATATTCTATACATCCTTCTCTGTATATAATATATAATAAGTTTTGAGATATGTATAATTAAAAATAGCTATGGCGACCTTGTAGCGTCATTTTCTTATGCCTATGTAGATGCTACAAAAAGTATATTTTGATATATGTACAGTTATTTTTTTGGCTACTACTATAGTTCCCGAGGGACACTTAATTACGCGGGCAAAAATTAGACTTTCATAAACGAAATTTAAAACTACAAGTAAAAAACCTGCCAGGTGGAATTTTGTCTAAATGAAAAGGCGAAAAGCGGACCATGGAAAGACGCTTGGCTACGTTGAATGTAATAGGAGGAATGGATGGTAAGAATGAAAGTGGACGAAGCGAAAGAAGTATGTAAGGATCGTAGCAAGTGGAAAGAAGTGGTCTCTGTCTACCCCTACGGGAAAAAGGCGTGATTATATGTATATATGTATGTATGTATGTATGAAATTTTGTGACAGGTTGTAAATTTTTCGCGTATTATTACATAAAATACGAATTATGTATTTAATAGTTTGTAGGTACACATATTTTTTTAACGCAAATATTTAAAAACACTGATAAAATAGTTTATATCAAGGTGTATAATATTACAGTGATAATAATAATGTCCACATTATACTGCGTACTTCGTGAACTGACAATTTATTTGCCGAAATCATCATCATCATCATTATTAACCATTAGGCTAGCCGCATGCAATATTACTGACAGAATAAATTTGTCAATACTGGTCAACACATAAAAAAAGGCAATATGGCCCGCACACAAGGAATATAATTATGGTCAATATGGGCTTTATATGGTGTATGTGCGGCTAGCCTTAAGGCTTTGACATCATTCGATTCGCAGTTAGCACCTACATAGGTAGTAGGTAGTACCTTCGTGATGTTCTCATAACATAATTAAAGTAAGTTTTTTGCTATCTTTTTGAGAAGCCTGATGATGACTTTGTCGAAACCGGTCGTGTAATATATTAAAATTAATGTAAAATACTTATTAAAGTGGAAATAGTGCAAGAAGTATTGTGTATTATTACTGTGAAACATGAATTTCCACCAAGAACCTACAGTACAATCAATAACATATTTTTAAGAAGCATCACAGACGTCGAAGATACTATAACATGTTTTGTATTAAAACTAGCTGAGGCACCAGCGTCCAGCTAGTCCATTAGGAACTAACGGAAACGGAACCCTATTTTTAATCGGAACCCTAAAATAAAAGTAGCCTAAGTTATTCTGTATAACATAAGCTATCTGCTAATGTCGGTCCCGTGAAAATTGGTGCAGCCATTTCAGAGATTAGCTGGATCAAACAGACAGACGGACAGACAATCATTTTCATATGCATTTAATGAAAAAATGTTAAATTTACAATCACAAACACTTCAATTTTATTTATTTGAATAGATAAAATACCGCTTGCTAAACAGTTTGTATGAACAATCACAGACGGCTAAGATACTATATATTTTCATATACAGGCATCTTAAGATTATTATAGTATCTTATATTATTATAGTATCTTCGAAGTCTGTGCCGGCCTAAAGACAAATAGTATATTTCGAAATATCATTCCGCTACTTGAAAATTAAGAAAAACTTTTTAACACTAACAATAACACACGGTTCTACGCAATTAGCTTACACAACACGCAACAAAGAACTTGTTAGAAACCACAAAACAAACAAACAAACTCATAACATTCTACAAACATTTTTTGTCCACTATAAACACTAACGATAATTGTGAAACCTTAAAAAAGCACTCGAAATTGGAATCGAATAAAAACGATTCGATTTCTTGGAATTTAAATCGATTCCACCGCAGCCCTATTATTTCCCGTGTAAAATTGCGATTTCATTTATTAGATCAAGGAATAATTGGGATGCGTGTGTGGCATGTTTTTTTGCGAAACGGAGGGCATTATGGTCCGTTCATTATGGTACTTTTGAGATATAACAACTTAATTTGGGATGGCTCGGCCCCGCCTCTCTATTCATTTCGTATAATTTGCCCACCGCCAATACCTTTTCGTGAAATTGTTGTTAAAAGTGTTGTGAGAATCTTCTCTTTTTTTATTTAAACGTTCCACATCGTTAAAGCCCCGTCCAGACTACTCGAGAAGTAGGCCGAGGAAGTGCTCCGCGAAGTAACCCGAAGTACGAAAAGGCTAAACGAAGTGCGTGTCCACACTGTTTTATTCGGCCTACCTCAGCCTTATTATTTCCTTCTTGGTTGGTCATCTTCGGAAGGACTAGTTTTAGTAGCGCTACGTTTAATGTTAGGATAATTTTAACCTGATAGTAAAAAAAAAACCGGGTAAGTGTGAGTCGCACTCGCGCCCAAAGGGTTCCGTGCAAAACGGCAAAATAATCACGTTTGTTGTATTGCAGTCCCCTTAAATATATATTTTATTTTGTTTTTAGTATTTATTGTTATAGCGGCAACAGAGATTAATCATAATCTGTGAAAATTTCAACTGTCTAGCTATGACAGTAAAGGGGATGCAGCCTGATCACAGACGAACAGACGGACGGACAGACAGACAGCGAAGTCTCAGTAATATATAAACCCCTAAAATATAATATATTTTTAAACTTGTCAATTTAGAGCTACAGAAGTTATCACCAGTTTATCTTACAAGGAAGTTAGTCGTGTTGACGATGAGGACAAAGATAATGATGATTATGGAAAAGATGATGAGTCGGCAATCGGCATGAAATCGTGTCGGCCATGTAGGTCATTCGTAATGAATGAGAGCAGAGTTTTTAGCTAATTTGCCATTGTTTATTACGACGTTGTAGTTCGAATGGGACTTGGCAAGCATCGCTATGTCAAATCCCATTCATTTTTGTTTTCGAACGATGACGGTTTATGATATTTTTTCTACCGTTAGGGGGAAGACCCAACTCACATAAAGCGTTATCTGGTGGCGTAAGTGGTATAGAAACGGTCAATAAGAATTTTCGATTCTTTTTCTGTTACCAGGTGGCGCTTGCTAGCTCGACGGTCCTTGTCGTGTCAGATGTCACAAATTTAAAAACCCTCATTGCGATTATGTTAAATCCCATACATTTTTGTTTCCGAACTTCGTCGTCCTAGTTAGCGATGGCAAGTTGGCTAAAGGCTCCTCATTAAAATGAACTCCTGCGCAGCAACTAGTCGATTTTTTTCTCAATGGCGTTAGGTTAAACCCACAGACCACTTCCAAACGCATAAATATTTCGATGAACATATAACACAGTCACACCTATAGGCGTCAACACGTTTTTCACAGGCAGTTAAATCTAAGTGATTAATACTTTTATCAGCGCATATGAATCTAGTTTCAATTAAAAAACCTGCCGTATATTTCTCGCTTTATTCGGTTGGGGGCGGTGCATCGTGAACGTCCAGTATTATTTAATAGCAAAATTATAAAGACCCATCTTTTACTATTATAACTATAAACAATGTTCCATAAGCGAAGATCATTTTTTACTGGTAATATTATATTATATCGTTAAATTTAATATTAGATTCGATTTCTTGTATTGCTCAATGTCTATTTATTATAATAAGTATGTTAGTTCTCACATATTTCATACATATATTTTATTAATATTTGGAATGAATTAACTAACAACTTACCTTTAACTAACCTTTTAACATCAAAAAACTGTCTACTCTACTTTTTTTTGCTCTACATTTTTTTGCTATTCCTATAGTGTAAACCATTTTGCTTCGATCAAAATCATAAATAAACTATATTTTTTGTGTAGTAAAACAATAATTTCCTTATTTACAGTAGGCAAATAAGATATAAACTATGATGTAACGAGATTCAATTTATCATCAATTTATCAAATAGTTCAAACTTCAAAGTGAGTGACGCAATGTGCCGATACATATTATAAATCATGAACACGATAATTAGGAATCTAATTGCCGGAATGTGTGTGTCAGCTTTGTAGGTCATGAAGGCCCGTCTGTACGCTCCAACTAGAGAATGGACGGTTCTTCGGACTTTTGTAACTGTCCTATATTAAGGTAGAGACGAAACAATCAAGTGAATCAACAAAGAAATTTACACCCAGTGAAGAAACAGTCCATCCCTCATTTCATTTCAACGTTATCCCTTATTTAACAACCTATAACCAACAAGTCTAAAAAGTTAGCATTTTCAGTTTGCAGACTACTCAGGATTTTTGCCGACCACACGCATACTCCTACACGTGCAGCTTAAGTGGACTGAAATCACTTACGTACAGCGAAACAGCTTTTATAGAATGATCCAAATTTGAAAATTCTTCAGCGGCCCACAATTTTCCACACAATCGTGGACACACCGTATTTAGTAGTGTAATCAAAACGAAAGATATGTCGCTGTTTATCCGTTCGTCTTTATTTAATCTGTACTGTAATCCCGCATGCATGCAAGAAAATCGTATAGCCACTATTAATGTAGGTCATGTAATATGAACTTAGTAATTCGAAGATGACAATTGACTCTACATTGTCCTTATCGGGGTGATGTATGCAAGGAACGCGGCGCATTTTGATCAGCTGGATTTGATTTGTGTGACAAGTTAATTGATGAAAACGAACCACTGTCTCATTTCACCAAGTAACTGAGATAATATTTTGTATAAGTAATTGTTTAATAGTGAAGAAATATTTAATAGAAGAGAAAGATAATTTCCTGCTTTGAAGTTTGAAGTGTTTTGGGAAAACATATTTAATCACGGGAAGATCTAATATTATCTATATTGTGTTGGTGTTTACTTATGTTAGAGAATTTATCCAATTTACAAAAACTTTATAAAAAAGCTAGCGAAGTAAAAATAGCATGCTACTCGTAGAGCTTTTCTTCTTAAATAACTATAAAAATTGTCTTGTTGTATCCTTTAAGACCTTTAAGAACAGAACAAAGGCATATTTAAAGTTCTGTTATTGGTAACAACCAGGGAAAAGGATAGAAAGTAGCATAAACAGAACTAAAAGTTGCGGGTTTTTACAATCATTAGGCAATCATACCAAGAATTTCACTTTCATACAAATATTACCTTTGTCGCTACTCGCTGCGTTCTCTAATTCTTTTGCAGGATGTTTAAGTAATAAATACTTTTTGTCAGTTATCATATTTGGTAACAAAACGAGCCAAAGATATTCAAATATCTAAACGAAATCTACGCGAATTTTTAATCATCCTTAAGGAATTTTACTAATCTGCTGTATCAAAATGAAAAGTTATCGCGATTTTTAATTTTGAGCACTACACATTTATAATCTTTGCCCACTCATATGTTACTTATAAGTTGAGTCACATTTCTTAGTTAAAAGCAATTAGTTTTTTACAATTATGACGCATGTGACGTGGTATGACGCCGTGTGCGTCACTAAAAACAAATATAGTCGTAACATATCCTTATGTACTATGATTACTTTCGCTTTTTCCACTACGCGAAATAAACTTTTTACAAACATTATGTCATTAAAAAGCGTAGAAGTTTGTAAAATGCGTCAAATGTTTTAGACTTTTATTAATCACGTTTTAATAAATAGCATAAAATGTTGAGTGTATTTTATGAAAACAAGTGTAATTCTTAAAAATTTTATTAGTTCTGCCAGTACTTTTGAAACTAAAAGTGTTATTGGAAATAATTATTTGACAAGCACTTGTTTTAATGTTTAATTTTTACCCGACTGCTCCAGAATGAGAATTATGTTTTTTGAGCGTATGTATTGAGATATTTGAGCGTATATTTCTTCGGCACGCTCTAGAGCTAAAACGGCTTTTCGCATTAGAGTTTGAGATGTATCATTAGATTCGTCTTAGTTGTGAAAGTGTCACTGAGTACATAAAAAATATTTGACGCAGACGGGTTTTTTGGTTTTTCAACAACTATGGTTATCGATATTAAATATACTTAATAGTCAGATACTTTCAAGAGGAAATTATATTACAACTAATAAGCATGCATGACGTAATCCATAGCAATTTGAGTCTACAATAAAACATAGAGCGTACAAGTTTCCCGTCGTACAGCCTTCCTATAGGTAGGGAGTACTAAGTAAGTATTGTTTAGTAGAAACCTTATCCTAATAGTAGGTGGTTGGCCGTTGACCTCTCAAGTATTGACATATTCCTACTCTCGCGCCGCGACAATACTGGAGTAAGCCGTTTACAGCGTTCCTGACATTCCGCTGCAAAACATTGATTTTCTGCGTGTGTTTGATTAGACGCCATTTTTGATTGCACAACCTTTTTGTTTTTATTTGTTTGACTTAAAGAAAATATGGGTTTGGCATTTGAAGTAGTAGATCTTAATCTGAGGACAATTCTCGTAAATATTATTGGTTGAATCTCGTTTGAATTTTCAGCATTTTCTATCCCGCTCGCGCGCGCACGATTTGACGCGTATGCGATGTATGTCAATGCGTTGACCGAACCGAGATTATATCGAAAATAGGGTAAATGTATCTAATTCGGAAGAGCAGAGTTAATCAGTCATTTGAAGCGGTCTGTTCAATTTTGTTTCTGCACAGTATGCAAGCTTGCTAGTCACCCTACGTCTTAATTTCTCACTCACGTCTGTTTCCAACCGAGTAAATAAAGGATTTTACTATTTTAAAGAATAAATGTAGAAATTTGCATTTTTTTTGTACATGAACGGTCACCGACAAACCTGGTGTACCACTTTTTGATATGTTTACGACGAACAAACAAGAAAGAAGAAAAGTTAATTTCGATACGTTAAGTGTGGTAACCAGGGGCAAAACACGAATAATTGACAACGTATTCGTGAAGTTTTCAAATGAAATTTGTATAGACGCTAATCGCTATCTAAAACTATTCAAATTATTTTCATCTGTTATCGTTACTTATACGTTGCTGGTCGTGCTAAGCCTCCAGGTTACGTAGTAAGTATTTATTAATCTGTGCTACAGGTTTATTGGTTACTTAATAGGTAGAGAAGATGAAGACACTTACGCTGGATGTTCAAATTGGATCTCAACGTAAACATAACGCTATCTAATGAGAATTGTATGAAAATCTGTCAAAATCATTTCATTCGTCAAAAGAGATTTTTGATTTTGGGCCAGCTTTTTGTACACTACAAAGGTAAATAGGAAAAAAATATAGGAGTTTCATAAAAATACAAAAAAAATAATTTGAAGAAGGGTACATGCGTACAAAAATGATTATTTAAAGATTTTTTTATTGCGAGAACACTATTTTTAGGGCGGTCATGACATATGTTTTGACTTGACTTTTTACGTAGTTGACAGTTTTAGGAAGAGACGTCTTCTTGAATGTGATGTCTTTCTTTGTCAAAAGTCATGTCATTGTCAAAATGACATTCTTTGGATAATTCTGATCTGATCCGCCATGTTTTATTTTACATTGTGTTGCTCTCCTTGACGAAGATAATTTAAATGTACATTGAAACGAAGTGAAATTAAAAAAATAAAGAAAAGGAAACAGTATATTATGTAAGTATATTTACATATAGTGTACGTAGTGCTGGCCCACGCTTCATACATTTCTAGAACATCTCTTTCATGTTTACGCCGCTGTCAAATGTTCCTGCTTGGCCCTCTGGTTTATCAGTTACTTAATAGATAGAGGAGAAGACACTTACGCTGGTCGTTCGCGTTGGATCTCGCCATGACAGTGCCGTTTGGGAACACGTTGACGTACATGTGCGAGCACTGGTTGTACAGGCGCACCTGCCGCACCATCGACGGGACCGCGCCGGAGATCACCACCTGAAAATTGATCATCATCTTCATCATCATCTTCATCATCATCATCATTACTGATTACAGTCGCGTTACGTTTTTCGCGAAAATTGATCATTATTATGATCATTACCGATTCACAACGAGACGCGACACGGCGTGAGATTTGAAAAAGTCTCATTGGTACACGCCACAACCTGGGATTCGAACCTGCACTCTCTCGAGTGCAAACCAAACGATCTACCCACTAGGCCACGGAGCTCTTAATATCTATGGACGCTTCACACCACGTCAGTCTGGCCCCATGGTAAATATCCGAAGAACTTGTGTTACGGGTACCAGACAACGGAAATGTATTTAATACCTTTTATACTATACTTATATTTAAAAATTTTATTATATTATACACATATTTAATACACACCTATGACCCAGGAACACAGAAAACTTTTTTGTTCCCAGGCGGGATTCGAACCCGCGACCTCCAGCTAAAGCGCCACTGCGCTCACCACTGAGCCACGGAGGTCGTCGATAATGTAGACAGTAGACACTCATGTAGACATGACAAAACCTTTATTATCTGTGATAAATGTCGTTTATCAAAACGATAATAAAGTTTTTCAGAATGGCAATATAAATTGAAAAACCCCAACATTAAAAAAAAATGTCTATGGATTTAGGAGTTAATTGGATAGACGAGAAACAAGTTTTTGGCTCACACGAAAAGAATAAACATGGAGACAAAATTAAAGAATAATTAAGGTACAATTAGCGAGAAAACGCTAAAATTTCTCATTAGCACTGTTCAAAGAAAAACTCAATGCCATGTGTGTTACGAGGTCACTGTTTAAGTTCGGAGCTTATGAAATTGCCCTTGGCGGAAAGGTTCTTAGGGTGTACGTTACATTTTGTATATTTGCATTTTGTATACAATATTCTAATGATGGTAATCTTTCATAAATCTATACTTCAAAAGTGGAAAGATTTGTTTGTTTGCATTGAATAAGCTCCGAAACCACTGGTGACTGGACCAATTTTGATGAAATTTGGCGCTGATATATAGAGTAGTCCATGGAGAAGGACATAGGTACTATTATCGCGAGAAATCCTTTTGCGCTCACGAAGTCGCGGGTAATATGTAGTAATAAACACTATGATTTCTAAGTTCGCCGTCGAAATTATCGAATGCATCTTGACTAGAGGCCCAGGTCGCGCGACTCACTCCTTAGAATGAATTTAATTTAGCACTGAAACAAATCCTGCGACCGCTAGGCGTAACCAGAGTACTCGATTCGCTGGGAATTGGGATACTGGTCGCGGTCGTAAGGTGTGAGCGACGACTGACGAGCGTTTTTACATAATCGGACCGATATCGGATAATGTGAAAATGCTGTAATGCCTATTTGTTATTCTTCTTGTGTCGTGAATAAAGTTTAATTTTGAATCTCTATCTTAAAAATTCCACGCTTCGTCGCGTCTCAGTGGGAGTGACGCTTTGTACTACGTTCCTACGTGCGTTTTTTAGTGTTGCGACAGAAAGTACTGAGACGACAGAGAGTACATAGAACTGAACATAGTAATGCCTATTTGTTATTTGTTTCCTATCTCGCTGTTTATTTTTCGGTCTTTAATTCATAATTTCGATTTTAGAGTATTAACAACTCGCAAGTCCTTGTTAGTGCTCTTACTAATAACCCTTTTGAATAAATCATTGGACAGTTTTTAAATAGTAATACGCTGTAACTGGCCTTTAAAATATTAGGAAGTATATCACGTACGCAATTAGTAGATACTATGTAATGCCAGATCATATATGTTCAATCAAACGTTATTGAAACATAATACACAGTACACACCTTATCTATATTCATGATTGAGCAATATGAAAACTGTATGGAATACATTGATGACCGTAACATAAAATAAAAGTATAATAATAATTATCATCATATTACCAAACTAAATTCGATTAGATTTCATTTAAAAATTTAAATTGCGTGTGGTCTACACGTAAAGCGTCGCTTTTGAGACCACCTATGCTATGAGTATGAAAATAATTATTTTAAATTAGGGAAAAAAGCAATGTATTTGCACTAAAAGTTATTATATTGATAAGATTTCTTTCATAAAGTAGCTCTTTTCATTCGCCTAATTTCTTTATTTTTTTCTTGCACGTCAAAACCCCGAGGCGAAATTCATTGAATTTACTTGGGTCTGGATAACTGGTAAATAAAATGTTTGGGATTTGACATGTCTCTTAACGATGACGTATGTGAAATCCCATACATTTTCGTTTTCGAACTTCGCCGTCAAAATTATCGAATGCATCTTGACTAGATGCCCTGGTTCTAATCAAAGTGAAGCTCAAATTATGAATGTTAGATGGGCATAAACGCAGCTAGCATTTGTGAAATCAGATTTGAAATTACGCTACATGTTGAATCATTTTAAATAACTAACGCTTTCACTGCACTTTGATAGAAGTCATTACATAGGAATTCTTATACAACTATATTGCACTTGTTAAAAATCGGACATTGGAATAATTTTCATTGATTTCATTTTTGTGGGTTACCTTTATCGTAATACGTAATTCAATACACTATTTCATCATTTTTGATTTTCGTAGATTACATGATTTAATGTAATACGTAGTTCAATACACTATTTCATCATCATCGTCTGGTGAAGTCATTTCTAGGTCTCGTGCCTTTTCCAAATGTGAGGAGCTTTAGACTGTAGACGGATAGACACTAGACTGCCACTCTATACTTTACCGGCCTTCATAGATAGGGTCAGATAATACCGAGACGCGTCACGCGAAGCGGACTTTTTAAGACAGTGATTCAAAATTGAACTTAATTCATTACTAAGAAGATACATATTTCATTGCAAAAGCGGCGCCGCGCTACGCATTTTGGTGCAGCTCTAAATAATTTTAATGAAACGTGTATCTTCTTATGTAATGAATAAAGTTCAATTTTGAATAGCTAACGGGGAACTAAACCGACGATTAAGTTTTCTTCACAATGTTTTCCTACACATGTTAAGCTTCCGTACGCCTACCAACTTAGTTCAAAATTATAAGGGCATGTTTTGCACGCAAGCACATGTTTTGTCTCTGTCGCTCGATATAGAGTAAGCAAAGACAAAACATCCGAATAAGTTATCCGACACTACTAAGTCGCGAACGCCTAACGGGTCGCGAACAGGTAACTGGGCTTTGCTCGGAGTTCTGGTAGATTTAAAAAAATATAAAAATAATCTACCGGGGCGGGTTCGAAGCCACCATATTCCGAATTTTCGAACAACGCAAAATTTAAGCAAACTGCCAATCGGACTGACATTATAGTCGAAATTATTGATAATATTACAAGATTGTCTCGTTCAAAGTATAAGATTATATGAATTCTGAAGCCTATATTTAATGATTATAATTAAATGCTTAAGAATTAGTATTATTATAATTTCGTGATTTTGTTTTTATATAAACTTTTGATAATAACTGAATTTTGGACTTTGGTTGCATTTGATGTGACTGAAAGATAATGATAATATATTAGATAATGTAAATTAATGAATCGTTAATCCGCATACACCAGTTATACGGCCGATTAACAGCTTAGGATTATCGAGAATAGTTTCGTTTTAATATTTGCATCGATTTACACAAGAATTAAAATGTACCAACGTTTTTAGGGTTCCGTAGTCAAATGGCAAAAAAACCCTTATGGATTCGTCATGTCTGTCTGTCATCCGTCCGTATGTCACAGTCAGTTTTTTCACTTGGAGCCAAAGATTGATTTCAAAGTCAAAGTCCATTAGCCAAAATCAGGTCCAAAAATTATTTTTCGTCTCCGAACCAACCTGTGAACTTTAGCTTATTACTGAGCAATTAACGTTTCGTGGTTTTGAGTTAATTCCGTATTCGCATGTATTTTATAATTATTGAAGTCAACAGTTACGAGCCACAATAAGGAAACAATCGATCGCTTTAATGGGTCAGCCGCGCTCAGGTAATCCGACTGAGGGTTCGTGGCCTGTCCGATTCGGGAAATCCGCTTTTATTTGTACGTAATAGGAGTTGTTTTCACGGTTTCGTGTGTGCTGTATTTAAGTCTATTGGCAAGTGAGGCACTGGTGTCATATTCAGGTGGGAAAGCATGGGCCAGTAAGGCTACCGCGGTCACTATTCGCCGTTCAGGAGTATTGAGTTTCACGGACCAACATAAATAATATAAGTTTTACTTTCTACGGTTCTACATTGCTTGTTTTATCTATGAGACTTACCTTTATCCTTATCTTTTACCTCTAGTCCCGGCTTAATCCGGTGCTCAAGCACCAACGCGCTCAGTGATTGAGCGTGTTGGTGCTTGAGCACCGGATTAAGCCGGGGTCGCGAGTTCGAATTCCATCGAAGGAACAAAATGTTTTCCTGTGTTCCTGTGTCATGGTTGTTGATTAAATATGTGAACAATATAGCAAAAAATCTTAAATATATTATGTATTGTATAAAAGTATTAAATATACTTTCCGTTTTCTGGTACCTGTAATACAAGTTCTTCGGGTACTTATCACGGGGCGAAATTGACGTGGTGTGAAACGTCCGTAGATGTTATTATTATTATATTAAATAACCCGCCTCTATAAATAGTCTATCTAAAATCAACTTACTAATCGTTTTCTTTTCAAGTAACTTAATCTATATGTTGTTAGGGAAAAACTAATCGTTTGTCTAACTTAATAATTAAGCTATTTTATAGTGTTAATTTGGGTCATCGCAAGATTACGAATACCTTGAATGAATGAAATTGCATAATCCGAAAACGATAGCATATTAGTAATGCGATATTATTGATGTAAACATGTCCTCAATTATGTGTACACACTACACAGTTACTAATATTAATTATTATTGTAATTATTGACTAGCGACCGGCGTATAAAGATCGTGTTTTATTAACTATCTATATAATAACTATTAAATAATTACGATTATGAAAAAAATAATGTATTTACATAATTAATTTTAACTTTAACGACACCATTAATTTTACGTTCCTGCATTTTATTGGTCCCCCATCGAAGTGCATGTTATAATAATTACAGAATGTAGTTTCTAATTATTTATTTAAATAGATAGCTTGCTCGTTGCTTTTGATCTAATAAATTTTTAAGTTGAGACTATATTGATATCAAATATTTCATTATACTAATGTTATTTCACTTAATATGTTTTATGCGAATGAAAATTAATACGTTTTATGCAAATAAAG
Source organism: Glaucopsyche alexis (assembly GCA_905404095.1). Lineage (NCBI taxonomy): Eukaryota > Metazoa > Arthropoda > Insecta > Lepidoptera > Lycaenidae > Glaucopsyche > Glaucopsyche alexis. The sequence continues at coordinate 15,354,883 of FR990059.1, forward strand.
ATATTGATTGATTGGTATGATAAACAATTATCAATAAATTGTTACAATGTCTCACATTTGCGTAAAAGTTTTTTTATAATTAATACAAACGGCAAAACAGTTTTTAAAAAACTGTGTTTTTCAGAAAACTGTTGTGCCAAAAGGTGTATTGTTTCCTTTGGCACGCTCCAGAGCCTAACGGCTTGTCGCGTTTGAGCTTGAGATGTATCATTAGATTCGTCTTACGGTACGTTTCAATAACCTATCTATCTATAACTATTTGTTAGAAACGTCATATTTGTATCGCGAAAAACCGGCAAATGATTGAATGACGACGTTTTTAACAAACAGTTATAGATAGATAGATTATTGAAACGGACCGTTAGTCGTGAGAGTACCTAACACTGGGTACGTCAAAATAGGCAAGCGGACTGTTTTTTTTTTATTGCATAAATGAATAGTACTCTTAAATATGAGTAACTTCTCAGAAGAAACCGTATATCAAAAGTCAATATTTTCAAAGGTACAGCGATTTATATACAAAATTTCGCGAGCCTCCTAAAACGCTCCATACTAAAATCGCCACACAAATGACGTCACTATTGGATTAAAGTGTATTAAGTAGGTATAAAGTATACGGCCGCAGGAATATATTTGTAAATATCTCCGATATTTGTGCGTTTAAGTTCATACTTTCCATAATGAATGTTTTGTATATGATGTGAGTAAACTAATGATGTAGGTCTTGTTTACCAATTTCGCAAAAAAAAAAAATTTTTTTGGTATAAAGAATCGCGAAATTTTGTATAAAAATCGCTGTACCTTTGAAAAAAATGACTTTTGATATACGGTTTCTTCTGAGAAGTTACTCATATTTAAGAGTACTATTCATTTATGCAATAAAAAAAAATCAGTCCGCTTGCCTATTATTTGACTCAGTCGGGTATTTTTTTATTAACAGTATAATCATGAAAGATAGAGTTTGGGTACGTCTCTACTTCAGTACTTGCGACTGCAATAAATGCTCTAGGTTACGTACTATTCTCTTCAAGCCTAGGTCTTGTCTATACCTAGGTTGCAGCATTATCGCGAGTGATAGTGATAACTGATAAGTGTTATTTTTCGCTTGTTGTCGCGAAACCATTAATGCTTTTTACTTGAGGTTCCTGATAGAAATCGACGGCAAATCGCTACTTGTGAAGTTAAGAAAGGTATTTATTACCCAACGCGTTTCTCTTAAATTCATGGCTGGATAGAAAAAAGTGTAAATAGCGTTGAACCCTGACTGACTAAAAAGCCAAAGTTTATAATAATAATAGTATTAAAATAATATCTACGGAATCTTCAGACCACGTGAATATAAATCCACGGTATGTATCCGAAGAACTTGTGTAATGGAGACTAGATAACGGGAAAATTTTTATATATTATCTATGTTTAAAATTTTCATCATATTTTACAAATATTTAATACACATCCATGACCCAGTAATTTTTGTTCCCGGGGGCGGTCGGCGGGATTCGAATCCGCGACCGGACCTCCGGCTTGAGTACCGCGTTCTAACTTCTAACCACTGAGCCACAGCACTACGGTGGTCGAGCCACAGATGCAACATTTTTATGATGAAAATTATTAAACTCTATAAAAATTCACCCCCATTTCTTACACTCTACCTATCAATAATTATATGAGAACAAGCATCAAGTACAAATAAGACCCGTTAAACTGAAGTTAATAACAATATTAGTATGACACAGACACATAAATTAAGTTAAAGTTTTAGATTGCTCCGAGCGCGCCTGGCCAAAAATAATTATTATTATTCATAATATAATATATAAGTATTTCTTCTGAATGAATATTATACAGTATACTCTATATAAATGGCGTTTTCACCCCAATGGTCCATTTTCGGCTTTGATCGCTCAATTTCCGCGTATGTCATGATAAGTTACAGCTTATTCACCCGTTAATAATGATTGCGTGAGATAAGCTGGCCACTGAGCACTGAATATCGCCGTAAAGTGATCATTAAACCCCAAATTGGATTGATAACGAAAGTGGGTTACGTTAAATACGATATTATGTATTTATAAAACTGTTTATTCGTATTTTATTATAAAGGGAGTTACGCGATTTTCGAAAGTTCGTGGGAACTACAGCAAGGCGCCATCAACAGCTAGCCCGCAAGCCAAACCAAACCAGCCAAATTTTTTGGTACGCCATACAGCCCCACATTTTACTAACAATACAAAATCTCTGTTTAGCAAAGTCTTAGCCCTGAAATATCTTAGAAGGTGGCCGCATAACGATTTCGCCATTTAGAATAGCAAAGATTCTTTAAGACTAGATTATGCTCATGACTTCGTGTGCACAAAAGTAAACCGCGAGGGGACCGTACATTTTGGCGTGATAGAAAGCAGCCTATGGTCTACTTCATATTTATCAAAATGGGTTCTGTAGATCCAGAGTCTATTCAATGCAAACAATCAAACAAATATTTTCTCTTTATAGGTAATATTTGTATAGACGAATCTTCAGCCTTACATATTACGTTTGCATGGTTGTTATTTTTACATAGAAAAAATAACTAGTCAGACACGAGGCAAGTATATTAATCAAAGATTATCATAATATTCTTTACGAAGATATCTGATTTTGTACATTTTATTAACACAAATTATAGTAATGAATAGTTACGGTTAATTGCCATAAAACGAAAAACCGCAAATTGATATCATAATTTTTCCTCAATTGGCTATTACCGAGACTGAACAGTCCGAATGCGAGCTAAATGGTCGTAAAGTCCACTTTAACATTACATCTTATCTGCGTCTACCGTGCGGCTTAGGCCGGCCACACACGTTTGATAACACAGATAACCCAAGGGCAAATTTCAATAAGATCGTATGTAAATAATAGATTATAACTAGGTGTGCGGATTAATAGAATTATGATTATTGTAAATAAATAAACCTAGATTAGTTTATTAATTATCTCATATAAGCAAACAAATTATCTTGAGCAATCTGTAGGTTGTAGTTAATATTTTTAAGGTTCCATATATAAAGGTTAAAAACTGGACTCTATTATTGAGACTTTGCTGTCTGTATATCTGTCTGTCCATCCGTCTGTCTGTTACCAGGCTGTATTTCCTTAAGCGTGATAGCTAGACAGTAGAAATTTTCCTAGATAATGTATCTCTGTTGTTGCTGCTGCTTGTAGCAACAAATACTAAAAACGTGTATCTCCTTCTGTAGTCGATGAAGTTCAATTTTGAATCGCTATCTTAAAAATGCTGTTGCGTCACGTCTCAGTGTGCTGTCGGGCTCACTTGCCGGTTTTTGTGTATAATGCGATTCAAATGAGAATAGGATCGAGTCGGCGCCATATTGTTCCGAATTTAGACTGTTATGATAGTTAAATTTATGTTTAGATAATTGATTACTATTTAACGTTTTTATTTAAATTCGATGCAAGACTGTTAATATTTATATGCACGTAAGTTTTTCTGAAAATCGCACTTTTCAAGTGATATTTGACAGAAAAAGTCCTATTCTCATTTGAAACGCGTTATACCGTATACGTATTATTAATATTATCACGCATTATAAGATTATGCCATCATATATGCTATAACGTTTACTTTTCATGAAGTGCCAGAGGAAATATGTACAACTCTACGTAAATAATTATTGAAATAGCGCAGTGCGGCGCGGACGCTAAGTATTGCGTACATTTTCCTAAGAAAACTTGATTCCTAAGAAAACTTCGACGACCTCTGTGGCTCAGTGGTTCAGCGCTTTGGTGCTCAAGCCGGGGGTCGCATGTTCGAATTCTGCCGAAGGAACAAAATGTTTCCTGTGTTCCTGTGTAATGGGTGTGTATTAAATATGTGTATAATATATGTAATACAAATCTTAAATATGTGTATAATATAAAAGTATTAAATATATTTCCGTTGTCTGGTACCCGTAACACAAGTTCTTCGAGAACTTACAACGGGACCAGGTTTTTGTGCTGTGAAGCGTCCATAGATATTATTATTATTATATAGTTGTTAGACATTCAGTATCTACATAATATTTCCAATAAGATGACATTTTAGAGGCATCGTCTGGTCAAAGTCTCGTAAAATGTGCTTCTTATCAGCTTGTTAACTACGACCTCCCTCGGTGACAGTAAATGTCATTATTTGCGTTCAGCCTACATTTTCAGATGATAATATTGATGTATCGGCATATCGTAATACGATAAAATGTAGGCTAGGTTGATGTTAATCTCTATTCATTTTAGAGCGGGTATTTCTATAGTGAACGATGGTTACTTTTAGAACCCATTGTCATGGGATACTCATCCCAACTTACCTGTCCGGTAGTTGTGGTATAGTATACGGGTATGCGACCCCGGCTTTCCTAGCTATTACTGTCCTATCCCTTGCCCTCCTGGGCGGTAATATCCTACATTCCCTATTTTCCACTCTAACTTACCACTTCCTTTCCACACCACCTATCCTTCCCTTTCCCTATTCCTACCCTCTCCACCAATCCGTGGAAACGCAATGGATAATCAAAAATAATTTAATTATCCAAAATGGCGGCGATGTGGTTCGCCACCCATCACGTCTCGTTTCTCGCGGAGGCGAAAAGCGGACCATGGAGAGACGCTTGGCTACGTTGAATGTAAGAGGAGGAATGGATGGTAAGAATGAAAGTGGACGAAGCGAAAGAAGTATGTAAGGATCGTAGCAAGTGGAAAGAAGTGGTCTCTGCCTACCCCTACGGGAAAAAGGCGTGATTATATGTATGTATGTAGAACCCACGCTAATTAAAATTGTCAAATTGGTTGTAATTTTAGCTGATCGACCCGCAATACTACTAGTTATACATTTTACTGTTGGCGCCACCGAAGCTATTCCACCGAGGCGAGGTCTGCTCTTTGCCCAAGCTGCCATTACATATAACTATGACGATGGTAGAAAACAAAAATTTATTTATTGACGTATTGCGCGCTGTGTCACTTTAGCGAACGTTATGTCAATCTCATAAAAGGTGGCCCCGCGCGAGTTTCTTACGCCGGTTCTTCTCGCCGGGCTAGTTTCCGGAACCAGTGGTAAGCATTATGTAGGACAATTCTATGTGTAATTTAATAACCTATACGGAAACAAAAATATGTGTTTGAGTTGATTTAGTTGATTATACCTACTTTCAATTTTGAAGATTGTCATTGTAATGAACGATGCCATGTTGGCTAACGGCCCGTTTCAATAACCTATCCATCTTTAACTATTTATTAGAAGCGTCAAATTTGTATCGCGAAAAACCGGCAAATGATTGAATGAAAACGTTTTTAACAAACAGTTATAGATAGATATGTTATTGAAACGGGCCGTAAGTCACCTAGCTCTTCATGGTTAGCAGATGTAACCATGTCACGTGCCTTCAAAGATAGATCTTATTAAACACACTATGATGTTTTCTCTTGCCGTTTAAACGTTATTTTAAATCTGGGTAGCAAAAATCTCATCAAACATGCGTTTACTGCGATTTTATATCCTCGTCTTCGTCGATCGTCCTTGTAATAAGTATATATTAGATCATCAAATACTTGTAAGTTATTTTCCAAGTTTACCACAGTAACGACCAGCGGTAATCTAAACAGCTTGAGGTGTTAAACTATCGATCACGTAACACGTAGTAACGGTTAAATGCGCCATTTCAACTCGATTGTTCAACTTATAAATGGTTTTCCTCTGCCAATCGACTTTTACGACTGAACGCAATGCGACGTCTTTGTAATGGACCAGACGACTCAAAAGACATACCTACGGTGTCAGATTGACTTTTGACTAGGAGCCTATGAAAAGCCCTAACGTCTTGATTTTATGCTTACTTCACTGCAGGAAAATTTAGGATAGTTTGGTAAGTGGTAATAAGTCGCGAGATTTTCCCATTTCGCAAATATAACTTATTGAGGGAAATCTAAGTTTAGGTTGATATTTTAATTTACAGATAAGTTTAATAACAGATGTTTAAAAAAAACTCGGGCCTTTTCATCCTTATTGGACGATTTGTACAGTATTCTCCGAGCGAAGTAACCACTCTTGAAATACTGCAGTGCCAGGGACAGTCGGTTTTTAAAATGTCGTATGGTTGCCCAAGCACATACGGCATTCTCACAACATAGTCAGCCTAGTCCAGAGGAGTGACTGGTCAATACGTCTGGGGCCAACCATGTGCGGGTTTCCTCACGATGTTTTCCTTCACCGTTAGAGCGTCCGTATAATGTACTTGAGATCTGAAAAGTCTCATTGGTGCACGTCACAACCTGGGATTCGAACCTGCACCCTCTCGAGTGCGAATAAAACGGTCTTCTACCCACTAGGCCACGGAGCTCTCGGATGTTGTTTAATGGCTAAGTACATTAAATAGAAAGGCTGTGAAGGCTTGGATGGTAGTAAATATCCGAAAGAAGCCCGCTTTGAAACTGTTTGAAAACATATTGCATAATGAAAAAATTCCATTTAATCGGTTCTAGCAAAATGTTTTTGCAAACACATTAGCCACAAGTTGTTTATAATCCATGGCCTACATATCAATATTTTGAGATTGGACATCAAATAGAGTCTTGCCTTGACACTAAAAATAAAAGTAACTAAAAAATATTTGCGCACTTTTATTGGTTCATCAATTCGAACTCAAAATGTGATCACATGGCAGGGGATAGAAAGTTAGAGAATAGTATTTGGATATTTTTAATCTGTAGTAGAAAATAATATTTGATATAAACTTAGATCCTAGAGGGCAGTATTCAGTAATACTATTAGATATTTTATACCTTGGTCACAGAATAATTAATAGTACAAGTACCTAGGTATAATACCTATTTATTATCCAAAATGTTTTTATTCTAAAGTAAAAAACGTTTTGTATAGTATAAATAGATATTCATTATTTTCATAACATATTATCATATCATACATATTTTTAAACAATTTACGGACCACCGACAACTTAATGCCTCTCACTTACATTAAAATAAATTATGATCTGAAAATTAATTTCTTCATCTCCGGCGGTAATGCGGGTAAATTACACCCGCAAGACCCTCATTACTCTGTATCAACACGAAAATCATTTACTGAACAACAACTTTACATGGATTTTTAATTTAAAATTCACTATTAAGGGCGTCACAGACGGTGAAGATACTATAATATTTTATCTTAAGATGCCTGGATATATTTCTAATTGCAGTACGTAATATGAAAATATTTAGTATCTTACAATTTTGTCAGTATCAAAAATCACTTAAATAATACCTTAAAGTAGATATCCTATTGCCTATATTGTACTTTAAGATCTTAATTTAAATGATTTTTGATGGCGAAAAATTTGTTCAAGCCAGGCTTTAGATCAAAATGTGATTTAGTTTTGTAATGCCCTTTTCGTTGACAAAAATATCTATTAGAATACATTGTGCAAAAGCAGAACTAAATGAGTTTATTCAAATTGTTGATGATCAAAATCATACAAATGCGTCCTACTTGCAAAAACAACATAAAATGTTTGCCTTATCCGTTACTGAAAGCGAATGTTGAAAATAGCGAATTAAGCGATAGTTTTGTCATAGTTTATACGCAACGAAGTCCATAATCGTACATAACCTTAGATGTGATAAGACCGGCCATGCTGTTCACATTTGTAAACACAAGATAGTGCACGTTTTTGTGCTATTCAATAAAATTATGTATACATAATTAATATCATTATTTTTATAGTAGGTATGGCAAAAAAGGTTTCGAAATTTTTTATTCCAATTATGTTCGCGCATGCTAAGAATCACCACGTTGCACATCAAGAAGTGGAAGATGAGAGGCTTGGGAAACTGGGAAAGAAAACAATTTTCTTGCTTAATGCTTGCCAAGCTTGCCTAGAGTGTGAATGTAGTATGTATTATAGTTTACTTACTGTTGCCCGCGGCTCCGTCCGCTTAAATACAGTATCCCTCGGGAACACTGTATTTTTTCGGGATAAAAAGGAGCCTTTGTTTTAATCTAGAGCATAAACTACTACCATACCAAATTTCATCAAAATCCGTTCAGTAGTTTTTGCATGAAGAAGTAACAAACATCCATCTATACATCCATCCATCCATACATCCTCATAAACTTTCTCATTTATAATATTAGTAGGATTATAGCGCTGTTAACTATTAAAAAGGAAATTATATTGTTTTATTATGATACATAATCGAAGTTTTTATGGTAATGTATCAAATTAATATTTCACTATTCATTTAAGGATGTAGAAGTCTTATTCTGGCGCCAGTGTTTGAAAAATATTTGGTGATTAGTCTTGTAGTTTTTATTATATATACATAATGTGACGTTTAATTTGCAATTGATAGAAAAAAACAAAATCATTTTGTAATAAAAACATAGCAAAGTAAATATAGTTATATTAGCCTATTCTGTCTCTGCGTCTAAACATTAATCTAGAACTCGGAACTAATCTAGATAAGTTCTCTAGATTAGAATCGGCATCCGTGTGAAAAAGACAGAATAAAAGGTCAATGTCCTATTAGTAATTAAGAAATACCTACAAAGTACAAACTAACATTATTACTTTGTATCAATATTAAATTATATGAGTGTTAAAACACACAGTACATGCCGTAATGTACGCTAATGCGAATAAAATGATACCGGTCACTGATACCTTACTACAACCAGCTGACCTTTTTTACTTGTTACATAAATTGTATTATTAACATGCAATTTAGCTCCTAGTATTTACATAACTTATCTAGTATTTAAACCATAGACAGGTTATTACGAATATTTGGCAGAAAACTTCTTCATACCAAAAAATTATACCGCCATCTGTGTAAAATGGTATGACGGTTATATGTGAAACATACGTTTATAAAATATCCAAATTCGAGTACTCCAGGGCACTGTAAGTAGAGAAACCTTAAGCCTCAACATGTACCCAAATAAACTTACAATTAAAACCCACATAAATCAATTTATGTGTGAAAATGAAGGACTTACCATCAGGAGGCACAATATCTTCGCAGAGACGGCAAGCTGTGGTAACCTGAAACAATTTATAATAAAATTAGTATAGTAGTTTTAGTATAAGTAGGTACCTAGATTTATGACCTACAAAAAGATAACCCAGTTATCGTTTTACATTATGTTATAAAATAGTCTTTTCAGTTGATCTTTAGTCGAAAAAAAAATTTTTTTTTTAATTCACTTTTTTGCTACTGTTTTTGTAAAAATATATCTTTGATTAGAACCTTTTGATGTTGAATTAAAAATAAAAGAGTTCCTACATAAATAAAGAGGCCAGAAAAGTATAGTTACCTAACAGTGTTTTCATTGCAATTTATTTTTCAAACATAGCCGCGGTAAATTATTAGTGGTTACCCTTACTAAATTAAAAACGCGAAGGTTTGTATGGATGTATCATGGTTTTTTTTTCTCTTTCACGCAAAAATGGCGGTACGTATTTTAATGTAACTTTACAATAACAATAACATAGGTAGCAAATTAGCAATAATACAAGTGTTTAGTAGGTAGGGAAAAATCTGCCATTTGCGAGCAGCTAACGTGGCGCTGCAGAAACCGTTATACCGTACACTTATATAATAATGGAAATATCTATCTTAATTAATCCTAATAAAGTATGCAATGGCATATGTTTATCTTTTAATGATAGCGCACCCATTCTAAGTTTAAAAAAATGATCACATATTATGATGTGGTAGAAGCTATTTAGACAGATATAGTTTAATTATCCTTATCAAATTAAATACGTCAGTTATATTATGCATTTCCATACACATTATTTTAATAGCCCTATACACCATATCTGTAACCACCAGTGTAAAAAAATATCTAAAAAGTTATCGCAAAATTAAAAAGTACGCACGATAAAATATTGAAGCAGTCTCGCACCAACGCCAAAGTGATTTACCAACAGAAAGCCACATTATTTGTAAGTGTCATCATCACATGATGCTATAATATAATAATTTATAATTGAATAAAACTTAAGTTACCGCAGGCGAAGCCACGGGCAAAAGCTAGTTAACTCTTTATGAACAGCATTTAAGTGAAAACCACCTGCGTCCTTATAAATAAATGAAAATCACTCATAAGTCCAAAGGGCGAAAAACGAGAACTCCATAAACTTTCAAAAATGTATCTTATGTGAATGTGATTGGGGTTTAAAATTGTAAGAGAAGAGCATCGTAAGTAGATTTTAGCCTTTAGATTTTCCCCTCCTTTGATTACACGTTGAAATTTTGATAACAGGCATTTTGCGGGGTTGGCATTCTTTGTAAATCATATCTTGTTAAGGGAGGGGAGATACGAAAAGGGAGTTATTTTCAAATGTAAAAATGTGTGCCCTTTTGTACACTGTCGTTTTTAAAGTGAAACTGTCAGAGTATAAGTAGTTTTTAGAACAGTGCTTACGATGAGCTGATGATGATGCCAGATACAGTTCTTGAGTAATGCACATTTAAAATCACCCAACAAATATATTATTTTTCAAATTGTGTTGAAATTTGTCACTGATAATTACAACGTTTCAAAATTTACTATCAAAAGTGTAAATAATCGGATAAAATCAGGTTTTTAAAAAAGTACCTAAATCAAAAATTTGTTTTAGCAACTTCTCAATATTTTTAAAATACCTACTATCTGAAGTGTGTGGTAACACACTAGTGCAAGTGGGTAGACGCGTGAAAAAAAAAAAAAACACTTTCCGATAGATTTCGTGATTTTATTTTAACACTTTGCTGACGAGGTAAATACACATCTCCAAAGTTTTATCTTTCTAGTACTAGCAGTTTGGAAGGTAAGCCGAAGACGACAGAGGCGGACAACAAAAGAAATGACGAAAAAGTTTAATATAGCTGACAAGTGCTAACTTACTGCTGTTAGTATGTCGAGAACTCGGGATCGTATATCGAACTATAAATAACACAATAACACTAAATAGATTTAAGAGAATTGGTTAAAAATGGATTGTTTTCATCATTACAAAATACATATTTAAAATATGTTAATACAAGTTTAAGGACCTGATCCACAATCGCCTATTCAGTGTAGAGAAGCTTATTCGGAAGTTGTATTTTGCTTACTTTATAATGAGCGACAGAGACAAAACATCGAAATAACTAATTAGCTATCTGACGTATATCAGTAGATTGTAAAACAGATCCGTAGCTACCAATAACTATTTGTTAAAAACGTAAAATTTTGTATCGCAAAAAATCAGCAAATGAATGAATGGTAACATTTTTAACGAATAGTTATTGGTAGATAGGTTATTTTTCAAATCAAATCAAATCAATTTATTCAAACACACTTAAAAATAGATACAAAACAAATATACATAATTAAATAGTATACCTATATACCACGTCAATCTGATCCCGTACTAAGTTGAACGGGCAGATAGTCATAACTTTCAAATTAGACTAACCTGTAAAGTGTAAATGATTTAGCTGTAGCCTGTAGGTGTCTACGACTGCTCGCGTAGCAACTTGCGAGCCGCACACGTGCAATATTATTGACAGAATAAATTTGTCAATACTAGTCAACACATACAAAAAAACGGCAATATGGCCCGCACATCCTACTATCCTACTAATATTATAAATGTGAAAGTTGTATGGATGGATGGATGTATGTATGGATGTTTGTTCCTCTTTCACGCAAAAACTACTGAACGGATTATGAGAGTAGTTTAGGCTCCGGATTAAAACAGGCTACTTTTTACCCCGAAAAAGTACAGTGTTCCCGAGGGACGTAAAAAGTACAGTGTTCCCGGATATGTACGCTGGCGGAGTCGCGGGCAACAGCTAGTAAGGAATATTATTGTCAATATGAGCATAATTGCCAATAATATGGTGTGTGTGCGGCTACCCAAAATAAGGTCGATCCTGCTAAGTAAATCCTGCAATAATACCGTTACGATTCAGTCCCGATATGTTAAAACTGCAAAATGGTATTCTCATAAAGTATAATTGTCAACGCAACGTCAAACCCGTTTTGATTGGCCCGAACTCTAAAAATCAGTTTAAGTCAAGACGATTCATTTAAAATTCGATGAAAGTAAAATGAAATTGTAAGTTAATGACGAGAATTGGGTTTCTGTAGAGCTTCCCTGTAAAATTTTATCCGATTTTTATAATTTAAGCTATTCCAAAAAGATAATAATTATGATGATATAATTAGCAATATATCTTTAAAATCATGATAAACACTCTTATCTTATAATTTGGACACCTATTAGCTACTGCCTAGTCTATACGTTTATGACGATAAAATGCGATAACGGACAAAAAATATTGAATTTTTATACGCGTAACCTGGGAAATTGTATTTAAATTATAGGCAAAAGTAAAAACGCACTCATAAAAATATTATTTATATATAATATTCGTATTATAAATCTACACTAATATAATAAAGAGGCAATATTTGTTTGTTAGGTCCTAATCTACAGGACCGATTTTGATAGGAGAGCACGTGGAATGATATGGGCATACTTCATCGCTGCAAAATATAAAGTTCCCTCAAGATTTTTTTGTTGCGGGCAACATATATTATACTATATATATTACATTTCTGTAAAAAGCTTGTTAAGTACAGAAAGTTTACAGAAACACTCGTTTCAGTCCTTCGTGGACACGGGCCGTATTCCGTAACCATGGAACTAGCGACTAAAATTTTATAATAAATTGCGATAAAAACTAAGTTTCTAGTGACCTTAGCTCATTAACGTTTACACCATTTACGTAATTTAGGATAATTTACGAGGTATTAAGTAGCAAAACTCTGATATATGTTCCGCAACAAGTTGGAAGCCATTTTGATTCTAAATTATGTACAGCAGTTAATCAGAATAATAGTCACGATTTATGACAAATGAATTATGGAATTTTATTAACATTTAATAAGTGGACGTGTCAAAACATGAAATAATAAATTGGAGGTGTCATGTCTGTCCGTTTTTGTTAACAACAATGATATTTAAACAAAATATGATGTTATTGTGTTAGAGTTTTATAAATATAAACAAAGCTTAACTGTTAAGAAAAATAGGTAATGTTTTGCTTACAAATGTTTTTCATTAGCCTTAATATTTAACAATAAATTGTATATTCTACTACCACTACTATTAATGCAACATGGGTGGATGTATGGATGGATATTTGTTACTCTTTTACGCAAAAACTATTGAACGGTTTTGATGAAATTTGGTCTGGCAGCAGTTTAGGCTCTAGCTTAACACAAAATATGCCACTTTTTATTCCGAAAAAGTATTTGTATTTATTAAGTGTTCTGTATTTACGCGGGCTCATCTCTTCTTTGATCATATCAGATATTTGGCAAAATCATCTATAAATAGGTACCTTAGTACAATAGTATCTTAGTAAGTAATACCTTAGTAAGTAGTAGGTACTTATGATTAGTACCTAAATTGTCATCAATTCTTTTCGTTTATCCATAATATCTAAAAATTGCTTGCAAAAAACTTGATTTTTGTTAAATTATGATCATAACATACCGTATTCAAATTGCAAAACATTAATATTTTTTTCGATCTGCGAAGAAGAATTTTTATCGATTCATATGGAATGTCCATATTATAAAGTCATTGTATTAAATAACTATATTAAAGTAAATTAGTACTAATTACGTTTTATTACATAATAACGCATAAATTATTATTATGTTCTTGCATGTATATATAGATATTTAATAGATAAAAACTGGATAATAATCAATTTGCATATAAATACTCTTCATGTCGATGTTAAAAAGTATCTTACTAATATTAGGCCTTGTATTCAAGAGCCGCTGTATTCAAATGAGCGAGTTTAAGTTATCAGTGGCTGCGATCTATAAAATTAATTTTATATTTCACCATAAAATATGAGAATTATGGAAATTAAATACTTATTGTTAAAGAACACTGGAGGCTAGAGTTTATTAAAAAGTAGGTCGTGTGTTTATCTCGCGAATATTTTGTAAAGCAAAAATGTCTCAGAATTTCATAATGTAACGAAGAAATAGGATACTTAGTTATTTTTTAACTATAAAAAATAACATAGATACTGATTACATAGTACCTCCTAAAAGTTTAAAATAAAATTATTTGTAACATTTTTTATGTATAACGTTTGTAATCGTCTTTCTCGCTTTCCGACATTTTCGTAGGTGATTTACCTTATTTTCGTATTTAAAGTAGACTTTCATTTTACTTTGATTGGATTGAAAGTGAAGCGACAAGTTATTATGAACGGATTTTATGAACTTTCGACCAATCAGAGCGCATTTCACGTTGATTTAACGTTTATAAAAACACCGTATGACATTTTTAGCGTATCGGGACTTGACTGTTATTGTATTTACTGGTTTTATTTACCAGAATTGCCCCTGATTTTACATATCATATACCTACGCCTACTGCAAGACTCCTTTCCTTGAAATTACTTCTTGTAAAATGTTTTCATTGTTACTCAAAGTTTTCACTCGAGCGTAGCTCGGTCGCTTAGATGTTTCCTATTTGCTATTTTTACTGTGTACAACCTCTGTGTCTTGCTCAAACACAAATTATAGTCAAACACTCAGTACATAAGTAGTATCATACTATTTGCTGTTTACTTAATGTAGCTTAATATGTACCTACATACAACAAAAAACTCTGACTTGTTTAAATAACACTGTAGCGTGGGCAAAATATGCCAAAATATTGTTCTAATTTTAAGAAGCCGTAAGCCGTAAGTACAGTAACCCACGGGAACCTTATATGTCTTGCGATAAAAAGCAGCCTATGTCCTTCCGAATGGTCTACTTTATATCTGTGACAAATTAATTAATAAATTATATTAAAATTATGTCATTACTATAGAATTTAACGACTACAAATAAGTTTGCGAAAAATCAGCAATAATTAACTACTTACAAGACGAAGAAATTGAATCTTAGATATTGGAGTTATGAAGGAGCTAGGTACTTTTTCATAACTTTGTAACATCCACGTGCCAAGTCAAGGTTGATTTATCTGCTTATACAAAATTAAAAAGTAAGTTTATTTAAAACGACAGTCGTACGGTAAACCTAATCCATAGCTACAACACTAGATGTTACAAGCAGTATTAAAAAAAACAAATCTTCTATATATGTGACATTCTCGTGTGTCGTGTTTGTTATGCTATCTACAGACACACGAATTTGGTACGGAGCGTACAGCGGACCATATCCGCAGACCGAATCCGGTGTCGCTACACACTCACGGATTTGGTACGGTGCCGTGGACCGTAAAGCTCGACACTCGTGTGTTCGATTTTATGCTCTATTACATTAGCACAGAGTTCTATTTACAGTGCTGTTTTTAAACGACGACGATGATTCCCGCAATTCATTGATAACGGGTAGTGATACCAACACTTTAAAAAATATTTCTCCCCAAATTTTACCCCTGATTACTTATACCATTGACAGGTCTAAGAGATAATAAGCTAGAAAGAAAGGTTATAAATAAATAAATAAATAAGAATTTATTTCGGATAATTATAAAATCCATAGTGTTAGTGTTATGTGTTTAACATAAAGACTTACGCGTGAATAACATAAAACTAACTTGTCTTAATCTGATTTCACTCCCAATACATTTTCATATCCCTGGCTATATACACACATTAAAATAATTTTTATTATTACATACAAATTGATTCATAAGGAGAAAACTAAACATCCTGTCCCCTAGTAAGCCCCCGTAGATATTTTCCCTAATTTTGGGGGGTACATCCCTAAGTTGGCAACACTGATACCGTTGTACGGCCTAATCATCGGACTGCTCTACGCACACACGGATATGGTACGGAGCGGACCAGATCCGATGCGGACAACGGCGAACTCTTCGCCTTCTTGTTATGTTCCCCGGACTGCTCTACACACGCTCGGATCTGGTACGGAGCGTACCAGATCCGCTGTACGCTCTGTACCAAATTCGTGTGTCTGTAGACACCATTACAGATCTCCTCCGAAATGTCTAGACCGATTTTAATGAAATTTAAAAAAAATTAGCTGTTGCCCGCGGCTCAGCCCCCGTAAATACAGTATCCGTCGGGAACACTGTATTTTTTCGGGATAAAAAGGAGACTATGTTTTAATCCAGAGCCTGAAACTACTATCATACCAATTTTCATCAAAATCCGTTTAGTAGTTTTTGCGTGAAAGAGAAACAAACATCCATCCATACATCTATACATCCATACATCCATACATCCATACATCCATACATCCATCCATCCATACGTCCTCACAAACTTTCTCATTTATAATATAAGTAGGTAATATTAGTAGGAATTAGTAGGATGCACTGCTAACTTGTCGCATAGACTTTGACAAAACTTTAGCTTTTCGGTTTTTAATTATTTTTTATCAAACTAACCTAACCTCATCATAACGTCAAGTAATATTTTATTATAGTATTATTTTTGTATATAAATAAAAAACCATTGTATTGGTAAGGTCAAAAACCTCGTCGAGAAGAAAATAAGCGTAGAGATAAGTTTGATTTGACATACATTTGTACACAATTACTATGACCACGTTACTACAACCACGTGTACTTGTTAAGGCCGGTAGACATGGTGCTTAATTCAGTCACCTTTATTCATGATCGATTGACTGAGTTTAAGCGTCTGCGATAACGTTACATAAGTAACGTTAATCGTCACGCGATGCTCTATTTTTAAGATTTATGCGATTCAAAATTGAATTTCGCGTCGTGAACATACGCTTAAACTCAGACAATCAATCCTGAGTACAGGTGGTAAATTAATTATGTAATTAGTCATAATTAATAATAATTAATTAAGTACTTAAATATAACTATAATTAAATAATGATTGTTAAAGAAATCTCTTGGAGCAACTTCTGCACCATTTCTGCACACATAGAGCACCGCAAAACCCTGTTATGTCTACGAAAGAATGGTAAAGTGTCAAATTGACAGATTTTCTTTATTAATCTGACCTTTTGGCCATTCTTCCAAACCTATTAAGCTACGGTTTTAATACGCGTACAGGGGGTCTAAAAAGGCCACTTTAGGCGAACATTAGATGAATCATATGCAATTCCTATTATGTGCGCTATTTTACGCATTTCTATTGAAATCAGTCAAAACTGATGTTTTAACTGTCAAAATATAATATGAAACATAATATGAAACGCGTAAAGTGGCCTACCCCCAGGTATTTAAAAATATGGTAATAATAGGTTTAGTTGTATTTTATGAATCACACTCTCTCGTACACACGTTGTACGTTGTACACAGGCAATAAAATAAAATAAAAAAATATAATGGGTATATCATTCATATCATATGTAAATGAGCTTTATTTGTAACTTTGGTAGGTTCACGACAAACGCAAATATCGTACAACATCGTAAAACAAGTCCACAACACAAAAGTCGATACGGCAGCGGTAGATTTCTACGGCTTCTCTACACAGTATCAATTGCAGACATTTTCACATTTCCCAATAAATAACCACAATGCCGTATTGTAAAATGATAGGTTTCTTTTACTTTTCCGGTATGAAAGTCTTGGGGGCGACGTGAGACGGTAGAAGTTACCCTAATAATGAAATAGTATAGGTAAGTTTTGTTAATGACTACTGATGGATAGGGTAATTAGCCTCCTCCTAGTGACACTCGCAATACCAGAGGAGTAACACTTGTAATTCTTCAGTCTGGTCGAACCTGCCCATGCGTGCCGAAGTTTGGCCCTTAACACGTTTAATTGATTCTAATTTATATTATTCGAAAAATTATAGTTTAAAAATCTATTTAGGCTCTTGTCGAGAAATCCCGAGACCCTTGATAGTCTCACATTCTCCTTCCCTCCTTCTCCCTGCGCCTGCGCAGAAAATTTGACAGAAACGACTTTATAAACCTTTAGTTTTTAGGGTTCCGTACCCAAAGTGTAAAAATATAATTGCTAAACCTCCGCTGTCCGTCCGTCAGTCCGTCTGTATTGTTTAATTTAAGTATCTGATTAATTAAGATTACGTAGGTATTATTTAGGTATATATAATATTTTTCCTTGTTTATAGTAGAGTTCAGCCGAGATAAGCATAAATGATGCGCTTATTGAAAAATAAAAGTTATCGTGTTACTAATAGTGTACTTAATTATATCTTTATAAAATAATAATATGTAATCTTTATTTTATAGTTATGAGGGTAAAGTACGCGATTTTAATAATTTATTATTATATAATTGAAACGAATTAAAAGCAAACTATGTAAGGAAAAAAATACAGGCATTGCGTAACTTATGCTTGGACAGGTAAATAACTTTAGTGGTTTTTGAGTTGCTACCTAAAATTTTGAAATGATCCTACGTAACTCTAGAATAAGCATTTTATTAACCTATTTTAATTTTGTAAATACGTAACCCACATACTTTAATTTGATATTATATTCAATTGAAACATAACAAAAGATATAGTATCTAGTACAGGTACTTATGATAATAAATGTTATTTATATAAAGGATAGCAATATAAGTGTTTATTTTATTGCGAACTGGCGTTTTATCTATCGAACGTTGCGGAAATTGTGCGCCGAAAAATAGTCTATATAAGAAAAAAAAAATACATTACAAAATTAAAAATAAAAACTTACATAGCCGAACTTTGCCGTCATGTTTTGTCCCGTTGTATATTATATCGCACATACATCTAACTGAATTTTGCTTCACCTTCACTTTAGGTACAACTGAACAATTCACTTTATGTAATAAACACACACATTCAACGTTAGAAAAACACTTAAAATACCATATTTGCACGTCTTAAATACGTCTAACAATAGGCTTTGTGGAAAATCTCGGAAAAGCTGAGCGCTGAAAAACCACGTTTTCACATCACTTTCATAATAAGCGCGCGATTTTGACGCTTGGTTTTTTGTATTTTCGAACGTTTTGTTTTTTTTATTTCGTGCACGCGCTAGTGCATTTTCACGAGTGGAGTTTGCCGGATTGACATGCATACGGCGCGGCGGGCGGCCAGCGACTACAAGATAAAAACCTTACTTGATTATAAACTTATAAGCTAAACTTTTTGTGTGTGCGTGCGTGGTATGCGTTTCGTTTCGACCTTACAGAATTTTCACTAACGTAAATATTTTCACGCGAAAAACTACGTTTGAGTATTTTTCTTGTACTCGTATTTGATAAAAAAAAGTTTAGAATTTGCCTTTGTCTTTGGATTTTTTTTTATGAAGAAAGAAGCCTAAAGAAGCGATGCAGTCAATTTGTTGCTAAAACGAAATTTACGTTTAACCGACTTCCAAAATAGGAGGTTTTCTTCATACAGTTCCATGTCATTTTTTCTTACTTATTGAAATGGCACTGTTCAATAAGTTAAAAAAAAAAACATAAAATATGCTTTTTCTTTGATTGTTCATATATTTCGCTCTTTACAATTTTATCATTTTGTAAAACTATTATTCGTGCAGGAATTTAACAAAATTTTCGCTCGCATGAAAACCTTTTTACGTGACTATATTTCACTTTTTTAAACAGCAAACACATTAAATGCACCTGAGCATCGAGTGGTCATGCGCTTTATCAAAATGGGCCAATGCGTATTCTACACTTTTTATTTCGCCCGAGAAATCCTTTACTGCGATAACGACGTTTTGTTTTTAAATTGCTTTTTTCTGTCAAGCCAAGGTAAGTGAACTTTACCAGCCAGAGGTTAATTTATCGTTACAATTGTTTATTGTTTACGCCAACCTACACTTTGGAATAGAGCAAATACGACACAACCTCTTTAATTTTGTTCGCTATTTCGCCTTTGGTTTACATATTAAATGACGTATGTATGTATCTATGTTGATACTTATCTTTTATACCACTTTCGGACAGTTAAAGTTACCGCAAATTCAGTTGTTTTTATTAGTGTTAATGTTAATACGTATTCTTATAACATTAACTTTTTGTTTGTTTTCCGAAGGATACCTTGTGCCATTAGATTTCGTGCTAAGCTCGTAAAATCAACAAGCGTGACTTTGTAAAGTTAAGTTTTTGTTTCTGGCACCAATGATATTTGGATGAAAAAAAAAAATGAATACTGCTCACGCAGCGCAGTCCTTCGCTCTCCGTGACAGAATTTTTGACCTCAAAATGCATTCATGTTGTTCTTCAGCCCCCTATTGAGTTGACCTCAGTCCCTGGGACTTTTTTCATCCTCCTGAACTGAAAAAGTTGTGGAAGGATGTCATTACGTTACTTTCAAAAGAATGTGACGGACATACTAAAGACCATACCGGTTGAGGACTTCTAGCGCTGTAACCAACAGTGAGAGCATCGTCTCTCTTGGTGTGTAGTTACCCAAAGGAATTACTTTGAAGGCAATAATATTATTATTGAAAAATATTAAAAAACTTAAATAAATACAAAATCAGTCTCATTACTTTTCTGCCAGACTGTGCCACTGTACTTTTGTGCTATGTACTATGTACATTAACATGATATTTAAGCAAATCAGAGATATATTTGTTCCTAGTGTAAATTATAATTGAAATTAATTAAGGCGTAAGGAGTCAAGTGCTCTCGACTGGGCGCCCTCTTTAGCTGTATAAAGGAGGTATGTCTCATAGCGATACACTATCAAGCGCCGACGCCAAGTGATAAGGATAGCATAGCGTCTGAAAATAATCATCATCATCAGCTCTAACCCATATCATCATCATTTAACGGCTAATCCATAGCTGTTTAGATTCAAAACCTTGCGAGAAGTCCTCTTTCTCGAGAATATGCGAGATAGAGCCACGTTCACGTTTCTCGGGGCATCTCGATCGGTCTGTAGCAAAAATCCTACTAATATTATAAATCTAAAAGTTTGTGAGGATGTATGGATTTGATGGATGGATGTTTGTTACTCTCTCACGCAAAAACTACTGAACGGATTTTGATGGAAATTGGTATCTTAGTAGTGTAGGCTCTGGATTAAAACATAGGCTACTTTTTATTCCGAAAAAATACAGTGTTCCCGAGGGATACTGTATTTACGCGGGCGGGGCCGCGGGCAACAGCTAGTACATGCTATATTATGTTTTTTCACTTAAGCTGGGACTATATGATCCGGATAATACCTCTGCGCTAATACAATTCCTAGTTGTATTGTCAGATTTGACATTGAAATTTGACGTGTGTTCGATTTTCAGCTCTACTGCATTAGCGCAGAGTTCTATTTCAGTGCCCTGAATTTTCCCCGGCTTTACGGATTCCGGATCGTATAGTTCCAGCCTTCCGGCCCGGCAACGGTCTTCCGATGACCCTCACAAGTTACAATATTAAGTGAGTTGTGGGCTTTTTAAATACAGGTAGAGTTATATTATGCGCGTCATTCTGTCTATTTTTCTTTTACATTTGAGTCTTAATCGTTTATCTAATACCTACTTAAATAAAGTGGTCAGTAGAAATATTAAACTTTTTTGTTTTTCATCAAAAAAAAGGAGTGTCGCCAGTAAGTGCTAGTAACATGTAATTTAAACATACACCTACAAACATACAAATAACCTCAAAGTAGCCGACACAAACCTATTAGTACTGATTTGCATAAACCTTTTGAATTACAATAATAATCTGTATTGACACAGTAATAAATTATTATTTCAATCACGAAACTAAATAATGAGAGGTTTAAGAGAGCAAGTTCCTTCTTCCGGATTCGCTTCCGTGTTTAGCGACGATGATGGGGCTCTGCCTTGACCGCATGTGGCCTTTCCTTTATTTACTTTTACTGACAAGTGACACAGTCAATGTGACGGGGCCTTAACAGGAAATAACCAGTGTAACTTGAGCCCTTGTTGTTTTGACGCTCGCACAGGACTTGGTTATTATAAGCTGGAAATTATTTTGCTGTGGATACAATAAAAATGTTTAAGATGTTGCAATTAAAATATTATTGACTAGCTGTTGCCCGCGACTTCGTCCGCGTCAATTTCTGTTATTATGATCGCGATTAAGAAGTTTATAAAAGTATGTTGCGGACATTTTTTAAATCATTTAAACAGGAATATTTCTTTCATACATATTTTTTGCGTAACTTGAACTGTTTACGCAGCGCTCGCAATGGAAGCCCACAAATACTATATTACCCTTTGATTAATTATTACATAGATACGTTATATCCTTGCAAAACTGACAATATTTCTGTGCCACGACACACATTGACATGGGACGCGTGTCAATGTGTCAACGTCGCATAGTAACACAAAACACGCTATTACTCGCGGAGCACACTAACCAAAATTGGCCCGACTCGGGCCAATTCGAGTCTTCATTTTTACGCGTTTATAACATATCTACCTCTTTTTAATATTATATATCTATGATATTACCTCAAACATTATATACCTACTTGTATGAATACTATATACTTATATGAATAATTTTCCCCGTTTTTGCATCATTTTTCACTGATGCTTCGCTCCTAATCTTATATAGCTTAAATCCTTTCGACAAACGGACTATCCAACACAAAAATAATTGTTCAATTCGATCTAGTTCCGGAGATCAGCGCGTTCAAACAAACAACGGAAACCCTCAAATATGAATAATTTTCCCGTTTTTTCCACATTTTCCCCTGATTCTTCGCTCCTATTGGTCCCAGCGTGATGTTATATAGCCTAAAATTCTAAAGCCTTCCTCGATAAATGGACTATCCAACACAAAAAGATTTTTTCAATTCGAACGAGTAGTTCCTGAGATTAGCGCGTTCAAACAAACAAACGTACTTTTCAGCTTTATAATATACTAGCTTTTGCCCGCGACTTCGTCCGCGTGGAACAATACTTTGGGATATCGCTGAAATTTACCCGCGACTTTATTTATGACTAACGAAAGCAGAATCCTATTTTTTTAAACGGAACCCTAAAATAAACGTAGCCTATGTTAGACCCTATAACATCAGCTATCTGCTAGTGAAAGTCCCGTGAAAATCGGTCCAGCCGTTTCAGAGATTAGTCGGAACAAACAGACAGACAGACCGACTGACAGACAGACCGACTGACAGACAGACAGACGGACAGACAAAAATTAAAAAAAAATGTATTTTATTGTAAGTACCGAATATACTTTCAGATTCATTATGTAAAAAGCTGTTAATTGAAGTTACAAACAGACACTTAAATTGTATTTAACTGTATAGATGTATAGATATTATAATGTATTATATTTTAAGATATTATCAATTTGATGTTTATAAAATAACTAAACTATTTAACTAAACTAAACTAAACTAAACTAAACATTAACCCGCAGCGCACCCCGCCTTGGTGACGCCCACTTCGCAACGGGCCGTGCAGCAGAAATCGTAATATTTTAATTTCGCCATAACTTCAAAACCAAACGTCCAATTTTAATCATTCAAAGACCAAATATTATCTACATAAACTGTACTTAGTGATGAAATAATTTATTTTGATAAGGAATAATAACATGAGTAAAATAAACGCGTTTAAATGTAGTCCAGAAAAAATTTAAGATTTCTAAATAAAAAAATGGTTGTTGTGCCTCACTCGACATAGATAGGTATAGTGTGTCGCGGACTTTTTTGTAGATATTTATAAGATCTACAATTAATTAGAACATTTTATGGTTCTATCTTTTATAGTTTAGGCAGCGTACGCAAAATAAGTAACTTTTCTGGTTGATTTTTTAACACCTTGTGTCCGAAAAACCCAAATATCTTACGGAACCCTATTTTTTTCCAAAATAAAATTTAGCCTATGTTACTCGTGGATAATGTAGCTTTCGAATGGTGAAAGAATTTTTGAAATCGGTCCAGTACTTTTTGAGCCTATTCATTACAAACAAACAAACAAACAAACAAACAAACAAACAAACATACAAACAAAGTTTTCCTCTTTATAATATTAGTGTAGATTAGTATAGACTATAGATAATGTTTAGAATGGTACAGTCGTAATCATATTACCCATAACATTACATTATAACTATAATCGACAATTAAATACAACATTATTTCCAAAGGGGTATAATATGGTATTTAGAAGGAAATCTTAAAACAATTTTCAGTGCCCTTCTGAATTGTTTCACGCTATCAAACAATTATGTTGTTTCTTGACCTTATTTTTTTTGTACATTATTAAATTAATACGGTTGTCGAGGTTATTGTACTGACATTTTACTAATATTTTAACTCAAATTTACTAACTAACCCCTTTTTAACTCTCGACGCAAGAAAAAGGCTTTCATAACTTCTGAGTCTGTAGCATCATAGGCTCTTCTAAACGAATAGACAAATGTTGACTGATGAAATCAATTTAATCTAAGGTAGTTGATGCGCTTTTCTTTAGTTTAAATCTAATGTTATAGGAAAGGCTATATGTTGAAGACTATTATAGTAATAAATAATAATAATAATCATATCTATGGACGCTTCACACCACGTCAATCTGGATTCTGGTCCCGTAGTAAGTTCTTGAAGAACTTGTGTTACGGGTACCAGACAACGAAAATATAATTTAATATATTTATATTATACACAGAATATTTAAAACACATCCATGACCCAGGAAGAAACCCTTTTATTCCTTCGGCGGGATTCGAACCTGCGACCCTCGGAATTAGTACCAACGCGTCCAATCACTGAGCCACAGAGGTCGTCAGTATTATAAAGATAATTATAAATTGTTCTTTCTAAAATAAATATTAGAAAGAACAAGAGAATACTTCTAAAATTTTTATTATTTAGCCCAAGCAGGAACAATTGACAACTACGTATTCGTAACGTTATCGAATGTCAATTGTATAGGGCTATAAGGCGCTGTCATCATTTCTCTTTCGATAACATTACGAATCATTGTCAATTATTCGTGCCTCCTATACTGTTTCTTATTAATATTAAAGAAAACATGAATGCACAGACGAAACGAAACCACAGGCTTAAACTAGTTCACACTAATCCCCGTTTGAGTCATAGAGGAAAATGATCTTATTGTATAATTAATTGATATAAATTGTGCCCATTATCAATAAGCATAATACCTACTATTCTGTGTATTTGAAGTCATTATGGTTTTTATAAAAGTGATGTCACTGAGGTTGACGAAATACCTTATCGTATAAATCTCTGTACATTTAAACACTGGTTAAACCACAGTTTGAGTCGTTATTTTAAAAACATCGCACCGCATCACGTCTATGTGTAATTTGACGCTTAATCACACAAAAAAATGCATTGCAAAATATCGTATAATCAGCCATTAAAACGCTATTTATAGAAAAAAACTTCTGAAAGCGTGCATTTACATGAAATAGATTTTCATGATATAGATTTGAATTACGTATTTTCTTATGCTCATAATTTGGTTTTAAGAGTTTTATTGTATTTAAAGTAAACTGATGGACATTTTCGTGGCTCTTACGGATATTCAATATATTTTTAGATGGAATTCATACTGCATTAAAATATTATACTTTAACTTTTTTATGTATTAACTTTATTGATTCCAGAACACTTCAATTTTTAAATGGCTTTTAATCATCAACGAAGGCCGTTCAAAAGTTGGTGAGCATCGGCTTAAGTTTCTATTAATTTTTTCTATGAAGAGAAAAAATGTACTCATACAAATCTATGACCTCTGTACATCTTATGTGTACATTGTGAGATAAATATTGTTACAGAATGGATTTTGTGCATAAATTTACATTAATGTGTATTTGTTAGTCTGTCTGTCTCCGTTTGAAGGTCTCCTGATTGTAAGGTTCAACGGACATTGGCCCAATACACGTTCCTAGTTCCTTCCACTACAACAGCTGTGGGCTATAAAGGAGTTGAAAGATCGACATAGCCATTTAGCCACATACAAAATATATATAACTAGCTTTTGCCCGCGGCTCCGCCAGCGTAAATACAGTTTCCCACGGGAACAGTTTAATTTTACGGGATATAAAGTAGCCTATGTGTTATTCCAGAGCTTAAACTATTACCGTACCAAATTTCATCAAAATCCACTCAGTAGTTTTTGCGTGAAAGATTAACAAACATCCATCCATCCGTACATCCATCCGTCCTCACAAACTTTCACGTTTACAATAGTAGTAGAATATATCTGGTTTTTACCCAATCACCGAAGAAGGGAGATTTATATTTTTCCAGCATATGTATAATGTATAATATGTAAGGTCTAAGGAAGCTTGAAGGTTTCGTTTAGATTATAAGCTATCCCAAATGGCTATTCCTCTGCTCATATGCCAGACTTATACCAAAAAATATAACACAATATGTATTTTTTTACAAACAAGAACATCCATTTCCAATAACTCATACTCTGGAACTTGCAAGCTTTCTGTTTGACAAAAATATTATTTTCGTCCGATGTCCGATGCTCCAATTTATTACATTGATGTACGATGAAAACATCAATAAATAATGGATGTGACAATGTTTTTGGATTATCTAAGTGCTAAAACTAGATACATTAGTAAATCAGGCGTGTGTATGTTTGTACGAACAATTACGCGAGGCGCCAGTCGACAAACACGAACATATATACAGTGTATAGTGTTGTATAGTTACATAGTAATGTTGTGTTGTTTCAATATCAACTGGACTTGAGACCCTTAGTTTGAAGGTTATTAAAAAAATGGTGAAGTAAAAAAACTATTTTAAAAGCAACAAAAGCTTACGGCCAATAATATTTTTTTGGTGTCTATTTATATGTAAAACAGTTATATTAGGATCTGAGAAACAATAGTTGTATATGTAATTATATATTATATAAAAGTTGTGGTACATAGTACAATTTTCAACGAGACGCGGCTAGAATAGATTAAAGCAGTGTTTTTCAATCTTTTTCATGACACGACCCCTTTACTATGAAGAATTATTTCGCGACCCCCCAAATTGCTTTTTTCATGATATACATTTTATTTTGTGACAAATATTCAATCCAACATATTTATTCATTTTCATAATTAGGGTTCGAATAAATACATCATTAAGTACGTAAAACACGTTTTTTATTTTTTGTTAATTTGATACAAATGTTTAAGATGGAGAAGATCTCTGCATAGTAAACAACAGCTACAACAGCTACATAGTAAGCTTTCGGTTTAATTTCACTACTACAAGCATACGATTACGATATGATACGATAGTCTACGATTGTGTGGAAAAATCACGTTTTCCATACAATCGTAGACAAACCGTAATTAAAACCGCACAAAAATAGGGGATCGGGCAACATCTGAAATATTTAGTTTCATTAATATAATATTCAGAAATATTGAGGCTATTACTACTTGGTAAATGTAAAAAAAAATATTATTTTATGTGTAGTTTACTAATTACTTAAATACATTTAAAAAGTACAAAAAAAATTTTTTTTTTGCTAAATTGGTAAACGAAACCAACATCATTACTTTACTTACATCATATACAAAAAACATTCATTATGGTAAGTATGAACTTAAACGCACAAATATCGGAGATATTTACAAATATATTCCTGCGGCCCTACAAGTGACGTCATTTGTAGGTTAAGTTTAGTATGGAGCGTTTTTACGAGACTCGCGAAATTTTGTATACAAATCGCTGTACCTTTGAAAATATTGACTTTTGATATACGGTTTCTTCTGAGAAACTACTCATATTTAAGAGTACTATTCATTTATGCAATAAAAAAAAATAGTCCGCTTGCCTATTGTGGCCCGTTGAAGGGGACGTAAAAATTTTCAAATTTGGATCGTTCTATGAAATCTGTTTCTCTGTACGTAAGTATATATTTTCTACTCTATGTTGCAAGCCCGCTACCAGCCGTATTCGGTAGCGCCATGTAGAAAATCTGAATATTTTAGTTGCCACACTCCACGGCGATTTTTACATTACGAGTTCTAAGAAACTTTATTCTGTGTACGTTTCCATTCCTAAAATGTGAATTCACCTTGCTTAGTTAAAGTTAGTCGTTAAAACAAATAAGCTCTAAACGCATTAAGTATGATTTTTAGTTAATTACAGATCGGGATAAGGTATGATCTGGATATTTTTAATTTGGATTGATAATATATTTTATATTCACATGCAAACCTACTTAGTACTTCATTAATAAAATACATCATCCTTTTTTGTAGTAGTAATAAATTCACGGATTTACGCGTGTGACAAACATTTTCAACCCACCCGCATAATTCATGAAAAAGTCCTAATTCTCGCAAATGCGTCCATTCTATATTTAGCCGCGCTGGCGTCTAGACGCCTGGGACAAACAGCGCCGTGACAATAACACTATTATTCTATTCTAGTATTCCGATTTACTGTTATGAGAATGTGCGAAGTTTGGTAGTTTTGATAACCAACAGCGACTTCTATTTGTGTGTGTTATGAATGGGTGTGGAAAATTCTGAAACTACACGTTTAGAACTTTCTGTAGGCTTACAGTCTTTCTTAATCTATCTTGACTATCTTTTAACGTAGTTTATAATATATGTTGTATTAGTCGGATGTGTTACACTAAAATAGTTAATTTACGATTATATTATATAGTAAATACTTATTTAGTACACATGGTGATATCTTTAAAAGAAGCCCAACTTCTGAAGAACTCGTAAGAGGTGCTTATTATAATTAATATCATAATACAGTAAATCTAGATATGGTAATCAAGACATGCATATCTTTGGTAATGCTTATCTCTTATCGATAATTTAACAAAAAGACAAGGCGCCAATATATAGATAAGTGCGAAAATGCATGCAAAATGGACAATGAATGAACCATTATCTCTTTATGTACACATTTTTCCTAGAAACTTTTGCTCTTCGATTTCTGCGCATTTAAAACCAATCGTTAGTACTCTTTCTCCGTTCCTAGTTTACCTCTTTGATCCTAGTTTATCATTTTGATCTTAGTTTCATTTAATTGCGGGAAAGGGGCATCCTTTCCCTTTCCTTCTTTTAGGCCAATAAGTATAATAGTTTAGAGCAGTGTGTTCACTAGTAACGATTGTCCTTATATAAGAGTTATTTAGAGAATACTCACTTTTCTTACCGAATTAAAGGAAAATTGGAAGCAGAGTTACGTTACAAGGGTAGTGAATGTCATGTCATGCCTTGAATGTATTTCAATTGAACTAATCGTAAGTAACTTCTGGTCATACTTTCTCATGTTCTTATCTATAGTGTTGCGGTCTATAAAAATAAAATATAATAATTTCGTCACTCGCGTGTCATATGGTTAACCAATGGGTTCGTCGAACTTGGTGCTCTAATTCGTTTAAGGATTTGATTGCGTCTATCACTGTTTCTATTCTATTATTAATTTTGATTGAGCTGTTATTGTGTAGTGACGAAAACTGATCAGTTAAAAAATTAAGTAACTTCCTAATTGTCAAGCAGTGAGCGTGCTATAAATGAATTATAGCTAAGAACACTTTCGATCTTGTCAACTTCCTACTAATATTATAAATGTGAAAGTTTATGAAGATATATTGTGCAGTAAAATATATTGATGGTTGGATGGATGGATGTTTGTTACTCTTTCACGCAAAAACTGCTCAACGGATTTTGATGAAATTTTGTATCTTAGTAGTTTAGGCTCTGGATTAAATTATAGGCTACTTTTTATTACGAAAAAATACAGTATTCCCGAGGGATACTAGTCTAAAACTAAATCGGTTCATTAGTTTTGGAGTTACGATACCTCAGAGAGGCAGACAGACACGTCAAACACTCCCTATTTTCGTCACACCTTTAACAGGACACATTATGGTGTACATTTCTATTATTAATGTTACATATTATTTTAACGTCTGTCAACGCTTTCACACCACGTCAAATCTGGTCCCGTGGTAAGTTCTGGTTATTTTTGCAAAGCGATGTGGTGCGAAAAACTCTTCAAATAACACGGTTGAATAGCGGAAATGATAAACACCTACGTTTTAGATAACTAGATTAAAACTTTCCCACTTGGTACCAAATTACGCTTGACTCCGATAATCCTAATAGCATCCTAGGGTTGTCACTTTTTGGAAATTATTCCTTAGTGGCATATATCAATCAATTACTTGAAATCAAATTAAAAAGCTTTCCTATTTAGGTATTTTTATAAATTTCTATCAATTTAGCTAGCACTAGTTTTTTATAGTTTATACAATCAAATATTAGGCAGAGTGACAAGAACTGCGTGTGACGCAAGAGCCTCATAAAGACGGGTTGCTGCCTGTTCATCCCCCAAGTTTCGGAACCTGGACCAAAAATCGGGGTTTCGACCCCAAAATAGCTGCCCACTGATCACCCGATAGGCGGCTAGATACTGGAATAATCTTTGGATTATTCCAGTATAAAAGTATATTAAAACTAAGTAGTCTATTTATAATAATCATAATAATAATAATAATTATTATTATCTATACATTGAATCCAGGTTGCGAATGTCCTTCGGAATCATCTTTTTTTATGGAAATGACGGATGATGTTTGGAAAACGACGATTCCCGAAGATATTAAGAACATAGTTGTACTGTATAATGATGGTCATCATATTGGGCGCTTTTACCCGCAAAAAAAAAATGGCGACCACAAACCAAAATATTATTAAATTGTAAATTTTCATTCACATTTCATTTCCCGTAATTTTTTTATTCGAATCCATAGAGAAGTGCCGATAATCGATAAATTCTTAATCATTTATATTCTAGTCTATACTAATAATATAATAAAGAGGAAAAGTTTGTTTGTTTGTTTGCTTTGAATAGGCTCCGAAACTACTGGACCGATTTTGATGAAATTTGGTACAGATGTAGAGTAGACCACGGGGAAGGAGATAGGCTACTTTTTATCGCGGATAATGTACCTACGGTTTCTGCGAAATTTACTTTTGCACGCACGAAGTCGCGGGCAACTTCTAGTATTTTATATATCACAGTATGTACATCTGTAGATGACCTATGCCTAAGTATTCCAGAATCCACATGTAATTACGCTTTTGCATAGAATAAACTGTTAATAATATTAATCGGAAATCAGACAAGGATGAAGATGGATATAGTAATAGTAACTGATTATGTGTATAATTGATTGATTTTATATTTATTGTACTGTACTACTCGTAATATAAGTACCTAGGTATTGTATACAGATGCAAAAGTAAAAAAAAATATTCTTATTCATCTAATAAAATTATTCTAATAATTTATAATTATACCGAAAATTTATAAAAATTATGTAAGCAGTTCATAAAAATACAAAAATCACATAATTACATGGTATATTATTATCGCCTGCAGGATTATTTGATTAACTAAAAATCACATTTTTAATAAGAATCAAACGATAATTCAGTAACAAAGAAAGTATTGAAACGCGTTATCAAAAGTTAAAATTACTCACGCCTATTGCTCACAGTTCTAGTTACTGTTAAGTAACTTACCTTCTATGAGTAAGTCGAGGAAAAGGTCGGATAATTTCCTAAGATTGGAAATATCCTACTAATATATTAAATGTGAAAGTTTGTGAGGATGTATGGATGGATGGTTACTCTTTCACGGAAAACTACTGAACGGATTTTGATGAAATTTGGTATCTTAGTATTTTAGGTTCTGGATTAAAACATAGTCTACTTTTTATCCCGAAAAAATATAGTGTTCTCGAGGGATACGCAGGCGGAGCCGCGGGCAATAGCTAGTCGATAATAAAATCAATCGTAACTTTTTCAGTGACAAATGAGCTTCAGACAAAAACTTTATTATGTACCATCATTCAATAGACTTACACGAATAACAGCTTACAGCTATATTGTATGCGTGGCCAGTATGTGAGGTGTGCGCGAGGCTAGAGGTATGCGGGGGTAGTGCGCGGCGAGCGAGACTTGAGTTTTTTCAAGCCAGGACTTTCGTTCACAGGGCTGGTCACTGGACGTTTAGTACATTGACATAATTTACAATTCAATTCTAATATATAATATTTATGATAGATTTGTCTGACGCGACGTTTGAAATTATTTCGGTGTAATATTAGCTAAGCCACAGTTATGCTTGAGTTTTGTTTATGCCAACATGGTTGATATTCACCGGTACTCGAGCTGTAATTTGTAAAGAGTGTCGCCCCTGTTCTTTAGGTGAATTATAAATAAAACAGTATATCTTAATAGTCTAACTACCTAAGAAAATATCAAAAAAATCTAAAGTAAACAAAATATACCTATTATTCTGTAGTTAACTAGTGGGGTACTATTTAAAATGCTTACTATGCAACATAGCGTTTTGTTCCACAACGTAAAGACACGCAATAAATACGCAACGTTCAACAGTTCTTTTTGTTCGGAGCCCACCAAGAACATTCCAGAACATAGTGAAAAAGTAACGACGTTTCGCGCTAAAATGTACATACAATTTACATACGGTTTATGAGTTGGAATTTCGCGCTCAACTCAAACTTAAGTTAATTAATGCAGGGGCACGGAGCGACGTTTGGCCATAAGCATACGTACAATTTGTTTTTATAATTGTTGTGCAAATAACATTATGTAATCGTAATAGTACAGTCACTAACGGCCGAATACTGGGACGGTAACCAAAATTAAGAGTTTTACTATTATCATGCTGTCGCTATCTCTGCTAGGCGAAATGACAAGGACAGCATGTGACTTGAGCGTCACTTAATTTAACTATCGTTACAGTATTCGGCCTTATAAGTAAGGAAATAAAAAAATATCACAATATTTTGATTAGAACACCAATTCTCGTATTTACCTTTCTTTTACTTGCAATTAATTATAAATATGTCATATAGCAGATTTTTGGAGTTTGGATTGCCAATCAAAACGTGTTAAGCGTTGGTTTGACGTTTTGCTGTTTACCATATCTGCATCGAAACTGTATTATTGTAAGATTTAATTAGCACAATCAACCTATACAGCAATGGCGAAAGCTGGTTAGAATCCATAGGGAAGCCCTAGCCTGTATACCTATAGGTAGGGATTTGCATAAGGAACTTCAAAAGGTAAGTGAAGCTGATAGGAATGGAGTTATAGCAACCCTACGCCACTGCTA
The DNA here is from genome assembly GCA_905404095.1 of Glaucopsyche alexis. Taxonomy (NCBI): domain Eukaryota; kingdom Metazoa; phylum Arthropoda; class Insecta; order Lepidoptera; family Lycaenidae; genus Glaucopsyche; species Glaucopsyche alexis. The sequence goes on from FR990059.1 coordinate 15,387,990, forward strand.
TACACCTTAAGCAGATTGAACCAGATGTTCAGTACGCATAAGGACTGCGAAAGCACGGCCTATCGATCCTTATTACTTATTAGTATAAAGAAGTTTTAGCAAGAGCTGCCAGAAAAGTTACCACAGGAATGAGATGTAAGTTGATTTGGAGGTAACTCTTATTAGATCTATCAGAATAACTTGTTATATAGAGATGGTCTAATTGAAGGTACACCGTACCTTATTTCAGGAGACAAACCGAAGAATTGCTAAAAATATTAGCTTTAGAATAAGATAAATATTAAATACCTAATGTTACTTGGTTAAGATAAGTTTTTGTTTTAATGTCTTAAGATTATGTTTTTGGGTTTTCTTTAAATAAATAGGTATGGAATATTAAAGCAAGTCATCAAAACAAAAGCGGCAAAAACTAAAGGAGCAAATGATACAAGGCAACATTTTAAACGTTAGCACGGGTATTTTATGTCATACGTAATTTTATAGCTACGTTATTTTATTGATTTATTGATAATAACAACTTTGTTATCTGAGATTAAATTCTTTATTAGCCATTAAAGCTACCTTGCTGGTTTACTTTGCTACTAAATATTCACTTTCAATGTCCCGGTAGGTGCAGAATGAAGGAATGCGATTAAGATGAGCAATCTCACACTTGACACGTCTTACTAGATAAAATAATACGGCTAATAAATAAACCCGACAGACGACCTGTACCCTTCATAGCGGTACTATTTTATTTAGTTTTAATACGCAAATATGAATTTAATTTTAGGTTAAAGGAAATTAATCCAAAGAAAAATAATTAAGCTTAAATTATCGTGTGTACCATTATTATATCTATACTTTTCTCGTCGACTGTACCTTTCCAAATTCGTGCATTTTGTTTATACGTAGACATTGAGATAGTAGTGTCTGTACCGTTACTCCTCTTGGTTTTTGTACACAAACTTTTTAGGACGTAGGCGTATACAAATGACACGCACTAAATGCATAAAATTCTTGTTGAAATATTAACCTCTACTTAAAGTTCGACTCGTGTAAGAAAAACCTTTCTTCTTCTACCTTCAGATAAAAATAATAGTTTCATTTTTTTAGTTTAGAACTACTATATCTACTTTACCAGGATCCTCATAGACATCCTTTTTATCATCATCAGCGTCATTATTATCATTACCGATATCATTATTGCTTTTCCTGCCGCCTGAGTTTGCTATTTAAAACGATCGATGTCATAGAGTATTTGTACACAGATTAAAGAAAGCTAGGACGAGATAAATATGTTGTATATATTTTACTCTGTGAATTGTATTGTGATATTATTTATTTATTTATGTTATCTTTCTTGCTCTACTTAAAATCTAAAATATTATATTTATATGTAAAGTTAGAAATTGGAACAGAGCACACGTTTTCCATTCTGTCTTGAGGTCAACATACATTTTGTATGGTAATCGTCAACTTTATCCGTATTTCCCCATCTGACAAGAAAAATAAACTTCTCACGATTCCTATATACTTACTAGATTACACTAGGTTAGATATTGTGTAACAAAAGGCGGTATCAAGGTTCCTAGGAACTCACATAAGATGGCACGCGCGACCACACGCCAGAACGATTAGTTCGAGGCTCTGACCACGACCACAACATGCCACTTGCGTTGTGATCGACATGCGTGGGCGGGATAAGGCTGTATACTAGAAGGACCTGGGCTTTTGTATTTAAAATTCTAGAAAGTTCTAAAATCACCGGTTAAAGTTCTAGCGTTTTTCTACCGAATTGTATATGTCATCATCATCAATGCATATGGTAAAATCGTAACAGATCGCTGTCTGTACCTACATGATAGTTGTGGGTACATGAAGATGTATAAGAAAAACTATCACAGGTGGGCTTTGTGAACGAAATAGAAGCGAAAACAATGACCGTATAATTTTTCTGTACGTTTGTACGCGGTAATCTCAAAAACTACTTATTGGATTTTGAGGAAATTTGGTATGGTAGTTGTTTAGGCCCTGAAAATCTGAATTAACACATTAAACTACTTCTTATCGCGAAAAAAATTACGGTTCTTTTTGCGCACGTATGAAGTCGCAGGATACTCTGGCATAACATAGTACTCGTAAAGTAAGTAAAGTAATATTCAAAATATACCTACAATAAATTTTATTTGAATTTTTGTGTCGCAAATTTTATTTGTCAACTTGACCAATAGGGAGTTTGTTAGTTCTTAGGGGGATTATTATAAAACAACACTTTGAAAATTTGCTTAAAAATAATTTCCAAAAACTAAAATGCTAAACCATAAATATTATAAATATTGGTCACAAATATTGGTGGCAAAAAGTAGACACAAAAAACAAATGTTTAATAGACTTCTTATTAATCATAATTAATAACCTACCTGGTACAATAATATGACATTGGCCTAATAATAATGCAACCGCGATTAGTTCGGAGTATTATGTACACGTAATTACTTACGTATCACTTGGTACAGACTTCACATCAGAAGGTTAAAGGGTGAGTAAATAATACTTCATTAATTCTACGTAAACCTTAAGTAAAGTATTGAATTATGGATAATCCAAGATAAGGAAGATAACTTTGTAAACGAACCAATGGATCTTAAATTAATAAATTCTTGCAGAACTGGTGCAAAAAAAAAACATTGCAACCAATGAATCGTTGCAAATACTGATTGAAATTTTGGCCTTAATTTCTAGCTTTTGCAAAAGCTCTGACTTAAAAAATTATATCTGATCAGCCTTGACTCTTACTTCGTATATTCTTTATATCTAGTATATCTACACTAATACAGTTTATTCTACTCTTTCTCTTTCTTCGTCCATTCATATAACGTCTAGATAGTATCTACACTATTACAGTTTATTCCACTAATTTTCTTTCCAACTTGATAATTTGGATTGGACTTGTGTATTCCACCTTGTTAATTTGGATGATATCACCTATCCGGTATGCCCGCCAGTGATTGCACAACACGTCACGTAATCTCGATAACATCAGTTTTGACAATTCTATTACCAGCATTTAAATTGCTATAACTGACCTAAAATTAGCAGGAAAGATCGGCGTGGATAAATATTTAAATGAGCGAAGTCGAGTGAATGAACTAGACGATTTCAATGAATCCGAACGTCCTTATTTTACAATGATCCTTCAGATGCAGCGGGGACGTCCCACACGTACACTTGAAATACTTAACCTTCGTGGCGGTGCCTTCCTCGTACAATAAAATTAGAATCTATAAAGACGATGACGGAAACCTCATTAAGGCACTAAACAGAAGGAAACACTTAATTGTCGCCGACATAAATGTTTGCGCTGTCATAAAACTATGTTATGCACATGACATAGCTTTTTCTGATTTAATTTGTAAGGAAAACATCGATGCTCGCTCAGGCTTTATAATCCATTCCACAATATTTGTTAATCATTATGTTCTATTTGTACAAGTAGAATGTGCTCTCCGCGACGAGTGACAAAAAATGGAGTGAGCATGTCTATATTAGCAAACATTCCTATAGGATCTTAGCATCTAGATCTTTCAGCCTACTACTATTATAAATGTGAAAGTTTATGAGTATGAGATTTATGATGATGTTTGGTTATTTTTTCACGCAAAAGCTACTCAATGGATTTCCATGAAATTTGGTAGATATGTTTGTAGCATTAGATTAACACATATTATGCTACTTTTGATCCCGGAAAAGTACAGTGGTCCTCGTGGGATACTTTTTCTAAATAAAATTGTTACAAACATCCTTTGAATATTTATTTCTATCGAGCTGTAACGATCACTAACTTCGTGAGAATATGAAAAGCCTAAATACCTACTATTTACCTACCACAAATTAGGTAGATACCTAAGTATATAGTTTACTAAAACAATGAAATGCACATTGTCATATTTATTCATTCTTAGAGTTTACTCTACCTAATCTAATTAAATACGTATTATAGCTCAAATAACGACAATTTAAAGGCTTAATTCAGCCAGTCAACAAAATGTTTAATTTCGGAAACAAACACAGACACACTTAAAATATTTGTAAACACTTGTTAAATGAATGAATCAAATACTCAGACACGCCAAACAAAACGTTAGATATTTCACAGGTAATTGATATATTGTCGTAACTTTGTCTCTGTAAACTTTACAATTTACACCACTAAATTTTACAGGCCGAGGAGTAGATTTTATCACTTGTAATGGTAGCCTAGGCGATGCGAAGAGAAATGGCTGTTTCAATCATTTCGCACTAGACTAAGTGTCACCTCACATCGAGACTGACGCATTTTTTTAAGATTGTGATTCAAAATTGACATATTTACTACACAAGGAGATGTACGTTTCGTTGCAAGAACGGCGGCACGCTGCGTAGAGCGGTGCAGCTCGGAACTCCATCTCTTCGATGGACAATGCTCTAAGAACTCTTCCATTGAAATATGTATACTTCCTGTGTAGTCAATAAAGTTATATTTTGAATCGCTATCTTAAAAACGCCGCGTCACGTCTCGGTGTGAGCTAACGCTTACACTCAAGCATGTTCTACGTACTTTAAGAGATTTGCTGTTTATAATCGATAGATATTGTCCACGAGCTCCGTTGCTTAGTAAGTAGACCATTCGATTCGCACTCGAGAGAGCGCAGGTTCGAATGCCGAGTTGTGGCGTGTACTAATAAGACTTTTTCAAATCTCAGGTAATGATACGGACGCTCTAACGGTGCAGGAAAACATCGTGAGGAAACACGCACATGGTTGGCCCCAGACGTATTGACCAGTCATTCCTGTGGACTAGGCTATGTTGTGAGAATATGTGCTTGGGTAACCATACGACATTCCCAGGCACTACAGTATTTCAAGAGTGATTACTTCGCTTAGAGAATCGTGTATAAATCATCCACGGATAAATACATCTAAGTTTTTGTTGTCCACAAGCCTTCGCGTGAGCAAAAGGAATATCTCTACCCTTCCCCGTGGCCTACTCTATTTCTGCATCGAATTTTATAAAAATTGGTCCAGTAGTTTCAGCGCCTATTCGAACAAACAAATATTCACTTTTATAATATTAGCGTAGATGAGAAACTGAGAGATCGTGACTGGTTCTGGTAAAAACCAAAATAGTGCAAATATTTTTATTAGTAATATGTTGCTGTCTAAGTCTATCAAGTGAATTTCCCAACGTATCAAACAAAAACAGCAACATTGAATATCTTATCCGTTGTATAAATATTTTTCAGTAAGGGAGATAGTATAACAAGTAAAAGTAATGCCGACGATATTGATGATGATGGCTTTATAACATCTAAACAATAATGTCAACAGATTTTCAGTGGCTTCGGATCAATTGGATTAATTCGGTGACCCCAACCTCGTTTGATGTTCCAGATACTTATCACGCGGCCAGTAAAGCCAGTGCTTTGCAAAGCCCGAATACATCGCGAGTTACTATGAAACAACACTATAATAATACGAAAGTAGCAATGTTAGGTAATGACATTGCCGTATGCAATCGTATGCAGAATTATATGAAAAAAATATAGTAACTGAATATGTAGCTACGAAACGTGAATTACAATTATAATATTACTAACTATTGCCTGCGGCTCCGCCCGCATAAAAACTTACTGTATTTTTTCGGGATAAAAGTGTAGCCTATGTATGTTTTAATCCAGAGCCCAAACTACTACCATACCAAATTTCATCGAAATCCGTTCGGTAGTTTTTGCGTGAATGAGTAACAAACATCCATCTATCCATCCATCCTCACAAACTTTCACATTTATAATATTAGAATTAAAATTTATATTATAAGAAACTTCAAAGTACAAAGGATTTTAATCGAATTACAAAGAATAACATAGTAAGGCTTAACTATACCTAATGCCACATAGTATTGACATTGAATAAACTCTACGCACTTGGGAATTTGCTACTGCTAGTGATATAACTTCTAGTAACAAATAGTAGAATAACACATTTACTATCGAGAATCCTAAAACTAATTACTAATACGATGATCAATAAAATTCCTAAGATACAATTTATATCAAGTTGATGTTAGCAGAACTATAGCTTAGTTAATCTCGCGGAGTTTTCGCATGCAGTAAAACAAGATTCGGTATATTATTATGATGGCTGACGTCATATATTTTGGTGTAATCATTTAATTGTATTTGCTTATTCATAAGAATGGAATCTTAATAATTCGACACGACACGATTCTTACTTCTAAATATATAAAAGGCAAACCTGACTGACTCATCTATCAACGCACAGCTGAAACTACTGAACGGATTTTGCTGAAATTTGGCAAACAGATAGTTGTAATGACGTAGGTATCCGCTAAGAAAGGATTTTTGAAAATTCGCCCGGAAAAAAGTGGGTGAACAAGGGGTTAAATTTTTTTATGGAAACCAAACTCTACGCCGACGAATTCGCGGGCAAAAGCTAGTTCTATATAAAACGGATAGGTAGATCATCCATAGAAATAAATAAGACATAACATGTTAAATTTATCGATTTATCACTTTCAGTTAATAAATATATTTTAAGTTCGGTAAAATACTATTATCTTTATGCTTTAATCTATACTAATATTATAAAGAGGAACGGTTTGTTTGCTTGTATGTTTGTTTGTTTGTATTGAATAGGCTCCGAAACTACTGGACTGACGTTGATGAAATTTGGCACAGACATAGAGTAGGTCAACGAGGAAGGACATAGGTTACTCTTTATCGCGGAAATTGTACTGCGCGCACGATGTCTCGAGTAACATCTAGTTATTTCTATTGATGATTTACCTATCCGTATAGTATATTTTCTTGCTTCTACATAGAACGGATAGGTAGATCATCCTACCTATCCGTTTTATGTAGAAGTAAGAATCATAACATATTTCATAGTTTAATTAAGTTCATACCATAAAGATCTTACAATATTAATAACTAGATGTTCGTGGTTTCAAAAGGAAATCTCGAGGGATGTACGGTACATGTACGGTGTTTTGCCGAAATAAAAAGTAGCATACGTCCTATCCCTTGGTCTACTCCATACCTGTCTTTAATCAAAATCGGTCTGGTAATTTTGGGGCCTATTCAATGCAATCAAAAAAAAAAATTAATAATAATGCATTAATATATTGTTTATTTTTAACGAATTGCAATATTGAGATTCTGCATCTATTTATAATTGAATGTCTTCATTTTATGCAATATGCATTTATATATCCTCCTCCGTGAAGATTCTTGTTTACATTTAATATCCAAACACTTATAAACTAACTATACTACTAACTTTGTATGTATCTATTTAAATATCATTTTATTACATAACTAACTGTCCCGACACACGTTGTTCTATCTTAAATATGAACTGGAATTAATAAATAACTACGCCTACTTACGATGCAAACTACGACCTAGTTCTTACAATACCTACTTCTACAATCTACACCTTTTCCAATATTTCTCACCGTTTAAACCTTCCCTGAACTTCCACATATTTCAAGACCAAAATAAGTCAAATCGGTCCAGCCGTTCTCGAGTTTTGAATCCCTAGGGAACGGGATAAAAAGTAGCCAATGTCCTTCCCCGTGGTCTACTCTATATCTCTGCCAAATTTCATCAAAATCGGTCCAGTAGCGGAGCCTATTCAATGCAAATAAAAAAACTTTTCCTCTTTATAATATAAAGTATATAGATACAATATCAAATATTTAAATATAAATCTCCTTTTAATTAGAGAATTAAATACGTTTTCAAAAGTCTAAATTACATTCATAGATGAGAAAGTATGTGATTATTTTAAATGTAGGTACCTATGACCACACTTATTAAACGTATACTCCCCACAGAGCCGGGGCCTCACATAACATCCTCATATTATTTTATAAATAAAACATAATATACGTAAGATATTACAAAACATTAGCATACGAAACAGCTGGTAAGTAATTAGTACATAATCATAGTTGTTTCGAAAATTATCAACGTGTCACTGAAACATTCCTACGCAAAAAACGTAAATGCCTATATTGTATATACAATTTATAATACTTAGGCATTATAAAGCTGATTCAATTTACTTGATTAAAGTGTCAGTTAAATGTATAAAATGTAGAGTTTTGTAGAGCTCACATGCCACTATGCTTATGAAACTTTTGCTTTAAAAATTGATAATGTGCAAATCGGTCTAATTAGAAAATTAATATCAAAATTAGAAAAATTATGATATAAAAAATATTGGCTGTGTTCCGTGAAAAAAAGCGCTTGTTAGCGTTTGCTAGTGTTGACACAAAAAAAACGATTATCGGCCAGGACAAGTAAATACTAACTTCAATACTGCTAACATAATCCGCTATTTTGGTTATTTAACGTTAGCGGTCGCCATTTTGCTTACGCTTTTTTGTTAGCGCTTTTTTTCGCGGAACACAGCCAATGAGTACACTTCTAAAGGAGTTTGAATCTCATGGTACTTATTATCTTAATCATCGTTCACTGTCGAAAAAGGGGGTAATCTAGAACAAGCATTGGACTATAATTGTAGATAGCTAGGGTGTAAGGACCCTGATATAACACTGTCGGTCAGCCGGTTCTAAACTTGGCGGTTTTTTTATTGACTGCTTTTTTATGGACATTTATAAAATCGATATTTTATATTTTTTTTATAAATTGATCCTGTTAATACGTTGTTTGCTAAGCTTTGCTGCTAAAACGTTTTGCCAAATTAAACAGTAAGAAAATTGTCTTATGTAACCATCATAAACATAATAGTCCTGTTAATTAAACAACATAAGAATTAAAATAACAAATTAAAGTCTACCAACCCAATACATAAACAAATATCTAGTGCCTTATTCTAAAATTTATTTACTGTAAATGCTAGAAATAATAGCATAATAGCTCCCCACACCGATTTCGGTGACTGGTGGCCGGTTTCATTGAAAATCAAGCCAGCTACGCAGGAGTTATTTTTATAGTACCCAAGTGTGTGCGCAGTACACAAGAGCACTCTCTTTTCCTTTTACTCTCGTAACCCAGTGGGACAGACAGACCGACACGACTGGCGAGAGATCAGGCGCAGGTCCGAACTTTTACATGCCCATCCGACGCATGGATCATCTTTCTTGTCAGACAATCAGGTGATCAGCCTGCATTGTCCTAACCAAACTTGGAAACAACATTTTTTGTTGTTCCCATGCGGTTCCCATCGAACCCACGACCTCCGAGTCGAGAGCCAAGCTCTAAACTACTAGACCACGGAGGCTGTTATTCTAATTAAATTTCTAATATATATAACTTGCGTAAAAAATCTTCTCTTTGCACTAAAAGCTTTTTAAATGTTTTAACGAAAAACTCACTGACTAATTCAACAAATTTATTATAAGCACTGGCGCCAAGATAAGAATCTGCCAAATTAAATTTTAATATAAAAACCATTATGTATATTATATAGTATAATAAATAATTTAGTAGGTGTGACAAAAACAACTTTTTCATCGCGGCGCTTGTCGCAGTTGCAGTTTTAGTTTTTGTATAATAAACTTTAGAGTTTGCTTTATTTTTAAAATGGTGAAGATCTTTTAAATTTGTACAGTTACAAATTAGGAAAACAGAAGGGATTTATAAGAATAGTAATGTCCTTTTAAGCCACTAAACGCGTTACAATATTTCCTACACGAATGACCTGTTTCAAAGTCGCCATCTTCTAATAAGTGTCGAATAGCTAATTCGGAAGTTTTGTCACTGCTCACTTTATTCTGAGCAACAGAAACGAAACATCCAAATAATCTATATAACACTTATCAGTAGATTTTGAAAACCGGCCCAATTGCGCAATCTACTGTAAGATTTGCATGTATTGCTCTATCGCACTATATAAAGTAAGCAACGACAAAACTTCCGAATAAGCTATCCGACACTTCTTAGAAGACTAGCATTAATTGCCCGCGACTTCGTCCGCGTGGAGTTCGGTTTCCATACAAAATATTCTTTTGGGGTGACCCTTAGGGGCGAATTTTCAAAAATCCTTTCTTAGCGGATGCCTACGTGATTACAACTGTTTGTATGCCAAATTTCAGCGAAATGCGTTCAGTAGTTTTAGCTGTGCGTCGATAGATGAGTTAGTCAGGTTTGCCTTTTATATATTTAGATTGTTAGGACATATTCCAATGTTATCCCGGAAAATTGTACAGCTAGCGCGATGTAGGCAAGTTCGTTTTTCGCGAACACAACTTAATGTTAAGTTGGGAATATTTATTACATGTTTTTCCGCGTTGATAGTACGAATTCATAAAATCTATGTTTAACATAAGAAGTCGTAAATTTCGTGTGTCGAAATGTTTATAGGTCATTTATGTAAATGCTACTTGTGCCGATAGGGACTAGTTCTGTGGAATTCTTGCCGGATTTTTATAATTTTTATTGTTTCACTCGCCACCTACAATACAACACATTCGCTTATAGCCAAGAAACTGATCGCAGATTTAATTATTAAAAAACGCTAGAACTGTAACCTACGATTTATATATTTAAATAATAACACTTTATGTCTCTGTTATACGAGTATTGTCATTACAATAATTATTTTATAAACAGGGGTGTTTCAAGTTTAACTACTTATTTCTTGATAGATGATAATAATGTATACTAATATTATAAATGCGAAAGTGTGTCTGTCTGTTTGTCTATCTGTTACCTCTTCACGCTTTAATCGCTGAACCGATTTTTACGAAATTTGATATAGACATACCTACTTTGGGTCCCGGGAAAGGACAAATGATATTTCTTTATCCCGAAAAAGTCGTGTTTCCGCGGGATAATATATTTACGCGGGCGGAGCTGTCGGCAAAAGCTAGTAATATTATAAATGTGAAAGTTTGTAAGGATGGATGTTTGTTCCCCTTACACGCAAAAACTACTTAACGGATTTCGATGAAATTTGGTATGGTAGTATTTAATGCTCTGGATTAAAACATAGGCTACTTTTCATCCCGAAAAAGTAGTGTTTCCTAGGGATACTATATTTATTCTGGCGGAGTTGCGGGTAACAGCTAGTTATACATATAAAATATCATCCATCAAGAAATGAGTAGGTAACAAACGCGAAATTAAATTATGATGACAACGACGTCATACTGATGTACCTTAAATTTAAAATAATTAATGAAACGACACATCATTATGAATATCAGACGTAAAGTATTATAATTAATGGCTTAAAAAGTTATAAAAAATACTGACAATATCGTAACTAATATTGACCATAAACTAAGTATCTGTAAGTATGTATGTGGCACAGAATACAGAAATCATCCAGAAGCCGTCAACACGCTTGAAAGTGAGGCCGTCACAACCACTCCAAATTGGAATGGTTATCAACACATAATATGTTGCCACAGAATAACGGAATATTTTACCCAACTTTTTTTCAATTAATTTTTATTGAATACCTAATTGTCGTAATATAACAACGCGATTTGTTTTGTAAGTGTAAAAATTAAAAAGTGCGTGCGGGGCGGTAATTCGCCATGGTTTTGGACACAGTGCGCTGCATACAAATGTGATCGAACACTCATTCTGCATGTTTTGAATTCTGTGGTATGTGGTTACATAACGTTCGTGAACTTAAACGTCTAATAAAAGAGCATCGTAAATTAATTAGAAACATATAAACATGACAAACTGACAAAATAGTTTGGCGACACTCGACAGTGTTTTACAAAAGATTATGGCGTCAAATAAAGATAAAAGACGTCACACAATATACGCAAATTGGCAGATTTATAATCAATATAAAAAAATGTAGTCAATTTCGATTTTATTACATTCCATTTTTTACAAATCAAGTATTAAATTAGTTAAATTTTTAACCGCCTACATTTTTTTGCGACAAAATCGTAAAATCACTGTTAATATACGAAAATGTTATGTAATATAAATAATGTTTTATTAATAACTAGCTTTTGCCTGCAGATCCCGTGTTTTTCAGGGTAAAAGTCGCCTTACATAGGCGAATTATAGCAGAGCTGAAACTACTACCACCAAATTTCATTGTAATCCTTTCAGTAGTTTTTACGTAAAGAATTAACACGTGGTAGAGCCATGCTTCGACACGAATGGGCCGGCTCGACCGGAGAAATACCACGGGCTCACAGAAAACCGGCGTGAAACAGCGTTTGCGCTGTGTTTCGCCGAGTGAGTGAGTTTACCGGAGGCCCAATCCCCTACCCTATTCCCTTCCCTACCCTCCCCTATTACCCTATTCCCTCTTAAAAGGCCGGCAACGCACTTGCAGCTCTTCTGATGCTGCGAGTGTCCATGGGCGACGGAAGTTGCTTTCAATCAGGTGACCCGTTTGCTCGTTTGCCCCCATATTTCATAAAAAAAAAACATACATTCATCCATCCATCCATCCTCACAAACTTTCACATTTATAATAGTAGTAGGATTATAACACGTTTAAAACTCTGATCAGACTTATAATAATAGTAAAAATAAAAAAAATTGCATCAAAATAAAAATGATAAAAATCAAAGACTGGCTTTATAGTGGTAAACATCTAACTCTATATATTATGGTCGGTAGAGACGAAACGGACACCCTAAGCATTAGAATTTATGAACTTACGATTCTTAGAAAGAGCCAACTGTGAACTGGCCAAGGTACAAAATATTCCCCTACCTAGTAAACGTATAAAATACTTAAGGTGGTCAATAGTTATAGCTAAATAAAACTTTGACAAAGAGTCCGCTACGACGTATATAGAGCAAGGATTATAGATTCTCATAACGTGTTTAAGTACAATTTGATATCGGCAATAAATCGGTCGTGATAATGGCATACAAATTCGAACACACAACTTCACACTATGGCTCTAGCATTTCAATGAGACTAACATTAGTACGAATGTCCTTGGTCTTTAAGTTAATTTTCCTGGGGCTCCAATGTTATGGGTTAACCGTTAAAGCAACGATCACACCTACACCAGAATCACTCTATGTTTAATAGAGAACAATCTCCCAATTTTTAATTAAAACAAAATGGAAAATGCATACAAAAACGTGACGCTACAACAAAAAAGTAAAAAAATAAGCAAGTCGAAAGATTATGCCAAGAAGTGGCCAACTGATATTTTGATTTAATTGACGACATTGATTTTGTACATAATTTGCACATTTATTTGTACATAGTACAGATGCAAGCGCAACAGAGTTTTTGCCCGCGGTTCCGCCCGTGTCAATCTTATATCTTTAAATTTAAACGAGCAATTCTTGAATATAATCTTCAGATTATATTCAAGAATTGCTCGTTTAAATTTAAAGATATAAATTTAAGATTTCATGAAAATTTTCAATCAATGTTCATGAAATTTAGTATACAAAGGGTTTCGGGGCCAACAAATCGGTCTAAGTATGTTTTATCCCTGGGAAACAGCGCATTTTTAAGTTAGGTAAGATAATCTGAATCTCGGAAACGACTGTAACGAATTGCATGAAATTTAGTATACAGGGGGTTTCGGGGGCGATAAATCGGTCTAGATAGGTATCATCCCTGGAAACTGCGCATTTTGAAGTTAGGTATATATTCGTACCCTGGTGAAATATTTTTGTAATACTTTTTTTTAATCCACTACAGCTCCGAGCAAAGCTCCGTTACCCAGGTAGGTATCTCGCAGGAAAACTCTACATTTTCCCGGATACATTCCGGATCTCAAACTACTACTATACCAAATTTCATAAAGACCCGTTCAGTAAGCTATTGCGTGAAATAGAAACAAACATGCACCCATCTCAAACTTTCGCATTTATAATACTAGCAGGATTTCCATGAAAAACCAGTCACACTTCACAAGAAAAAAGACAATCATGCGGTACTCGGTAGACAGAAATATAATATTCATCAGTTAATGTGATACGAGTATTGGCCTGACTACTCGTCAGCAAACACGGGTATCAGGTTGCACAGTTTATGTGCGCCCGCGCCGGCGCCCGGAAAATACCAAACCAGACAGGTTTTCCTGCTTATTTGTTAAAATTAATATACCTAGGTGTACAGTGAACATATTATGGACCGAAACGTAAGAACTTTTCACAAGTTAGTAGTTGTAAGAAATCGAAAAGTTCCCCTTGAAAGACCATGAAATTAGAAAATCCTACTAATATTATAAATGTAAAAGTTTGTGAGGATGTATGGAATATGGATGGATGGATGGATGTTTGTTACTTATTCACGTAAAAACTACTGAACGGATTACGATGAAATTTGGTATTTTAGTAGTATAGGCTCTGGATTAAAACATAGGCTACTTTTTATCCCGAAAAAATACAAAAAGGGATACTGTATTTATGCGGGCGGAACCGCGGGCAACAGCTAGTAAGGAAAATAATGCATATTTTTATTAGATCTAGGTATACCATGTTAGTAATAAAACCATGAGTAAGCTTGAAACTACACTCAATAGTCGTCTATTATATATATCTTAAAAGTCTATTTTTTACATTTTTCGTCTATGTTATCTAAGAAGGAAATCTGAAATCATTCTTTACCTGCTTTTGTAAAAAAAAAACAATATTATAAGCTCGAAAAACTTTATAAAAAACGACATCAAAGCCACGGGTATATTACGATATCTGTGCTCTTTAGTTGTATCTCGATTGTTTTGCATATCGGTCCGCTACCGACGCAATGGGCAAATTAATGATCAAAGCGCGCACGCCGCCTTTCCCCGTGAGTTGTGACGTCACTTACACCTGCTGCGCTATCCTGATCTTATGTTTATGTTGAGGGGGTTTGTTTTTGTTGAGATGTTTAACTAGTTCTGAGTATGAGATAGAAGAAGGTATATAAATATAGTCCTTTAATCTATACCCGTTTGATCTATATAAGTTCTCCAAAAATCAATTACGGATACTTCAGGCACATGATCCACTGCTTATGTTAAGACGTTTAGGTAGAAAGATAATTATTGTCATACTCAAACTAAAAAATCATCTCATGTAAGGGTGACTCTCCGCAAAACGCAAACTCGCCCATATAAAGATTTTTTTTCTGCTTAAACGTCTTTACTTAAGCAGCAGATCATAAGCCCGAAGTATCCGTAATTGATTTTACCAAACCTTATACACGTTTAAAATTACCACGTGATGTTTAAATCATAAACATATTTTAACACACAACACAGTGACCATAGTTTTAGTTTTTCCTTATCCCTTAAAATTTTGTATAACTTTTCGCTAGACACATCTACATGTTTCTCGATCTATGGCCGTGGCTTACTCTCAAGATTTTCGCTACAAAACGCAAAAAACAAACTATGGAAATTGTAATTCAATTAGGAATTGTCGCTCGCATCCATCAATCACAATTTAACTGTATCATGTTTGTCTCTTGCGCCATCTTTTTATGAAGCCGCCCGGTGTAATTTGTCAAAGTTTTTTCCGTTAATTGATTACTACTAGCGATTCGAACTGACGTATTGAAATATTAACATACTAGAGCTGTCGCTTCGATGGGCGACAGTTTTCCCAATATCCCACCCATACTCTGTATTACATAAAGGTTATTGGGTACTTTTTATTTGTCCTTGTCCAATTTATGATTTATTTTTTTACTACCGACATAGGTAATTCAACTGTAAAAAATCTCGACGTGTATATTCATCATTTAAAATTCAAATATACTCTCATCGTGCAAAAAGCAAATGTGCTTTTTGCACGATGAGAGAGAAAGAGAAAGTTAAGTTGTAATGTTTGAATTATAAGTAGCTTCCGATAGATGGCGTTATATCCAAAATCGTGTCGTGATGTGACGCGACTGTGAGATTTCGCTCTCCACAACGCTAAACAAGTTTATTTAGGTGGTAGATATTCTTGAACTACAAATGACAAAATAATGTATACCTAAAATATTCATTGCAGTACTGTACCGTTATCCCAATTCCCAATGCAATAGTTTAACCAAGTTGAACCATCGGTATTTTCATATTTGTGCCCAACAAGTGAATGTCATGTCGCCGAGTGGCTATTGAATAAATATTGTTGAAGTTGCCAAGTGGCATTACCTCCCACGTCATCACGACACCCATTATCAGAGCTCATCGCACTATGTATAATATGTAACATAATTAAATTGTTTCAACCAAAGATATTAGGTGTAAATAATAGATACGCCTTGGAAATTTTTGATTACAAGCATGTTTGTTTACGATGTCTGAAACATGCGCTGCAAGCTTTACCTATAGGTAAAGTTAACCTATCTAAAATATATTTTAGATAGGTTAAAAAGGCCTTCGGTGTTTTGTATTAAGTTCACAATTTGTTTCATTTCAAATATCATAAAATGGCTACATATCAGGTGAATCATCATAAATACAATCAATTCATCAATTTTGTCAATTCATCAGTTTTGTCAATTTTCAATGCGTGGAATGGAAAATTCAAAATAGGAATTGACAATTATGAGAATTTTTAGAAGTGAGTAAGAGCAACATTTTCAGTACATCGTATTTTTCACTTAATGTGGCCATTTTACATCTGCTGGTTATTTATTTCAATCGATTGCTTACTAATTTCCTGTTGCAGATAGAGATATCATAGACTTTCTACCACTTATTATCATTTACTGTAACAAAATATTTAAAGCAGCATTTTTTTCTCGTGAGTTTTTAGCGAGAAAAGTTTGCCGGAAATTATATGTTTAAAAACACTTATTTTGCTTGGTAATCATGGTGACAAACTTGAGGCATCCAAGTTTTAGTCTTAGCCACAAGCTACGGGACATCTACAATTATTTTGTTTCGAAGATCTTTGGTTTTATCAATAAATTAAGATTTCATTTGGATAAGCCACGTATTTAGATGGTTTGGTTAACGTCTATACATGTGTAATATGTATTATCTTAATTTATTATGGTTATTTTATTCATGTATTTAAATCGAAACCATGGCTTTTGCGGACAATAAAAATCGAGATGAATTGTAAATTTATCTGTGCGCGGCGCCAAGCCACCGACTTGAGCATCCTTGTGTTTACGACTTAAATAATATAATGTACGCCTACTCCTAAACCTATTCGGGATGTAGATCGAAGAAATGGTATGAGGTGGCAGGGTGGAACTACAGCCATAGTTCGATAGATATTTCGCGATAAATGAGATTTTTTTAACAGAAAGTATTACTACACTGGGTTATTGCTCGTAGCTACTTCGAAATCTTTTTTTTTATAAAATTACAAATCAAAAACCAATCTCGTTAGATTACTACACCGGGTTATTGCTCGTAGCTACTTCGAAATCTTTTTTTTTATAAAATTACAAATCAAAAACCAATCTCGTTAGGCCTGCGCTAACTTCATTTGGCGAAACAAATCATCATCATCAGCCTATCGCTGTCCACTGCTGAACATAGGCTTCCCGCAATGAGTGCTAACCATCCCAATCTTAGGCAGCACTCATCCATCCGATGCCAGCCACCTTCTTCAAATCATCTGTCCGTCGTGTTACAGGACGTCCTACACAACGTTTGCCTAAGCTAGTTTTTGCGAAACACAGTGCAATAATTATTTCACGCCGGTTTTCTGTGAGGTCGTAGTATTTATCGGGTCGAGCTGGGCCATTTGTGCCGAAGCATGGCTCTCCCACGTTTAATTAAAATTTTACACGCTGATTATTATTATTATTATTTTCATTTATAAACAATTTTATTATAAGTAATGATTACCAAGATCTAATCACTTGAACTTTTACTCCTAATAAAATAATAATATATAAAGTAGATACTAAATTAAAAGGGAAGTCTCATATGAGTAGAAATTACAGCGGATTAAGGCATATCTACAAATGTTTCTAGGTCTGCGATTCAACCTTACAAAAGTACTTACGTTCACGTATAAATCAAAGTAGAATTACCGTAACATTCTTCGAACACAATTATAGATAAGTAAAACATTAAGACAATCCGAAATTAAGTTGTAACTCTTCCAAACGTTAAGACGGCATTAAAAAGGATAACTGGAGGTTTGTGGGAGTGCTAATTTTCTTTGCCCATTAACATGGAATACTGAGAACTTAAGGTGTGTATGATCGCCGACAAGCTGGTGTACTAGTTGTGAACCTTATCACCGTAATAATAAGGTCGACAAGTGGTACACCGGCTTGCCGTCGACCGTACAGTCCGTACTGTATTTGTGCCAGGGGCGAGTCTGCTGCAGTCACGTAAAAGCGTCGGTTTAGGTTTCCAACGATGTCCAGTCTACCGTTGCTTGCAAACATGTACTAATGTATATTTTTGTATATTTGTTAAGTTATTTGTTGTATTTCATCCGCAATTTCATGCTTAATCGCAATGAATACTAAAATGTTTATGTTGAAGTAACTGTTGTTTTATTGTATTTTAAATAAATAATTGTTTTGAAAATTAATTATGTTTGATTTGACAATTGAGAAGCTTAAATGAATATTGTAAGCTTTAACTAAATAAGGGTTCAGTACCCTTAGTTTAGAAGTAACTTGCTCCAAATATTGGGTACAAAAAAAAAACAGAATAGAAAAGGATTATTTCTCACACCATGCACATTTTTATAAACAAATCGAATAAGCCCTTAAAACAGAATAAAAAAAAGATACACAGAAAGATAAAATAACTGAAAATAGGACACTATTGCATGATAATAATGAATAATGAAACTTAGTAGTTACAAAAATCAAGTAGATTTTGCCCGCAACTTTCGCGAAATCCCACAGGAATCGTACATTATTCCGCGATAAAAAGTAACCTATGTCCATCCCAGTACTCTCCATATGCTAAATTTCATCAAAATCTGTCCCATAGTTTCACAGTCAAATAAATATTTTCTTATTGTTGAAGTGTAAATAACTGACATCCAAAAATTTGTATACCACTACTACGAGTAGTGTAATACAATCATGATACAATTACCAATTATGTCAGAAGTTAAATACCATTCGAGAAATAAACAATACTAATGAGATGTCTATGAAGTCGTGACTGATCGATTGTTTTTCCACTTACCAGTCCGGCACACACACGGCAGCCGGGCCATACATTAAAGAAAGAGGAACAGAATAACACATACATAGATATCCTTCAATTTCATTGCACTAATACAAGCATACGGTGTGAAAAATTGTAGACCGTCGTTTCAAAAATTTCAAATTTGGATCGATTTGGATCGTTCTATGAAAGCTGTTTTTTTGTAAGTCCTATTCTACTCATATTATAATCCTACTAATATTATAAATGTGAAAGTTTGTGAAGATGTATGGATGGATGGATATATGGATGGATGTTTGTTCCTCTTTCACGCAAAAACTACCGAACGGATTTTGATGAAATTTGGTGTGGTAGTAGTTTAGGCTCTGGGTTAAAACATAGACTACTTTTTATCCCGAGAAAATACAGTGTTCCCGAGGGATACTGTATTTACGCAGGCGGAGCCGCGGGCAACAGCTAGTAGGTATATATTTTCTACTGTGACATGTGTCATGTGGGAATCATCGCCGTGCCGTTGCCGGGATGTTAAGTGAAAAATAAGTGGCACCAGGGTTACCGGGTAGCTGATGCCGGGTAGTTCATTAGGCTTTCACACGTATCGGCATAATTTACTATACGTTGGCCGTTGGGTGGACGGCACCAGCTACGCGGTAACCGCCTCGTATGAAAAGGCTTTAATATTCATACATTTTTGCTACCCCGGCAGCCGGGCCGTCGCCGACGCCGCCGCGCCGGGCAGGTAAGTGGAAAAACTGCCGATGTTCGAAAATATTAGTTTCATAATCATTTGTTTGAGGCACGATCATTATTGATTTTGATATTGATTGCTCACTTCCTCGTTCGAGAAGTAAGTATCTAATTGTATTGATACAAATAGTAATTACCGATCATAATTATTAGATAAGTGCATTTTGAGGCCCACTTTTAGTTATATGAAAGCTAAGTTGTTTCCCAACGATCATCTTACTATTATAAATGAAAAGGTTTGTGAAGATGGATGGATGTTTGTTACTGTTTCACGCAAAAACTACTGAACGTATATAAATGAAATATGGTATGATAGTAGTTTAATGTCTGGATTAACACATAGGCTACTTTTCATCTTGGAAAAGTACAGGGTTCCCGTAGGATAAACTAAATAGTTTATGCTACGGGAACCCTGTACTCATAAATATGAGTGTGGCGTCTCCACCACACAAGCTTAATAATTAAGCATAATCACCGAGCACTATAGCACACTAACAAAAATTGGTCCAACATCGGGCCAATTTGAGTCTTCACTTTTTACGCGCAATGCCACATATACCTCTTTTAATATAATACATCTATGGTAAATACGGTTTAAAAATACCCCTATCTCGCGCGTAATGCCAATTTCAAGTCAGTGTTATCTCGAACAAGACCATCGTACAACTTCATCCAAATTAAATTCTGATTACTAATTGGCTGAGCTTACAAACTGTTATATTATTCGTTTTCCGTGGAATGTTGTATCTTGTTTATCTTCATGTTCAACAAGATTACAAAATATCGAGTGGTATTGACTATTTTAATTATCTTGATCATTTCAAAAAGTTTTTCTTGGAGTTGTGCAACCCGTGCATATCATGAAGTTAACATTCTAATCTTTCTTGAAATTATTAAAGTTACCATTGACCGACTAAGTAGTTTGACCCCCCTTAAGAAAGTATGAGTTGCGCTTACGACCCCCAAAAAAATTGACCATCCAATTAAACTTATATGCTGTTAAAATATTTTAGCCTCGAGACGACACACACTTTATATAAAAAGATTTGGGCAAATGCAATTTAGGTTCGTGTTCCTTTTGATACTTCGACATAGGAAACATACTTCACTTTACTTTACGACAAAGGTACTTTCTTTGTACCAAAGATTTCGTAACACCGATAGCATTATTATCGTTCTGAATCATATTCTTTGAACGTATCGGAGATAAAGGCATAAAGGTGGGAACTAAAAATACAGGCAAGCCTAAGTGATAAAAAATCTAGCTCAGGTCTTGATAAAGACGTTTGAGTACTTCAACTGGGTCATGGCCTTTATAGGTTTTGAGTCATAAGAAACGTCAGGTAGTGTATTAATATTAAAAGAAAAAATAGATCTTTAAGAATTTTGCGCAATTCAAGTTGCAAATGAAAAAAACGCTCCATGTCAAAAAGTTACAAAATTGGAAAAACAATTTCATTTACGTAACGCGTTTCAAACTTTTTGTTACCAAAATGAAACCAGGATCAAAACTGATAATGATTTCTGACTATCATAATATAATAAATAGATACTTCTTAACTTTTTAAATATAAGTATTAAGTAGATTCCAACTGTAGTGTAGAAATTCAATAGGTACCTAGTTGTAACACGTACATATAACAGTGTAAGGCAAAATATAAATACTAAGTTTATGTGCGTAATTAAAATACAAGCGTGGAACAAGTTTTAGGACGATCACCAGAATTATTGATTTTTTATTTAAATTCCCATAATTGCGACACGACAGAATATTACAGAGTGGTATGTTGATATTTAAAGACTTTGCTCTTTAAGGCTTTTCAATTCTTGTAGGTAAGGGTTTGGATTAAATTAAACAAATATTTAAAAAACGTATTTTACCCTTGCTAGACAGATGCATGTTAGTTCTTTTTTACGTAAAAAATGTGGTTTCCATCACGAAAAAGATACGGTTTATACCAATATGCGAAAAACTAAATCAGATGTAACACTTCCTAATCATCTACTGGACCCTAATCTCATTAATAACCACTTCCTAGATGTTCCAGGTGCCAATTTGGTACCTTTGACAACGTCTTCCCTTTTGTTCACCCAACCTTTTGGTTCATCCACTTTTAAATTTTCTGTGGTCAACGACAGTGACGTACTAAAAATTCTGAAGGCATTAAAGTCAAATGCGATGGGTAGTGACGGTATCAACTTGGATATGCTGCTGTTGGTTTGTCGGCTACCTATCTGTCTAAGTGTTATTACACAAATAATAAATACCTCTCTCACTACGCAAACATTCCCCGAATTGTGGCAGTTAGCAATAGTCAGGCCGATACCTAAAAATGATATTATATCTGACCCAAGAGATCTTAGACCTATTAGCATATTATCTTGTATGTCAAAGATACTTGAGAAAGTGGTGTGTGGTCAAATAAGTAGTTATCTAGATCAAAATAATATACTACCAACTGTACAGTCCGGTTTTCGAAGAAAGCACAGTACGACTACCGCATTAATTGACGTCGTTGATAATATTATTTCCGCACAGGACTCAGGCGAGGTAACGATCCTAGTACTATTAGATTTCTCACGCGCATTTGACACAATTCATATACCACTGCTTTTATCTAAATTAAAATACTATGGGTTTGATGAAAGTGTTATTAGATGGTTCTCAAGTTTTTTACTAAATCGTTCGCAAATAGTTGAGGTTATAGATAGTAATGGTGAGCTATTACGTTCTACTCCACGCCGCGTGGACAGAGGTGTCCCGCAGGGATCAGTGGTTGGGCCTACAATGTTTTCTATTTATGGTGCTGACATTACTCTTCACATAAAGCATTGTAAACATCATTTAAATGCTGATGATATTCAACTTTACATCTCCTTTAAGCCTTGCAATGCTTATGCGGCTATAGACAAGCTAAATGACGATTTAGCGCGAATTAGTGAGTGGTCTGAGTCTAATGCTCTGGTACTCAATCCTGACAAGACTAAGTACATGGTGCTGGGTAGTAGAAATCAAATTAATAAAATTATTTCTATTTCGCCTTTAATACACATTAAGAATAAAAATATCGAGAGAGTGAGTGAAGCTCGTAATTTGGGAGTGTTAATGGACGAAGAGCTAAAATTTGAAAAGCATATTATAAAAACTGTAAGTCGTTGCTTCTTTCGCCTAAAGGTCCTATATAAGATAAGAAATCTCATTCCTGTAAATCTGCGTAGTACTCTCTGCGAATCTCTTGTGCTTTCGAATTTGAATTATGCGGACGTAGTCATAGGACCCTGCCTTCTATCGCGGTCAAAAAGGCTCGTACAAAAAGTTCAGAACGCATGTGCTAGGTATTGTTGCGACATACCGCCACGCGCGCACGTCACGCCATACATTAATAACCTACGTTGGCTCAAGATGGATGGGCGCAGGCAGGTACATTTCGCCACTCTTTTGTTCGGGGTAATTAAATTCAAGATACCATCCTACCTCTTCAACAAACTACAGTGGGCTAGTGATAATGAGCTGACTGTCACTACTAGGGGTTCGTCTTTTCTGCTTATCACGCCGCTACATCACACATCCAGTTTTAGAGGCAGTTTCAGATACCTTGCCAGCAAAATCTGGAACAACCTTTTACCACCTCTTCGGGCTCTAAAAACGACAAATAGCTTTAAGTTAAAACTAAAAACATACCTACTTCAGAAACAACTAGAGGAGTAATATTATAAAAAAAAATTAAAAAAAATATACATTAATCTTCAATCTACGAATTTTTACTCATATCTAATATTTATATTATATTATAATTTGGATATTATTATTATTATTTATTTTTAATAAAACCATATTATTTAATGAATTGTATTTAATTGATTATCTACAATTCGCAATTTTATATATATATATATATATATATATATATATATATATATATATATATATATATATATATATATATATATATATATGTATGTATGTATATAACATAATAATTATATATATATATATATATATATATTTTTTAAATCAATATTTTAATTAAATCATCTGCCTACTCAATACTTTTGCAAGCCGAAGCGGGTGATTACTAAGTGGTTCCGCCCGGACATTATTATTTTGTAAAAACGTGCCGTTACCACTAGCTACCGCCTGCTGCATACCTCCTCATTTTGACAGCTCGTCGCTGTTGCTATGGGCGGCGCGGCGCGTTGACGTCACGGGCATTGCGTGGTGGTGTGTCTCGGAAAAGGGAAATCCTAGCCCATTATTATTTTTTACTTATTGTATGTATCCATATTTATATCCATAGGTATATTATTACTATTTAATATTTTTTATTCCTGTTAAATAATTATATATTATACGTATTATGTATTTCGTGTATTCGCTGTAAGCTCTGCTAGTGTGCTTCTGTCGTTCGCCTGATACTCATGGGGCTCCACAGAATACCAGGGATCGCGGTGTAAATTACGTCGCGATCGTGTACCTGAGTGGAGTCCTATTTCAATTGCTTGCATTGCACTCTTTTGCCTACCTAAGTACCTACCTAATTTCTTTTAGTTGCCTTTCTTGTTTGATTAGATAATCGTCTTTTTTTTATTTTATTTCTTAGTCTGTTTCTTTGTCTGTCTAGATGTACCTTGTTATATTGTCTATCCTGTTATGTTGGTAATTGGTACTATGTTTTTATGTATGTAATGTGTTTAAGTGTAATGTAAGCGTTGAATAAATGTTTATTATTATTATTATTATTATTACAATAGACTTAGATTTTCGAATATACTAACAAGGTCTTGGGGAAGAGCTAGATGAACTAAAACTACTTGAAACATTTATTTCTTAAACGGTTTGTAATAAAGCGTTGTATGTTAGATATTTTGAACTTTCCATTTCGTAACATTTCATTTGAGAGTGTGCCAACAATTTTTAATTTAACAATGTCATAATTCACTCCAGTATTTTTTCGTTCGAACATTTTAATTAGAGTAACTGTACCATTCGATATCTTAGAATTTAGATCTTAAGCAGATAACAAAATGGCTTATTTAGTAATAGATCTCGGAAATAGGTCGGCAACGTTATAATCGGTAATTAAGGGTAATCGAAGGCCCATAAGGTAATTAATTTGAAAGTATTTTAATCCGAAGTGTTAGTAACCGATATGATTAATGAATATGATTATATATTACGATAACGATTTCTCTCGCCACCGATAGCGAGGGACGGATGTTCCGATTGTTTTTAATTTATTATCATGAATTTTATAAACAGCCCTTTATGGTTAAATCCCACCGCGACGATACGCGACGCATTGTTGAATTTTTAAGATATCTATTCAAAATTGAACCATATTCACTACACAATAATAACTCCCGACACCGATTTCGGTGACGGTGGCCGGTTTCATTGAAACCAGGACAGTTACACAGGAGTAATTTTATGCCCAAGTGTGTGCGCAGTACACAAGAGCACTCTCTCTTGTTTTACTCTCATAATCCAGTGGGACGAATAACCGTCACGACTGTTGAGAGATCAGGCGCAGGTCCGACTTTTTACATGCCCATCCGACGCATGGATCATCTTTCTTGTCAGACAATCAGGTGATCAGCATGCATTGTCCTAACCAAACTTGGAAACAACATTTTTTGTTTTTCCAATGCGGGAATCGAATCCACGACCTCCGAGTCGAGAGCCAATGCTCTAACCACTAGACCACGGAAGCTGTGCACTACACAAAAAGAGACACGTTTAATTGCTAAAGCGGCGCCTTCGCCTTTGACTTTGATTGACTTGACATTCGAACTCTTGCAATGAAACGTGTATCTTCTTGTAGTGAATAAAGTCTAATTTTAAATAGCTGTCTTAATATGCAGCGGCGCGTCGCGGTGTTAACTGACCCTTAACTTAACCATTAACCTTAACATATTATTACATAAGCTATTATGTTAGCTGTTGCTATAAATGTGTCGTGGACCGTGGATCAGCCACCACGACACGGATTTGTAAATGTTCACGGGTTCGAATTTTGCTAGGGTCTTCTAAGTTTTGGGTCCTGGATGTACTCTTTCTATTCTTATGCACAAATTGAACGTAGAGTAACTGTATAATATAACATTTAATAGCTGTTTCTCGCGGCTCCACGCGCGTAAATATACTACAGAGTATCCCGCGGGAATACTGTACTTTTTCGGGATAAAAAGTAGCCTATGTTTTAATCCAGAGCCTCCTACATACCAAATTTCATCGAAATCCGTTCAGTAGTTTTTGCGTGAAAGAGGAACAAATATCCGTACGTCCATCCATCGTACGTACATCCTCACAAACTTTCACACTTAGAAGATTAGTAGGATTAGTGGGATTTCTGTTTTCCATTTTTATAACACAAGATTTAGTTTAGCATAGGACCAGATTGACGTGTGTATTTTATTTAATCGACCTCCAGTTTGGCGCTAGAAGGTGGCGTGTCAAGCTGCTATCTCAATATCTAAATAGGTTACACAGCACTTTACGACACCTCCATCGCCTACTTTAAGGCCGCTGCCACGAAATAAGCGGTGAGCAACGCGGCGGCGGGCAGTGACAGCAGCGAAGTGAGAGTGAGAGCGGGCGCCATAGTCACCGCTTGACAGTAGCAAAGAATATAAGGTCTCCAAAAATCAATTACGGATACTTCAGGCATATGATCTACTGCTTATGTAAAGACGTTTAGGCAGAAAAATAATTGTCATACTCAAAGTGATGAAATCATCTCATTTATGGGTGACTCTCCGCAAAACGCAAACTCGCCCATATAAAGAAAAAAAATGTTTTTTCGAGTATGACAATAATTTTGTGCTTAAACGTCTTTACATAAGCAATAGATAATATGCCCGAAGTATTCGTAATTGATTTTACCAAACCTTATATAGTATCATTTCTAGTACTAAAGAAAAGAACCGTCATTCGGTCTTACACGATTGACAGCTCGCAGCTATGTTTGCATGGCTAGACGTATGCCAGGGATGCTTGCGGCGAGCGCGGCGTAAGTTTTTTCCAACCAGGACTTTCATTCACGGGGCTGGCCGCTGGTCGTTTCGTGCTTTGATATGATTGAAAATATTTATGATAGATTTGTCTGGCGCGGCATTTAAAATTATTTCGCTGTCAACCTTAGGCTTACGTCAACATGGCTGACATTTGCCGGTGCTCGAGCAGTTATGCAGAGTGTCGCTCCTGTGACAGGAGTGCATTTCTGACAACAGTGAGTATGGAGCCCGCCTGCGCGCATCGCCGCTACTGTCACTGCCCGCCGCCGCGCCGCTCAAATTCTAGGTAGCGGCCTTAGGTCAACAGTATCAAGAGGCCATCGAGATTTAATATTGATAAACTTCCATAAATAAAATTTTTCATTAGAAAAGATTCACACATCGAAGCTGTATAGGCTGTTATCATAGTACGTCAAATATCGACAAAGTTCCTACTCGACCAGTTTCTAAACATTTTCTTTTACACTAGGACGCCTCAAAACACAACAGAAGTGACCGCAACGACTGCGGACACTGTTGAACGTACGTATTTAGATACAGTTAAGTATGTGCACGATTCAACGGCGATTAACATCCTTTGCCTGGTCGAGTGGTAAATTTTACATAGTAACATCGCGTGGACCGACTATCTGCCAATCTATAAGCAGTGAGCACGGATTTTTAAAACGAACGCAAGAACTGCAATATGTAGAGCTAATGTGCTGAAACCGTGCATGGGCGTCATGTTTTTTTCAGTATAATCATTTTATGATATTTTTCGGGTTAGTGCTATACTGACTGACACTAACTTTTGTACAGAAACCTAAGTAATTATGGTAAATGCACCAAAGATTTCAAAACTGAAGATAGGCTATGACGTACATTTGACAGAATAAATCTTTATACAAAAAAAGTTAAGCCATATTGGTTTTCACTACACTCAAAAGCCCTGGCCCCACCATTTAACTATAGACACTTTTGCCTCAACATGCCTCATCTACACACGTCTATGAAATGTAGACGATATCACTAAAAATATGTTTCATGCTTTACAAATCAACTTTCAACATAATATTCAGCACAAAGCGTTCCATTTTCAAATTCACGCAATGCCTTTCTACCACCATTATACTAACATAAATCAAATCCTTTGTCACAAAATAAATTTTAATTAAAGTGAGCTAGTTAGATCGGCGTAATAATTGACACCTTGATCAATTGCTGCGGCCACCTCGTTATAAGCTCGGTGGAGCCATCTATCTTACATACTTTTCAATACATTTAATACTGTGATATATTGGTCAGATACGTGATCTATTTAAACAGGTTTGGATTGTTTTAACAGGTACATTGGAATGCAGGAGCTGATGAATGACGTTAGGACCGCGAATCTGATGCTTCAGAATTAGAGGCTTTGGGGTGCGTTACAATATAATCACAGACCAAAAAGCTATGTAGCATTCAGTATGATGCAAATAGACATAATGACTCTTCCATAAAGTATACTACTATCTTACAAATATATTATAAACTAGATGTTGCCCGCGACTTCGTGCGCGCAAAAGTGAATTTCGCAGAAACCGTACATTTTTCCGCAATAAATAGAAGCCTATGTCCTTTCCCGTGGTCTACTCTACATCTGTGCAAAATTTCATCAAAATCGATCCAGTAGTTTCGGAGCCTATTCGATGCAAACCAACAAACAAACAAACTTTTCTTCTTTATTATAATATAGTATAGATGTGAAAGTTTGTAAGAATGGATGGATGAATGATTGGATGTTTAATGTTTGTTACTCCTTCACGCAAAAACTACTGAACGGATTTCGATGAAATTTGGTATGACGGTAAGTTGAGGCTCTGAATTAAAACATAGGCTACCTACTTTTTATCCCGAAAAAGTACAGTATTCCCGTGGGATGCCTGATATATTTACGAGGACGGAGCTGCGGGAACAAATCTAGTAAACCATAAAAATTTAATTAAAAAAAATAAAGAACTTAACAACGACGTTTAAGTACATTCGAGTTACTTGTAAGATATCAGTAACAAACCTTTTACTTTACTTAAGGCATCGTCTGCTAACGTAAAA
This sequence comes from Glaucopsyche alexis, assembly GCA_905404095.1. Classification (NCBI taxonomy): domain Eukaryota; kingdom Metazoa; phylum Arthropoda; class Insecta; order Lepidoptera; family Lycaenidae; genus Glaucopsyche; species Glaucopsyche alexis. The sequence goes on from FR990059.1 coordinate 15,416,856, forward strand.
AGTAATAAAAACAATTAATTTATGTACAGTCCTCTGTCACTAACACTACGGTTAAAATAATTCTTATCCTGACACTGCTTTTCAAGATACTCTATGGTTATAGAGCTTGTCGTTATTAGAAGTGGCGCGGTTTAATTAAAATTATAAATCCTTTTTACCCGATTGCGGTGAAGCTAAAAGGAGGGGTAATGATTTTCACAGTATATGTATGTACTACTAGTCCTATTTTAATTAATGAGGTGCCCATTGATTCTTAATAATAGCCAGGCTATAATATAATATACGTACTCGGGTTATTTTAAGATTTAAATACTTACGAGTGATGTAATTAATTAATATAAAATAAATTTGATTTAATTATCAAACGTTGTGATCTTTAAGTTAAGTTTAATGTGAATAAACATAAAACATAATATTATTTTTTATTTCTATAATATAAATATACTCATTCAAGATTTAAATAATTACAGAAAAAAAACTACCTCGCTTAGTAGAAGGTTTTTTGAAGGTTGTAAACAACTTTACTAAATATTTTTAGTAAAGTTTTATCATCAAAATACATTTTATTATCACTTAATCCTTTACCAATGCTATGCATTTGAATTTTATTGATATTTAAGATGTTAAAACTTTAAGGCGATTCCAAATGAAGGTTGATATTGTTTTTCTGTACACATATTTGCCACTATTTTTGCCACTATTTTATAATAATAAATTAAATAATAATGTATTATTATCATTGAGCAGTGCCCTACCCTAATGCTATTATAGGTTAAAGTCATAAAAACCTTTTATTTATTTAATTATTTTCAAACTTCTTGTATTTTTTACTTTATGTATTTCATCAAGTTTTACCGATTTGATATTCAACATATTTAACTTTAACATCAAATGTTTGAAGCCACTTCTATTTCTTAGTAGCTCTATGTCATCATGTCACACAGTGAAGAAAATGTCGCATTACATCAAAGTCCTTGCCTGGCTTTTTAATATTAATCTCTGGAGCCGTCGAGCCTCACGATAAGCCTGCACGTACAAAACGTAATACATTAGAAATATCTAAAGAATGCCCGTTTTAATGAAGAGTTAATAATACTCTACTTTGTGGTCATGAGAATCTACTTATTCTCTATGGTCTATACTCTATACAAATTGTGACAACGCTAAGCTGTTGGGGCTTATTTCTTTATTTAATGTAGTTCGTCAAACTATATAAAATGATTCTGGCTCAGTTGTTAGCACGATGGCTCTCAAACCAGAGGTCGCGGTTCCAATCCCGCCAAGGAGATAAAAAGTTTTCTGTCTTTCTAGGTCATGGATGTGTATTAAATAAGTGTATAGAATAATAAAAATCTTAAATAAATATATTGATATACTTCCCGTTGTCTAGTCCCCGTTACACAAGTTCTTCGGATATGGCGGTGTGAAGCGTCCATAGATATTATTATTATGATATTTTTTACATTACTTGTATATTACGCAACTTTAATAAAAAATGAGTGCTCCATGGCCTAGTGGGTAGACCGTTTAGTTCGCACTCGAGAGAGTGTAGGTTCAAATCCCAGGTTGTGGCGTGTACCAATGAGACTTTTTCAGATCTCAAGTACATTATATGGACGCTCTAACGGTGAAGGAAAACATCGTGAGGAAACCCGCACATAGTTGGCCCCAGACGTATTGACCAGTTCATTCCTCTGGACTAGGCTGACTGTGTTGTGAGAATGCCGTATGTGCTTGGGCAACCATACGACATTTAAAAACCAACTGTCCCAGGTACTACAGTATTTCAAGAGTGGTTACTTCGCTCTGAGAATACTGTATAAATCATCCATTAACGGATGGTAAGGCCTAAGTTAATAAAAATTAAATACCTTTTAAAACGGTTTGCTTAAATATATTTAAGAACTTTCCCAAAACAAAACAACCAATCAAAAGAACAGACGTCCTTGTTTTAAATTCCTTCGAGGACGTCCAAGTAACATATAAAACCGTTAAACACCTGCTCACTATAATCAAATTAGCAGGAGACGATGTAAAAATAAAAACACGCGGTAGAGCCCGGTAGGGCGCCACTTCTATCCCCATCGAGCCTCCCGATTGAAACGAGACGGAATTATCTCAACCTTAAGTATTTGGTCAAAGATTTGAGAACATAAAAGGCGATGTAATATGCTAGATATGTTATAAAAGGGCGTTAAATGCTACCCATTAGAGTTGAAATTTTCTCTACCTTTATAGCTAGGGAGCTGGTGGCAATTTAGGTATATTGCATCGTCGTTGATACTAAGACGTAAGGTACGCAAAGCTACATGAAATAGAGAAGAATGGTGGCGACTGAAAATCATATATGTACATATATGTATCTGAATTTCCACCAGCTCCTTATCTTTGGTAAAAGATTTAAGAAACTGAAAGACGATATACTTCTTTCATCAGAACTGTTAATATTTAGACTTATCTGTTTAAAAATATCATTGGTTGTTAATAAATGCTTTAGACGACAGGCGGCGGGTTTACACGCTATAATACAGCTTATTCTTTATCAATAAATAATAAAAAAGAAAAAAAAAACACTAAAACTTTCCGCTTGTCAAACCCTCGCCTCATAATCATAACACAGTTTGATCTACTCAGAGTACGGCGCGGCGTATGACCACCTGTTGTTTAATAGTAATTAATTTAACAATTATTAGCATCATGGTGATGCCTACCGTGGAACATAAGTGTCCGTTTATGGAAAACTTTTTCACTATTAGGGTCGTTTCACACTGAAACGAGACGATACGAAACTCGGCGCAACTTTTTATTTTTCGGGATAAAAAAGTAGCCCTTGACTAAACTTAGGCCTTTACATCCGTTAATGGATGATTTATACAGTATTCTCCGAGCGAAGTAACCACTCTTGAAATACTGTAGTGCCTGGGACAGTCGGTTTTTAAATGACGTATGGTTGCCCAAGCACATACGGCATTCTCACAACATAGTCAGCCTAGTCCAGAGGAATGAACTGGTCAATACGTTTGGAGCCAACCATGTGCGGGTTTCCTCACGATGTTTTCCTTCACCGTTAGAGCGTCCGTATAATGTACTTGAGATCTGAAAAAGTCTCATTGGTACACGCCACAACCTGGGATTTGAACCTGCACTCTTTCGAGTACGAACTAAACGGTCTACTCACTAGGCCCTTGACTAAACTACTACCATATTAACCATACCAAATTTCATAGAAATCCGTTCAGCAGTATTGGCGTGAAAGAGTAACAAACATCCATCCATCCATCTTCACAAAGTTTCAAATTTATAATATTAGTAGGATATTGCTATCGCGCTCCTATCGCGTACTGTGTAAACGATAGTCAAGAGACAAGTAGCGATGAGTCCGTGTATGAAATTTTACGTGCTCCGCGACCGCACTTTACACGACTTTGTAGCTAGAGGTGTAAAATCATTTACTGAATAGCAGAAAAATAAATGTATCAGTATCTCAAATAGCGCTTACGGCTTTAGAAACAAGAATCAAATACGTGCATACTTTTCTACGATTAATCAAAATCCCATAAATTTGGATTTAAGGCGCTCTTACCCTAGAAATGCGCTTCTTTCAAAAATTTTTTGAGACGAATGGATACATTTTAGTGCAGCAAAAAAATATATGTTAATTTTGATCATATTTGCTAGGGGACCTTCATTTTCAAAACACGTTATCTGAAAAATTTCTCGATAAAAAAAAATCATAAAGTTACCATTAAAATAGAAATTCTTGGAGTTGTAACTGTATTATTTGTGAACAGAAATGAGAAAATTATTTGCAGTTTCGTAAAACATAATAAAAGGAAGGGAATTGTTGTTTTGATTTTTCGATAGGAATAAGATACTTGTTAGTATTAATTTATTTCAATAATAAATAATTCGGACGAGTCGAATGAAACATCGCGAAATGGCTACCTGTCATTCCTTCTCTTTCATATCTATGGAATAAGACAGTACCGGCTTAGGCCTCTTGCTAATGAGACGTATGTCAAAATTTTCCCCTTTTTTCTGCTCAAAAATCATTCGAATTTAATGTTGAAAGTCCGTTCAAATTTATTTTACCCCCGACTTGACCTTTATGTCGTCTGCATAAAGGTCAAGCTGGGGGTAAATATTTGTTTTTCTTTCATCGTTTAATACTAATAAGATATGCGTAATTTCGCTATCTAACGTAAGGCGCTCGGTAGCCCTTTGGCTTTTTGCGTTGTTGCGACCAATTGGTCTCGGGTTCGAATCCCGGTCAGACGATTTTTTTTTCTTTTTTTTTTGTCGCACTATAAAACTCCGAGCGATGCTTGTTTTCGCAGTAATAAAAGTATATGGTTAATTATGTACTTATTTTATTATTAGTTACTTTAAGTTGTTGTTAATATTAGTGTAGATTATATTATATAAAATATGAAAAGATTGTATTCGATGAATGTCCAAATTTTTAGTCCAAAGTTTTAAGATGGAGGTACAAAAACTCTTTATAAGTAGGTATCTACTAGGGAGACCGAGGTTTGGTCGTAGTTTTAGTACAACGATAAAAATAAATAAAAAATAAATAAATAAATATTAAAGAAAAACAAAGACATTATAAGAATCACAAAAATAATATTTATTTTACCGGGATTTGAACTCGCCACCAAAAATCAAACGTCGGTACGCAAACCGAGCTGCCAGTCAGACTGACGTAAAATAACCGAAATTATTAATTTAATTTATTACACGACGAAAGAAAAAACATAATATTTGATTCAAAATTGACAACATTGATTGACAACAGAATGAGTAAATATACATAAATATTATTCTGTTGGTTTGTAAAGTTTATACATATATAATTATATCAATTATTATAATCAATTCTAATTCTAATCACCATGAGCAGATATTAGGAACATGACGTATTCAGTAATCTACGTTTATTTTTTACAAGCTTTTGCCCGCGACTTCGTCCGCGTAAAGTTCGGTTTCCATACAAAATTTTAACTCCTTTGTTACACCCGTAGGGGGCGAATTTTCAAAAATCCTTTCTTAGCGGATGCCTACGTCATTACAACTATCTGTATGCCAAATTTTAGCAACATCTGTTCAGTAGTTTCGGTTGTGCTTTGATAGATGAGTCAGTCAGGTTTGCCTTTTATATATTTAGACTAGGTGTTGCCCGCGACTTCATGCGCGCAAAAGGAAATCTTGATGGAACCGTACATTTTTCGGCAATAAAAAGTATGCCTATGTGCTTCCCCGTTGTCTATTCTATATCTGTCCTAAATTTCATCAAAATCATTCCAGTAGTTTCGGAGCCTATTCAATGCAAACAAACAAACATACAAACAAATAAACCTTCTCTCTGTATTATATTAGTAATAGATTAAATAAAACAATATTTACAATTAATATTATGATGTAGCCGAAGAGACTATTTGGTTAAACCACAAATGTCAGAAACTAGGTATTTGAAATTGTATTTTTTTTTTGCTGTCAGATAGCCGAAGTTTCATGTAGGTATGTAGAATGGGAATATTTGATATTGAATTTTATTGTGTATTTATGTATTGTATAAAATCAGTCGAGAAAATTTAGCTTTGTGCTACGCGAACGAAGTTGCAGGCAAAAGCAAGTTTAGATTTTGTAACCGCTGAAAAATGCGAAATATATAAAATTTTGAAATGTCGTCCTAGGAAGAAACGTCAATGTGTGTGATGTCATACTTAATGTGTAATGTGTTACATAAGGTTACATATGTGTATTTCGCAGTACTTCGACCGCATATTATAATAATACTAGCTATCCCGGCAAACTTCGTACCGCCTTAGAATTAAATTTGTTGACGTACTGACTACTGACAGCAGCGCCACCTACCAGGTCCGATTGCAAATCTAAACCATTCTCGAATCAACCTGAAGACACACAAAATTTTTCATTAAAATCGGCTCAGCCGTTTAGGAGTTCAGTGACTAAATTTAGCTTTTTTTTTAGATTTTTTTTACCCTTTAACTACTTACTAAAAAGCTTAACTTTCTTAAATCGCAATGGCTAAATTTGGAACAAAATTAGGAATTAGACTTCTTATAATTATTGACCTAGACAGAAAATAGATATTTTGAAATATAATAAATTGTAATGAGATTTGAACCTAGACGCTACGCTTTGCTTTAGGCGGGCAAAATACCGCTAGGCTATGAAACACATTACGATATTATCGAAATTACGCTTTTGTACATTATAGACACATCACTTTGACGTAAATCGCATGAAGCCCCCCGCAGTAACGGGGGCGGCACGTCCCCCACTCATCTCCTTCACCCCCTCGAATACTTCATAGTTGACTACTCACAGCGCCTTAAGTACCAAAATTCCTTAAAAACCTCTAACGATTATTATTGAACATCTAAAATATTCAATTAGACAGCTCTCACTAATAAAATATCATTAATTATACATAATATTTTAGTAGGTACAATCCTGGCTTTTGAAATCAATATCATGATTGGTTTCCCTTAGACACCCGAGGTGCCTTTGATAAAATATATTCCAACGTGTTAAGTTAATTGGTACATAATTTATATGCCCAGTAAAATTTAACGCCCTTTACTATTATAGTCAAGTGCGAGACGCAGCAGAAAAGAAGGTTCCGTAGCTCTTCTTTAAAATACGTCACTTGCAGCTTGCAAAATGCTTTTGAAATGTGACTTGTTGGTAGAAAAAATCGTAATCCGAATACACTCGAAAAACATAACCCTTCTTCTGGCGCAGGCGGGTAAAAATCTTAAAGCCATCGGAGGACATCGTCAGATTTGGAAAATCGAAATTACATTAAAAATTAACTCAGATGCAACTACCTACGAGGCAAGCTTTTAATCACGTAGCCAGCAAACGATCCGACCCAGCGAATTTACTGCAAGTCTCGGCATAGCTTTTGTCTAATAGATACTTAAAAAAAAAACAAAATTAAAAATTTAAGTAACCTCCGAACTGTCAAGCAGTAAGCGATCTAATAATGATGAATTATAGCTAAAAGTTCTCGATTACGTCAGATTTCAAACAAAAAAAAATTGATTAAAATCGGTTCATCAGTTTGCGAGTTACGATGCCACATCATGATGCAGATATTACTTATTACTTACATATTATATATAGAGTCTGGCTACTGAAAGATGAGACTGGAAAAAGGCGGCAAATTCAAAAAATTGAAGTATTCAAAATATAATATTATTGTCATAAATAATCAAGTATCAAAACTATAATTCCGACTATAGACAAGGTTGCCATACGTCGATTTTTTTAATTTGCCGCCTTTTCCCAGTCTCATCTTTCAGTAGCCAGACGCTACCATAAAACTAGGGTTGCCATATGTCAGTATTTAAATATCACGTCCCATATTTTTACTTGTCCCGTTTATCAATATTTCAATATACACGTACACTACGGCCGCTGTATCTTGACGGGTCTGAACATAGGCTCTGCGAACTTTAGCGCATGTACAACTCGTGAAGAACACTGTTTTTGTATTATTTTTATATACCTATGTAGTAATAAAATTTCCCTAATACAGTTGACCAATTAGTACAAATAAAATAAATACGAAAACACTTAGAAACAGTTATTGCGCAACCTTCTGCGCGAAGTTCAGACTCGCCAAGATACATCGGCCGTATTGTACTTTAAGTAAACAAACTGACATAACCGCAATGGCAACCATGGAAAAGAAATGGCTGAAATTTTTTGCAGATACAGAGCATTCATATAAGAAGTCATGTCTAATAAAGCTATATAAATATGTATTTGCGATTCCCGCCCACAACGCAAATGTTGAGAGAATGTTTTCTCTTATGATTGCCCAATGGACGGACGAAAGAAATAGAATATTGATTGACACAGTTGAAGCAATTTTAATTTGTCATTATAATTTTAGAATGACATGCGCCCAATTTTACGAATATGTCAAAGTACAAAAATACAATCAATAAAGTAAAATCTACGTCTAAATATTATGACTGGGCGAAGAAACAGGAACCTCTTCTCGACAGTAATTGAACTGATTTTCGATTAATTTATCATGATTGAGTTAATTGTTTTTTTTTTGTCGTTGTTTTCTATTGACTTTTTATTATACTAAACCGTTACTACCCTTACTTTCAGTTTTTATTTATTTGTCACTAATAAGTCCCGTATTAGTTCTCAACAATAATGGCAACCCTACATTGTTTTCGTCGGGAGTTAAAAGTAGACCGTAGAACCCTAAAATATATAAATTAATATTCATAATGTGAGCTGGATTCGGTTTTGAAAAACGGATGTTTGGCGCTTAATCAATCATTGTTTTTATTGGGCTTTCGTTTATAGCGTCTGCCGTCTAAAACGCTATGATTTTTAATCATTTTAAACAAGTGTTGAATTTAAAAACATTATATACCTTGTATGTAAGAATCCAAAACATTTACCTAATCTTAGAGATGAAAGTGGTAAAAAACTCATCACCTTGTCGCCGCCCTTTGTAAAAAAAAAAACAAAATCATAATCCTTTCGGGAGCTACGATGCCACTAGAGAGACACACATTAATAAATAAATAGCTTATGCACTGAGTAAATTTTTTATCGGTTTGGTGTTATTAATTTTTAAGAATCTAATATAATTTTTTTTATAATATTAATATTATACACCACTTCCACGGCAAACAAATAAGATAATTATACATTATACAGGTTACTTTCCCAGTCGGTGGCTGATACTCTTGAATATAAGTAACATTTACTATGGAATCAACTTTCTTACTTGAAAAAAAATCTGTTGTTTCATACAAAAGTGCTATCTATGCCAAGGCAGTTCTGAAGGAAACAGCAGATTTTTTTTAATAGGAAAGGTGATTCTATAGTAAAATACTTTTATTCGTGGGTATATTCACTCTTTAAAATTTGGCCATTGACTGAAAAAACACCCTGATTACTTTTGAATATAATATTAAAAATATTTTTATAAGAATCCGCGCGGACCTCCACAGAGTTGCATAAAGACCAGTATTAATAGGAGCATAATATTTCAAGCGAGATTTAATATCGATAAGGGCCAGTAATAAGACATCAAGCGATGTTAAAAATATAGCAATTACTTTGTAATAACGCTGTTAATACAGGAGCACAAGGAAAAACGAGGGAGCAAGTTATAAGCGAATGGATTGTAGAAAAGTCAAAAATGTTTGGATCTACCTACTCGATGTTATTTATTTTTGCATTTCAATTTTCTTTACTTTATAATAATTATGTAATCATGAAAATATTTGTTATTTTTGCCGCATTAATATATTACCAGCCAATCAACTAATTAAGCGGCATCCTCTGTCTTAGTATGAACTGAGGTCTTATCGTGATATCGAACGAGGCTCTATAATTCTATATGCTATCGTGGACAAATTTTAAGCTACTTTGGATACACGCCGGTCATATCTGCAAACGGACTGCAGTCGATAGAGCAGACAAGTGTTAGAGTGAAGACCACGCTTAGGTAAACGTAGTATAGAACGTCCTGCGGCACGACGGACCGATGATTTGAAGGTGGCTGGCAGCGGATGGATGAGGGCTGCCCAAGATCGGGATGGTTTTCGCTCATTGGGGATACCAACGTTAAGCAGTGGACGGCGATAGGTTGATGATGATTAACACACGCATTTTCCCACCGGAAAAACTTACAAAATGTACACAGCCACACCTAGTTAAGTATTAAGGTCGGTAGGCGGACAGTTCTGCAAACAGTACTCGCGCTTAACCCACAATTACCGGAGGATCAAATACGCCGACAAGCAATTATCCGCACACGAAATCTGGAATCGTTCAATTTCAGCTTCATTACTGTGTCATACATCCTTATAATCATCTCTATGAGATATTTTTCAATTTAGTTGCTCATTTAAGTTTATAAGTGGCCTGACGCTAGAAGGGTTAAAAATAGTTTTGGCAGTTAATTAAAGAACAAAACCTTCTTCTTGAACAAAATTGTTGCAAATCCTTTGCACTGTTCTGCCATAAACTGATAGCGTCAAGTATCTATTTGTAGAACGGAAGATAGATATTTTTATTTTTTTTAAACTAACCCAGGTAGTCAATAGTTTTCCATGTATAAAAGGCCTATTTCAATTTTGATGTGAAAAACTTACCTATAATACACATAACTTCAATAGTTGATGTTTCATAGTACAATTCACTTAATGGGGCCATTTTAGTCCTGCTGGTAGAACCAGATAAAGAAAAGGAAACATTAATTTGCCACTGAATTGATCAGAAAATCAAAATGAATAAAAGAACTATAACAACCGAAAACAAAAAAATATGTTTTGTTCGACTGGTTTTACGTATTCAACTTTTTTTAATTACGGCGGGATAAAAAAGGACTCTTAACCCTACTTCGCTCTTATCCCGGACCACCTGAGGTCAGGATGCTCTCTGGGGTATAATTAGCAAGTAATCAGTAGGTCGAAAATGCTTGTTCAATTGTACAATACAATTTCGTTACAGTCTCGATATGTTAAAACAGCAAAATGGTATTCTCATAAACCAATCAAAACGCATTAAATGTTGGTTTAACGCATTTTGATTGGTCCAACTCCAATAATAATCAGTTTATAATATCAAAACGATTCGTTTATAGATTGAAAGTTAATATAAAGTCTAAGTTAAATACGAGAATTGGGATTCTGGCCATCGGGACCGATTGTGTTGAATTATTTAATGCAATGTGTTATTATCCATACTAATGTTATAAATGAGAAACTGTGTGTGTCTGTCTGTTTGTCCGTCTTTCACGCCAAAATTACTGAACCGATTTAAATGAAATTTGGTACACAGATATTCTAGAGCCTGAGAAAGGACATGGGCTACTTTTTATCGCGGGGAAGTGTACGGTTCCCGTGGGTGTACTTACGCGGGCAGAGCCGCGGGCATCATCTAGTATGGGAATATAGCGAACAAATCTTTGCGAACACTTACAAGCAGCAAATTGTGCGCGGCTCGTTTGAAATCTCTGGCTGTGTAATAGCTCTTAAGTTTCTTATCGTAACTTGAGTCATCGGTAGCTATACGTTTATTTATTGCGTAAAATTAAAGTTGGTGAGTTGAAACCCATAAATAACACGTCTAATTTCCGTCTAATGTGTTTCAAATTAGGTGTCCATTACACCCGTATACTTTCTCACGGCTATAACCTTTACAATTGGACTTTTCTTTAAAAATCATAAAAAACAAATTAACATAAGTACAAAGTTATAAAATTTTCTATCGCCAGAAAACTCCGGTATAAAGCCGCCCACGCACGACCGCAGTAAAAGTCGCTTTCGAAACGCAATTGTATGCCTTGACGTGTCAACAATGAACTCTCTTTTTTACATGAGTGTATTATAAATAGATGGTAGTTAACATATTATGTGACCGATGCACGCAGGTGTGACTATCGCACCGTTAATTAGGCAAATAAAGGGCTTTATTACATGTCGCAAAGTTTGTGTTTGCCCGCCAAATTTGCCAAACAAAGTAGGCGGCAAACTACGAAGAAAAATACTCATTTGTTGCATCATAGTTTTTTCACAGCATACTTGAAATATTAAGTATGTCAAATATACATTCTTATAAAACCGACCTACCTACCTAGATTATTAGATTAGTATGTACTAGATATACCTACTAGTCTTATAATCTAGTCTAGTAATTTACCAACCTAAAAATTAGAAATTATGAAGTAATTTATGCAACTAGCTTTTTCATTTGGTTCTGCCCTCGTAAATATAGTATGGGATATCCCACACGAATACCTACTGTACTTTTTCGGGATAATAGTACTATGTTTTAATCCAGAACCTAAACTACTACCATACCAAATTTCATCGAAATCCGTTCAGTAGTTTTACTACTAAAACAGTAACAAACATCCATCCATCCATCCTCACAAACTTTTACATTTAGAATAGTACCTATAGTAGAATTTCAAATTGGCGTGGCTTGTAGTGGGTAGTTTAATAGGTAGCAAATAAGTATTAAAACAACGGCAATACTTCATGAAATTTACTTGTTTGAAATATTCAGACGATACAAATTGCAAAGTGAAATTGTTGTTTACTTTTTCTCTTTTCATTCTTTCATTTTCATTTCATTCTTGTTTCAATATGGAGTACTCGTATTTTGATTGAAATTCTTTACAGAAATCATAACAACATGTCTGAATATTTAGGCTCTTGAAACATTGATGTCATATTTGAAGAAAAATATAATATTACTCGTACAATGTATAAAGAAAATATTACAATACACAGTAGGGTCAAGGCGAAAATTGTGAATGCACAATCAGTTAGAAAAACGTATGTCAATTACCGAGTCGATTACACTTACAGATTTTTCGAGAATGCTCGAGAAGAAATCTGCCGGGAATTGTATTTTAAATGTAGAATCAAGGCTGCCAATGTGGGAATATTTAATGAGACCTTCGTTAGGCGACCTTAGTTCATTAAAATCGAGAGTACAGGTTGGATGTAAATGAGAGTGAAAAAGTACAGGTAGACGAAAGTAAATTTTAGCATAATAAACTACTTCATTAATAAATTGGAATTATTTTTCACCAATTTTGTATGAGTATAATGAGTTTAATGTATTAATTAGGTATACGAAATATAGATTCTTTGTTCATTAGAGAAGGTGCATTTGTTTTAAATCAGCAAAATTCTTATATTTTCGAAAGGCAACATAAATATGGACAGAAAAATGCAAAAAGAAAAATATGAGTGCTAGATTAATAAATTTTTCAATTTTGTATTTATCTTCATAGTTCATACATTTTCCACAGCTGTGACGTCACTCCTCAACATTTTTTGTATAGAGCGTTTTTAATGCACTTCAATTTTACTTGGGATCCTTTTTTTTCGCATAATTTTATTTGTCATAATTTCATTTGGCATACCTCACTTGGCATAATTTTATTACGCATACAATTAGTTTGGCATAATGGTTTCTTGGCATACTACATCATTAGGCATAAATTTCACTTAGACTAATATTTTTTATCCTAATTTAATGAGGCATAACTCGTAAGGCATAATTTTTCTTGTCATAATAATACTTTTGCATAATTGTTTTTTGGCATAAACTCGTTAGGCATATTTTTGTGTTATAATGAATTCAAGTAATTCTGTCACAAGGCACAAATATGCATAAAATGGAAGGACATAATGAAACACGGCTAAGGTTATTAAACGCATGTTTATGAAACATTAAAAGCAGGTATTATACTCATTATACCTAGTATAACATGTGTAACAGTATGTTAAGTAGCGGCGGGGTGGCCCTTGTGCCACCCGTAAGCCGCTAACATGTTTAAAATTTATCCTTAAGAACTTACTTTATCCTTAAGTGCATTGGACTCGTGGTTATGAGTTGGCATATTCTTAGATAGCAGTTTGTGTTGTTTGTCCGAGTTTAATTTCATAATCAGTCGAAAATTACAATTATACATGTTATTTCTTCTTAACTCGCACATCCAGTATAATAAATCATTCATTAGTATGTGAAAAAAATGCTACACAGAAGTATGCATAAATATAATAGTATGCTTAAATACCATTATGCGTAAATACGTTTATGCTTCTTAATATTATGCTTAAAAATATTATTCTTAACTAATATTATGCGTAAAATAATGTATGCCTTACAATAAGTATGCCTAACAATTATTATGCTTTAAGTAATTATGCGAAAAAATATTATGCTAAGAAAGTTATGCCAAATGAATATTATGCGAAACTACTATTAGGTCAAATGAAATTATGCCAAGTAAAATTATGACATATGATTTTATGCGAAAAAATAGGGAACCATTTTACTTTAGTGATCGACCGTTGACGAAATACTGACTGTATTTCGTCAACGGTCGATCGTAGATATGCCATTGTAATGACAATATTTCCTGGCTTATTATGTACTTTTCCAAACAGCTAATAAAAATTATGCATATCTTCACAATGATTTTATATAGCACTTATCTATACACACATAGGACATAGGTAGATGTTAATAAAGTCCAAAATTATTTTATGGTGCACAAAATACACACATTAGGTACGAACTGTTGAAGGTTGTCTTGGAGCATTTTATATCATGTGAATAGATATAGTAAACAAATAATAAAATTGCGAAACATTTTAAAACGATGGAGACAAAATTTCGTGACTAGAAAGTATTGGCTAATGCGTTTACTTATCGATGTCTAAATAAGTAATAACACAAACAAAATCCGATACCAGGCGCTAGCGTGATATTATACTAGCTGTTGCCTACCTACCTTGGGAACACTGTAATTTTTCGGGATAAAAAGTATCCTGTTTTAATCCAAAGCTTAAACTACTACCATTCCAAATTTCATCAAAATCAGTTTAGTCGTTTTTGCGTGAAAGAGTAACAAACATCTATCCATCCATCCTCACAAACTTTCACATTTATAAAATTAGTAAGATTTTCACACGTAAATGCTTGACCGCTATAGATAACAATTGCTCTATAAATTCCTATAGTTCTATTAGGAAGCCACTTTTAATAATATTTCTTATACCTCTCACGCTTTGCATCACGTCAATCTAATGATTTTGGCATTCTATGTAGGTATTTATGAAGATTCGTAATAATGGGTCGGGAATCAGGATCGGCTATAAAATTTACGTGGTCTGGTAATATAGTTTTTAAGTTTTGATTTTTATTATTTGGAATAATAAAAAATATATTCGAATTTAAAACCTCCTTACCTTACCTCTTGCAAAAATCAAAAACACCCAGTTACATTTTTTTAATAATGGCGTTTACCAATATTTTAATACTACCCACATGAACAGTAGCGAAGTGCGTGTCGTGACCTCAGTAATTCGAGACCTCAAACAATACTGGAGCCCACATATTGTCAGAATTAACGATTCTCGATGTGCAAAACAAATAGGAAGATATGATTAATATATTATGTTCATTTTTTAGTGTTACAATTAAATTCATCAAACTACCAAATTATTATTATTAAATATAATAAAGAGGAAAGGTTTGTTTGTTTGCATTGAATAGGCTCCAAAAGTACTGGACCGATATTGATGAAATTCGGCACAAATATAAAATAGACCACGGAGAAGGACATAGGCTACTTTTTATTTCAGCAAAATTTACGATTCCTTTAAGATTTCCTTTTGCGCGCACGAATCTAATTATTGTTATAAGCCTAGCACACGGCTGCACTTACGTTAAATTGAGTTTCTTCATACAAACGTTATGCATTGTATTTCCTTGAGGATTCGATTTTGAACAATAGGCAATCGGACTATTTTTTTTTTTATTGCATAAATGAATAGTACTCTTAAATATGAGTAACTTCTCAGAAAAAACCGTATATCAAAAGTCAATATTTTCAAAGGTACACAGCGATTTGTATAAAAAATTTCGCGAGCCTCCTAAAAACGCTCCATACTAAAGTCGACCTACAAATGACGTCACTTGTATATGAAGTAGTATATGAAATATATGGCCGCCAGAATATATTTGTAAATATCTCCCATATTTGTGCGTTTAAGTTCATACTTAACATAATGAATATTTTTGTATATGATTTGAGTAAACTAATGATGTAGGTTTTGTTTACCAATTTCACAAAAAAAAATTTTTTTGGTACTTTTTAAATGTATTTTATTAGTAAACTACACATAAAATAATATATTTTTTTACATTTACCAAGTAGTAATGCCTCAATATTTCTGAATATATTAATGAAACCAAATATTTCAGATGTAGTCCGATCCCCTATTAGTCCAGCAATTTAAAATGCCAATAGGGTGATATTAGTTCAGTTACTTGAGAGCTGGGTTTTGAATTACTAGGTTCTGTTTAACCCTAATATAAAAAAAATATAACCATCGAAATCAAGACAGAAAAAACGGTATCTATAAGGTACTTTTGTACAACATAATAATGATACCTAATTTTTCATAATACACACAGCTATTATAGATAAGTGTCAGACATATTATTCGCATGTATGTATGTAGGTACACTATGAAAAAGCCATGCTTTCATTGATCAGCCCTGCATCCAAAAAACTATTTTAAGGCGCTTTTTTTTTTAAGATGGCGACTCAAGCGGCCCAGGTGGTAAGTTAAAATTCAAAAAGGTCTATGAAAATTTATAAAACAATTATGTTTAAGGTGGTTTAAACACAGGGTAAATGTCAAATACTATACGTGGTTTAAGTAAACAAATACTTACCAATTAAAGTTGCCATGACATGACATGTTTTGTCTCTGTCGCTCAGTAGTCAGTATAAAGCAGGTACACTTAAGGTCAATTCATACTGAAACCATAGCTATTCAAAATTGAGCTTTATTATTAATAAAAAAAGATACACGTTTCATTGTGAGAGTTCAAAATATGTCAACGCATGTGCAGACTCCAGTGTATGTCTGATGTCATATTACGAAACTTGTATCTTTTTGTACAGTAAATAAAGTTCAATTTTGAATAGATATTTTAAAAATGCAGCGCCGAGTAAGTATTATCGCGGTGTGAACTGACACTTAGGCGAGTGTAAGCAGGCCCTAAAAGACATAGATACTTATATAGTAGGTATATAGTGTATCAACGATAAGTTCTGTAGATACTACTGTATACTATTTATCATGTTTGGACGTAATGTTATTAATTCTGTCGTTCTAGCTACTTTTGGATCGGCACGTGGGCGGTTCTCATTGTTTAGCCACTAATATATCATTTTACTTGTTACCATAAACGACATTATGACCTTTAAAAATATCGGTAATACATTTAATTTATTGTACATGTATATATAATATAAAGAAGACTTTTTATGTTCACTAATAATAATAATTTAAAGCAAGCGCTCACTTGAGATACGACTGTCTAAAGACAATAATAGGTATATGAAGATACGCAGTACACTTGAAACAAAACGTCTCATAGACAAAACTGTCTAGGAGCAACAAAACTGTCTTAAGACTGTCGTGTCAATGAGTAAAAGTGTAGTGGTCGTAATCCAAGTGATCGCTCGCCCTTAAAGGAGAATAATGCACCTAGTTTTAATAAAAATAAATTATCTGCAAAATTTCCAATCAAATTCCAAAATCAAAAATAACGAAACTTGAAATGAATTAAGTACCTCCCAAAAAATATCGTAAAAGATATAATTTAAAAAGTAATCAATATTTATCAATAATAGCTCGGCTGAAGCCCAGAATTTTAAAAATTCCAAAAAATTCCAAAAACTTTATAAATTAAGGTTTAGGAAAAAATAATATAAATTGTACTACCATATAAAAATACATACTACCATAACGACTGTGGTATTTAAAATTATATCGTAATACGACACTTTTAACGAAATAACGAGTATTAAACCGTAGTAAATTAAAGCCTGTTTCCGTCAAAATTAAAAATAGAATTCGTTACCTTCCACTTTGGATGCAACATTGGCGGTATAATATTCAAAGCATTCAGAAATATTTTAACATATTTTGCATAACAAAAGGCGCTTTAAAGTTTTTGTATCACAGAAAATGGTCAGCTAATAACACGGCGGAGGGATTTGTAATGCCAACAATGTGGTGGTATTGAGGTGGGTAATGAAAATGTTGTAAATAAACACAGCTTCTGCCGGAACCTAGACAGCTTTATGTCCTACCTATTGATGAGTTCAGCGAAAAAGGTCGTAGGGCTGTAAGGAGTTAGGACTAGTGGAGTATGCAAAATGCTCAAATGTTATCTCAACTGTAAATTTAAAAGGTGATGTTTAATGATTTATTCCAATTAAATTAATAATAACAGTGATATCTCGTCAAATAAATAATTTAAAAAGTTATTTTAATACACTATTTAAATAAACATAGCAAAGACCGTATAAAGAATATGAAGATACTTCAATATTAAAAAATCACTATGATAAAATTAGGAGTCAATCAATTCGCAAGTTGTTTAACAAATAATTATCGTACATAAGAACGACAATTTGTTGCGTTTTTATTAAAATAACCAATTGATTGAGTATTTACTTATATACTTATGAAATAAAACACACAATAGAATAGAAGTTGTGTTTTTGTTAAGTTAAAAACGTTGCGCAAAAAATAACAAAGTCTAAAGAAAATACAGATATGTCAAGATGTTAAACGCTAAACGTATGAGGTATATTCTTGAACATATTATATATGACATCTCATTTATGAATCTGAACAATACTTTGCAAAATTTTTAGGTATCAAAATAATAACTGAAACTGAAATAAAACTGAAATAAAAAAAGTTTAATTAACTACATATATCCTGAAACTACGAGTACAAGATGAGCTGTTTAAAGAACTAGACCTAATCATCTGGCACAGAATACGGAAATCATCCAGAAGCCGTCAACACGCTTGAAAGTGAGGCCGTCACAACCACTCCAAATTGGAATGGTTATCCACACATAATATGTTGCCACAGAATAACGGAATATTTTACCTAACTTTTTTTCAATTAATTTTTATTCAAAACCTAATTGTCGTAATATAACAACGCGATTTGTTTTGTAAGTGTAAAGAATAAAAATTAAAAAGTGCGGGCGGGGTGGTATTTCGCCATAGTTTTGGACACAGTGCGCTGCATACAAATGTGATCGAACACTCATTCTGCATGTTTTGAATTCTGTGTCATCTGGTTACAATTAAACCGATTCAACGTGAAAAAGTGAACGACAGAATTCTGCGAACCACCCACTACACACTACGCTTCGCCGTGTAAGTAATTACACAGTTTCGCGCACACACGTGTAACGAAACTACGCCTTACCATGTAAGGCGAGCTGTCTCGATGTGTGGTTTTTATGTATGTAGTGCATAGCTACACGCTACCATATGCATAGTCTAAATCTTTAAGTCTAGCGACTGGTCTCTGCTAATTCCGCTTTGCGTAGAGCTTTATCTTTTTAGTAAAGGCTCAAGTTTTCCTGCTAAAATGTGACTAAATAGTAAAGAAGAGACAATAATAACGATACATATTTGAATATAGTAAGTAAAAAGCTAGTACTCACGTGTATACAGTTAGTAGCATCCAGCACTGAAGTCGCGCGCCGGGAAGCCACGTGACGTAGCGACCAGTCAGCGCGCAGTCGATACAATAGGGGAAATAAAGCATGCCACCGCGGCGGCGGCTCCGGGACTATGCTTCGTAGGTAACTTACTATTGCTTGTGACTAGTTGCAGTTCTACTCTACTTATCTAAACACCGGCTATCGTTAGCCGAGCAGTTGATCTGTTTTGGTTCGGATTCGATTGAGGCTACTATCCGAAGAGCGAACCCCAGCATCTTTGTTTTATCGCGGATTGTAAAAAAAATTAATAATAGATTTTTTATTCGACGCCTAATTCTGTTCTGTCCTTATTCCGTGTAGCCATGTTGCATCTGGAACAAAGAAAAATAACATCAATCCTAAACATCAAAATTGTAGTCGAAACTTATGCACGATATTCTCTACATCAAAGCAAATGCCAAATTCTAATATGTATTATTGAGAATGAAATAAAGACTACATAAATGGGTAAGTACATAAAAATTCAACTAATGCAGAAATAGTTGTTAGTAAAAGTAACAATGATAATGATAAGTTACTCATTTTATTTGTTTAGTTACACGACATAATACCTTTTTAAAATACAGAAATAATAGAAGAAAGTGGCAATATTTTTACTTTACGAACCATAATTTGAAAGTCAAAGTCTAATACCCCACAAATCTACACCGGTCAAGCGAGACCCCTAGTCGTAAATAAATCACACCTTTACACAAGCACATTCCCATTGTTTAAACGCTACCAGCGATTACAAAAAACTCCCCGCATTAAAAAAACCATGAGAATTGTGCAAGATCACTACGGAGAGTCATTAAACAATGCCTCTCCTGGAACTGAGGTGTTTATTATTGCCACGTTATGCACGCAAAAACATCCGTCCAGGTAAATTCGTTTTTTGCCCGAATATCTTATTATTCTGGGTGTCATTCTCTGTTGTGTCCAGGCTAATTATTGTTATCTAGTGTGAGTGACCGGTGCCTGCATAATGGTCCACTAATTCCACTGACACCTTCCAAGTCAGATTCTTTACAATGCCATTGTTGGTAACAAAGGCGACCGCTACCGTCATACGTCATTATGCCTCTGGATATCTTATTCAGTTAACAGTTATCGTTAATCGACTGATTAGTCCATCATCGTTAACTAGAAGCTTCGGCCCCAAAACATTTTGAATTGTTTTAAATTCTTCTTTGTGATTTACAACTTTCATTTTTTGGGTAATTATGGTTGCTCTTACTTTGTGTCAATTTATAAGCCTTAACGACTTACGTTTTTCTGTTGTTTCTTCTAATAAAATATAACTTTCATTATTAACGTCGTCTGCATTGCTAACAGTATTAAAACGTCTCTCCTCAAATTTAAATAGCTGTACCTCTGATAAATCACTAAAATTTAGTGACATAACAACAATAGGTTATAAGGAAGAGGATTTTGGACAATTTGGCTCTGGCCGCAGTCCCATTTAGAAGATCCCGAGCCCATTACTTCCATCTTCGTCGCGGGCGGTCCCAGGAAACCGCGTATTCAAGTAGTGCACAATGACGTCAAATTTTAAAAGAAGCTAGCTTTCTATTCTGAAATATTTTTCTTTTTTTAACTCTATAATATACATATATTTTATATGATGTACGACATATCTTTATACCTTTTAAATCATAACTACATTTCCTGTTGCTCAGATCGATTCATTATCAATAAATCAATTTATCAAATCTACTATTCATACTTAAGCATCCTACTAGCTTTTTTTTATAAATTGCTATCAATTTTAATAAAAAAAATTACATATTATCAAGCTGCAAAAATTACCTATCCCACCCAAAAAAATAATGAATCCATCACGCCATAACTCATATTGTATCTAACACCTAAAATGCCGTTATTTCAAGAAGTAAATCCTTTCACCTGCGGTTATGAGCTTCGATCATCCGCTGAATCATTGGCCCTCAACAAAGGTTTTGCAAATTAAATTTCGTAGCGTATCGGCGCGCGGCAAAGGAAAAAAAGCAACAATAAAATAACGAATTTAGACCAGCAATCCGGACGGTTCTTATTATTTTAACCAACAAAGTAGAAAACCATTTACAATAAATCATTTCGAATGCTTTCTTCGTTCACACGAGCGGGCGACGCAAAGGGTGATTCTGCGTGTGCATAAATAAAGGTTGCGATCTCAGGTATGGACTAAACGTTTCAATTGTGCGTCTGGAAGTGACATGCATCGATTTTGGACTTACTGCAAAGACTTTTATTTCGTTAATATTTATGGCATTTCGTTGGTCAGAAACTTTACAGAACTTTGTTTTTAATGTTGATATAGCGGATAGTTTTATTAGTTATTCTGTCTCAACTATGAACTGGAATAAATAAATGGTCAAACAGGTAAACTGAACGCACTTATAAATATTTGACAGTCAAGTGACAAATTGAACTCAGATAGTATAGGAAAATGCAACCGTCGTTTTTAGTACATTTAATACATTTTACTGTTTAAAACTTCACTGAACTACCACAATAATTTCAAGACCAAAATTGACAAAATCGGTCCAGCGGCTCCCGAGCTAAAACTCGAGACATCCATTTTTATATTTAAGAGAAGAAGAAGAAGAAGTTTTATTAAAGGACAACCATGTTTACCTACAATTTGCCTTATGCATTGACTATGATTTGTAATAAATCTAGGTTACATAATTTATAGACCTTTGCATATTAAATATTGATAATTAAGCTTCCAAACAGGCAAACATTAACAGAGCTTATTTACCTATGACTACTTATTTTATTTCCTTTTATTGC
This sequence comes from Glaucopsyche alexis, assembly GCA_905404095.1. Taxonomy (NCBI): domain Eukaryota; kingdom Metazoa; phylum Arthropoda; class Insecta; order Lepidoptera; family Lycaenidae; genus Glaucopsyche; species Glaucopsyche alexis. Next base: position 15,438,783 of record FR990059.1, read on the forward strand.
ATACCTAAAAATTACCGCTACAATATTATTTTATATCTTGTAACATGATATTTAGCGTCATAAAATTTGCATTTCGAATGCTTTGCAGTTCATTATCATTACGAATTTTACGATCATATAATTCAATTGTTTTATTTTTTCACTAGGTGTAAAATACAGTACGTATTTTTTGTAGGTCAAATTATTCGTTATTAGTTAACGAACTTTATTGGAAACATTTACATCATGTATTGTCACTTCTAGTTAAATATACTAGACTAGCTTTTTCTCGCGCGTTAACAGTATCCCTCGGGAACACTGTCCTTTCTCGGGACAAAAAGTAGCCTATGTTTTAATCCAGATCCTAAACTACTATCATACAAAATTTCGCGTGAAAGAGTAACAAACACCCATCCATCCTCACAAACTTTCACATTTATAGTAGTAGGAATTGATAATACATAGTTTCATGTAAAGGAATTTAAAGTATAATCTACTGTCAGTTCCAGTCTGTTCCAGTGCTTAAGTTTCACGTGGGACCACACTGTAGATGTCGTAGTGTTTGTGCAACGATTAGAGTGCGTAGCGGTCTACAGGCTGCAGTGCTGTAGTACTCGTACTGTGGACTGTAAACGGGCGAGTTTACTCGTGCGAATACGAGGGAAATATGCGAGTTGATTACTGGAGTTGTTTGTGAATTGTCGTTGTATAGATGGAGTTTGTGAATTGTTGTTACTTAAACATTTCTTAGGTATTTATATAAGAAAGTAACGAGGATATGGATAATGAAGATAGTATACACACTACCTCAATTAACACACACTACCGTGTTTGATAGATACAATTTTGCTACCTACATGTTGAGTATTGAAGTTTGTCAATTTGGCATAACATTTACATTATTTTATTGGTTTTTATCTGAGAGGCAAAAGATAAGAATTAAAATTCAAAATTATATAATTATTATGGGTGATTTTCGCACACAGGACGATCTCTAGTATATTTATTTCCCGAGTAAATATAGTAATCCCATGGGATTACTATATTTACTTTTTTTTGGATAAAAAGAGGCCTAAGTTTTAATCCAGAGCTTAAACTATTACTATACCAAATTTCATCGACATCCGTTCAGTAGTTTCTGCGTGAAAGAGTAACAAACATCTATCCATTCATCCATCCGACCATCCTCACTAACTTTCACATTTATAATAGTAAGATGTGCCTATCTAAATAAATGCGCTGGTAATTATAATATTATTATGAAGACTTACTTAGTAACTATTAACTGACATGTAAGCCATACATTTTGCTTGTAATAGAGCGAGTTACTAGCCTATATAAAGCTGACATTTTCTGAACCGGGGACAATAATTGAAGTATTGAAAGTAGTTGTTGTATAATGTATGCAGGCTTTTACTCGCTTTGCATAGCATTTGAGTAAGTTAAGGCCTGGCCTGGGTGAGTGAAGTTTAGATTTTACTCTAAAAAGCATAATTTTGGAATTAAAAATGGTATATGTCGTAATTTTTAGATACGAGTACATGAAATATTTAGAAGCTCTTTTATTTTGACGCATAGTGAAAATATTTACTTAGGTACATTTGACACTAGTTTTTCCAACATTTATTAATATATTAACAACTAGCATTAACTTCGCCCGCATAAAATTAGATTTTAAGCTTTCATTCCTTATTTTACCCCCTCGAGGGTTGAATTTTGAAAAATCCAACCCTCTTTAGTGGCCAACTACTAAATGCCTATATCAATGAGAAATACGGAAAAACACGTGCAAAATTTCATATTTATAGACTTGGCCTTTGCGTTGATACATCAGCCAATCAGCTTTGCCTTTTGTATATATAGTTAACTTCTTCTTAATGTATATTAAGTATCTAACTTTCACGCGGTATTCTTATTTACCTGGACTGTTGAATAAAATCGCATTAATTTATAATTTGCACGTGTGCAACAATTTGGTAGGAAAATATGCAGTATACTAAATCATAAAGAACCTGCAAATGAAATAAGACCTACTTGTTAACCTTCACCCATACACAAGTGTCGTTTTGCAGGCGAGGAAATATTTAACATACTCCTGCAAATGTATTTTTAAAGTACACCTCATATTTACAACAATAGAGCGTATAATCGTTCAACGCCTAGTTTAGTTTCAGTAAATCGTTAAAAACTTGACCTAGCTCTTTGAGTTGCTTGCACTTTTTATCCAGTACAAAGCCAGGAATTAAATAAGCACAATAACGAATTCTCTGTAATCAGGCTCCAGTAATTAAGACTAGGTTTTATCCTGCGGCTTCGTCTAATTTTAGAATTAATATCTACTATATTATACTTATTAATGGAATCGCAAGAAGTTTAACGAAAGGTCACCGGTATTATTAATACTTATGATTTTAATGATAAACTTATATTTCGGAAAATCATATTTAAAATAGTGTAAGTGTTGTGAAAATAAATAATGGAACATACGTAATTATCGAACCTAACCTAACAATAGCATAAATAAGTATTAAGGAGATGTGCGCTGGATAGAACTGAAATTTGGAGTTCTTTAAAACCTTTTTTATCTGTCATGGTCGTATTGAAAAATTAGAAAAAACGGTATGTAAATCTGCGTTATATTTAGCCGAGGACTGTTTCTTTTATAAATTGAATTTTTTATTTAAATATTCATTTAGATATATGCTAAGTCCACCCCTTTTTTAAAGTTAAAACAATTTTTCTCTTCTTCTATAAATCACACGAGGATGAAAATTATTTCAGTATTTTAAGTAAGACAATACTCGGGGGAAGAAAGTTTTAGTTTTTGCAAGTTTTGTCTCAAATATTTATAGCGATTTTTGATTTCAATACTCTCCGGTCGGCACGATACGCCCTTGTCGCCTACAAAATTAGTCTGGGACTTGACGCTCAAGGTCACGTGATGCCTAAAGGGGGAGGGGGGGTGCGAAAAAAATCACCAAGTATCACCAAGGGGGGAGGGGGTATAAGGAGACATCACGTGTATTAATTTTTGAATATAGTCTATGTATACCGAAATTATTTTCGGTTGTAGATTCGTAGTGTTGTTTAAATACTTACAAGAAAAATGACTCGTACAGTTTTAAATTGCTTAAATTATTCGATTAAATTGTTTTTTAAGTTAAATTTTTTCTTCATACATCACCTTCTTACTATGTAAAAAAATACACGTAATCTTAGGTGGGAGAGGGGGGGTATTATAAAACCTCACCAAGTATCACCAGGGGGAGGGGAGGGGTCTAAAAAGTTGTTAAAAACATCACGTGATTAATGGACGGCCCCTAAGAAAAAGAGGAAATAAGGTAAGTAACAAATCGTTAAGGAAATCTATGGCAAGTCTCAAAGAGCTTACGGATTGTGTCGCGGTGCACTTTTCTTTTTCCCGACGTATCCCGTGGTCACGTGACCACGGCTGCTGGAAAGTAGCCGAAACAGAACAGACAGTCGACACAATCCGTAAGTGTTTAATACATACATACATACATACATATAATCACGCCTTTTTCCCGTAGGGGTAGGCAGGACCGCCTCTTTCCCGTAGGGGTAGGCAGAGACCACTTCTTTCCACTAGCTACGATCCTTACATACTTCTTTCGCTTCGTCCACTTTCATTCTTACCATCCATTCCTCTTCTTACATTCAACGTAGCCAAGCGTCTCTCCATGGTCCGCTTTTCGCCTCCGCGAGAAACGAGACGTGATGGGTGGCGAACCACATCGCCGCCATTTTGGATAATTAAATTATTTTTGATTATCCATTGCGTTTCCACGGATTGGTGGAGAGGGTAGGAACAGGGAAAGGGAAAAGTTGGCCGGCTCTATGAAGATAGGTGGTGTGGAAAGGAAGATTGGTAAGTTAGAGTGGGAAATAGGGAATGTAGGATATTACTGCCCAGGAGGGCAAGGGATAGGACAGTAATAGCTAGGGAAGCCGGGGTCGCGTACCCGTATACTATACCACAACTACCGGACAGGTAAGTTGGGAAGAGTTTCCTATGACGTTGTTGTTTAATACAATGAATAATATTCGCATAAACATAATAAATCAATACGAGTATCACGTCTCTTAAGCTCGTGCACGTAAAAATATCAATAAGAATTTTCTAGAACGTTGCAAGTTCGTCGCACTGCACAAGTGCACATATCGAAAACACCGTAAGTCGGCAAAATATCCCAACTAATCATATATCACAGGCAACTTCGCCTGACATTTTGTTCCGAAACTACCGAAAGTTACTGCGTGTTTACAAGAATCGTATCTGAATTTCGGGTGCAACGCTCGGTATATGTAGCGTTTAACCTACCAGTTTTATAGACCATTATGTATGCGTGAAATCCTTTTATATTCTTATTGTTTTAGAATTGTCTAGAAAAGTTGGCCGGCTCTATGAAGACTCGTTACGGCGTATGCTCTAATGCTCTCTTATCTATTGGGAAAATTGACGGCCTCTGTGGCGCAGTGATTGGCGCTCAAGCCGTAGGTCGCGGGTTCTAGTCCCACCGAGGGAACAAAATAGTTTTCAATGTTACTGGGTTATTCCTAGATGTGTTTTAAATTTGTTTATCTATACTAATATAATAAAGTTTGTTTGTTTGTTTGCATTGAATAGGCGCCGGAACTACTGGATCGATTTTGATGAAATTTGGCACAGATGTAAAATAGACCACGGAGAAGGAGTAAGGATATAGGCTACTTTTTATCGCTGAAAAATGTACGGTTTCTGCGAAATTAACTTTTGCGCGCACGAAGTCGCGGACAACGTCTAGTAATATAATAAAGATCTTAAAAATAGGACCCGACTGTTACGAAGAGATGCCTGGTGGCAGAAAAAATAACGAACATTCTTAATGACAGTTTTCGAAATGACTTCCGCCACCTTTGTGTGGGGGTCGGGTTTGTCTCCTAGCGGCAGAAAAATATCGAAGTCTTGTACAAAGATTTTCAAAGACAGTCTTTGAAATCTAATGTACTAAAACTAATTTAAACAAATCTCACATGCTATACTAAAACATATTTCCAAATTCTAACATCTTCATTAAAGCTCAACAGGTCTTTAATTGAATAACTACAATTTTATTTAAAAAAATATTATGAATTTATTGACATCTCATTCATTAACACTAGACCATTATTTTACACGCTAAGCAAACATACATAATATATAATTATGTCAGCGTAAAATTGTAAAAACCGTTACAGAGTAATAAAACTAGTGAAATTGTAAAATGTTGATAGACTGCCGACGCGAATATGCTGCCTATAATTTACCAAATTATTTTTCGTTAGATTATAAATATATACCCCCTTACTAATAAACGCTGTATAAGCTAAAATAGTTAAACAGTGTTTTGTTCCCGTCGCACGAAAGACAAAACAATTCAAAGCTTATACAGCGTTTATTAGTAAGGGGTATAATTTTTAATCTTTCGACATATTTTTACAATCTCGTTAGTTATTTTACAATCTAACGATTTTTTACAATTTTATGGTGACATATACAAAGCCTGTCAAAATCATTATCCTTCCTTTTAGCTTCGCCGTAGTTGGGAAAAAATCAAGTGCTGTGCTAAATTGAAATAAAAACCACTTCAATTCAGAATAAACATAAGCTAACAGTACAAAGGTAGGGCAACAGTGTAAGGGCAGCAATTAAAGGGCAGGACCGACATAGTAGAGCCTTACGGTCGGTTCACAATTCACATAGAGAAGCGACGCGACGCGACGCCGCTTTTTAAGAAAGCGATTCAAAATTGAACTTACACACAAGAAGATATTATGCGTTTCAAGAGCGACGCCGCGCTGCATAGTCCGATGCATCTCGATTTTGGAACTCTTGTAATGAAATGCCTATCTTCTTGTGTAGGGAATAAAGTTCAATTTCGAAACGCTACCTTAAAAAATGCAGCGCCGCGTCGCGTATCGTTTCGGTATGAGGTGAGGTAATAGAGAGCCCAGAGCCTATTAAGTTATAAAGCCTGGGATGCACGTGATAGAACTTTATTTGCCAATGTCATGAAACCTTATTTGCTTTTATTTTTTTCATAAATAGATCATAAACTTTAAGCTACATAAAGATATTGCTGTAGCTAACACTTTCTTTGGGCTTCCACACATAATTGCGAATTTGTGCGAATTCGCGTCGAATGCGCGAGATTGTATACGGCCAAGCCGTAGGTGCAACCTTCCAAAACTTCCTCAATTATTTCGAGATCAAAGTTAGCCAAATCGGTCTAGCTATTCTCGAATTTTGGTAAGAAAAAAAAAACTGCAATTTATTTTTGTATAAAGAGAAGAAGAGGACTAGATGTTGCTCGCGCAAACCGTGCATTTGCCGCGATAAGATGTAGCCTATGTCCTTGCCCATGGTCAACTCTATCTATGTGCCAAATTTCATCAAAAATTTGGCCCAGCAGTTTCGATTCAATGCAAAGAAAAAAACAAAATATCTTTTCTCTAAATAATATTAGTATAGATTGTAATCTAGCCTAGCTGTAGCTAGGTAGATTTTATTAAAGCTAGGTCGTGTATCCCTGGCATTAGCACAAGTATCTCACAGATCGTTGCGAACGACATGTGTGAGTGAACGAAATGACCTAAAGCGTTTTATAGGTCTAAAGCCTAGGTCTAGAACTTACTTAAACACTGAAATACTGGTTAAGATATTATTATTGCTCTTGTGTGTTTGTTAAATAAACTAAACACATATTTTCATTAGGATTATGAGATTATCGACAAAGTGCCTGCTCGATCAGTTTCTTAACATTTTCCTTTGCACTAGTGTCCTCAAAATACTCAAATACAAAGCAATTGACCGCAACGACTGCAGACGTGGTTGACCTACGTATTTACACGTGAGAATGTGTGCGTGCACACAATTCAACGGCACTGTTAAGCGATTTTCATTTTACGCCTGGTGGAGAGGTAACTTTTTCGATATTACTTATTTTAATATAGACTTTTCTGTACAAAAATTAACGTTGTGAATTTGTAAATAACCCCGCGAAATTTTTGGATGTATAAGTGCATTCGAAATGCAAAAAACCCCGTGTGGTGTCATGGGACACCAGATAGGAACGAAGTTCCTTATTATAAAATATTAATTTCAAGTTCTATTAGAGGTATTAAGAAAATAATTATTATTCGAGTATAAATTTTTTATTAAGATGTTATCGATAAAAAACTAAAAAAAGAACTTGTCCAAAATAATCGTAACACATTTATAATAATAATAACTGTCATCACGTACCTAGACTATAATTAGACACTGTATAGCAATCATACAAAGACTATACATAAAAATCTTACGCTTTTATTTAACGTTACGGACATTTTTTGCCGACCAGGGTACCCCTCCGCAACGTCGAACTTTTGTTCCAAAATATCTAATACTCATCTGTATAGTGGAGTTTAATAAACTTCAGTCGGGAAAATATCGATAATAATCATGATATTTATGATTTAGTCACTAAATAAGCGATAAAATGTTAAGCTGTATAAAATGGTAAGGGTTAATAAAAGCTACTGCATTAGTCAACAAGCATTACTGTTCGCTAAGCTCAAACTTTGCGAAAATAAAATCCAAAAGCGAAATTATTATTACCACGAATAAAATGAAATTAAAGTGATCTTAAAGCGATAAAACCCGGCGACAAAAATAACGTTTAAATTCGTGCAAACGGTGACATAAATATTTATTTTACGGTCAGGTACAGAAAGTTTTAAAGTTTCCAAACAAACGAAAGAATATCCGTTCGTACGGCGACAGAGAACTATCCGCTAGTAGACTACGAGTCAATAACACCATTCCGCTGAATATATGGCACTGAAATTGTAAATTCCATTTTAAAGAAGTGAACCTTAATTTATAGTAATTTACTATATCGAATTGGTTTGGGGATTTATCGCGCAGTTTTCCGAAGTGAATCGAAGCGAAGTGTCGGAGAGCTTATTCGAAAGTTTTGTCGCTGCTTACTTTACAACGAGCGACAGAGACGAAATGAATAAGCTATATGATACTTATCAGTAGATTGTGAAGGCACATAATCTTTTACTGACTTATTTAATCTGCATATACACTATCATTAGAAATAGTCTGGTTGAAAACACAACTATTACGTCACAAGAGCAGGTTAAGTATATGATAGAGTTAATAATTTTTCTGGTTCTTCCGCACATTATGTTGTTTCGAAGAGTCATAGAAATATTGAGTTAAGATAATAATTTTGAGGAAATAAATCGTAGCTATACGGATTACGGATACGTAAAAGGTGGTACTAATTTGCATATAGTAACGTTAATATTACTAATCTAACAAACAAATTATATTATGCTATAATATTAAGAATGTTAACATACATTTAATATACGAACATATAATTTATGGTCCAATAAATCGAGTTCAGCCACATATTTTGGGAGAAAAGAAATAAAACCTGTGATGCTACTACGTTTAATTGAGACGTTAGAATGATTTAATTTATGTTATGGTAATTAATGAAAAGCTCGACTCTTAAATAACCTATAAATAAAGATATCAGCGGTGGGGTCTACGCCAAAATGTATGGCCGATTCAAGAAATAATTAACGACTAAGGTTCCACCGCAACGATACACAACGCTACGCAGCACCGCATTTTTAAGAGCTATTCAAAATTGAACTGTATTCACTTCACTAAAAGATACACGTTTCATAAACTACACATACATATGTGTTGTGCAGCGTGGTACAACTTGACATTTGAACTCTTACAATGAAACGTGTACTTTTCGTTTCGGTGGGAATTGACCCTAAGTTGCTAAAGCTCTTGACACGTTTTTAAAATTGTTCAAAAGTGTGCGATTCGCATTTTAGCCTGAATACAAAATCTAAACGACAAAGTCAGGAGAAAATCGAAAGACAAAGTAAAAACTTAGTACACAGCACTACAAAATGTAAAAGGAAATAAATTGGAAAATATAGAGTTCACATTGTAAATCTTTTGTGTTTTCCATTAAGATCGATTGGGAACCACAAGATCAGACAAGTCTACAGTATATTTCGATTAGAGAAATCAAATTACGAAGCACAATAATTAAGACGATGCGCTCAGACTTTTAAAGTTCTGATTTGAGTCTGGCGTTTTGCCAGCCGATACAAAAACCAATATTCCCAAATTTAGAACGTAAAAATAGCACGAAATACTTTGTGATTGATTGGAAATGTTATCTAATTTGTCATCCTTAATGCGTCTTTGTCTAAATCTGTCTGCAAGGAGTCGTGTTGTGACCGCCACATATTCAAATACTTTGATACAACAATCTACATCTAAATGTATAAAAGGCAAACCTTACTGACTCATCTCAGCACAGCTGAAACTACTGAACGGATTTTGCTGGAATTAGGCATACAAATAGTTGTAATAACGTAGGCATCTGCTAAGAATGGATTTTTGAAAATTCGTCCCCTAAAGGGGTGAAAAAGGGGTTACAACTTTGTATGGAAATCGAAATCCACGCAGACGAAGTCGCGGGTAAAAGCTAGTATTAAATATATTGGATGAAATAGATATTCAAAAGTTTCCCATCTTACAACTAACTTTTCCGGATACGTTCATGCTTCTTTGCATCAAAACGATATAATCGCGCTTTTTCGATCAAAATAAGTGAATGTCTGAGTAGTAACCTGAGGCTTTTCATAATTTTTCGTTAACTTGTTAACTTTATATAAACTTATATCTTCTCAATAATTTTGTATAGTAGTTAGCTTAACTATTTTGAGGTTAATTTAAAAAAAAGTCTCTTATGTAACATGTTATTGAAAATTTTCTCTTTTCGGTTAATTGAATACCTACATGTCTTTTTATTTCCTTTTAAATATTTATTCAAAATCAGCTAAGCCAATATGCCACCGTTAATTACAATGACGATCTTCGAGATTGAATATATGTATATGTGATTGACATAACGTTGAACGTTCGCTAAGTGATAGCGCACGATACATCAATCCCATACATTTTTGTTTTTGAACTGCGTCATTGTAATAAGCGATGACAACTTGCCTAAAGGCTCTGTTCTCTTTACGAAAGTAATATCTTTTAAATCTATAATAAGTTATAGCATATTAGGGTGAACTGTACATAATCATCAATTCATCACTGATTTTTTTACCAAATTCTCTACAAAATGTATCCTTTTCCAGATTATCCCGAACAAACAAACAGAGCTTCGTATGCTGTGCTCGACATACATTTAGATTTTAGGTTATGGACGTTTCAAACTCGTACAGACTGCCAAAAGTACTTCAATTCAGTTTTTGTTCAGTCTACGCCTCTTAGTGCTCTATCGTTATGTAGGTAATATTTTGGTAGTTGGCACAAATTCTATGTAATGGATTGCGATTTTAGACATAAAACTTCATGGATGGGAAGAAACTATATGAACACGAGATCCTGTACTAAAAACCAGGAGAATTATGAAGAAGAATGAAAATATTAATTCCCAAACCGATTTCGCAGGAGTACTTTTATAGTGCCCAAGTGTGTGCGCATTACACAAGAGCACTCTCTCTCTTCGTTTACTCTCATAACCCAGTGGAACGGATAACCGATACGACTGGTGAAAGATCAGGCGCAGGTCTGACTTTTCACATGCCCATCCGACGCATGGATCACCTTTTTTATCAGACAATCAGGTTTTCAGCCTGCGTTGTCCTAAACCTAACCAACTTTTTATTGTTCCAATGCGGGAATCGAACCCACGACCTCCGAGTCGAGAGCCAAGCTCTAACCACTAGACCACGGAGGTTGTTGTACGAAATGAAAATAATTCTAACCCAAAGTCACATTTTATAACACATAAGGGATATTAGACAGTTTCAAAGAGTGCTGCGATTTGACAGCAGCAGGATGTGAAAGAAGGGAGTTTAGTCCGTAGGTTGCTGGGCCATCTTCCCAATGGAGTGGGACATATACTCATGGGCCGGCCCATAAGGAATGCATGAGGATTCTCTCGCCATCCCCGTGGAACCCAAAGTAACAGATTATGTGTCATTCGAAAGTAGCAATTTTACTTTAGTCGGATTATCATCTAGCGTCTGATACAATGTGAATTTTGAACTATCGGTATGGCACCATATTTAAGTACCTAAATTTGACAGATTTGTTATTTAAGTCTATGACGAAGTGCAAAGTGACGAAACTGTTCTTCGAAGACTATGAGCCTGTAAATGTGTATTTAAATTTTTGATTTTGTCTCCGTAACTCGAGTAAACTTATTAAAATAATTAACTACTTCAATCATATTAAATTTATAGATGTATTATATTAAAAACAGGACTAAAATGCAATCAATTGGTGATTTTCACCCGAACAACGTATTGGAAGGAGTGGATCCCAACAAAATTCACGGGACGCAGTTTTCTATACAAAACACACTAAACTCACTGAATACGCGTTCACGCTCGGGAACACGGACTAAATAAATACCGATGTAAAATAAAAGTTATTTCACGCCGGTTTTCTGTGAGACCATGGTATTTCTCCGGTCTCTCCCACGATTAAAGCATTAAAAATAATGAAGTTGTTTCGTTTACAATTATTTAAAAATTCGTCTGGCATCTATGTTAATGATTATAACTACCGTAATATTATTATATACTTCACCATGTGATCCGTCAAATATACCGATCCCAGGAAACAGGGAGTGACACACAGACGGAAGGACATAATAAAACACCAATTTTACTATTTGACTGTTTAACCCTAAAACAAATCAATTGCTGGATGTAACCGCTGCAGTCACGAACTCTAACACAGGGAATACTGGGGACACTTGATCCCCCTTTTTGGTTTTTAACTCTTATTCTTACTAATATTATAAATGTGAAAGTTTGTGAGGATGTATGGATGGAGGGATGGATGTTTGTTCCTCTTTCACGCAAAAACTACTAAACGGATTTTGATTAAATTTGGTATGGTATCCCGAAAAGGTACAGTGTTCCCGGGGGAATTACTCACTATATTTACATGGGCGGAGCCGCGGGGAACAGCTAGTTCCTACATAAAGGCCGTATTTGAAAATTTTTGGTACTGGAATACGTGGAGTTTATCTGGCTATTATATCACTGATTCACCCACTAAAAATAAAGGCAGGAAATAATGCCACGGGACACTTGATTAGGTGATTTACTATATTTACATAATATATACTTACTATGCAACTTTTAAAAGTTATTAAAATTGTTGATTTAACCTTCACTAATTAGGTATTGTTATACCACTAAAAGCTTTAATTACTATTATTGTATGCGCATGAAGTGTTTTAGCATTAATTTTATCACAACATTTTTCACTGCCTATTTTGGTTTGGTACTCTTTCTGTTGCATTTTTTATTGCTTAGGACTATGGAAATATTTAATAACTGGTCAATAATTGAACATAATATTTTATGAGACAGGGGAGATCAAGTCTTCTCAAATAAACTGTATAGATTAATCATTAAAGTAGTTTCTCATTAATATATTTTTTTAAATAAAATGAAAGACACATACTTATGGATTTATTTTAAATTCCTATACATCTTAAATATAGTTCTTAAATAACTGTTAAATCAAAATAAATACCTTCGAAATATAAGTTTATTGAAAAAAAAAACTTTTGTTAACCATTATAAAATGCCATATGTGACGATTCTACTCGTTTGGAAAAGTTTGCTGGTATCGTGTACTACCGACATAGCCACTGTGAAAGTAGATATTGCCCATACAGGCTCTGTAAATTGAGTGTACCTAGTCTCCCTTATGGATCAAGTGTCACTCTCCTCCCGTAAATATACGAATCAGGATTTTAAAGAAATTTAATCGTTGTTTTGTTTAATGATACAAATTCTTTAAAATTTTGATTTTAAATGTATAAATAACTGAAATTGTTAGCAGTAAGTTAGCAAATTCATGCGACTTTTTCGCTTCTTTAGTAAAAATAATAATTATTGTAAAATATATTAAAGCTTTGTCGAACAAACTAGTAGGTAATTGTGTGTATCTGAATGAAATGAAAAATGTACGTCTAGGCGATTTAACTAAGAATTTATTACATTTTATAAGCATGACAAGTTGTTTTTACACATTAATTTAAATGTTATTGCATAAAAACTGTTTTCATTAAAAGTTCAGCAAAACTTACAATTAAAAATTACGCATTCTAACGTATTGTTTTGTGACCACTACAGTCAAAGAATATATATTCCTAACGTACTACAGTCGCAAAACATAATACATACAATATACAAATATTTCTTTATAAAAAGTGTAATTTATTAATGAATAGCCGCAGGAAATTGCTAACTTACTGCTAGCAATTTCAGTTATTAATAAATTCTTAATAATTAAAAAAAAAAACAAAAATGCGTATATATTTTATATGATTAAATATGAATATAATAGCACAGTTAAGAAAAAAAATAGAGATCAAAATAAATTTTATAAGCCCATCAACAAAAAAAACTTGTTATTAATTGATTCTTAAAAACTTTTCAGCGCTATTTTCTGTGAAAACTCGAAATGTTAAAAATGTTTATTTTAAATCCACTTAATTTATTTAAAAGCAATGTTAAAAAATCGTCAGCACATAAAACTGATAGGTAATTAAATTTTATTTTTTTAACTTCAGCTGCGTTATAAAATATATTAATCGTGACAAAAAATACTTTAAATACTTCTTATTTAAATCAAGTGGCATAATAATTTGTGAAATAAATTGTTATTTCCAAGAAAAGTGTTGGTATGTTTATTGCTAATTAAAGATTTCTTCTAGCCTATAATGTTGATTATAGCTTACTGGTCAGAGGAGCTAGAAATCTAACAGTATAATGAGTAGGCAGTCGCGTCAGAAAAACCACTTCTAATATTCACTTATATAACGTTAATCGGTATGTAAATTATTTAATTATTAAATATAATTAAATATATTACTTATTGCTATAAATATTTAAGACTGACTGCTAATTATTATTTAAAATTACAAGTAACAGTTCTTTTCTAACTTTACGGGTTTTATGGGCAAGAGTTAATTACTTTTTACGTCACGTCGTCCTAAAATTTCCTTTTATTAGGTTACCTTCCAAAAACTTAATGGAAACCAAAAAATAATGTACTTCATTTATCTAATAAATATTTCTTACGTTTTTCCTCATGAATAATTTTTAGTATTAAATCAAAAACGAAATAAAAAATTGACGTCTAACGCACTCGAAAGTAGCCGCAAGTCGCAACTTTATCCAAACTTCGTAACTTATACTAACCGTCATAATTATATTATATCGAAGCTCAATATAAATTAACAATAATAATATTCAAAATAAAAAAAGCATAAAAAACCCAACCAAAAGTTTCCGGAGCAAAAAAATCCAAAATAGGAAAAGGCACAAAATAAAAACACTTTCACATGGTTTGTTACACCACACAACAAAAAAAAATCTAAAATGCAAAACGCACTCACTAACACAAAACTTTACCTACGCCAAGTCGACAGTCAAAGTTCTAAAAATCGCGATGGTTTTCGCGCCGCGACGCGTCCGGATTCGAATGGGGATTTTCGGCTATGGGGAGGATGTTCGCATAGCAGTGGCTTAGATGAGACTGTGGCGTATGTACTGAAGCGGCCGTGTGGCCGAAACCGACTTTCGCCCCGACCGGTCGCCCTACAGCTCACACGACACGTCCAGACTAGGAATTTTTCACTATTTCAATTTATTAAACACTTGTGTTACTCGACTGTACTTTTTGCAATTCGAACGTTAAAGAATAAAGCACTTTTTTATTTTCTAACTAAAAATATTTTGTTATCATCCGTACATTGTAATTACAATAAAATACGAGATTAAAATTACACAAATTACAATTTCGTGGCATGCGCATAATTTAAGGGGCTTTTTATTTGTACAGTACTTGCGCTCCCTTTTAAGTTCGAAAGGGTAATAGGGCAGGAACCAAAAGGGGTAACCTACACGGCATCCGATGCATTATTTTTTGCAATCACTGTTGAGGTGTGAAATAGCCATATTGTTATGTATATCGCAAAAAGTAGGAAACGCATTGTCATTTTTATTACCACTAGAAATAAAAATGTAAGGGGAGCGTTGGCTAATTTGAACAGGGTAGTTTTATGAACGTAATTTTCTGTTGTGCTACAAAAAATAAATATTTTCTTAACCGCACTTTAAGATGGATGTTTTGTGTTGTGGATGTATATTAATGTAATGCTAGATATTATTATGTTTATTAGATATTATTTATGAATTAATCACTAAACTGAGTTAACTGAAATTGACTACTTACCTTCGATTGTTTAAATTATTATAATTATATTAATACGTAAAGCAAAACTTCTTACACTTTTTTATGAAAACTTTGCAAACGTAGAAGTCATACTTATTTGGCGCAGTTAAAGTTTATGTGGAATAGGGTGAGCAGAGGGCTACTATTTTGAAAAATACAATATTCCTATATCATACATGTCTTCTGGAGGACATTCCATAATGGAATAAGATGTACCTTTGTACAAAATGTTTTATTTCTTAAGTAATGTTTGTTAGCCTATTTTTTGTGTACATAAATTGTAAAATAAATAAATAAATTAATGAATTAATAAAAATAACAACAACACACAACAAGAAGTTTAAATTATTAACTCACACTACCGTGCGTATGATACAATACTTATATGAATTATATGATGACTTTTGGTGCGTACACAATACTTTTATGAGTTATTTAAATTATGACTTTTGTCAATTTGTGACGTTTACTTTTTTAATAATTTAAAAAGAGCCCTCAAATTTTTAAGCCTAAAAAAATAATTTTATGAACGAAATTCGACCACAGGGAGACCTCCAGTAATAATAAATATCCTGGATTCACTTTCAAATTTCAATTAGCAATTATATCAGATTCACATAACAAAACAGGACATCGTGATTCATGACACATAGGAAAATATTTTAATTTTAAGCGAACGAAGTTACAGACAAAAGCCAGTCTAAACACCATGATATTGTGAAAACTGAGTCACAATTGTAAGTCATACCTTAAGCACAGATTACTAAATTATTAGTTACTATGCCTGAAGGCCTAATTTCAACAACGCCTGTAACTTTTAATCGTTTGTCTAACGGCCCGTTTCAACAATAGAGCTAGCGCTCGCCGTCGAAAAAAGGAGCTCATCGAGAACAAGCATTGGACTACTGCAGATCGCTAAAGATTGATATAAAACCGCTGGTCTGGCGGTTCTAAACCTGACAGATTTTTTTATTGACCAAAATGTGTGAAGATTTTTTTACAAACAGTTATAGATAGATAGATTATTGAAACTGGCCGCTAATGATCTTTCCTTAAAACGTAGAAGGAGAGAGACAACATGAAATTTAATCGTCGATTAACTTTAACAGGCATTGGTGAGATTGGCACTAAGTCCCAATTTCACCAATGCCAGTCAATTTGTCAAAATATGAATACTTCTCTTTCCTTAATACGAACAACGAGAGAGCTAACTTGAATTTTAATCGACGATTAACTTTAACAGGCGTTGGTGAGATTGGCACTTGCCACCTAATTATAACAAAACCGCATAATATTCTGAATTAGGTACCTGTTACGTAAGTATTTACAAGGAAATAATATTATTTATGGAAATAATTATTAATCATTCATAAGTAGAATTGTGTCCATGATATTAATACGGGAAAATCAATGTGTATGATTATGAATCATTCCTGAAAACAAGCTGAAATTTCAAATAAAGCATTAATGTTTTTTGACAATAATCATATTTAAATTAATAATAAGTTAGGGGGAATGAAAATGAACATTTATTGCTTGTCTTACAAGCAATAAATGTTCATTTTCCCCCACTCCAATCAGACTTCTATTACACAAGTCACAACATAAAAAAATCGTTAGGCTTCTTTTTTTTACTTATTTTTATCTGACTGTACCTCATAGGTACTAAGGGAATTAAATTTTGAACAACATAATTACCTTACTAATAATAATTTTCTACGTGATAGTGCCGAATCGCAAAAAATAATGTACAGTTGAGTGCAAGAGTCAATAACTTGCACCCGACTGTACCTGAACATAGGCCGCGCAACATTGCAACAACAACACAACAACTGAACAACAGTGCTGTTGTTGGAAGTTGTCGCATCCTGCTCCTGCCGCTTCCTGTGGATCCTTCATAGTCGCTAACTGGGTTACTGATAGCACACACAAGCACAATGAGCTTACTTATACCTGATGGTAGGTGCCTGGGATGGCATGGCTTGGAAAACAGAGGGGCAATTCTGCTAAATAAAAACAGCATTAATACAATTACAATCAAGTCCCGATACGCTTATACTCCCAAACCGTGTTTTTATGAACGTTAAACCAACGTGAAACGTGCTCTGGTTGGTCGAAACGTCATTAAATCCGTTCACGGTAACATGTCGCTACACTTTCAATCCAAACAAAGTAAAATTGACTCTTTAAATTGTCTACTTTAAACACGAGAATTGAGGTTCTTGCATGTTTGATGTTACCTTTACCAATTAACTAGGAGTAACCACAAACACGTCACGCAGATTGTAACATGATCATATGGTCATAATGATAATATAATCTAATGTTTATGTAGGTAATAGGGAATATTATTCGAATATTCGAATATTCGTTTTATTCGAATATTCGACGATTTCATTATTCGAATATGACTGGGTTCAATATTCGAATATTTTGAATAAAACGAATAATAAAAATATTTTATTTATTTATCAAAAATATGTTAATAATAGTATTAAACTTGTACATAAACCGGAATGTTTCGTTATTTAATACATTACTTTTATTATTTATTAATATTGTCGTCAATAATATCCTAAAACAGATTTTACTACACTGTTTGTGAAAGAATACAAAATTGTTTTTAAATAAAATATTATTTAAGGTTTAGGTTAAATAATATTTAAGGGTTTAAGAGTATTTCCTACAGGCGTCAGCGAAAGAAATCCATACTCACACGCTTGTCAAAATAACCTAACCAAGACCGTGTTAAGATGTGTCTAAGGAGGGTTCTGTTACTATAATACGTAATACGATTTTTAGTTTCTTAATCTTACTGTTCGATTTCGTTTAAAATAACTTTCCTAAAGAGAATTTACCATGATATACTAGCATGGAAAATTGTAAGTTCCTAATCTTCATAGTTCAGAAATGGTTGGAAATGGTTGACTTCGTAAATGTCATGTATAAAATTTTTCCTTTAGTTTAAAATACATAATATTCAACACACACTTCACATGTATGAAAAGCCGGGATGGCTTTCCATACATGTGAAGTGTGTGAAGTGTTTATAACTATATAATAAAATTATATTTTTTTATCAAACCAAAACCGATATCTAGACGCAATATAGCTAGAAGAGCAGATAGAAAGAGAGACAGGTGGACGAACAGAGTAAAACGGTAAAGGATACCTGTTAAGTTGATTATTACAGTATTACACTGGCCTGCAAAACTAAGTACAAATCGTTTCAAATTTCATACTTTTCAAAATATTATAACAAGATTTATCAGCTTTCGTTAAAAGTAATAAATTAAATATATATATCAGTATATTTTTTTTATCTTTAAACAAAAATTAACCATTTTAATCTTAGTCTTAAAGACTACATTTACATGTTATATAAAATTGCAGTTTTGAATAACTCCTCGAGGCCTGACAACAGCTTGGGGGAGGTTTGTCATACTGAAAACGAGGTTTTAGAGCTGAATTATGGAATATTCTTTCCCATTCTTATATCAGGGCGTGTTTCAGTGCTGTGAGGGTGCTAACTGTAGGTGATAATTTGCGGCTTCTGACTAGCCTTCTAAGCTCTTCTCAGGGTATACTTAATCGGGTTGAGGTGAGGACATTAAAGAGAATCTTTAAGAATCTCTTGACCATATCTTTCTCCGGGTAGAGGTCCAATTGTCATTATGTGGCCACATACTCAGCGCGGATTACTGAAAGTATGCCAGCCTATTGTATATGTACTATACCTGAGCATACTGGACTCTATCTGAAAAGTAAGCTTGAAGATATCCCCTACCAGGTCACGTTTACTTAGCCTTCCTTCAGAAGTTCACTTTAACTTGTGAAGTTAGTGAGTAAATCCACTCATCTGGGACCAAAATTCTGGACCATTCTCGTTCATCCTTTTGTATTTGTCCACGGACGTATCGCAGTGTTGCTACTCGATACTAGGGCTCTCGAGTTTTGTCTCGAGGTGAGACCACTCGCCCTTCGCCTTGGTCTTAAGGGATTCAGATTTACTTAAGCAAATGTTCTTCACTGTGCCGTCAGTAACATAGTTCCCTCGGGTCTGAAGAAGTTGTTTCTGAACTTAACTGCATTTAAGTGTTCATTTTCAACAAGTGGAAATAATTGAACGGTCTTGCCGAGCGCTGAGTCTGCCATTCAATCCAAAGTCTTGCACGGCCTTGTCAAATATTTTTCAGTCTCTTTGTACCGTCGCTTCATCTTCTGAACGGTTCGTAACATGACATACCTACTCTGTTCTTGCAGTACAACGCCTGATGCCTACTTTCAGAAAAACCAACAACACATTCTTCAGGCTATGATACAATTTTTAAATCTACTGTTTCCTAACTTCCTTTTTGTAATAAGGCTCATCGTTCAAGAAAAATTTAAAACATAAAGATACCAAAAACACGGATAATTTGAAAATGGAAAAAGGTTATTTTTGTTTAAAAGACCACTTTTTACCAACTATGAAGTTTTTTTGTTATGATAACATAACATTAAAATCTTTCTTGAGTGCTTTTTATTTTGACGGTTTATCTTGTTTACTTATTACGGTTTATATACACATGTACCAATTAGGTCTGGTGCTCCAGACAATTATGACAGCCCGATACTCGTGTATTTAGAGTTTTCAGCTGCACTATATTAGAACAGAGCACTATTTACAGTGCATTCCGATTTCTGTGCAGTGTTCCAACTCTGCAAATATATTTTTCTCCAATCCTAAACAAACTGATATATAAATAATAAAGAAATATGTTCTGTTATATTCGTGTTCTTTGTACATTAAATTATACTACCAAAAGTTTAATTTAAAAAGTCAGACTGTAGGTCTGACTCTTTAAATCGATTGACTATGTTGAATCGACCAATAGTTTAACTTAATTAAAAACCAGAAAATACGAACCTCTAAAACAAACCCTAAAAATTCTCTCCCCTAGAGGATATTTTCCTTAATTTTTGGAAGAAACCACTTAGTTGACAACCAAATCTATGGTCTGCTCCAGACCTAAACCGTTCATGTGTTAATAGTTTTAAAAAAGTAATTGCGATTTAGTATTTTAAGTTTGAAACTTAAAAGATTTTTTTTTTTATCAAAAAGACGTTGATTTTTTTAGAGTAATTTGTGAAACATGTCACATTTTGATATTATTAAATATGCAGGTATAAATAAACGCATTATATAACTTGTATTTAAAGTTTATTACTAATATTCGTATTATTCGAATTATTCGAATTTATTCGAATAGTGTTTTGCCATTATTCGAATTATTCGAATAGTAAAATTTGTCGAATAATAACATTCCCTAGTAGGTAAGTACCTAACATGACTTACAAGCTAGCTAAGCATCTGAATTTTTACAGCCTCCGTGGTCCAGTGGTTTAGAGCTTGGCTCTCGACTCGGAGGTCGTGGGTTCGATTTCGATGTTGGAACTTGGAACAAAAAAAATGTTATTTCGAAGTTTGGTTAGGACTTAGGACAATGCAGGCTGAACACCTGATTGTCTGATAAGAAAGATGATCCATGCGTCGGATGTAAAAAGTCGGTCCTGTGTTACGAGAGTAAAGGAAGAGAGAGGGCTCTTGTGTACTGCGCACACACTTGGGAACTATAAAATAACTCCTACGTAGCTGACCTGGTGTCTATGAAACTGGACACAATCACCGTCAACATCAGAATAATAAAATATAATACGTACTATCGAACAAGTTACCGCTCGACCAGGCACAAGATAAAATTCGTTTAATAGCGTCGTTGTATTGTGCGCACATAGTCACTTGTAAATACGGACTTCGAGTACGTCAGCGATCGTTGCGGTCACTTTTTGTGTTTAATTATTTTGAGGCGCTATGGAAAATGTAAAATGTAAATGTCTGAAACTTGATAGGAAAGCTTATTATAGTATATGACTAAATATATTTAATGCTTAATGGACAATCTGATGATTTCTCTAAAATATCTGTGAATAAGATTTAAGGCCCCCACAGACGAGAGGCCGATCGTTTCAGCTGGAACTGACGTCAGTTCGGCCTGAACGGATTCGAGCACACACACGGAAAAAATCGCATCCAATCCAATTTACGTCAGTTCGGCCTGATCTGATTCGTGCCCACACACGGAACAGTCGCATCAGTCCATTCTGGTTTGCCGCGCGCTACGGTCGTGTTTATCAATTTTGTATTTAAACACCGCGAAAACTCATACAACGCTTGTACAAGATACACGCCCGCACGGCAGCGGGTCGGGCAAGAACTGAAGCGATTTGTCCACACACGGTCAGGACAGGCCGCGCGTTCAGGCCGATCGGTCAGGCCAGAATTAATGTTGCCAACTTAGTTATTTTACAAAATTTTACTAAATTGAGTATTTTATTCCCTCCTTGGTAGAAATTTAGTTATTAGTAGTGTTTAAGTAGGAAAGAGCCAGACAGTAATGATATGCAAAATAGCTACTAAATACGTAATATTTCCTAGTATATTTTAATTTAATGGTAAAATTTATAATCAAATTCAATTAATGAAAAAATTTAATATAATAAAACCTAAAATGCAGTGGTTTTTGGGGGGCTTCAGGAATTCCTAAGTTAAGTAGCCTCTTTAGTAGTTTTTTAGTAGTTTTAGTAGAAATCGATACGAGTTTAGTAGTTTCACAAAAAAAGAGCTGGCAACACTGGAACGAATCGCTTCAGTCCGTACGGCCGCCTGATGCGATCTCGAAATTGCACACACACGATACGATTTTGCATCCGTTCAGGCCGAACTGAAGGTAGACCGGACCATGTATGGGGCCCCTTACAATTATTATGAGTTACAACTTACATTATAAAAATATAAGCTATGACAAAAGTGACGAAAAATATTATTGTGTCAATAACTTTTTTTTAATAACTCAGTGGAAAAACCATTGAATATAATTACAGATTTAAAAACACATATTTTAATACATTGCCAAGAAATTGCACAATGATGTTTAAAACCAGGATCTTAGTTAAAAAGGCTTTAGATCTTCGTTGCAGATATAGATAACTATTAGCATTCTTGCATATTTAATTAGTCACACTTAATTATTTAGAGTTCAGTATACTTTATATAAATAAAATAAAAGAACAGTATACATATATATTAGGTTCGGAAAAATGAATTACGGATATTTTGGGCATATGATCTATTGCTTATTGGATCATGTGCCCGAAGTGTCCGTAATTGATTTTCGAAGACATTATGTATAAGTAAATAAAATATGTTAGTTATTTACATAATGTTATGACATTAGTGTTCGTCTCAACGGGGACTCTTAGACAAAAGTACCCTTAGTTACTCCATATAACAGTAGCTATCTGCCAGTGGGAGTTCGGTCAAAATCGGTTCGACCGTTTCAGGGATTAGCCAGAATAAACGGACAGACAAAAATAAAAAAAAACCACCGGCCACCATTATATGCATTTAGTGAAAAGCTGTTAATTTGAAAGTAATTTTGTATGTAAAGACAAGATAGGTCTCTCAAACTGCTATCCGTAAACCGCTAGCAAAACCAAACCGTAGGCCTCCCCAATAACTTTCCAGTATCACTCGCTGCAAAACAGTTTCTGAACTGAAAATATAATATCTTAATTAACTGCAAGTACCCACCAGTAAAATTGAATCTGTTTTGCTTTTATTTTATTACCTAATTGAATAGTGACAATTTTGAATATATATTTTTTTCGAGAACCGATGAACATACAGACGATTCACGCTTAGCCAGTGTCTAATTAATTACAATTTAATGTAGAATTCACAAACACCTTCATAAAGATACCGTTTAAGATAACGCACATGAGAATTGGCATTATTAATGGTAGATGAACAAATCAAAACAATTATATCTTAAAAATGCAATGGTGAGAAAATATAGAGCAACTAATAATAGATATGGCCACAGCAAAATGTTTTCCTGCAAGCTGAACGGTAAGCCCGTAAATTTTAATATAGTATGAGCATATGCAAATTGTCCGGGGGTTTATTTCGTGTTCAACACCCGTCTTATTACATGAGACGGGAGTCGAAACTCTAGCGATCCAGGGTGTCATTTTGCCTTCTAGTAACACAAAAATATATGGCCTATTTCATAAAAATATCCCGTAGTTCTAAAAGTTCAATATATGTAGTCTAAGGTAACTTGTAACAGGTAACATCCCTCGATATTGGTGTTTTTGATGTTAACAATGTTAATCTGTCGTATTTTATCAATGACTCGATGTTGCCCGCGACTTCGTACGCACAAAAGTTAATCTCAGAAGCCGTACATTTTTCCGCAGTAGAAAGAAGCCTATGTCCTTCCACGTAGTACTCTATATTTGTGTCAAATTTTATCAAAATCGGTCCAGTAGTTTCGGAGCCTATTTAATGTAAACAAACAAACAACTAAACAAACTTTTTCTCTTTATAATATTAATATAGATTACAAAACTAAGGATGGGCTATGAGATATGACGTACATTTCAGAAAAAATCTTCATACAACGAAAAGTTATGCCATCTCGATTTCACAAGGTTTTGTCAAATAAATGCGGATTGAACTACGGAAACCAAGTGTCAAAATGTCAAGATGACAAAAGTCAAACCTCAACTGCCCCAAACAACCCAAAACTAGGGCAGTTTAAGTGTGGCCACTTTTATATATATTTTGGGCATATGATCTATTGCTTATGTAAAGACGTTTAAGCAGAAAAATAATTGTCATACTAGAAAAAAAATATATTTTCTTTATATGGGCTGTTTGCGTTTTGCGGAGAGTCACCCATACATGAGATGATTTTTTACTTTGAGTATGACAATTATTTTTTTGCCTAAACGTCTTTACATAAGCAGCGGATCATGTGCCCGAAGTATCCGTAATTGGTTATCGGAGACATTATAGATCTGTATTTCATTCCAAGCCCAGAAATTTAAAAAGTCAGTATTAAAAACTTTTAATCGTTAATTTCTCATGATCCCCGTATCTCTGTTGTTTACAGTAAGCGTACACAATCTGCGACATCTCACTCGCTACCGCTCGCCAATAAACCGACATCGGAGCCGACAGCCGGCTAACTGCCGATCGGAGATAAGCGTATCGCTTACAATCTGTCCGATCTAAAAGTTATTAATGCTATATTATTTATTGCGAGCTTGCGATGATTTTTTATGATTCAAGAAGGAAAAAATATTTATGTTTTGCAACTGTACGGCGTAGTTTAGCTGTAGCTATCAATTAGTTTAAGTTTTAACTGTACTTTTTTGGAATAAAAAGGAGAAACTCAAACTAATACCATAAGAAATTTCATCTAAATCCGTTCAGTAGTTTTTGCGTGAAAGAGCAACAAATATCCATCCATCCTAACAAACTTTCACATTTATTTAATGCAAAAAGTATGTAGAAAATGAGAGTTAATTTCATTTTCTGCTAGGGTTATCCCTAACTCTATAGTTTTAGACATATTTAATACTTATCACAAACGTATAACCATAGATCGAAAAAGCTTCCTGAAGTGGCAAGCTTTATCAATCTCCATAACTTGATTGTTATTTAAATGAAGTAGTAAAGTTAAATCCAAAAATTCACAGTTCTACGATTTAATAAATCTATGTAATAGCAAAGCTGTTTTCAAAAATTTACACTGCGACGACAATGCACTACGACGAGGCCCGTTTGTGAAGAAGTTTAAAATAATTTATTCGTACCTAGTAACAGAAGCGAAGAACGCTTATTTTTTTTTTACTTCATTTAAATTAACGCAATGTTTGAGGCCACTCAGTTTGAGTCGCTGTGCTGCGCCGCAGTAACTAATGAGTCGTTTCTTTTCTTGTAACATTGTACGTTACAAGAAAATAAACTTATCATAATCAACACGACTTTGGCTCACTAACTATTTTGGTAAAAATTTAGTTGAGACAATATCGGCAAAGGTTCTGCTCAAACAGTTTCTAAGCATTTTCAAAGGAAGTGCAAAGGCTAGTGCCTAAAAATAGGTCGTTTCAAAATGTTTAGGCACGAAGTGATCGCGTCGACTGCAGACGCAGTTGAAGTCTGTATTTACACGTGAGTATGCGTATGTGCGCACGAGTCATCGGCGCTGTTTAGCGATATTGATCTTACGCCCGGTCGAGCGGCAGCTTGCTCCTGTGAATACCGACCAATTCCTAGCTCTATGGGCCGCAGCTGCTGATGCTGCAATTAATTTATTCATTTACCCTTCACGCCCCACATGTCCGGGGCACGGGGGGTGATCAGTCACTGGCGAAGCAGGACTAATCGATTATACCACGTGCGTTTGTGATTTATAGATCATCTACTGTACATTTCGCCTGGATCGATATGTAGAACCGTACAACCGAAAAAACTATTTTAGCTAACACTATATATGCTAGATATATGTGTAGGTCAAATTTAAATTGGCTCTGCAACTTGGACATGAAAAGAGTGACACAAACGCATACAATACTTTGTCAATTAAGTTCTTACATTAAGGTAGGTAATATATTTAAACTAAATTTTATACCAGTTTGGATGCTTTCATCCATCTATAACTAAGTTTGTTATGGTGTTTATTTATTTATCAAATAATAACTATTACTTAGGTTTTTTATAAAAACTATAACTCGACTATATAAATTATATAGCCTATGTTACCCTGGCTATTGTGTATGACATGGTTAAGAGGAAAAGTTTGTTTGTTTGTTTGCATCCTATAGGCTCCGAAACTACTGGACCGATTTTGATGAAATTTAGCACAGATATATAATAGACCACGGGGAAGGACATAGGCTACTTTTTATCGCGGAAAAATGTACGGTTTCTACGGAATTTACTTTTGCGGGCACGAAGTTCGCGGGTAACATTATTTATAATCCTGGTTATTTATAATCCGATATAAATAAAACTCCATGACAAAAAGGTTGGAAAACCCTGCACTGTCTTTACATCTACATAATTGAGAAGTAATATATTGTACTTATTTACATTTACAAACGCAATCTACTATTGCACTTGGCTCGACAATAGTGATTTTGAAGTAGGTACGTAGGTATACTGTATAGAGAAACAAACAGCCTCCGTGGTCCAGTGTCTTAGAGCGTGGCTCTCGACTCGTATGTCGTGGGTTCGATTCCCACATTGGACCAACAAGAAATGTTCCCAAGTTTGGTTAGGGCAATGCACCTGATTGTCTGACAAGAAAGATGGTCCATGCGTCGGATGGGCATGTAAACAGACGGCCCTGCGCCTGATCTCTCGCCAGTCATATCGGTTATCAGTGCCAATAGGTTTCGAGAGTAAAAGCAGATAATGCGCTCTTGTATACCGCGCACACACTTGGGCACTATAAAATTACTCCTGTGTAGCTGGCCTGGTTGCAATAAAACCGGCCACGCATTTTAATTTTATAGAGAACCCAAACCCAAAAGGCACTTATCTAACGTTTTGCAGAGTTAGCTTTACATTGTCTTCAGGAAACGACGATAGACCATACCACCACCATAGAAATAAAACCTTATTAAGTTCTAAATCTCGAACAGTGCGAAAGGCCCCTAATGAGGGCGAAGTCGGAAGTGACACTGGTTTCACTTCCCCCATATCGATCTCACCGCAATGACGTCACAATACACATTGATTGATGCACCCCAGTGTTCGCGCTTTGTACTATTTGTGAATTTATTTTGACAAGGTGACACGGGGACCATACTAACGGGAAAATATATCGCCATTTTGGCCGTTGAACTTTAGTGAAACCATGACTTATCGATTCTATACAATGACAGATCGCTATCGTAGCTAGAATCGTAGTCCGTTAGTGTTGACCCAGTATAAGGCTCGTAGACGAAATTTTAGGAAAAATGCTTTCCTAGCACTAACGGGAGCGATTTTGGGCGTTGAACTCTGGTGGGAAAACGACATCAATAATTCTGTACCGATGACAGATCGCTATCATTGCCAGAATCGGTTAGTGTTGACCTAGTATTATGAGGCTAGTAGACGAAATTGTCGACACTTTTAAGAGCATCCATGTGCTTAAACTTCTAATTTTCTTTTCTTTTTTTATTTTGGATAAATTAGGTTGGTTATTAAACATAACTTTCAAAACACATTTCATTACATACATTGCTCTCCTATTTTAACAATTTACGAGCAATTAACTGACGTACCAGATTTTCAACACAGTCATTATTTAGTATTGTGCACTGAAAGCACAACTTTATTTTATATTTATTTATAACTTGTATCGCAGCGCAGTAAGGGTTGTTTTGAAGGAATATTTAAATTTTAACTACAACGATATAAAATTCCTATAGACACAGAAGCTTGGAAAAAAATAAGTTGCACGCAAACTAAGAAATTAATTTTTGTTATTGATTACAAAAGTACTTACATGAAAAAAAGTTGCGTGATATTACAACAGAGCTGAAAATCGTGTAGAGTTTTCAAATCTGACATTTGACACTTCTTCTTCTTATATTCTCTTCTTCTTTTTTCTTATATATAAAAATGAATTGATGATCGTTAGTCTCGCTAAAACTCGAGAACAGCTGGACCGATTTGGCTAAGTTTGATCTTAAAATAATCGTATCAGTTTAGAGAAGGTTAACCGGTAAGAAATTTCGGTTCATAGTTAAGGTAGAACAACGTGTATCGGGACTGCTAGTATTAAATATATTAAATAATTTCATAATACGCAAGCAAAATGCTATAGTAACACGTTATATCCAAAAGCACTACGTCTACATATGCCCTAACGACAAATCAGTTAATTAATAGTTATTTTCTTAATTTTAGATTTAATTTAGCACTATATATTTTCTATCACTATCTATCTATATCTACCACTATTTATTCAGTTGTTTAATAGTTACATATTACTTAACTTTAGATTTAATTTAGCTCTATCTATTTTCTATCACTATCTATCTATATCTATCACTATCTATTCAGTTGTTTAATAGTTATTTCTTAACTTTATATTTAATTTAGCACTATCTATTTTAATACATCGTGTGTTTTATTAATCCGCGATCCCCCATGCAATGCGATTAAGATGTAAGCGGCGCTTGTGCCAAACCGGTTGAGTCAGCTATTGTCAACATTTTAATTGGACCCACCCGGATCAACGTGCGCCAGGGGTCACAAACATTTGGCTTAGAAATTAGATATTGTTATTATTTGATAAAAATCTCAAAATAGAATTATTTCCATAACTAAAATAGAACAAGCCTGTAGTTTTTTTTATCTCATTCAAATGTGAAATTTGATTATTGCAAATTATAACTACAGTTATTTTTTATTAATGTCTGCTACATTAAACTTTTTGGAAGTCATATAATAAAGATATATTATGTTGTCGAGAGCGGCAAACTTTTCTGAGATAGACAAAGGAGGTAGGGTAAAAATAGATAATATGTTTGCAAGTTACTTTAATTAAATACGTACAATGTACTAGCTAAGGAGTGGAAAGTGTTTCTGCTGTTAATCATTGTTAACAGTATAATTAAAGTTACTATTTCAAACCAATTTTGGTCATTGAAATACATTTACCCCCTTACTAATAAACTATTTACACAACGGTTAAGCAATATAATGTTTTGTCCTTGTCTGTCGAGTGACTTTTCCCACAAGGAAAAGTAAAAAAAACATAGTACTGCTTATACACTGTTTAAATATTTTTATTAGTAAGGAAATATATAACAGACAAAATCACAACTTTTCATAGTTGAACTAGTATTAATTGCCCGCGGCTTCGCCCGCGTGAAATTAGGCTCTAAACTTTCATCCCCTATTTTACCCCTTTGGGGTTGAATTTTGAAAACCCTTCCTTAGTGGATGCCTACGTCATATGAGGAATACGTGTGCAGAATTTCAAGGGTTTGGCCTGGACACATCAGTCAATCAGCTTTTCCTTTTATATAATTATATAGATATTATTATTATTAAGGCTGGGGCGATATGGTCCGGATCTTTCCGGCCGAAGAAAATTCAGAGCGCTGAAAATAGAACTATGGGCTAATGCAATAGAGTTGAAAATCTAATACGTGTCAATACACGGCAACAATTTCAAAATTCGACGGCCGTGTGTTCGATTTTGAACTCTGTTGAATTAGCCCAGCGTCCTATTTTCCTTTCCGGCCCAGCCTAAAAAGTTAATATTCTGATTATGCCAAATAGTTAATCATTCTATGATTATAGTAAGCTATAAATTTTTGACTCATAAAATGTAGTAGGTACATCAGTGATGAGCAATAAATAAAAACATTTATAGTATATAACTATAAATGTTTTTATTTAAAGAACACTAAAACTACAATAAACGGGAGAGGTATAATGAAATTCCTGCATTGTGTAATCGAGTGTGGTCACCCTATTATCCCTGGGATATTTAAAGTACATACAAAATTAGACCCTCGTGTATTAATTGTGAGGTACAATATTGTTTAAACTTTCGTCTTATCGAAAACAAACATTGCTATAACCATATTTGAATATAGCGTTATAAGAAGTCGAAAAACAAATACATTGAGTGTGTAACGGAACTGAAGCGGAAATTGAAACTGTTCACACAAATAGAGGAACACTTTTGACTAGTTACTCAATTCATCATTATCATCACCAGTACGCTGAACATGGGCTGTTCTGTTTTGTTTCTAGCACTTTCTATATTTTTCTTAATCTGCCTGTCTAATTACCCGACTGTGGCGAAGCCAAAAGGAAGGGTTATATTTTTTTTAAGTATATGTATGTATGTTTGTTCCATCGTAGCGACGAAACTACTAATATGATTTTAATGGACGATATGTCAATTCGTAATGCTGGTAACATAAGCTATTAAATTTGCGTAGTCGGGTCGGGTATAGTTTTTAATTGATTATTTTTCTTTAAATCTTAACTGTGGGAGAGCCATGCTTCGGCACGAAACGGCTCGACCGGATAAATACCACGACCTCAGAGAAAACCGGCGTGAGATAATGTTTGCGTTGTGTTTCGACGAGTGGGTGAGGTTACCGAAGGCCCAAGGGGAGTTGGAGATTTTAAGGACCAGGAACGCAAGTCGCCAACACCAGAACCTCAATTTTCATATTTAAAGTAGACTTTCATTTTACTTTGATTGAATTGTAAATGAAGCGACATGTTACAATGAACGGATTTTATGACGTTTCAACCAATCAGAGCGCGTTTCACGTTGGTTGGTTATTCATAAAAACACCGTTTGAGAGTTTTAGCGTATCGCGACTTGATTGTAATAATTTTATTAATGCATGTTTTATTTAGCAGTTTTGCCTCTCAGAGGAGTTACAACTTACACCCATGGACACTCGAAACACCAGAAAAAGTAATGTAATATTGGTAAAGTATCTGCAACTGCGGGACTCTATCTTAGTCTTGAAAAAAGCTCTTTATTGTACTCCAAACCCTGTCCTCGCATTTTCCTAAGCGTCAGTTCAAAACGCGACGGGACGCTGCATTTTTAATATACATACTTAGCTATTCAAATTTGAACTTTATTCACTACTAGCGACCCGCCCCGGCTCCGCACGGGTACAATAATGATATTAACACTACAGAATGTCGCCCACTTCGCAACGGGCCGTGCAGCAGAAATCGTAATATTTAAATTTCGCCATAACTTCAAAACCAAACGTCCAATTTTAATCATTCAAAGACCAAATATTATCTACATAAACTGTACTTAGTGATGAAATAATTTATTTTGATAAGGATTAATAGCATGAGTAAAATAAACGCGTTTAAATGTAGTCCAAAAAAAATTCAAGATTTCTAAATAAAAAAATGGTTGTTGTGCCTCACTCGACATAGATAGGTATAGTGTGTCGCGGACTTTTTTCTAGATATTTATAAGATCTACAATTAATTAGAACATTTAACATTATATGGTTCTATATTTTATAGTTTAGGTATCGTACGCAAAATAAGTAACTTTTCTGATTGATTTTTTACACCTTGTGTCCGAAAAACCCAAATATCTTACGGAACCCTATTTCTTTCCGAAATAAAATTTAGCTTATGTTACTCGTAGATAATGTAGCTTTCGAATGGTGAAAGATTTTTTGAAATCGGTCCAGTACTTTTTGAGCCTATTCATTACAAACAAACAAACAAACATACAAACAAAGATTTCCTCTTTATAATATTAGTGTAGACACAAGAAAATACACGTTTCATTGGAATAACAAATTATGAGCTGCACCGGGCTGCGTAGCGAATCTTGCAACGAAACGTGTTTCTTCTTGTGTAGTGAATAGAGTTCAATTTTGAATTGCTATCAAAAGCACCGTCACGTGTCGTCGCGTCTCGTTTCGGTGTGGCCCTAAAGCTGTTGGTCCACCGCCCCGTCAGCGGGACGTCAACGAGAACGAGATTATTTCTGGTCGAGATTAGATTGACGGCACGGGCGTGCGGTTAGGGTTACCATATCTCAGGATTTGTCCTGAGATTTCAGAATTTTTCGACTCTTCTCAGGATTCCGGCCGGATTGAGCAAATCTAGTGATAGCTCAGGATTTTCAATAAAACACAGGTTACATTTTAAAGATCGCTCTTATTAAACTACTAAAAATAATCTTCTTTTGGTAACAATTGCAGTGAAAATCAAAAAAGTCGCGTAAAACGCGTGCGCAAGATAATAATACGTTTTTGAGAGAAAATTCTCAAGCTGTAGAAAATCTCAGGACTTTTCCATAGAAATCAGGCCTTTTCTCCGGACTTTTGATTTTTTCATCTGGTAACCCTACGTGCGGTGGACGCAGGGCTATAGTAAGTTGCGGGGATCTCCATTTTGTGATGGCTGTATTTCGTCAACGGTCGATCGTAGATATGCCATTACAAAGACAATACTTCCTGTCTTATTGTGTAATTTTCGAAAATATAATAAAAAAAACTATGCATCTTCTCGATTCATGTGTTTCTATTTCCGTGGACGAGTATGTCTGTGTAACCGTAGTTAAGTATTGTGGTACAGTTTTGCTGTGCATATAATAAAGCCTCCGTGGTCTAGTGGTTAGAGCATTGACTCTCGACTCGGAGGTCGTGGGTTCGATTTCCGCATTGGAACAACAAAAAAAATGTTGTTTTTCAAGTTTGGTTAAGGACAATGCAGGCTGATCACCTGATTGTCTGACAAGAAAGATGATCCATGCGTCGGATGGGCATGTAAAAAGTCGGACCTGCGCCTGATCTCTCGCCAGTCGTGTCGGTTATCCATTCCACTGGGTTACGAGAGTAAAGGAACAGAGAGTGCTCTTGTGTACTGCGCACACACTTGGGCACTATAAAATTACTCCTGCGTAACTGGCCTGGTTTCAATGAAACCGGCCACCGTCACCGAAAGTACGAGTATGTATGTGCTACGCCGCCGTAGCACTCGACGTAGTTAAGTATTATGGTAGGTACAGTTTTGCTGTGCACAATAATATTAATAGTGCCTACCAATTTAAATTAAAATAGTAAAAAGTATTTTCTTTTCTATTTATTTTTCTGAATAAAATTTAGCGAAAGCGAAAAACATTCCCAAACAAGGCTAAGAAACTAAGGGAGAATTTTTATTGTTCAGAGCTTTTTGTGTCGGAAAATGCTTTGAAGATTATTTTTTTGTTATTATAATATTACTACTTACAAGTTACAAGTAACCACCTGGGTCTTTGTATTACAAAATGTTAGGACTTATCTAACAAATAGAAATATTTCACACTTTTATTTATCGTCTCAGATTATAACACTTTCTTCGCATTTCATATGGATAATAATCTAAGAAATATTACTATATGATCTTACGCATGAAAAGCTTTAAGTATTACAATCGACACGTTATCATACATTCCATATTTCATACAACTATCGGGAACATAAAACACTATGTTGCATCATAATATTCAAAACTCAAACTTTCATACTAATAAAACAATATAAAAATGTATTGAATACATTAATTCATTCAACACAGGCGCACGGTGAGCTTAGGGTTACCAGGTCTAAGGATTTTTATAGACACTCTCCTAATAAAATAAATAAAATAAACAAATTAGGACTATTAATAAAATAGTTGAAGTACGTTTGATTCGATAACATCATTATTAGCATCATACCATGAAGATATTAGGTATGAACAGCTAGATATTATTGCATATTAAATAATATATAACGGTCCTACTTTTTTCTCCTTTGATAATTCTTCAGCAACACAATCTTATATTCAAGTTGTATGATATAGTTTTCTGTGAATACTATATGAATTATATGCTGAAAAAAGTATTAATAATAATGAAACATTTAAAACATATGTTAAAAACTATTCAAAAACCTTCAAAAAAGTATGTAAAGCTGCTAAGGCTCTTTATATAAAGAATAAAATTAAATATTCTAAAAATAAAATTAAAACTACATGGAAGGTAATAGCTGGTGAGACTGGAAACGTCACCTGTCGTAGCTCTGAATTTGAACTTTATTTTGAAAATAAAAAAATTACTACTGATTTGGAAGTTGCGACGGTCTTTGAAAAGTTTTTTGCTGACATTCCGGTCTCAACTACAAAAAATTTAAATTCCTCACCTGCAGCTGCTGAAAAACTACTCAGAGATAATGTAAAGGAATGTGATGTCAATTTTAAGTTTAAAGAAATTGACTCCAGAGATATTATTAACACATTTAAATTGTTGAATATTAAAAATACTGCTGATCTCTGGGGCATGTCTACAAAAGTTATTAAATCAATAATTGACATCGTAGCTCCTTATCTAGCGACAATATTCAATGAATGTATAAAAAGTGGTGTATTCCCTGATTTAATGAAGCATAGCAAGGTAATACCCTTATTCAAAGCAGGAAATAAATCTGATCCGACAAACTACAGGCCTATATCAATTCTACCGACTCTTAGTAAAATATTTGAAAAAATTATTTTAAGACAGTTATTAGTGCATTTTAATTTAAACAAATTATTACATAATAATCAATACGGTTTTACTAAGGGTCGATCCACAACGGATGCTGGTATAGGTCTTCTTTGTAGTATCTTTGAAGCTTGGGAGGGGTTACAGGATGCATTAGGTGTATTTTGCGATCTCTCCAAGGCCTTTGATTGTGTTGAGCATGCTACATTGATCAGAAAATTGCACCACTATGGCATTCGGGACTCTGCACTCAAACTTTTGAGTTCTTACCTTAACAATAGAACTCAAAGGGTGGAGATAAATAGTAAAAAGTCCACTGGGACCAAAATAGAATTAGGTGTCCCACAGGGATCTATTTTGGGCCCGTTTCTTTTTCTCATCTATATAAATGATTTACCTTATCTTGTTAAAGATAATGATAACGAGATAGTACTTTTTGCCGATGACACTTCACTAATTTTTAATGTGAAGCGACAGCAGTCAGACTACGACGAGGTAAATAGTACTCTCTCAAAAATAGTACATTGGTTTAATGTTAATAACTTACTTTTAAATTCCAAAAAAACAAAATGTTTAAAGTTTACATTGCCCAATGTTAGGCAAGTTCAAACCAATATACTATTAAATGATGAGAAAATGAATCTTGTGGACACCACTGTATTTCTAGGTATAACACTAGATAGTAAATTACAGTGGGGTCCTCATATTGCTAATCTTGCAGATAGGCTCAGTTCTGCAGCATATGCAGTCAGAAAAATTAGAGAAATTTCTGACGAAGACACGGCGCGACTTGTTTACTTTAGTTACTTTCATAGTAGAATGTCTTACGGCATCCTTTTATGGGGAAGTGCCGCAGACATTAATACGATATTTGTGCTGCAGAAGCGAGCAATACGTTCAATTTACAAAATGTCCCCCTTTGAATCTCTGAGAGAAAAGTTTAAAGAAATAGGTATTCTAACCGTCGCTTCTCAATACATTTTGGATAATGTATTATATGTTAGAAAGAATATTAGTAATTTTAAAACTAAAAGCGACAATCACTGTAGAAACACTAGAAATAAGCACAAGCTAGATATACCGGTGATCAGACTAAGTAAAGTAAGCAAATCATTTAAAGGTCAATGTATACGCCTATACAATAGAATCCCAGAAAACGTTCAAAATCTTTCCATTAATAAATTTAAAAAAGTAGTTAAAGAACGTTTGTGTGCAAAAGCCTATTATAAGGTCAATGATTTTATTGACGATCGCACACCTTGGGAATAGGATGACCACCTGCAAGGCTACTTCTATGTACTATAATATGTATCTGACTTTTGTCAATATTATATACCTAGACCTAAGTTTTCAAATTGTAAACTACTTCATTTTTTTTTAAAAGAACAATTTTCCATCTTTTTGCTAAAAGATGGCCCCGTGCGAGTTTCTTACGCCGGTTCTTCTCGCCGGGTTAGTTCCCGAACCGGTGGTAGGCATCAAGTAGGGACAATTCTTTAAGCGTTACTTTGTAACCCATATGGAAATAAAACTTTTTTGATTTTTTTTGATTTTTGATTTGTGTGATTTAGAAAAACTTTCCTAGACTTTGTCAACATTGTACATCTTTTACCAAGATGTATAATATCAACAAAGTTCTCGATGGATCAGTATCTAAACATTTTCCTTTGCACTAGGGCGCCTCGAAATATTTAAACACAATGGAAGTGACCATAACGATTGCAGACTTTGTTGAACTACGTATTAAAGGGCGCTGTTAAGCAATTTTCATTAACCTGGTCGAACGGCAACTTGTTACGATAGTACCTACTACGAATAGCAAAGCTATGGTCACCCTAACCACAAGTACAGTAAGAGGAAAACGCTTGTTATTATCATACATATTGATAAGGCATAACCCGACTAAATTAATTTATTCCGTTTTTAGGGTACAATTAATAATCTCGCACCTCTCTTTAATTACATGTATAATATGATTAATAAAAATAATCAAGATATTCAACTTTCAAATATAATCTGAGCTTTCCAATTAAAATTGTGATGTCTATGTTATATCGTTTGTTTGTCAGTTTGTTTATAAATTACACTACTCAGACCTAGAATCTGCTGGCTTATAACTAAGGATTTATTTAGAAGAGTATATCTGATATTTTATCGAAAATGCAATCTGACTGAAACATAACATTTCTAGTGCCTGAAAATTTTATAATACTTATTTAGCAAACATATTTTTCATATTAATTGTATTTTATGTAATCATATTTTTTTTCCAGGCTAGTACGCCTTCCCTTTTACTCAAGACTGGCTGGAAGAACTGCTAAAATCTAGATAAAATGAGGCTACATTCTTCATTTTAATATTATATTTTTTATGGAAAACCGCAGGGCACTGCTAGTGTATTACCAGCATTAGTTATATAAGATCTCAACAGGAAGTAAAGTGGGCGTTAATCTGGTGATTACCGACCAAATCGTCGGCGCCTTTGTGCTGAATAACTGAACACAATTTGTTCATTGGTTTGTTTATCGCGTCAAATATTTATAGTATCGTAAATACGGATTTCGTAGTTTTCAATTATTGTAAATTCAATATTGTGTTATATATGGTACAATATTTAATGTTACAATGTGAGAAAGTTGTAAAAATGTTACGTTAATTTAAAAAGGAATATATTATTAGATTTAACATTCTGTTAATACACGTACCTACCTACTTAGGCTTTGATTTATTGAGTAAAAACATTTAAACTGTGTTTAATTTAATATAAATCTGTGAATGCGTTCATACTTAATATATTTTTTGTTAGATACCTACATACATATTTATTATTCATACAACTTGATTAAGAAATGAAATTTACCAAGAAATGTTTTTATTTCGTCGAATCATACAGTGTGTGTCGTCTCAACGCAAAGATATTTAATAGCAGATTTTATTAACAAAACATCCCTCTTTTTTGGGTGCAAAGGAGATATTCTTAATATCTAAATCTAATAAAATACATTTCAATCTCAAAATAAGATAATATTTTTTAATCTAGCTGCAATATTTTATTTTGGGGTTATTCCTTCTAGAGACAATAAGCTATTGAAAGTATAGGAATACTCAAATTGTATACAAAAAGTACAAAAAAAAGGCGGAGCTGCATACTACCTCACCACCACCATCCTACGGGTCTCAACCGGTGAGTGTTACGACTCCCAAGGGGGTTTTGTTTGACGACAAACTACTGAACGGATTTAAATGAAATTTGGTATGTTAGTAGTTTAGACTCTGGATTAACATAGGCTACTTTTTATCCCGAAAAAATACAGTGTTCCCGAGGGATACTGTATTTACGCGAGGAGAGACACGGGCAACAGCTAGTTACACGTATTACTATCTGCCTGTCTATTCTGTAAGGACATTTTCAAATCTCGACAGCTGAATCCGCGGTAAGTGTCAAATTCGTATATGATATTTGACACTCACCGTGGATTCAGCTGTCGAGATATATGAAAATGTTCTTAGAGAATAACATTGCTGCTGTTAAAATATATTTGGCTCGCGACGACACACACTGTAGATAGTGTAGAATGAGTGTCCTCTGTTTCGTCGAATGTAAAGCGAGTTCATTGGGTGCTCTGTCGGTCTGCGCGGTCTGCGCCGGCGCAAGTCATCGCTCGGTCGAGTGTTGACACACCATTGTTTATTCTCCTCGGTCCTCGGCAAACCCACATTACAGTTGCAGACTAATTACACACAAATATATAGTCTGTACTTCTGTAAATACTGCATTGTGACTAGTAATAATATGATTTGCCAATGCTTAACTTCGTAACTCTCAACTAGCCTTTGACTGTTTCTGTCATTTTGATTAAAAGGGGTTTGAACATACAATTTTAAACAATGCAAATAAAACTACGTTAACGAATTTTATTTTTTTAAAATTTTTTTGAACAATTTTTATGAACTGTAAAAAATAAATAAGAAGGTTTAGACGGTGAGAAATATTGGAGGTGTAAGCAATATTTCTCACCGTCTAAACCTTCCCTGAACTTCCACAATTATTTTAAGACCAAAATTAGCCAAATAAGTTCAGCCGTTCTCGAGTTTTAGCGAGACATTGGAATTGCAATCCTTTTTATATATAAGACTAGATGTTGCCCGCGACTTCGTACGCGCAAAAAGGGAAGGGACCGTACATTTTGCCGCAATAAAAAGTAGCCTATGTCCTTTCCCGTGGTCTACTCTATATCTGTTAAAATCGGTCCAGTAGTTTCGGAGCCTTTTCGATGCAAACAAACAAACAAACATTTCCTCTTTATTATATTAGTAAAATAGAAGAAAATAATAACCGAAGTATCTTCCGGAAATTTGAATTATTTGAGCTCATTATATTAATGGTAAAGTCCATGTAATTTACTCCTTCCGTATCTACGACTACTGAAAAGTGCTAAAAAATACTAATAATTACAGTTTTTTTTTTTTGCTGGACGCTTCATTGTTTTTAGCGTTTATTTTCAATAGAATTCCTACATAAATGACATAATAATATCTACTTTATCATATTGTCTGTCCAGGATGTCTGTGAATTGATCATGTGTTAATGTGTAGTGTCATGTGAGAATCCATGGCGTTATAATTAATTGTAATTAGCGGTAATCCGTGAATAACGTTGTTCGCATTAACACGAGTCAGCATGAAAACAAACTTCAGATAGATAATAAGGTCATACCTACGTTTCCGTTAATAAATAGATCAAATTAAGTATATACATGACGCATAAGTAATTCAAGTGTTTCATATAGAAACAAGATCTATGAATAATCTTAGTAGAAAAAGTTAAATGAATGTTAAAAATCGTCAACTTTATATTCAGCATAGCGGAGTCACCTCACTTAACAATAACGTCATCTCGTATTGACATAGTAAAAAAACAATCCCATTTTTCGTCAACCGCATACAAACATACAATGTATATTTTAGCGAATAACATGTTTACTCTAGCAGCGCAAATTTCCTTACAAATTGTTATCGGAAATGAGCACTGAAGTTGTTTCGCTGGAAAACCCTTATCTCGAGGAATGTCGAGTATCGGTAGACTTAGATGTGGAGACCACGTAACTGTGGACTTAAGCTAAATAGAGCTTTTATTATTATTATTTAAAGACGTATTGCTGAACTTTTACCTTAGTATAGTTAGTTAGTTGTGCGAATTAATTCAATAATGTTACAGTAAAATAAAATAAAAACATGTACCGCCTTACTAATAAACGATTTATAAGCTTTGAATAGTTATACAGTGTTTTGTTCACGTCACACAGGTGACATTTTTAATTCGATAGAAGGAGACAAAACACTGTGTAACTATTCAAAGCTTATACAGTGTTTATTAGTAAGGGAGTTAGTGTACAGAGTAGGTACCAGTGGCGAAGGGTTCCTATAACTCAATTCCTATTGGCTTCCCTTGTCACTTACCTTTTGCAAACCTTCATAGAAATCCCTACCTATTATATAGGCTCCGGCTTCCTTATGAAGGAGAAGCAGCCTTCGCCACTGGTAGGTACACGTGACAGGAATTAAACTTCATTCATTTGAAATCTCAAAATACTCTCATCGTGCCTAAAGGACAATAGAAAAAAAAAATTATGTACACCGACACCGAGCGCCAAAAATGTATTGATTGAGCCGTACTCAATAAACTTAACTTGTTATGTGACATTTTGAAAATCTAATCGGAGAACGTTATACAAAGAGGTCTTTCTCCATAACTGTGCCAAAATCGGCCTCTATTTTTCCTCAATGCGAGGATAATAAGAATACAACTACGCTTAGCTATTGCGAGTAGGCAAACATAAATTTCAAAGCTACTCTTCTAGACTTGGACTCATTAAATGTACCTAACACACAATATAGTAGTCGCACTATACGAGTACTTATATGGACGCCAATAGCATTGTATTTAAAAACATGTTACGTCTGTTCGAGAGTGCTTCTGAACTGCCAGTCACGCACTCCGGCCAGGATGTGCTAATGCGATCTATATGTGATGATTTTGGTTTATTGAGAAATTGCGTAGGTCTCCTCTTAACCAGAATGAAACGGTAGCCAATAGAGGTTTCGTAGGTATTAAAAATTTAATAATGCTGTTTTAGTTTTTAACAAAATGCTGAAAAAAATAGATTTTTTTTTTCAGCATTTTTCTCTATTCCTTATCGTTTTGGATTATAGATATGTATAATAGTAGCTGATCCAACAGAAGTTGTTCTGTCTTGAGAAATAATTAAATGTAATAAATAAATACATACTTCACCAAAAACTACACCTACAGCCTACATTTAAATATATACTCCAATACTTACTACCTACATCTACAATACCTACATTAACACCTACTACCTACACATTTACAATTTTACACCTACTACCGACACTAAAAAGCTACACCTACTTACCTACCTACCTATACCTACAACCTACACCTACTACTTTAACTTATTACCTACCCCTACAACCAGGGTTGAATATTATTACAGTACTAATACCGCTATTAAACAATGGGGGTTGATATTAGGTGAAAATTAAGAATACCAAATCATAAATTAAAAAATCGACAATAAAATAAAATGAAAGGAAATTGCACCCGTGTATATTTTGCACAAAATATTGTCTCGTAACTATTAGCACATAATAATATTTCAATCATTTATGAATATAAAATCCGTAAAATGAGTAAATTATAATATAAACAGTAGTGTAGAACATTTCCTGCGGCTTATGAAAAACCTTGCCCTTGTTATAATTATTTGACAAGGCCGGATTTTATCAAACTCCTAGCTCGCGAGATCTTGGCCTACATTTGGTATCGGTTACTCCCCTACTGCACTAGCGATCGGCCTAGAGTTTACCCGACTTTTTTCGTTTTCTCTGAAAAAAAATAGTTTGAGTTTAACGAAAATATTATTTTACTAGAAGTTGCAGGCGACTTCGTGCGCGCAAAAGTAAATCTCGCAGTAACCGTACATTTTTCCGCGATAAAAAGTAGCCTATGTCCTTCCCCGTGGGCTTATCTATATCTGTACCAAATTTCATCAAAATCAGTCCAGTAGTTTCGGAGCCTATTCAATGGAAACAAATAAACAAACTTTTTCTCTTTATTATATTCGTATAGATGATATGTACTAGTAATTATCGGTACATATAAACGTGAAATGAAAATTTTTTTACTTATTAGCCAGCAGGCAGCAGTGAATTATTACGTTAGAATGAAAGCATAATACAAACATTTGCTGTCAAAATTAAAATTTACAAAAAAACATACAAACCAACTTACAAGCGAACTTATTTATTACTAGTGAAATTAGGGAATTTATTTATTTAATTACTAACTTATCATAATTCTTATCACAAGAGCAATTAAATTTGAGTGCAAGATATAAAGTAAATAGTTCTCTAACCATAACAACAGTTTAGATCAAAATTGTCTGTATGTGAAGTGGGGATGATTTGTTTTTCATTCTACCCATGGATGTATTAAATTAAAAAGAGGTTGATATGGCATCGCGCGTAAAGAGTGAAGACTCAAATTGGCCCGACAGAAATATTTAAAAACCTTGCGTTTTTTTTTTTTTCAGTTGTGCGTCAGTGGCTTTCCCGCGGAAAGTGATTATCGTTGGCCCTACACTCCGTGCACATGTTTGTTTGCGACGACGACGTTTAAAATTAAATGGTCACGAATATCGAAAATCCGCATGAGATGCGTCTACACTTTTATTGGAATTGCTTTTTCCCGTGACGTCAACGTCGTGACGCAAAAATAAAAAAAGACGGGTTGCACTCTGGGAGTGCCGGCAGAAGTAAAAACTTGAATATTAACGATGTGCATTTTTGATATTTTGGAGGTATAGGTCGAATGGACGAATAGGAATGGAATAGGACGAATGGAGGTAAAGGTCAATGTAAAAGTCTAAGGTCAATGCGATGGGGATGGTTGGGGTCAAAGATCAAAGGTCAATGTGTTGGGGGTTGGGGTCAAAAATCAATACGAACTAAAATAGTTTCATGCTCGCGTAAACCAAGACAGCAAATAATTGCAAGTTGCATCTTACGCATTTTCGATCAGGACACGTGACCTGTCGCGCGAGTTTAACAGTTTTTACCCATCCCAATAAAAGTGCTCAGCGCCACTAAAAAAGTATTTGCTTCAAAAAAAGCTCCAACGTTATTGTTAGACACATTGTTTTACTCATATAAATCATCAGGGTTTTTAAAGAATCAGTTGATGATTATTAAATAAAATAATTTAGATTACAACTATTCTCCATAATACCTTCATCAGGCATATTGAGTAACTCGCCACAATTGATTTTAATAAATTAGTTAAATTGTATAAATTTGTTGATATCTGGGGGCACGGCAGTGCACCCGCCAAGTCGAGCGCGAAGCAAACACTGCCGCGCCGTACCATCCTTTACTGGAACCATTTCGCCGCATTTTCAGGTCCCTATTTGAGAACCTCTGGATAAGACCAGAACGCAGAAATTTTCGTCATCCAGTAAGCTATAATCACATACTTAAAATCCAAAATTTCAAGTCTGTAGGTCATTTAGTTCCGAAGTTAAGCAAAAGCAAAGTTTCGCATTTACGACACTCACTCACTCACTTATACACTCACTCATGATCATCAAAATAGAACTAGTACTTCCCATAAACTCAGAGAGCTGAAATTTGGTACAGAGTTAGGGTTTAATGGCCACATAAAGGGAAAACTATAAAAACTAGGATAATCGATCTGGGGGCACGGCAGTGCCCCCGCCAAGTCGAGCGCGAAGCAAACACTGCCGTACCATTATTTACGGGAACCATTTCGCCGCATTTTCAGGCCTCTATTTGAGAACCTCGGGATAAGACCAGAATATCGATCTGGGGGCACGGCAGTGCCCCCGCCAAGTCGAGCGCGAAGCAAACACTGCCGTACCATTATTTACTGGAACCATTTCGCCGCATTTTCAGGCCCCTATTTGAGAACCTCTGGATAAGACCAGAATGCAGAAATTTTCGTCATCCAGTAAAGTATAA
This sequence comes from Glaucopsyche alexis, assembly GCA_905404095.1. Classification (NCBI taxonomy): domain Eukaryota; kingdom Metazoa; phylum Arthropoda; class Insecta; order Lepidoptera; family Lycaenidae; genus Glaucopsyche; species Glaucopsyche alexis. The sequence continues at coordinate 15,482,082 of FR990059.1, forward strand.
TCACATACTTAAAATCCAAAATTTTAAGTCTGTAGGTCATTTAGTTCCGAAGTTAAACGAAAGCAAAGTTTCGCATTTATGACACTCACCCAGTCACTCACTCATGATCATCAGAATAGAACTAGTACTTCTCATAAACTCAGAGAGCTGAAATTTGGTACAAAGGTAGGGTTTAATGGCCACATAAAGGAAAAACTATAAAAACTAGGATAATCGAAGATCTGGAGTACCTGGTGACCCTTATTAGAAAACACAAGAGCCCAACCAAACTATTAGAGATCGACATACTGCCTTTACAAAAAATATTCAACTTGGTGGGCAACTTCATTTGATGTCAAAAATCGAAGGTCTGAAGTATCTGATGAAGAACCCTCAGCTGGTCTCAGCTGATTAGAGATATGGCAATGCCCCCTTCTACTATTGGTACATAAAAAATCGACTGTCATTGCAAAAATCCAGTGAAGTGGGACACATCTTCTAATTTAATCTAGCCGGTAGCGTTCCACTGCTGGGCGAATGCCTCCCCTTCTGCTTTTAATACGCATAAAAATAAAATTAAAGGAAAACTCTGGATAAGACTAGACTGGCTTTTATACTTATACTTACAAGTTTACAAGAAGAAATAGTCGAACAATTAACTTTATTCTACTCGAACATTACACAAATTAAATAAACAAATTACACTAAAATCTAGTAAAATAAACCAACATTCCTACGTTTCTACAAAAAGAAGTGAAATCCCACCAAAATCATTCTGTAAAAAACTAGCCAAGTCTCGATGGAGCTGCTTGTTTATCTCTAAAAAGTAATGAAATCTAGACTAAGTCGTGCCAAGTCTAATGATCCTTACTGCGATTTATTTATTATTATAGTTAATGTTGTGTGACTTGGCCGTTGAAGAGTACACAAGGGTACAAAAGGGGCTCCATGAAACCATTGTTCCAATACATGTGTTATACAATCAACAACAGCCTAAAATAAGACACTAGCGTCCAATTACCAATACCAGTATGGGCTATTATCTCGCTTAACAAACATAGGTAGTTACAACAGAATCTGATATAACATTATTACGTGTAAACAAGATTGACTTCTAACGTATAAAGAATTTTCAAGGGCCAAGTCACACAACATTAACTATAATAATAAATAAATCGCAGTAAGGATCATTAGACTTGGCACGACTTAGTCTAGATTTCATTACTTTTTAGAGATAAACAAGCAGCTCCATCGAGACTTGGCTAGTTTTTTACAGAATGATTTTGGTGGGATTTAGATTACAACTATTGCCTATAATAAGTACATCAGGTAGGTACGTTGAGTACACGCCACGTATGACTGTTAAGTTTTCATAAAAATATTGAGGTTAGAGGTAATTATGGACACACCTTTACAATGTCATATTTGGTCACATTTCGCCACCGTTCATTATTTCTGACATGACGTCTGATAACTGGCGCCAGCATCATTATGAACATGACGTCTTTTGAAATATACAAACATGAGTCTTTTTATTATATAGTAAATTAATAGTTTTAAATAAATTTTTAGTATTTTTTTTGTGTATAGTAAAAGTTACGTGGTAGAGCCATGCTTCGGCACGAATGGGCCGGCTCGACCGGAGAAATACCACGGGCTCACAGAAAACCGGCGTGAAACAGCGTTTGCGCTGTGTTTCGCCGAGTGAGTGAGTTTACCGGAGGCCCAATCCCCTACCCTATTCCCTTCCCTACCCTCCCCTATTACCCTATTCCCTCTTAAAAGGCCGGCAACGCACTTGCAGCTCTTCTGATGCTGTGAGTGTCCATGGGCGACGGAAGTTGCTTTCCATCAGGTGACCCGTTTGCTCGTTTGCCCCCATATTTCATAAAAAAAAAAAGTTATGAGGGTCAGTTCACACCGAGACGCGACGTGAGTACGTGACCCGACGCGGCACTGCACTTTTAAGATGGCGATTCAGAATTGAACTTTATTTACTACACAAGAAGTTCGGCACAGCTCGAAATTCGAACTCTCGCAATGAGGGTTTTTAAATTCGTGACATCTGACAGCTTTTTGACACGACAAGGACCGTTGGGCTACCAAGCACCGCCTGGTGACAGGAAAAGAATCGAAAATTCTTCATCATCATCATCATCATCATCATCATCAGCCTATCGCCGTCCACTGCTAAACGTAGGCCTCCCCCAATGAGCGCCAACCATCCCGATCTTGGGCAGCCCTCATCCATCCGCTGCCAGCCACCTTCTTCAAATCGTCGGTCCATCGTGCCGCAGGACGTCCTACACTACGTTTGCCTAAGCGTGGTCTCCACTCTAATACTTGTCTGCTCCATCGATTGTCTGTCCGTCTGCAGACATGGCCGGCCCACTTCCACTTCAGCGTGCTAATTCGTTGAGCAATGTCGGTGACTTTAGTTCTCTGGCGAATAATGTCGTTACGTATTTTATCCACCAGAGATACCCTTAACATTGCTCTTTCCATCGCACGCTGAGCAACCTTAAACTTATGAATGAACCAAGCCTACGGTGAGTGTCCACGTTTCGGCTTCTTTTTGATCCTTTTTTTTTCTTACTCTTAAACGCCACCAGATGACGGATAACGGCAGAAAAAATATCTAACACCCTCATTATACGTGTATCTTCTATTAATATAAGAGTTTATTCAATAAAAATTACAATAATACAACAAACATAAAATTAACAATAAAACTAGAGGAAAATAAAAAAACTAAAAATTAGTACTAACAAAAAGAAGACTTACATACAAATAATCTATATCTAAAAAAAAACTATAAATAGAAAATCTTCCCCAGGTCGTCCCCATCTGGCAGAGTACCTAGCAAACTGATAGCATTGCCTCGTTGGATAGCAATGGCTATCCGTTGTGCCAGGTAGTTCCCGGCTCTAGGGTCTCGGGTGGCTTCAGTAAGCCACCCGAGAGAGATTTCTTTAAAAAGCTTATGTGCGCCCGGACCCCATGCGCCTAGGGTTTCCACCCCAAACGGTTCAAATATGAGGTCTCCGCTAAGGTTCTCATACTTGCGCCGTTTGAGGTTCTCCGCTTGGTTTGCAGCCGCGCCCGCACAGCTCGAGGTGCCCTGGATATGGGACGGAGCAAGAGTATCTACACAAGTAGCGTCCCATACAAGAGCCCGTCCCACACTCCAAGGAACCAGGGTCATTCCATCAGGTCTCTTGCCATCGTCGCACGCTAGACTGGAGGGCTCCAATATAGCTGGCACACCGGCGGTGACAAGAGCCCGACGAATGAGGTCATTCAGACTGTGATGCCGGGAAATGCGTCCAGCGCTTCGTGAGCAGCACAGCCCGTGATAACCGTGGCTGTCTACGTTCGCGCCGCAAACACACTGATGAGGGACGACATGGGGGGCACCAAGACGCAGGGCAGTGGCTAGCCGAAATGTATTGCGGCCCAGCAGTGTTCCAGTATTAGCTGACGGTAGTGCCTGCAGCCAAACGCCCGACTCCCACTTCTCTACAGCCAAAAGACGAGCCCGCTCTGCAGGACTGGAAGACGTGTTAAAAAGTCTATTCCGTACCAGTCTGCAGATGGGCTCCTCCCAAAGCCTTTGGGAAAATGTGTTCTCGGGCACATTGCTGCCGGCACTAGCAATGTCCCAGGCATTCTTGGCCTCGTCCGCAAAAGGGATAGCTAACGGACAGGATGAGCGCTCTAATATTTTTAAAATTACTGCATGGTTTGCGTGAACCGAGGACAAGAACGCTGGTAAGGCTACGTCAGACGTTTGTCGAATGCCCAGGCCACCGAATCGTACTGGAAGCGTTGCTTGAGTCCATGAGCGGTGGTCAAAATTTATATTAAGAATGGAAGAAAGCGTATGTTTTATGGTGTCGTCTAAACGTTTGAGGAATTGGGGGAACTTCCAAAGTTGGCAACACCGCAAGACATACGTAAATTTTGGAACAAATAAGCAATATCGAATTAAGGTAAAAGCCATGTGACAGTTAATTTGGAGAAGGCGGTCTAAAGTTTCACTAAAATTTTGTAATTTATTGTTTATAAATTCCGGAAGGGAATCGTCTAGAATAGGGGAACCTAAGAGAAGAAGTGAACCTTTCCCGATAACTGATAATTGTGGGGCTACTTCTTTGAAACTGGATATAACGGCTTCTCTGTCCTCACAATTATCAGGGACAAAAAGTTCACATTTCCCAAAGTTCAATTCTAGGCCGATATTTTGGAACTCATGGATTAGTGTACGGAAGTCAGAGAGTACCGTAGATGCATCGCTTCCAAGGGTCCCATCATCCAAATACCAAACGTTGAATTTTGAATTTAGAAGTTCGATGGCCGGGTGTATAGCAAGACTGAAAATTGCTGGACCTAAAGGGTCGCCTTGTTGGCAGCCAACTTCTGACGAGACGAGATGATTTTTGTAGATAAGCTTGGTGGGCTCCTTATAGCATTGAAGCATAAAAGGCAAAATGGCAGGCGCTTTAGCTTTTACTTGGGCCAACATGGCAACCCTATTAACTGAGTTGAATGCGTTTTTAACGTCCACCTTTAAAAATACACTGTCATTTTGGTTTTTAATAAATGTGCGAAAAGAGTGAACGGCTGCCTCACAACCACCTTTGCAGGCAAAACCAAGCTGCTTCGGTTGGAAGTAGGAAGCTAGTGTATTGATGGACCTGCAGGCTATTTTGGCAGTGAGGCGCCGGTATGTCGAGCCGACAGCGATCGGCCGGATACCTCCATCTCTCTTCCTCAAGGCACAGAGGTTTGCTCCATACAAAATGTCAACGACATCTGATGCAACCCCCCCACGAAGCATCAGGTTGCACAAATTCGTGACTTCCTGCAGGAGCTTCTCTCCGGCTTCCCCACAGCAACCGCTGGTGAGATCCTTTAGATGCTGGGGGGTGAGACCGTCGAGACCGCCCGCTGAACCCGGAAGAAAAGACATGATGGCACCGCGAACACTGTCAACCGACGTTTGGAGGGCTGGTTCGACATCATCGGTGTCTGGGAAAAGTTGAGGTGATAGTTGAGGAGGATGTTTATTCTGCAAGGCGGTGAGGGTTTCTGGGGAGTTGGGTGCGATCGTGTCGTTGGAAAAAAGTAGCCGCGCGGCGCCTTTAATGTCTCCCTCACTTATTTTATTTTCGACATTTTTTAGGATGTTGTTTTTGGTCGATGAAGGTAAAGAGAAATTTAGGTTTAAATCGAAATCGGAATTACAGTTCTTTTTTACAAGAGAAGTGAGGGAGACATTATTGTGGGGATTCCTGGTAACGTGTAGGATGCGGTAGGGAAAAGTAAAAAGATTTTCCCAGGCCTGCCTCGAGTTTTCACTTACAGTTTTGTGTACCGTCTCGGCAAGCTTCTGGGCCACAGCTACTCTTGCACCCCTAGGGATCCGCCTGAGTATGGGGACTTAATTTTTCAATTTGGAAATTTCTTGCCAAAAGGGTTGGTGTTCAGTGGAGATTTGTGATGATAGAACTACTGAAGGAGAAGGGGCTAGCGATTGTTTATGGCACTTACCTATATGGATACGTAGGCCCCTCTCACTTTTGAAGTATCGTGGTTGAGGACATTGGAGACACTGCACTAAATTTTCCAACGGCACGGTCACAGTATCGGTGGACGTCCCTACATCTTGGCTGCTGCTTAACATTAGTTTATAACTTAATCAAAAATACAAGAAATAGTCTTACGTAAACTTAAAAAAAATCTTAAAATAAAAATAAATAAAATATAATAAAAGTCAATCTCAAAGGTAGAACTGCGCGCGCACTATTTTTCTTCCCAAAAAAGTTTGAAGCTGTCGTAGTTATCGCTGCCGTCGCCGTCTGCCGTTGGATACGAACGATTGTTGATTGTTATCGCTGTCCAAAAAAACTATATGGCACAGGCATGCGAATAATTTCAGATTTTCGCAGGAGAACCGGTATGTGGAGGCCTGCTCACGGAAATACATGTAGATCCACATTTATAAAAAAGCTCGTGGTACTTTTATAGGAGCTGAATGCTAGATAATATTTAATTTGGATTTTCAAATTCTGCGTTCAAAAATACGTCCATTCTCAACTTGACAGGTTGTGTGTTGTATCTTCTTGTGTCATTAATAAATTTCAATTTTGGATCGCTATCTTTAAGATGCAGCGCCGCGTCTCGTCACGTCTCAGTGTGAACTGATGCTTATTCTGAAAAATTATAATCTGTACTAATACAATAAAGAGGAAAAGTTTGTTTGTTTGTTTGCATTGAATAGGATCCGAAACTACTAGACCGATTTTGATGAAATTTGGCACAGATGTAGAGTACACCACCGGAAAGGACATAAGCTACTTTTTATCGCGGAAAAAGTACGGTTTCTGCGAATTTTTTTGCGCACACGAAGTCGCGGAAACCATCTAGTAATAATATAAATTTAGCACAGCCATTAAAGTAGTTTTCGGGTAGGTGTAAATAAAGTTAATACATGTCTCTACATTTTTCTTTAATAAATTAATTAGTTTAAATAAATTATTTGCTTAAGTAATAATAAATTCAAGTGCAATACATACGGTTTTTTGGAGGTTTTATGTTGGTAGAACTCTATGTGAAGGATTAACCATATAACTCATACACCACCTGTCAGCTGATTATCAACTTAAATATTTACACTATTTACAAGTTCACAAGATAAAATGTCTCAACTAGACGACATACAAAAGGCACAACAAAGCTTAGAGGAGTGTGTAATGAAGAAGATGGAGGAGCTTCAGGCACAGTTGCAAGGTGGAGCCGCTAAGGACACAGTAGCTAAAGTTGCTGAGGAGTTCCGCACATTTCGTGAGCTCACTTTTTCCATGCTCAATTTGCTCCGGAAACAAATAGCAGAGTGTTCCAGGGCCGTGGATATCATGGAAACCAGGTCACGCAGAAAGTTCCTGATTATCTCTGGCGTTCCCGAGCAAAGCAGTGAAAACTGTGTGTCTTCAGTTCTAAGTATAGTGCACCAAAAACTTGCAATGAAAGACATTACAGCAAATTCCATCAAGGCATGTCATCGACTGGGTAGCCTTTTGACACCCAGCAGTCAACACAAAAGCCGGCCTATACTGGTTAAGTTTTCCTCTGCTGATATCAAAACTGCTGTCTTTAGAGCTAAAACTAAGCTTAAGGGTACACCATATTCTCTTAGAGAGTTTTTAACTAAGGCAAGGCAGACAGTGTTCAGTAAGGCGAGGATGCACTTTGGTCTGAGGGCGTGTTGGACTCAAGATGGCACCATTGTCGTTAAGAGTTCCGATGGTAATCGGCACAAAGTGACGACCTTAGAAGAGCTCCAGCCTCTTTTGATGAAGTACCAAAAGGCAACACCATCGGTAACTTCCTTTAATGCCAGCTAAATTTATTTTCCAAAATTTAATGCTAGGTTTAGTACTTTGTTTAATTATGTTTTAGTTTATGTTACTTTTAAATTCGCTATCTACTTCTTTCTACTTTGTATTCCGTTATTGTTATTGAGTGTTCAGATTGTTAAAGGGTATACAATTGTTTAAATAGATCTAAAAATATACATAACAATTTGCAAATTTGCAACAGGTTTTCGCTAACACATGTCACTTTGACAGTATGTCACCTGTCAGGCTGTCACTGTCCTTTTTTTTTTTTTTTCGGCTTCTGACACTTGTCATCAAGGTGGCGTTCAGAAATTAATTGAACCGTTTACAATTTGTAATTTGTATAATATAATGATATTGTAATGTCAAACTTTATGAATTAGTATCTCATAGTAGTGTTCAATGTATAAAAGTACATACATAGCTTATACAATTTATCATTTTTAAAATTCTGCAAAGCTTTTGACTTATATTTGTCTTTAATATTGTTTATTGTTATTTAAGTGTTAAATAATTTATTCTGTTTTATAGTCAGTTGGCGGGTGGTGCAGAGATGACCACCACCAAAAAGTTATTTTTACTAAAACGAGATAATATTTAGTCACAAAATAATTACATATTACTTATATTATTCATATATTTATTTTATAAAAATATAATATTATTATATATTATTATAATGTCTATTTCTGATAGTGATTCATTCTACTCAGCTAATAATAATTCTATCAATTTGTCTGCCGACGATAGTTTTGGTTCTGTAAATGATAACACTTTGGGAGAACTCTTGCATAAAAATTTTAATTCATTGAACAGCCAATTACTTAACGTGTGTCACATAAATGCACAAAGTGTGCCTAGCCACTTCAACGACATCTTAGACACTTTTTCGGGAATTAACGTTCATGCGCTCCTTATTTCTGAGACCTGGTTAAAACCTAACCTTCTTTCGACAGCTTATAGTCTGCCCGGCTTTATTTTAATACGAAATGATCGTGTTGATAGACGTGGTGGCGGTGTAGCTATTTACTTACGGAGTGACATGCCTTACAATATAATTGCTCGTTCACCTCCACAATATTCTGCTGCCGCTGAATTTCTCTTTCTTGAGGTTTGCATTAGGGGAACGAAATTAGTTCTTGGCGTTGTATATTGTCCTCCTTCCATTGATTATTTTACTCAAATTGAATCAGTGTTGGAGTCTTTGGGAGCTGAATATAAACACCATATCATAATGGGTGACTTTAACACAAATCTTTTAGACATCTCATCCTCTCGTTCCCTCAAACTACTTCACATTTTGGAATCAATCAGTCTGCACCATTTGCCTCTTCAAGCCACACACCATAATTCAAATGGCGAGGATACTTGGCTAGATTTAATATTAACATCCGATCCCTTATTAGTCCACTCCCACGGTCAGTATCCTGCCCCCGGCTTCTCATCTCATGATCTCCTTTTCCTCAGGTACGTCATAAAACCCCCTAAGATGCAACCTAAAATATTGTTTAGACGTTGTTTTTCACGCATGGATAGTGAGCAGCTTATGTTGGATGCTGCGGAAATTAATTGGGATTCACTTTTAGTAGCTACCACCGTCGATGATAAAGTTCAGTTACTTAATAATTCAATTCTTGCTCTTTACGATGTCCATGCGCCGATCAAAAGAATTAAAATTAAGCACCTTCCGGCACCATGGATGTCGGCGGAGATAAGAGAGGCGATGAAACGTAGGGACCGTGCTTTTCGCAAATACCGGGCTAACCGATGCGATACTAATCGGGAGAATTTTAAGAAGGCAAGAAATAGGTGCAATCAGATGATACGGAATGCTAAACGCCGACACATCTTTCATAATATAATTCATAACTCTTCTTCATCTGCCACCTTATGGAAATTCCTTGGGACCATTGGTGTAGGTAAATCGCGTCAAGTGGAGTTACCGGGTGCGATTAGTTTGGATGACATTAATACCCATTTCTCTACTTCCATAAACATAGACATCCATACTAAATCTCGTACAATTAGCTTTTTAAACGGATTACCACGAGCGAATATAGAATATTTTCACTTTACACCAGTTGCTGCAGGCGAGATCAATACAATCATTAAGACACTTAGTTCGAAAGCCGTGGGCTGTGATGAAATCAGCCGCCAAATGATCATTCCCATCATTGAACATCTCTTGCCAGCCATTACCCACATCATAAATTTCTCCTTTGAGTCCTCTGCTTTTCCCGATTTATGGCGTAAGGCCTACATCCGTCCTTTACCAAAGGTACAAAATCCTGCACAACCCTCCCACTTTAGACCGATTTCCATCCTCCCTTTCCTCTCCAAAGTGATCGAGGCGTGTGCTCACAGGCAGTTGTCTCGGTTTGTGTTCAAACACAACATTCTCTCCCCACTACAATCTGGATTCAGACCCGGACACAGTACCACTTCGGCTCTATTAAAAATTACTAGCGATATAAGGGCAGGCATGGAGGATTCGAAAGTCACTATTTTAGTGCTGATTGACTTTTCAAACGCCTTTAACAATGTCAACTACGATATCCTCCTGGCTGTCCTCTCTCATCTTATGATCTCGCCTGAAGCGTTAAACTGGTTTTCTTCTTATCTTCGAGGTCGTCGGCAGCGTGTGCGCGTTGACCAGTATTTTTCTGATTGGCGGGTACTCGAAGCTGGCGTTCCTCAAGGCGGAATACTCTCTCCTCTTTTATTTTCCATATTTATAAATTCAATTTCCTATGTTCTTCGCACTTCGTATCATCTGTATGCTGATGACTTGCAGGTGTACGTTCAAGAAACAGTTGAAAATCTGTCCACTGCCATCGATGATATAAACCGCGATCTAAATGCTATACACACCTGGTCCACCGAGTTCGGACTGTCAGTGAATGCCACTAAATGTCAGGCGATTTTATTGGGAAGTCCGAGACTATTAAGTAGAGTCGACACTGATAGTCTCCCGCCTATTCTCTTTAACGGCAACGTTATTCCTTTAAGCTCCTGTGTTAAAGATCTCGGTTTATATATTGATGCTCATCTTGACTGGCGCACCCAAGTCACTAATGTTAGTAATAGTGTTACCAATTGCTTGCGATCTCTCTACCGTCTTAAAAATTTCTTGCCTTCTGGGATAAAAACAATGTTGGTTCAAGCCCTCATTTTTCCAATACTGGATTATGGTGACATTTGCTACTTCGACCTTAATGCAGACCTCCTCAACAAACTCGACCGGCTCCTTAATAATTGCATAAGATTTATCTTTGGCCTCCGTAAGTACGACCACATCTCCTCCTTCCGCTCTAAGCTTCATTGGCTGCCGATACGACAACGTCGTTCTCTACGGGCTCTGTGTACACTCTATTCCCTTCTTCACTCCCCTTTTGCTCCTCACTATCTAACTCCTCATTTTAAATATCTGTGCAGTAACCATGATAGGAATCTCCGTTCTACAAATAATTTGCTCCTTCTTTGTCCTTCCCATAGCTCCTCTCTTGTCCATTCATCTTTCCATATTCAGTCCATCCTCCTCTGGAATACACTATCCCAAGAAGTAAGGATGTCTGAGACAAAAAATGTGTTCAAACGCAGAGTTCGTGAACTGTACTTGAGGTCTTTGGCAGAATAGACGTAATAAGAATAGAATAATCTGGTAAATTTAGTTATCTTATTATGTTATATATTATATTATTATATATCATATTTATGTATCTATAATGTTAAGCTGGTTTATTCTATATAAAGTATGCTAATTATAATATATATCATGTTTTGGTGTATTATAAAACGCTATAATAGTATTTACCATATTTATATTATTTATATATTATTACATTATATTTTATATATAATATAGATACTTAAGTCTCTGAACTGGTTTTCTTTTAATAAGTATTATGCATCTACCTCACACTGTTTCTGCATCACCCAAAGGTTGGCTGGTAGAAAATGCCACAAGGCATTAAGCCCGCCTCTGTACCATATTGTGTGCATAAAGTATTAATAAATAAATAAATAAATAAATAAATATATTACTATATAAACTTAACAGCTACTTTAGCAACTTATCGGGATATTAAATATTGGATAGAAATGATACATAAAATCGATAGGCGTATAAAAGTATGGGCGCACAGTAATTTATGTTATAACTGAAAGACAGTTAAGGCGCCAGTGCATATAAACTTTGTAGTATTCACCCAATATATTCGCGTTTATTGGCGAATTTGATACGTTTAGACGACCACCCACGCGAAAATAATAAAAACTCGCCAAAAATAATACAAACATTGTTTTATGTAAAAGTTATAAATCTTATAAGTATTTTATTTCATGATCTGTCAATCACTTAATTTTATTATTGTGTTATACGAATCTTAGTCATAGAAAAAAAACTTCAATAGTTTTGAGATATTTTCCATCGCTTTATAAGCAACCCCATAATCTGTGGCGAGACTGGACATTTAATTTGTCCAAATAAAACTACCCTCAATCAAACCCCGATTTACCTACCAGACTGCCGACAGACGTCAAATGACCATCCATTACAACCTCAAATAGGAAACGAATAAATTCACTGCAAAATCGTTCCATTTCCGGACAAAAGGCGATCCAATTCGTCACGGAGTGGACAAATCGTTGGCCAATTATCGAGATAACTTTCCAATGCAAAAGCTCTTTTATTTTCATTGCATAAAGTCCAAAATACTTTTGCGAATAAAAGTTATACTTCATACAATCTATCGCTTGTCTATTATTGTACTAAATACTATAAAGGGTCGCGATAATCTACTGAATAGCAAATAATTTGTGAACGCCATCTGCCGGTTATGAAAGAATACTTTTGACACGTGGTTACGAACACAATGGCTAAATCGCATTAGTTTCGAGGTGTCAATGGTTGACAAATGGTCCGTAACTCTTATACTTTATTGCGGTATTGTACCATTTTATTGGAGCTAATAAGTTTGATATTACTTTAATATTAAAGTCGAATATAAATATTTTGAGTTTATTATCATAAGCTAGTTACTTTATGGCCTGAAAATTAATGACTTATTCAAGGGTTATATGTAATAGAGCCTTATGATTTCGACGTTATTATTGTTTTAACATTTAGGTTACATTTACCTTAGTCCTAAGCCTTATATAGTTACCAAATAAAACCTTATTTGGCTTATATAAGGCTCTAAGCCTTATATAGTTACCAAATAAGGTTTGTAATAAAATAGGACTATTAAAAATATCAAAATACTTAGGTACAATACAAATTATTGATTTATAATTTTAAAATCAAATCAATCTTATTTTTCAAATCTGCTGTTCGATTGTTCTGCAGTTTGTGTTTCAAACACTGTGCTGTTTCAAATCTGCTGTTCGATTTCGATTGTTTTTGATTGTTGCCAAAGTGTGATAATTATCATAATACAAACATTTTAAGGCTAAAACAAACACCCCAGTTTTATAGTCTAAGAGCTGGATACACAAACTCATCTGTAAAGTAATCCTTAAAAGTTGTAACGAAATAAAACTTAGGCATTTTCATCTGTTAATGGATGATTTATAATTTTATACAGTATTCTCTGAGCGAAGTAACCACTCTTGAAATACTGTAGTGCCTGGGACAGTTGGTTTTTAAATGTCATGTGGTTGCCCAAACACATACGGCATTCTCACAACATAGTCAGCCTAGTCCAGAGGAATGACTGGTCAATACGTCTGGGGCCAACCATTTGCGGGTTTCCTCACGATGTTTTCCTTCACCGTTAGAGCGCCCGTATAATGTACTTGAGATCTAAAAAAGTCTCATTGGTACACGCCACAACCTGGGATTCGAACCTGCACTCTCTCGAGTGCGAACCAATTGGTTACACACACACACTACACACTAGGCCACGGAGCTATTCATCGTTAATAAAGGAATTTTAATATTAGCACAACATATCACATCAATTATTAGGTACCTACCTACTATAATTTTAATGACACAGAATATAATAGTTAATATCAAATATATACACACGCTTGAAAATTGAATTTATAATGACTATTAATTATTCTCATGACAAATAATGATGACCGATTTAAATAGAGATAATAACAGATCACATTACGTATCTGGCGCTTGGGCTATAATGTATGAAGAAATCGCTCAGCGCCCACGCTAGTAAAACACAATTATAAAATTACGAGACCCCTTTTAGCACTGCCCAAAACTTCTGACCTTCCTCGCCGTCCATTAACATCACTAAATATGAGTCCTCTGTGAGATTAGAGTATTTCGTATGCCAAGCTGACTGCCAGTAACCTATAAGAACAGTATAAACTTTATAATAATGATTATTATCATTCCAAAATAAAAAAAAAACATGACGTGTACATACTACAGAGTATACTTTAAAATAATTTAAAAAAATTAAAGTAGGTACACTAGTCACTACCATAAAAAGTTAATTTGTTATGTAAGAATAAGTAGCTTCCGACAGATGGCGGTTCGTGAAGTGATCTTCAAATTTTATTTTCGACGCTGCTAAAGAAGTTGCACTTCAATATATATACCTAGTCCTCGTCATCGATTTCGATAACGACGACCCCAGAAATATTAAAAGGAAATATATTTTATGAACGAAACTTTTGTGTTAATACATACATACATACATATAATCACGCCTGTTTCCCGTAGGGGTAGGCAGAGATCACTTCTTTCCACTTGCTACGATCCTTACATACTTGTTTTGCTTCATCCACTTTCATTATTCCCTTCATACATGCTCTTCGGTTTAGGGTACTCTTGACCTGGCCTTTTTTCAAGACGTCCCCGATTTGGTCTTGGAACGTCCGCCTAGGTCTACCCCTTCCAACACTTCCATTCACACTCGCATTATACACTTTTTTCGTCAATCGTTCTTCATTCATTCTCTCAACATGGCCAAACCATCTCAGCATACCTTTCTCAATTTTTGTCACTACATCTTCTTTCAGACCACAACGTTTCCTTATCTCACTATTTCTTATCCTGTCACCCACTTTAACTCCTATCATGCTTCTTAATGTTCTCATCTCAACTGCATTTATTCTGCTTTCATGTTTCTTCTGCCATACCCAACTTTCACTTCCGTACATGAGTGTCGGAACCAACACCTCCACATGCACAGCCAAACGAGCCTTGTAAGACACCTTCCGACTGTTCATAAAAGGAGTGCAAAGCTCCATTCACCATGTTTTCTGCATTCACTCTTCTTTCAATATCACTCTCACACTTTCCATCTCTTGTAAACTTTGAACCCAGATACACAAAATTATTCACCTGTTCAATTTGTTCATCTCCAATCACGATATTGCAGTCTGTCACTGCCTCATCTCTTTCAAACACCATCACTTTCGTCTTCTTTACATTCATCTTCATTCCCTTTCTAGTTAGAGCTCCACTTATCGCAGTTACCATCTCCTGCAACTCCTCGGCCGAAGACGCAAGTAATACTTGGTCATCAGCATAGAGAAAACATTTGACGAGTAACTTATTCATTCTCAGCCCACTTTCATTCTCTTTTAAATCTGTCAAGCAATTGTCCATGAACAGATTGAACAGCCACGGTGACGCTACACATCCCTGTCTAACACCTTTTTCGATACCATTCAGTGTATGCCCCGTTTATCCTTACACAAGCACTAGAATCCCTATAAAGAAATTGTAATGCTCGTATGAGGATGAGGATACTGCTCACGTCGTTCACGGACAAAGCTGACCACAATTCATTCCTCACCACTCTATCATAGGCCTTTTCTAGATCCACGAACGTTGTGTTAATAATAATAATATAATAATAATATCTATGGACGCTTCACACCACGTCAATCTGATCCCGTGGTAAGTTCTCGAAGAACTTGTGTTACGGGTACCAGACAACGGAAATATATTTAATACTTTTATCCTATACACATAGGTATTTAAGATTTTTATTATATGATACACATATTTAATACACATCCATGACCCAGGAACACAGAAAAACTTTTTGTTCCTTCGGCGGGATTTGAACCCGCGACCCCCGGCTTGAGCACCAACACGCTCAACCAACTGAGCCACAGAGGTCGTCATAGCTAGGTACATAAACGGCCCGTTTCAATAACCTATCTTTACTAACAAATAGTTATCATTATTTGTTAGAAACGTCAAATTTGTATCGCGGAAAACCGGCAAATGATGGAATGACGACGTTTTTAACAAATAGTTAAAGATAGATAGGTTATTGAAACGGGCCGATTGTTGGGTCGCCTAAGATCGGATGTGACATAAGATCGGATGCATGGAATAACTCACAAACTAGAAAATTTTTATTTTGTTGCAGGTTGTGGGTATTATTTGGCGGAAGATTGCTAAAAATAATAATATTTATTAATTTTATGTTATGGATTTCCGAAAAGTAACGCCTGATTCTATTAACTATTTTTATTTTATTTATTCAGGTATAATTATAGACAACAGAATAGCACTGTATAACAAAAATAAACTTTCTTACAACGGATCACATTTACACTGAAGTCCTATTACAACTATACTCAACATTACAAAAGAAACTAAAATAATACTGTAACATCAAAAATTTGAAATTTCAAACAGAGATTCTTAACTTAACTTAATATTAGTTTAAATTATCCACAATATCTCTAAAAATTATGATAAAAATTTAAAAAGTATTACATGTAAATTAAAATTACAAATTGAAATTACATTTACTATAATCAAATTACAAAATTACAAATTACCACATTACATTACATTAATTACATTACAATTAAATAACTATAATATAGGGGGCAAATATTTATGAAACAAAATTAGTTAATAGTTAAATGTTACTTCAATTAATTTAACAAGCAGTTAGGAAGATATTATTGGGTTCTTTGATAGATCATTTTTAAAAGATGCAAGACTACAGTTAAACAAATCAAAGTTTCCACATATCTTACTTCTATATGTTCAACAAATTTCATTCAAATATTTTCCGCAGTTTTTGCATGGAGTGGAGTGAAACTTGGTAAAATTATGTTCGTGACGTGACTATGGTCGAGATGATAAAACCAACAAACTCTTCCACTCGATAGCTAACTATCCACGAAAATCCTCATGAAATTCAAAGCCTCGATCCTCGTGTGAAAATCCAGTGATAATCCATCAAATGACAGTGCTGTGGTCGATATTGTCTATCTTTTAATTTTTATCGTCACAGTCTTATCTAGGGCGATACACTTATCACTGCCTACGCGTCTTCTCATTTTTTCGTCATCTTAATATCAGGTTTTATGGGAAAATATCTCAAAGAATTCGATATCCAAACGATAATCTTAAAGTGATATAATATCAGTATTAAATAGATTAAATTACATTTTGATATGGATTATTAAGACGTAGGCTTAAATGTGGTTATATCGCCATCATAGAAATTATAGACCACTACGGTCTACTATACTACGGTAGAGGAATTCTATTGTTTTTTCATACAGAGTGTATGTAAATGGCATTTTTGGAATTTTGATAGTAAGAGAGTTTTCATATTATGCGATAAAGATATGTGAGAGTCAGCTATATGTTTTATATTAAAATATATATCTGTCTTTGTCATTACGTGACATATTGGCAAGAATTTCGAACCTAGTCAATGTAAAAACGCTGTTTTAAGAATTTCGAACCTAGTCAATGTGAAAATGCAATTTTCAAAAGTGTTTTTCTTTTGATATTCTTTATTACAGAACAGTAGTAGTATTTTTAATTTTGTGACAGTAATATTATACCTATTATTACACACAATTTACACGTACGAACAGAAACTATATGAGGACCACAGAATACAGAACATACGCCCCGCCCGCTCTTTACTTTACTTTACTCTTTACACTTTACACAAATCGCGTTATTATGTTACAACAATAGGCAATCGGACAAATTTTTTTTATTGCATAAATGAATAGTACTCTTAAATATGAGTAACTTCTCAGAAGAAACCGTATATCAAAAGTCAATATTTTCAAAGGTACAGCGATTTTTATAAAAAACTTCGCGAGCCTCCTAAAAACGCTCCATACTAAAATCGCCATACAAATGACGTCACTATTGGATTAAAGTGTATTAAGTAGGTATAAAGTATACGGCCGCAGGAATATATTTGTAAATATCTCCGATATTTGTGCGTTTAAGTTCATACTTACCATAATGAATGTTTTTGTATATGATGTGAGTAAACTAATGGTGTAGTTTTTTTTTACCAATTTCGCAAAAAAAAAAATTTTTTGGTATAAAGACTCGCGAAATTTTGTATACAAATCGCTGTACCTTTGAAAATATTCACTTTTGATATACGGTTTTTTCCGAGAAGTTACTCATATTTAAGAGTACTATTCATTTATGCAATAAAAAAAATCAGTCCGCTTGCCTATTAGGTATTCAATAAAAATTAATTGAAAAAAAGTTGTGTAAAATATCCGTTATTCTGTGGCAACATATTATGTGTGGATAACCATTCCAATTTGGAGTAGTCGTGACGGCTTCACTATCAAGCGCGTTGACGGTTTCTGGATGATTTCTGTATTCTGTGATAAGGACCTTGTATACATATATTATACAGTAATTGTAACAAAAAGTACTAACGTCATTGTATTCGCAGACAGCACGACGCTGTTCATGGCCAAGTCCCTTGTCTAGAAACAAAAAAAAACATACATATAACGACAGATTACTTGTCTGTTTGTGTGATATCTTATGGCACATGCATGAGAACTATTCAGTAATCTGTGTTACAAACAGGTTACAGTCATATCAGGGCCTCTAGTCAAGATGCATTCGATAATTTCGACGGCGAAGTTCGAAAACAAAATGTATGGGATTTGACACAAGTTATCGCAAGCGACATGTCACTTAACGATGACTTATGTCAAATCCCATGCATTTTCGATTTCGAAGTTCGTCGTCGAATTTATCGAATGCATCTTGACTAGAGGTCCAGGTCATGGAAATTAATTGTCAGAATTTTCCGAAAACTTTGATTTTACTAGACGTTGCCCGCGACATCGTGCGCGCAACAAAGTATCCCACAGGAATCATACCACGTAATTTTCCGCTATAATAAGTAACCTATGTCCTTCCTCGTTGCATTGTCTAATCTGTCCTAAATTTCATCAAAATCTGTCCAGTAGTCTCCGAAAATCTTTTAAATGCAAAAGACTCCGAAAGTCTTTTAAATGCAAAAGAATAAACAAAATAAGAAATAACAATACAAATAAATAAATCTTTTCTCCTTATAAAATTAGTATGTACTTACAAATAATTTAAAAAAAAACATTAGGTACGCAATAGTAAGTATAACGTTACCAAACTCAGGAGAGACGAATGAAACTACAAGTAAATAAATAACTCATTAGCGTTTCGGCAAAAACTTTTTGTATTATAATTTAAATATGATTTATGGCAGCCAATTCTATAGATTATGAATAATAGTCTATAGCATTAAAACCGTTAATTAATCCCCGTGCTCAATGACAATATTAGTTTTAATAATGACTTAATAACTGTTCATGATTGATTCTATGAATTAAAATCTAGATCAGTCAGGAAGTTAAAAAATCCAGACAAGTGCGAGTCGGACTCTCACACCGAGGGTTCCGTACAAACCGTAGTGATTTTGTTACAACTTGAGTATTTGATATGAATTTCAATTTAATGCATCTACGCGTTCATGAAGAAAGTTTGTTTAATAATTTTTATTATATGATGTAACTAAAAATTTATGGTTTTCGCAATTTTCCCTTTATTTGTGCTATAAAACGTTGCTGCGTACCAAATTTCAAGATTCTGAGTTCACGGGAAGTACCCTGTAGGTTTCGGTCGAAAATTACCCTGGTCGAAAATTTGCGGCATAAACGGCTGTATCTTTTGATTGCGTTGGCTTAGAAGTTTGATTTTTTCACAGCTCCAAGGGACAGTAGACTTGAGTATTTAATATAAATTCTAGCTTGATATCTCCATGCGTTCCTGAGAAAAAGGGTCTTGAAAGACAGACAGACGGACAAAAAAGTTATCCTATAACGGTTCCGTTTTTTCCTTTCGAGGTACGGAACCCTAAAAACCAACATGGCTGATGACTAATAACAAAAAACAGCAACATGTAATCTATGACAATAAAAATTGGTTCAAATAATCGGATAGATTTCATGTTCAAGTTATAAATAAATTTATTAGCTACATAATGGTTACTTATAACAAAAATATATGCCTATTTTTATTACCCAATGAAAACAAACAAAATCTGAAATGAAAGACTATTATCGGATTTATTGTCTTCTCATATATTTTTTGTTAAACTGATTACACGTCTTGTTCAGATATGGTGAAAAAAGTCGCAAAAAATGTCGTAGGAAGACGGTGGAAGGCGGCGGCGCTGAAAAACTATGATGAAAGGACTAATAATAATAACAAGATAGTTGCATTGTCTAATCTGTCCTAAATTTCATCAAAATCTGTCCAGTAGTCTCCGAAAATCTTTTAAATGCAAAAGACTCCGAAAGTCTTTTAAATGCAAAAGAATAAACAAAATAAGAAATAACAATACAAATAAATAAATCTTTTCTCCTTATAAAATTAGTATGTACTTACAAATAATTTAAAAAAAAACATTAGGTACGCAATAGTAAGTATAACGTTACCAAACTCAGGAGAGACGAATGAAACTACAAGTAAATAAATAACTCATTAGCGTTTCGGCAAAAACTTTTTGTATTATAATTTAAATATGATTTATGGCAGCCAATTCTATAGATTATGAATAATAGTCTATAGCATTAAAACCGTTAATTAATCCCCGTGCTCAATGACAATATTAGTTTTAATAATGACTTAATAACTGTTCATGATTGATTCTATGAATTAAAATCTAGATCAGTCAGGAAGTTAAAAAATCCAGACAAGTGCGAGTCGGACTCTCACACCGAGGGTTCCGTACAAACCGTAGTGATTTTGTTACAACTTGAGTATTTGATATGAATTTCAATTTAATGCATCTACGCGTTCATGAAGAAAGTTTGTTTAATAATTTTTATTATATGATGTAACTAAAAATTTATGGTTTTCGCAATTTTCCCTTTATTTGTGCTATAAAACGTTGCTGCGTACCAAATTTCAAGATTCTGAGTTCACGGGAAGTACCCTGTAGGTTTCGGTCGAAAATTACCCTGGTCGAAAATTTGCGGCATAAACGGCTGTATCTTTTGATTGCGTTGGCTTAGAAGTTTGATTTTTTCACAGCTCCAAGGGACAGTAGACTTGAGTATTTAATATAAATTCTAGCTTGATATCTTCATGCGTTCCTGAGAAAAAGGGTCTTGAAAGATAGACAGACGGACAAAAAAGTTATCCTATAACGGTTCCGTTTTTTCCTTTCGAGGTACGGAACCCTAAAAACCAACATGGCTGATGACTAATAACAAAAAACAGCAACATGTAATCTATGACAATAAAAATTGGTTCAAATAATCGGATAGATTTCATGTTCAAGTTATAAATAAATTTATTAGCTACATAATGGTTACTTATAACAAAAATATATGCCTATTTTTATTACCCAATGAAAACAAACAAAATCTGAAATGAAAGACTATTATCGGATTTATTGTCTTCTCATATATTTTTTGTTAAACTGATTACACGTCTTGTTCAGATATGGTGAAAAAAGTCGCAAAAAATGTCGTAGGAAGACGGTGGAAGGCGGCGGCGCTGAAAAACTATGATGAAAGGACTAATAATAATAACAAGATAGTGAGATGTAAAAAATATATTAAAATTTATCACAATAACCAATCACAAGACAATTTTATTAAGGACGCTGGATTTATTAACATTTACTTTGAATTTACTGGCCTCTACGCAAAAATATTGTGTTATACAGTTAAATAGTATGTAGATACTATTTAACTGGACCATGGAGATACGCTTGGCTACGTCGAATGTAAGAGGAGGAATGGATGGTAAGAATGAAAGTGGACGAAGCGAAAGAAGTATGTAAGGATCGTAGCAAGTGGAAGAAAGTGGTCTCTGCCTATCCCTACGGGAAAGAGGCGGTCCTGCCTACCCCTACGGGAAAAAGGCGCGATTATATGTATGTATGTATACGTATAACACAGTATTTTCTGAACATACGTTCAGCATTGGAAATCTTTTGGCTAAAACGATAACAAAGTTAATTGGAAATATTATTGTTTTTAGACTTGAGATATTGTTTAGATATAATTAATTTACTTTTCTTATCTTATCTTATCTTATATATAAAAATGTTATGTTGGTTTGTGTACGCTTCAAAAACTCAAAAAGTTCTGCTCCGATCGAGCTGAAATTTTAGCATGATATATAATCCGCATCAAGGATTGTTTTTAACTACTTTTTATTCCGGGGAAATGTACGGTTTCCGTGGGATACTTTATTTACAGTTTCACGTAAAAACTACTAAACCGATTATCATGAAATTTGGCACAGATATAAAGTAGACCACGGGAAAGGACATAGGCTACTTTTTCGTTCACGTGGGTTACTGTACTTACGCGGGCGGAGACGCGGGCATCAGCTAGTAACGTATATAAACTATAGCGTGTTTGTTGGCTATAATAAAATTTAGTCTTGTATCCCTTTTTGTTTGGTGAATAAAGAAAATATGTAAAGAAAAGCAACTAAAGACATTCCTTCATGTATAATTCATGATATTCAAATAAACACAAATCACGCAGTAAAAATATTATTTGTCAAGTTTTTACAAATATATCGTCGATATTATATAACAATTCGACATAAATAACATGAGTTTATTGCTGTAAATGTGCGTAGTACATTCATAGGTGTAATAAAAATTGGTAATTTGTAGAAAAACACGCTACCGTGTTGCTTTATGTTATGAGAACTACAGTATAACAACAGTGAAAAGTTGCTTACAGTTGTAGCCAAAGAAGTTAGATAGTATCTACGCTATTATGGTTATTAATTATAATATTAATATTTATATATTTCGACAAGTTCGATGCCACCTAGGAATTAACGATAGGCACAGTTTGATAGCAGTTATTTGATACGAGTGTAGTGAAATCAAGATGTTATAGTATGAATTTTAAATAGTTTTTTTCAATGCTGTAGGTCTAGTAAGGTCTGTGTAAGTATAATTCCTATAAATTTTGTAATGAGAAAACTTATCATCATAGAAGGGTAGGTTTAATAGGTTTTTGCACTAAGAACAAGACCTAATCTGCAAGATGAATTTGAATTAAATAATTTGCTACATTGACGCAGATTGCTTTCTATTTATCTATCTATATTTCTATATATAGAAAAGGCAAAGCATCGACTGATGTATCAACACACAGGCCAAACCCTTATGGCTAGAAAATTTGAAATTTTGCACACATATTCCTCATATGATAGGTCATATCCTAGACATCCACTAAGGAAGGATTTTTCAAAATTCAACCTCCGAGGGGATATAAAATAGGGAATGAAAGTAGAAACCCTAATTTCACGCGAGCGAAGCCGCAGGATATTAATGCTAGTCTACTTTTAACGAAACTTACAAAATTGCATCAAACCATCCGCAGTTTTTTTTTAATATTGATTTTATGTTTCCTCTTGTAACCTGTCTTATTTTTCAGAGCACTATTCATTTATATCATAAAAAATACAGGAAAATACCGTATTCCAACCAAACGTATCTTAGGTAGATTGTAGACAGACTTCCCTGCTACGCAATTTGAACATCGTAGAAGTCAAAACTTCTCTCTATTCTGTGGTCAAATAGTTGAATTTACTTCTAAAATAGGTAAAAGTAGTATTTAACACAAACGTTTGCTCTTAGCAACCAGTGGCACAACTAGTTGCGCAACTTTTCTCAAAACAACCAAAACATGAGGTTTTGGTCGGTCTATATAAAGTATAAACGAGTTCCCAACTAAAATATTCCAATAGTCTAATTATAAATACATAAAACTGGTAAATAATAAAATATAATAGCCAATAAATTAATAAACAAATGCGTAAGTTTGAACCAGAATTCTTTTGAATTAATTAAATAAAATTAGTGAACCGTTCTTCTCCGCGAGCATTACCACCTAATTAGTGAGTTTTAATTGACTTTTATTGATATAAACTATTCGGGTTAATCTAAAATATGTATTAAATTTTTACTGCCTATTTCATTTGATATCTTCTTTATACTAGGCAATAACTCATCGGCTCTACGGGAATAACACATCAGTCATAACCTATGCGAATTCTTTTTACTTACAAACAATTTTAATTTTAAATGCTTAATATTTTCTTACTGGCACTAATATAAGTAAGTATCATTTTAAAAATACCTACGTTGTTTAGCTTTTACTAGAAGCTTTACATTTTAAGGAAACAATTGTCCAACTTTTATTTTTTTTTGGCAATTTTCCATTAATACGTTCAGACAGGGAAAAACAGAATTCAAATATCAGCAATAGTTTCATAATGAACCTCAAATATCTTATCACAAAAAGACCACCTCTAACAAGAACATAAACCCACTAACAACAACCTTTAACTTCTTGAGTTTCCCCCGACCTTGTAAGTTTATCTCTAAACAATAAAAAAGTTTCGAGAATTCGAGATATTCTCAAAAATTAAAATTAAGTGGTTATTTATGCAATCGCGGAACTCGATTGGCGCCATTACAATATTGCCAACATAAAAATATTTTAATACTATAAATATATTACCGAGACTATATATTTTGACACATATGATATTATTTAAACGCTTTAATTAATTACGGCCATATTAAAAGTATCGTAGATGGAGTCTTAACGGTTGTGTGAAAATAATAATGAATATCTAATGAGATTATGATAAATTATGACAATATTACACGTTTATTAAGTTAATCGAAAAAATGAAGATTATTTTACATAATATTTTGTTACATTTTTTTTCTTTTCATGTATTGCTCCGTTTAACGAATTCCGTACTCCACGTTAAAACTGGAACACAAATAAGATCACTTTGTTGTCCGTCTGTCTGACTGTCTGTCTGTCTGTTTTGCTTGAGTCCTTAAGCAATGACTAAAAACAGAATTTTGAATTATGCACATCCACTCGTATAGATATAAAAGAAAGGTGTGTTAGTTACATTATTTATAACTCAAGAACTCGAGAGCGGCTGGACAGATTTGGCTAATTTTGGTCTTGCAATAATTATGGAAGTTCAGGGAAGGTTTGAACGGTGAAAATATTAGAAAAGGTGTAGGTTGTAGATGTAGGTGTAGGACTAGGACGTAGGTTGCATTGTTATAGGTGTCGTTATTTATTAATTCCAGGTTATATGTAAGTTATAAAAGACAGAACAATGTGTGTCGGGAATTCGGGATAGCTAGTTCTGTATAATATTAGTAGGTACTCACTACAACACAATGAAAATGTTTCACCATCAATAACGTGGAGATTAAACATTTAGATCAGGGGAATTTATGAATGAATATTTTCGATACCCTGGCCACCCTGGCCAAGTGCCAGCTCCGTGGGCAGTTCAGATTAAAAAGGTCATAGTTCACGGAAAGTGTGACGTACATTGTTGCCCATCGATCGAGTACCGACTTAAGTATCGCCTGTAATCGTCGACCAAATTAATTTTAGGAATGATAAGAGGGTTAATTATCCTCAATAAAACCAGCAATACTACAATTACAATCAAGTCTCGACACGCTAAAAATGTCAAACCAACGTGAAACGCGCTCTGATTGGTCGAAACATCACAAAATCAGTTTATGCCAGTGGTCCCCAACCTTTTTTTTACGCGGGCCACAAACCCGTTGTACCCCTGGTGTCGCGGGCCGCAACCAAAATTTTTAGGGACATAAAATACGGTGTTTAAATTTAACGATTTAATAATAGAAAAACACAAGGTAGTTAAAAGAGTGAAACTAAACATTTAAGATGAGATAACGACACAAACTAAAATAAAATAACAAATATGTATTATAATAATTATGTTCACTCAGTGAGATTTTTGGAATTGTGAACGCTTTTTTGCAACTTTAGAGCTGGCTTGTCGCTGCATGCTAATCTATTACATCGTAGGCTGTATTTCAAGAACCACTTTAGCTAGAAAGCTGATATTTTCATAAGTCTTAATTCTGATGCCGCTATAACAACATAATATCATATCTAAAAAACAAGATAAAACAAATAATATAAGGAGAAGCCCTTTTTATGACAACAAAACGCGATTTTTTGTCCTTTCTTTAGTCGATGGCAATACTTTAAATATTCACAAGATACTAAATTGATTTCTACTCCAATATATAATTCAAAATAAAAATTAATATAAAAGGGGTTTTCATAAAAAATACAATTTTTGTCTATTTTTTTCCTAAAATGGCTTTTCTTTGGCTAATTTTTAAGTTACAGATTTCACGCGGGCCGCAGATAAAGGCCCGGCGGGCCGCGGGTTGGGGATAGCGGGTTTATGATAACATGTCGCTTCACTTATAATACGTAAAATGAAAGTCTACTTTAAACACGAGAATTGTGGTTCAGTTGTCGAAGGCGATATTAAGATTGTAGGTAACTTTCAGCCGGCCCAGCACAATTCACCTCAATAAGCGCGAGAGAATCAAGATGGTATATCAATATCGATACGGGACTCACTCGGGATGGTATATCAATATCGATACAAAGTGTCAACACTTTAAACGTGGGAGAGCCATGCTTCGGCACGTGTGGGTCGGCTCGACAGGAAAAATACCACGGCCTCATAGAAAGCTGATGTGAAATAACGCTTGCGTTGTGTTTCGCGTTGAGTGAGGTTACCGGAGGCCCAAGGGGGGTTGGAGATTTTAATGATCACGAACGCAAGTGCGCAATGCTAGAGGAGTTACAAGTGTAACTTCTCTAGTGTTACGAATGTCTGTGGGCAATCGCTTACCATCAGGCGGGCCGTCTGCTCGTTTCCAATCCATTACATAAAAAAGTACTTCTAGACATGTTTCAAGCTCTCTACCACCTTGACTCTATGACAGCCGCGGCGAACTATGGTGGTGGCAGTAGTTTTTACTAACATTTATGGCAGAGAGATTTCTAAATTAGGCATAAGACTCTAGACTGACTCATCTTAAGAAAACCGCTATAAAGCTGCCTATGTACTTCAAAACTTAGATGATCTATACCGCTCAATTTACTCTTGAGTCTTGACTGATGAGTCAAGAGTAAATAGAGCCATAGATCTGCTAAACCACAAATAAAAACACATTAGGACGGACAAAAATACTCCCACATAATTTAGGGATGACGTGATCATTTTGACAAGAAGTAGTAGAAAGTATGAATGAAGAGTAAAATCCTGGCCGTCTTCCAACGGGCGAGACAGTTCGCGTGGGCCGGTCTGGAAAGGTTAGTGGCGAAAATAATGCCAGAAATCATGTCCCAATTGTTACTTAATTATGATCATCATTAATCTCACTTATTTGTTACTTACCCCTGTTTTTTAAGGGAAGAGATCATAGTCCTTTAACTGGAGCGAACATCGAATTCACTTTACCAACAATACATCAATTCCTAATGTACAGAAATCCCAGGTCCGCTCAAATTGTAGTATTAGTGCGTACAATGAACGTATGCACAGCATACCCGCTAATTTGTGCCGTGAGTAAATTTTTTGGTACAGGGAGACAAGGGTACAAAAAAATGTACTAACTACGGCCCACGACCCAAACTAGAAGGTATGCATACGTTCATTGATAAATCGGTAAGAATATAAGAGTAGTCTGACGGGCCTGTGATCCCAGTCCATAACGAAGTGTCAGTCAATTTATTTTCCTTTACCTACGTCATTTTCAAAAAGCAATCCTAAGCTTAATTTCTCCTCAATTTGTCTTGCATGATTAAGTTTGCTAGTCATATTAAAATCAAAGGGCAACTCACTTCAAAATAAATACAAGAATCTACAACAATATTTTTGAAGTGAAAACTCCTTTAGCGGCAGTGTGCACTTTTCTTACGATGGGTAAAAAATGTTAAACTCGCGTCAGGTGACCCCAATTCTCGTACCTCGAATCTCGTTTCGATTCTCGCGCTGACTCATTCACATAGGCGTCAAATCATGCGTGTGCGAGCGGGACAGACTGACAATCGAACCGATATTCGAAGCACGAGAATCGGGGCCCTGATCGAAAATTCGTAAGATGCAATGAGGAAGATGTAAATCAAAATTTATTCCCCTTTTTCAGCCCTAACAAAAAATTTAAGCAATAATAAGACTAACTGTGAAAAAATTGTGTTGATATCACGAAAATTGAGTTTTTTATAAGCAAATCAATATGGGAACGCGCGAAAACTGATTGCGCCCGTCGAGTAATGGCTGTGACGTCACATCGCCGTGCGTAGCTAGCTAACTATGCAATGTGCATAGTATGTTTTTGACACGCGCTCTGTAAACTTACCTTCGTTCATTTCGATTCATTTTTATATATTATTATAATAAATATGACTTAATAGGGAAAATTGTTAAATTTAAACAAAAAATTAATACCAACTTTCAAAGTAAAAACGCACAAAAGAGTATGAAATAAATTTTATTTTCTAAAAATAATTCTCCTTTTAAATTCGGCTAAAATTTTAACTATTTCCCTACTCAATCTTCTTAATTTTGAAGTCTGTGCCAGCCCAAACAATATCCTGATAAAACAATATTTTATAGAACTCACATTTAAGTTGGCAACCAACTTCAAAATTATGAAAATCGAGTAGAGAAACCAAAAATTTCAAACTCAAAATGGGCTATGAAGTACATTATTTTAATAGAACAAATCTTTATCAAGAAAAAGTTACGCCATCTTGGTTTTCACAATACTTCAAATGTTAGCCATCTTGTTTTCACCGTACTTCAAATGTCAAAATGGCCACAAAAATCTCAAAAATTGGACCATTTAACTGGAGATAGTATACGTCTATGAGAGAAATAATTAAATTTTTTGCCGAATTTAAAAAGGGAATTATTTAGAAAATAAGATTTTTTTCATACTATTTTGTGCGTTTTTACTTTGGAAGTCTGTTTTCATTTTTTGTTTCAAAATTATAATGTTTTCCATTTTTAGGGCTCCACTTAGGGCACACAAGGAACGCTTATAGTTTCGCTCGCTCCGTCCGTCCGTCTGTTATACTTCCGTAATTATGAATATTGATGGATGAAATTTGGTACAGTTATAGATTGTGTGTAGATCTTAGGTTTGGCATAATAAAATAATAATAATTTTATATTTTAGGGGTAGCTCTGAAGGGGGGATGAAATATTTTTTCATTCTACCCCATTTGTGGGGGTATCGTTGAATAGGTCTTTTAGAATTTAGGTAAGGTTTCTTTTAACATTACTTTTTTACAAAGTCGACTATTTTCGAGTAATCAGCCTCCAGTGGTTTGTAAGTTGGTCCCCCCTCCCTTAGAATTTCTAAATTATAAAAGATAGAAACTTGTAAGCTTCTATGCTAATAGATCATGCTAAAAACTCTTTAGGAAAATTATTTTAAGCGAAATCGGATAGTAACTTTTGAAGTAACTTGAAAAACCTATTACGCGATTTCCTTTAAAGACTGAGTTCTGTTCAATGCTTTTGGATGTAGGGTATACCCTTGGCACAAAATTTTACTTTTTGGTATGATATGCTTAATTTACTTCATATTGGCCAAATTCTTAAAGATGTACCTATACATTTTGAGGAGTTCCCTCGATTCCTCATGGATTCCATCATCAGGTTTCCACTTTAGTGACTAAAGTCTAAAAGGGCCAATTTCAAATTAGGGGCCATCCATAAATAACGTCACACGTTAGGGGGGAGGGAGGGGGTCGACGAAGTGTGACATTGTGTGACAAGGGGGTAGGAGGGGTCCTAATTTTCGTGACGTCACATTTCAAAATCTATTTTAATCTAAGTGTTAATATAGTAATCATAAGTAATAGCTATATGATATTATGATAGCTATTGCCCCAGTGTCGAGACCCCCCAGCCCCAGTGATGTTTAAGAGATCATAATGTTGTATTTTATTACATAAGTTTTTTTTTTTTCGCCGAGAAAATGCATTTCAGCATCCCACTAGGGGATAGCGGTCCTACCCGTGAGTATGTGAGACTCTGCTGCACCCGAAAAGATGGTGAATGGGCGCAGCCCCTACTCAATAAAAACTCGGCGGTACTCCACTCCATACCACCCTTGGCGGGCCACGGGATCGCGTGAGCCTGGGCATAAGAGTCTGGCAAGAAAGACGATCCATGCGTCAGATGGGCATATAAAAGTTGGACATGTGCCTAATCTCTCGACAGTCGTGTCGGTCATCCGTCCCACCAATTCAAATTAAACAAATTTCGGAACTGCTGTTTTAATTGAATAATTATTTCTAGATGTAAAATTGTAAAATGTGACGTCACGCTAGGGAGGGAGGGGGTCTCACAAATGTGACAAGGACGGGGGAGGGGGTCAAAAATCATGAAATTCGTCTGACGTAATTTATGGATGGCCCCTAAAACTCGAGAACGGCTAGACCGATTTGGCTGATTTTGATCTTAAAATAATTGTATCAGTTCAGGGAAAGTTCAAAAGGTGAGAAATTAATATATATATATACGTTAGGGCTATATACATATATAGCCCTAACGTATATCCGTCTCCTTTTTTTGGACGTCGGTTAAAAAATACTAAAATATGTATAATAGTCAATCTATGACATTTTGTTCATAAAGTTTTTTGTCGAGATCTGAAACAAGTGACTACACCATAAACATAGTTATAAGCGAGGGAAAAAGTAGGTAGGGAGTTTTTTGTATTGTCTTATTTCATCTTTTAAGTTTCATTCAATAGATTAAATATATTTTTTAAGTGGGTACCTAACATATCTGCGTGACTCGTGTTTTATTTCTCTATGTAAAACCCATTGTTTAAAATACATTGTCACTAAAATACTGAATTCATTCTGAGCATATTCTATAAACTAAACATTTAGTAATGCAAAAAAAAATTTAGGTAGATGTTTCGTATTTATTTAGGTACCTACTCAGTACTCACATTAAAATATTCTTCGCAATAAATGTCTACTGATTTTTGTAGCTATAACACTTTTTTCAACACTTTACACAACTAATTTTCTCAGATTTTGTCGTTGGGCACATGAAAAAAGTATTTTTCTGGAGTGTTAACCGTTGTATTATACATAAAGGTATTATACAATTATATCTATATGTTATTTTATCACCATAATTCCAAAAAATTCAATAAAACTTCAAAATTACTGCACGAGTTCCTTACCGCGGCCGTCAGAGCCGGCGAAATGACGTCACGCGTTGAGCGGTCAAGCTCGCGCTGATTTTAAAAACATCCAACTTTAAAAATTAATAAAAAATTCAGTTTTTGAGATATCGAAAAAATTCTTTCACTAATATTTTTTAGATTTTATTTTTGATTTTTATACATTATAAAATAATTACACTCATCTAGCTCATTTGCAACCGTGTGCTATCTTAGTTCCTTTACTGTGTGCTATCTGTTCCTTTACGCGAGCATGAAACTATTTTAGTTCGTATCTTTTAACCTAGATGGCGGATGGCGGCATTTAATGTTCAAGGTTTTACTTCGCCGCCCGTTGTTTGTTTTTTTTTTATATTATCCTTGACCATTTGCCATTATCAAAGTAATGTGTACAAAGTGTTATTTATTTAGTAAATATTACAATTTACGTGGCTGTATTAATTACAAACGCAAATCCAAGTTTAACAACTTAATAACACGGTTCGCCTCTAAATTGATGTCAATAATAATCAAATAACATTTAATCTGCGTAATGTACACACTTTATTACATTGGATTTAATTTTAAACTAGATGTTACCCACGACTTCGTGCGCGCAAAAAGAGCTCCCGCGAGAACCCTACATTTTACCACGATAAAAAGTAGCATATACCCTTCGCCGTGGTCTACTCTATGTATGTACCAAATTTCATCAAAATCGGTCCAGTTCTTTCGGAAACTATTCAATGCAAACAAACAAACTCACATTCACTTTTATAATATTGGTAAGGATGGTAGGTATCTGGTACAGTCAAACACCTATTTTCGTATTTCAAATAATATCTGCTCAGTGGTTACCTAATACCTACACTGTGTAGGTACAGTCAGATACGCTTCCTTGATATAAACGCTCACATTATACTCTTGAAGATTTCAGAGGTTTAACAGGATAATAACTATGACGATTATAAATCTACTTAGTTTTAATATACTTTTATACCAAGGTGACGAATGAGCAAGTTCCAAAATACATTAATAGCTACTGATTGGTCACCTGTCGGATGACCAGTCAGTAGCTATTTAGGTGAGGAAACATCGGTTTTTGCTCCAGGCTAAACTGGGTGACGAGCGGGCAGTAACCCGTTTCTAGAAGGAAGGTTTTAAAAGAATAGTTCCAACAAACCGAAATTAACGCGGGTGAATCTGTGGGCAAAAGCGTACATTAAATTGAATTAAATACATACTTAAGTTTATTAGTAACTAAATGTTGCCCGCGACTTCATGCGCGCAAAAGTTAATTTTGCAGGCAGCAGGAACCGTACATTTTTCCGCGATAAGAAGTAGTCTATGTCCTTCCCCTTGGTCTACTCTACATCTGTACCAAATTTCATCAAAATCAATCCAGTAGTTTCGGAGCCTATTCAATACAAACAAACAAACTTTTCCTCTTTATTATACGAGTATAGATAATTATAGATGTAGTGTTTTTTTTTTTTTTTTTTGCAGTAGATTACTGTATATTCTTTAGGACACAAATAAGTACTTCACAGTCTATTCACAGTCCATATTTTTTACTTTTGTTTTGTATTGATCTACGTAGGTGTAGAAAAAATGTTAAACAAACAACTGAATTTATTACAGAACATCTTCAATAACAATTTGTCACAGTTTTTATTTGTTTTGTACTGTGTTAGAAATAATATCATCAAATATATTGGAAATATCAAAAGAATGAATAAGTCGTTATATATACCAATTTTGTTTACAAACCAAATATGATAGATAAGGCTATACATAAAATCATATTTATTTTTTTAACAGTTTCGTGCTCCTAAACGAATGTGTAAATGCGCGGAGCGGACAGTTCGATCTGGCATGTCGACGAAAGCGCATTTTCAGCAGTTGTTTGATCTGCAGTCCAAACCGCACAGATCCCTTCATGGTTTGGAACGCAGTCCAATCCGCGGTCCTTACTTTACATGTGCAGGGCGCTAAAACCAAATCCAGCCCGAAATTATTTTTATGACATATTATTATTTGTCATTAAAACGATAAAAATGTTTGTACGACAATTGAGGCGAGTAAAAAGCGCTTTTTGCACTTAGCTTTCCGAAGCTTTCGTAGTTTTAGTGATATTTCAACAAATATGACCTATTTTCCTATTGAACAAAATGTGAACGTATAAGCGAAGTGGCACAAATGTCAACTAGAGTGATCATAATCATCGGCAAGTGGCAACGAGTAAGAACCTACTGCTGTAGTTAATAAGGAAGAAGAAACCTCCTGCTTGTTAACCTGCTTTTATGCTTGAGAAGAGTCTTATTCTGTTCTTACCCGACTACAGGGAAGCCAAAAGGTAATGATTTTGGTAGTCTATGTAGGTATGTATGCTTGTTCCATCGTAGCGCCTAAAGTACTGATCCAATTTTAAGGGGCCATCCATAAATAACGTCACACGTTAAGGGGGAGGAAGGGGGTCGACGAAGTGTGACATTGTGTGACAAGGTGGTGGGAAGGGTCCTAAATATTGTGACGTCACATTTCAAAATCTATTATATTATCTAA
The DNA here is from genome assembly GCA_905404095.1 of Glaucopsyche alexis. NCBI lineage: Eukaryota > Metazoa > Arthropoda > Insecta > Lepidoptera > Lycaenidae > Glaucopsyche > Glaucopsyche alexis. Next base: position 15,515,347 of record FR990059.1, read on the forward strand.
GTGTTAAAATACGAACTACATATTATAAACTTACTTTACGCAAACCTCAAAAACATATTATAATATGCCAGTTATAAATAATTTAAAGGAGTGGGTTCAAAGTCCATGGATTGAAGATTATTAAGTTTGTATCTTTAATTTAAAGATAATTCTATTAATATTATTTTTTGTTTTGTTAATTTCTTTAATTAATATTATAGTCAATCGTTTTTTGTTTTGTTAATTGTTTCATTTGATGTTAATTTTATTTAAAATAATTTAAATGGAAATAAAACTGGTTACGGAACCAATATTTTTATTCAATAATTTCTAAATGTAAATTTGCAAAATATGTGACGTCACACTAGGGAGGGGGGGGGGTCTCATAAATGTGACCAACTGTGACAAGGTAGGGGTAAAAAATCGTGAAATTCGTGTGACGTTATTTATGGATGGCCCCTAATGAATAAGGTTTAATTGAATAAGGTTTAGAGTTTTAATGAATAGATTTGTAATCATAACCCGTTTAACAAAACTATAATAATTAACTGGGTTTTTCATAAAAAATGTATATTATATATTATATTAAAGTTGCTTATTGAGCAAAAGGCAGAAATGAGAAAAAAACAAACCAATTTCATATCTCTTCAAAAATACATACTTATTTTGTTATCGTCATCTTTCGAATATTGTAAGTAATGCCAATTCAGCTATTCTAAGTTCTAACACACTGTCGTTAACTGAACCATATTGTCATAAAAATTCAGAAGTTTAGCAGTAGTAAAACACCAACGCACATTGGCATATTATATCACTTACGTAAGTACAGGCCTTGTCTTCGTTTAAAATATCTCCAACACTACTTGCCTATTTGGACACTGCTCTGTTAGGGCAATCGAACCTTTTCATCAGGAAATTAATGACACAAATTAACAAGACAAAGTATGTCATACGTCAGTGGTTTAGAATATATAATTTAATAACAATAAGAACAAAGGATTAAGTTTTTTTTTGCCCCAAATATATTTTGAAATCCTTTAACTTCACCAATGTGTGGTGTGTGGTGTATGGCTGTGATTTGATTTGGAAACAGAATAAATTATCAAAATTGAAAAAATAACTATTTTGAGTTTTGTTTATATAATTTTGTATGAAATAGGTTTATGCAAAATTTTCCTAGAGGCTCATCCATAGCTTCGAAATCATTGTTCCACCGTAGTATTAAAACACCAACTCATTTCAAGGATGGTCATTTTCACCAAGGCCGCGGCGGCGCCATGCGTCCTGCTACGACGCCCATGTCACGCGTGGGAGTCCATACTCCATAGCCCATAATGCACCAACTCATCGCTATTAGATTCACATTAAAGCTTATTAGGCACGGGGTTTTATTAGTTACTTCTTTTGTCCTGTGACGTGAGTCGTGGGATACTCATCCCAACTTACCCGGTAGTTGTGGTATAGTATACGGGTATGCGACCCCGGCTTCCCTAACTATCCTAACCCGTGCCCTCCTGGGCGGTAATATCCTACATTTCCTATTTCCGACTCTAACTTACCAAACTTCCTTTCCACACCACCTATCCTTCCTTTTCCCTATTCCTACCCTCTCCACCAATCCGTGGGAACGCAATGAATAATCATAAAAATAATTTAATTATCCAAAATTGCGGCGATGTGGTTCGCCACCCATCACGTCTCGTTTCTCGCGGAGGCAAAAAGCGGACGATGGAGAGCCGCTTCGCTACGTAGGAGGAATGGATGGTAAGAATGAAAGTGAATGAAGCGAAGCAAGTAGGTATGTATGTAAGGATCGTAGCAAGTGGAAAGAAGTGATCTCTCCCTACCCCTACGGGAAAAAGGCGTGACTATAATATGTTATGTTTCTTTTCTCCGCAAATCTATTTGCATGGAAAACTTTTCAGAAGGCTCTTCATTCGATCACAATACCTACAGTGCGACTCTCAGGAGGCCTAGCAGGAACATTTGACAGCGGCCTAAACCTAACGTAATCGAATGAATTTTGTATGGGCGCTGTCATGATTTCGACAGATTTTCATACAATTCTCATAAATTTACGCCGTCAATTGTTCCTGGCTCCTGCTAAGCCCACATATATAGCAAAGCTGTTACGTTTAGCAGAACACATAAAGATCAGGGCCTCTAGTCAAGATGCATTCGATAATTTCGACAGCGAAGTTCGAAAACAAAATGTATGGAATTTGACATAAGGCATCGCAGGCGATAAGTCACTTAAATGCGATATGTGACTTACGTCAAATTCCATGCATTTTTGTTTTAGAACTTCGCTGTCGAGATTATCGAATGCATTTTGACTAGACGCCCAGACCGTCTTTGTGACGTGGGTATACAACGCATCGCCACACTGATGTGCAAAAGGGGATTTATTCAAAATTATTTTAAATTTCAATGTTATATAATAGGTATTATCTACAAAGCGTGCCACCGAGCTAAATTATTTTCATCATAGTGATTTGCACTATGATGAAAATAATTTAGCTAATAAATCAATAGCATAACATATTATGTAGATAGGCGAAGATAGATATACAGTAAACCCCGGATCAGTCCGCCGACAGACAGACAATGGACAAGACCTCACGTAGACAGCGCTCGCTCACTGACAAATCGGTGAAGCCTTAGTCACTTATCATATAGAGTGATGCTTAATTATTATTCTTTGCAACAGTTAATGTTATTTACAGCTAAGTAGAGTACTATGTTTTAAAATACACTTTATAGTATACCGTGCTTAATTTTAATAATGTTAAATGAAACAAAACATTTTAAATAACTTTTTCAATTATTTTACGAAAATATTATGTCTATAGGTGTACAACAATTTATCTAAAAATGTTGAATAAAAATATAGGAAAATATTTATCTCATTTTCATAACTAAGAAGTGTACATTTTACTTATTTTTTTATCTAAAAAAAACAATGACGCCTTGCTATTCGCTGTAATATGTCTGGTAGATAATATGAAGCTTCAACATTATTGTGCTAATACGTCACGGCATGGCGAAGAGTATCCTATGTACACGGTGCGGTGACGTTATAATATGATGTCTCCAAAAATCAATTACGGATACTTTGGCCACATGATCCACTGCTTATGTTAAGACGTTTAGGCGAAATAATTGTCATACTTAAAGTAAAAAATCATCTCATGTATGTGACTCTTCGCAAAACGCAAATTCACCCATGTAACGATTTTTTTTTAGTATGACAATTATTTTTCTGCTTAAACGTCTTTACAAAAGCAATATATATATATATATATATATATATATATATATATATATATATATATATGTCCAAAATATCCGTAATTGATTTTACCGAACCTTATATATCTGACAGATCACAGAAGAAATCGAAAAATCTCAATGCAAATTCCGCAACACGCTGTATAATGCGCCACGAACGCGGGTCACCGACACAGTTTCCATTGACGGGGTAGCAGGCTAGCAGCCCCCTGTCCTAATTCAGTCCGAACCGCGCCGCCACCGCCCAACACCGCCGCGCCGGTCAGCTAAAAATAGACTGTATGGAAAGCGTTTCGCTACTAGCATCATGGGCGCCGACAGGATTACTTTCAGAGGAGTTCATAGCTGTATTTGTATGGGGGTCCAAAAGTTCTTTCTGCTATACTTTTAACTGATATGAATATAAATGAGGATACTGATTTTTAATGACAGTAACCAAGACACCTTAAGGACCCCGCTCACATGCGATACGGGACGTCCCGGGAAATCCAGGACGTCTGGCAACCCTAAGTAGGATAGTAGTTAGTTGTGTTTTAATAAAATCTATAAAAAATATTGATTTTTTTAATAAGCTGTTTCCTCTGATAACTTACTTATATTTGAGAGTACTATTCGTTTTATTTACTACTATATTGCCGCTCGACCAGGCACAATATGAAATTGCCATTGAATCGTGCACGCGCACAAAAACTGACGTATAAATACTTAGTCCAACCACTAGTATTTGCGGTCCGTTGTATTTAAATATTTTAAGACGTTCTTAAGCAAAGGAAAATGTTTCTAAACATTCACTGCTGAAGTGCTGACACGCAACTGGTCGAGCAGGAACTTTGTCGATATTGTACTTGACTGATCACCATAAAATTAGTTGAATCGTCCGCTTCGGTAGTAAAGAATGGTCGCTAATCGCTATAGGTACGTTAGTAATATATATTCTTTGCTATAGGCTAGCCGCACAAACACTATATTATTGGCAGTAATGCTTATATTGACAATACTCGTATTCCTTGTGGTGCGGGCCATATTGCCGTTTTAATGTATGTGTTGACTAGTATTGACAAATTTATACTGTCAATAATATTGCACGTGTGCGGCTAGCCATACAGATTACAGACAGACTCAAAATACTCACTTGAGAATAACTCGATTAATCTTCCCAAAAGTACTTGTGACTTAAAAAAATAAGATAATCACTGTATTTTACCAGTATTATTTATTTGGGAGAGCGCCAGTTATTCGTAAACATCATCTTGATGGAGCCTTTGTCAGTATATGTATAATGGACGTTCACTTTAAAAATTCACTTTAAAAATATGTTTTGTTGTTTTATTTATAAAATTTTTTAACTGCCATATTTATTTAAGGACGTGAGTCGACACGGAACTCTTTTTCTTTGTTAGTAAAATCTAAATAATATCTTAGATAATATCAAATTATTGTAACATGTTATAGTAGTCAATTTGTTCTACTTTTAAACACAGAATTTAAAACATGCAGAATGAGTGTTCGATCACATTTGTATGCAGCGCACTGTGACCAAAACCATGGTGAAATACCGCCCCGCCCGCACTTTTTAATTTTTATTCTTTACACTCACAAAACAAATCGCGTTGTTATATTACGACAATTAGGTATTCAATAAAAATTAATTGAAAAAAGTTGGGTAAAATATTCCGTTATTCTGTGGCAACATATTATGTGTGGATAACCATTCCAATTTGGAGTGGTTGTGACGGCCTCACTTTCAAGCGTGTTGACGGCTTCTGGATGATTTCTGTATTATGTGCTTTTAAAGTATTCCTTTGCACTTTTTACTAGCATTTTCCTAACCCACACGCGTCGCCGACATTTAGACGGTCGATTTTTGCCGTGCGGCTTTCGTCACCCGTATAAATTCCGTTGCAGGACGTGTGTAATGCCATACACGTAACGATATCCCTGACAGGTTTGCCTGTACAGGACAACGAGAGCGTCTATCTTGCAGGTTTCCGTACAGCATCAGCTGAAGCTTACCTGACAGGTATATTCTGTGCAGACAAACCTGTCAAGTAAACACTTACGTGTATGGCTAGCTTAAGAGCATTCAAATCAAATCAAATCATTTATTGCAAGAATGTGGTGGTATACATGAGGTCTTACAAAGTTACAAATAAAATAGATCCTACATTCTGCCATCAGAATGGCGTGTGCAATTATTAACATGCCAGATGCGTAAATTTATTAATATAATTAAGCCACAAATCTTTATAAACTCTTAACAAATTAAACATTAAAATATAATTAGTAAAAATACAAATGTCATAGGCAATAAGAAATTAATTTTAATAATTAATGTCAAAAAAATGTATGTAACAATTAAAAAATAAAAGAAGACAAAGAAACATAACTTGACAAGTCAAAAAAAATACTGAATAGGTAGGTATGTAAGTACGTTTAAATTCTAGCGTGTCACATACGTGGCATCCTAATACAATCTAACGAACATATTGTGTACAATATTTTATTATGAATTCACAAATTTACGTGTTTACTAAAAGTTATAAGATTTACAAACTATGAAGGGCGAAAACGTAACTCATGGGCGAAACCATTCGTCCCACTGTTTCACATTGTCCTCCATAACACAATGTGCATTATAATACAGGTATAGTAATATTCTATATTTAATAGTATTTAATATATTATACTATAGATCTTTTATTATAGGATTTTTATTATTATTACAGCACCCATGGGCAAAAGTAAAAACGTGTGTGAAGCAATCATTTAACATTTTCACCATTGACACGTGGTGTATACATTGAAGGTAGGTAATAGTTTTATTAACCTATAAAATATCATGAGATAATATTATGATCGTCTTGTACCTACTGAAAGCATTTCAATTTTTTTTTTCAGCATCCAAAAATATAATATATTATGGTGAAACAAAGAGAAGATATGTCAACAATTTGTATTAATAATTAATCATTATAAAATTGTTAGTTAGTGTAGTTCAACATATTGTCATTAATATGTTTGAATATAATGAAAATGTCAATAAGTGCATAAATAAGTCAAAATCTATAAAATGTCTATGATAATATGTTAAAAAATAATTTTTATTCAGCAATTTCAATAGTGTCAGGAATTAAAATATAATCAAAACAAATTTCATATGCGATTTCAGCAAAAACATAGGTCATACAGAATAGTTAATGTCATAGTATATTAGTCATTTAAAAATTCTTTAAGGTTATAGTATGATTTCTCTATTAACAATTTTTTTAATTCTCTTATAGAGTGTTTTTTTGATAGTAGTTTAATATGTGCCGGCACCTTATTATAAATCTTTACACACATTGCATATGCATTATTTAAGTATAAACTTGTTTTAGGTGTTTTGTCTATGATTAGTCTATTTGAATTTCTGAAATATTTTATAGGTATCTTATCTACTAATTGAGTAAAAATGTGATTGTTATCAATTACAAATTTAAAAATTTCCAAAATGTACATGCTTGTTAAAGTCAATATATTATATTGTTTAAATATAGGCTTACATGATTCGTATGGTGGAATCTTAGCTATGGCACGGAGACATTTTTTTTTGTACAATAAATGCTTTATCTATGTGTGTGGAATTTCCCCAAATTACGAGTCCATAGCGCAAGACTGACGAAACATAGCCATGATAGGCCATCATTGCAGTCTGAATACTTACTGTCCACGCTAATGTGCGTAAGACAAATACAAATCTGTTTAGTTTAGAACACACTTTTTCTATGTGTGCATGCCAGTTACAATATTTATCAATTTGTATGCCTAAAAATAAGTTCTCATCTACTTGGTCTATAATTTCATCTTTATATCCTAATTTAAGTTGTAAAGGGTTTTTATTATAGCTTCTAAATTGTATATATCTAGTTTTATTAAGATTGATTTTCAGATTATTAGATGTAAGCCATTGAATTATTTGTTCAAGTATTAGATTGATGTCAGATTCGATTTTATTCATGTCTGATTTATTATTATATTTAAATAGAATTGATATGTCATCTGCAAATAATGTCAATTTATAATTAGTCTTTATTGGAATGTCATTGATATAAAGTAAGAATAATAAAGGACCTAGAACTGAGCCTTGTGGGACTCCAAATTCATTTAATAGGCTTTTGGATTTACTGTTAACTAATTCTTTATTTATGTTGATATGCTCTATAACCGTGTATTGTGTCCTATTTTCAATAAATGACTTAATCCAGTTAAGAGCAGGTCCCCTTATTCCCATTCTGCTTAATTTTTCAAGTAATAGTTTATGAGACACAAAATCAAATGCTTTAGTCATATCTATAAATGTAACTATACAATGGTCCTTGTCATCAATACTGTTATTAATTTGATTAGTTATATTGAAGCAAGCTTGTTGTGTAGATTTATTTTTCTGAAATCCGTACTGTTCATTTTTTAATAAGTTGAATTTATTTATAAAGGAAGTCAATCTTTTGTGCATTGCCTTTTCAAATATTTTTGATATAATGGGAACTAATGTAATAGGTCTGTAATTCTGTAGCTGTCTTCGATCGCCTTTCTTATGCAAGGGTTTAATAATTGATGTTTTTAGTTTATCAGGAAAAGCACCGTTCGTAAAAGATGTATTTATAAGCACTGTTAAAATTGGAGCTATTATATGCTTACATTTCTTTATTATTTTTGTGGAAACTTCATCATAGCCAACTGTATTAGTATTTTTTAAAGAAGAGATGGTTTGTAATATTTCATCATAAGTGCATGGGTTCAAAAATATACTCATAGCATTATCGTCGATAAAGTTTGTTAGTTTTAAATTTGAGTTTATATGAACGTTAGTAGTTTTAATAAAATACTCGTTAAATGTATTTGCTATGCCTAGAGGTGTGATAATTCTATTTTTATTTAAATTAATTATTTCTGAAATAAGTTTTTTTTCATCACTGTTGGTCGAGAAATTTTTAACAATGTTCCAAGAAGCTTTGCACTTATTTTTTGCTGTTGCAACATATTTAATATTTGAATTTAGTTGGGCATATCTAAAGCACTTTCTTAGTGTTCTACTATATTTTTTATATTTATTTTTTGTTGTTATATTATTCTCCCGATAGGCCCTAGTTTGTAATTTGCGTTTTGTTTTGCAACTTATTTTTAAGCCCTTGGTTATCCAGTGTGGCAATGTATGTTTTTTTGTAACCTTGAGACGGACTACAGGGAAGCAGAGTTTGTATAACAGTACAAATATGTCATAAAATTTGTTGAAAGATTCATTAAAATCATTTAGATTATGACATTCATGAAAGGAAATGCTGGCTAGATAATTTTTAATTTTTTTTATATTGTCATTGTTATAATCTCTTTTATAAATATAGTGATATTTGTTTATGCTGCTTTTATATCCTTCTATTATTATTGAAATTAGTTGGGCTGTATTATGGTCAGAAAGACCCAAATGTAACAGTTCGCTATTTACATTAGTCAAATTACTTATTATATTATCAATGCATGTCAAATGTCTTGTTGGCTGATTAAAGTGTATTTTTAAATTATAATTACTTGAAATGTCTCGTAAGGTATCTGAGTCTTTAGTTTTTTTAAGTAAATTTATATTAAAATCTCCTGCAATAATTATATTTTTATTAGATTTTTTACATAAGTAATGCAATAATGTGTCAAACTTTTGAAAAAATGTACTTATGACTGAGCTGGGAGTTCTATATAAGCAAATAATAATCATGTTTAAATCCAAAATTTCTATACCACAACATTCAAAAACATTGTCACATGAAAAGGTAAAGTCAATACTACTGTAGTATGAGAACATATTTTTTTAACAAGTATACAAACACCACCCCTTTTTTTGTTTTTTTGACCTTGAATAAAATGCTGCTAATGTATAGTTATTTAAGTTTATATTTGTTTCTGTACCTTTTTTAATAAATGTTTCAGTTAAGCATATTACGTCAGGCTCTTTATTATTAGATTTAAGTTCTATAAGTGTAATTTCAAGCTGACATCTCTTAGCATGAAAACTTGCAATATTTTGATGTATTATTTTAATTTGTTGTTTTTGCTTTTTCACGAAAAAGAACTTTTGGCTTAAAATAATCTGTAATATATTTTTGATTTTTTTTGTCACTTTCAAATGTTTCGTAGTACTTAGTTTTAGCATTAGCATAGCATTTATGATTTGGTTTTGTGTCTTGGACTAACAATATACAGACGCTCAATCGCTGAAAGAATCTTATCGCGAAGATCTGAAAAAAACTTTATTCCACGGTCCAAGTTCATGGCACAGTGGAGTGGGGCTCCTATAACTCCATTCCTATTTGGACATTTCGACCAATCAGAGCGCGTTTCACGTTAATTTAACGTTCATAAAAACAACCGTTTGGGAGTATAAGCGTATCGAGACTTGATTGTAATTGTATTAATGCAGGTTTTATTTAGCAGAATTGCCCCTTCTGATCTTACTCTACTCTCCACGCCGCGTAGGCTGCGTGGTGTAGTACAACCTAACCGAGTAGAAAGCCGAGTGGGGTGTGTGATAATAATGATACTGATGGTAGTTGATGGTCGTGAGTAATGGTTGTGTTTATTTAGCATACATTAGCAAATAACCAAACTTTGGGCGAATAAATCAGACAAATGGGATAGTTATTTGTCAGTTGCTGCTCCTGTTCGCACTTATTGTCCTCGATACTGTCCAATGATGTTGTTTTCTTTAGTTTATATCATGTTTTTCGCATAAATTGTGAGAATATTCTAGTCCTTAAATATAAAGAGAAGAGAATAGAATACCTATTTTATTATCCTATATGCGCGTTGGTTTCAACTGGCGAAATATCCGTCATTTTTTTATATTTTACTAATTTTTGTAATGAAATATCTAATGCGGCGATTCAAACGGCTTGACGTTGTGACTTGGTGACGTAGGGGAAACTAACACCGAGACTCGATGAGACGCGACGACGACTTTCAAATAGCGATTCGAAAAAAACGTGTATCTTCTTGAGGTACGAATAAAATTAGTCAACTTCAAATCGCTATTTTAAAAATACAGCACCACGCCTATCTTCTTGTGTAGTGAATAAAGTTCAATAGGGTATTATCCTATGATAAAAATATACATCAGATTGTTGATATTTTATCGCTAAACATTAATTTAAACCAATCTAACCAACTTTTTACATAAAAATATGTATGATTTTTATAAAATATCAAAAATAAAATTATGAATTTTTCACGTTTGACCACGTGACTAAAAACGCACGAGATTGGAATGTGACGTCAAATTATTGTACTTCTTCTTCTTTTTTTAATGGCCTCCCGATTTCCATAAAGAATAGCCAGCATCAGAATCATTAACGTCATGCGTCAGCGAGTAATAGCAACTTTTTCCGCATACCAGTGTTACAGAGATTTTCCCCGGTGTTTTAATAGACGTATTAGTGAATTTTGGCACTACGCACCATATATAAGGCATTTATAATAGGCTTAAAACATTTATTTACAAACGTAAACAGTAGGTATTCTGGGATTTGGCATTTTCAGTGTAATTTGACACTTGACAGTTACAATGTTACAAGAATGTGACGTCATGACAACACATTATAGCGTTTTCGCGCCTATAATATTAATTTAAACTTTTAGGCTAATTTGCAAGGAAAAGAAATAAATTCACAAATAATAGTTATAACTGCTAATGTATTTTAATATTAGGAACAATTTGACATACTTTTCAAAAACTTGGAAAATACCCTATTATGAATCAATATCTTAGAAACGCAGTGCCCGCCGCGTCGCGTTGTGTCGTGTGTCAATGTGAACTGACGCAAACCCAATGGTACGTCAAAGTACAAATTATGATCCAGGCATCCTACGACTGTTCTTTGTTTAAAAACACAAACCAAACTCCAAAGAGATAGAATCATTTGTTTCACCAGCTATAGAGGTATCTATGTATTTTCGTCTAAGCCTCAAAGTTCAAATCGTTAACCTCCTGATCAAGTAACAACAGACCACAATAATATAGCCCCCGTTAAATATCAAAAGAAACGTTCAGGTAGTTTTTTTTTCCTTTTCGAGCACAAGTAACGGAAACTATGAATGACAACCGTTACTTGACAAAACACTTAGGGATATTTAGAGGATTTACACCTCGCTCTGTATCCTCGTCAGGATTAGCGTCGGTGACGTCACTACTCACGACGACGGTACGACACATACCGCGTACGACAAATCTGCGTACTTAAATGCGGTCACGTCAAAATAACAATATTGTAATTTGTTAAGGTAAGGTAAGATTTTGCTAAGATTTAAGGCAAAAAAATAACTTTTGCTAAGTAGGTAATTGATTTTTTCTAAAAGGCTTTTGACGGCAATTAGGGTGAACGTACCAATTATCACCACTTTAAAAAATGGTCCAATTATAACCTCGATTATTACAGAGGAAAATACTTTATAGTTTAAAGTATGGTGTCGCTGGCAGTAGATTCCAGAAACATTAAAGTTTTATTTTTATTAAGTGGAAACAAAAATTAATTACAGAGAAGCTTATAATTCTACTATTTGTTCGGGGTGCTGATAATTAGGTACAGTGCTAGCAATTGGGTGTGTTACCCTACTTTGGTTCCATTTCAATTTAATCAATTATTAAACGTCAGTGTTACCCACTTGTGGCCCGTGAGTTCCTACTTATTAATTAATATTATTTATTGTATCCGTGACTAAGGCTTTGGTTTGGTTCAAGAACTTCAATATATACTATAATACAATACTAGTTACTACATTGGATGAAAGTAAAACTGAAATTATTTTACATTGCGAAAATTAACCTTCCGATGTCGTTACGACAAATTGTCATTTGTAAGTGGGTTACGATTGAAGCTCGAATTGGCACAAAAACGAAACAAAACGGAACTACAAATGGGATTACAGCGGCGGGCAAAAAGTTGACAACTCGATTCATTCTGAATGCAAATTTCGTCTGGGGTGGTCGACGTACGTGCAAAAACTTCTGACTCATTCTGCAAAAACATAGTTGCATCATGATTGAAATTAAATAATTAATTACCTAATCTTTTTATGTTTTATATGATAAATAATAACTAAACTCTTAACCCATCGATGCAATTAATCTTTTTATTATTTAACACCCTCATAGCTAAAATGAGCCCTTCGATGTCGATGGCCAAAAAATAAATGAGTAATATAAAATGAAATACATATTTTGTTTGCACCACCTTCAAACTATAAAGTTTGAAGGTCGATCTACAGGATCAACCTAGTAGATTCCAACTTCCAACACACAAGAATGTTAAAAAGACGTATTAAATCGAATTAGTGCCTTTGTAGTTGTACACCGGTCAGTACGGGAGGCGTGTGTTTGTCTTTACAATTTCACATTCTAGGAACGCATTACGGCAGGTAGAAGTTTTTGTGCGCTTGCGCACCTCCTCGGAACACCGCGGCGCGAGGTGAGAACTAGCGATAAATACAGAATGGACGTATTTGTACAACGACCATTTACAGGTTAAATTAAAGTTACAAAAACCTATATTATGTAAACTAACGACTAACCTAACCTAAATGTTGGCATTCATCTAGCTGTTGCGATGGACTTCGCGTAATTGAAGGAAGTAGAAGGAAATAATAATAATTATTAATGCACTTATCACTATCCAAAATAGACAGATCTATCAAATTGCGCACTAAAAAACCAACAGTTTTTCAGATTTTCAGAGCGCGTTCCATCAAACGAAGTTATTCCGTTTAAAATAGCGTTGATGTCTAAATAACACAGCACTGTACAACTGTGCATTCTACATATTCTGATATTGTACATCAGTCGAATTGAACTTTTTCCATAAATCAAACTTCATTTCCATCAGTTTGGATTTCAGAAGAGAAATTTTCATTAAGTACCAATGCAATCCGTAATGAAAATTGTTCAATAACATTTTTAATTGAATGTTAAAAATCAGCTGCTACGGCTAACTTAAGGGATGCGTACATATTTCAATATTTTTCTAAAGATTATTATTATTTTCAAGAATTACATAGCTCGGGAGCTGGTGGCAATTTAGGTAGGTATATGATTTCATCATAACGTTGATGATACTAAGACGTAATGTAGTCTACAACAATGGGAACTAGAGAAAAATAGCGACAAGCTCAGAAAGATCTGATTTTTAAAAAATAAGTTTGTTAATTTGGTTAAAAAAACTTTCTAAAAACATATTATCGTATCTGCCATCAATTATTATATTATATTATTATAGATAGTAAAATTAAACCTGACAAAAGTCAGTATAGCAGGAGTTTTTCTAAAAATAATTATTAAATTGTAAAAAAAATAATACGTAGTTTAACAATCACTCTATCGTCTTTTTGGTAATTAACCTGACCTCTGCTACGTTTAATTTCATTATTTATAAAATGTATTTAATAATATATAGTTGATAGCAAAAATGGTAATATATTTGATAGTTTCGTAAAATAACCTAAAATTTCGAACTTATTTGATTTTTTTTTCTAAATTAGAGCTTCCTGAGCACGCCAATATTTTTTGCAGCTGCAACTTGCAGACTACATCACGTCTAATTGTAACAACGACGATGAAATCATTTATCTAAATTGCCACCAGCTCCCTAACTAAAAGTCTGTACAAAAATAAAACAAAATTTTTTTGGAAATCCCATCTCTAAATTCACACGTACGGGTAGGTATTCTGTTAATACTTTATTGATACGAAGGGCGACACTAAATAGCAACAATAAATATAATCAGTGAGAATAAATTCAATTCAAACTTATTACTGTAAATTTTAATGATGCTCCTCTTTTCTTCGGAAGCGAGGAAAATTTATATGACCATAAAACATCCCTATTTGTAACACGATTCAATTCAACACATTTACTATCCCGTAATCGATTTTATTATTATCGATAATAACGTCGGTAAATACAGAAGGTGCATCATTAATACAAATCCAATTGTGGGATCCAAAATGTCCCTTAAACCCATAGACTACGGTCCATCGATCTCAAGTGGACCAACACTAGCGATTGATTTAAGCTGACAGTTATTGACTGACAGCTGACAGCGGACAATATGGCCGACGTGTCAATCTCGTCAATATGGCGGTTTATTCGAAGCATAAACATTTTTCATTGGACATAAACGTTTAAATCACGCCGTGGAATGTTAACATAAAACTAGTAATCTATATCATCAATGGGGCCGTCAACGTAATTGTATTACTGGGAACGGCTCACTTGAAAGAGGGTATTAAATTCTATTTAGACATTACCTGTCAGAACTTTTCAGCCTTTTTTCTTTTCTTGAGGTATGATTTACTGTAAATGCAACCATTGCATTGCAATATTAGGCTGGGACTATATGCTCCGGAATCCAGATTGCTAATGAAAATTCAAAGCACTGAAATAGAACTCTATGCTAATACAATAGAGTTGCAAATTAAAGTTAGTTAGATAACATGGAGAATGGAGAGGTAAGGAGGACCATCTCGTGTATTAAAAAGTGTCCGTTGAAAGGGAGCAAATTAAGTGGCGCTATAGTAGCATGTGAAAGAATTTTAAAAAGAGCGCCACAAAATTGCCACAATTTATTAGAGTAACTAACCAATAACTAACTTTCAAATAACTTCACTCCATCTCTTATTGCTAACTTCGTATCTTCTGGCTCTAGCGCCATTATGGCCAGTTTTGGAACCATTATTTGGTTACTTTTGTCGGACACTTTTTAGCTTTCTGCCCTAGAGAGATCTTACTTCTATTCTCCATGGTTTCGAGTATCGAGCTGTCATATATGACATTGTCATCTGACTCTACACTCATGTGTTCGATTTTCAACTCTATTGTTTTAGCGCAGAGTTCTATGTTCAATGCTCTAAATTTTCACCGGTGTTCCGGTTTCCGGAGCATATAGTCCCAGCCTTAAATGGCACACTGACCGTCCAGCCTGTAAATCCAACACCGATACTAATGTCCATCATCAATGATAATAGTGTCAATCATTTATAATTTTTGCCTACATGTCCGCTTCAAGGCCGCGGTTTTGGATTTGGACGGTGAGTATGGCGCTTTACCAGTACAAGTTATGCAACTTTTGTGCTGAAATAAAACATTAGTGGTAGCTTTTTCTGTTGATATTCTGAGAAAAACTTGATAAGTTTCATTTCGAAATAATAAAAATATTTTTTTAACATTTTCGTTTGCTTAAATCAAATAATTATTTTTTAAACATTACATTCACGAATGTAGCAATTAAATGTTTATTATTATTACATATATTATTCAATATTCATCGAAGTCATTACAATTTATAAACTCCAAAGAATGTGGTTCTGGAGCTAAAGTTGCGCATTAGTCTTAGTAATCACTTGTTTTATTAGCTCGTTATTAGCCATTGTATTAGCTATAAATATTTATATTACTACAATATTACTACTACCATAGACAAATCAAATTACTACTACATAGTTGTGACCTTAGGTAACGGTTGATAATACAATTTTATTTTAAAATAATATATAAAATAGAGAGTATTTTATTAATTATTTATTTAAGAAAGTATGCCTCCTACTATGAGAAAAATTCTAAAATATATTGTTTTGGTTTCTGTTTCGTTCATAAAGCCGTCCACCTTTATTTATTAGTTTTAATATAATATTATATTATTTCTATACCCAAATGGTAAAAACGGGACCTTATTACTAAGACTTCGCCGGTCTGTCTTAATTATGTATTAAGTAAATTATGTATTTCTATTGACGCTATAACAACAAATACTAAAAAACAAAATAAAATAAATATATTTTAACGACAAATTTCCCATACAACAAACGTAATTTTTTTGCCGTTTTGTACGGAACCCTTTGTGTGCGAGTCTGAATCACACTTTTCTTATATTTCTTTCTTGTATAGACAGCGCCCAGTTACGATTATATTATAATACAAAAGCTAGTATTATAATATAATCGTAACTGGGCGCTTCGCTCGCGTCAGAGGGAAAGCTTGTTCGGGAAAATACCAATACCAAAATTGAATACATAATGGTGTAGGCACTGCACAGCCGTATCAGTTGTAGGTATTTTATTTGAATGTTTCCTGCGACTTCGTAGGTACGCTCAAGAAATCTACCGAGAACTGTACTATAAATAAAATTTAATAAGCTGCAAAAAGTATTCTGTTTTAATTCTGCTTAACCTACTACGGACTACCATACCTGATTTCATCAAAATTCTTTACGTGTTTTCTTTACTTTACTTTATTGCATGTAAAACTAAACATATTATTATGTACATACAAACTTTCGCGTTTAGGTATAATATTAAGTAAGGATTTCTTTGTAGCCGATAATTAGTATTTTAACGATTTCGAAAATCTTTTCAATGGGAAGACGTTGTGGACTTTGAACTTAATAAAAATAATTTGCATTGTGATCGCCCATCCTAGTTGGGACCACGACAGAGTTTGAGAGAGAGATGAGTTAGCAGTACGACCACGAAGCCATCTAGCTTCTCACTTATTCCTCATATAATAATCATCATTAGGATTAACCTAGGTAAAGTTTTAACCAATTCAAATATCTGGTTATTTTATAGCATTTTATACTACGTTATTTTTTAGATTGATAAAACTTTTTGTAGGTATATAAACCGATTGAATTGAAATACCTACACAAAATTATAAGCAGAGCTATCCTAATGAGCCTAATTCCTATCCGCGTGGAACCCGTAGGTAGTTAGGTAGGTACCCAAAAATTTTCCGCGATAAAAAGCGAGTCCTATGTATTTATCCAAGGGCTAAACTACTACGGTAATAAATTTTATAAAAATCCGTTCCGTAGTTTCTGAGATTAGCGCGCACAAACGTACAGATCAAAAATCTGGGTTAAAAACTAAAAACCTATGTATTAAACACTGATAAATGAAGCACAAATAAATTAAATATTACATATTATAACAACAAAAGAGAAAGAAATAACCTAACCTAACCTTTTTTTTTTTTTTTTTTTTAACGGGGTGAAATGACGTTACGCATCCCCCGCCGCCCCCGGGGGAGGGCAGCAGGGGTATGTCGGACTCCCCCGGCGCGAGATGGAGTGCACCGGGGTGTACCGACTAAAACACCCCGATGCCCATCTTCAGCGCCAGTGGAGGGGCCATGGGAATCGCGAAAGCATTCTTCCACGACCCCCCAGCGCGTGCCGCATCCGGCTCTCTTCTAATGCGGCGGCTTGGTGTCATGCCGCCGCTTGCCTCTCCGAGAGCTCCCCGGGCATTGGGGAGCTATCCTTCTCGGGGCCCATAGTGTGGGAGGCGATCCCCCGATCACCGCCCACGGGCCTAGGCGTCCAACTCCATGGCGGGGGCGGGAGTCACCCTTGCGCCGTTGGCCTTATGCTTTTTAAGCCGGGCCTTTTTAGTTGGCGCCTTGCTCTTCGTGCGGGGGGGCGGCTTTCCTACGCAGCCACTGCTGCCCAGCACATGCGCCTTCTCCGGCCTGCCGGCGGCCTCACACAGGAAGCAGTTGGGCGCTTCCACGCACTCGGCCGCCTTGTGCCCCGGTTTCCCGCAGCGGAAACAGCTCCAGCTGCGGTCCACCGGGCACTGGCACTTCGCCGCCACGTGGCCGGTGTCCTGGCAGCGGAAGCAGCGCTTAGGCCTCGCAGCCAGTAGCGCCACTCTCGCCGACACCCAGCCAACTCGCAGCCGCCCCGAGCTCGTTAGCTTCTTGGCGGCCGCGACTGGGACGCGCATCCACAGCGAAGCGTCCCCTCGTGGTCCCACCGTCAGTTGGCCCGACCTAATGTTGTCGGCCGAGCACCCTCCTTCCGTAGCGACCGCCTGGATGACGTCGGCGGCCGCTACTGAGTCGTCCAACCCGGCGACGCGGATCTCCGCGCACAGAACCGGGCGGGCGACTTTCACATCGTCCGGTGGCAGGACGGACCTCAGCCTCTGGGCGAAGGCGTCCGCTTTTTCCTGCGCGCCCTCACCAGCAATGGTTAGGACGCGCGCTCCGGTCTCCGCTAGACGGAAACCTAGCCTGGGGATCCCTAGCTCCCCGAGGTCTATCGCCGCTCTGGCCTGTCCTAAGGCCTTAGCGTACGTCACCCCCCTCTCCGCAGCGTTTGCTCCCAGGGTTAGGGTGACCGCCGCAGTGGTGGGAGGGCGAAGCTTCGCTTTCTTCTTCTTTGGGGCGGCTTTGGTTGTTGTAGCCGCCCCCTTCTTCGTCTTCTTAGCCTTGCGTGGACCCACTTTTGTCCACGGGGCCTCGGCGGGGGAGGGGTTTGTGTGCTCCCCCCCTTGCGCCGCCTCTTGAGCGGCCATTGATGGCCGCTTCTTCTTTTTAGCCTTTTTCTTTTTGGCCTTGGGCGGGGCCGGCGCAGCTGGAGCCTCTTTAGGGGCTACTGCACTCGGTGCCGCCGTCTCACTTCCGGGGTTCGTCGTCGCCTTTTTAGGCTTCGGCTTCGACACATTCTGCGGTGATAGCGGAGTGCCGGTTGTGCTGACACTATCCGCCGCCAGCGGGGGTCTCCTCCTCGGCTCTGGGGGGAGCCTTTCCTCGATTCCGGCCAATCTTGCATTAAGCATATTGCCGAAGGTCTCGATATTAGAGCGAGAGACCTCCGACAATAGCTGCTGCAAGTCTTGGGCCGTAGGCTGGGTTGCCTGGCGGCGCAGCTCCTCCAGCTCGCGCCGCATCGCGTTGACTTGTTGTTGAAGCCGCGCGTTCTGGGCTTCCAAGGCCCGCAGCTCGTCCGATTCGCAGCGGCCCCTCAATTCGGTGACGGCCTTTCTGATGGTGCTGACCGACTCCTTGAGGAACCGCTGAAACGTTCCCTTCAAATTTGAGGACCTGGATGCGACCATCAAGATCGTTTCCAGGGACCTCTCTACGCTAGCTGTAATAGCAGCGTTTGTCTCCTCTGGGCTGGTGATGGTGGCAGGGCTTGTCGGTAGAGAGGCTCGCGCTTCTCTCGCTACCCGCGCTGTATCAGCTACCTCTGCTTCGGCCTCTAATCTGATGGCCTCCGCCTTCGCCTTATTTAGCTCTGCCTGAGCCTTCGCTAGGCCTACGTACTGACCGGTCGATGGTGGCCGGCCACGTCCTCTCTTAGCCTTCGGCACCGCACCTTTACTGGTGGACGGCGCCGCCTCTGTCTCGTCCGGGTCTAACCGCCTCTTAAGGGGGGTCGTACGTCCGGTGGGTGCGGGCAGCCCCTCAGAGTCCAGCGACATGTCAGTCATGAAGCTGGAGTCCGAGAGACAGTCGTCGCTGTCATATTCAGGTGTGTCACGTCCTTGTTTGGGGGGCGGCATAATCACGTCGCGCGTGAGTAGCACGCGCGGAAGATCTTTGTCACCCCTCTCCTTCTTTCTTTGCAGAAGTCTCAACAGCCGCTCCCTGCCGTTCGGCAGCGGCTGCGAGAAATCCACTTCCTCGTCGGTTAGGAGCTCCGCCGCCGGTGCGGTTAGGGACACCAGCTTCGGACTCACATGCGCCATTGCGCTTCTCTCACCACTCGCCTCCTTTCCTTCCGCCAAAGCACTTTTAGGGCCCCCAGTATACCTGGCCCGACCTCCCGCCGAAGCGGGAGTGTGGGATTCCCCGGCGTCGCCGGGACCCACCCTGGGAGAATTTTTTAAATGCTTGTCCTCCATGTTTGTCAATTATGGGCTGAGTCTGACCCGATCACTTAGGGGGGATTCTGCCCCAGTACCCTCATGACGAAGCCGCCTGTTCGCCACGCATCCCATGGCCGGGCACCAAAACCTTGGATTAGGGGCCGTATAAGCCCATCCATCACCATTCAGACAAAACAACCTATCACGCAAAACCACGCAATACACGCAGAGAAGAGGTAACAAAAAGAGAAAAGATAGAAAAGAAAAGACGGTGAAATATAGACAAAACAAAATAAATAAGCAAGTGAAGAGTAAACTATAAAAAGATGGTGAAAGATAGCGAAAGACCGGCGATCAGCCGCCTGAGTGCCTCACCCCGTGTAAAGGGCGGAGTGGCGCACCCAGGCGTTGCCCAGAATCCACAACTGGTACCCGGTGGCAGATCTGGTATATGGTTCTGCCACCGACCACACCTCGGCCGCAGAGGATAGGGCAAGCGGCGCACCGTAATACCAACTTGCCTCTTCCTCTGCGGCCCCACCAATGCCGTTAACCGTACGGAACGGCCCCGCCAGCTCGCAGGGGGTAGGGAGAGTGGCACAACACCACCACGCCTCTCCCCCTGCGATCCCTCCACGGCCGCAGAAGATAGGGAGTACGGCGCACCGTAATACCGGCACTCCTCTTCTTCTGCGGTCCCACCTCTAAGCGCGTCCGCAGCGGACTCCTCCAGCCCGCTGGGAGCGCCCTCCTCGGGCCAGCCGTTGGCAAACCAGCCGGCCCTGGTTGCCTCTTCGCTTCACCGTGGGTGTCCAGTCCACGGTTACTAAGCCCCACCGCCACGTCAAGGCGTGCAACCATCGGGGGGAACCTAACCTTTTTTTTTTTTTTTTTTTGATCTCGCAGGGGAAAGGCTTTATGCCCGTCCCAGGATGGGTCGTCCTGGGGGTCATGTTGGACTTCCGGCGGCTGAAGGCCGCCGACTGTTTATACCAACTAAAACCACCTGCGGATTGCCCTCAGCCGCTATATGGGGAGTGTCCCGGATCTGTCTAACACAGGACACCCCCCGCGACCGGCCGGTCTCCCTCTCAAAGGGACCGGACTTCCACCACAATTAGGGGCCACTCCGGCAAACTGGAGCGTCCCCCTCGGCGCCGGGACTAGCTAAGCCGGGGAGGTTCCCAACCTCTCCCGGAGCCCCGTTAGACAGGAGATTGGAGGTTCGCAAAGCGACGCCTCCGTACTCCTGTCCTACGCCGGCGGAGCGGAACAGAGGATGGATCCATCTCTCTGTCCCGCTCCGCGGCCTCTTTCTGCAAAATGACGGATTCGCAGAAAGAGACCGCCGCCTGCCAGGCCTCATCGCTCTCGAGCATGCAGCGCACCACACTCGAGAGCGAGAGGTCCCGCCCAAGCACTGCCACGAGATCGTGGCGCTGCACGGCCCATCTGTCGCACACCTCTAAGGTGTGCTGGGCCGTGTCCTCCGCAGCGCCACATTGGTGGCAGGCTGGCGTTGGCTCCCTCCTGGCCACCTTACACAGGTACGCACCGAAGCAACCATGCCCGGTGAGCACCTGTGTAAGGCGGAAGGTGAGTGGCTTTCGCTTGCGGCGCATCCACGCCGCAAGGACTGGACGCAGCGCCTCGGCCGTACGTTGGCCGTACTGCGACTGCGCCAGCACCTCTCCCCACCTTCCCAGCACCCACTGCTCTCCTAGCCTACGGAACCGCCTGAGCTCCTCCCACGAGGGGACCTCGCCATGTGACCTCCTCTCTGACATGAGGAGGTACGTCTCGGCAAGGACCCGTGCCGTGAGCTCCCATGGCGGTTCCCCCGCCAGGGCAGTGGCTGCCGCCCAGGAGACTGTACGGTAGCCCCTGATGACCCTCACCGCTATGACCCGCTGCATTTTGTGCAGCTGGGCCTTGTTGCGGACGGTGAGGGCATCCGCCCAGATTGGGGCTCCGTACAGTGCTATACTCCGGCACACCCCGGAGTACAGCCGCCTGCAGGCTTGGCTGGGCCCCCCCACATTCGGTAGGAGCCGGCCCAGCGATGACGCCGCCCTTATGACCTTCGGCCCCAGTTGTTCGAAATGGGATCCGAAGGTCCACCTCCCATCCAGGGTGAGCCCAAGATATTTGATTGTGGGGCCCACCCTGATCTCCTCCTCTCCGACCTGAAGTCGTGCACCTGGGGGGGGTCTTCGCCTCCCGGGTCCGCGGAACATGAGGGCTTCGGTCTTTTCATAACGAACCCGAAGCCCCAACCTCCTGATGCGGCCAGCCACCAACGATATTGCCGTTTCGGCCAGCCGCGCCGCCTCTTGGTAACTTCGTCCCCGGGACGTGACGAAGGTGTCATCTGCATAACAGATGACACTCATCCCGGGGAGGAGGCGACATCGCAGGACCCAGTCGAAGCCAATGTCCCAGAGGAGGGGTCCCAATACCGACCCCTGTGGGACACCGCATTCGACTCTCCACCGCACAAAAGACCCCTCCCGGTCCTCCCACACGACTTCCCTGCCGGAGAGCCAATCTTCCAACAGTCTTCCGATATACGGGGGGACACCGAAGTATTTCAGTGCCTCTCGTATTACGCTGTGGGGAAGACTGTTGAAAGCGTTGGCGATGTCGAGTGACACCCCCAACACCACCTCCCCCTCGCGTTCCGCCTCCTGCGTCACCGACCGTAGGCGCCTAATTGCGTCGACGGTAGACCTGCCGGCCCGGAAACCGAACTGAGAATCAGACAGTCCCGGTCCCGGGCCCTCCTCCAAGTGCCGAGCGAGTCGAGAAGCCACAATTCGCTCCAGAGCCTTCCCGACCTCGCTCAGCAGAACGATAGGTCTCACCGCCGACGCCTGGTCCGGCGGCCGGCCCCCCTTTGACAATAAGGTGAGCCGGCCTACCTTCCACTCCCTCGGGAACTGGCCCGACCGAAGACAGTGATCGAACAGTTCCCGGAGGGGATCCTCGAGGTGCACTAGTGCAACGGAAAGCACTTTCCCGTGCACCCCGTCCGGACCCGGCGCCCTCTTCTTACTTCGGAGGCGGAACAGAACCGCCTCCATCTCCTGGTCGGTAACGGGTGGCGGAACACCCTCCACGGTCGAGTCCGACGTCTGTCGAGCCATTGTCGGAGGAACGAAGCCTGCCGGGGGGTCAGAGAACAACTCCCTGACGATGTTCCCCAGCAGCTCGGGCTGGAGCGTCTCCGTCAACGGGGCCGACTGGACGCGGAGTTTGTCCCGCGCCCTTTTGTATGGTCGACCCCAGGGGTCACTATCGAGACCCCCGACGAGCTCCAACCATGCCTCCTCTTTGGCTCGGCTGATGGCCAATAACAAAGCCTCCCGGGTCTCAACATAGACCCGGTATAGCCGGCCATCTCTCTCCGTGTCCTGGGGTTGGCGCCGCCTGCTGCGTCCGTAGGAGCGACGCGCCGCATTGCAGGCCACTCGAAGGTCAGCCAGTTCCGCCGACCACCAATAAACCGCCCGACGTGGCGGCGGGGGACCGTGGATCCTCGGCATGGCTGCCCGGCAGACGTTTGTGAGCACGTCTCCGAAACAACCAGCCAACTCGTCCACCCCCCGACCTTGCAACGACGACGGGAGGCACCAGCGACCGACTATGGCCGCCTCCTCCGCTAGTTCCCGGTCGAGCTTGGTAAGCGCCCAACGCGGGAACCTGCTACAACCCCTGGACAACGCCGGACTCGACCCGGAGGCTGGAGACACCTCGAACCGTATGTAGCGGTGGTCCGAGAGTGTCTCCACCTCCGTTACTACCCTCCACCCTCCTACCCTGCGCGCGATATTGGGCGTGGCGAACAAGTCCACCACTGACTCCCCATTCCATCGCACGCAGGTCGGGACCGTCCCTCTATTAAGCAGGGACAGCCCCGTGGCCAGCGCCCACTCTTCCACTTCTTTCCCCTTTGGGTTCGTGATCGGGGACCCCCACGCCGAGGACTTGGCGTTGAAGTCCCCCGCCACGACCACGGGTAGAGGGGCTATCCGCCTCACCAGCGGCCCCAGAGCGTTGAGGAATCGCTCTAGAGCCGCCAGATTATGGTTCGGAGAGAAGTATACCCCAACAATGGCAACCTCTCCCCGAACCGCCACCACGTACCCGTCTCCCCTCATTTTGGGTATGAGGGGTGGACCAGCGCCTGTTCTTACTACAATGGCGACGGAGTCCGCCGCATCCCCAGCCCAATGTGCCAGGGGAGGCACGAAGTAGGGCTCCGCCATCACCGCCACATCGACACTCCACTCCGCCATCGACTGCAGGAAGAGGTCCTGAGCCGCGGCGGAGTGGTTAACGTTCCCTTGAAGGAAGCCGAAATGTCCTGGCATTACTCGGACATTTCGGCCTCAGGCGCCGCCACCCTCCCCCCCTGTTGACTAGGGGCAGAGGAAAATTTGCCTCGTATTGGTGGGGGATTACACAACATACCCCCCATTACGTGGTCCGCCGCCTTGCCCGCGTCCGTACAGACTGCACATTTAGGGCGCTCCGCCTTGCATTCGGACATCATGTGTCCAGGCTCGCCGCAGCGGTAGCATAATCCGCTGCGGTCCTTCTCCGAGGAGGGGCACAACGCGGAGAAGTGCCCCTTTCCCAGACACCGGAAGCAGTGGCTGGGGCGCGTATCAACTAGGTGGAGCGACACCTTGCTCCACCCCACAGAGATGCTGCCCAGCGTCACCAGCTTTTTGGCAGCTGTCACCGGGCAGCTCATGCGGGCATAGCCCGACCCCATCATACCGCGCTGAATCTCTCCCACCCAGACCTGAGTGGAGAGACAGCCACCCTCCCTAGCGACCGCGGCCTTGACTTTTTCCGCGGTTGCAGCATCCGAAAGGCCCGTGACCCTAAAGTCGGCACTTTTCACGGGCCTTGAGATCTCCGCCTCCTCCGCAAGAACCTCGGTCAGACGGGCCGCCAGCGCGTCCGCTTTCTCGTGACTGGTGGAGCCAGGTATTTCGATTAGTCTGGCTCCGGTACCCGCCTGTCTAATGCGGAGTGGGCCGATACCCAGCTCCTCCAACTTAATCGACGTCTCCGCCTTTTGTAAGGCGGAGCTGTACGTCGCACCACTTGCCACTGCTTCCGGCCTCAATTTAACAACCACTGCCGTGGAGCGGGGCAACCTAATTTTCGGCCCTTTCTCCGCCACTTTAGATGGCTGCTTTGCCTTCTTTTTTGGGGCCTTCCGGCGGACAACCTCTGTCCACTCCGATGAGGGCCCCACATGGGCACGCGGCGCTGGGACCGGTGCATTGCCCGCACAAGTAGAGGGACCAAAGCTGGTCCACGCCGCAGACACAGGTCCACTACTCCCCTTACCCTTTTTGGCGGGGGCGGGAGCGGAGCGCACCACAGGACGCACCGGCAGTGCGGGAAACTCCTCTCGGGCTGGACGAACCGGCAGAGACGGGATCTCCTCCCGGATTGGACGCACCGGCAACTCCTTCCGGGTTGGATGCACCGGCAACTCCTCCCTACTTTGACGTCGCGTAGACGAGGGCATCAACACCGGTGACGCCTCCCGGACCGTCACTGTCCTCTCCGCCGAGATCCGCTTCTCCTGAGCCGCCCTCTTTCTATCTGCCGCCAATGGCGGACGCACCACAGCGGGCGGCGGCAGTCGCTCCTCGAGGGCCGCCAGACGGCCGTCTAGCATATTGCCCACGAGGCGCGCCACGCTGCTCTCCAGAATGCCCAACTGTTCTGTGGTCATCGGGGAGCGCTTCTCCTTAGCCGCGGCCTTCTTGCTCTCCTCATACTCGCGCTTGTATGCGCGAATCTCGTCGCGGAGATTCGCCACCTCCCTCGAAAGCCTACCGTTATCCGCTCTGAGGCGGCGAGTCTCCTCCGCTATGGTCCGCGCTGCAAGCGCCTCCAAAACCACCCTAACTGTAGAGGTGGCACGCCGAATCTTGTTCGCGTACCCCCCTTTTAAGTTGGAGGACCTGCCCGTAATGCCGAGAATCTCCTCCAAGTTACTCTCGGCAGCACTCATGAGGTCGTCTGGGCCCATGACCTCCACATTTATATCGAGAGGTCCGGGTGGGTCAACTTTATCCACCACCTCCGCCCTCCGGTAGCCTTTGTCTAGGGAGGCTAGAAAGTCCGCCTCCCTAGTCTCCTGACGAGAAGAGACTAATCTGCTCGCGGAACCGCGTGATTTGCCCCTCTTGGCCACCTGGGACCTCCGACAACTATCGGCCTCATCACCCACATCCGTGTCAGAGCCGGAGACCTCCGAGAAAAGACGCTTATTAGCGACCAATTCCGACTCTGACAACGAGGGCATGGATTCCGTTCCCAAAATCTCCTCCAGCGTTACACCCGCGCGAACACGACCCGGCAGAACCGTCGACTTCCGTTCCCTGTCCACAGTTCCCCCATTATCACGCCTAACATCATCCGACGCAATCCTACTAACCTTTCCTGTCTCCGCCACATTCATAAATGTTAATCGAAACCCCCCCCTACACTTCTCGCGTCATCCCCCGACATGCTCCCAAAATAATATTTGGGAGTACCCCAGGGTACACCTCTGATATCGGAACCGACACCGATAAGATTTTCCGGCAGATAATCCGGAACCAGAAACTTAATCTACTAATTTTTTATTAAGAAAACCAACACCAATATAAAAACAAAAATAACTCCAAATAAAAGAACTAACCTAATTAAATATATACAAAATAGTTCCCAACCCGGGAGCGCCACCCACACACCACAACACTGGGACAAAAGTCGTCAACCAGAGTTGTTTTACGTGGATGACTTTCTCGACCGAATGTATGGGAACTTTAAAAGGATAGTAAAGTACACAAAAAATTAAATATCTTGGCAACCAGAAGGGTTACCGAGATGATTTAAACGTCCAAAAATCCGCAAAAGGAATAGCTTTCGCCAGACACCAAGAACACAAATCTCCGTTGGCTGACATAGGCTTCGCCTAAGAAAATTTGAGTTCCTGAAGTGGGGGAACCTTTTTTTTTTTTTTTTTTTTTTTGATATCGCAGGGGAAAGGACGTTACGCCTTCCCCGGGAGGGGTATCCCGGGGATATGTGGGACTCCCGACGCGACTCGCCGGTTTACCCACTAAAACTGAACCTGCGGATTGCCATCAGCCGTTATAATGGGAAGTGTCCCGGATCTGTCTAACACAGGACACCCCCCGCGACCGGCCGGTCTACCTCTATAGGGACCGGACTTCCACCACAATTAGGGGCCACTCCGACAACCTGGAGTGTCCCCCTCGGCGCCGGGACTAGCTAAGCCGGGGAGGTTCCCATCCTCTCCCGGAGCCCCGGTTGGACAGGAGACTATTGGAGGAGGTTCGCATAGCGACGCCTCCTCGCTCCCGTCCTACGCCGGCGGAGCGGAACAGAGAATGGATCTATCTCTCTGTCCCGCTCCGCGGCCTCTTTCTGCGAAATGACGGATTCGCAGAAAGAGACCGCCGCCTGCCAGGCCTCATCGCTCTCGAGCATGCAGCGAACCACACTCGAGAGCGAGAGGTCCCGCCCAAGCACTGCCACGAGATCGTGGCGCTGCACGGCCCATCTGACGCACACCTCTAGGGTGTGCTGGGCCGTGTCCTCCGCAGCACCACATTCGTGACAGGCTGGCGTAGGCTCCCTCCTGGCGACCCTACACAGGTACGCACCGAAGCATCCATGCCCGGTGAGCACCTGTGTAAGGCGGAAGGTGAGGGGTCTCCGCTTGCGGCGCATCCACGCCGCAAGGACTGGACGCAGTGCCACGGCCGTATGCTGGCCGTACGGCGACTGCTCCAGGACCTCACCCCACCTCCTCAGCAACCACTGCTCTCCCAGCCTTTGGAACCGCCTTAGCTCCTCCCACGGGGGGACCTCGCCGCGTGACCTCCCCTCTGACACGAGGAGGTTCATCTCGGCAAGGACCCTTGCCGTGAGTTCCCAAGGCGGCTCACCCGCCAGGGCAGTAGCTGCCACCCAGGAGACCGTACGGTAGCCCCTGATGACCCTCACCGCTATGACCCGCTGCATTTTGTGCAGCTGGGCCACATTACGCACGGTGAGGGCATCCGCCCAGATTGGGGCTCCGTACAGGGCCATACTCCGACACACTCCTGAGTACAGCCGCCTGCAGGCTTGGCTGGGCCCTCCTACATTCGGTAGGAGCCGGCCCAGCGCTGATGCCACCCTCACGACCTTCGGCCCCAGTTGTTGGAAATGGGGACCGAAGGTCCACCTCCCGTCCAGGGTGAGTCCGAGACACTTAAGGGTTGGACTCACCCTGACCTCCGTCTCTCCGATAAGGAGTCGTGCACCCGGTGGGGGTCGTTTCCTCCCGGGTCCGCGGAAGAGCAGGGCTTCGGTCTTGTCTAGACGTACCCGAAGCCCCAATTGCTCTATGCGGCTGACTACTAGGGCTACCCCCTCCTCAGCCAGCCGCGCGGCCTCCTGATACGTCCTCCCCCGGAACGTGACGTATGTGTCATCTGCATAGCAGATGACATCTGTTCCGGGGAGGATGCCGCTCCGCAGGACCCAGTCGTAGCCAGCGTCCCAAAGGTTCGGACCCAGTACCGAACCCTGGGGGACGCCGCACTCGACCTTCCGCCTCTCTAAGGACCCCGACCGATCCTCGAACACGATCTCCCTATCGGAGAGATACGCGTCCAACAGCCTCCCGAGATACGGAGGCACTTCGAAATAGTTCAGTGCCTCGCGTATTACGCTGTGGGGGAGACTGTTGAAGGCGTTGGCGATGTCCAAGGACACCGCCACCACCACCTCCCTCCCGCGTTCCGCTTCATCCGTCACCGACTTCAGGCGCCTCACTGCATCGACGGTCGACCGACCGGTCCGGAACCCGAACTGCGAATCTGATAGTCCGGGCCCCGGACCCTCCTCCAAGTGCTGAACGAGACGGGAGGCTATTACGCGTTCAAACGCCTTGCCCACCTCGTTCAGTAACACGATCGGCCGCACCGCCGACGCACAGTCCGGTGGTCGCCCGCCCTTAGGTAACAGGACGAGCCGACCCTCCTTCCACGCCTTCGGGAACTGACCGCTCTGTAAGCAGCGGTTAAACAGTTCCCGAAGGCTGTCTTCGAGGTGCACGAGAGCTATGGATAGGACTCTCCCGTGCACCCCGTCCGGACCAGGCGCCCTTCTCTTACTACGGAGGCGGGACAGAACCGCCTCCATTTCCAAGTCGGTGACGGGTGGCGGAACACCCTCCTCCATCGAGCCCGGCGTCCGTCGGGCCATCCGCGGCGGAGCGAAGCCTACCGGGGGGTCCGGGAACAACTCCCGGACGATGTTCCCCAGCAGATCCGGCTGGAGCGTTTCCGTCAGTGGGGCCGAGTGGGCGCGAAGCTTGTCTCGCGCCCTTTTATACGGTCGGCCCCACGGGTCATTCTCTAGACCCTCCACCAGCTCCAGCCACGCTCGCTCCTTGGCCCGACCGATGGCCAGCTGCAGGATCTCCCTTTTGGCTTTGTAGACCCTGAACAGCCGGCCATCACGCTCCTCGTCCTGGGGACGGCGCCGCCTGCTGCGAACGTAGGCGCGGCGCGCCGCATCGCAGGCGGCTCGAAGGTCAGCCAGCTCGGCCGACCACCCTTCCAACGACGGGAGGCTCCAGCGGCCAACGATGGCCGCCTCCTCCGGAAGTGGGGGAACCTAACCTAACCTAACCTAACCTAACCTAACCTAACCTAACCTACACTCATAGATATATAATATTAAAAAAAAAAAAAAAAAAAAAAAAAAAAAAAAAAAAAGAGGACTGAAATCTTTGATTAATTATTACATATAATACATCTTTGACTGAAATAGTATGTAATATAATAAGTATTATGAATATAATTAATAATATAGCAATCGCAAATATTTAGGTGCATAGTTTTTCAAAGAGATTTTCATAAAATTTAACTTTGGCATTCTTGTCAGATTTATTTTTCAACATGATGACAATATATTATGTCAAAATAAAAATAAAGCTTCCCACTCACGGGTTATCGATTGCTTCGATCAAATTGGAAAATAATTCGTATTTGAAAGTAAATTGCTAACGACAAACTATTACACAAAATGATTAGTGTAAGACCTACCAGCTAGTGGAACAAAATTTACGCGTATATATACGAGTTTCATATAAAAAGTATAGTAAGGTGGTCCTAGGATCTCAGACTATATTTAATATTTATCTAAACCGATTTACTTGCAACTACGAACCCAGTAAATGTTTAAATTGTAAAGACTAAATCGATCGATCGCTTGTGTGTGGGGAGCTTTATATCAAAAGCACTAAGGAGTATTTATATCAACTTAGAAGCAAATCGCTACCAAGCAACTTTCTTTCCCTTTTTATTCCCGTTAGCGGACGAATTTCAATAAAGTATGATACACGAATTCCATCAATCCTGTTACATAATGTTTGTGCAAAATATGAAGTAGATTGGACCAAGGAATCACGTTGCCCTATACAAACTGTTTTACCCCTTTTCACCCCCTTAGGAATCGAATTTCGAAAAATCCCTTCTTATCGGATCCCTACGCATTACAAAGAGCAAGCCCTGCAAGTTTCAGGTCTCTACGATCAGCGGTTTAGGCTGTGCGTTGATCCGTCAGTCATTCAGGACAAAGGATTTTATATGTATAGATGTACATTGTATTTATTGATGATATATAAAACAGAGAGTATTTAGTTAATTATTTATGATAGCGTACTGTGTAAGTCGCTATATCAGTCTCGAAATCTACACGTAGTGCCTAATGAAACCTCTTAAATGTTTTCTGGAGTTAGGAGCTTTTTTAAATTAATTTAAAGAATCCTTTACCAAAACATAGGTTGCAAATTACATTATAACATAATAAAACTACCCGCATAACTAATATAATATAATAAATATAATATGTAATATGAATATGAACAGTTACTCATTATGAGCTAACATTTCAGAATATTATGTAGAAACTTTGATGGAGCTTATAAAATTATTAATACAGCAGCAGATTTAATTGAAACACAAAATTGCCATCTCATATACAATTTTCCACCATACGCAGTAGAGAGTAGAGACGTCGTAAAAATACAGTTGCCACTTAATTCGCTGGGGAAACGAATAATAATTCCGTAAACCAAAGTTGATATGGGCTATAAAGCGCGCATTACACGCGTACCATGAGCGTTAAATAGTAGCAGTTTCAATCGAAATCGGACGTTTTAAATATTGCACGGATAGGTTTTCTTTTTTTTAATTCAAAAAGTTTTATTGCCATATCTATACTAATAATATAACAAAGAGGAAAGGTTTGTTTGTTTGCATCGAACAGGCTCCGAAACTACTGGACCGATTTTGATGAAATTTGGCACAGATATAGAATAGATCACGAGGAGGGACATAGGCTACTTTTATCGCGGCTAAATGTACGGTTACCGCTGGATTTCCTTTTGTCGAGCACGAAGTCGCGCGCAACATCTAGTAGGTTAATAATAACACTTACGGAATTGTCTCTATGTGATGCCTACCACCTTCAAAGCTGGAAATCTCGACGGCCATCGTGGTGAGGCATGGAACAGGAGATACTGACCACTGGGTCTTCGAAAGCAGGAATCACGTAAAGGAATGACAAATCAAATGGCATAGACATAATATTATAATATAAGGAATATAAAATATGCTTTGAAAGCAAGTGCATTCATTTTATGTTACACTAGCTTTGGCTGCGGCGTAATAAAGTATCCTATTAGAATACTATACTTATTCGTGATAAAAAGTATCCTAAGTATATGTTTTAATTCAGAGCCTAAACTACTACCGTTCCAAATTTCATTGAAATCCGTTCTTTGAGTAAAAGAGTAACAAACATCCTAATCCTCACGAACTTTCACATCATTCTAATATCATAATTATGTGAAAGTTTGTGAGGATGTATGGGTGGATGTATGGATGTTTGTTCCTCTTTCACGCAAAAACTAATGAACTAATTTGGATGAAATTTAGTATGGTTGTAGTTTGGGCTCTGGATTAAAACAAATGCTACTTTTTATCCCGAAAAAGTACAGTGTTCCCGTGTGATACTGTATTTACGCGAGCGGAGCCGCGGGCAACAGCTAGTCCTACATACATTTTGATAGAAAAACTAGACGTAACAGCCTATAGAAACTTCACCCTAAACTTAAATATTAACATATGCAATAAGGAAAGTCCTGTAATGTCGAATTTAATACAACGACCGCAACAAAAGGACATTTGGTGAGTAATACGAGGACATGAAATACGACAGTCTCGCGTCTCCGTAAGCAATTTGAGGTTCAGTCTGCTGCATGTGGGGTTTGGTATGAGGCCAAAATTGCCGTCTTCCCGCCCGCGCCACTACATGACATAAGCCAGAGCTAATCTCGGATTAATTCCCATATTGGAAGTCGGGGAGAAGAAATCCGGGAAGTGTGAGTACAAATTAATAAGAACGTCATCATCAATTGATATTTTGTTGGTGGCTAATTTTTAAGAAATTCTGGAATTCCCTTAATCGGACTGTAATCGTACAATAGTTGGTGTTTAGTTCTGACTACATTCAATAAGCTATCATTTAAACTTAGCTTAGAAAGTTTGTTATACGTTGAACGTATAAATGTACAAATGTACGCTGTTATTATAATAATATCTATGAACGCTTCACACCACGTCAATCTGATCCCGTGGTAAGTTCTCGAAGAACTTGTGTTACGGGTACCAGACAACGGAAATATATTTAATACTTTTATACTATACACATATTTAAGATTTTTATTATATTATACACATATTTAATACACATCCATGACCCAGGAACACAGAAAAACTTTTTGTTCCTTCGGCGGGATTTGAACCTCTTTTTTGAATTTTGCCACCTCCGGCTTGAGCACCAACACGCTCAACCAACTGAGCCACAGAGGTCGTCAAGTCAAGGTATGTTTATTGCACACCAATATGGCTAGTAATAATAATATTATAACAAGTTTCTTTGTTTGCATTGAATAGGCTCCGAAATTACTGGAGCGTTTTTTATTCAATTTGGCACAGATATAGAGTAGACAACGGAGAAGGACATAGGCTACTTTTTATCGCGGCAAAATTTACGGCGGCTTTTTTATGCGCGCTCAAAGTCGCGGGGAACGTCTATGGCGGTATTCTTGGTCAATTCTTATTTCTAAGTTCGCCTTAAAGACATGCTTGAGGTGACATTTCGATTCACAGTCGTAACTTAAGCATTGTCTTAAGTATAATTTCATATAAACAAGGTGGACTTATTCGAGAAATTCTTAAGTCCTTTCCTAAGTAACGACCAAGGATTCCGGCCTTAGTAGCCTACAGTGACGAAGGCTGCTTCTCCTTCATAGGGAAGCCGGAGCCTGTATAATAGGTAGGGATTTCTATGAAGGTTTGCAAAAGGTAAGTGACAAGAGAAGCCGATAGGAATGGAGTTATAGGAACCCTTCGCCACTGGTAGCCTATAAAGGAAAATCGTTTCTATAGTATCAGCTCATAAAGCTACGTAACGTTACCCCAGTGTTACCTCACCGCGTTACCGATACTTTGATTTGAAAACACCGCAAGTGGTACCCGCGAACACGCATCGCCCCGATTGTTCACAGAATAATATTACCAAAGCGATGTTACCTTCTAGCTTTTGCCTGTGGCTCCACCAGCGTAAATACATTGTCCCACGGCTACACTGTTCATTTTCGGGATAAAAAATGGAGGCTATGTGTTAATCCAGTATAATACCATACCATGTTTCATTAAAATACCTTCAGTAGTTTTTGCATGAAAGAGTCCATCCATCCTCACAAAATTTTACACATAGGAGGATACTGCCGGCCAAATAGTGCCGGTTAGTACTTTACGCTTTAATTACAAAAAATATAGCTGGTTTGACAAATTACAAATTGCGGATACGTTTTCAGAGTTCTTTTCTTTATGGGGTTATGCGTTATGGCCAAAAAGATATTTAGCCTTATTTGGATATAAGACAACTATACAAACTTGACCAAAGAGATGACCCCCTGAACCCGATCAGCATATTAAATACAGTTTATTGACTATTAAGACAATACGGGTGATAGGTTATCTCCCGAAATCGAAGACGACCGAAAAAGCCTACCGAAGTACGTACAGTCGTGCACATTAATATTTTATTGTTTCCGGTATCTCCAGCGATAACGAAGATAAAAAATTGACACAAACAACCGTTATTACACGATAAAACTATTCGAACTACGTCATCAATAATGTATTATAGATGTCAATATAAAAATAACTTTTTATATTCCCAATGACATCATGGGAATTTTGGTACTGTCGCACACGATTACCATATTACACGTTTGGGAATATGACTGATATCAAGTTTTGATTTATTGCCTTTAAAACCCATAGAGGTGACAATCATTGGAAACCATAGCCCATAGGTGCAACAAGTATAAATAACTTTAAAGAAAATATAGGTAGGTACCTACTTCCGTTACCAGCGTTTGACGTCAACGTATTTTTTTTTCTTTTATTTGCTGTTAAAATTTGTTCTTTATTATGTTTTTATGTGTTAATTTTGCCACAAGTTTAATATTTTAGTCCCCCAACGGCCAGTTTCAATAACTTATCTATCTTTATCTATTTGTTAGAAACGTCAAATTTGTATAGCGAAAAATCGGCAAATGTTTGAATGATGACGTTTTTAACAAATACCTATAGATAAGGTTATTGAAATGGACCGTAAATAGAATAACTTCGCGTAGATGCCATGCGACATATTATGTCGCGCTTCGTAGAGAACCACAGAACTCTTTCTCGCGACAATGTTTTGCTCGAAATGACATCATGATTTCTCGACGTAGTACAACATATCTGGCGTTGAGTTTCCCCGCAAATGTTCTTGTAAATGTATGTCTAATTCACCGTTACGAACTTTCCGAGTTTACCCATCATATAACTAAAACATCTACGATATGCGGTTTCACATTTTATGAGAGTAAGGAAGAGGCGAGTGTGGTTTCGAAATCGGTGGCGAATTAACCGAAGTGTTGAAAGCGTGAGACGAAATTCAATAACTGCAATATGTATATACTATAACGCAAGCTTATACGTGCATTTTCCAGGAAAAACTTTGTAAATTCATTTTACTCGACTGCAAATACACATCTGACGAGCAAAGCTCAAGAGCACTACAAGACCACCTTTTCTCGAAGCGTTTCGTCGATTGTTTTAACCCTTTTAAATTAGGTTTCAAATTTTAGATTATATCAGACAAGCGAAATTTTTAGGATATGATAAATTTTTAGGAGTAGCGGACTCATTAAACATGTAAAGTTTTAATTGTATAACATATTCAGGTTGTA
The DNA here is from genome assembly GCA_905404095.1 of Glaucopsyche alexis. NCBI lineage: Eukaryota > Metazoa > Arthropoda > Insecta > Lepidoptera > Lycaenidae > Glaucopsyche > Glaucopsyche alexis. The sequence continues at coordinate 15,550,698 of FR990059.1, forward strand.
AACTATCTGTGTGCCTTTTCAAATCCAGTCCACATTTGTCCTCACAGATATACTCAGAAATGTTCAGACTTATGTAAGTATAATGTTAGGAAGATAACATAATACGTTAGTACTAGCAGTGTAGTGGCGTGGGGTTCCTATAACTCCATTCCTATCGGCTTCACCAAATCCCTACCTATTATACAGGCTAGGGCTTCCCTATGAAGAAGAACCAGCCTTCGCCACTGCTACAGTGTAGTAGTATTTTATTTAATTCTAATATATTAATACTGTTTTGTATAAATATTTCTGTGTGTGTGTGCAGTGAATTAAGAATTTTAATTTGATTAGTCTCTATCATACTTCGGTATAGAATGTTAGCTGTTCACGAAGATTGTTTTTGTACTCGAATTTGTACCTCTTACTTCTAACGCCTGTTTCTAAATTTAAACAAATTTAAATAGCACCTAATACCATATAAATCATATTCGAAGCCTCAAAATTATGGTTACAAACGTAAACATGAAAAGAAAGTGTTATCAAACACTTGTGTAAGACATTCAATAATTTCATATCTACGTCAATACCACGCCAAGATAAATTAGGAGTATAAAATATAATATACGATAAATAAGCCGGCCCAGAATTCGTAAAGTAAGAAAAATGATCGTTGATGAGATACAAACATGTATGCTCAATATATTACTACCTATTTACTCATAGATTATACTTATCGACGTTATTTTATTAGTGCCGATAGGATTTTATAGCAATTACAAGTTCATTTGGAGATTACGGATTTTGTCTTTTACCGTTTCGATACCGGTAATAATTATTATTTAATAAGTGTTAGAAAATATACAATACAGCTAAGAAGAAGAGTCGATGTCAGATGAGTACATAATTTTCAAATAACAGTCAAAGACACGAGTGTAGTTGTATGTGCAAACATTTTTGTGTTCATTTCGTCAACACTAATAGGGTAAGTACAATTGGTATATAGATTCTTATGCGACAAGAGCTGTTGCGATGTCTCGCAATATGTTTTTAATAATAACCTAACCTAACCAAGAGCGTGTAAGGACATGGCATGGCAAGAATACGTATCATCCTGCGTACATGATATATCTTTACAGTCTTTCACTGAGCGATACGTACCGCGTTTCAATTTTCATAAATGTGACTATATAAAAATTAACGAACATTTTAAGAATATTGATTGGGAAGAAGAACTAAGGGTTGGCTCATTAAACAATGCTTTGGATATATTTTACAAGTTACACGAATGCTTTATTCTCCATGTACCCATACGCCATTATTCTGTATACAACCAGCACTATCCAATTTGGTATACAACACCTTTAATAAAGATTATACGCGAAAAATGGAAAGCGCACCGCGCATGGAAAAAATACGGTAATCCTTTGGACTATGATGAATTCTCTCTGCTTAGAAAAAGACATCATAAGGTTCTGAGACAATGTTTTGAATATTTTGTATCTAAATCTGAAAAACACATAAAGTACTCTCCGAAATACTTCTGGAAATATGTGTGCTCAAAAAGAGACGTCATTAAATATCCTAAGCAATTCGCATGGGGAAATGAAAAGTATAACGATGGTCAATCTATATGTTCTGCATTTAGTAGATTTTTCGAAAGTGTTTTTTCCCCTCCCTCATCTAACTGCCAACACCCAAGTCAATTTCTCCATGAATCAAAATACACTAGCTCAGACATATTATCTCATATTAATGTTTCTCACGATGAAGTTTTAAAACTCTTAAAGTCACTCGATAACACAAAAGGTGCCGGCTGTGACGGTATACCCCCCCTCGTGTTAATATCATGTGCTGAAAGCCTAGTCATACCTATTACAATTTTGTTCCGTAGATCATTGAAAGAATGTATTTTTCCCGATACATGGAAAAAAGCTCACATTGTACCCATTTTTAAAAAAGGTAGCAGAATCTCACTTGCCAACTATAGACCTATATCTATCTTAAATACTATAAGTAAAGTGTTTGAAAAACTCGTTTTTAATATCATTTATCCTGTCATAGCCAAAGGAATACCTAATACTCAACACGGTTTCTTGAAGAGTCGCTCAACAATTTCGAATTTGTCTCTTTTTTTCAACCTATGTATTACAGAACATGGAGCTGGGTGGACAGGTGGACGTGATTTACACAGATTTCGAGAAGGCTTTTGATCGTGTAAATCACGATCTCCTACTCACGAAACTCCATAGACTAGGTATACATGGCGATCTGTTGCGATGGGTACAGTCTTACCTCTCGAACCGTTCGCAAGCAGTTATCCTGGGGGGATTCAGGTCTGATTATGTGGAGATACCCTCAGGCGTGCCACAGGGATCGCATCTGGGGCCCTTGTTCTACAACGCGTACATTTTCGATATCGATAGGTGTCTTTCCTATGCTCATCACTTACACTATGCCAATGACAAGAAAATTTTCCTCGCAGTGAAATCATTAAGAGACTGTGAATTATTACAGCAAGATTTAAACAAATTATTCGCTTACTACCAAAGTAATAATATAACGGTAAATATTGGTAAGTGCCAGTGTATTAGCTTTACTCGTAGGAAAAATACTTTAATATTTCCATATAACTTCAGTGGCGTACCTATAGAACGTACGAACAGCGTCCGTGATCTTGGGGTCCATTTTGATTCCAAGATGCTCCTCACTATGCATTACGATTATATTGTTGACAAGGCTCATCGGATGCTTGGCTTTGTTCAGAGGACCTGTAAACCTTTCAAGAGTGTTCACTGCATAAAAGTATTATATTGTGCCTACGTTAGAAGCATTCTGGAATACGCAAGTCCAATCTGGTCCCCTTCCTATGCTGTGCATGACTCACGTATTGAGCGAATCCAAAGAAAGTTTCTAAAATTTATTAATTTTAAATCTGGTGTATCTTTTCTAGCAGAAAGCTACGACGCTCAGTGTCGTCGTCATAAACTGTTGCGACTTACCGAACGTCGTGAATTACTTGACATGGGACTCTTACACGACATTATAAATGGACATCTAGATTGTCCAGACCTATTGAAATTTATTTTCTTTAACGTACCACGCCGTAGAACACGCCATACGTCATTGTTTCACATCCCTTTCCAACATACTAACTATGGTAAAAACTGTATTCTAACTAGAATCCTTTTATAACCTCAAAAAGTTCATTCAAGTCAAAAGTCAAAACAACAATGTTTGCTAGCTTATGAGTTCGTTTTTACAGGTACGTTTTTTGTTTCTGTTCGTCGTTACCCCTAAGTGTACCCTACCCTAATGCCATATCTATAATTATAATATTAGTATTTTTTGTATAACATAAAGAAATCTACATTTTTTATTAATTTTTATTTATCTGACATATACATATATTATTATTATTATTATATTACACATACACACACACACACACACACATAACATAGTGTACACGCTGAATGCTGCCTTTAGAGTATAAGTAATATAATTATAATTAATTTCTAAGTATAACTTTGTTACTATTGTGTAACGCAATTAAAGATTGTGATTGTATTTTTTGGATCAATTTATAAAAACTTGAATGCATGTAAAAGCACCTTAAACCTTATTTTGTAACATGTGAAGAACTGTTATTGGCCTTATTTAAAAGAATATTGTAATACGTACTTTAACTAGATTAAGATTGATGGCTGTTGTTATTCCAAATAAAATAAAATAAAAATAAAAAATGGCTCATAGAAAAGTTCTATGCATATCAACGCGCAATAGGTTTTTCAAATTGCGTCAAAAGTTGTTGTTCGATTTTGCTGAAAATAATTTTTCTCAAGAGTATTAATAACATGTGCTAATGCCATGGAAAGTTACATGTTTTTCTCTTATAATTTGGAAATGCCAGTGATGGACCGGACCATCTTACAAACCACTTTGGAGGCGGATTACTCGAGTGGATCATTTCATAAAAAAATTGTATGAAACCTCGCCTTTACTTGAAAAGACCTATTCAATAATACCCCACATGATGGGGTGGGATGAGCAATAAAATTCATCCCACTTCACACGTATGGGAGCCACCCTTAAAATATAAAATTATTATATAATATTATTATTTTACTTATTTAATGCTTAAAACAAAATCTACGCAGTCTTTTACGGTAATAAATTTTATCCAATTATATTTATAACTAGAAATAGAGGTTGCCCGCGACTTCGTGCGCGCAAAACGAAATCTTCAGGGGACCGTACATTTTGTCGCAATAAAAAGTAGCCTATGTCCTTCCCCGTGGTCTATTCTATATCTGTGCCAAATTTTATCAAAATCGGTCAAGTGGTTTCAGAGCCTATTCAATGCAAACAAACCTTCCCTCTTTATTATATTAGTACAGATTACAGAAGATACAAGAGCGGACAGACAGACAGACAAAAAGGTGGACAGAGCGAAACTACAAGAACTCCTTATAGCTACTACGGAACCCTAAAAATTTACATTAGAATTTGAATAATTATGATTGTCTTATAAGTGTTTTTTTATGGATTTTATCAGTAGTAAATTCGTAGCAAAAACTAATGAGCAAAAACATAAAGTTTTGCGGGCATTGATTAATGTGTTATTTAATAGTTTGTTAACTTACCGATTACTGTGACGTCTTCTATAGTAACTGGTATAGTAAAAGGCGATTTTCAACCAGCTGTTTAAAATAGTGGCGACTACAAACGAAAATTGTACCTACAATATTGTAGGTACCATTTTCGTTCGTATTTCATTTCCCGTAATTATTTTAATTCATATCCATGGAGAAATGGAGATATTCAAAATTTTTTTTAATAATTTAAAATTTTTGTTGAATTCTTTGAATATTCGTTGAAATGAGTTAAAGTATCATGGTTATTATATAGTAAATGGAAACCAATGTTAAGCAACTCTGAAGGGACAAAAAGAAAATGATTTTTCTTTTAATTTAAAGTTTATTTATGGCATGGGAGATTTAATTTTTTTTGTTGCCTTTTAAGTTTTGTAGTACTTTTTCTTTTTTATTTTTAGTACTTTTATAATTTGTAAATGTAGCTATTAATTTTTTATGTAATGAACCACGAAACGATCAGACGGATTGCCTAATGGTAAATGGTACGTGGTATTTATCCGGTCGAGCCAGCCCATTCGTGCCGAAGCGTATCCCATAGTTATAATATTGATATTATAATGTAACGCCTCTAAATAGCTAGATAACTAATTTTTGACCTTAGTATGTAGGACCGCAGCACTTATGTATTAACTAATGAAACTTCTTTAATATTTTCCGACCTCTTATTGGCAGCGGAAAACCTAGCCTGGTTTTCCAGATTTTCCGCTGCCCTATTTCAGGAGATAGACACACGGCTCGTTGGTCTAGTGGTATGATTCTCGCTTCGGGTGTGAGAGGTCCCGGGTTCAAATCCCGGACGAGCCCTTAACTCGTTTTTAAACTTATTTTATACTTTAAATCGAAAGCGACTTTTTCTATTATTAAATAATAATTTCGGTATGCATAGACTAGATTCGAAAATTAATACACGTGATGTCTCGTTATACCCCCTCCCCCCCTTGGTGATACTTGGTGATTTTTTTTCGGACCCCCCCTCCCCCTTTAGGCATCACGTGATTAATGGACGAACCCTAAGGTAATAATTAACGTAACTACAGTTACACCTACAGTTACAGTACAGATTACTTGTAGATATTAAATCATTCTCTAATAAACCAGCGAAGGTGATTAAATAAATAAAAAACCGGCCAAGTGCGAGTCTGACTCGCGCACCGAGGGTTTCGTACAAAGTTTTCGTTACAGGTTAAAGGTATTAAAGACCTGAATATGTGATATGAATTTCAATTTAATACCTTAACGCGTTCATTGCGTTGGCTTAAAAGTTTGAATTTTTTCACAGCTCTAAGGGACAGTAGACCTGAAGTATTTGATATAAATTCTAGCTTGATAACTCCACGCGTTCCTGAGGAAAAAGATCTTGACAGATATTCGAACGGACAACAAAGTGATCCTATAAGGTTTTTTTTCCTTTCGAGGTACGGAACCCTGAAAATCGTAAAACTGATAGAGCCGAGAACTTTTTCGATTTTTTTACTGGTCAAATACAAAGATACTATTTTATATACACTCGACAGTCCATAGATTTCAAAGGATGCTTTAAAAATATAAAACAAAAATATTCAAATTGTAAAGTTTACAACCCAAACTTTACAACTACACAAACAGTAAATGTTGGTTTAGAATTAAGATAACATCAATAGACATTTTTTATCCTGCTCTATGATCAAGTGATCAAATTTTAATATATCGCTTCCTGCGCGCCCATCGATTTTATTGGAACTGTAACAATCAATGGTGCTTTATTAAAATGATTATCAGGAGTCCTCTATTGGAAGAGACAATGGGTAGATATTCGTAAAAGATTGACGAGTTAAGCGTCGATATAGCTTTAATAGATGGGTGACCAGAAAGCTCAATGAAAGAAAAAGTAATCCACCTGAAAGTCAGTATCTAATTCTAGACATTGCTAATTGCTGTCTAGTTGTAGGATATTTTTTCCTCATTTACTTTTTTTTATGATATGCTCATACTTCACAAACTCTATCAAATCATCCCTTAACCTACTTCGAGCTGCCTTTGAATTCACTTAGCCACAGGTACAGAATATTTTCTGCAAAAGCTAAACTAATGTTTTCAATTTTTCCTCTGCTAGACGTGGAATGCACACAAAAACAACCGTGACTAATTTAGAAAAAAAATCATTTAATCATCAATAAGCTGACAATCAATATGCTTTTGCCATATTAACTAGGCATAACAAATTTATAAACACAACAATAATGTGAATCCGCATTCTTACTGGCGCCGGCGCCATGTTTGCTTTTTATTTATTTATGTTAAACAAATTACTTGTTTAATTATGTCAGCTGACCCCGATCGACACGAAATATACTATGATCACCGTATCAATGACTATGTAAAGATGTCACTAGTCGAAAGTGACTAGAGCGTCATATTTAAGCTACAGAAATGGTAGTACATAGTTGGGTAATTCGTTTATGTCCTGCCAATTATTACATACTAGCTGTCCCGACAAACATTGTTCCGCCTTGACTATGAACTGAAATTTCTCACCGTTTAAGCCTTCCCTGAACTGATATGATTATTTTAAGATCAAAATTAGTCAAATTAGTCCAGCCATTCTCGAGTTTTAGCGATACTAACGAACAGCAATTCATTTTTATATATAGGAAGAAGAAGATTACGGTCTGTTTTACGAGAAGTCACGCAAATAGAATTGAGAATTCTCAAACGCGAAAGAGGTAGAAGAAGTCTGACTTTTCAGCGAGACTCTAGATGGATCTTAAAAGTAGGTATTTAAGGCGGTTTTTAGCTTCGAAGCTTTACGTCGACGCGGCGCGACGCGGCTTTATTAAGATTTTATCTCAATTTATATTATTTGAATTTAAAATTGAACTTTAATCACTACACAATAAGATACACGTTTCATTGCCAGCGAACTCTTGCTGCTAGCTTGCTGCACTGCGCTGCGCGGCACCGCTCTTGCCATGAAACTTGTATCTTCTTGACTCTTGTGTAGTGAATAAACTTCAATTTGGAACACTATCTTAATATAGGTTTCTCAAGGTTTACGGAACCCTAAAATGCAACGTCGCGAGGCGTCTCCGTGTAAACTGGCCCTTTAGTAGGTAAGCATTCGCTAATTTCGACAGCGAAATTCGAAATCAAAAATGTATGGGATTTGACATAAGTCATCGTTATGTGACAAGTCGCTAGCGATGCAATATGTCAAATCTCATACATTTTGTTTTCGAAGTTCGCCGTCGAAATTATCAAATACATCTTGACTAGAGGCCCTGGTCCTTAGCTCCAAAAATATATAAATCGTATTATAAATATCCAATAGATACTAGATAGTAGGTAGACTCTTCCTCGTCATAAACAATGCACCAAAGCGCCTCTAGCGTTTGTTCACCGCACCGACAATTAACATTTATCTAAACAACATTGTAACTAAATAAAGGAAGCCTTACCGCTGTACAAATGTATCAATAATTACCGGTATTCATTGATTTATATATGACCCAGTGCCGTAGTAATACGATCATTCGCCGTATGTTATCCGATGTCGTTTGTTAATCGTTTTAGTGGCAAAGAATAAGAGTTTCAGGGCAGTAGAGACATTTAATTATACGTATTATAGATATGGTCTATTTAGAGTATATAGAGAAGAGAAATATATAACGTCTCCGAAATTCAATTACGGATACTTCGGGCACATGATCGTGTATGATTATGTAAGGACGTTTAAACAAAAAAAAATGTCATACTCAAAGTAAAAAATCATCTACTGTATGGATAACTCTCCGCAAAATGCAAACTCACCCATATAAAGCAGATTTTTTTTTGTTGAGTATTACAATTATCTTTCTGCTTAAACGTCTTTACATATGCAGTAGATCATATGCCCAAAATATCCGTAATTGATTTTACCGAACCTTATATTTTATATTAAAATTTTAGTTCTAAGGAATTTTGATTCATTATTATATGTCTACGTATTTAAATTGAACGAGAGAATTAATTAGTTTCTTATTCAGACAATCTCTGATTTTTGATGATTTTTTCCGGGAAAAGCTCCGACACAACTGAACTGATAAACCTATACGGTCTATACCTCATCTGTGATCTGACCATAAAATGATTACCTAGTAAGTTTTTATTTCCTATAATATTGTGGATGTATAGAGCTCCGTAGTCTAGTGGGTAGACCGTTTGACTCGAGAGAGTGCAGGTTCGAATCCCAGGTTGTGGCGTGTACCAATGAGATTTTTTCAGATCTCAAGTACATTATACGGACGTTCTAACGGTGAAGGAAAACATCGTGAGGAAACCCGCACATGGTTGGCCCCAGACGTATTGACCAGTCATTCCTCTGGACTAGGCTGACTATGTTGTGAGAATGCCGTATGTGCTTGGGCAACCATACGACATTTAAAAACCGACTGTCCCAGCCACTACAGTATTTCAATAGTGGTTACTTCGCTCGGAGTTACTTTACTGTATAAATCATCCATTAACGGATGAAAAGGCCTAAGTTTTTGGACGTATATTATAAATTTACTCGTCCATGCAAAAGCTGTGGGAGACAGCTAGTAGCTGTAAGTAATTTTATTTCATATTTTTCACTCTGATACAATCTTTGCCGTACAGGGAGCGGCGCTCGCGGCGATCTGTTAGTATCGGCCATATCGGCCGTATCGGCCATGTTGAATTATATTCGCGTTAATAGAATCCCGGGAGCTATGTGCCGACTAGCGATGTCTATGAGTATAAACTATAAAGTATGAAACTGTTTATAAAATTAGATGAATGTATGCTTCACTTTTAATTTGTTTTATAGTGCTATGTAAACAGTATGAAACTTGTAAGTAACTCAGACCAAATAAAAATAAAAAGAGTTAAGAATTATAATAATTACCAATAGCTGCTGTATAATGCTGTAGTATTACAATATTAGTACCTACACTGTGCTTTTTAGGATAAAAAGCCTTTGTTCAAATAAATCCAGATTCCAGAGATTAAACTACTACCATAGAAAATTTAATCAAAATCCGTTCAGTAGTTTTTTAGTGAAAGAGTAACAAACATCCATTCATTCTTCCATCCTCACAAATTTTCACATTTATAAATTACTAGCTGTTGCCCGCGACTTCGTCCGCCGCAACTGTTGGCGCAATAATGCATTAATTTTAACCAAATTTGATTACCTTAAATAAGGTTATAGCGAGTCAATCTTAAAAGATAGATATATCGGCCATTTTTTTAGATAATTTAAAGAGGAATAGTTCTTTCATACATATTTTTGGGTAACTTGAATCGTTTACGCAGCGCACGCAACGAAAGCTCTCAAATATGAATAATTTTCCCCGTTTTTGTAACATTTTTCACTGACGCTTCGCTCCTATTGGTCGCAGCGTGACGTTATATAGCCTAAAACCTTCCTCGATAAATGGACAATCCAACACAAAAAGAATTTTTTAATTCGAACCAGTAGTTCCTGAGATTAGCACGTTCAAACAAACTCTTCAGCTTTATAATATTAGTAATAATAGAAGTAGGCTTACTGCATTATTATTACCTATCCTCTAATCCTCTAATCCTCATCGAAAATTGCCAAAGACCACCAAAAAAATTAACATTTTCACCGTAGGTTCAGTTCTACACCTGCATTGTATTGCACAATGCAATATTGTAGACTCATGCAGCAATTAATAGCGGTGTCAATATAAAACGCCTGTCATAGACCTTCTCGATAGTTCGATAACGATCGATATGGCGCCGAAAGCGTTACGAACTGTCACCGAAGTAAACGAGCGCATGCGCAGTAAAACAAAGCACATAAATTACGACGTACGTGTCACTCACTTTGGCGGAAGCCAGGTAGACTACGGAGTACAGGTAGTAAAGATCTGGATTAGATAACTAGTTGAGACGTTAAGTTTTATGAGTTACTAACGAACGGACCTAATTTATTGGCTTGTTTATCTTATTTCGCCAAAATACAAAAGATCTATCGCTTGCATCTGCAGCAAAGGAACATTAAAATTCTGACTCAGATTAATTTCGGTGAGTCTGTCTGTCGTCAGTTTAAGCTGATTACAAGAAATCGTTTATTTTGCGATACACACAAAAGACGCGTCGCAAGTCGCAACCTGGGCCTCTAGTCAAGAAGGATTTGATAATTTCGACGGCGAAGTTCGAAAACAAAAATATATGGGATTTGAAATAAGTCATCGTTAAGTGAGATGTCGCTTGCGATGCCTTATGTAAAATCCCATACATTTTATTTTCGAACTTCGCCGTCGAAATAATGAATGCATCTTGACTAGAGGCTCTGCCCTCGTAAGTCTCGTAACTAGTAATATTATACAATTTGTAGCGGGTAGCTAGTACCGTCCAATCGGCATGGCGCTGCCGATACGCCCATATTACTATACGGTCAGTTAGAACTTACCGTACAGTAAGGGCGTGGATCAGCATGACAGTTATACATTTGTGGTGTATATGACCGAACTGCAGATTAGCGTCATTACGATTGGACGATAGTACAGTGTATGTCTACTGTGACGTCACACTTTCATACAAAAGTAGATGACTGTGACACAGTCACTTGCTCCAGCTACTTGCTACAGAGCTATCTGGTTCCTAACTATCTATTTAGGCTAGGCTTATTTCTAAAAGAATTATTAAAGATACTGCGTCAATAATAATAAGAATAGATACTTTTAAAAACAAACATTTATCTGGTTATTTAGGTACATTTTAATGATGCATTGTATCTTGTACATTTGTATGCGTATCTGTGTTCACGTCTGTAGGTACATTTGCATTTCTCGGTTTACGAGACAAAGTCTGAGAGATACCTAATTCCTCATTGAGCAGACTCATGTTGCACGCCGCGCCGGCACAATACACGGTGCCGCTGGTCATAGACAACAGCTTAAGCTCCCAGGTTTAAGTTGCACACGCGTATCATCTTCAATGTTTAACACTTTCACGCAATAACTACTGAACCGATTTTGACGAAATTTTGGTAGTAGGTAATGTTCGTAGTTTAGACTCTGGATTAACACAAAGACTACTTTTTAGCGTATCAAAATGTACGATTCCCGCAAAATTTCTTTTTGAGAGTACGAAGTCGCGAGCAACATCTAGTTCAAAATACTTACGTAGCTTCTTTCTTAGCTTAGGAGACCATAGAACATAATAAAATAACAGATTGAGCACAATCTGTTAATCAACAGAAGAATAATGCATCGATTTGATGCTTCAAATCGATGCATTATTCTTCTGTTGATTTAAACAAAATACTTATTACGTTACAAATTTCAAACAGAATGAAGAGCCTACCTACTACTCGGAATAATCTACCTACTACAGACTCGTTACACGGATGCTACTCTATGGCTGTTCCTATACCTATTAAATCGCTCTTTCCTCGTGAGTTTGGGATTACCTCACCCTTCAGATATAGTATTTTAAGATAAAGAATACCTAATGAAACATGCGCAATGTATTATTGTAAAAACACTTGTGTAATAGGGATTGAATATTAGACTTTCAGGCAGGAGCAATGTGTTTTAGGAAAAGCACTAGCGTTAGCGTATGCGGAGGCCGGGATTGAATATATATTAGACTAGCTTTTGCCCGCGGCTCCGCCCGCGTAAATATATTATTCCGCGGGAACACTACGTTTTCGGGGTAAAAAAAATCCTATGTCCTTTCCCGGGACCCAAAGTATGTCTATACCAAATTTCATAAAAATCGGTTCAGCGGTTAAAGCGTGAAGAGGTAACAGACAGACAGACACACTTTCGCATTTATAATATTGGTATAGGTATTGTAAAAACTTTTGCGGTTCGCTGCAGAGTAGGCATCTACAGACACACGAATTTGGTACGGAGCGTACAGCGGACCATATCCGCAGACCGAATCCGGTGTCGCTACACACGCACGGATTTGGTACGATGCAGTAGACCGAAAAGCTCGACACTCGTGTGTTCGATTTTCAGTTCTATTGCAATAGCACAGAGTTCTATTTACAGTGCTGTTTTTCGACGACGCGATGATTACCGAAATTCATTGATAACAGGCAGTGATATCAACTCTCAAAAATATTTCTCCCCAAACTTTACCCCTGATAATTATACCATTGACAGGTCTAAGAGATAATAAGCTAGAAAGAAAGGTTATGTATTTAACATAAAGACTTACGCGTGAATAACATAAAACTAACTTGTCTTAATCTGATTTCACTCCCAATATTATATTTTCATATCCCTGACTCACACACTGAATTACACACATTTAAATAATTTTTATTATTACATACAAATTGATTCATAAGGAGTAAACTCTAAACATCCTGGCCTCTAGTAAACCCCCGTAGATATTTTCCCTAATTTTGGGTGGTAAATCCCTAAGTTGGCAACACTGACACCGTTGTACGGCCTAACCGCCGGACTGCTCTACACACGCACGGATTTGGTACGGAGCGGACCAAATCCGATGCGGATAGCTGCGAACTCTTCGCCTTCTTCTTATGTTCGCCCGACTGCCCTACACACGCTCGGATTTGGTACGGAGCGTACCAGATCCGCTGTACGCTCCGTACTAAATTCGTGTGTGGTTGTCTGTAGACACCATTATTCGTAATAATATACCTACCAAGCTTCAAGTTCAACCTAATATACAATTACTTAGTAAGTACCTATAATATGGTAGGATACTCAAAGATATAACATTTAAAGTTTATTTCACTAAAATTAAAGAAGACGAATGTTATAAAAGTTGAAAAAAAAAATCACAGAATAGAATAGTATTTGAAATTATAAAACAGTTATTCTTCTATTCTGCTCAGTCAATATCAATACGGTAAAAAGACTGTGGCTGTGTTCCGCCGATAATAGAGCTTGTTAGCGCTTGCTAGCGCTAAAAAAAATAGATTATCCGCCAGGGCACATATTTTGCTAACTTCAATAATGCTAACATAATCCGCCATTTTGCTTATTTTATACCAGCGGTTGCCATTTTGCCTACGTTTTATTTTCCGCGGAACACAGCCTATGTATGCGGTTTAATTTTGAATTTCGAACGCAAATATTTCAAGAGCCTGAACGAAATAATATCAAGGTACATTTTTACCGGTTAAAAAAATAGTAGGTAACTTATTAAAGACCACCAAATAAGTTGACCTCTCGCTCAAAGCAAATTCTTAGTTTAAGTAGATCTTGTTCTATTGGTTTTTTCCTTCGCTATTTATTATTTGTGTTGAGTAGGATAAAAAAATAGATTTATTTTTATAATTTTAATTTAATAGTTTTATTTCAAGAGAAAACATGCGAACAATGATGATTTATTTCGGTTTGTGAAGCAAGTTCAAAAATACAGTTTTTTCATGATCCCATGGGAACCATTTTGGTTTCCAAGAAAAAAAAAATACTGTTAGTTATTTCATGTTCCAATCTACCTTTGTGCCAAGTTTTATTTAAATACGTCGAGTAGATTGCCTGAAATAACGTCAAACAGGTAGGTACAGTTTTTTGAAGATCCCATGGGAACCCTTTAATTTTGCGGGATAAAGAGTATCCTATTTTACCCTTCAGGTCCTAAGCTACCTACCTGCCAAATTTCATTTTATTCCATCCAGTGGTTTCGGCGTGATGTGATAACAAACACACAGACAGACAGACAGACAGACAGACAGACAGACAGACAGACAGACATTTTTTTCAAAAACGTTATTTTTAGGTTCTGTGGCCTTTATAGACCCCCCATTTTGATTTTCACTTAGATAACTTTAATGTACAGACATGACCCCTCTACAGATTTATTATATGTATAGACTTTCAGGCATGTGTAATGTGTTATGGGGAAAAGCACTTGCGATTACGCAGGCAGGGGTTGAATATTAGACATACAGGCAGGCGCTATGTGTTATGGAAAAAAGCACTTGCGTATGTGCAACCAAGGATTGAATACAACGCTTACAGACAAGCTTTTGAGACACGTGAGACAAGCGCATGTTACTCGTGTATGTATCACAGGCTTCTTTGTATCATATGCTGTGTTGGCAAACAATAGAGCAATAACGAGAGACGAGCCGAACGCAATAGTACCTATCGGAGACATCCATCAGAAAACCACAGACTTACTACAGATAGTAAAATTGACTGTTAACTCAGTAAAAAGTTAAACCCAGCTCATATAGGTACACTATTAGCTATTGCCGGATCGCGGATCTCCTTTAAAAACTTTTAATTTTGCGAAAATCTTCCTTGGTTGCCTTCGCCGTACCTATGAGTTATTTTATAGCGCCCTAATGTGTACGCATAACGCAGCTGTACACAGGAGCATTCTCTCTTCCTTTACTCTCGAAATCTAGTGGGACGGATAACCGAGACTGGCGAGAGATCAGGCGTAAGACCGACTTTTTATGTAAATCCATCCGACGCGTGGATCATCTTTCTTATTAGACATTTAGGTGATCAGCCTGCATTGTCCTAACCAAACTTGGAAACAACATTTATTGTTGTTTCAACGCGGGAATCGAACCCACGCTCTAAACCCCAGTGGTTTAGAGCGTGGGTTCGATTCCCGCGTTGGCTGTTAAATTTTTGTTTATGTATGTTAATTTGTTTAAATTGTTAATTTAGTAGTTAGGTAGATATGGGCAACTCAAACTCAATCTCAATTTTTTTATTTCCATGTAAGTTATAACACTTATAGAATTGTCCTACATGATGCCTCCACCGGTTCGGGAACTAGCCCGGCGAGAAAAACCGGCGTAAGAAACTTTTATTAATAATGCAATTTACGTAAGACGTAATAAGAGAATGACTACTCGCTAAGTTAATACATAGTAGCTGGGTATTTACTGAAGTTACCACAGATCTAGCAAGGTTCGCGCTCTGCGCTTACTCTATATTTATGGAAGTTACCAAGTTGAAACGTAATGACGGTAGAAACATAAAAATTCTTTCACGAACAACTGCAGTTTAGATCTAAAGGGCATCGGAATCAAATGATAAGAACTTAACTAGGTAATTATTTAAGCTATACCTACATAGCCTTCTATATTCTTAAAACAATACCTACAACCGCCATACTACAAAATATTTACATCGAAAAAACTTGTGTTTTTCCGCATATTATTACAATCAAAATATTCCATTGATATAAAAACCTAGATACTGAATGAGTCACAAATTGTCATGCAACCTGTCTCCCAGTATCCATCATCTATCTCAATGCCATCACGATGGTATCAACCACGTGCGCCGTAGACGTGATATGCCGTCCCCACGTAATTAGACTCGTTCTCATGGTAGCTCTCAATTGGATACGAGAAAGTGGAGAACCTTATGTACAGTCGCTGAAACATTTTGAACCTTACTTCTTGGTAATAAGGTTAAAAAGTGACATTTGGTATGGTAGTAGTTTCGACTCTGGATTAACATAAAGCCTACTTTTTATTGCGGCAATCGCGGTTCCCGCGGGATTTCTTTTTGCGCATACTAAGTAGCGGGCAACATCTAGTTTAAAATACTTAGGTAGCTCCCAATTTCTTAGCTTATGCGATGACCTGATGACCACAATAAAATACAATATTGTGCTCTAAATCGATGCATTATTCTCTTTTTTTGATTAAAACGGAATACTTCCTAAATCCTAATAGGTAATACAAATTTTAAATAGGGACCATCCATTAATCACGTGATGTTTTTAACAACTTTTTAGACCCCTCCCCTCCCCCTGGTGATACGTGGTGATGTTTTATACTACCCCCCCTCCCCCAACTAAGATCACGTGTATTTTTTTTACATAGTAAGCAGGTCATGTTTGAAGAAAAACTTTAACTTAAAAACAATTTAATCGAATAATTTATGCAATTAAAAACTATACGAGTCATTTGTCTTGTAAGTATTCAAACAACACTACAAATCTACAACCAATAATAATTTCGGTATGCATAGACTAGATTCGAAAATTAATACACGTGATGTGTCCTTATACCCCCTCCCCGCCTTGGTGATACTTGGTGATTTTTTTTCGGACCCCCCCTCCCCCTTTAGGCATCACGTGATTAATGGACGACCCCATAGAATGTAGAGAACCTACCTACTATTCTTTTTTTTTTTTTTTATGAAATAAGGGGGCAAACGAGCAAACGGGTCACCTGATGGAAAGCAACTTCCGTCGCCCATGGACACTCGCAGCATCAGAAGAGCTGCAAGTGCGTTGCCGGCCTTTTAAGGGAATAGGGTAATAGGGGAGGGTAGGGAAGGGAATAGGGTAGGGGATTGGGCCTCCGGTAAACTCACTCACTCGGCGAAACACAGCGCAAACGCTGTTTCACGCCGGTTTTCTGTGAGCCCGTGGTATTTCTCCGGTCGAGCCGGCCCATTCGTGCCGAAGCATGGCTCTACCACGTAAAAATTCGGTATACTCTACCTACTAATCGGAATACTCTCCCTACTAAACACGGATGCTACTCTACCGCTGTTGCTCCTCGTCCTCATGGTAAAGTACTCTCAATTGGATACGAGAACGTGAAGAACCTTATGTACAGTCGCCGACACATCCGGTGTACCACTTTTGAACCTTATTCCAAGAAATAAGGTCGAAAAGTGCTGCACTGGTAAAAGTGGTACTGTACTTCGTGTGCAAGGTAGAGCCAGAATAAATTTAGAATAATGAATTACAGTTTTGTGGAATTTTAGAGTTCCGTGCCCAAAGGGTAAAACGGTTCCCTATTACTAAGACTCCGCTGTCCGTCCGTCTGTTTGTAAACCGTGATAGTCAGACAGTTGAAATTTTCAGAAAGTTTAAAAAGTATAAAACAACCTGCAGCTAAAGTTACGACACAATATAATTATATTGTTATCGTATTTTGAGATGATCTCATTTACTTGATCTTCTAGTTATATACTAAAATCATTAAATAGGAATGGCTGTGTTCCGCGGAAAAAGCGCTTATTAGCGCTTGCTAGCGCTAAAAAAATAGATTATCGGCCAGGACACGTTTGCTAACTTTAATAATGCTAATAATCCGCCATTTTGCTTACGTTTTTTAGCTAGCGCTATTTTCCGCGGAACACAGCCAATGTCTCTGTAGAATATGGAAATCATCTCTAGATTTTGACACTGGCATTAACAATGGCGCCCGTCACACGTACAGTGCGCACGCCATTCCAACCCGTGCTCCGAACCGGACGTTTAATTGCGCGGGGCCGACAGTCCGATCTGTCATATCTATGACAGTGCATTTTCCACAGAACCGCGCGCCATGACATATTTTGACATACTAGCCCCCTACACACGTACAGTTCTGACAGGGCCGTGCCACCCATGTGTGCGATGTGTGCGGCGCACACAGGCGCCAAGACGATGAGGGCGCCGCGGGCCGCCACCGAAAAGTTAAAACATGAAGATTCGTAAAAATAAGAGGCGCTTCATGAGTTTTGCACACAGGCGCTACCGGGAGTCGGCGCGGTACTGAGTTCTGACCGCGCATCGGAGTGCTTTCCTAGCTGCGGCGTGATATATACATATATCACGCCGCAGCTAGGAAAGCACTCCGATGTGCTGTTTTTTTTTTTTTTTTTGTTTTCAATTCGTCCACGGTATTGACTGCCTGCGTCTTAGGGGCATATTACACTATCATTTATCTTGGATCATAGATCTATGAGTCAATGTTATTGGATAATGTATATATGATTCATTTTCTCCTTGATCATAGATTTTTGACATTTGCTGAGAGATTGGATCCAATACGGTCATAGAAACAGGTGTTGCCAGTTATTTTATATAAAAAAAGTTTTTAACTTCTTGTTCGTTAATATGTTTCAAATAATGTAATGTAGTTCTTTTTCTAATTATATACTTACTTGCTTAATCTTTCTGAAATAACAAAAAACAAGCCATTCTAAAAATGACGATGTCCTTTGGCAAATCGAATTCTCTGAGATCTGGTAACCCTGACATCAATACCTGTTATCAATCTGTCGAGTTCTCTATAAATTGATACCGTTTCGTTTTTTTCTTGTATTCCTTTTTTTCTTTTTCTTTTTTAATAGTAAAATAACAGACACTGCCGAAGCAATAGTAGCGCACACCACCGACGCGTTCTCCATTGTAACCACATGTTATGACGTAAAATAGGATCAAAGAACTTTGATAGTGTAATACACAGATATGACTTAATTAGTCAATTAAATTGGATCAAATATAATATGATCATTTAAATGATCAGAGATATTTGATAATGTAATATCCCACTTACATAATATGTCATAATACTTCATACCGCGCGGTAAAAACGAAGGAAAATGCGTTGTCGTCTACATATCACATTGGACTGTTCCACGCATTTACACGTTCGTTGGAACCACGTTTGTTATTTCCCATGGTCCAAACTGCACGTGTGCAGGACACTATTATGTAAGACGCCGGCAGTACAACACGTTACACAATTCCATGCGCAGTCCAAACCGCACAGATCCCTTCGAGATATGGAACGCAATCGCGATCCGCGGTCCGAACTTTAAAGGTACGATTATGCCGAGCCGCAGCGTGCCGGGGCGGAGCGCAAAAATCCCCTCAAATCGCTTTCATACAATTTGTATGAAGTATCGCACACTGTGTCGGGCCGCTGCGGCTCGCATTATTGCGAGGCGGATTTGTGTCCATGCAATGCGGCCCGCCCCGCTGCGCCCCGTCAACAGTGTGCTATAGCAAGCGGATTTGTTTTATGCAGATCCTTCTTTATTATTTCAAGTAATTGAAAATATCGATCAGGAGTCATCTGAAAATATCCCCAAAACAAAAAGGTATTCGCCGAATACTTTTCTCTTGGAACAAATTGGATGTATCCATATTTTACGTTTTCTTTTTTTTGACGAACTTCTTGTCTATGCTGTTCATTATCTTCTTCGTCTAACAGCAGTAAAAAAAGAAAGTTTCCTCGTCAGAGCTATCGATAACGTTAGTTGCACACAAATTCTGGCACTACACACTGTACTCAAAATCTATCAATGCGCTGCGGCCCGTCCCAGTGTGCTAGGTTAGCATTTTGCGCTGCGGCCCGGCATAATGTGCGCGTACCTTAAGTGTGCGCTATTGTCAAAGTTTTTATCTAACGCAGATCACCTGTTTTACTACAGCAAGATTATCAAAAGTCAAAGATCACTAGCTTCTTACAACATCTGTAATGTCTCACTGGGTGACTTAACAGGAAATGCATTCCAAGATGTTCCGTTTTGTGACCAGTCATCATCACCAACTTCTCATCTGGTTGTTATCCACTGCTGGAGGAGGCCACTTTCCTTTTTGTCCGATCACAGAATAAGAAATAGGTCAAACAAAAGCATTAAAAATAAATTTTCTATATTTAAACCTTAAAACCAGATTTTTACAGATTTTTACAGATTTTTCACTAGAGTAAAAAAGTCATGCGTAAAAACTAAAAATTTTCGGTAACAATGTAAAAAAAATTAGGAAACCGAATAAATTCATAAAAGAAAAAAATGGTTTAAAACATAAGTTAAATATTATTGCAAAAATAATTGCAAAATTGTTCTGTTAAAGTACTAATATACGTTATGCATAAAATAAAGTATCCCGTTACAATTTACATATACCTAGCTGATGCCCGCAACTTCGTTTGCATAGAAGTAACGGAAGCGGAACCATATTTTTTTAAACGGAACCCTAAAATAAAAGTAAGTTACACCTTATAACATCAGCTATCTGGCAGTGTAGGTCCCGTGAAAATCGGTCCAGCCGTTTCAGAGATTAGCCGGAACAAACAGACAAACAGACAGACGGACAGACAATAATTTTCAAATTTGATATTTAATTGTAAGTACCATGCATTAAGTAAAAAGCTGTTAATTCGAAAATACAAACAGACAATTCAATTTTATTTATCTGTATGGATATAGATTTATACTTATTTAAAATCATACCTAGACATAACTTAAAGATTTAAAAAAATATATCTTAAAATATTATGCTTTTAATTTTATAATATGGTGTACCCGTCTTTTTGATATAATACATCTATGGGTGTACCTATAATATAAAAATTGTTCTAAAAAACCATTTCATTATGACTTTAGTGCTCAAAAGTCAATAATCAAAGCTATAATCTATTTCATAGCACGACGGTCTTCTACTATTTTTATGTTCTTCTGTTGCATTATCTCTTCTCTGTTTTTGCAGATCGTACGGCGACCGGTTGTCTCTCTCTGCCGTGCTATCTCTTCTCTGTTTTTGCAGATCGTACGGCGACCGGTTGTCTCTCTCTGCCGTGCTATCTCTTCTACGTTCTTGAAGATCGTACGGCGACCGATTGTCTCTCTCTGCCGTACTATCTCTTCTTTGTTTTTGCAGATCGTACGGCGACCGTTTGTCTCCCTCTGCCGTACTATCTCTTCTCCGTTTTTGCCGATCGTATGGCGTCCGTTTGTCTCCCTCTGCCGTGCTATCTCTTCTCCGTTTTTGCCGATCGTATGGCGTCCGTCTGTCTCTCTCTGCCGTACTATCTCTTCTCTGTTTTTTATGATCGTACGGTGACCGATTGTCTCTCTCTGCTGTGCTATCTCTTCTCCAATTTTGCAGATCGTTCGGCGTCCGTTTGTCTCTCTCCGTCGTGCTATCTCTTATCTCTGTTCTCCAATTCTCCGGGCTGGACTTAGTTTGTAGGATGTCATCGATGTAAACTTTTCTCTCCATTTCGTACCCCCGCGCTAGCTCGAACCCTGTAAATATTTCAGGAATTTAATAAAGCTAAAAAAATATTTCTCTGGCACAAATATTAAAAGTTGATCAGAGAATCTTTTAAGGGTTTCGTAATACTCAAGAAACTCTTATAGTTTCACTCTATCCCTCCGTCTGTCTGTCTGTCTGCCTGTCTGTCTGTCCTGCTTTTGTTATAATAATTGAATATAAGTGGATGAAAATTGATATAGTTATAGACTATATTTTATAGATCTCGGTTTCAGCGTCATAAAATAATAATCATTTTATATTTTAGGAGTGACTCTCCATACATGTGAAGTGGGGATGAAAAATATATTTACGAATGATTTATTTGCATACATACATAATTTTTAATCTATATTATATATAAATAACCTATCCAAGAGTATGTCCGGAACCTGTCTGAAGAGTTCCGTAACTATCGACGCGCAAAAGGTTTTCTTTGAGCTACTTACTTCAAAAGTTATTGTCTGATTTTGATCAAAATATTATAATTTTCCTAAAGAGTTTTTCGCATGATCTATTCAGCGCGCGCGGGACGCGTTAATTACCCGCTTTTAGCGTTATTTTCACCTCTAAATTAAAATTATAAATATTTGTCATAGAGTTCCGGGAGTTGGAACTATTTTTAGGAAATTTCCTCCTCTTTAAGGGTTTTTTTAAATTCAGTTATCTTTAATAGTTTCCGAGATTTTATTAAAAAACTATACCACCTTTTTTAATTAAATTGTTTATAACTTTTGCAATTTTTTCAAATTTGATCATAATATGCCCTGAATCATAATTTTCAGTGCCCTTGGACAGAAATTCACTGAAATGGATCTTGTGAAATATCAGACTAATAATAGTAGGATTGTTTGCATTTCGTGACTAAAATTTCCGAACTTTTTTGACCTGTCACGCTTTATGTCCGGACTTTTTATATTTCTCAATGGTAGCCCCACTTGGTGTACCCAAGGTGGTTGGGACACGGGACATGGGATCACTCACGAGCAGAGTCTCTAGTCAAGATGCATTCGATAATTTCGACGGTGAAGTTCGGCGACGGCATCCCAAGCGTCATGCCACATAACGATGACTTATATGTATATCAAATCCCATGCATTTTTGTTATTTATTTTTATTTAACAATTTATTGTACACATAGAAAATTATGACAATACAATTAACAAAGAAAGATGACACAAAGGACTGCTTCTTTCTAAATAGAAATTTCTTCCAGCAGCCCTACGGAGAGAAATGGGATGAAATATAGCAGTTATGACGTGCACAATTGTAGAAATAATAATTCAAATATTTATATCTATAATAAAATAAAATATAGTAAGTAGTATTTGTTTTCGAACTTCGCAGTCGAAATTATCGAATGCATCTTGACTAGAGATCCTGATCCTGCTCGTGGCGATCGCCTGATGGAGGCGATCCTGGTCGTTTGCTCTATCACCATACATACGTTTAATCGCCTCTGAAGCCGGTATGCTCATACGGTCCCGCATGTACCGACACACCATGTAGCCAGTTCTGTTCAGGCCGTGGGTGCAGTGCACGCCGACCAAACGATCTGTAACAAAATCTATAGAAATAGAAAACTTCCAAACGACTGCACCGAATGTGTTTTATTGTCAGGAGCCGTCTCCTGACAATAAAAACACATTTGTGTGTAAAAATAAATATTTTAAAAAAAATATTTCGGAGCAAAAAAAATATCGCGGTACGAAGCTGCTAGTTGACGACAAATAACCTGCAGTGGGCAAGAGAGGTGGCAATAAACGAACTATAGGAATCATTACATCATTACATAGTATAAAACAAAGTCGGTTTTCTGTCCCTATGTATTGCTTAGATCTTTAAAACTACGCAACGGATTTTGATGCGGTATTTTTTTTAATAGATAGAGTAATTCAATAGGAAGGTTTTTATGTATAAAACATGCATAATATAGTAGAGAAACACTGATAAGTTTCAGAAGTTTCTAATGTCCCAAATAAACACATTTTTTGCGCTTTCATTGCAAACGCTGGTTGAACCCTACGACTTAGATCAAAATAATGTACTACAGTATTGTACACCTTTAAAATTTCTACAAAAAAGTGCCTGATGGCACATGATGATTGATCATCGATATCATCGATGATTTAGACGACGAAGTTCGGGAACAAAAATGTATGGGATTTAAAACATCGCTGTCACTTGGCGATCTGTTTATATAGAGAGGAAAATTAATTTCTTTTAAACCCTATTGAAAGTAAATCTGCTCCTAGGTAATGTGAACTAGCCTCAATAACAGTGGCGAAGGCAGGTTCTCCGTCATAGGGAAGCCCTAGGCTGTTAATAAGTAGGGATCAAATCCCTCATCTTTGGATGGGATCAAATCCTATCCAAAGATAGGGATCGTCAAAAGGTAAGTGAAGCCGATAGGAATAGGAACTCCACATCACTGCTCAATAATACACGCTAGAAATATTCTAACTAGTAAGTAGTAACTCAACCATTAAACGCGATAAGACCAAACTCTGAGCAGTAAATTCAAAAATTCGGAACAACATGTTTTCGTCGCAAGCATCCGAGTTCGCCGACCCCAGCCCCACGCGGGGTTGGAGGGGGGGATGGGGGAGGACAGGACGTCGCGGCCGTGGTTTGACACTTCCTCAGGAAGACCTTTGAAGTACGAAAGACGAGCCCCCAAGAAACACGATAAATGTACGAAATAAAATCAGGTAAAGGAAAAAAATACACGAGGCTATAAATTTTGTTGTTTGTTTACAGATACAAATAATTTCGTGCAATTTTTTGTACACTATCAGCGAATCTAATTCATAAGCAGGTAAGTACAGTGTTCTCATGATTTAATCTAATACATAAAATTCTCGTGTCATAGTGTTTGGGCCTCGGGGACACACTCCTCCTCCTCGGCTTGACCGATTTTTATGCTTTTTTTCGCAATTCAGTAGGTCTGAGAATCAGTCGTAATCTATTTTTTTATATATGTCCAAACAACGTTTGTCGAGTCAGCTAGTTGTATTATAATGATGACATGCAGACACAAACTCACAATACAATTGTCAATGACATATTATTGTGAGATTATATTCCCTGATAGTACTTTTTTGTCAAGTCTGACGCCCGTCCCGTAGGTCGTACTTAGGCTATTTTTAAAAACCTAAGTAATATGAAGTAGCATAACATATTTTCGCAGGCAGCTACATTTACAACCAAATGCGTTATTAAAGAACAAACTGTTATTAATTTGTTTGAATGAACACATAATATTTAACTGACGCTTTTTACTATTTAATATCGTTTTATTCGTTTACATTTTATAGCAAATGTGTGTGTGTTTGATTATATTAATATTTTAATTTACGTTGTGTTAACATATTAATAGAGTCCGACCGAAACTGGTTTTCCGGCCGAAACCGAAACTGAAACCGAATATTCGGCCGTGGCTTCAGTTTCGGCCGAAACCGAAACCAAAACCGAAACTCACGTGGTCAAGTAGAAAATTCCTTAAAATACTGAAATTTGGTGCATTTTATCCATTATTCTGCATTAATTAGGACATGAAATGGAAACACGGTATATTAATTTTGTTGTAATCATTCATTTAATGTAATATTACAAAATATTAATTATATTTTAATTATGTTTTCAAATTCAGTTGCGTTGTCAAAGCGTTGCTGCAAGAAACGAAGTTAGGCGAGCGTGCACGAAAACTTCCGAAATCAGTTTCGGTTTCGGCAAAAGTTTCGGCCACTTTTGGCCGAAACCGAAACTGCCGCCGAAACTTGATTTTTGGCCGAAACTCGGCCGGAACCGAAACCGTAACCGAACTTTCGGTCGGACACTACATATTAATTTTTAGTAGGCATAAAATCTATTGTTATTTTAGCTGTTAGCGAAAACTATACTACTCATATATCCCTCAGATTCGTAGGGTTTCTACGTTTCTTCTATATTTTGTATCATTTGCGTAGCGAGTAACGTAGCAAGTAATATTTGTGTAGAACAAATAAAACTTTTCATTTTCTTTACTAACAAACGAAGTTTAAGAAATAATTATGTACGTAATATAATGAGTATGATGAATCTTACGATCTTAAATATAATATTATAAATGTGAAAGTTTGTGAGGATGTATAGATGAATGGATGTATGGATGGATGTTTGTTCCTCTTTCACGCAAAAACTACCAAACGGATTTCGATGAAATTTGGTATGGTAGTAGTTTAGGCTCTGGATTAAAACATAGGCTTCTTTTTATCCCGGAAAAGTACAGTATTCCCGCGGGATACCCGATACAATATTTACGCGGGCGGAGCCGCGGGAAACAGCTAGTACGAAATAAAATTGATTTATTTTATTTATTTACAGCTAGCCGACTGTCATGTTGAATAGCGCCTTAATGTTCACATTTTACAAAACAATAAATATCTATTAGCGAAATAGGCTAAGCATTTATCAACATTATTGGCGAATAAACACTTGTATTTGTCAATATCAACATTGAGGTCGGAAGGAATTAATCACGAAACCCGAAAACCGTGAACTGACAAAGTAATATTAATAAACGGCACGCCACACATCGGTGTTAAATATATTCATCATCGGGTTCATTTGAATATTCACAGATCGCACGCACGAGAAAAAAAGAAAAATATCCTGCCCAAAACACGCGTGTGATTCTGTTCCATTCCTTGTTGTTTGTTATATTCCTTTACCTTCATTTTTATCGCAAAAGCTTCGATCTATCCAATATAATAAAGACTAAAAGTTTGTTTGTTTGCATTGAATAGGCTCCGAAACTACCGGACCGATCTTGATGAAATTTGGCACAGATGTAGAGTAGGCCACGGGGAAGGGCCATAGGCTACTTTTTATCGCGGATAAATGTACGGTTTCTGCGAAAATAACTTTTGCGCGCACGAAGTCGCGGGCAACATCTATATCATAATATAACCTTAAAAAAAACGCAGCCAGTTACGCAGGAGTAATTTTATAGTGCCCAAGAGTGTGGCACAGTACATAAGAGCACTCTCTCTTCCGTTACTCGGGTCGTTCTTCTTTTTAACCTACAAAAAGGTGGCTCCACCTGCACCGGTCAGTGAAATAAAAAAACAAGGAAATTACCATTATTTTTTCTTAATTGTATTTCAATGTACACTGTACTGTACACATAATGGCTGTGCATGATTAAATTACACATGTAAAAATAACTTCATTGTAAAAAGTACGTTACAGAGTTGTAAATTCGCGTGACAGAAGTGTATTTCATACTAAATCACAGTGTCTCCTACTACATCGGCTTGCGTGTAATTCATAATATTACGAAAAACTTATATGACGACACAAAACGTAAAAATATCTTGTAACTCCGGAATATATTACCTATAATGTGATAGCAAACTTTATTTTTTATCACTTTTAATAAAATATTAAAAAAAATTCAAACTCTTGTCTCCTACTATCTGATGTTTTATTGTGTAAATTCTGTCACGTGGGTTGTCTTTCGAAATATGCATTTGTGTCACTCGTCTTTGTGGCGTGTGATTGGAGGTTTAGACCCCCTTCTCCCCGTGGTAAGATTTCCCTTGTGAGGTCAAGAGAAAGCGCGTCAAGCGCCCGATAGCTGTGACAGGAGGTGTGTGGGTTTATTCGGCTACCGCATCGTCACGTAAGTAATCGATTAAAAATATAATTATGATTGGTCCTTTTCGTTGTCTACTCTTACGTTATAAGAAATATTTTATTGCCAACGTGTAAATTATATATTCTATGTTAACTATTAAATGTTATCGGCTTTGCAACGAATTTTTACCCCTTCGTCACACGACAACTCCGTAACATATTTTTGACAGAGGGTTACCTCTCTGTCAAAAATATAATAGACGATATTCATGTTATATTTATGATGAATCTGAGAAATACTGAAATAGATACACTGGTTAGTTTGGTAATTATTCCTACGGAAAGTGTTAAAAATGAATTTTGTATATTCTCGTATTACTATGTATTAGGTACTTATTACTCATATCGTATTTCTAGATACTATCATGGCGAAAAAGAAGACATTAACATCAGCAGAAAGACAGCGGCGTTGTCGGGAAAAACCCAAAAATGACGCTGAGAAGGTAGAACTTGAAGTAAAGCAAAATGATTTAGACAGGGTACCATGCTCGAGCATACGAGAAAAATAGTGAATATGCCAAGAAGGGAATAAAAAGGAAGGGAGAAGAATATGATGTGGAGGATGAAAATACATATTTGGAGGATTTCACTCTCGCTGATATTACGAATACAACTGAGATGCCAAACGAGATGAGAGTTGTGTATAGCCAAGATGAATCATCCGACGAAGATCGGCCTTTGGTCGCGCTTAAAACAAAAGATCCAAATGATCAAACTGCCGTCTGCGTACTTCTTACCGAACACTCCAGCCTGAAGATATTCATCCAATGAATGATGAAAAGATGGATATGTATTGGTTTAAGTACAAAGCGAAGGGAAAATCCAATATACTTATGCAGGAGTAGCAAAAAGTACCGTCAATGAAGAAGGCGATATCTTGGTAGTGTTCTTAAAAACAGTCAATGATAGTGGAAGACTGTTTAAGTTAGTGGAGAATGACTTACTGAATGTTCCTTTTGATGATTTGATTAGTTCCCAAATGTGATTTCATTCATTATTTAAGTTCGATCTCATGTTATTTTATACGACAATGTTAAAAACTGATAAAGATTAATATAACAAATAAATTATTCTATAAAAATAAACATGTTTTATTCCAAAACGCAGCCTGGTATCCTCTAGAATAACAACTCTGTCATTTTTTACTACTCTGTCACGATGTTGTCTCCTGGTAGGACAATTGTTTTGGTCGTTTATATATTTTGTTATAACTAGTGAAACATTGGAAAATTATAAATATAATAGTTTGATAATATTGACGTCTGTGATATTAGTATTTATTTTCAAATGATAGTAAAAATTAATTTATAGCAAAAACATAATTATGATTAGCAGAAAATGTGACAGAGTGGTATAAGATCATGAATTAAACATATTTTTTAATTTCAGATGTATTATTTTAAGATGTTTTCTGTAAGATTCTTTAATGAATTAAGATTTTAGAAAAGTACAAGTTATTTGACGAAGAGTATTAGATAGAATAAAATAAAAGATTTCGTGACGGAGATGTAATTTTTTTTGTCGATTTCATCTTTCAGGCCTTGAAAATCGTACATAAATCAGTAAACTTCTTGGCCAACAACTTTTTTCGATAGAATAGAACTTCTGCTCTAAGAATATGTATACTTATACTGACGACGAAGCTTTATATTTTTTTTCAAAATTGAGCTAACGTTCCATAAAATTGTAGGTTAAAAAGAAGAACGACCCACTCCCATAAATAACCCAGTGGGACGGATAACCGCCACGACTGACGAAAGATCAGGCGCAGGACCGACTTTTTACATGCCCATCCGACGCATGGATCATCTTTCTTGTCAGACAATCAAGTGATCAGCCTGCATTGTCCTAACCAAACTTGGAAAGAACATCTTTGTTGTTCCAACGCGGGAATCGAACCCACGACCTCCGAGTCGAGAGCAAAGCTCTAACCACTACACCACGGAGACTGTTATATAATCTTACTGGTGTATGGATTGTACGGTGAATGGTGATCATTCCACGTGGATAGATGGATTTATGTTTGTTACTCCTTCACGCACATCTGAATGGAGTTGAATGAAATGAAATCTGGTATATCTGTTACCTAATGTTCTTTAATGACAGATTGGTGAAATGTTAAATTTCCGCGAGATAGAATTTCCCGAGACAAAGTCGCGATCCAGATTGGCTAGCCGGCACACACACACAATAATATTGACACAATAAATTTGTCAATAGTAGTCATCACATACAATATGGCACGCACACAAGAAACATGATTGTCAATATGAGCATTATTGCCAATAATATGGTGTGTGTGCGGCTAGCCATTAGTATATAATATTATAAAGTACATTAAAAATCTGAGAATGCCACACATGCAGTAGGACACAGATAATAAGCTGTAACTGAGACAACTTACTCTGCGCCTACGCACGCACTAATGGCTTAATCGGCTTACTTAAATATATTCGATAATGGCTCCATTTCGTGTAAGTAAACTGTTTACCAATATTTACATTAAGCTTTGGTATTTGACCTTATCGAGAGTAATTTAAACTTACATACAATTTACATATTTAGTTACCTTATAATTATAACTATTCAAATGTCAACTTATTAGGTACTCGACGTTTCCCGCGACTTCGTACGCGAAAAAGAAAATCCCGCGGGAACTGAACATTTTCTGTATTTTTGTCAAATTTCATCAAATTCGGTCCAGTAGTTTCGGAGCTTGATCAATGCATGGACGCAAACAAACAAACAAATCTTTCCTCTTTATAATAGTAGTATAAACTGTAGACTGACGTAGGCAAGAAACTTTCCAAGTGCTTATTTATAATAATAATATTAGGTCATTATGTAATATGAAATTGGCGTTTTTAAAGTAGGAACATAAAGTAATTTTTTAAACAATATATTTATTATCAAAGTATATATAAGGTCAATTGGAATGTCTAAGACATCCACCATACTCCCCGAACCTTGCTCCGACAGATTACCATTAGATATTTTTTTCGAAATTTGAAACTTCTTGCAAGGGAAAAAATTGAACTCCGAATGTTTAAAAAAATCGACTTTATGTTCCTCCGTTACAAAACGCCAATTTTATATGTAATTTGCATTGAACGATTTTAATGGAATTTGCACAAAGAAGCAGACGGATTTTTATGAAATTTGGCACAGACTTTGAATTAAGAGAATGTGGTAGACCACGAGAAAGGACATAGGCTACTTTTCCCGCTAAAACTAAAATGGGTCCCGCGGAATTTCACATTGCGCGCACGAAGTGGCGATCAACATCTAGTTATTAATAAGATAATTACAAAAGTATTTAATAGATTAAGCGCTGACGACAGACGCCGCGCGTGGGATGGTGATTGTGACCGATAGACTGCCGCCTGCCCAACATAACTGTTGAGCTGCATGATTTATACTATACTATTACAGTAATACATTCACTATCGTATGAATGTATTAAACATAAACAGACTAAAAAAAATAACCCTTGAATTGCCGAGCAGTGACTAGTGAGCGAACTGATGATCATGAATTATAGCTAAGAACACTCTCGATCATTTCAGCTTTCAAACAAAAAAAAATAGATCCAAATCGGTTCTTCCGTTTGGAAGCCACGATGCAACGGACTGTCTGTCTGTCTGTGGCATCGTGGCACAGACAGATCATCAACTTAGGGGCCGTGCATTAATCACGTGATGTTTTTAACAACTTTTTAGACCCCTCCCCTCCCCCTGGTGATACGTGGTGAGGTTTTATACTCCCCCCCCCCCCCTCCCCCACCTAAAATCACGTGTATTTTTTTACATAGTAAACAGGTCATGTTCGAAGAAAAACTTTAACTTAAAAAACCGTTTAATCGAATAATTTAAGCAATTAAAAACTATACGAGTCATTTGTCTTGTAAGTATTTAAACAACACTACGAATCTACAGCCGATAATAATTTCGGTATGCATAGACTAGATTCGAAAATTAGTCCACGTGATGTCTCCTTATACCCCCTCCTCCCCTTGGTGATACTTGGTGATTTTTTTTTCGGACCCCCCCTCCCCCTTTAGGCATCACGTGATTAATGGACGATCCCTTATAACACACCTCTTTTTGCGTTGGGGTTAAAAACGCAAACGTCGTGTTTCACCGAGTGAGTGTATTGGACGCCCAAATGTTATTGTTGTTAAAAACGGGCCAAGTGCGAGGCGGACCCCCTTCGTGGTTCCGTACAAAACGGCAACAAATAGCGTTTGCTGCACGGGAGCCCCCTAAAATAATTATTTTATTCTGTTTTTAAATGTTTTGTTATGGCAACAGAAATACATCATTTGTAATCATTTCAACTGTCTACTAGCAATGACTGTTATTGAGGTACCAGCACTTGTAACTCCTCTGGTGTCGCGGGTATTTATGGGCTTATAGTTAAGCGCTTACTACCAGGCGATCTGTCCGTTTGCCGGTCTTATTTTACAGAAAATAAACAATTTAGAAACTAGAATTTACCCAAAAGTTCCAAGCTAAAAATAACATTACCAACATAAATCCCAATCAGTATTTTATAACACAATTCAAATAACTCACAGTCAGCACAAAACAACAATGTCTCGTATAATTTCAAAACCTAGATCGAAAAATACGTTTTATCTAGAAAGTTCGGAGTCCCGAAACTCATTTATAACAAGTCAGCAAAATAAGATGCGACTGCGTAGATAGCGGTGCAACTTTTCCCAAAAACAAACAGGGGAACAAGAATTTTTGACTTTAATAATCAAAAAGTTATATCTATAAATCAACTAGGTAAATAATACAGCCTATGTTATTAATATACTATTATTAAGAATCTATCGACACCTCATTCATTCAAACAAAATTTAACAAATTAAGTAACCCCCGAACACAGTATACAGAAATCATCCAGAAATAGTCAACGCGCTTGAAAGTGAAGCCGTCACGACTACTCCAAATTGGAGTGGCTATCCACACATAATATGTTGCCACAGAATAACGGAATATTTTACCCAACTTTTTTTTTTCAATTATTTTTTATTGAATACCTAATTGTCGTAACATAATAACGCGATTTGTTTTGTAAGTGTAAAGAGTAAAGTAAAGAGTGGGCGGGGTGGTGTTTCGCCATGGTTTTGGACACAGACAGTGCGCTGTGTACAAATGTGATCGAACACTCATTCTGGATGTTCTGTATTCTGTGCCCCCGAATTATCAAGCAGTAAACGAGCTGATGATGATGACGAATTATATGTGAGCACTCTCGATTTGACTCTGCTTTCAAACAAAAAAAAAACTAGATCAAAATTGTTCCATCCGTTTGAGCGCTACGAATTACGATACCACGCCCCACGAACAGACAAACACACAGACAGACGTCAAACTTATAACACCCTGTTGCATTATGAAATAGTAATAAAGAATACAAAACGTCAATGTATAATTGACAGACGTCAGCAAAACAACCTACTCAGTTAGTTTATTATAATAAATGTATGATTCCCTCCCTCCTACAATTCCTCGCCCTATCAATTTTAAATCCGTTCTATGTTTTGTAAATACCCCTTTTATTCAAACTTTATGTACATAATATATGCTAACTAACAAAATTAGACTATAAGGTGTGTGGTACTAATCCTATATGTTTGTGTTTGTTCTAGGTTCTAGTCTCTTCAATAGACTTTACTCAGTTCATTGTACCTTGTTTTTCCATAAAACCAACTCATAAAGCAGAGTCTTCACCTACACACTCTGACATTGGCGATTCACTAAGGATCCATTTTGAAAGAAGAAGAAGTATCATATTATGTACTAATAAAGAAGAATATCTCATTTGTTATATCTTTGATATCTCCACTCAACATGAGAAGGATCCACAATAATCAAGACCTTAATACACCCCTCCGTTTTTGTCCCGGGATAAAAATCGGATCAGTAGTTTAGGCGCTATGGTGGAACAAATATACATAGACTGTCAAAATTAGCATTCCTATTGGCTATTCCGTAGTCGGGTAAAAACATTGATTTATGTTGTAAACGGCCTGTAAGTAGCAAGTCATCTGTCCATAACGGATCTATGGATCATTAATCAACGCCGCAATGTTAAGTGTGACATATTATTATTGTCAAAATTAATTATAGTGAATAAGCATCGGATTTTTAGCAGATGGAACATTTTTCTTGGAATCTAAATTACGCTTTGTTGTGTTTCGAAAGTGTTGGAATTATTTAATATAAAAATTAAAATAAGGATGGTAACCCTAATAATGCTGACCAAATAATATACAAAATGAGACTAAAATATTTAGATATTTAAATATTTAAATGAGACTAAAATATTTAGTTTCATTAATATACTCAGAAATATTGAGGCATTACTACTTATTACTACTATTCATTTATATATATGCAATAAAAAATCTGTCATATCTAGCCTTTTGTAGATGAAATGATTTTAAAGAGCCAAGTGCCGACCTTTTGCAGTATTAGGTAAAAATCAAAAATATTATTAATTATTTGTTGTAATTTAAAGAAGAAGAAGAATTAATGGTTGTAAGTTAAGAGCATTGATCGGCGCGCGACTCAGATTTCACAAAAAACGCTACTTTTCAAATGCGTCTATATCTAACAAAAACTGGTTATTCTGATTTTTACATGTAGAAAAACACTAGAAAATATTGTATTCTAATTTTTCACTTATCATTTATTTTAAAATAATTTCAAACTTTTGAATAAAACTGACAAAACTAACCAGAAGTTTTTACAACTTTAGGTTCAGGGGCAATTTCAAAACATATAATAGCTAAAACCGCTTATATTTTTTAAAAACAAAAAATTTTTACAAACTTGTTGGATCCTCTTCTAGATTATCTATTTGTCAGATTATTTTTATATACGTTTCTATCTCATAAAAATAAAATTTAAAGAATGCTAAATTATCAGGAATTATAGTTATTTAAAATGATGATATTTATGTATTTTACTTGCTCCTTTTGTTTCTTACTTACATAATCTATGAGAAGAACCTTTTATCTTTAATATGCTATTTAAATTTTTAACTAAATTAGTTTGACGAATTTTATATGAATTTTTAAAACTACTATATAAATCGCGGCACACGAGCGTTTACAACAGTATTTGTAAACGCTGATAAATAATCTGACACATAGATAATCTAGAAGAGGATCCAACAAGTTTGTAAAGATTTTTTGTTTTTAAAAAATGTAAGCGGTTTTAGCTATTATATGTTTTGAAATTGCCCTGAACCTAAAGTTGTAAAAACTTCTGGTTAGTTTTGTCAGTTTCATTCAAAAGTTTGAAATTATTTTAAAATAAATGATAAGTGGAAAATTAGAATACAATATTTTATAGTGTTTTTTTACATGTAAAAATCAGAATAACCAGTTTTTGTTAGATATAGACGCATTTGAAAAGTAGCGTTTTTCGTGAAATCTGAGTCTCGCGCCGATCAATGCTCTTAAAGAAACTGCTTCCAGCAGTAAGTGCGCCAATTTAAACATTTTTGCTTTATTTTTTTTTTTTTTTGTAAAAGGTATCAATTTTATTTTTGTGTTCAAATAAATAATGTCTTTTCATTTGTATTGTAAAAAAATGCACAAGCAACATCCAGAAAGTGTATCCAATATCCTCCCAGCACCCTCCCCTACCTAGAACATGTATTTAGCTGATAAACTAACCCCAGCAGCCTGGCCCACCCCTGGCGACGTGCACGGTAGCGAGCGGTGCGCGGTATCTTGTAAATCTGCCGCGATCCGCGCGATAGCGGGTGACTTACGAACATACGCATTACTGGCGTCGACATACCACGTAGGGATGTCGCATGCATACAAATAAGCCATATTTTTCATATTATATTTTCTTGTACTCCGTTTCATACAATTAATGTGTATTTCCATTTATTTTATCCCCTAAGCCCCAATTTCACTAACGTTTTGTATGCTAAGCTTTGGCCTAAGCTCCGTCTGTGACGTTCTAAAATTAAGTGAGAGAGAGAGAGAGAGAGATTAAATCCGAGTTTAGCGATAGACGTGTTTAAAAGAAGTTCGGTAAAATCGGGGCTATGTGTATTTTTTTTTCTTTTGAAAAATCATTTTATAGATATGACTTCGTGTTGTTTAAGTTTTAGCTCTTGATAATAATAATTAGTCGATAATGATCGCTTGTTATGTTTCCTTGTGTGTCTTCTGCACGAAAATTAAAGATAAATAAACTTTCCTAAGCATTCGATCAGATAACTTTTGGAACGAAGCACATTTTACATCCAATTTGTATGAGGTGTAACGTCTCTACTTTTTGGATATGGTACTTCAATGATTACTACCGACATATTCGCGCTTATATTGCTCTTCTCACACTATTTGTAATATAAACATTACGCATACTGTAATAAAATAACAACGATATGATACTTTTTCGCGTATTTTTCTTGCTAACTTAGTATTCTGCTGTAAGTAAAATCCTTCCCAGCAGCCATTTATCAAAGTATTTTATTACAACGTTACACGATAATATATTTTGGAAAAAATCCACTAGACAATTTGATTTAGGATAGGATTATTACAAACAGAAAAATAAAATACTTTACTATAGTCCGGTCAAATTAGACCAAAAAATAAGAGTAAAGTTACATAAATTCCCACCAAGCTGAAAATCGGTAAGATTGTTTGAAATATCATTAAAAACAAAATTTGAAAGTTCCCCATCTTTCCCCTGTAAGGAAAAAATTTTATTCAAGGTCAAAGGTAAAAAAAATGACATTTTCGCGATTTTCAGCAAAACGGTAAGTTTTATCATAAAAATATCTCAGACAAGAATTGTAGATCATAAAATTATCTACAAAAAATTAATTAATACTTTTTTTCTACGAGCCACCGTTTTTGAGATATAACGATTCAAAAAGTTGTAATCGTCATAATATGCATGAGCACGCCACGTATATATACATCTCTATAGTTGTAATATATGTTAAAATATTTTTCTATCGGTTATTGTAACTTACACTACTAATATAAAATATACATAAGTTATAACTATAAGAATGTCAGGTAAAATGATGGCTGATGGCTATAATGATTGCACGAGAAATATCAAAGCTGCAGAACAGCGTCGTCGAACTTTAGCAAAATCTTCATCAATTGATATTTTATTTGATGAAAATATGACAGTTCCAACCAGCCAACAAACATTTCTATCTAATCTAACTCACAACAAGTCTCGGTTCATTTCAATGTTGAAAGAAAGATTTACTACGGAAAATATATTGGTAAGACAAGATAATAATGATGCTGATGTATTGATAATTGAAACAGCAATTGAGCAATTCAATTTGACAAATACATATATTGTTGTTGGTGAAGATATAGACTTACTCGTATTACTGACTGCTCGAACTCCAACTGAAAAAACTATTTTCTTCTTAGAACCAGGAAAAGCTTAACATCAATCGGAAATGTATTCATCAAAAAGTTTATCTACTTTTGCAAAGTGTCAAAATCATGTACTATTTTTACACGCAATAACTGGCTGTGATACGACATCTGCATTTTACAGGAGGGGTAAAATAACAGTCTTCAAATAATTTGAGAAACAAAATTTAATTAAATGTGCTGAAGTTTTTAAAAATAGTAATTCTACTCGACAAGAAATTATTACTAACGGCATTCGCTTTCTTCTTTCTATGTACGGAGCTCCTAAAAAAACTACCTGCTTAGATAAGTATAGATATGCATGTTTCGTTACCAAAAGTAAAAAACAAGTACAATTAGCTTGTCTTCCTCCAACCTCAGTTGCTGCTAATCAACATCTTTTTAGGGTATATTATCAAGTTCAAGTGTGGCTTAGTTATCAGCTAGACCCTACAGACTGGGGTTGGAAGTTGGTCAACAATTTATTAGAACCAGTGCACACTTTACTTCCACCTGCGCCGGAAAAACTGCTGAACTCGATTTTTTGCAACTGCATAAAGGGATGCAGTGCTAAATGTGGTTGCAAAAAAGTCGGACTGTTCTGTTCTTCGGCATGTACACATTGTCAAGGCCGGTTGTGCTCTAATATTGAATCACCAACAGTAGAGGATCCGTTTGATTCCAACGAGGCAACATGCGATACATCGCTATTAACGCAGTTTACATGCACTCAGGATGAAGATGAAGAAGAACAAGAAGAACAAGAACAAGAAGATCAAGAAGAAGATTTTGAAAGTTACGACTAGGACGATTAAATTTCACTACTTTTTTTAACTTAAATTGCTTTTATCTTTTCAATCTCTGCTAATATCCATTATTTTTCAATAGTTTCAAATTAAACAGGATCAAAACTGACCCGTGGAATATGCATACTGGGGAAACCACAAAAAAAAACGCGCTAAGTACACTACATCATAGGTGGCGAGGAAACGTGTGCATATTATGACGATTACAACTTTTACAACTTTTTGAATCGTTATATATCTCAAAAACGGTGGCTCGTAGAAAAAAAAGTACTAATTAATTTTTTGTAGATAATTTTATTATCTACAATTTTTGTTTGAAATATTTTTATGATAAAACTTACCGTTTTGGTGAAAATCGCGAAAAACTCATTTTTTTTAACTTTGACCTTGAATAATTTTTTTCCTTACAGGGGAAAGATGGGGAACTTTCAAATTTTGTTTTTAATGATATTTTACACAATCTTACCGATTTTCAGCTTGGTGGGAATTTAGGTAACTTCGAATGTCTAAATTGACCGGACTATAATTAAACTCTATCTTGAGTCTCTATATATAACGTTTTGTAAAATCAGTTAGGGAAAATTTGAGCACATGATTTACTGCTTATGTAAATGTATATATGTTTTCGACTTTCAATTTTTATTTTTATTTTCTACCTATAGACCTAAGGCATCATGTGCCCAAATTTTCTGCAATAATTGATATCACAAAACATAATATTATAAAAATTTCATTTCTCGAACTCAATAGTCTACTCTCTATAACTGGCATAATTTAATGTGTTACATATTATAGTTTCATGTAAGCACTAATTACATGAAACTATAATATTTTACACAGCTTAGTTTTCGGCGCTTGGCTGCCAACCTTCATTGATTGGAGAGGCACTTGAAGAAGAAGAAGTACTAATTGAAGTAATTATCAACATTATTAGTTACTTGCTTTTTCCCGCGGCTCCGCCCGTGTGAATACCCGTTTAATATCTCTCGGCAACACAGCATTTTTTTTTTCAGGATAAAAAGTAGACAATGTTAATTCCAACCCCAAACTGCTACCATACCAAATTTCATAAAAATATGTTCAGTCGTTTTTGCGTGAAAAAGTTTTTTTATTATAGTATAAAGGGAAGCCGGCTTGTATTGTATATATGATATACATCCATGACACAGCTAAAATCTTTTTTTTTTCTTCAAAGAGATTAGAAACCCCAGGCTTGAGCACCAACGCGCTCAGCCACTGAGCCACGATGGACGTCAAAATCTTAGTAATATTTAAAAGTTTTCAATAATAATGCAAATCACTGCTTGCGTAGCCCGCGTGGGCTGGATTACGAAATGTAACGACACGTAACGACAACTCAATAATTATAAAACAATCGGCCTAATCAGAGAAATAAATAGCGACCTGTATATCTGGCGCTAACGCAGAACCTGTTGTAGTACATCTAAAGAGTGTAGAGCGAACGATCTCGTAGACACAGTAATAACTCCCCACACCGATCTCGGTGATGGTCGCCGGTTCCATTCAAACCAGGCCAGTTAGGCAGGAGTAATTTTATAGTGCCTAGGTGTGTGCGCAGTACACAAGAGCACTCTCCCTTCCTTTACTCTCATAACCCAGTGGGACGGATAACCGACACGACTGACGAGAGATCAGGCGCATGGATCATCTTCTTGTCAGACAATCAGGTGAGCAGCCTGCATTGTCCTAACCAAACTTGGAAACAACATTTTTTGTTGTTCCAATGCGGGAATCGAACCCACGACCTCCGAGTCGAGAGCCCCAATTCTCTAACCACTAGACCACGGAGGCTGTTACACACAGTATAGAGTCCAGGGGAGCTAGCAGGAACATTTGACAGCGGCGTAAACGTTATCGAATGAAATATGTATGGAGGCTTTCGTGATTATGACAGATTTTCATATACAATTCTCATTCGATAACGATACATTTACGCCGCTGTTAAATGTTCCTGCTAGACCCACACAGCCTTTAGCGAACCGCAAATTTCGATGACGAAGTTCGAAAACAAAATGTATGGGATTCCACACAAGCATCTCTTAAGTGAAGGAGGCATCGCTATGTCTCTTAATTATAACAGCCTCCGTGGTCTAGTGGTTCGAGCATTGGCTCTCGACTCGGAGGTCGTGGGTTCGATTCCCACAAGGGAACAACAAAAAATGTTGTTTCCAAGATTGGTTAGGACAATGCAGGCTGATCACCTGATTATCTGACAAGAAAGATGATCCATGCGTCGGATGGGCATGTAAAAAGTCGGTCCTACGCCTGATCTCTCGCCAGTCGTGTCGGTTATCCATCCCACTGGGTTACGATAGTAAAGGGAAGAGAGAGTGCTCTTGTGTACTGCGCACACACCTGGGCACTATAAAATTACTCCTGCGTAACTGGCCTGGTTTCAATGAAACCGGCCACCGTCACCGAGATCGGTGTGGGAGTTATTATGTCTCTTAGCTTATGTATCAAATCCCATTTTTTTTCGAACTTCGTCGTCGTAATTAGTGATGGCAACTTGGCTAAAGGCTCTGTATAGCTTTTGAAGTAAACGATTTGTTACAGTTTAATCGATTTACGCTTATGTTTCCGAGCGTAAGTTTGAAATTTTAAATCAACCTCTTTAAATGGATTTAAATAAAATTTCAATACGTACTGATTTTGCAATATTAGACTGGATATTGGCGATTCTTTAATAAATCAGTAAGCGTCAAAATTACTGGTTTGTTATTAAAAACGTAACGTCAGTGTTACTTTTCTATAACATACAATTAAAAATACCTTCTACACTTTAAAAAAACTTTTGGCAAAGCCATCTATTGAAGCACGTCATATCTACCGCGTATTCAACTCTACAATAATCCCAGCGGCATTACAAACAGATATTACTCACAATTAATTGAAGTACCTTTATCTCGTGGCGAGTTGACCGCGACGCGACGCGACAAACAAGCGCGGTCAGTAATTAGAACTAATGAACACACGCCGTGAGAAACCCGCCGATAACCAATTGTGTCAACGTAATTAAAAAGTTCGGCTGATGATATCGAGACAGTTTTGATTGCCGAATGCCCTGTCGTCGATTTCATTGTGTAGATATTTATTATGCGCTCTTAAAACCAGTGCCAGTAGTTGATGCCAGTGGCTTGCACACCTTTAAGTATGCACAATAGGCGAGATGACTATTTTTTTTTATTGCATAAATGAATAAAATATGAGTAACTTCTGAGAAGAAACAGTATAACAAAAGTCAATATTTTCAAAGGTACAGCGATTTGTATACAAAATTTCGCCAAGTCTCGTGAAAACGCTCCACACTAAAGTTGTACCTAGCTGTGACGTCACGCCTAGGCTAAGGTGTAGTAAGTATACGGCCGCAGAAACATATTTGTAAATATCTCCGATATTTGTGCGTTTTTATATATTATGATGTAAGTTAACTAATGATGTAGGTTTTGTTAATATTTTTGTACTTTTTAGATGT
The DNA here is from genome assembly GCA_905404095.1 of Glaucopsyche alexis. Lineage (NCBI taxonomy): Eukaryota > Metazoa > Arthropoda > Insecta > Lepidoptera > Lycaenidae > Glaucopsyche > Glaucopsyche alexis. Next base: position 15,591,471 of record FR990059.1, read on the forward strand.
AAGTATCTAATTACTAAACTACACATAAAATATATTTTTTTTACATTTACCAAGTAGTAATGCCTCAATATATCTAAAGTATACTAATGAAACTAAACAGTTTAGATGTAGTCATCATCCCTATTTCAAGTCAAGCAAAATTAACTTCATAATTTTAATAAATATCAATATTTAAATTATAAAATTATTTATATGTTCCTCAGGAATATTATATTTACAAGCTAAATCATTGGGCATGCAAGATAAACCATGCATTACCATACGAATTATATTTTTCAGCTTCACTCGTAAAAATTGTCGTTTTATGTAGTTGATCCCGCGATAAAGAAAGTTTGCATTTTCGCAAAGCAAAAATAATAAAAAACAAAATTGTATACACATAAAATACCTTACGTTTGCTAGCAACTAGCACAGTTTCAAGCAAGTAACTGGCACGTTTATTGAAGCCTTAGCGGAGGTGTGACGAGCGACGAAATTCTCCGTCGAAAACATGTTACCAATTTGAAATAGAAACCGAACTTATCTCTAATTGAAATCGTATGTTGTGTCCCGTATTATTGATAAACGTCCCATCTATTTTTATAGTTCTTTTACGCAAGATTCTCGAGATATAGCCGAGAAGTAAAATCTGATTTAATGATACGTGACGTTTAATATAGTATTAAAATTATAACATCGATATTAGATAAATTGGATCGATTTCGTCGAAGGAATCCTGTATCCATTCAACATTTTTTTCTGAAGTTACGATTTTACTTGGAGGCCAAATTCACGCCCAAAATATTTTTGTTAATTTCGCAGTTGGGTCCAGACTCCAGAACCAAACGTATGCTCGATTTGATGTGTGTGCAGAGATTGGAATCGAACTGCGAATTAACTAAAATAATTACTTGATTCGGGCTTATAATTGTAGATAAATGATTATTATTATAGCCATTATTAAAGAATATGCTCCGTGGCCTAGTGGGTAGACCGTTTGATTCGCACTCGAGAGAGTGCAGGTTCGAATCCCAGGTTGTGGCGTGTACCAATGAGACTTTTTCAGATCAGAAGTACATTATACGGACGCTCTAACAGTGAAGGAAAACATCGTGAGGAACCCCGCACATGGTTGACTCCAGACTAGGCTGACTATGTTGTGGGAATACCGTATGTGCTTGGGCAACCATACGACATTTAAAAAACCAACTGTTCCAGGCACTACAGTATTTCAAGAGTGGTTACTTCGCTCGGAGAATACCTTATAAATCAGATGGGGATCTTAATGATGAAAAGGCCTAAGTTTTTTTACTAAAGAAGCAAAACTTACTGTTATTAAATAACAATATAACAGATAGATCAGTAGATATTGAGCTTAACGATCCGTTTATGGTGTTCTTGTAAAAGCACATAATTAGGCAACAACTGCATTAACACTTCGTCTCCTACGCAGGTCTGAACCTACAATGTCGACAAAGCCCACTTGGACATTGTCGTCTCGGTGAGAAGAGATTGACTGTGAATAGTTCCATAGGTAATATAAACATCAAGGGATACCGCTGTGAAGTAATGATCTAAACATTTTACTGGTCTATACCAGGGGTCGGCAACATTTTGAGTAAGAACAGTCGAAAATTACAATTTACAAAATTTCTTAGTTTATGAGGAGCCAAAATTTTTTTCTTGTCAACAATAAGTAAATAAATTATTATTAGTTTGTTATAAAAAAACTAATCTATTTTCTCAAAAGAACTGGTGAAGACGCTAAACTGTCTTGTGTTGGAAGCGCATTAACACCTACATAGAAACATCCGATTTTTAATTATAATGCAAGCGAGCGGAGCGAGCGAGAATTATTTTTTGTCTATTTTTCAGGTTAAAGTTTAAGCCCCGAAAGGCTATAAAGGAAATATTCAATAAAATCAACAGCTTAAAGCCTACAGGACGTCGCGTCAGTACATAAGAATATAGTATTGTTATTGCATCTGAATTCCGCGTTATGTGTAATTGAGGCGCGAGGCCGCAGGCGAAGGTCCACGTCGCGTCGCGGTCGCCCACGCCTTACGCGGTACTCTACTAAATACTACGCCTCTGGCTGCGGGGAAAAGCAATTTTCGCCGCAAACAGCCAGCCGAAGTGGCTGAGAGATATAAATGGTGCCATATCCTCGACCCTCGTTCATCGATTCAGATTTTTAAACCTTTTTTTATGAAATTAATATTATTTGCGTATAGTACTAAAGAGCCGCAGCTTCACAAAGAGCCGCAAGTGGCTCGCGAGCCGCAGGTTGCCGACCCCTGGTCTATACAATGACACCAAATAAAACGACACCACCTGTTAATGTCCAGCATTGTTTGTGGACATAAACATTATCTATGGATGTGGCAACTATCACATAGTGGTCGGTTTCAACAATAAGTCATGTAAAAGCCGCGGCCAAATTAGTGCCTACACCATAATCGGACCTACGAGTTTTGCAATTTTTAACACCCTGTATAAAGAAATCGCCTGCGCGGTGGGCGGTTCGCAATTGTGTATTAAGAGATGCGACATGTTTTGGATGTTTTTATAAGGTCAATACTTAGAATGTATTATTTCAGATGAGATAACGTGAATATAATCTATACTAATATTATAAAGAGGAAATGTTTGTTTGTTTGTTTGTATTGAATCAAAATCAATAATATCAAAAAAAAAATTATTCAAAGTTCGTATTATCATACGTTTTTTGAACGTCGATATACATGATGCCTACCACCGGTTCGGGAACTAACCCGGCGAGAAGAACCGGCGCGGGACCATCTTTTACCAAAAAGATGGAAAATTGTTCTTTTAGAGTAAGAAAGGTTTATAACAATGTTATGACTAAAACTACATTACAAGAGTACAATAGTACATAGAAGCAGCCTTGCAGGTTGGCCATCCTATTCCCAAGGTGTGCGATCGTCAATAAAATCATTGACCCTATAATAACCTTTAGCACACAAACGTTCTTTAACTACTTTTTTAAATTTATTAATAGACAGACTGAACGTTTTCTGGGATCCTATTGTATAGGCTCCGAATCTAATGAACCGATTTTGATTAAATTGGGCAGAGTTAAAGAGTAGACCACGAGGAAGAACATAGGGTTTTTATCGCAGAAAAATGTACAGTTTCCGCAAGATTAAGTTAATTTACGCGCAATAAGTCGTAAATAAAAAAAATACAAAATTCGATTTAATCTCACCTTTGTCTTTTTGAAGAAAGTCATCTATGGCACCCATAAATCTGGAAACAAATAAATAATATAAAACGCTATACTGTGACTGGCAAATACATTATGTAAGACCGCTCGCCCTATACATAAACTATCAAATAAATTTAGAATCCATTTAAATGCGTATTTAATTGAAATATAATCATTCGACGAGGCATAATGTTGTATTTTACTATACATTATATTCGATATAATTGATTTTCACAAAAATGTCGAAACCGCGGCGCGCCCGTCCGCTATGAGTTATGTCGATGTATCGATCTCAGCGTGTCGCCATACTTTAATCGATTTTTTTACACCTAAACCGAAACCGCATCTGTGGGCGACTGGGCGTCTCTGTGCCGACACATTTCTGCCGATTTATGATATCTGTTTGTTTTTATATCAATGTCTCGTGTTGTTTAATATGGCGCCAATTTATACGGGAGCTTTATTCACATCGGCAAAACATGTTATAGTGTATAGTTTAAAATTAAACAATTTTATATATAAAAATTGTCTCCTTAAACCTCGAGAACGGCTGGACCGATTTAGCTAATTTTAGTATTGAAGGTTTAAACGGTGAGAAATATTGAGACAGAACAATATTGGGACAACTGGTCTATATCTATACAGATAAATAAAATTGAAGTGTCTGTAATTTAAAATTAAGAGCTTTTCAATCAATGGATATGAAAGTATATACGATACAATAAAAAAGCAATTTTAAACATTTTTCTCTGTCCGTCTGTCTGTCTGTCTGTTCTGGCTAATCTCTGAAACAGCTGGACCTATTTTCACGGGACTTTCACTTATAAAATCTAACATAGACTGCTTTATCTTAGGGATCCGTTTAAAAAAATAGGGTTCCGTCTCTGTTAGTTCTATGCAAACGAAGTTGCGGGCACCAGCTAGTATTCAATATTTTTAATCTGTTTCTCGTAATGCTACGAAAATGTAAATTTTATGTGAAAGAAATCAACATACTGAAGCATATATATACGAAAAATTAATTTACAATATGAATACGACCCTACCTTTAGGGTCTTTAAGTGCATTGATATTATGTAAATATGTATTTGAAAGTGAAAACGAACAAACAACTTCAATTGCAAATTCACTTCCATTCAAATAAAATAAAATCACATATTTTAAAGAAAAAAAATCTACACGGAAAACATACAATTTTGTGGAAATTTGACAATTAAACGAGCCAACTAAAACAACCAATTAACAAACATAATATTACAAGAATGTACACTCTAGTAAGATATACAAAATCTATCTGGCGCCAACGGTTAAACATAAATACAAGACACGTTTCCGCGAAAAACAATAAACGAATCAAAACCAATATTTTCCCATAAACACTTGAAAACCTCCATGTCGTATGTATCATAAAAAGTTTCGAGAAGTTCACGTCTCTAGAAAAATCATAAATGGCCTTCGCAGAGTAGGTACATAGAGAAGAAACCTGTAGATTGTTCATTATGATTCTTGAAAATAAGCGTGTAAATAAATCTTATTTGGTGAGTGCGTGCATACTGCTTAAGGGGCAAATAACCCCTAAAGCTTAAAAATCGCTCAGTTTGAGTCGGAACTACTCCGAAAAATGGGAATAAAAAAATTCAAAAAAATATACATTTCACACTTCAATCCTTCATCTTTAATATCATCGTTATTTTTTTTAATAAGACGAAGATTAATATTAAATAAATTAAAATTAAAAAGCCCTGTTTTCAGATTTCTTTTTCTATCTACTTACTACCTACTACGGCTATAAAGATGGTTCTTTTACGAAAATGTGAAAAATATATTTATCTAACATTTCATCGTTGGGTTTTTCGAAATACCGTTTTGTTTTCAAAATATACGTAAATAACTATTATTTTGTGAAAATATTTGTAAGCGGTGCGTGCGCGGGCGCGCGGGACAGTGAGCCGCTGACTTTCGTACGAGGAGGTTGTGTCACTCTCCGCGGTGCCGCTATTTCGCAATCGTTTATTTTACTCTTGAAATAATAGGGAACAACATGCCGTAAAAAATAAATTATGAAAACCTTAGCGAGCACTCTGCCTGCGATAGAATGAAAATGTTCGATCGTTGAATGTACTTTTTTGTTCCTCCAACTTCTTACTTGAAATTTTAATAATATATTAATATAATATTATATAGTATATATTATAGTATAATATTTTATTATATAACATGTACTTGTAAATTTCACAGAAAGTGTATAGTTCTATTTCTATGACGACCTCTGTGGCTCAGTTGGTTGAGCGTGTCGTTGCTCAAGCCGGGGGTCACGGGTTCAAATCCCGCCGACGGAACAAAAAGTTTTCTGTGTTCCTGGGTCATGGATGTGTATTAAATATGTGTATAATATAATAAAAATCTTAATTATGTGTAAAGTATAAAAGTATTAAATATACTTCCGTTATCTGGTACCCGTAACACAAGTTCTTCGAGAACTTACCACGGGATCAGATTGATGTGGTGTGAAGCGTCCATAGATATATTATATTATTTCTGTTTTAATTGTCTATTTAGTATATCAACGTTTTGAGGTATATAGTATATGAGGTAAAAATGCCTAAGCGACATTTATTTATTTATTTAACACACATACAACTACCATTACAGACAAAATCCAATTCGATAGCGTAGGAGAGCAAATTCATATTTTATATAATACATATTATGATATTTCCAGTTTAAATAATAATAATTGATAAAAAATAATAATTAAAGAAAATATAATAATTAAAGAAAGACACATATGACGCATAAATTTAGTAAACTTTATAGAAGAGTGATTAAATCACTCTTCTATAAAATTTTTAGAAAAAAAAATCATTAAAAATCACAAAATAGTCGGATTTAGATGGTTTTAATATACATCTATATATCTATATATCAATAAGATACAACGTGTATCTTATTTTTATAGCAATTTTTGATATTAAAACGAGTCACATAGCTTTCGAATTACAGGCAGTTTATGTCGCTTAGGTAAAAAAGTCCTAATTCGAAAAATAGGTAAAATTATCTAAGCTATCAACGAAAGTTATGTAATAGCAAGTAAAATTGCCTACATTTTATTTTAAAGGTTTTCAGCAACATGTAAAAATAGATAAGCTATAGATACATTTTCTGTAATAACAAGTAAAAATAACTAATTCAAAACACTTTAAAAAATTATAGGAGTATTCATCTAAATGGCCTAAGAGTTTATAAAATAAAACAAGATAAATTACATAAATGTTGCTTACATTAAGAATTTTCTACGGCTAAAGTTATCTTAGTAAATTTATTATTCATTGACATTGTAAATTTTTGCTCCTAACTGACAATATTCTCCTTCTTCTTGTTTATAAAAATTAATTGCAGTTCCCTTGTCTGACTAAAACGAGCTAAAACGTTAGCTAATTTTGATCTTGAAATAATAAAAAATATAGAAGTAAAAACTCAAGGCCTAGGATTTCAGACCATTGCTTTATACTTAAGCTGCGGCCCCATTCCTTGAGTTCTCTCTTGGTAGTGCTGGGAGATATTCCACATACCGATTCTGGGCATGACACCGTGACACAATTGGCCCAAAGCCTACCCAGCTCATCCGCGGTTTTGTTGCCGGAGATATTGCCGTTGCCTAGAACCCATACCAGACTGATGCTGTTATCTCGTCCTAGCATGTTTAGCGTTTGAACACAAGCCATAACTAATTTAGATGAAAGAAGAAGGGGCAAAAAGTCCCCATCCTTGTAGCACTATAAGACATAATATATCAAATGAAAGGGCTTAAAAAAAGTGTCATTGTTTTGTATGACGAAAATCCTCTAAACCATGGGAGAAAAAAGTAAATGAGGGTTAAAAAAGTTAAAAAAAATCATTCTATATTATTGCACCGTTTCATAGTGTTGCTACTATGGAAAAAAATTTTTGGAAAGTAATGGTATACACTCAACTTTAGAAAAGTGTTATATTTTGATAAACTGCCTCATATTTTGATGAAATGTATGGAATGATAATAAAATACTAAAAATAAGCTCTTTCCTCAATTTTTTCGCACATACCTAATTACTTTCTGGAAATTGTTTCTTACTTGCAACGCTATCGAATGGTGCAATAATACAAAATGTATTTTTTTCCTAATTTGCGGATTCGAATCCTGGCCTTGAAAAGTGGTTTATGTAAAATCAAATAATTCAGATAAAACAATTACATTAAAATACATGTAATTAAATAGCAAAAATAATTTTTAAAACGATTAGGTACAGAAAAAAAGTAAAAAAGATATAGTACATGGTGAATTATTCTTCTGGGCGTTGTAAGAGAAGTCAAAAAAAATTAGCAATAGCAATTTAGCCCTACGGAATATCGAGGCCGACTTGATGAAAACTTAAAATGCATCATTTTTGATAACTCATTTTTCCTAGACAGGATTCGAACCCATAAATTATGAAAAAAAAAATACACCTGTGTACTGCACCTTTAAATAGTATCGCAAGTAAGAAACAATTTCCATAATGTAAGTATGTGACAAAATTGAGGAAAGAGCTTATTTTAGCATTTTATTATCATTCCATACATTTCTTCAAAATATGGGACAATTTATCAAAATATAACACTTTTCTGAAGCTTGCTGTATACCATTACTTCCCGAAAATTGTTCCTTATTAGCAACACTATGAAATGGTGCAATAATACAGGATGATTTTTTAAACTTTTTTTCCCTTATAACTCTCATTAACTTTTTTCTCCCATGGTTTAGAGATTTTTCGTCATAAAAAAAAATTACACGCTTTTTAAGTCCTTTGATATATGTCTTGTAGTGCTACAGTAGTGGGAACGGGATCCATACAAAAATGCCCCTTCTTCTTTCTGCTGCTGTCAGTGCCTTCAGCGCAGTGTGATTGTTCTGACAGACTGCGCTGAAAGCATTGACAGTAGCAGAAATATCATCTAAATTATCCTAATCTTCTCTATAAGATTAGGATGTTTTATGGACAAGGACAATCTGTAGGCTCTGTAGTGAACAACTCATCACAGCCTCAAACATGGTTGTAAATTGTCCTAAGCAAGTATATAGGCAAGCCTGTAGGTGGCATGCCTCCGTAGAAGGTCCGTCCACCCGGTTGTCTTTCCTGGACCCGTCCGTGTACCAGACTATGTCATTGGAGTGAACATTGATTTCTATCCTCTACTCTCCCTAGACGATAGGAAAACCTGGTGTTGCTTTGAGAAGCTATGCACCTTGATCATATCGTCTGATGGCATGGCCATGATAGGTGTCTTAAGAAGAGACTATTGCATCTGTCCATGAAGGGTGGAAGTCCATTTGGCTTCCTGGCCTTGAAAAACGCTACTACCGCCATACATTTGTCATTAAAAATGTACGGTGATAGCAGCTTTTGATGTAACAAAAGAGATGGAAAATATTTGTTATATTATTCTGATAATTTTTTTATGAACATCAACTTGGCAAAATCGCTTTAAAATTTTATCAAAGTAACATATTTTGTCGGCAGCGTTAATTCGTTAATCGTTGAAGTTAATTCTTAACCCCAGTTAACGTAATTTTTCCAAGGAATCCACGGAAAACTTTTTATTCTCTTATGGATTCGAACCCACGCCCTCTGGCTTGAGCACTAAAGCGCTAACCACTGAGCCACATATATCTTCATCTAAACTGATTCAATTTAAGTCTCTATAACTCCTGAATTTATGAAGTTTTTTGGACCGTTATAGTTTTCGTTCAAAGTTTATTACATGGACTACCATCATGAATTTTTCACATTTTTAGAGCCAGCCGTTTGGCTTTTAGAGGGGGGGGCGCCGTATTTTAACAAGAAATGCGCTTAAAAGTGGAATATCGCGCAAACGGATACGTACGTACATAAAAATATAATCTCAGAAACCTCTCAATGTTCTTATAATGTCTATGTACCTAATTATATCTCCCCTTTTCGTGTAGGTGTAACCAAAAATTATCTTCATTTATTTTAGCACTATGTCGACGTGATAAATAAACTTATCCATTCAAAGTTTCATATTTCAAGCACCACCGTTTGGATGGACAGACGGACGGGCGGACGGTCGGTCGAACGGAAGGACATGACGAAACTATAAGGATTCCGAGACATGAACTACGGAACCTTAAAAAAGGAATAATAATGAAACCACACTGATTTCAGTGACTGTTGCCAATTTAATTGAAAATAGACCAGCTATAGGAGCTATTGTTCAATATTTTTCTCATGTTTTGACATTTTACTCAGTTTCGTTGTTTGGACTAAAATTAATGCATTCACTTTGACATTTAGATTCTATTTTGACATTTTTCTCATTTTATTGTTTTGTTTTATTAAATTGTTTTAATTGTATGTTTGACATTATGAATGTTATATATTAATAATAATTATGATTGTTAATTATATAGGTTATTTAATTATGTAATAAACTAAAATTTTGTTGTGACTGTTAGGGACTTAATTTAGTATCTATAGCTATATTTTTAATATTAATAATAATTAATGTTTGACTATGTAATAAGAATAATTGATAATGTAGCATGCTTAAAATGACAATATTTCCACGCCCAAGAGGCAGAAATTTTGATCCAAACTTATTTGTAAGACCTTGTAAACAATTTCTTGGAAATAAATAAATTCTAATTCTAATTCTATTTTATTATGTCCAAGTATGTGCGCAAAGCTTACTCCCATAACCTAGTATATTGATATTTTCTACTACCGACAGGACTAACTAGCGAAACATTAGGCGCATAAATATAGAAATATATTTAGCAATGTTTGCGTTCATTAAGGTTCCGACACACTGTAAATTTAATACTTTTAGTTACATTTTATCTAACCGACGACAAAAATAATATCTAACCGACATACTTAAAAACAAAAGTTTTCAAGTAAAAATATCTACATAGCACGAATAGTTATTGTGTCAAATATGTAAAACTATCTTTACGCCAATATTGTTTTATTTCACTATGGGTAAAATTCTACAAGTTGCACTTTCGTAAAATAATGGTATCAAATTAAATGCACTGTAAGGACAATTCACAAATAATTTGTATGGAGAAAATGTACAAAGTGTTCACGAAAAGAATTTCGTGAACACTTTGTACACAATTGAGAAAAAAGAAAAGAAATTTTAAACAAGTAAAAATATTTTTGTGCAAACAAAAGAAAAGTAAAAACATGAAAAATAGACTAAGTAGATTTTTAAAATTCTTCAAAATATCCAAATGAATTTTTTTATAAATAGCTTTTTGTTGTCGCTTAGTGAACATAACATTCATGATTTTGTATAAATTTCACTATATCTAAGCGACAAAAAAATCGTCGTAGGAAGACGACGATTAGACCAATCGACGCAGAAAAAAAAATACAAACTCATTGATATAACTCATTTTCGGTATTATTGTCGCTTAGGAAAGCGAAAAAACACCTAGTGGATATTTTAGTGATTCTGTCAATAGCACTAAGTATTGCATTTTGGTGGGCGTAGAGGTGGAAAATGAAATCAAAAGTGATGGGTTGGAAGCCGCATTGCCTTCCAAATAATTTCTAGATTTCGGGAATAACCTCGACTGGCTTCTACAGAAGAAGGAGAAGCGGCTTATACATTCTACGTTTTTTCTTTGCTCATATTAGACCAGAAATAAATAAATATTTTCAAGTTGCATTTAAATCAATCCTAAAGTCGTATAAAAGGGCCGTTCCTCAGTTTATAATTTGAGTCGCGGCGCGGCCGCGCGCGGAGATCGCGAGCGCTGCGGGGTGTATGCGGGTGGCGCGGCGGGAAGTGTTAGGCCACGCCCGAATCTGTGACGTCATCTACGTATATTTTCGCCTTAATCCGCTACTTCATTCCAATTGAAATACATTGGGCAAAAATGATCGACTGATTACCGACTCTAAAGATTGTTAAATAGTAGTTAAAAGTTATCTATACTAATATAATAAAGAGGAAAGGTTTGTTTGTTTGCATCGATAGATAGTTAAAAGTGTTAGAGCTAAGATGTTAATTAATATGAACATCTATTGTACCACTTTTAGAGCAAATAAAATATGATTAATTGATTGATGATCGAATAGGCTCCGAAACTACTGGACCGATTTTGATGAAATTTGGCACAGATATAGAGTAGACCACGAGGAAGGACATAGGCTACATTGCGGAAAAATGTACGATTTTTCCGCAATGTAGCCTATGTTTCCGCGAGATTTCCTTTAGCGCGCACGAAGTCGCTTGCAACATCAAGTAAAATATAAAATAATTTTCAATAACATGATGATCATTTGTAACAACTTTCTAAGCGCTTCCTTGGTCGATTATTTAAAAACTGTCAGAATCGTATTTTATTGCTGGGCATCGAATGTGAATTACATGCTTTCTTATTTAATATCAGTCGGGACTTACTTTGTGGGTTATTTATATGTGCTCCTTATCGTAAGATCGCTCCGGACTCATAATCCGAGTATTTTTCATGCGCCTCCTACCTCCGTGGCGGCTAGCCGCCGGTACTTGAAAATTTATATAACAGAAGCTCGAGCCACAATTATTATGCCCTAACAAATAACTTACCATAACGTATGAATGCGCGTATGAATATGTCTCAGGAACGAGTTAATATAACGCTAGTAAACGCAGGAATGTGGCTTAAATAGATATATAAATCGAAACTTATAGAAACGAGAACACATTTGAAAACAACAATAGTGTTTAAATTATTTTAATTACAGATCTTATCAATGATTACATATTTCTACATTACGCTACTTTCTGTATACAAAGATAATACTTTCGACGAAAATATTCGAATAAATTTAAATTCTAACAACACTTTCATTAGACCTCACATACGTTGGCCGAGCGCGATGCGCATCCATCATGGTAGGAACATACGTGTACATGTAAGCGTCCTACAAGCGCCGAAAGTCGAAAGAGATAATAGGCGACACTCTGATACAACGACAGATAAGAAATCATAAGAAACCAGCTGGTTCCCACGGAACCCAGAAACCCGAGATCCGGGGCGCGCGGGCCAAAGGTTACGGGCATGCGTGATCTGTCACTCATAATTTTTGCCATTGAAATGATATCCCCAACGACGAATATGAATTTATACGCATTGTGCAGATCTGGTTTTGCAGAATTAATTTCACCTTAACGTTTAGAAATACGAGGCATTGGGGAAAACACAGTTACTGTTTAAAGTTGTTTTGCGTGGGAAAATTTGTATGCGTTTCGCCGGAAGTTAGAAGCGTTACTTTAGGAATTATTGTATGAGTAGAACTACACGTCATGTACCCAATAAATACTATGAGTAACACAAAATTATCAGTTTATTACCAACTAGATGTAGCCCGCGACTTCGTGCGCGCAAAAGGAAATGTCGCGCTAAATGTATATTTTGCCGCGATAAAAAGTAGCCTATGTCCTTCCCCGTGGTCTAGTCTATACCTGTACCAAATTTCATCAAAATCGGTCCAGTAGTTTCGGAGCCTATTCAATGCAAACAAACAAAATTTTCCTCTTTATTATATTAGTATATTAGACAATCTTTTTCAATATCTAGAAACTTACGAGTTTTCTACATGCCAGTTTCACTTTTATTTACAGCTGTTTAGATTTTTATAGTGTCCTTATTGAAGTGCAATAAGCGAGACAAGTGTACCTTGTAAAGAGTATTCTTGAGTTGAAAACTATTGCCATTTTGTAACCTTCAGTTACGATTGTAAAACCCAATCAGGTTTAACGTTTACATTACAATTAACCTGACATGATATTATGGCATTAGAATTTAAATTCAGTTGTATCGACAGGTCCAAATGTCACTTAGATTCCCACAAGTTGAGTCACAACCGCACCAGCCCTGCCGCCATCTCCATTACACGTGAATCACCCTATTGCGATATGCAATTCTCAGTATAAGTCTTCCTTGTGGTTTCGTTTTGAGGGTTTTGTAAACAAGCCGCTAAAAATATAGTGTTCTGTTATTATGTCATCTAAACCGCAATTGGGGTAATTAAGTTATTTTAGTAGCAAAACAGTTTTAATAGCACAATAGAACTTAATCATTGCAATAAGCTTCGCAGTAAAATTTTAACGAGGAGATATTAAAATTGGGGACACAAAATAAACACAAGTTTATTTGATTTCAAATGGTTTTTACACATTTGATTACAAATTAGTTGTAACTTCAGTAATATGTTCAATAAAAATGGTTTTTGATTGATCACGAAAATGTCACTTCGTTTCACACCTTTCCAGAGAACCACATTTGTTCTGATAATATTTGTCGCTAAAATTATACCAGTAGTTCCCATAAAAATATTGACACAATCAAATGAACATTTTAACAGCAAAATGGAACAGGCTTACTTAGCACGACACAAGTGTTTGATATCGAGTCAGCATTTCTGAACGGACCGCCGCCGATCAAATATTGTTCTCATCGCTGGACCTCAATTTTAGCTTTTACTACTTGACCTTATTATGGTAGAGCCTATAAATCATCGACGATTTTGCCGTATATTCATAATGATGAACTCTACGATAAAAAAATAGCTCGCTTTAGTGAAAAAAAATGCGCTTGAATAGGGGATCGGACAACATCTGAAATATTTAGTTTCATTAATATATTCAGAAATATTGAGGCATTACTACTTGGTAAATGTAAAAACATATATTATTTTATGTGTAGTTTAACTTGGCCTTTACATCCGTTATTGGATGATTTATACAGTATTCTCCGAGCGAAGTAACCACTCTTTAAATACTGTAGTGCCTGGGACAGTTGGTTTTTAAATGTCGTATGGTTGCCCAAGCACATACGGCATTCTCACAACAAAGTCAGCCTAGTCCAGAGGAATGAACTGGTCAATACGTCTGGAGCCAACTATGTGCGGGTTTCCTCACGATGTTTTCCTTCACCGTAAGAGTGTCCGTATAATGTACTTGAGATCTGAAAAAGTCTCATTGGTACACGCCACTACCTGGGATTTGAACCTGCACTCTCTCGAGTGCGAACCAAACGGTCTACCCACTAGGCCACGGAGCTCTTATTGTTATGTGTAGTTTACTAATTAAATATTTACATTTAAAAAGTACCAAAAAATTTTTTTTTGCTTAATTGGTAAACAAAACCTACTTCATTAGTTTACTTACATCATATAATACAAAACCATTCATTATGGTCAGCACAGTGTAATAAAGAGATACAGTGGTCCAACGCGTTTGAAGTCGCGCGAAATGCCGCTTTTGTGTAGGTATTCGTCATTGCTGCAGGGTTGTCACAATAATGTGTTTTATTATAATCTGTTCTACATTTTGTGTAGGTATTCGTAGTATGTGTATGTAGAGTACTAGGAATAAAACAAAAAAATATATATAGAAGTATTAATGAAGAGTTTTATTATAAAAAATACAAATGCGTATACAAAAGCTCAGGGTTAGCATGATATATTATATCAATTGATATAGGTATATCGTATATATATCATGATATATATCAATTGATATTTATGCTTGATATATTATATCAAAATTGATATTGATATTTAAAAATGTAAAAGAATGTTTTAAATGTAAAAAATCTTACATCGACACAGGTCTTATTTTCCGAGAGTTTCACAAGCCTAGGTCATCAAAAACTTGCTATTTGACACGACATTAACTAATCATAGCCGTCGACGCAGCTTGTAACGGCTTATGACACCCACGTGACCCCCTGTTTTTCGGAAGAAAATTCCTTGTTTGTTATTATACTATTGTTAACCATTTATACCATGTGTAAAATTAATTCGACTGATAAAATTAATACACTTTTTTTTCTTCTGGTTATAAACAAAAGTCATTTTATGGTTTTATGGTTTATTTAAATTGATTCTCAAAAGTATCTATCGTTGATTTTTAATTGATTTGAAAACTTTTAATATCAATAATAAATAAATGAGTTTAATTTTACTTCCCTATCTTCAAATTATCAGACATACAAATTGTTTCGATTCAACTATTACGAAAAAACATATCAGAGTACCTATGAGATTTGTATGTAATTTTGAAAATATCAAAAAATCAAAAATATCAGATATCTTTGATATATATCCGATGATATATATCAAAGATATCTGATATTTTGATATTTATTATAAATATCGGATATTTACGAACCCTGCAAAAGCTACAAATGCGAAACTGAAAGGTATTTTCGACATTTGGATTTACTAGTTTTTAGATTGCGATTGTTGAATTTGACGATGTAGTTATAAATTCTCATACGTAGATACAATTTTACTAAAAATTCTGACGGGAAACAGGCGCATGGTTATGTATTAAAATTAATGTTCTTTAGCTGTTCATATAATTGACCATTGTAAATAAGTACCTACATACAACTCAAACGAAACACTGTCGCAAACCACTTAAAACAATCAAATTAAAAAGCGTCAACCCCGGCTGACGTGTCCCAAGCGAGTGTATGGCAGCTTGGGCTCGCTACCGCCCCTCTCTCACCCCGCACGCCCCGCACGATTGCTCTGTCTAGACGTGTCCGTTGGACGACTGTAGGTAATAGTTCTATAGGCTGTGATGGTCAGTATGAACTTAAACGCACAAATATCGGAGATATTTACAAAAATATATTCCTGCGGCCATATACTTCATACAGCATAACCTACAAGTGACGTCACTTGTAGGTTAAGTTTAGTATGGAGCGTTTTTACGAGACTCGCGAAATTTTGTATACAAATCACTGTACCTTTGAAAATATTGACTTTTGACATACGGTTTCTTCTGAGAAGTGACTCATATTTAAGAGTACTTATTCATTTATGCAATAAAAAAAAATCAGTCCGCTTGCCTATTGTATCAAAATAAGGTGAATCTGATATTGATACAGCTGCAGAAAACACCAAAACATTCATCGGTGAAATCGGTACAGCTGATGTGTAATCCAACAACTGAACTCCAGAAGGGCACAGCAAACAAACACTAAACAATGAAACCGCAGTGTATTCATCGCCTAATAAACACGTAGGACGTGCTAATTAATTTGCAGGCGCCAATGACAAACCGTGGTGTTGAGATGAGTCTTGAGATCACACTGACTCACGACATGATTCAAGTGCAGATAGCTATTTTTTATAACCATTATGTTAAAAGTACAAGTGTTAAGTATTGAGGCTTCGACCGGGTACTTGTCCGATATGTAAGAAATTACATACCGAACCGGTACTAGTGGTTTAAACTTGAAGCTAGATAAGTTTAACAATATTATCCCTGATGAGTATTTGAAACTATTACGTTTTGCGTTACTGATTTTAAGAACCATCTTCCTTTTATTAGGGTTCCGTAATACTTGAGGAACCCTTATAGTTTCGCTCTGTCCGTCCGTCTGTCTGTCTGTCTGTCCGCGCTTCTAGCGTCGGTAATTATGAATATCAATGGGTAAAATTTGGTATAGTCATAGATTGTGTATAGATCTCGGATTTGACATCATAAAATAATAATAATTTTATATTCTATCTATTCTCTATTTCTTCTTTCTATGGCTTCCTTACATGTATGGAGTTTGGAGTTCGACGTTCGACGAACTTGCAATTTTCTATGCTGATAGATCATGCTAAAAACTCTTTAGGAAAATTGTTTTGAACCCAATTGGACGGTAACTTTTGAAGTAATTTGAAAAAAACTTATTACGCGTTTATAGTTACGGAACCCTTCTTAGACATGTCCTGACATGCTCTTGGTTAGGTTAGGTTATATTGTTCTGTCGTAGACAATAATATTATAAACTTATGTGTACCTGATAAGTACTAAGTATTTATTATAATTCTTTCTATCTATAAGGATAATAAATTTATATCATCGACCTAATAAAAAGCTTTCTCTATTTGAATGTGACTAGCAATTAATCTCTTATTTAGATCAACGGACACTGTATACATAGTAGTTACAACAACAAAATGTATACAATTAGTACGACTGCTAACGTGACCATTATCGACGTTTCATTTCTCGTAATAACCGATCGCCATCGACAATAGCTTTCCTACTATAATCATTAAGACCACACAAACATAATTGAGACATTGAATAGATATTATTATGTCCTGCTATGGTTACTACATAACATACGAAATTACTGGCTGTGGGAATTAATTAAATTCGAGTTAAGAAACGCTTGTAGGTATGTGATTTGACTGTGGAATCATGTTCTAATATACTAATAATATTATTATGCTCGTAAAGTATGTTAGATAATTAGATACCTATACTAGTTATAGCTTCTAGGTTAATATCATTGAACTTATCTAGCTTTGAATCTTTCTTGTACACCGGCCAACTCTACTCCATTCTATTTGTTACAAATCTTCTATAACATTATTACATGTATTTTTACTTCACACCCGCAAAAATTTCATCAAAGCCGAGCAAAAAACGTCTAACTAAAGTACTTATGATTATATTAAACCAATCAATAGTCAATAAGATTCTACTACGAACTCCCAGGACGAGCATACGTAATGAGCTTATTTAGTATCAAGTGATGTCACATGCTGTAAATATCAGTGTTTTGACACAGTACAAACTATTCCGTCATCTTGATAATCCTGGTACGAAATATATTTTGTGTTTTGTTCTTTGCTGCGGATATCATTAGTGTTTTTGTGCAATATAAGCCTCCCTAACTTCCCACATTCACCCCATATTATACGAATACTTCATTTCTGTACCAATTACAAGACTATTTCTCTCAAACTTATTTTCATTGAATTGATCTTCACACTAGTTTAATGCAAACTGTAGATTTTTTGGGAATCGTGTTTTTTACCATAATTTATCTACCACAGAGGCGACAATTCAACTAGTATACTCGTATGTGCAGACGTCCGTTAAGTGCGAGCCTTAAATACATATTTCGCTTCATTCACATTCTTAGCCCAAATAATATTATGTATTTTCATCTATTACTTTTTACGTATCGATAGGCTCCAATATACACTATAACAAACACTGCAGAAACATGATATTCTCCGGAAGTGTCATTTTTATTTCTAATTTATAACTGAGAATATCCGTAGCTACCAAGGCTAGCAGGGGGCCTGTCAGGCTCCTTTTCACATAAAAAATAAACGGCCTACCCTTTAAAAGCTGCCGTATCAATCATATGATTATATGGAGACATTTCTAAACATTTAACGTGCCCAATTTTAAACTTCTATACGCAATTAATATTACCAAATGTTTCAATAATATGGATAATAAAATGGCTTAATGTTTATCTAAGTCGAAATTATACATTTTTTGTCCGTGACTCTGCCCGCGCAAATACTGTATCCCATGGGAACACTGTACTTTTTTAGGATAAACAGTAGCATATTGTGTTAATCCACTAATAAACTACTACCATACCGAATTTCATCAAAACCCATTCAGTAGTTTTTGCGTGAAAGAGTAACAAACATCCATGCATCCTCACAATCTTTTAAATATATAATAATAGTGGTAGGACTCACAATAAGAAGTTTTGGTTTTTATATCATCGACGAGTGACGACGAAGACGACGACGATTTTAAAGAAGCAATTAAAGTAGCAAATAGTTTATTAATTAGCATATCCTCCAAGAATTTGTCACAAATTATAAAAGGGTAAAGTTCAACATCCACGGTTCATTATTTAGGAGTAAACAATACGTATGTTTTTTGTTTACTCAACGTCATTGGCAGATATTAGCAAGCGTAGCTCATAAAGCAAAGACCTCTGGATTTTCCACACGAAATCTGAGCGAATACACTAAAAATAATTTGTGACTTAACACTGGCAAATTGTATCGACTCGTCTCAATCATGCGCTAATAGAACGACAAATAGAACATAAAAAAGCTCAAAAGCGGATTTAGCGTCTGCAAATGATACGGAATCCAAAGTCCCAATATTGAGCCAATCAATAAATCTTCGAGAATATTCCACACATCCTTTATCGTATACACATGCGAAGTTTATATCGGCGATGAGCGGTCGTTAGCGTGGAATAAATAAATGTCCTTTCGTTAAGGACTCAAGCGTAAAAATCTATTAATCTGACAATGCGTACTTCAACGGTGGTCACAATTTATATGCGGCATGATTGTTTATACACGCCTGGACGGTAATGACGACATGATTGTGGACAGCCGACATGGAAAACAAGTAAAAATATAGCCGTGATAAATGAACGGACGGGCGAGGCACGCGAGCATCGTTACCGTGATCGTCTCCCTGCTAGAGGTCATCGTGAAACAGTACACAATACCGGAATGTCACCTCGTGCTTTACTACCGATATTTTCCGAAATAAAGGCCATAAAGTATCGCAAAATACTTTATGGACTTTTATGAAATCTTAAATCGTAAACATTGTTCATTACAAATGATATAAAATTATTGCATCCGTATATTTGTAGATATCAATGTTTATATCAGCATTTATAATTCCGATATAAAACCTTTTCTAGTAGCCTTACGGGTGGTACATTTATCTATCCTTAACTGACGTACAGATGCGAGACGCTAAGCGCGATAACAGGGACGAACTATCTGAGAAATGTCGATTGTTATTTATGATGAAGACAGTCGACATCGTCGAAAGGCGTCCAACAAAAGACTAGACAAATGGCCGAGATAATCCCATAGTTAATGCTCAAGGAAGAAAAAACAAAACCTTATGCAACCCAACGAAGAGGAAAACCTTATAGACACGTTGTTGATCTAAGGTTATGAAGTATCATTTTTGTCATACGTTTCTAACGAGTCGAACGTCGCAGCTGCGACAAATACCTTTCAAATTCCAAACGCCATCACGCGTGGGCGTCAAACACCGCCAATGAGCGTTAGCGCTAGATGTGACCCAGCTCAATTGAATCCGAAAACGTACCAGCGATGCCACTATACTGCAGGCCTCGGGCGAGAGTCGGCCCACGCGGGCGCAGAGATTTATAACATTACCCATATTCGGTCTAGCGTGGCGCCAATTCGACGCTTCAAATTAAAATCCTCTCCGAATGCGAAAAGATATCGTTTGCTTGATAGATGTTAGCGAAGTGTCTGATTTACGTTGAAGTGGGCGCCGATGTCGCGTACACTTCTAAAGCACTTGTCGTCCTGACGTCGATATCAATCATGAGGATTCTCGCAATGCGAACACAGAACCTTTTAGTGTTCTACACAAATTGGTGCTATTTTTCTTAAGGTTTTATTCATTTATTGCTTACTTATGTGTATAATTGTACCTCGTGCTATGAATTGAAGTTTAAATAAATAATATGTATAACATCAAATGTATTTGCAAGATAAAGCTACAAAATAGGCAGAATATTTCGCAGATGTATGTAAATATAAAAGATATGGTGGCGTACTTACTCCTTTACTATATTTTCAGGTGGCAATATCCGGCCAGGCATTAAAAGTTTCAAATGATCGACTCCCGCAGACTTTACTAGCTGCAAATGAAAACTGGGCATGAATTTCAACACATTTCGCACCACTCCAAGTAACAGTAGTCTGTTTTTACTGCTTGAAAAGATAAGTGTTTACATTTAATACAAATCAGCCAAAAGCAGTTTGTGTTTAACAACCCAAAATATTACTAGTGTTTAGTAGACAGTATATAATATCGGTAGAACAATAGAAAATAAATAAATTAATACACGAAGCAGAATGATCATCGTAAAACAAGATGTGCACACGCTAATTGAAATTAAAACTCACGAGACTAAACATTACTTATACTCTTCGACTAACTAATAAATATTCTTTGACAGAACTGAATTTTGTCTAATACGACAAAACTTGTGGTATGGTCCAATATTTGTTTCGGAAATTTTACAGAATATTTTAGAGCTTTTGTTTTACCGAATCTATTTTACTATACTTTGTTATTCGTGAGTATCCGCTACTTTAAAGTTTATTTTACAGAGCTAATTTTAAACATTATTTAAAAATCTAAATTCATGGACTTAGCTCACCGTGGAAAGCAATGATTGCTTCTAATTGATTTTTGTAAGTATCGCTTCCATGATCCTGTTGCTAGTTGTAACTCTATTATTGAGATATTTCGGATATTTTTCATTCTTTCTGCTATGTTATTCGAGTTTAACTTTTAAGTGTATTAATTAGGCCACACGCACACAAACTTTGCTGTCTTTGAAAATATTTTTACGATCGGATTATGCGCAAGATGAATACAAGGCAATCAGGCGTAAGCACGAACAAAGCATCGTAGTGGAAAATGTGACTTTCAATCGTAAAAGTGAACATAATTTTATTGCTTCCCCGTACGAGGCGTGAGTCCTACAGGCGCTATCTCAATAACTAAACATCGTCATTTCAACCGAACTGCACGTTTTACAACTTTGCATTATTACACACAAAAACACCGACGTGTTTTAAAAATAATCCTGACACTTAGGAACTACAAGATTTAAAAAAAAAACTCGAAAAATGTTAACGTTGATGTTACAAATTTTATTATATTATGATATTCCAATTGTTTAGAACTTAACGTTAGAACTTTTTTGCAAAATAGATTAGTAAATAGTAATATAAGGATTTTCTTACATATGGATCATAATATCTTTTCGTATTTGTTAGGTCTATGACTAACCCTAGGTTAGGTATTGACTGTAGAAGCGTTTTCACGTCCCATCTGAAAAAAAAAAAAACTTCACAATTAGAAATTATAAATTTGAAATAGTAACTAATAAACGTATTAAATTTCGCTAGAATTAATTAAATTGTATAAACGTATTAAACACTAGCTTTTTACCGCGGCTCCGCCCGCAAAAATAAACGGGAAAAAAATCCCACGGGAAAACTGTAATTTTTCGAGATAAAAGTAGCCTATGTTTTAATCCAAGGCCTAAACTACTACCATACCAAATTTCATCGAAATCCGTTAAGTTGTTTTTGCATGAAAGAGTAACAAACATCTATCCATCTACTATCCATCCATCCATCCATTCATCCTCACAAACTTTTACATTTATAATATTAGTAGGATGTTACTATACCTATATCAAACGCTTTAATGTCATGAAAATAATAATAAAAAATAACTAAAATGTACTTACATCTCTTTTATTTCAGGATTATTCGTTTGTATGCTCTGTAACAAAACAAACATTGGATATAATAAAATGGTACTTATGACAATTTGGACGCTATTAACACAAGCCTGTGGTCATAGACAATAATAATTGTACTTTGAAAACGCCGCACGTAGGCGACAGTGCACTGATAAGGGACCTGATCAATCATCGCTCAGCCCTACCTCACCGGAGTCAACGACCGCTTGGCCCACCTGACAACTTTACCATGGGACATCCGAAATTCAAGCATCATCTATTCCCTATCGAGACTCCGAAACAAATACACCCAATATTCTCAGAACCGATTCCAGTCCAAATATTAAAAAGGTGACGGTTGTAATTTAAAATCACTGTAATCTTCGAAAAACGGTGATCATAAATCCCCAAAACCCATCGCGATAGCACCCCGGGCGAACGGATCCGTTTAAAAAATTTCAATTTTGCTCAAAAATATCAATAAAATGACAGGTATCCCGACATAATACCCGGTTAGAGCGGCCATATTTTATCACGTGTTGACAAGATTGAAAAAGATTGTGGCGAACAATTTGGAACGTCAGCAAGGGGTTAATTTTCAATTGGAACCTGTTGGTGGCCGTTAAAAATAAAAGCCTAAAATACCGCGAATCGTCCATAAATAATACTTATTGGTGATTAATTTAAAGTTTGATTAACTTTTTATGTTCGCTTTTAACAAAATATTGACACGAGAAAGCTTGAAACATTAATCGGTGTAGTCTTCTTTTGATGATCACCGAGAAGCAATTCGAAATTCAATTAATTTATGTTTTGCAGATGACCGTTGAAAAAATGTTGTTTGCCAAATTGCCTCTTCAACATCTTGGTTAATACTCGTATCTTTGAATGCAATTGACCCTATTTACTTAAAAAAGATGCACTTCTTCTTCGATGAAGTCAGTAACATTAAGCCTCACTAGTATCCGAATCTACTGACATACTTACTTGCTATAGTATATTTATGTATTCATATTTAAAGGTTCAGTCTATTATATTAGTTTTTCATAAGCCTGAATTAAGAAGTACATGCTTTGAATCTTCTTAGCATATTGGCTACTTTGAAAGCTTTACATGTTAAATTTTAACTAACAAATTCAATCGATTTTATAAAGATAAAAACTAAATCAGTTAAATGTTACTTTAATAATATTTTCTTGGAGCAATGTATGAAAATAGAAATGGTGAGTCAACTGTGTTCGACGTATAAAGTTTCAATTGTATCAGACAAGTCTTGTCAGTGCCAAATTGAATTTATGGCGTAATATGATATTACTGATCGCAGATGAAAGTCTATCATATCATAATGTAATAATAATAATAATCTATGTGCACTTCGTCTAGCTTTATTTACGTTATTAATAGCTTTGCTTTTAAATGCTACTTATTTATAATACCAACTTTTAGTTTTTGCTGTTTCTTAAATCCTATCTAAAATTTGTAGCTTATCAAGTCATTCGTTTAAAGAACATTTTGCTTATCAACCTTAAGACACCTGCACTATTATTCATTAGTCTTCATTGTAAATAAATAAAAGTAGTTCGAACTATTTTATGCTATCACCGCTTTGTGTTGTCGCCGTACATCAGGTATTACCAACATTTTAGAACTGTATATATCAATTAAACTTATTTAAAGCTTTAGTTTCTCATAAATATAAGAAATTAACTTAAAGCCTGCAAAGTACGATCCCTGAATTTTTAAGATACACGTGTGCTTGACAATATTTTATGCTTCATAAAAATAAAACTTTGGTACTATGTTGTTTTATTTTAGCTTTAAATCTTATTTTACTTTTATCATGATCATGCTACATTATATTTAAGAAACGAGAGGTCTATAAAGAATTTTTAGTAAATATTATTATCGTTCTGAACCAAAGGGTGTGTATCCCTGCAGCATTCTATTCGGTAATTTATCCGAATGGTAACGATGGCAACTGACAGAGGACACACTCCCATTGTTTGTGATACGGTTTCGTCGCCACTAGCCTTGTAATGTATCAACTTTATTGTTTTAACATTCCTTTTCAGCGTTGACACCTATCAACCGAACGGTGAAAAGGTGGAGATTATTTAAATTCACTGTCAAAAGTTGGTAAAACATCAAATCCCTAATTTCGATGGACCTGCTAGGAATCGATGCATTACGACCTGCTGTTCATAAATGCAATAAGATAACTAGTTTCCTAGTCTTCCTATTTGATAAATGTGAAATAATGTTTACAAGTGACCGATCGACATACCAAATAACAGTATCCCATAATTGGATAAGAAATTTATTACACCAATTAATTCAATAAACGCACAATAGAATATCATTGTAACAAATAAAGGAGTGCGTTTAAATTATCCGCTTTCAACCGCTCATTCACGAGCTCATTATAACTAAGACATAAAAGTTAACACAATGTATTGGGCGATGACTTCGTAATCCTCGGTGTCAGAGTAATTGATATGTGGCGAGCACACGTATGCGCCATGCGGGCTTTGACAACGATCTAAGCCCTTAAATCATATTTTACTAATACAGAATCAATTGTTATTATACGGGTCATAGTTATACAAGCACTAGAAAATTACGATGCATCTCCCAAATTCGTGATAATCCAAATTTTGTTAAACAACTTATAGAATATTTAAGTGCTACTCTATAACTTTTTCTAGAGCATGCCAATGGTATTATTTACTAGACGTAGACTACACTTAAGCTTTCTCAGCCAAATACTAGAACATTCCCATGTGGGTTACAAAACTTAATGATCTCAATAAAAAGCATTTAAATAATGACAAAATAAGAATATCGATATCTATGCTACAATCGAAACATCACATAAAAAATCGAAAATATGTTTTCATTTCGAGCGATTAATAGAAATCGAGATCGGATGACGAAGTCATTTATAGTTTCTAATTGCGACCACCGTCGAATGTTTAGACTTGGATATTCCGGGTGTAATATTCCATAGGACTATTAGTTTAAAGGTCACACTTGGACCCTTTGAAATTAATAGCTTTGACACGTTATAGATAATCTGTTCATATCTCTACGCCAGTCTTAGAAATGCTTGTAATACCATGCCTGTGTAGATAAAAATTCTTACTCCTTTCCTTATAAAATCTTTTATTTACATCGCTTACCAAAGAATTAGGTAATTGTGACTGCATATTGATAATTTAGAAGAATTTATCCATTATACATATAAGGCATTTCTGAAATCTTGATAACAACCGTTTAAAAGCACTAAAGTGTTTTCGACAAAAAAGAAAACGATTCAAAATTTAAAAGTTTAATCTTGTAAATACGACAGTTTCGGACACAAATTATAGTCATACACGACCTGACATGCGAGTACGAGCCTTTCATCACATCATACATGTAATTGTATGAGAATTTCTCGACGTATTCATTTATTGTAAATGTAAAGTAGAACACACATGAAGACGTATACATTTAAAAGCTTTTATTTGTTACATTGTATCCTACCTCCATCATACACAAGATTACGCATAATTCGTTTAATAGATTCCTATGTAGAAAATTCAATATAAAATTAATAACTTTGTAAAATTTTAAATATAATGCTTTCATATTGATGTCCGGTTGGGAAGACACTGAAGACGTTAAAGTTAGGCGTCCGAAAAGTTTGCTCTTAGTAATAAATATTTAGATGCCAAAATACTATGATTTTGCAAAACACAATTTCAGAAAAAAATATTTTGAGAGTTATACATAAATTTTGAACAACGATTAACATTGCATCGAGTGCGATTACAGCCTTATTTTAATCACAGCACCGACTTTTTGAGCAGGACTAACTCGAGGAATTAAAACAAGACAATCACGAAACTGATTATACGGTGCTCCCACGATCTCATGCCGGGCTTCGCGTACGAAACTTAGCGCGTACGTGTCAAAAGATGTAATTATGAAGAAATCCAATCAAGCGGCGCGAACCAGAAAGACTGTAAGCGTCGACGTTGATTGAGCGATAAATTTATTGAAGATAAATCACCTTATCGCGACAAATCAGGAGCTGATAATACACTTCTCAGTAATACCAGATCGATACTCGAACGTGTTCATTACATTTACGTACAAATGAATACACCGTTCATACGGCCGTTATGTAAGAGGAACATTATAAATGATACCTGAAGCTATTAACTCGTAATAATAAAATGATACGTACAATTTACAAATACAACAATCGTACTCAACAATATCAATGGAGTTGAGCTGGAGACGGATGATATGTACTTTATGCATTAAGATAAATATACTTTTGGTTAAAAGATTACAGATATTATTACTAAAATAAAAATTAAAATAAAAGAAACGAGAGATATATGCCAAACTTTAGAGATAGCATTAAGCAATATATTTTCAGTATACATACAATAAGTTTAAACGATAAGCAGTATGACTCTAGCGTGTGCGATATATTTCATGTAATATTTGTTATTTATATCGTTGTCAATAAGTCTGTATTCAAAACCATCAGACAAGATTTAACAGCTGCGGTAAATATGAAAATATTCATATGAATATGCTCGGAAAGATGAATCTGACCACGACTTTTGAAATACAATGCCTCCACAAGACATTCAATTTAATATTAAAAATATAATGTCCTTGTAGGCGTATTGATGGCGCCCTGTAAGCGAGATATAAATTCATGTAATGCACATAAAAAAGGAATATCTTCTACGATAACTCCGGACTATGTGTGTCACTGGACATGTGTAAATCTTATAAGGTACATTTTAAAGTGTAAAATTAAATATCAAATCTAGATTTACCATTAGTGATTTAGAGTATTTAAGATGCAACAAAATTTATTAAAGGCTTTGAAAATAATCCACTGAGTTAATTTAATACCACAAATACTGAGCATAACTCAACAAATCAAATCGTTCCACATCGTACCGCGTAATGTTAGCCCGCGGCGTGTATAGTACTAAACAGCCTGACTAATTAGCCGCTCTAGCCAACAAAGGAGGTTGTTAGGTCTGGAGAAAAGTTTTATCATCCCGTGTATTCAACTTTGTATCTTATACCGTCGATATAGGTCATATGTAGACGGAGTCAAGTGTTAGAAGACGTACAATGGCGGCGAATGATAGGCCGCCCACGCGTAGGCGCCACGAAGCGAAATTCGTGAGAAGACTCTGGCGCCGCCGAACAATTATAATGCGAAATAGTAAATTATACAATACTAGATACCGTTTGTGTATAATACGTATACATAACGAATACTAAGTGTCATGGAAAAAAAACACACTTAGAAAAGGAAAAGCCGAAATAAATATTTGAAGAAAATATTAGCCCAAGACAGAGATAAAGTAGTAAATACAGATTAAAGGATGTAATAAAAATTACTAAAAATGATACGTTTTAAATATAAAATGTAGAAGCAAAACCATAAAGGTTTTCTAAAATTAGGCGCTAATGAATCTTACACAACAAAATATTTTAAACATTTAATAAAATTCCTAATAAAAATATCAAAACTGAAATTAGAAACTTCTTAATTTGGCAACACTTAATTAACATAAAAATATTATAAACTAAATACTATCCGAATATGATGTGAATATTTAGAATAATCAAATTTTGATAACAAATTCTTTATCAATAAGGGTTTTTCTCAAATAAAATTGTAGCAGCTCATTAATGGAATGTTAGCGAATTGTTTTTAGTCGCCATAGGATAATTTGATATTAAAAAGCAATTTCTTGGCAACATATCCGCATAGCATAAAATCAACATATGGCAAGTTGTGAAACGTGTAGTCGACACTTTGGGGCGTGGCGACACACCTCTCAATTACTGCACAGCCCCTTGCAGGTGCGCTACGTACCTGAAGAAACCTTATTAGGAAAATACTAGCTAAAGCTAGAATACAAGCTGATGAAACTAAAAAAGATAAGATTATATTTTAAAAATGTAACATCCATTGATATGTGCTTATTGTGCAAATGAATTTGAATAGGATATTAGAAATATAATATATTTTATAAAATTAGTTTAGTCCGTTCCGACCCAATTTCAAAAAGATATAAAATTAGACCAAATTAAAGTGTCTTTATATTTATCTTTTGTAAGCACTATAAATAAGTGACATTTAAATTGGTACCATTACAGTGTGATATTGTCTTTTTGTTTACAAAAAGATTAAATTTGATCAGAGCACAGTATCATACATACTTATAATAGTATATAATATATATACTTATTTTATAAATATGAAAGTATGTGCAGATAGATGGATGGATAGATGTTTCTCTTTCAAAACAAACTACTGAACGGATTTCGATGGAATTTGGAATGGCAGCAGTTGAGACTCTGGAATAAAACATAGGCTACTTTTTATCTCGAAAAGTACAGTGTTCCCGTGGGATACTATATTTACGCGGGCGGAGCTGCGGGAAAAAACTAGTACAAAATAAACGTGCCAAGATTAATTATTAAACATAAATTTTGTTCCCACTATAAGAAAATTAAGAGGTAAATATTTTAATTGATAGATATTGATTTATTAATACTCAATTAAAATATCAAAGAGAAGTGTAACCGTAAATTAAATTAAAAGATAAGAATTGAAGCAAAAACGTTTGCAAGAACGAATTATGTATCGGTTTGACTCGAAGATATTGCTGTATCATATACAAGGCAATTAAGATAAGTTTAAACTAATGCATTATGCGATTAGAACTACCATAAAATTTTATTCAAAAATATCATATTAAGAGAAAGCAGTCATCTCGATTATGTTTAAGAAAAATCACGATTAATACGAGACTTATTTTATCATGGTTGTTGGAAGATTGTTACTGCAGTAAGAACAGAACTGAATGTACTGAATTTTTGAAGGTAAAGAAGGAACCTAAAACCTTCAGCCAGACCGAAGCGAAGCAATACTAAGAACTAGTAATTGTCATACAAATATCGGTACATTCCAATAGCCGTACTGGCACAGCTGTAATGCATATGCAAATTTTTCAGACTTCCGTCCTTTATTTAAATCATAATACCTTTAACGTGGACCGTTGTAGTAATATTTTACCAGGGGATATTATGTATGCGGCAAATGGTCGCTAAACGATTTGATTAGTTCCTAGCATAATGAATATGCATGTCCTGTAATAAATCGGCGAAGCACTCAATTATCCACGCATGACTTAATCATCCAATCCACATAATAACTAATGCTGTAAATATAAGGAATGTTTTTGTGGCAATTTCTTGTAATGTTTGCTAACAATACGAGTAGTAACAAAATTATATTAGTAATGTTGTTATAATAATGAAGATCCTTGGACAATACCAAACATTGTGAGTATGAAAGCTAAAGAGGATCTGAAGTTAAAATTTCATTCAAATTTCATATTATCCTTGTTTAACCTACGAAACACAAGTTTCTAAAACAAAAACTAGAAATAAAAAATTAAAATCAGGGTTTAATTAAAGTAAAAGACTTTCTTGCGAGAGAAAAGTCAATTAATAAGACTTGTTAACACCAAGCACAATTCGTGACCCAATGTGCTTTTTATTAAAATCTTTGCCACTTCAAAACCACATAAATCAAAGTAAATTTAACATTAACGTATTCATTTGCATTGCCTTAAGCTATTCGATGACATTAACGATGTCCAAATGAAAACAAAAAAATTAATCTATCAATTTAAAAACGTAACGTACCATTTAAAATTATTTGACGACGTTATTAAAGACATTCTATGAATATTAACCGACGAAATAGTTTTTGAAGATAAATAAAAAGTAGCAAACAGTGAACCAAAACTTCGTGTAGCACTTAGCAGGTATTCATTGTGATACCTTGACTGAAGGCGTCGTGAATCCACAAGTCTTTAGATTCAATTGAAGCAATGAAAGTGCTAACTGCTAAAGTTGCCATTTTCAATCTCGTTCCAAACAAAGAATAACATATATAGGATTGAAACCCATAAAGAAGATGAGCTTCAATTATGTACTTTTACGACAAATTAACATTACGAATGTAACATACACTCTACACAGGTTACAAATCCAAACAATATTTGACTAAAATATGACATGGAGGACATTAACTTGAAAAATGGATTACAAGGCTCTCACATTTAATGAAATGATAAAAACCTTTTTAATTGGAAATGCAATAAAATAATCACCTGGTCCGGGCACTAAATCACTGCATGATATCTTATTTAAGGAGGTAATGAAAGACGTAGATCACAAGGTAATTGTGACATGAGGGTATTTATCAAACAAGCCAGAACTTATGTTCAGCTATTAAGTTATTCATGTTGACATAATCACTGGATAAACGCAGTTAAACGC
Source organism: Glaucopsyche alexis (assembly GCA_905404095.1). Classification (NCBI taxonomy): domain Eukaryota; kingdom Metazoa; phylum Arthropoda; class Insecta; order Lepidoptera; family Lycaenidae; genus Glaucopsyche; species Glaucopsyche alexis. Next base: position 15,622,199 of record FR990059.1, read on the forward strand.
TACAACTTTTCATTTTCTACATGCTTAATATGAGTGATCGCGACGATTCTTTTGAATTTAAGAGGGTTTAATTGAGATTGTAATGCAAATCATATTATCTTTTATTTATTTAAAATATAATAATTTTACAAAGTTTTGTTGGCTGCGGTAAAAAAAATATTTGAAAGAATTTTTTACAGATTTTGCTTACAAAGAAACGGTACTTACCCACATTACTCTAATTAACGAGGCTTATTACTAGAAGAGAATGATATTAGTGTTTCAGAATCATGACTCAACTGGTCATCAATAATATCTATCCACTTAATTCATTTCAACGTCTGTAACCCGCGCGTTAGAATAGCATTCGTGGGAACAGAAGGTTATTAATTTATTACCTATATTTTAGATACTAATAAGGTGTGTCATATTTAGTAATGCTGCCACAGCAACACAGCATGCACACAATAAATTACACTGACATTTTTCTATTAGCGCAATATTTATTGTCTGTTTAGAAATCATTGAAAGTGAGGCAATATTTTGCCTAGAGAGTAATTTGATAATTTAATTTTCAGACAGTGTAATTATCTTTGGCCTAAATTCTTTCGAGAGTTATACCTTGTAGGGATGCTCGATGATCATCGATTTTCGATGATCATCGATGTTAGACGATAAAACATCGATGTTTTAAAATCGATGTTGCACTATTTAAAACATCGTAACATCGATGTCACGGACACAAACATCGAAATCGAAAAACCCAAAGTTGAAAAAACGACATCGCGACATCAACGCCATCGGAGCGATTATTTTCTAAGGCTGGTTCAACCCTATATCAAGAGCGCAAGAGGTTAAAAGGTTCTGCGCTTTCAAAATTATAATTTTTATAGTCAATTATTGACAAAATATATTAGAACTTATGTATTTCTCCTTATATCTCCAATATAAAATTTCTTTGTTTCATTTAAAAAACGTGTGATTTTATGTTTTTTTTTAATTTACTAGCTTATGCCCGCGGCTCCGCCCGCGTAAGTACAGTAACCCACGGGAACCTTATATGTCCCGCGATAAAAAGTAGCCTATGTCCTTCCCCATGGCCTACTATATCTGTGCCAAATTTCATGATAATCGGTTTAGTGATTTTTACGTAAAACCGTGAATAAAGTATCCCACGGGAACCATACATTTCCCCGCGATAAAAAGTAGCCTATGTCCTTTCAGGTTCTAGGCTATATGTGTACCAAATTTCATTTAAATCGGTTCAGTAGTTTTGGCGTGAAAGACGGACAAACACACATACTTTCCATTTATAATATTAGTATGGATGTATTGATGACGGACGGCCGTGAAGACGTTCGCAAAAAAACATCGATGTTGCCTGACATCGATGTTTAGAGCTCGATAAACATCGAACATCGATGTTTAGCCATCGATGTCATTATCGATGCCAACATCGATGTTTTTGCAACATCGAACATCCCTAAAATTAAGGGCTTTTCGCATTGTATAAAAGACCTTATTTCGTTTGAAATATAGTTGAAATTTAAATATGCCGTCCTATTGGACGACCAGTTCGAATTTTGAAAATCGTAATACGGTGTCTGAGCGTTTCAGTAATGAAATATATGTTTCATTCTATAATAGTCATTATTGCGTTTGTTTTAAGGTTAAATTTAAAATGTAGGCCTAATGGCTCTTAATACGTTTTGGAAATTAATGACAAAATATCTACACTAATATTATAAAGAGGAAAACTTTGTTTGTATGTTTGTTTGTTTGTTTGTTTGTAATGAATAGGCTCAAAAAGTACTGGACCGATTTCAAAAATTCTTTCACCATTCGAAAGCTACATTATCCACGAGTAACATAGGCTATATTTTATTTTGGAAAAAAATAAGGTTCCGTAAGATATTTGGGTTTTTCGGACACAAGGTGTAAAAAATCAACCAGAAAAGTTACTTATTTTGCGTACGCTGCCTAAACTATAAAAGATAGAACCATAAAATGTTCTAATTAATTGTAGATCTTATAAATATCTACAAAAAAGTCCGCAACACACTATACCTATCTATGTCGAGTGAGGCACAACAACCATTTTTTTATTTAGAAATCTTGATTTTTTTTTGGACTACATTTAAACGCGTTTATTGTACTCATGTTATTAATCCTTATCAAAATAAATTATTTCATCACTAAGTACAGTTTATGTAGATAATATTTGGTCTTTGAATGATTAAAATTGGACGTTTGGTTTTGAAGTTATGGCGAAATTAAAATATTACGACTTCTGCTGCACGGCCCGTTGCGAAGTGGGCGTCACCAAGGCGGGGTGCGCGTGCGGGTTAATGTTTAGTTTAGTTTAGTTAAATAGTTTAGTTATTTTATAAACATCAAATTGATAATATCTTAAAATATAATACATTATAATATCTATACATCTATACAGTTAAATACAATTTAAGTGTCTGTTTGTAACTTCAAATTAACAGCTTTTTACATAATGAATCTGAAAGTATATTCGGTACTTACAATAAAATACATTTTTTTTTTAATTTTTGTCTGTCCGCCTGTCTGTCTGTAAGTCGGTCTGTCTGTCTGTTTGTTCCGACTAATCTCTGAAACGGCTGGACCGATTTTCACGGGACTTTCACTAGCAGATAGCTGATGTTATAGGGTACATAGGCTACTTTTATTTTAGGGTTCCGTTTAAAAAAATAGGATTCCGCTTTCGTTAGTCATAAATATAGTCGCGGGTAAATTTCAGCGATATCCCAAAGTATTGTTCCACGCGGACGAAGTCGCGGGCAAAAGCTAGTTCTTTATAATTTAATTGGTCGAAATGATCATTCAGTAAGCCGCTCGGATACCGGTTATGGTCTCTCATTGGTTGAAAATCCCAAATATTAGAAAATTATTTCTGCCATTTTTTGCATACGACAGTACGAAAGTCGACTGCATATTGTTTATTATGCGTAATTGTAATATTTTGTAGTTTAGACTGTAGTGTAAAATAGTATATTTATGTTGTGAAGTTGTGTAGTGTACCTATTTGGATTGTAAATTGCATTATTGTGGTGAGTAGATTAGTGTGTGAGTAGAATTCGTTAACTGGCTTTTCCAAAGCCGCCTTTTGTCATTCTCGAAAGACGCTGTTTTATAATATCAGTGCTTACTTGTATAATGAAGGTGAGCTGCGGTTGGTACATCTCGAAGAACGAAACTCTTAACTCTGTACCGAAATAGATAGAATCCCACGAAGCAGCCTCTAGGTATGTAGGCAAGTACATCTTGCTTAATATGCATAAAGACCATAGTGGCTTCCCTCTGCGGAAAAACCACCCTTCGCCACTGATACCTTGTATAGGAATTGTTGAACAACATCTCAATAATATTCAGAAGCATATTTATTTTCTGCACCTTTATGTAAAGACATAAAGGCGTAGTTAAAAATAAATATATTTCCAATGTTATGCCATGGCAAAACTGTAAATTAATTGATGTACACAAAAGTTAAAAAGCTAATGAGTTCCATATCATATCTGTTATTGATAATAATTATGACAGTGCTGATCACCGCTCCCATGACTATCTTTCTCATACCGAGAGTGACATACCAAACGATGACGAAATGCAACGAGCGAAACTCGACCAGAAGACGATACGATATAAACAAACAGACATGTCTATGAATGAAAATTTACAGCAATCTCTTAACAACACCTAAAACAACGGCTTCTGTTGTACAGTTAAACTGACTAACCATTTTAAGCACAATTAACGCTACATTATCACGCATAGAGGTCATTATTGGTGGAGATCATATCCATATTAACATGGACGTAAAAGGGATCACTGCACAATGTATGTTAAATGGTGTGCAATTAAATAGAACGACGCTTAATAAACACATTACGGCACGATAGACGCGCGCAGAGCTGACGTGATTAAGCGGCTAAAACGTGGGAACAGAGAGAGAGAAAGAAAAAAGCCGATTGTGATACCACAGCAAATATCTTGTATAATATATCCGTACATAATTGTGTGTCATCAATTCTCTGGTGCGGCCTATTGAATTCGTCTTTTTGTACACGATAAATATTGTAATATCAGACTTAGCGCGCATCTATTTTTCTTTTCGTCTTTATTTATTAACTACACGTAAGTTTACAATTTGCATGAAGAAAGAGGTACAGTTTCAAATTTATAGATATAACCTAATAGTCCTATACTGTGAAAATGAAAGCAATGAATAAATGACTAAGTTTTCTAACAATTAAATATTTATGGAGCTGTTATTGAATTTACGTAATTCATCACACTAGAGGTCGCCCTGTGGCCGAAATTCGACCATAATTTTATGTTCACTTTAATTTTAAAGTTTTAATTTTTTAGATTTCTTTTGCCTCTTAGATACGAAATAAAAATATGTAAATGTTGTTTATGGCATGTGAAAGATAATTGACACTCATTGACAATTGTGTCAAAACTGCTGTAATTTATAAAAAAAAGGTTGGATTAGTGAGGTAGTTTGTGTTGCTGACATTTTTATTAATTTCAAGTATTTCCAAGTATTATTTATAGAAATTTAAGCTTTTCGCACGCCTTTCTCAGCATAAACTTTAATTGTGCGAAATTTAACTCTAATCCGTACGCACAATTCTCGTAAAACTGTGCCTGAAATTTTTGCTTCACGTACTAATATAATGATTATACGGTATAATTATCTTTTAATAGATATATTTAAGACAGACCACTACTAAAAACATACGAACGAACGTTGCGATAGTAAAAACAAAACGACAATAGCAAAGCACAAGCACAAATTCAACGGTAAACCTTCAAACTAGGAATATTATAACTTGCGTTATAGCGAACAAAAGTAGACGTGGAATGAGTTTTAGTGTCTCACAATAGATACGCTATGGTAATAGCAATGATAGTGCTTAAAGTAGTTTAGTGCGCCATTAAAGCTCGACGCTTGCAGACAAATTCAATTGACAGGCGTCCATGCCCCGGGGTGCCTTCGTAGCGCCATCTATTTATATCGCTTTTGCAAAATTTGAAACTGTGCAATTAGATATTGATAGTCGCATTCCACAGTAACGATTTTCCGGATGATAAAGTTGGGTGGTTTGGATTGGTGGCCTTAAAATGTTATGAAATGCAAAATTGAATGGCCAATTTCAAGATGTCCCTAAGTCAACTTAGGGACTTTATGCACTAGCAGCACTACTGAATCAGCTAGTCATTCTCTATTGATCTGTATTACAAAAATATTTTAGAACCGTCCCTAAGTATGTTATTTGCTAAGCATTTAAAAACCCAAGTCCATTTACTGGAGTTCAAAAAGTTCCTAAGTCCAAAAATATATATTAAACAATAACAATGAAGGTGGAGAACATGCAGCTGAAGATGAAGAAGATATGGTGGAATAGGTATTAAGAAAAAAATGTTTAATTAATGTAATTAAAACATATATATTAAGCATACATTTTAAAGAAAAAGATTTAAGAAGATTGATTTAAGAAGATTTCTAAAATAATAACATATAAGAAGATAAAAGAAGAAGAAAAAGGAAAATACTTTTTATTTTATTATTTAACTGTTTTTATAAGAAAAAATTAATGTTCCTTTTTATAATGTACCCTAAGTCCAAAATATTTTGTATTAAAAACCCTAAGTCCGGCATAAAGTCCCTAAGTCCTATTTAAAAGTCCTTAAGTCCAGTAAGTTTGTACCTTAGTCCAGATTATTTTTTTTCGCTTTTCTTTAATACTATTAATTTGATTAGTAATACAAAACGTTCAAAAATTAAAATGATCGCTACAATTACATTTTTGCTATAATTCATGATTCTAAGATATAAGGTGTTGTTTTGAGAAGCAAACGAAATGTTTGCTCCTTGATATTGCAAATCTTTAAAAATGGACTTAGGGACATCTTGAAATTGGCCATTCAAATAACGAATCATAGAGTAAGAAAGTCAGATGAATTTTGTGCTGAATGTTAAACTTTAAAGTTAAATTTATTTGACTGTTAACAATTAAAAAAAGATTTTATTTGTGATTCTAATATACAATTGTTATTTATATATTAGAATCACAAATAAAATCTTTTTTTGTAAATTTCACATTGTAAAATAATAAAAATATATGTGAACAACAAAGCAATTATATAAATGAAATCACATCTTTACAAGACAACTTAAATGGATTAATAAATGCAGCGTGCACAATACCCTGCATACAAATATTGCACCCACGCACTAATGGTAATGCTCTCTTTACTAAATGTTTTGCTGTATTAAAAACTCATAAGCTGGAGCCGTATAGTCAATACGATCATATAGTGGCGTTATCACAAAATATGATAGATCGCCGACCGGTACGTAGTGCTCTCCCACGCGGCCCTGTGATTAATTATAATTCGAATTTTATTCAAAGCGACCAGCGGACAAACGACGATACCAATCAATAAACGGTTCCGTACCGGTGACGTTCCACATGATATCACAATTTACTGCAGCATATGAAGACGTCAGAGGTGAATAACACTGAAGAACAATGGTAGTAATATGAGATATGCAACGGTTTAAGATTAGTTTAATGTTTTAGTTGAGAGAACTCGATTTATTGCGCATATGACTTGTGAACGATAAGATCATCAAGTATTTGAGCATCCTATAAAGAAAATCTGAAGCATTGCTAAAATTAGAACTGCCTTAAAACAACAACATTGACTAAACCGTTACTAGCTCCGTTTAAGATCATTAAATCAATTCATTACATCATAGATTATCTTATAAATTACTCTTGTCTCCATTCATTACTATTTTAAATAACTTTTTAAAGATTACCATTCATTTATAAAAGTATGATATATATTTATTCCCATTATCCGAAGAATCCATATTATGTTTGAAATGCAACAAAGCCGGTTCACACGAAGCACCGTGACAGTAATCACGTCCTTATAACTACATAAATCATAGAAGACGAGCTCACAAGCGCCACAATACTAGAAACGACACGCATCCTTGTCTCGGCCCATAATAAATAACATCCAGGTTCCCTTTCAAAGAGCGGCCGAGAAGCAATAAGTCGCGGACGGGTCAGAGGTGAAGTGAATAAAAAACGAGCGACAATTAAATAACGTTCTTGAAGGTTAATGAGGATAATAAATATGTTGTCGGCACCGCAGCTGCAACACATGCATAGCCGTCACACGTGAGGAGGGTCTGGTCTAAAGCCGCTGACTAGCAACTTCATTGTACATACCTTTACAATCTCAAATGTATAGAGGTTAATGTAACATCAGGGGAGATTGAAATAGAGGAGCGTGAATGGAAAAATTAGATCATCTAAAATCTAAATTAAAGCATTCAGTATAGCCATAAATATTAATCAAAGATTTGATGTTGCAGGGATTGCTCGCTATGATGACAGTGATAATAATTTAATTATTATAAGAGCGGTTTAATTGTGCGGTGGTGGTCTCTAAACTTTGATAGAAGAGAAGTCCGTAATAGTAGTCATTCCTTAAATACGTTTAATCCACACGCGAGTCTAGTCCAGGTATTTTCCTTAATTTTATACCTGCGTCCAATTTTAATGCTTTAAATTTTGAATTTATAAACATTCCTTAACTTCCACGTAAGTGAACCGAAATCCGAGTCGTAATCCACAGAACCGCCCCTGCAAGTGTTCATAACATTTACAAGAGAATGCGCGAGACGCGGGAATACCTGGTTTTGATTTATAACGAGGAGGGGTCGGTACGGGAGGTACATTCAGCAAATACTTAGTATTTATCGCATGGCGTTTATTATACAGAACGTTTCCGCGTAAATAAGTTTGTCTCAGACCTCAGTTCATACAACCCAACAAAAATATGTTGCTACACAAGACACATACATTCAAAAGTTATATTGAATCATCTCGCGTTGTTGAGTAAGATAAGTATGATTTTTTTTAAATATTTATTGATACAAAATATCAAAATTATAATTTACAACTATGTTACAATGTCCATGTCCATCCCAACATATGTTTGTGAAACAGATCAATTAATTAGTGACAAATCTATATAAAACAATATACCTAATACTCAATACATCAATGCACCAATCAAACTTTCTTGAGTGTGGCTCTAGTCAAAATATTTAAACTGTCAAAATTGAATATCATTATCAATATGACTTGGAAAGGAATTCATAAGTTTAAGCCAGCCGCAAGAATAAAGACGTGATAGGTTTATAACAACACAGCAGGTAATATCACAATAGGCGCCTGAGGATGACTACAGGGAGCCTGCGTGCGTGAACTCTATTATCACTAACCTTAACCTTTTAGGGTAACGCAGATATATGGAATTACGAGTATACGTTATATTACCTGAAGATCATTCAGAAAAGTATCTTGCGTCAAATTTTTTTACCTGTATGCTTCCTGTGACTAGGAATATAGAGCTCTATAAAGATACTTTTTGAACTACAAATTGTTATTATCGGTATTTTACTGCACGTAAAAATTAAGAAATAATTACATATTACAACTTGGTAAAAGTGAAAAGAATTAGGATTTTATGTGTAGTTTTGTAATTATATGCATTTCGAAGTCACAAAAAAGTTGAAATAGTTTTTTTTTATAACATTAGTGTAAAAAAACCTGCCTAACAGTGGCGTAGGGTTCCTATAACTCCATTCCTATCGGCTTCCCTTGTCACTTAACTTTTGCAAACCTTCATAGAAATCCCTACCTATTATACAGGCTCCGGCTTCCCTATAAAGGAGAAGCACCCTTCGCCACTGCTGCCTAATTAATTTACTTACATCAAATACAAAAATATTTACTATGGTATGAATGAACATAAACCCGCAAATTTCGGAGATATTAGAAATTATGTGCATATGGCATATACATCGTAGCAACATCCTGTGTGACAACACCAACACCAACACCAACACCAACAAGCGTGTGACGTCCTACTTATACGACTTTTATATGGGGCGTTTTCACGAGACTCTCAAAAGTGCTTCAAACAATTCGCAATATTTTTTAAAATATTGATTTTTAGTATACTATTCCATTTGTAAACTGTATTAGTTTTCAGAACACTATTCATTTATGTGATAACAAAATTTAAGGAAAATACCCTATTTGTTGGTAGATAGAACTTTAAGCAATAACACGGCAAAGATAAAACAAAAGCTGACGTTACACAGAATACTCATTAGGTACTTAATATAAAGCAGTCACTATTTAGTACGGAACCCTCAAACCCTACAATTCCAATGCAGGACTGGTCGATTTTTTTAACTCGCACGTTATTATAAAAATGACTTTCCTGTTTAAGAGAGCAGATAACTCAATATGGACGTCTGAATATAAAATCGATTAATTTTAAAACTTACGATGAGAAGGATCTTGTAAACGCGTTTCACTATTAGCTTCTTACAAACAAGTTTTAATAATAATGAGGAAGTCTGCATTGATAATTCAATTAACATCGTCGAAGACGTCTTTAAGTACAAGAAAAAATGCATTACCATGTACATCATTACGTCTTTGTTGCGTTTCACGAAGTTCAGCTAAACACATAGTGTAAATTAGACACTGCCTGTGAACGCGTATGGCCCAACGGTTTACACGAAACAAGTATTCTTTTGATAATAAAGACCATAATTGATTTCGTCGGCTGTAAAACGGATTTGTCGGATAGCACAGAATCCACAAAAGAGTTAACATATGCTTCGAGGCAAGCAACTGTGGGTGTTCCCAGCCAGCTTTTCTCAATTTTCTAGTTTTGTGAAGTACTACTAAGTATTGTAATTTGGTTTGAAAATGAACACAACAGCAAACGTTATTATTATAGCTACAATATGTTTTATTTCAATAATCAAATTTAATTCCATGCATTCAACTGCATCAGCGTGACCCAATTTCGAAATTAAATTACCTTATTTTATACAATAACGTATTGAATATGGTTTATATTATGAAAGTCAACATTTTATTTAAATAAAGTTCAACATTAGGTCAAAATTAGCGAATTAATTATTAAATTTTTTTCAAGACTTATCCTTAATCGTTCAAATTACTTTTAGCAACTTTAGCTATAACTAAGTTATATAGGACAAAAAGAGTTAAAACCTACTAGAAATACTTAAAAAAATATGAACTTACAAGAAAAGTAAAACGCAAACAAGTGGGTAGATAAAAAAAGAAATCCAAGTTGCACTTCAAACCAGCACCTGTGACGGCCCAAACGCCGCCCTCTGTTTTAGAAGACGAAAGCAAACAGTATGAAGATAGTGGACAAACAAATGTTAAATGACCGAAATGTGAACGTCATGTTTGGCATTCCCATAAAGAAACGTTAACACGTCATTAGAGGTAATGATGGCGTGATTACCAGGGGCGGGCGAGATGGGCAGATGATTGCCTGCTTACTGTGTGGTCTTGCGCCTCCATAAACAAATACTGGACCCTCGAATTGAGTCCACGTGCCGAGATACTGGTTTAATGTATCCTTTTTACCGCTAAGTATAATGTATCGTGCTTCCTGACGATTATGATAAATGTGTTTGTGCGCGACGTCTGGGGATGACCTAATCAGTATTAATTTGTATTGAAAATATTAATTAGCTCCCGTCCAGTAGACAGTCTAATTGGTTAGCTTGATCTATTGATTGATATTGGTTGATTTCGATTTGTGCTTATATATTATCTGACCCTAATAACAATTAGGGTCTCACATTCGTATTAGCAAGAGTTATGCCGCGATATTTTTTTATTTAATGTCTCGATCAATCATAAAATTTGTGAACGGAGAGTCGGAAACCATGTACGATATTTCCGTGTACCACACATATCTTTATAGGAAGTTTTTTAAGGTTAACAGATTTTTTATCCAACAGAAAATATTTCAAACAAACATATTGCCTAAATTTAACTTCGGACTCAGACCAGCATTCGAGGTGGGCCATTTTAACATCTTAATTTATAATACCAACCAAAAAAGGCTATAACAATATCTGAATATGAGCAATAAAGGAAAGGTATAAAATGTTACAATTAGTTCCACTTTCCTAGCCCTTGGTGGTCCCACGAATACGCATCTGTCGTGACACAATAGTAAGCGTGCCACCGGTACCATTGCCACAAATAGTGCCAATAATAATAGTGGAGTGATTGGTTGGCGCGTGCAACCAACGACCATCGCTGATTGAGTGAATAAACCACCCACGCTCAAGCCTGTCATTTACACTGAATCATTTAAGGACGCTATCTCGCCTGGCAGCAATTATGTCACTTTGATGCACAATGTAAGGTTTAAAATTTTCAAGAGTCATTTAAGACGCGTCAAAGGAAGTGGAGAAAGTCAAAATGTTAAATACCTTTATGAATATTAATAGGGATATGAATAATCTTAGAAATGAACGTTAGAGAAACACCCATTTGCAATCTTGGATACTTTGAGTTACACGGTAAGCTACGGTAAGTAAAAAATTGGCTTAGTATTTACATATGCATATTATAGACTTACCATCAGAATTGCTTAATCTTATTCATCTATCGAAGAGGCAAGATCAAATTATATAATACATGAAAGTTGATACTGGTTATACAGTATACGCACTAAATAACAAAGCCCTGAATTGATTCAATTTCTCTTTTCAAAAATATACCCCGGCAATGACCGAATATAATCGATTCATACAGCAGACAATTTAGTGCCCCAATCGGCGGTATATCACGGTGCAAATTGGCAATCAGCTTGCATCGATTAGCAAAACTCGATCCAGCGCTTCACGGTTGGAGTCCTTTCATTATGGTGCGAGAAAATTCCAGCAGACGGCTACAGGAGCGTCAAAATTCGTCTCGTTTATTAATTGACACGTTCACTTACGAATATTTGATTTCTGGATGCAGTTACTTAAAATATCCTACTAATATTATAAATGGGAAAGTGTGTATGTTTGTCCGTCTTTTACGCCAAAACTACTGAACCGATTTAAATGATATTTGGTACACAGACAGTCTAGAGCAGTGGTCCCCAACCTTTTTTTACGCGGGCCACAAACCCGTTGTACTCCTGGTGTCGCGGGCCCCAACCAAAATTTTTAGGGACAAAAAATACGGTGTTTAAATTTAACGATTTAATAATAGAAAAACACAAGGTAGTTAAAAGAGTGAAACTAAACATTTAAGATGAGATAACGACACAAACTAAAATAAAATAACAAATATGTATTATAATAATTATGTTCACTCAGTGAGATTTTTGGAATTGTGAACGCTTTTTCACAACTTTATCTAGAGCTGGCTTGTCGCTGCATATCCTTATTACATTGTAGGCTGTATTTCAAGAATCACTTTAGCTAGAAAGCTGATATTTTCATAAGCCTTAATTCTGATGCCGCTATAACAACATAATATCATATCTAAAAAACAAGATAAAACAAATAATATAAGGAGAAGAATACTTTAAATATTCACAAGATACTAAATTGATTTCTACTCCAATATATAATTCAAAATAAAAATTAATATAAAAGGGGTTTTCATAAAAAATACAATTTTTGTCTATTTTTTTCCTAAAATGGCTTTTCCTTAGCTGACTTTTAAGTAACAGATTTCACGCGGGCCGCAGATAAAGGCCCGGCGCGGGCGGGCCGCATGCGGCCCGCGGGCCGCGGGTTGGGGATAGCGGGTCTAGAGCCTACTTTAAGGACATAGGCTACTTTTTATCGCGGGACATATACGGTTCCCGTGGGTTACTGTACTTACAGCTAGTATTGCAAAAAATTAATGTTTATATTATGATACCGAGTAAGTTCTATATTAGACCTATGATAACAAAAACAATACCTTACGTTACCTCCTATTGAAAACGTTAATTTCTAATTACCTACCATGTGACTTGAATCAACAATTTCTTTTAAAGTAGACAGAATTTAAACCAACTTGTACTAGTTGTCCTTAAAACTTTTTTCCTTAGGCTGGAGCTAATAAGATCTCGGTGTGCCTCATTGTTATTGTCAGATGATTATAGAAACAAATGTGGGAGAAAGAAACAGCTGATAAACTAATTTATGAACAAGACTTGTTAAAAGTATTTGAACTTTTTACGATCAAGTAACATCATACCCATTACTGGTTGATAAACGATAAGTGCGATATATTAGTGGCTCCACAGTCCACTGCTCATGCGATATTGGTCATGCGTCCAGCGTTCCCAGCCTCGAGCCATGTTTATGACATTTTTATTTAGTCCGATAGCAGGAGAAATGAAACACCGCTGACCTATTCAGATTTCACTCGTACATTTATTTTTATCAAACATTGGGACGACATTTTGCATTGCGTTTATTTTGAGGGTGTTAAATTCTACAATGTTGCAATAGAGAACGATTAACCGTACTAATTTGGGGACATAACGGATTTGTTCGGATAATCGAAATGCTTTAACATATTTTATGAACAGGCGAATAAAATACATACTTACTCTTTTTGTATATTTAATGACAAACATGAATATTTAATTGAACAGAACTTGTGTTAAATTTAAAAGCGTAAACAGTCTTGTAATAAATTAAATGAAAAGGTTAATTTAATTTATTACAACAATAAAAAAAACAAGAGGAAGTAGGCAGTCTAGGCATGTCCGAGTCAGACCGCCATGAGTTCGGATAAGCGGTAGTTCGGATAATCGACGTTCTACTAAATTGTCACCGTAAAATTGAAGGGTGTTTTGGAAAAACAACCAATGTCAAATTGATCAAACTTTACAGGGATTAAGTAAAACTTGTAAAAATGAAAGTATGTGAATAAAAAGATCTTTTGAACTTTATGTTAGTTAAAATATATAATAACACATAATATTATGAGAAATTAGATAGTTATTTTTTCTAATTAAATCATATATTAAAGTTAGAAAAAAGAGCACAAAAATATTTTTTTGAAATGCGACTTTGGTTGTTTTTCCAAAACACCCTTCAGTTGTAAAAACGGTAATATAACTAACGAGATTGTACAAATATGTCGAAAGATTCATTACTTTATATTTATAATCTAATGAAAAATATAAGGTCTTTACATATGAAATTGGCGTTTTGTCGTACTGGCCACTTTGATCACAAATACGACTATATCTTCTTTGGTAAGGAATTCCAATTTCAAATTTACGGAAAAGTGAGTTTTTCTGCGTTTTTTTTTTTAATATTCAACCCCTAAGAGGGTGAAAAGTGGGATGAAAGTTTTGAATTCTTATAAAGATAGCGTTTTCCAAACCAAAAAAAAACAATTTCACTCAGGCGTAGCCGCGGGCAAATGCTAGGTAAACAATAAATGTAAGCTATTTTGGTACACTTACACTGCAAACAACGCGAACCGCGAATAGGCTCGCTTTACTCATGGAACAATCTAAATCATGGCACTATTTTCTATTTTGTATTAATCATCCCGTCTCAATGATTACCGAATCATTTCTTTTTAAATTACACAGACACATCAAAACCCGGTTTTAAAATATGGAAGTGTCATAAATAAAAGAATTAGTATTTCTGATTGTAAGGGAAAGGTATTCATAGTGACAAATTTCATAAATTATGGGATAGTTAAATCTGTAAACAAAAAGTTTAAATCACGCCCAAAGGATCAACGTTCTACTGATTCTGATTATGATACTATATTTGAATTAAAGTATCCGTAATAGAATATGTATAAGATTAATACAAAAAACTATAATAATGCTTCTGACCCAATGTAAATTGAAATTTTCGGATAACACTTGACGTTTAAAGTATCTCAAATCGACCGAATTAAGTTACGTCCACTTCTGCTACACATTTTCGGACGTTGTTTATGCAAATAAGATTTTTTTATTTACTAAATCAATGATTGATTATTATTTTTTGTCCAGCAGTTGCCTGCAATTCATTACGTGGGTGATCAATCATAATTCTAATTTCTCCGGCTTTCACAAGCCGAATCTGATACATAATTAGATTAAGGGTGGACGAACCATGTGATTAACATAAAAACAACAAATATTGATCATACGGATACACGCTTCAAAGTTTTTGTCTAAAATTGGTTGCACCTGTACAAGATTGACCATATTAATGATTTGTTGGCTACAAACTTGAAAAAAAAGTCAATATCATCATCAAATCCATTCACTTGTATGTCATCCATACATGTGATAAAATGCCAAAATTTCCAAACCAAACATCGACGCAAGATCATAGAGTAGACCAAGACCACCTATAAGTTGGACTTCCCTTAAAAAAAAAATTAACTCTAATAGCACACTCATGCTTAAACACGTAAAATGTCCCACACAAGAAATGCTCAATTGACTGTGGTTATAAACAAAAGATAAAGGGAGCAACAACGCGTCACTAACTCAGCCTTTAAACGGACCAAAAACAAATAAAAAAATCCTTCGGACAATGAGGTTTATAACTCTATACGGCTTCGTGTGCGCGCATAATGGCGTGCGATCAAAATCGCCGTTCCAATTGTCGCCTTCGACAGAGGTGATATCGTAAAAGTTGATCACAACACAAACTTACGATTATTGTACATCGTGTAATACAAGTGTTTGACATATCACTCAGTGAAATGTCTGCTTTCTGTTCAATAGATTAAGCGAATAAAGTAATAATCGTAAAAATTAATGTAGTTATTCCAATAATTCTACTGCATGAATTTTATGGACTCCCGAGTGAAGGAATGATTTCTAGTGACATGTTGTTTTGAACGGTTAAGTCTTTAGATAAATAGGACTCCATATATTTGGTTCTAATAGAAAATACTGCTATAAATCTTTCTTTCTTATCATTCGAATTTATTACTCGTATCAAATTCTCTTTAGTCCAGGCTGCTCTTAAGATGTGAAATGCAATTTCGTTTATCTACAGTCTAGGGCGATTGGCGACTGCATAAACGACGTATTCCAAAGACGTCGTCATCATAGGCCTTCTTGGTTAATTTGCCCAACTAGTCTTTTACTTTTACCTTTACGTAACTCTTATCCTTTAAGTTTATTTACAATTTCTTTTTTGTTCACTACAAAACAGGTCCACAACCAAAGTCAAATTACGGCGTTTCAAAAATCATATTCAAAATTTGAGAAACCTAATCTGAACACTAAATAACAATAAAAACACTTGCATAGCTGAGCGATATCAAATTACGTCTACCGATTGCCATTACGGTAATATTCCTTTATAATTCAACCTAAACAAAACATTATAATTTATGATCGAATCCCGTTGAATAAAGAACGAAATCAAAGCGCCATGGATGCCGAATAAAGGGCTATTCCTTGGGGTAAAAAATTTCAAAAGATTTAGAGATAAAGGCTCAACTATTCATACGGCACAGTATGAGGCACCGCTTTATCACATGCGGGATTAGTCCTGCGTGCCGGGACCGTTTCTTTAAATGAACAAATATTTTGACACGTCGCTGAGCAAATAGAAAATAGATGAGTAACGGGATTAAGGTCATCCGCAGTTAGAAGGGTTTAAAGGATTTAAACGTTTACGTGTATTTAACTAAAAGTAAACTTATCATAATAATTTAAATAAAGTATGCAGTAATTTCGTCATTACTACATACAAGATGATGTCTTATTTGTTTTAATAAAAAAGTGTTTTAGAATTTTTTGGTACTTAGAATTTAACTTTTTATTTAAATTTAACTTGCAAAAACCCGTCTACTAAGACGAGTTCTTGCGAGTTAATTTTAACAATAACATACCAGATTCTAAAGTCTGTAAAAGGGACCAAATGTCAAGAATCGTTAACAGAATACGCTGAGAAACCTAATTAAACTACCAAAAACTATAAAAATAATACTATATGTCACGCATACACATACCAATTTCCAAGCGATTTATCTAAGATGAATTGATATTAACCTGATCAAACAATTTGGGTTTATAATGCATTCCAGTCCAGCAATTTAGGGAGATGGCACGTGTGTTATCTTCGATTTGAGCTGGTCGGCATTACTTACGGGGCTGTGGTCGCAATGCGGCCTGAATTGTGAAGATCCGATGCCTTTGTAAGGCCTTTATGAGAATCTATACAATTCTCATTTGAAGCAAAGAACATTAGATCTAATGAGTTCATTACGGATATCTTCTATTTTTATTTATTCAAAGGTAGCAATCAATGGGGTATAAATTCTAGTCCTTTAATAATTCTTGATCAAAAGAAGCCAATAATTGGGTAGCAATTTAGATCTAAATTGATGATTTCATTTAAAATTTGGTTACTGGAGATTCAATTCAGAGAGCATTAAAGGATAAGCACAATGATCCGTATTTTAAACATAATATAATATATGTTTAAAACTTCGATCGCAAAGCTTGAACGTTAGTTTCGCTAGAAGCTTTCGACCCTATATACGTTCATAAGAACACCTCAAAAACAACTTCCTGCCACAATCTAATGATAGAATAGCAATGCAAATGTTATACAGAACAAATGAACGAATGTTTGTCATAACTGTGGGCCGGTCAAGCGGGCGTACAGTTAGACAAACACGTATTGTGACGGCCATCAATAATGCATCGTATTGTACGACCGCCGCCGCTAATGTGGGTGCAAATGCCTCTAATTCAAGTTCGCTCTATTAACCGCTGGAGAGATTTTCCATGTTTTCACTTGGCGCATCCTCAATTTCTATGTTGATGTAATTCCAAATGAATTTTGTAGTGGCCTGAGAGGAAACTTCTAAAGACATAATAATGACAAGTGCTAATTACTCATTCCGTTTTACAAATTTCGTCTTTAACGATAACATATTTTGTAGAATGATAGGATCAGAATTCAACAGCTGTAGCGCAACTGAATGCTACGAGGAACATTTTATTATGAAATATGACATACTCAGACTTTCGTTTGTCATTTACAACTTCCAATCTTTTAATTCTTTTTTTACGATAAAAAAAAATAACATAGCTATAATTCAGCCTGCAAAAGCATGCTTTGATTAAATTTAATTTTAGTGGCAATAAAGATGTTTTAATAAATATATTTTTTTAATTCTATTACTTACATAATTTCTTTAGATAATTTAATATTAATTTATAAAATGTTTATAAATTAATATTAAATTATTATAATATATCAATTATCATCTACACTAGTGTTTTTAAAACTTCTAATACCCCATCTAATAAAAATGGTGTTTAGTACGCCATCTATACCAAACAGTCGGGACTAACTTCATCACACACTGTGTAAATGTTGTTAACTTCTACTAGATGTCGCTACTAACGTTTCAGGCAACAATGACCTATTTCTGGTGTGGGATAATCATGCTTAGGCACAAATAAGCTGACTCGACCGGATAAATATCTCACAGAAAACCGGTGTGAAATAACGCTTCACTGTGTTTCGCCAAGTCAGAGGTTACCAGTGGCCCAAGGCGGGTTGGGGATTTAGACCAGCAAGTCTAAAATGGCCATATTTAGTAAATCATACTGTAAAACATCAAATATTAAATTTCTATGGTAATTTTGATGATGATGTTCCATAGTACTATTGTAATAATCACATGTGTAACTCCTCTGGTGTTGCAGGCGTCCATCGGCGACAGTAATAACTAATCACTTACCATCAGGTGATCTGTTTACTAATTTCCTGATCCATTTCATTAAAAAAAGTACCAACCACATGTTTACAACTTTTCTGTGTGTTAGTAACATTATGCCAATAATCAATATAGGCTCTATAATAATTATTTTTTATCTACCTATTACTATTATACTTCTACACAAAGCCAAAACCCAGGTAACTTTTGGTTAAAAACTTTTGTTTGGTTTTAGCTTTTAGTCTAGTACTCAACAATCTCTGAAGCACTTATTAATAATAATTATAATAATATTTCAATTATGATATAAATTTTTTTAATTGCAAGTGATCAGATATGAAATTTATTTTATTCCTAAAATTGTACTTGGAAATGCTTAGAAATCACAAAACTATTATCCCGCTAAGAGTTTCGCATGTGGTAGAGCCTTGCTTCGGCACGAATTGGGCCGGCTCGACCGGAGAAATACCACGGGCTCACAGAAAACCGGCGTGAAACAGCGTTTGCGCTGTGTTTCGCCGAGTGAGTGAGTTTACCGGAGGCCCAATCCCCTACCCTATTCCCTTCCCTACCCTCCCCCATTACCCTATTCCCTCTTAAAAGGCCGGCAACGCACTTGCAGCTCTTCTGATGCTGCGAGTGTCCATGGGCGACGGAAGTTGCTTTCCATCAGGTGACCCGTTTGCTCGTTTGCCCCCTTATTTCATTAAAAAAAAAAAAAAAGAAGGGACGTGCTATATTTACAATAGGGACCCTTTACAACGGACAGTTAATTAGTTGAATACTGTCATTATTATGTGAACGACAATATAAAATGTGGTACAAATTAGAACATAATTAGTTACAAATTATTCTATGCCTGATTGAATATTTAAATCTTCTATTTTACTAAGCTACTTACCGTTTTTAGAGGTACTTTAAAACAGATGATTCTTGTCCCTTCAATAACCTTCCCACATGCTTTGTATGGTACCCATCTGTAAACATGAAATTGAAATAGTAACACACTGTTTTGTTTTTTTTTTTAATAATGTAAAATTACAGTAGGTACATAAACTTTTTTTATTAATTTAACTTACTTTTGTAAGTTACTAATATTATGCATAGGTATTCTAAAATTTAAAAATAATGTAAATATATACTAAATTCTCACCTGTCAGGCAAAGCTCTAGGCATATTAGTATAATACAAAGCGTTCTATTTCGTTATTGATCAATTAATACGTTACTGTTATGTAAAAATGGAAAGTAACAAATGTCTTGATTATCCAGAAGATTTTACATTATACTTTTATTCAATAAAATTCTAAATTACATTACCACGAAATCAAAATAAATTTTCTTTGAATTGACATTTGACAAATTGACAGTAACATTTTTTTAATTTAAATCTTCTTCTTGTAATTACGGCAGCTTTGATGAGTTGCCAATTCAGAGTAGCTTTATCTAGACTTTGCTCTATAAATTGTAGGACTGCTGAAACATCAAGTGTACAGCTATTAAATAACTATAGACTGTAAATCTGAACGTCTGTCAAATCATATAAGAAAACCAATGTACATTTAAACATAGAAGTAAAAACATTACAATCTTGTATTGTTAGATTAGAACGAATATATTACAATACATAAAATTTTAATAAATAGAGTATGTACCATGAAACTGATTCAAAATTAATGGGGCTTGAAAAGAAAGTCACATGGAACATGAAAAACCGTACGACATTTTGGCAAAAAAAATGTGTAGAAGTCAAGAAGGAAAAAGTAAAAAAAACAAAAGTCAAAATAAAAATTTAAAATCACGCCAGGTTATCTCAAGCCAAAAAAAACGGTCCTTAGAAAATGACACTGCAAGAATCGAACATGACATTTCGCTCCCCTCCTTGTACTACTTCACCCCCTCAATATTCGGGCGCCATTTTGAGAATTTGCATGACCCAGGAGTCAGGACGCCAGGCCGCCATTGTTTATTGTGTTGATGAAAAGTGCTTGAGTTGATTAATTTCCGCCACTTTAAATCCACAATTTATGCAATATCGTTTAAATTTTCGGCAATGTTTCGAAAGTGTTGTGTGCCCATGTGCAATAATTTACGACAGGACGTTAAATTGCATAAATTACCCGCTGCAGAGGACAGTAAAAACCGGTGGTTAAAGTGCATAGGTTATGAAAATATTGGTGAAATAATCACCACGAACATGTTTGTGTGCCATAAACATTTTGAACAGAGGTTTGTGAACCCGACGACTAATCGTTTGAAGGGTGATGCCTATCCATCCTTGTTTACTGACTTGGAGATTTCCTCAGGACATCCGTCAGCGGTCCTTACAGAAACAGGTAGGTAGAACGTTAGTTCGTCTGTGACAGGTAGGTCTTACTGAATGATTCATGATGAATTGACGATGGATATTTCAAAAACAATCGTCCTTCAACATGCATTTTCGTTCAATGTCATAATTAACAAAGAATTTATATTTAACTTTAATTGTATTAATATTTTCTAATTTTTTAGATTCCAAGAAGACAAGTGATCATAGTTATTCCAAGAAGTGCCACATTGATCATTCATATGCACAACCACCTAATAAAATGACATGCCTTGAAGTTAAGGGTATGTATTAGTATTTTGTACTAAAATAATCCTGGCGTAGAAACTATCCTCTTGCTCTGCTGTGGGTCAACCACCACAATCAACTTATAAATATAATATTTTAGAATAATTGTTTTGGTTGCTTCACTATAATGAATGGTAAATAAAAAATTATACAAAGTCCAAAACCAATTATTAACCTAACAGTAAGTAACACACTTAGCATAGGTATGGAGTGTGTACTGTGTGTGCTGTATGTATGAAGAAGTTGTTTGTTTACAGCCTAAGGAACTCTGAGAAGCCAAGCTTTTTTCATCATAGCATGTTAGCTATTTAATTAAGATCAATGTTATGCTAATTATACTTGCTGGTAATGAATAAATGTCTTTTTATTTTTTATTTTATTTATTTACTAGCGACCCGCCCCGGCTTCGCACGGGTACAATACTGATACTAATACTATAGAATGTCGCCCTCTTCGCAACGGGCCGTGCGGCAGAAATCGTAATATTTAAATTTCGCCATAACTTCAAAACCAAACGTCCAATTTTAATCATTCAAAGGCCAAATATTATCTAAATAAACTGTACTTAGTGATGAAATAATTTATTTTGATAAGGATTAATAGCATGAGTAAAATAAACGCGTTTAAATGTAGTCCAAAAAAAAATTCAAGATTTCTAAATAAAAAAATGGTTGTTGTGCCTCACTCGACATAGATAGGTATAGTGTGTCGCGGACTTTTTTGTAGATATTTATAAGATCTACAATTAATTAGAACATTATATCGTTCTATCTTTTATAGTTTAGGCAGCGTACGCAAAATAAGTAACTTTTCTGGTTGATTTTTTACATCGTGTGTCCGAAACACCCAAATATCTTACGGAACCCTATTTTTTTCCAAAAAAAAATTTAGCCTATGTTACTCGTGGATAATGTAGCTTTCGAATGGTGAAAGAATTTTTGAAATCGGTCCAGTACTTTTTGAGCCTATTCATTACAAACAAACAAACAAACAAACAAACATACAAACAAAGTTTTCCTCTTTATAATATTAGTGTAGATTTATTAATGTGCACAATATAGTTATCTTACAGATAACTATATTGTGCAGTCATAAAAAATAAATAAGAGATAAGAATTATGGCTTTCTTCACTACATGTAACACATTTCTTTTTCAGATACTTGTACCATCACCTCAATAGATCAGGAAGTTGCTGTTTCATCTTCCAGCTCTGCAATCCAAGGTATTTCAAGGACTTTTTTGCAAAGGGACTTTTTTTGTAACATGAGTTTTTTTTTCAATTTGTTAATGATTTTTTGTCTTGATCGAAGTACAAGTCGAGAACAGATATATCCTACTAATATTATAAACGCAAAAGTTTGTAAGTACGGATGGATGGATGGATGTTTGTTACTCTTTTTTACATAAAAACTACTGTATGGATTTTAATGAAATTTTACAAAAATATAGCTTATGCATCAGAATAACACATAGGTTACAATTTATAGAGTTTCCACGCGGACGATGTCGCGGGCGGCCACTAGTTGCCACATAATTTTGAACCAGGCCCGGTTCGAGCATAGGACTACATTGTTGATGAAATGTCATAATTGTTTTTTTTTTTCAGATACTTGTACTATCATCTCAATGGAGCAGGAGGTTGCTGTTCCATCTTCCAGAACTGCAATACAAGATACAAAAGGTATTTACAAAGACTTTTAGCATAGGGTGTAACTATAATTTTCATCGTCAATTTGTATAATACTTCAATACGTTGTTGCGCGTTCATCTTGAGTGAACTAATGAGCTTAATTTCTTAAATACGTTTGGACATAAACTTAAATATAAGTCACTTAAAATTAAGTTAAAATTTAGTTACCTACTTATCAACTTAAAGGCCGATATCATATTATGATATGTACCATCAGTGATTTTTTGTAACTATGTCTCATAGTTTCAGACTTTCCTATACAGACTGAAATGTGTTTTTTTATTCTAGCTCTTTATTCGGATGGAAAACCCGTCAGCAAGACCATGAAAAATACAGCAGCGGCAGTATCGTTTTTTGAAGACTTGTTTGACAGTGTCAACGGAGCGGGCACAAATGAAAAAAAATCGAAAGGAAAATTTCTGCGCAAGGCTGTTACAGCAAAATCTGCACATTATAAGTTTTGGGATGAGGCAATTAAAACCTTGAAAGGTATTCAATTTATTTGCAAAGATGGGACACAAAAAAGTGTCCCTTCTCTAAAAAATTGGGTCATTACTCTAAAAAGTTTTGAAAGGGTGTGGGAGCTAATGAATTAAAAAATATATATATTATGAGGCCCTGATATTTCAACTCTGATATTATTGAAAACTTCTTTGGCCAAGTGCGGGCCAATAATTATTGGAGTAATGACCCAACTGCATATGCATTTATAAATACGTTTAAATCTTTGTTAATCACCAGATTTATAAATTTTCACTCTGAAAATTACAATTGTAAAGAAGACGCCAGTCAAAGCATATTAAATATACAGTCGCTTTTTGAGAATGTAAACACTGCACCATCACCTGATTCAGTATCGGCAACTGGTACAACAATAACCGATACTGAATCCATGAGCATTGAATTTGAGGAAAATCTTCAACAGCAGGCGAGACGTGAAAGAATAAATATACATTCTCGAGCATATACAGCAGGATGGGTAACCAGGAAAATTCTTACAAAAATTAAATGCAAAGTGTGCAAAAATAATTTGCTGTCGTACAGCAGCACACATGAATTTATTAAACAAAAAGAATATAAAACAAAAACTCAAAAAAAATTGGTATACCCATCCGAACATGTTGTTTCAAGTTTTGGCAATATAATTACGTGTACAAATGAATATTTGGAACAGCACAGACATAAAACTAATATAAGTGAAACAATCAAACAAGAAATATGTTCCACATATTCATTTGTATTTCTAAATTGTCAATCACACAGAGAAATCGTTCTCGACCATTTGTTGAAAATTTCAATTAAACTATGCATATTTAACTGGTGCAATGTAATAAATAAAATATTAAAAGGGACTGACATACAAAAGGGCTGAGAAATGTAACTTGCATCCAATGCAAAAGAAGGCTGTTCTTAAATATAAGAAAAAGATAAAAAATAAAAACGTATTTAAATAATCATTTTGTTTTAATTGTAACTTCCGTAATGTATTTATTTTTGAATTAACAAGGGCCGTATTTTCAATCGCCGGACAGCACATTTATTCCTAGGAACAAATGTCTGGCGATTGGAAATATTGGCCATAAGGAAAAGTCCCAATTATTTCAAACCGAGCACCCTAATTAAGGCTGAACATTTTGATTCCTCAGCCAAAAAGAAAAAAAAAAGAAATGTCATGTTTAATTGCCAAAAAAAAAAAAAAGAAATGTCATGTTCAATTCTTGCAATGATACAAAGACAATGTAGGCGACATGGCGGTCTGAACGTTAGTTCTTCTGAGTAGTCTGTGTTTAAAATGACTACAGTACGCAGACACGGTTGCTATAGAAATCATAAAAATAATGAAAAGGAAATTTTGTTTAATCGAAGATTTCGATTCTATACATAGAAAGCTTATTAATAATATTGAGAAAAATATTCTCAGTAATCAAACCTCAAAAATGCATAGAAACACTATTTGGTACAAATCATTGCAAAACGCGGAAAAAACGTGTTTAAAGCAAGATAAAGTGAGAAAAATTCATTATAAATTTGAAGACGACAAGGAAATGGTTGAGGAATATAACAGCGATACTAAAGTTCTTCTAAGAAGAGCGTGGAAAGTAAAAGGCAAGTTAGGTGGTGATGGCAAATGGTTGGTTGAAGTTGGAGACCCGATACCTGAAACTACACCCACTACTGAACTTCCAGAAATCACTGAATCTAAAGACCAGGTATTTCCTTGTACTTTCAGTTTTTGTATGGGGTGAACCATGGCATATTATCTAATGAAAGTATGGTCAACTATTAGTTTCTTATTTTTTTTACTTTTTGTTTCAGTACAAATAGAAAGATGTTAAGCTAAACAAATCTGCTTCAACATTTAAAAATAATGAATACCATACATTTTTAATAACCGAAATTTTGCTTGTGACTAAAAAATGAATAATTCCTTTCTTCAGTTTCATTTATGAAGCTTTATATTAATGTATAGTTTACTCTACCTTTTTTACAGCCAGTTATAACAAAAAGAAACACTAGAATAAATATTGAATGGAGGATTAGAAACCTGCCTTACACTATTGAAACATATTCAGTGAAAGCAGATAATGAAAACAAACATATAATTATAAGCACAAGCAATAAAAAGTATTACAAAAAACTAGATGTTCCCGAGTTAACAAGACTGGCACTGCCATTTGAACAAGGAAATATTCAAGTTTCTCATCAGTTTCATACTCTGATTATAACTGTATGTATTGTTTCTTAAAAATTGAAATCATTGGATTTTGTAGTCCAATTATATTAATTTATTTTAGTTGCAGTAAATATACTATTGAGTATCCCATGGGAATACTGTACTTTTCCAGGATAAAAGGTAGCCTATGTTTTAATCTAGAGCCTAAACTACTACCATACCAAATTTCATCAAAATCAGCTTAATAGTTTTTGCATGAAAGAGTAACAAATATCTATACATCCATCCAATCCATCCTTACATACTTTCACATTTATAATATTAGTAGGATTATTGTATGTGAAGTAGACTGAGAAATGAAAATATTATTCTAGATCTTATGGGTGCTTTATCAAAGCTTTCTTAAATGTGCCTTAACTTTTTTCAGTATAAAAAACCTCAACAACTGTTAGATATGGAAAAAGATTGGTATGAAGAACTGAACACTGTGAAACCTGTAAAAGATATGCCTAATGATTGCAAAACACAATAAGATTTTATTTTTGTCCAAATGAAATTTATACGAGCCTGATTTTAGCATTGGGTTGGATTACCATCAAGAATCTGGCAGATGAACTGTCAACCATTCAAATCTATAAGAAAGTGAGGAAACTTTTCATTTTGATCCAAAGGTTGCAAACCCCTACTTTTTTATTTTGTCTTCTCAACTTGACTATAGTGTGTTACAGTCATATCTGATGGTGAAATGATATTCAATTAACTTTTTAACATAACACTTTATTGCAATATTTTAAAATACTGTTAGAAAATATTTAAAAAAAAGATGTTATAAAACTACTTGACTATAGCGTGTTACAGTCATATCTAATGATGAACTTATGTTCAATTAATTTTTAACACTACACTTTATTGCAATATTTTAAAATACTGTTAGAAAATACTTTTTAAAAGAATAGATAAGGTTATTAAACTACAATGTTTTTTATTAAATATGCCAAAAGTTTATTTACTAGTGTCCCCTAGTTTCTTTTTGACTGTAGAAAGAACTAGAACCAATATTATAAGAAAGCCACAAACTCTTTAGACTTGAGAGCTTGTAATTAAGACTCAATTTGTATGTCACTGTTAAATTGTAAAAACCGTTAGATTGTAATAAAACTAGTGAAATTGTAAAATGTTGATAGACTTCCAATGTGAGTATTCTGCCTTTAATTTAACACAATAATTTTCGTTAGAATATTAATATATAGTTATAAATCTTTCAACATATTTTTACAATCTCGTTAGTTATTTTACAATCTAACAGTTTTTACAATTTTACAGTGACATAATATATTATAAACTGAGTCCCCATACAAAAGTAACATGATGATTAAAATACAAAATATCATACTTTTTACTTTTTTATTATTTTAACACTTAATCACTATCATCCATAATAAGATTTTTTGCATCCTGTTTTAATTTCTCTTCATCTTCATTGTCTAATAAATTTCTTGATTCCAAATACTCTCCGTATTGTTTAGGTATACCCATGAACGTCTTTACTTTTGCCCTCAGTTGCTTCCATGTTTCTTGGTAATAGTTTTTCTTATCTCTCGCCATGGCCTTATAGTCATGTCCATACTTATCTAATAAATATGTTATAAACTCTACCTGTCCTTTGGGTAACCTGCAACAAATAACATAGATTACTAGATGTTGGCCACGGCTGTGCATGCAAAAGGAATCCGCACAAACCATACTATATCTGTATAACAAATTTCATTAAAATTGGTCTAGTTTCAGCGCCTTTTCATTGTAAACAAACAAGGGGGTTTAAGATTAAATCTGGGTTCATTCATAGAGTTATAGTTTACACTTACATGAACCGCCTTTCTCGTGGTGCTTTTGCTTCTTTCTCTAGTTCCTCAGCAACTGCAATTTTTGGGGGTTTTCTTCTTACTACTGGCTCTTCGGGCTCTGAATCTGTATCCTCTCCTTTGACAATCTTTTTAGCTATTAGTAACTTCTCCTGTTTAAAACTTGGTATCTTAATGGTCTTGTTAGGATCGTTAGCAAGACCCATTTCTCGTAAATTGCGATATGAAGATTTTTTATTGTTCCAAGCTTCTTTTAGTACTTTGCTGGAAATAAATATGGAATATCATCAATTCTTTGCTATGAATTTTATTACTTTGGCTGTGAATTTGTAAATTAAAAATACCTTTTTACTGTGCCTGTACTTTTTAGTTTATGGTGCATTCGCTTCCTGTTCAATTTATGAAGATATTTCTTCTTGCGATGTTGTTTCTTGACCTTCATGTTTCGTATTTATTTATACTGTGTAAAATCTCAAATAATAAAGCAAAAACGCTAATGAATTTCTATAAAATCTAAAAAAAACTTGAATATTTGTATTTATTATAATTTGACATTTGAATTTTGAGCACGTGTGTTTTTTTTTTTTTTTATTTATTGTGAGCTGCTGGAAGCTGAGTCCTTCGCTCAAAAAAAAAAATAATACAATAATAAAATAACACAAATATAAAAATTAATAGTTCCTTCCAAAGGTTCCTTCAAATGTCCATCTTCTTTTTTCTTGTATTAAATTAAAACTTTGCTTTCACTATTTACAATTTCTCCATCGTTGCACAAATAAATCTAAATAAACATTTATAGAAAACAAAGTTCGATAAAAGATCTTCGGGGCGGCGGGGCACACTTAAACCGTTTTCATTACAAATTGTATTTATTTCTGCGCATAGTGCTAATCTGTCCAAACGTATTGCTTTGCAATTATAGATGATATGCTGTAGGTCTGCATTCACTTCATTACATTTGGGGCAATTCGATTCTTCTATTATTTTTAATCTATGTAAATGAGAGGGAATCAAGCAGTGACCAAATCTCATCCTTGTGAGAACGGTGAAAAATTTTCTTGAGTCACATTGTATCTTGTTGTACCATGGATCTATATTAAATTCTTTTTTAATATTACTGTACCATTTACCCTTTATATTCTTTACTTGGGTCCAATTTCTTTTCCATATTTCCAATATTCGTTCTTTGATTATAGGAAAGTAGTCAGTGAATGGCACTTTTAAAATTACTTTATGGTCCTCATCGTGTGGTCCTTTGGTAGCCAGATCAACCCTCTCATTACCAACTATACCTCTGTGGGAGGGAACCCATACTAATTCTACGTTGATTTTATTACAGTATAACTCATATAATACATTTTTTATTTTAAATATCAAATAATTACATTTAAAAGTTAAATTAATATTGTCTAAAGCCAATAAAGCACTTTTACTGTCCGATATAATTAATACATTATTTACATTGGTCCGGCATATAACATACAATAATGCCATATAAATTGCATAACATTCAGCAGTATAAATGGAACAATTATTGTTTAATAAAAAGCATTTAGTAACATTCAGATTCACATCATAATAAGCTGATTTAACCTCATCCAAGGTTTTCGAGCCGTCTGTATATATTTTATAAAATTCTGTTTTTTGCTCCATGAATCTGAGGAATTCAATTTTATTACAGATGTCTCTAGTTGTTACTAAATATTTTTTCTCTATAGTACTCTCAAAACTGTCATAAATTGGCCATAGATTACTACAATAGACATTGTCATTTGTCATGTTTAAAACCAACTGTAATAAAGTTGGCGTATGAGGCAATATTCCACAAGAAACAGTTTGTGTTGATAAAACAGAAGAATCTATAATACTAGCTATTTCTTCGGACACTCTAAGTTTTTTAATCGGTAATGACGACTTAATTGCAATCATCTTAACAAAATATTTCTTTGCTAACATAAGTCGTCTCAAGACCAAAGGAGGTATGCCAGTTTCAATTTCCATCGAATTTATTGGGGTCGATCTCATAGCTCCAGTTATAATCCGCAACGCTTGATTCTGAGCAATATCTAGTTTTTTTAAAAGGCTTGCATTAGCGTTTAAATATG
The DNA here is from genome assembly GCA_905404095.1 of Glaucopsyche alexis. Lineage (NCBI taxonomy): Eukaryota > Metazoa > Arthropoda > Insecta > Lepidoptera > Lycaenidae > Glaucopsyche > Glaucopsyche alexis. The sequence continues at coordinate 15,651,740 of FR990059.1, forward strand.
CTAGACAACTGTAATCAAAGTGACTCCTAACCAAACTTTTGTAAAGCATTGACAGAATCTTTGGATCAGCACCCCAAAAAACTCCCGCTAAACACCTCAATATGTTAATTCTCTTATAGGCTTTACTACATATAAAGTCTATATGAGCACTAAACTTCAGTTTACTGTCTAAAACTATACCCAAAAATTTATGTTCGTTTACCAATGAGATGTTTTCATTATTACACTTTACTTCGACATTAACATTACTTCTGCCAAAAAACATAATTGAACTTTTAGAAGAATTTACATTAAGCTTAAGTTTGTTGTTATAATAATTTATTAACTGTCTAAGTGCTAAGTTAATATTACAATTGGCAGTCTGTACAATTTGGTTTATACAATATATAACTATATCGTCAGCATATTGCAAAATATTAACACCTGAAATATTTACATATTTACATATTTGGGAGGTATACAAGTTGTACAGAATAGGAGACAATATTGCTCCTTGCATTAAGCCTTTGTGTGCAAATTTTGGACCATGTAAAATATTGTTATATTTCACATAAACAATACGGTGATTTAAAAAGTCATATATCCATTTCAATAAACTACCAGGAACGCCTAATTCACTTAAAACTTTAATAAGTACAGACAAGTTGACATTATCATATGCACCCTGCACATCTAAAAATACACAAATTGCATTTGAATGAGCAAAAATAGATTTTTTTATATCGTGTATAAATGAAACAAAGCCATCAACGGTACTTTTTCCTTTACGGAAACCTAACTGATATTCTGGTAATAATGAATTAATTTCTGTAAAGTAGTCTAGTCGAACTTTTATCATATTTTCAAAAACTTTTCCAATACATGAAGTTAAAGATATTGGGCGGTAAGAGTTATGATCATGAGTTGGCTTATCTTTTTTAAGGATAGGCAGTACACATTGGGATTTCCACTCTTCCGGAATAATTTGCTTAGACCATAAAAGATTGTAAATAATTAATAGTACTAATTTAGCATCATTATGTAATTTTTTAATCATTAAATATGGAAAATTATCCAAACCAGGAGTAGAATCTCTTCTTGACATTAATGAAGTATAAAATTCATCCCAACTAAACTCTTTCATAAAGAAATTAAAATATTCACTATCATTGTTACTTTTAAAAATATCTGCTAATGAGCTATCACATTCTTCATCATGTGTAAACTTGTCTAAAAATTCGGGAATAAAACTATCACATTTGCTATTAACATTAACATCTAAGCGTTTATATTTTTTAATAAATTTCCATATGTTAGTTACTGGAGTATATCTATTAAATGAAGAACATAAATTATGCCAACTTTTCTTCTTCTCTTCCTTTATAATTCTTTTTTTAAGAGCATCTAATCTCTTATAGTTAATATAATTTTCCATATTTAAATTATTTCTGTATAATTTCAAAGCCTCTTTACAATCTTTTACAGCCTTCTCACAAGTATCATTCCACCAAGGTGCAGGTGTCTTTTTTAATTTCTTATTAGAGTTAACATGAACTTTAGGTATACATTCCTGTCTTAAAGAATTAAGAAGGTCACAAAAACAGTTATAACTTTCTATAGGATTTTGAAAATTATATACAAAATCATTAAATAGACTTTTTGACATATTTAAATACTTTTCCCAATTAGCTTTACTATATACATATTTATTTACATTTTTATTTATATCATAGTGATAAGGAGAAATTTTAATTTTAGTAAATGTTGGGAAGTGGTAGCTTCCCAACGGATCATCACCAACGTTCCATTCACAGTAAGGAGCTAGCTCTGGACTTACCAGTGTTATGTCAATTGCAGATAAATTATTGTTTGGTCTACCTACCGTAGTTGCACTACCAGTATTTAAAATGCATAAATTAAACTCGTCTATAATGTCATATAAATCCTTTCCTCTACTATTATTAATTGTACAACCAAATGCTACATGATGGGCGTTAAAATCACCCGCTATGATGAATGGTTTGGAAAGACTGTTAATTACTCTTTTCAATTTATATGTATTAATTTTGTTTTTAGGTGGACTATAAACACACAGGACAGTAATAGGACCTAAACTTGTTTCTATGGATATGGCAATGCTTTGAATGTCTTGAAAATTTGGAGTTTGAAGTTGTCTATACTTTATAGAATTTTTTAATGCTATCGCTACACCTCCGTGTTCATTTTTGGCATTTTTGAAGATAAAGTTATATCCAGGGAAATGAACCCGTGGACTTGAAGATTTAAGCCAAGTTTCATTTAGTAAGGCAATGTCTATTTCTTTATCTAATAAAAGGGATTGAAGTAAAGGTTTTTTATTATTTATGCTCTGAATGTTATGTTGTACAATATTAATAATGTCCATAATTACTTATTAAAGTTTTTAATAAATGTTTCCTTAATATGTGATGTAGTCTTAATATCATTTGAGTTACCTATACATACAATAGTGCTTATTATGGCTTCTAAAATTTTTTCATTGTTTAAAATGTCTTGGGCAGTTATCTTTTCTGATACGGTTTTAACATTCTGAGGTTTAGATTTCGCAAGAGGTGGAAAAGCTGCTAGAGTATTTGTTATGTTTGCATATGTAGTATTGCTAGTATTATTTCTTAACGATATGTTTTTGTTAATTTTAGAGGCCTTAATAGGACACTCCTTAGATATATCCAGGTGATTACCTCCACAATTCTTACATTTTAAAACCTCAGATGTGCATTCCTTATAGTAATGATTCTCTGCACACTTAGAACATGCTTGTTCATTAAAACAATATTTTGCAGAATGGTTAAATAATAAACATTTAAAACATTGTAAAACTGGAGGTATGTAAGTATGTACCTTAAACCTCCAACCGTCTAAGAAAATGCACTGCGGTAAAACAGTACCAGAAAAAGTTATAGTTACAGTATTTAATGGGACCAGTGTATTATTTTCCTTTTTCATAAATCTACGTACACCTATTATATCCATGTCACAACTAATTTTTTCAAATAATTCCTTATTACTAATATCTTTAGGTATGTATCTTACTACCCCAACCCTTTCCACAGAGGCCGCTGGTATATAAGCTCTTAGATTATTTTCTTCAATAAATTGAGCTTTGAGAAAATCATTAGCTAGTGCCGCCTGCTTGAATGTAATTTTGATTTTCCGAGCGTTTACTCGAGATCTCTCGTATACTCCTTTAGCATTTTTGAAAAATTTTGACAAAGTGAGAGGATTCATATTTCCTATTTTTGTATCCTTATTGCAGTGCTCAACGAAGACAGCAAAGTCTCCGTTGGAGATATTATCTGGGTATTTTCTAGTGTAAGAAGATTTGATATAGGGTTTGTACTTATCTCCCGGTGAATCGACAAATTTTCTCTTCTTTGACGACGAAGACTTATAGCTGCTTTCCCCATCATCTCCATCGCTTTCTCCTTGCATTTTAATTAATTCTAATACGAAATTAATATAAAAATACTAATAAATTTTATTTTTGAAAATCGCAGTTCAAAAAAAGGCGCCTTCCTCTTCCCGCCAAAAAGAGCAAGTCCCAGCACGTGTGTTGCGTATTCAGTGTGACCGTTTTCAAAAACCGCAAATCTACTAGATGTTACCAGATGTAACTTACTTTTCTACTGAAATCTACTAACGTTTTGGAAAAACCTACTGAAATTGTACTGACGTACTTTGTGACTTAAATTCATATAAATTGATAATTTTCGATGCGACAGATATGAATATTATTAGGTTTTATTAATAAATTATGTATTAGATACACACGTATGTACTTAATTAATTACCTAGTCATCATTGTCATGTTTCGTTTTTTTTAAATTAGGTATCTTAATTCTTAACCATAATAATATATTATTTTTTTGGTTGGAAATTTGTGCAATTACCGCCGTTGTCAAATAAACCTTGTTTTACATGTAAAAGCGATGATACATGATGAGTGTTTAAAAACCTATTAGACTAGGGCTAGATTAATTTAGACCTTTGAAAATGGTCAAAAGTGAAAAGAATTTATAGTAGGATGAAACCCATTGGAAAAGGAAGAAAATATTACAAAAATAAAAGGAAAAATAATTTACGGGCGATTTGATGTCGGGAAGTGTAAGAAGGTAAGTTTTTAAGTGTAGAAAACATAGACGTATATTATAGACGAGGCATGTTGAGGCAAAAAGTGTCTCCAGTAAAATGGCCCCAATTTTTAAATTTTGGGGCCATTTTGACAGTTGAGGTTTGGCACTCGTGATCTTACCATTTCTACGTTTGCTTTATCCAGTCCGCATATAATTCATAAAATGCCGAGTAGTTGCGTAATTAACAAAACTATGACAAACTTGTAAAAAAGATATCTCATCACGGGTAATTATCACAATATTGTTTGTTACAATTAAAATACTTATGGAATTTTAAATAAATATTCAAAAAATGGCGGCCAACTATGAAAGAACAATGGTTATTGTATGCGCAACAGTGAAAAGGTAACTTTGTAGGGACGTCATTTTTATTATTGATTTATTAGTACAGAAATAAGAGATGAAGTTTTTTTATTTCAGTACCTAACCAAACCTAACCTTACCCGTCAGTATTCACATTTTTGATTAATTTAAATAAAATGAAACTAAGGTTTACTATTTATTTGATTTTTACATATATTTAAAAATATTATTTACCATCTGGCCTGACAGACGTTGTTCTGTGAATTATGAAATTGAACAATAAAATAACTACACTTGAAGGTTGTAAGCGTAGGTTGCTACACCCTTAAGTCATACCCTACACCTACAACCTACATCTAGACCTACTACATACCTATAGTTGGTAGGTGGTAGGTTGGTAGGTAAACAATAGTTACCCCACTAAAAACCTACAAGCTACATCTACTAGATGTAGATCATCTACAACCTGCACCTACTGTCTATATCTACTCCTACAACAACCACCTACATGTTCAGGGGCCAGCCGATTTAACATTATGCACTTTTGGAGAAAAAAAAAGTAGTGTTTCTGAAATATTACTAAATGAAATGTTACACAAAATAGAGTACTTTGGCATACTTAGTTTATTATTTTTTTCTTTTGTCTAACTTAGTGGACATTTGTTGTAAACATCGCAGCAATTTATAGTATTTAAATTACAGATTTCCCAATGATCCAAAGCGCAAAGGGAGAAATTTAGTCAAAACAAACAGAAATAAATTAATATAGGTACCTACTAAAACTCAATGAAATAAGTAGTTGGGTATACTTTTATTGTATGAAATACCTTCAGGACTAACAATACGACAAACACTAAATAAATAGGTATTCAAGTAACTTTCCATCATAGTTACAACGAACATAATTATAACAAAAAATTTACTCATAGATCTAAACTCCCCTCCCGCACGCGCCTTGGTGACACCCACTTCGCAACGGGCCGTGCAGCAGAAATCGTAATATTTTAATTTCGCCATAACTTCAAAACCAAACATCCAATTTTAATCATTCAAAGACCAAATATTATATCAATATTATCATAAACTGTACTTAGTGATGAAATAATTTATTTTGATAAGGATTAATAGCATAAGTAAAATAAACGCCTTTAAATATAGTTCAAAAAAATTCAAGATTTCTAAATAAAAAAAATGGTTGTTGTGCCTCACTCGACATAGATAGGTATACGGATATAGGTATCACGGAATTTTTTGTTGATATTTATAAGATCTGCAGTTAATTAGAACATTTTATGGTTCTATCTTTTATAGTTTAGGCAGCGTACGTAAAATAAGTAACTTTTCTGGTTGATTTTTACACCTTGTGTCCGAAAAACCCAAATATCTTACGGAACCCTATTTTTTCCAAAATAAAATTTAGCCTATGTTACTCGTGGATAATGTAGCTTTCGAAAGGTGAAAGATTTTTTGAAATCGGTCCAGTACTTTTTGAGCCTATTCATTACAAACAAACATACAAACAAAGTTTTCCTCTTTATAATATTAGTGTAGATTATTATTTTCAAACTGAATTAGAATATGTATAAGTTTTTATAAATTATAATTCAATTTTTTTTATGGTACTTAATATAATAAGTTTTATTTTTAATAAGTCTTGTTTTATTTATCTAGGTAATAAAGGAATATTAAGTGCTGTTGCGCTAGGATTTGTATGTAATTTTTGCTGCAGCGCTGGCTGTGAAACGTCCGCCCCTTCTGTGGCGACGCTGGAGCTACGGCATATGTGTAAAAACAAATTTGTTGTCTGGTCTAGGTCCATACGCCGTATAGAAAAAAAAATGGTTTTATTGTAAAATCCTTTAAAATATCTTGCTTAGATTAAAATATCTAGTATGCATACAACATTAGCCATTGCACTGATCTATTACACCGTTATAATATCTGTATAATATTCTAGTATGTAATTATCGCCATCTATGGGTACTAATCACCAGAGGAGTTAAAAAAGCGTTCCTAATCTTTGGCATACATTTGACAAATAATATATATAAGAAAAAGTTACGCCATCTTGATTTCAGAAGATTTTTTCAACTAAATGTGGACTGAAAAATCTGCGGAAAGCAAATGTCGAAATGTCAAGATGACAAAATATGAAACCTCGACTGCCCCAAAAAAAACCCAAAAGTGGGCAGTTTAAGCGTGGACACTTTTTGCCTCAACACGCCTCGTCTATGCTTTATGATAATGAGAGTAATGTAAAAAGAAATATGAAATATTTAAATTACATTACGTATCTGTAAAATTTATATTTGTTTGTAAGCCTTATTGATTTATTGTTGTTAATATTTTAGTAATTCCAGTATTAATGCGAGCTAAACTTATATTACGCCGGACAATTTTATTAAAATTTCTTTAGTCAAGATAATTATGTATTTAAAAAAATGTATGCGTTGTACGCCCTTACAAAGTTATATCATACGACTAGCGACTGTTCCATCGGAATGGTAAAATCGTAAAATCAAAGGAACATCGAAGTTCCGTTGATTTTACATAGATGGCGTAATTTTTTCTTGTATGAAAATTTTTTCGGCTAAATGTACGTGATAGCCTATCTTGAGTTGAAATCTTTGGTAGAAAACGGTTTATCTCGATTTCCGGCAAAACTACAAGTTCTATGGAAAAAAATCAATGGCAAATTTATGTATAATTACATTTTTTTTCACGTAACCTCAAAATTTATGTGAAAAATTTAAATAGGTAACCAAGTTTTTGGTTTTTTATTTTTATCTTATACGAAAATAATAAAAAAATCACGAAATTTGAAAACTTACCTTTTTATGTTCCAAATATACTGTATTTTTGAAGGTGAAAACTTACCTTTTTATGTTCCAAATATACTGTATTTTTTTTATTTAAAAATATTAATTTTTCACCTTATTTTGACTTTATATCGAGAAATTAACCCTAATTTTCAATCGAAAATTCTCCCCTCAAAATATCAGCTTACTTTTTAAAAATGCCGATGGGCTTTTTCGTTGAAATCTCTACTTTCTGATAAAGTAAAAAAATAATATATAAATTACCATTTTTCATGTTCTCAGAAAATGCAAAGAAAAGAACAAGTAGTAAGGCTATGTAGGTAATGTATATTTTTTTACATTATCAGAAAGGAGAGATTTTAACGAATAAAAAGCCCACCGACTTTTTAAAAAAAGCTGATATTTTGTCGGGAGAATTTTCAATTAAAAATTAGGGTTAAATTCTCGATATTAAGGCCCACTTGCGCCAATCCGGGTTAAAGTTAACCCTGGGTTAAAAATCTTGTTATCTCTCTCGTTCTTCGTATTTGTGAAAGAGAAAGCATGATATTTTAACCCAAGGTTAACTTTAACCCGGATTGGCGCAAATGGGCCTAAGTCAAAATAAGATGAAAAAATAAATATTTTAAATCAAAAAAATTACAGTAAATATATTTGGAATATAAAAAGGTAAGTTTTCACCAAATTTCGTGAAAAAAAATATTTTTTTGTAATAAGATAAGAATTAAAAAACAAAAACTTTGTTTTTTGAATTTTTCACTCAAATTTTGAGATTATGTGGAAAAAGTGTAAATACAAAAGTTGTATACATAGGTTGTAGATATTTTTATTACCCACAACTTTGCCATTTGTCTTTAACATACATACATACATACATATAATCACGCCTTTTTCCCGTAGGGGTAGGCAGGACCGCCTCTTTCTCGTAGGGGTAGGCAGAGACCACTTCTTTCCACTTGCTACGATCCTTACATACTTCTTTCGCTTCGTCCACTTTCATTCTTATCATCCATTCCTCCTCTTACATTCAACGTAGCCAAGCGTCTCTCCATGGTCCGCTTTTCGCCTCCGCGAGAAACGAGACGTGATGGGTGGCGAACCACATCGCCGCCATTTTGGATAATTCAATTATTTTTGATTATCCATTGCGTTTCCACGGATTGGTGGAGAGGGTAGGGATAGGGAAAGGGAAAGGGAAGGATAGGTGGTGTGGAAAGGAAGATTGGTATGTTAGAGTGGGAAATAGGGAATGTAGGATATTACCGCCCAGGAGGGCAAGGGATAGGACAGTAATAGCTAGGGAAGCCGGGGTCGCATACCCGTATACTATACCACAACTACCGGACACAGTAAGTTGGGAAGAGTATCCCATGAAGAAGATTGTCTTTAACTTTTACGATAGTTAACAAGCGTCGAATAACCGACGAAGTAAGCGACGAATCACTGACTGCTATCAGAGGTTTTGTTTACATTTCCGATGTTGCCGTGTTAAGAGAAAAATATTTGCTAAAGTTTAAAATATTGCCAGGATATTCTACTGAAATCCGCTACTTTTTCAAAATATACTGAAAATCTACTGCACTACCAATTTTACAACGAAAATCTACTGTTGCAGTCACGAAGTATAGATAACAAGGAGTCCGAACGTAATGTTAAAATAATGGTCTCAATTACGGGGACAGATTTTTGCCGGTAGAGCGCGCGACGGTCCGACATGCACTCGTTTGAAATTACGCGGGAAGTTTAAAGTTGCTATTGACAGCTCTGGAAAGATTGAAATCTTATTATATAAAAGTTTTAGGAAATTCTTATAAACTGTTCTCGAAAAATAGATACCGTAGAACACGGTAATTGCCTAACGGTAATTTAAAAATAATTGTAATAAATAATAGTATTGGCAACACTCGGTATAATAGTATTGGCAACACGCGGTACTCGTCGGTCTCGCACGCCTAGTGGCAAAAAAGAGAACTAAGATCTGGTCCTATTATTGTGTACATAATTATTATTAAAAAGCCTATACCGTTCGGACTCCTGGTATCTATGCTTCATGGTTGCAGTAGTCAATCTACCGTAAACGGTCACACTGTGCGTATTTGACAATTGACATTGATTTTTTTTAACTACGGCGCTATAGCTGCAATAAACCATGGTCAGTCAGTGGTCAGATACATGTAAAAAGGTGTGAAATTATTAGATTTTTTTTGTTTTAGTTTTCAACACTGTTTATCTAAATCCTCAAGTCCAAAGCGGAGCCTTATCCCAATCTTAAGAGGTGGACCGTGGAAGCTTAAAAGACTCTGGTAGTTTTTATGTGCAGTGCTAATCTCATAACATCAGGTGATTCAGTGTTCGTTAGCGAGTTTATTCTTTTCGCGCGAAGTCTGCACCAATGGATAGAAGACTCCGAATTTTGTAATTGCTGAAAAGAAATACACTCTATTACCTTGGTAATAGAGTGTATTTCACAATGCACGTCTCATAGAGGCAAATCCGAGCCTAGCGAGATAGCCAGAAGAGGGGCTGTGTGTCTCGTTCCTACATGTTGCCAACCAGAAAAATGTTGGTATTTATAAAAAGAAACTTGAAAATTCTTAGTTAAAACGAGTGTTCTTTATTATTATTTTAACAAATGTTTATAACTATATTATATTCTAATTAAAAAAGTTAGAAATAGTCATTTAATACTAAATAAAAATGCAGTTTACATTAAATCCTTTTCCTTCTTTTTTTATTAGATGGTATTGTGGCGGACCAATCAGCGCACAGTCCTGAATCGCGCTATCGAAGTTTCTGAGCTCGGAAAGTATATATACGACAGCTGAAATGATTATAAGTGGGCTTCGGCCTGACCGAGCATACCACCTCGCTCGGTCGGAGATCTCCCTTTGGGGCCCCCACATTGGTGACCCTCGACAGAACACGCCTCCTTCTAGACATCATCATGATCACCGCCCACCCCTCCGCACCACGCCAGCCAGCTTCAGCCTCATCGGGTACTTCGACCACCATTTTTTTTTTTGTTTCCGGGGGGAAAATGCTTTACGCATACCACCCAGGCGCAGGGGGCACCCGAGTGGTGATGTGGGACTCCCGTATAGGCTAATGAGACCCACGGTATACCCACTAAAAACCACCCCCCACCTTCCTCCTCGCCGCCCTGTGACGGGGCCACGGGAACGATAAACACATCCGCGACCCCGCCGGCGGCAGCCAATAAGCGGCTCCATCCTAGGCCCGAAGGCCCCAGGCGCACAAGATGGTAGGGTGCGCCTCCCTCCTCGGCCTCCACCAGTACTGTAGCAGACTCCCCCCGAGTCTGCTACTAGGAGGCCACGGATACCAGCCTCCACAACCGGTACCCGGTGGCAGATCTGAGCTATGGTTCTGCCACCGACCACACCTCGGCCGCAGAGGATAGGGCAAGCGGCGCACCGTAATACCAAATAGGGAATATGCACGTATTTTTTTTATTTATTTATATAGATCTATCTTGTTTGGTAAACCGTATGGTAAAATCAGTTTTTTGATATCATTAAAAATAACGAAGATATGAACGTTTAAAGTGGTCTATTAGACAGAGAGATCCGACGTGTATCGTGACGTCACATAACACGACTTTCATAGAAAGTTCATACTAAATTTCGTTTTGCTAGAAAGAGATAGATTACAAACTTTGACCGCTTATATCTTGCTCATTTATCAACAAATATTGAAAATTTTCTCGCCATTTTCTTTATTTTTCTGTCTAGTATCATATTATTATATTTTAAGCTATTTTTATATTTTATGCATATTCCCTATTGCCTCTTCCTCTGCGGCCCCACCAATGCCGTTAACCGTACGGAACGGCCCCGCCAGCTCGCAGGGGGGTAGGGAGAGTGGCACAACACCACCACGCCTCTCCCCCTGCGATCCCTCCACGGCCGCAGAAGATAGGGAGTACGGCGCACCGTAATACCGGCACTCCTCTTCTTCTGCGGTCCCACCTCCTAGCGCGTCCGCAGCGGACTCCTCCAGCCCGCTGGGAGCGCCCTCCTCGGGCCAGCCGGCGGCAAACAAGCCGGCCCTGGTTGCCTCTTCGCTTCACCGTGGGTTGGACACCACAGTTACTAAGCCCCACCGCCACGTCAAGGCGTGCAACCATCGGGGGGTACTTCGACCACCAGCCTCAACGCACCGCGGCCTGGTCGAACCCTCATCGGCTTCAACGGGCACTCTCACTACAACGACCGGTCAGCAAGCAGAGCACATCTCTCCTGGTCAGCACGTAGCATCGGCCCCGCACGGCAGCACTCCGACTCACTGGAGCCCGTGCAGCAGCAGCACAGTTCCGACTCACTGGGACTCTCTCCACTGGCACTGGCGACACAAGCACAAGACTCATCAGAAATGGTTCGACCTCCGGTCTTCGGGGGGGAGTGATGTGACGGACCAATCAGCGCACAGTCCTGAATCGCGCTATCGAAGTTTCTGAGCTCGGAAAGTATATATACTTACGACAGCTGAAATGATTACAAGTGGGCTTCGGCCTGACCGAGCATACCACCTCGCTCGGTCGGAGATCTCCCTTTGGGGCCCCTACAGTATCATTCGCAAGACAATAGATACGCCCGCGCCATTACACATATTTTATGCCGAACACCGGATAATATTAAAATTGGGAATAGTTTTTATTTCTTAGTTACTTCATGTATCTCCGTTACTATGTTTTTATTATTTATTTGATGATTTAACAGTCAAAATGGTGAAAAAAATGTTGTGTATATTCTTGTCGAAGTGAAAGTTATGCTGGTTGCAATATTTCGTTTATTAGTAACATTAGTAAGTTAATTGTAATGTTAGTCTAGTTATTCTAGTTTAAAAGTGTTAACATTAAAGCAACTGACGTTAATAAGAGTTATAACTGTACTACGTTTTGTTTTAAACTAGTCAGTAGCGACTCGCCTAGAATCGTAGTAAGTACTGAGAAAAAAACGTGTGTAGCCGAGACTCGAATAAGGCCTTTAATTATTATTACACAGTTTTTATAGATTTCTCAACAATTAAGAAATGCGACAAAAATAGCTCAATAGTGTATAAGGCAGAGAATTACATAAAAATCTGTTACATATTAATGCAGCCGTCACTTCAAACCTTCATGATTTTACACTATTCAATTTCGTCGACTTTTAAAAGCCTCAGCTGTATGTCATTCAGTGTTTCACAATTTGTCTCACACAGCTTTGCAGTTTGTCCACACAGCAAAAAATATTATTGTCACCCTTTCTTCCAACCTCACGCTCGGCTCGTTTTTTTGCTCACAGTACTCGGTCTTATTGTTATTCCTAGGTCCATGTCTGCACCATGTGAGAGTTGAGTCTTGGCACGTGACGTGAGGCCACAAAAAATAATCTAACCTCACTCATCCAAGAGCATGTCAGATCATGTCTAAGGAGGGTTCCGTAGCTATAAACGCGTAATACGGTTTTTTCAAATTAATTCAAAAGTTCTGTTCAAGATTTCGTTCAAAATAATTTTCCTAAAGAGTTTTAGCATGATCTATCAGCATAGAAAATTGCAAGTTTTTAAGTCTTATAGTTTAGAAATGCCAGGACCAGTACAATATAAATCACTTTAGACGTCGATTACTCGAAAATGGTTGACTTTATAAAAAAGCTATGTATTAAACCTTACCTTTATTTTAAAATACCTATTCAATGATACACCACACAATGAAGTAGAAAGAAAAAAGTTTCATCCCCACTTGACATGTATGGAGAGCCTAGAATATAAAATTATTATTATTTTATGATGACAAATCCGAGATCTATACACAATCTATGACTATACCAAATTTCATCCATTTATATACTCATAATTAATAAATTACCGATGCTAGAAGCATGGACCGACAGACAGACGGACGGACAGAAGGAAACTGGATTCCTCAAGTATTACGGAATGTCTCAAAGTCTCAAAGACTATACTCAAAGGAAGGTCTTTTGTCGGGAATACATTGACATTGCTGATTGCATAGAAGTCTTTGGCTTCAACAAGCTTCAACGTTGTGTTTTTGTTTTTTTTTTCTAATTTTAATGTGTAATATTGTTGGAATAATAACCATTAGATAATCGTAATTTACGTGCACTAGCGTCGAGAAAAGTAATACACCTACAAAAAGCGTGCTAAATTGGGTTTCCCGCCAAAACTCCCAAAACCCAAACAGGAAGTTTCAGTAAAGCGTCTACCACTTTACTCTTTGACTTTACTGAATCTACTGACTTGACTGATTGACTACCGTGACTATTTATTTGGACTTTGACTTGACTTTGAGCTTGACGATTTAGAAAATTACAGTGATGAAAATATACTTGACACTGGCAAATGGTTATAAGCCGACGCCATGTAAGATATAACTTAAAAAAAATATCACTGTAAATGTCAAAATTCAAATGTCAAAGTCAATTTCACGTGGTGTGTAGAATTGTCAAGGAATTGTAGATTCGAAGTAGATTTGTATTTTATTGATATCAATTTCTTATATTAATAGAAATATTTATATTATTTATTATTCTTATTTATAAGCATTCCTCGTATGAGTGTCAGTACAACAGAAGTTTCTCTAGTTTTTCTACAAAATGCATAAAACTGGTGCAACTCGTTATCAGAAATTTTTGAAAGCTGAGAAGAGTAAGACGAAACTAAAGGGCAAAAAAGATAAGGAATTACCGAAAGGAACAAATGTGACTAAGACCAATTTTAAAGTAAAAAAGATTATAATAAGAGAACAACTTAAGAAGCATGAGACAACGGATGTTTTGACCACTAGAAAACTGAACGTAAAGGAACTTCTGTCTCGCCTTAACCATTTTAACACTAATGTCCGTGTAGATGCACTGGACGGAATAAAAGAATTAATATCGACTCACCCTGAAGTATTACTACAAAATCTGGGTCAATTGATCAATGGAGTAACAGCTTTGATACTGAATGTGGAGAAAAATGTATGTACTATTTTATTCTTTTATTTTATTGAAAATAAAACAATCCTAACATGTTTGCTGTATATTAATTTGGATCATATTTTAATGTTTTGCTCATTACACTAATGGTTATATATGTTTAATTCTGATTTGCTCAATTGCTTTTTTAGGTACGGCAATCGGCTCTAAAAGTTCTACACTTGGTACTTTCAAACATATCTCAAGAGAATATTGAGCCATTTTTCGACATCATGTCCACATATTTGAGGAATGCTATGACCCACATTGATAGCAGGATACAAGAGGATTCTTTATTATTCTTAGATATTCTCCTATTATGTACTCCCACGAAGTTGGCTGAAGATTTCAACAAAATAATACCAAACTTCATAGATATGATTTCAAAGTTACGCAATGATCAACCTGGCCGAACTCTCACCGTTAATATGAACAGCCAAATCACAAGTGTAAAATGGAGGGGTAAAGTTTTTCAACGATTAAGGGATCTTATGCAAAAGTATTCTGAATATAACAACATTGAAGGAGAAATCGGTATGTCAGCTAATACCCATTACTTCAAGGAGAACAATACAATGAACTACTATCCTCTTTTTGATAAAATTTATATATCGAATTGTTACATTTCATGTTTCTCTTCCAAAAATTCTGAAATCTCCTTAGTCGCAGATGACATTGAAAGATTCAGAGAATATATTGATATACTGTTTCCGTTACTTTTTGAAACATGGGTTGAAATGTGCCCAAACAAGAAATCCGAAACAAATTTTGAAATGGTTGTGAGTGAAGATTCAGCATTGCTTTTAAAACATATACTTGAAATTATTTCTCTCACATGGAACTTTGTCAAGCATTTTAATAAGAAGAGTTCTGGATCAAATATAAGGAGTATATTCTCACAAAAGTATAGAAATTTATTCAGCCAACATTTTGTCAATTCATTTCCATATGCAACTACAATACGCTCGAGACATAGTAAAAGTAATGATGATGATGAAACTATTTCAGACTCAAAGATGGTAGAACAAAATCTAAAAATATGCCAATTATTCATTCAGTTTAATCCAAATGTTGATAATAAGCATCAAAGCAAAGAAATTTCTGCTGTACTTGGTTACATTGAAAAAATCTTTGGTCAAAATATTAATGATTATATTGATGATGTTGTAATAAATATTTTACTGTCACTGTTCTCAATAGACTCTGTTGGTTGGAGCAAAACATTACTGGTTCTGGATGCATTATTTAGAAAAATAATTTGGGTGTATTTCAACAAACCGATCACAAATTCATACAAGCAAAATATATTTGGTTTACTTTGTAAAATAGCTTTGAATGATAAACTTTCACATTTTCATAGCAGTGATGCTTATGAAATGTGGCTTAAACACTTACCTGATATTTTGCTAAGTGATAGCGTGAATAATGATACAATAAACATTATCCATCGATTTGCAGCTACTAACATTAATGTTTTTAACACAGTCGTCAAACCTAAGCTAACAAGCATTATCGAAAATCTTCCAAAGATTTCAATATCTGATGCTGAAGACGATATCTCTTATCACAAACTTTTGTCTACATTCTACTGGATCAAATCATGGGATAAAGACTCTCTTAATCTTTTGGAAAATCAGCTATTGAATAATGTCTACAAAGGTGATAGTGGAAAATACATTTTCGACACATTAAGACTGCGGAGCGGTATACAGGTGTAAAAAATAAATCATGTTTTATATTAATTGTATTGTTTTATTATATATATTGCATCTTGGGCGAAACACAAAACATTATAATATCAAGCTCAAACATAATTTGCACATAATATAACAAAATATAGATTATTTTTCAATAAAAAAAAATATCAGCATAGGTAAAAACTATTTGGAGCAATGCATTATGCATACATGATATTTTTGGAATACAAATACCATTACAAAACATAATTTAATATTCAGATCAAAGCAATGATTGCTATTTTTTTAACAATTTTATTTTCACTTGTAAAATAATTTTACTATAATAATTTTTTTAACGTTTATTGAGTATTATAAAATCAAGAGTCGAATAAAATCAACAAAGCAGGATACTTAAGGTTATTTTTTAATCAGGACAAAAATAACTAAAAGAACCATTTAGGAACTACATTAAATAAGCCATTTTATAGGAATCTGGACATACAAAATATATTATTCCACGTTTTTAGTACAATTACGCATTTTACATATTTTATTTGTCCCTATTGGTTTTTAACAATTTCATTGGTTTTTAACAATTTCATTGGTTTTTAACATTTTTTTTTCTAATATCCTAACAGACACTACTTAGTTCTAGTTATGTGAAGGTATCAGTGGCGAAGACTGCTTCTCCTTCATAGGGAAGCCGGAGCCTGTATAATAAGGTAGGGATTTCTATGAAGGTTTTCAAAAGGTAAGTGACAAGGGAAGCCGATAGGAATAGAGTTATAGGAACACTTCGCCACTGGAAGGTATATTGGGATTTGCGAATCTTAAAATACTTCTCCAATCATTCACGCAATGAAATGTGGAAGTATTTTATGCAAACATCAACCCCTGAGATCCTATCAACATTAACTTTTATAAATTATAACAATCAAAATGCATGGTAATATTTAGATCATTTTCAAACGATTCTTTTAACATACCAATTGTCTTATCAAAAAGTAGAATAGTACCCCAACAATACAATATGGGTTTGTGATATTTATTGTGACCTCATTACTAATACTAAGACCTTCTGTACAGGTTTAAAACAAGAACAACAATTTAACATCTATTATAAATAAAATAGAAGACAAAATGATTTAAAAAAAAGAATATTCTTGTATTTTTTTATATACATACCCCCTTACTAATAAACGCTGTATAAGCTTTGAATAGTTATACAGTGTTTTGTCTTCTATCGAATTAAAAATGTCACTTGTGTGACGGGAACAAAACACTGTATAACTATTCAAAGCTTATACAGCGTTTATTAGTAAGGGGGCTAGTCCATAAACTGCAATGTAAAATAAGGTTATTTATTGAAATAAATACGACTAGCCTTCATTTTACCTATTTTCTATCCTATAATATTTTCACTAAGATTTCGAAGATTTGGCAATTTTTGGCGAAATCAAAATTCTCGAATTAGTTTAATTAATAAAAGCAATACAAAGGAACTGATAAGTAATGTATAACCCTTAAGCAAACATTCTCTTCAGCAATTTATTTCAAACAGTCTTCCATAATATATTTTTCACATTGTGATATCATATCTGAACACCCTGTATATTAGCATTTTTATATTCAAAGTTCATTTATCATAACTATTTATATACATGTCCTTATTTGACATATTATGACATTCTAACTCATACAGGAATGCGAATCGATTATAAATACTTTTAATGATTTTATAAGATATGTTCATGTGTCAGATAATAATAATTAACTATTAAAACAACAATATTGAGAATTAAGTTCTCATAATAAATATTCATAATATAGCATTGTATAATTTGTGCATTTCATGCTTTGGTACCAGTTGGTAACTTTAGTTGTGACTTGAGCATACAAGCTATGTTATTAAACATAGGTTTTATTGTTAAAATAACTGCAAATACATAAAAATATTAAAATCTAAATTATATTTTATAGATATTATAGATATTTAAATTGAGTTATTTTAAGCATCTGAGTTAAATTTTTTGAATAATAACATAATAGGTATGTACTTAATATATTATCTTTACATACTATAAAATGAAGTCGCTTTCTTTCCTGATCGCTTAGATCTTTTAAACTACTCATTTACGGATTTTAATGCAGTTTTCAGCAATAGACACAGTGATTTAAGGGGCAGGTTTATATAATATTATATAGTACATAGCATCCACGCGAAGCAGGGGCGTTCTTGTTTATATTTTAATTAATTAAAACGTAAAGCCCGGCTATATAGAAAAGTAGAAATAAATATATGATTGGATGGTAAGAATATATTAAATACGACATATTTTGAAAAAAAAAAAGAGAGTATTTAGCATACAAAAATGCTACCTCAGGGCTTTCTTTATTCACTTCTCAACTGGCTTACCAGTTTTAGCCTCTTGGCTTTGAGATTCAAATTGAATACCTACAAACCCTATCTTTAACCGATGATCATTATAACACCTAATGTAATGTATGCTCTTACTGAGTTTTTCTTTTATTGGAGGATTTCTTTGCGCGAGGTATAGTAGCAGACGCCGACATCATGGCCTGAAAAAAAAGTAATTGACGATAAATATAAACATTTAATTTTATAATGAAGGTAGCATAAATACTATATTTCTGTAGGCAAGTAAAAACCAACTTGATCAAACAAAAACAATACGTACAAATGTTATTAATACACAAAAGCATTCTTGCTGTGTTACAAAGCTGAATGTAACAGTCGTCATAAGAATTAGTACTTTTTTATATTGTAATAATTAATTAATAAATTTATAGTAAAATTTCGACTTTTTTGGAAGTCCGATTGCTGCACAACATTTTTAATGCTACGTTGTTAGTTCTAAATAATTAAATTTCATAGAAAATAAATACACGGAGTTAAACATATTAGAATCAATTCTAACTTCAAAATATTTAGATGCCATGAAAGCACAACTTTGTAATCTTGATTTTGACAATTTTAAACTACTTATAACTGTTAGAGCAGCTTGCTAAAATAAAATCATTAAATCTTTTCTTCTTTTTTTGTTCTTATTGATAATATTTTAATTTTATCAAAAGACATCAAGAGGAAACAAGTTAGTAGTTAATGTTGCAAATATAAAATAACATTTCACGCGTTTGCATACGTCACCATAAAATTGTAAAAACCGTTAGATTGCAATAATACTAGTGAAATTGTAAAATGTTGATAGACTTCCGACGCGAATATATTGCCTATAATTTCACACATTATTTTTCGTTAGATTATAAATATATAGTTTTTAATCTTTCGTCATATTTTTACAATCTCGTTAGTTGTTTTACAATGTAACGGTTTTTACAATTTTACGGTGACACATAATTCAAACGTATTAATATTTCATATTATACAATGCACATCTCCATTATTTCACTGATATAGAAAATCCATGCAATGTCACACAAAGTCAACATACTATTTGGCTTTCTCGACTAAAATGTTGGCTACACATCAGTACTTTTGGATGTTGACGGTATTTCTTCATGTAACGGTATATATTTGTACTCTGGGTGCGTTTGTAATTTTGCATCGATCAGTTTCTGTAGCTCTTGACTGGTTTCGACTATTTCATTTTTATATTCCTTTACATCCTCCAATTTTTCATTAGCAGGGACCAATTTACTAATATCCACGCAACTTTGAAACTCATCTATTTGTCGTTCAATAGAATGTCGACTATTATTATCTTCACTCGACGCATCAGATTTTAAATCTTTGTTCCAAAACGCTAATTTTCCAGGTAATTGTAAAAGCTTACCTAACGCAGATGCGTTATCTTTATGTCTGACTGGCGATTTAGATTTTTGTCTCTCGCGTTCCACATTTAATGAATCTTTTCTCTCTCTCTCGGGATCTATAACCGGGGATTCTATATCTGATTTTGAATCTACTTTATTTGCGTCCTCATTTGCAGGTTTTGTTTCTGTTGCCACTTCAGTGGATTTTTTATCATCAGTTATTTTAGGTGGCTGTGGGGCTTTGTTTTTGCCATATTTACCTTTGTGTTTTCTTTCACTTTTTGGTGATGGATCGGGCGTCCCAAATGAAGCTTCGTCATCGCCATCTTCGAAATCGTTATCGTGGTCGGATGTATATAGGCTAGAAGAGTCTATCGATTCTTCAGGTGGTGAACTATCTTTTTTTTCGTTCTCTACTTTATTTTTATCTTTATTCGTTTCTAAATTTTCATTCTCAGTATAAGTTTTACCAGTAGTATTATCGACTAGATCATCTGTTACTTTTTCTATTGGTTTAGTAATTACCGATTCATTAGGAATGTTAGGATTTTCTTTGGTTGGAACTACTTCAATTGTTTTAGATTTATTCGCAGCATCCGGAGTGATTTCTATATTGTCTTTAGGGTCAGAAATACTAATAGGACAGTCCGTAGGTACTGAATTACTCAGTACTTGTAAAATTTTGACTTCATCTCCGATATACTGATATAGAAATCGCGGGATTGTGTTTGATACGAATATCTGTGACTGCAAACCAATAAGAGAGGGCATAGTGGAATAATCAAAGGGCTCGGTGTCTTGTAACTCCTCGATGACCACTTCGTCGCCCTTTAAATAAAAGTATTTAAGTCCTAATCATAAATGAATATAAATACATACATACTTACATTTAATAAATGCAGCAAATCAGACTTTAGAACTAGAATATATCATATACATAATAATGTACAGTAGAGGAAAATAAATGCACATAATTATATGGAATTTTACGAGACATTATTGAAAACATATTCCATTACTTATTCCCAAGTATTTTGTATGTGTAAAAACGTACTTGAAAGTGTAGAACTAAATAGTAAATGTCAGGGTAATCAAAAGCAACTTATCTACAGTAAAGGAGATTACAATGATAATAATAAAATACCATTAAGTTCTACCATTCATGTACGTACCTATTTATGTACGATTATATGAAAAGTTCTCAGCCACGTTCGCATAGATCAAATTATGCTGGGGCTGGCGGCAAGGCATCACACTGCAAAAATTTGTAGATTAAAAAATATTACATAGTTATTATTAGTATTTAAGTTTAAATAAGTTATTTTGAAATATTGCAGTGTAATACTTTACCGTTTTCTAACAAATCAGTTTCAGTTTACTTCATACTCTCTTAACGTTAAGGTTAAACTTTCGTATGATACAAAATTGAAATTTCTATAAAATGCTACAGTAAAAAACTTTATTATTTTAAATATTTGTGTTTATAAGCAGAGAGTAAGTATGTAAACAGTGAAAATTAATCTAAAGATTATGTAAATATAACTAAAATTGATATTAAACAAGCAACAATTATCGTCATTAAAAGCTATCATTTTCCATTGAAAACTACTACAAATCTTTGAAATATCATGTGGATATCTTCAATGTATTATCGAATATTTCTTCTAAGTGTAATTTACTTTACAATACAATGTTACCAGACCTCAGCGGCTTGCGGGCGTTTGATGGTAGTAACTGTAGTTCGGGACGTGCGGACGCGCCGCGCGCCACTGCCGATAGAACCCGAGCGCGTCAGCGACGCCGAGTTGTCTGCGCTGGAGTAGCCCGAGCTTATGTCTTCTGACGATTTTATGTGGCTGGCAAATAGAGAAACAATATGTAGTAATAGTAACAATTAATTAGAAAGAGGAACATTTTATTTGGCCAACCCTTTTAAGGTGAACGCGCACCTATACGCGCCGCAGGAGCCGCACGCACCGAAGTCATCGAATTTTATAAATCTTTGTATGAACCCGTATGCGTATCCGCGCCACAGGAATCGATTCCTGCGGCGCGTATAGGTGCGCGTTCACCTTTACGGCCCGTTTCAATAACCTACCTAACAGTGGCGTGGGGTTCCTATAACTCCATTCCTATTAGCTTCACTTAGGTACCACTTGCTTTTTAACCCTCATCCAAATCTATATTGTTATAGACGCTAGGGATTCACTACGAAGGAGAACCAGCCTTCGCCACTACTACCTATCTATAGCTATTTGTTAAAAACGTCGTCATTCAATCATTTGCCGATTTTTTTGCGATACAAATTTGACGTTGTACAAGTTGAAACTCCGTTAATCAGCATCAAGTATAGACCATCACTTACCCTCTTCTGACTTATAGGCGCGTTATCAAAATGATAACGGCCTAGTACGGACTGACATTGTTTAGAAATGTTTGTGCAATAAATCCAGACAGTGATAGTGAAATAAAACAAGCCATGACCACGCATTAAGATACATGCATAATAGAAAAACATGTGAAAATTTTGAGGAGACTTTTTACACTTTTTCCAAATAAATTTTCAATATTGTTGGATTATTTTTAGGCAAATTTTAAGGTGATTATATCCGCTATCTTTGGGTATATTAAACAAATAATGTAAGCTACATAAGAGCAGAAAAACGATCCATAACACGACCTCTTTTTGTAAATTTTGGGTGAAGAGGTTCTAAAAAAATAATTTTGGTAAGTGTCATTATGAATAAATGGAAAATTTTGAAGCGGTCTCCAATGTGCACTATTTCAAGCTCTACAATTACCTAAAATAGGGTTCGTCCATTCTATTCCTCGTCGTTCTTAAGTCAACATCACCCTCGGGGAAGTACATGGGTTGCCTGCTATTCGACTCAGAGGCGCTTCGTCGAGCCGCGTACCCACTACAATACAAGTGATGTTTAAAAAATTAATCCGTCTTTATATTTGTAATTTGACTGAGGTTTAAATACAAAAGTGGGGTATTTCATAAATACTGAAAGGGCTAACTTTTAAACTCCTTTTGGGAAAGACATTGTCTGTTGCCAAGAAATGTTGCCAACACATAGTAAAGCAACCAATTTTTTTCCAATTATTGCCTACCCCTTATCATAATATTAAATAAGGGTTGCGTATTCGTTTTGTTTATCTTTTTATACTCCTAGATACTTAATTATGTATAACTAAGCAAATTATTATTAGAATAGCCAATACAATATTTTGAAGGCAAACAGCAAGACTAAAGCCATAATAACTGTCTATTCACAGAGAGAAATGACAAGTGATGAATAATAAAATAAAAATCTAATACAAGACAATCGTATCACCAACCTTTTCCTGACTATTAAATCAGGGTAAACCAACCTTTTCCCCATCCCATCAGAACTCAATATTGACCAACCTTCTCCCGACAATCCGTTCGGGGCTAACCAACCTTTTATTGACTTTTACCAGAGTTAAGCTGGGTCTATAATATGATCCGAAACTTCCGATAATAATAGAACTCTGCGCTAATTTAATAGAGTTGAAAAGTCGAGTTAAAGTTGTCGAGCTGTCATAGTATATGAAATGTCATACATACATAGTCGACACTCCTGTGTTCAACTATGTCATACATAGTCGAACACAGGAGTGTCGAGTCAAATATCAATGGATATTTGACTCGACACTCCTGTGTTCGACTTCCGGATTCCGGATCATAATGGGTATATTCCGATATGCACTGCGAGCACTGCATAGTGCACATGCACTACAGTGCTATGACTGTAAAAAAATTCGTTCCGTTATGGACTGCCAGTATAGGCAATATACTGCCGCGGAACCCTATGACGTCATAAATCGCCGCCATATTCTACTGTGAACACTGTTTTTTTCGAGGTAAGATACTCGCAGTCATTTATCACGTGATTCAAAAGTTCAAACGTCAAAATGAAGACCATTCCTAGTAATTGTCAGTTGAAGTCCATAAAATTAGGTAATAGGGCAGCAGTATAACTGGCTATAAAGGAACGGCTTCACAGTATAGATACTGAATTGACGTCACACAGTACAGTGGTCGCAGTGCATATCAGAACATACCCTATATACTATAGTCCCAGCCCAATAGATGACAAACATATCAGGTGTCAGTTGTCACCAATCTTTTTTTGACATTTACACCAGGGTAAACCAACCTTTTCCCAATCCCATCAATGCTGACCATTAACCAACCTTTTCCTGACAATCCATTCGGGGCTAACCAACCTTTTATTGACTTTCACCCCGGTTACCAACCTTTTAATGGCATGTCGTATCAGTCTCGGCTCGGACAGCACGTCGTCGACCTCGTCGGCGCGCTCGTCTCGCGGATCGCACTCGGTCAGGTCGGACAGGCTGTAGCTTTTGCGCAGTTGTTGCACCAACCCGCCGCCGCCCTGGAACGTGACGTCACAATGTTATAGGTTATTCGCAATCGTAAATAGGTATTTGAATTTGTTTTTTCATTTTATATTTTGATAGTAGTAAAATTTATTGAGAGCATAATAAAATCAATGTAAGGCTCTTAAAGGTAAAGTTATTTACATTCCAAACGTTTAATAGTGTACTTATATAAATTAAATTAACATTTTACTATAAAACACTAAATTTAGTGCATTTGCTATAAAATGGGCACATAAAACAAAATAAATCAGTGATAAAATATCACAATATATATCATCTAGTGCAACTAACAGTACGTTTTTTACCATCGGAATGTATTCAAAGAATTATTGTGGTATTTATATTTGTGCGATTCATGTGTTATAGCTGCTGCTGAAAGTTAACGTGCTTACAAATAGTGTTAGCTAGCAAAAGATAAAAATAAAATATGCTACTTACATGAAAATCTTTTCAATTGGCTTATTTGCCAGTGAAGTGAAGCGCCGATTAAGCAATGGATACAACGTCGTAATACAAATATATTTATTTAAGTTACAAAACATATAAAACTACATCAGTCATACGTTGCATAAAGCTATGAACACAACATTCAATCGACCATAGACAAAAATACAGAAGGTTCAAAATCATTACCTAAAAATTTGTCTAAACATAAAAAATAATAATAGAGTTGACATACAGTGCATATTGACATTTAAAAAAGAGATAATCGGCTAGTGTCGTCCTAGGAACAAGAAAAAACATCAAAAGAAGCACTAAAATCAAAGCCGTAAGCAGCTTTATGTCTAATAAAACATTAATGGCAAAAAACCCAGGAGTGAAAGAGAAAGAAGATCCATTTATTTTCGTTTTTTTTTTCTAAGGTTTTAGATGTTGGAGATCTTTAGGTTTTAATTACGACTTTATTGTATTGATACTAAATGTTAACATGTGGGATAAGGAACGATATATGTTTCTTCTCTTTCTAATAGCCAGGTATATTGGTAGTGTTTGACAGAGACGATGCTCTACAAACTGAATATCTCTTTTCAAAGGTCGAAGTTGCATTATTAATAGTTTTTAACAAGTAACACACTAATTATTATGCTATCTTATTTAGTCTATGGCCAGTACACGAAGGATAAGCTATCGATTACCGCACGATATTTATTTCTCTCTCCTAACCAATTAAGAATTATCAAAACTATGATTCTGAGGTTTGAGTGCATGTAGTAAAAAACAGTAAAAATCAATAATTGAATAGAATAGGTGTATTTAATGTGAGATAAGGTAAAATTGAAGCTTGAAAATATAAATAGGAATTGAAAAAGATGAAGGCAAAAAAATACCTTAAAAGTTCAAAGTAATACATATGCAACATTTACACATTCATCAAAGCATAAATCAAATCTGACGAAATCATTATAAGAGTCAAATCAGTTCTTTAAAGGTAATAGAGATTAGACAAAATAAGTGTTTAAGTGGGTGGTTGTAAAAACAAGTAAAACATTAAGGAAATCATATTATGGGTAATATAAGATAATATTTCCTACAACTTAATAGTGCATCCACACCCATGTTACCTCGTGAGCATTGTGCAACATCAAAAAGTAACATCGATGTATGCATTAAAGGGCTTGTTTCACAATAACCTAACCTAACAAGTGACAAATAGCTTATCCGGAAGTTTTGTCTTGGTCGCTCAGCTCAGAGCAAGCAGCGACAAAACTTATGGACAAGCTATTCGTCACTTACTAAGCGATTGTGAAGCAGGCCTTAAAACTATAACCTTGGTCTAAAGGCACCAAATCATGGTATAAGGCTAAATCACAGTTCAATCGACCGTCACTTCCATCGCACTGGCCGCTTGGCTTCTAGTTCTGCGACCCCTCGATTTACTTCTTGGCCTCTTTTCCTTCTCCTTAACTACCTTCCTTTTACGAGGCACACCGCGGCTTCGGGCGGACGTTTCCGGGATATAATCTGGGTCGTTGGCTTCGGGTATATCATCATTCTCGTGATCCAATTCCACTATTTCGACAATACCCAAATTATCCCCATATCTCTGATATTCGAGATTTTCGAACCTCTGCGGCGAATCTGTGACGTCACCTATCGCTCTCCTGACGCCTTCTTCTTGAATTGGCAAGTTGAGATTCTAAATTCAAAAGGACAACGGAAAGGGGAAGGTAGGAGGAAATTAAAAAAAGCGTGTTAATAAGATTAAAAAAAAAGTTACGGATTACCAAGTGAAAAGTGCGTATGCATGATGACGAAATTGTGGCTAGCATATGAATATCTGTCACCGTAAAATTGTAAAAACCGTTAGATTGTAATATTACTAGAGATATTATAATATGCTGACAGATTGTCAAATACAAATTTCTCCATTCAATTGTACGCATTATTTTTCGTTATATTGTAATATTTACCGTGCCTATTGGTTAAACGGTATGTGCCCCGCGCCGCCATATTTGTTTGCTTTTTTATAATAATAAATAAAACGAAAAATAATGCGTCCAATTGTATGGAGAAATTTGTATTTGACAATCTGTCAGCACATTATAATATCTCTAGTAATATTACAATCTAACGGTTTTTACAATTTTACTTTGACATATCGCTGCCCTAGTTCAACAGTAAGATATGTTGAACAAAGTATGTTTTGAGTTATTCATACTTTTATGATTTTACTGTCATTATTTCACTCGTATTTATTTGAAATGTGGTTGATTTTTTAAAAGTATAGCTTAGTTTAATGTGTTAGGGAGTTGTTTATATTTAAATTTGAATAAAATATTTTTATAATAGTTTTAAGGCTTTTTAATTGTGAGATAACCTTATATTGAACTCAGACTAAATAAAAAATGTTTTGTGATTTTAATGTTGTCTCTTAAATGGTTTCTTAAAAATTATGTCTATATTGTAACTCATAGAGTTACTATTTTTTGTTTTGTTTAAGAAATACTAAATATTTATCCAACCAAGCTTCCAAATTTATGGGAAATAAACACAGATCGACAAAATTTAAAGATATCTTAGTATTACAGCACATCGACATTAGAGAATGTAAGTTGTCCGATGAAATACGGGGAAATGTTTGGTAAGGGAATAGGAAAATTTATTTAAAACTGAGAAATTAGTTTGCTTGTAATGTATTATTTATTATCTATTATCAGAATTGCACAAATCAGTCTCATATTATCAGTTAAAATCTTATTATTATTATTGCACAAGTCAGTTTAACTATTATAATAATCAGTCAGTGCTTTAATGTTCAGGGTGTCGCAACTTCCTATCGTAAGTATTGGCGTTCGAAATCCAAAATTATACCTGACTATCGTCTGTGCAAACCACATACCTTGCTCGCTCTTTTATCGTGTGTACTCTTTCACACATCGCCTGTGATTGGTTAAGCAGAAATAGCAGATTAATTTTAAATTTCAAACTACGAAAATATACTATTCTATTACTTGAAAAATTATTTTCATCTTTTACTAAATTTGTTATCTTATGTTTTGTTATTTGCAAAAAACTGTATTTTTTAGTGAAGTGAACTCGAAATCATATTTATTATGATGAAACAGTGATTTATATAAAATAAGTTCATGTATTTAACCAAAATATAAATATGCTCAAAGAATATCGGTGAGTATTTGTATAAAGTTTTACCATATTATTTTAACTTCTCATTTTATTGAAAACAGACATAAGATTATATTTGTTTGACGACTTCTATGGCTCAGTGGTTTAGCGCTTTGGTGCTCAAGCCGGGGGTTGCAGGTTCGAATCCTGCTGAAGGAACAAAAAGTTTTTCTGTGTTCCTGGGTCATGGATATTGTGTATAAAAATGTATATAAGGTCTCCGAAAATCAATTACGGATACTTCGGGCACATGATCCACTGCTTATGTAAAGACGTTTAGGCTAAAAGATAATTGTCATACTCAAAGTAAAAAATCATCTCTTGTATGGGTGACTCTCCGCAAAACGCAAGCTCGCCCATATAAAGAATTTTTTTTTTTTTTTCGAGTACGACAATTATTTTTCTGCCTCAACGTCTTTACATAAGCAGCAGATCATATGCTCAAAATATCCGTAATTGATTTTACCGAACCTTACCTATATAATATAATATAACAAAAAATATTACGTTTTCTTCTGCCAGTCAGTAAAAACTTTAAATAGGTACATACCTAATAATAATTATGTACTGTATTTTTAATACTATTGTACAGTTTTACCTCATACTTATTAATCTATTTTTACATTTAGTTTAACCTTTGTATTGCGAATAAGTAAAATGTAATATAATTTCATAATTTGCAGGTATTGGATTCCAATTTCAAGGGCACGCAATAATAATAATGATAACATGAAAATATTTCAAGATTCTCATTCGTATAACGTTACTTTACGCCGCTGTCAAATGGCCTGCTAGGCCCACAAAAGTGTACCTACCTATTTTGCACCAAAGGATAACCGCTGAAGTTAATCAAGCTGTTCGTATAATTATGTGGTAATCTGAAATATTTTGGTTACCAACCTTTAGCCCTCGTATCCACGAGAGTTTTTTTGTGGTCGCGAGTCGTGACGCATCAGGAAAAACTGCACTGTAAATAGAACTCTGCACTTAATCTACAATAGTCAAGTGTACACGATTTTCAGCTGTGTCGTATTAGCGCAAAGTACTATTTATAGTGTAGTTTTTTCAGTCGCGATCACATAAAAACGCTCGTGGGAACGTAGCCTTACTTTTGTATTTTTAATGCAATAAAAACGATCGAATTACAGTTGTTTTGTTGTTTATTGTTTTATTTACCTTTTTAACCTAATAATTGGGTCCTATAAATAAAATTGAAAACAATATACGTACCTATAACCTACGTATAGTTTTTTTTATTTATTTTTATTGTAGGCTTGAATCTTTCGCACTTTAGAAGATATAATAGGTACGTAAAAAAGCTACGGTATAATTTTGAATTTCGAAATTATTATTTTTATTCGGAGTGACACCTCTTAATACGTAGTATAGCTTCATTATCTTTGCGCAAGCATTGCATTGGAAGCGCGGGGTACCGCCCCGCGGGGGTGTCGCGTGACATTCGACGAACGGAACGAAAAATTGCGCCTCACGCAGCCGCGTGATACGGTCATCTTATTAGAAGAGTAGGTAGGTTATTTCAAAATGTCCTAGAAAGAAATAGAATTGAACGATATTTTAGTGAAACACTGGGACAATTTTAAGATGTCTCAACATAGAATTGTTTTTATAATTTCATATAAGGACATTTGAAGAAGTCTCTGTGTAGAACTAAAAGAAAAGTAAAAATCTTCCTGACTTTAGAAATATCTTAAGATGTCAGAATCTTGAACTAAAGGTCGCTAAAAATATGCTGAAATGTCTCAGTGAGACATTGAAATTTAGGCACTTTGGTTGCGTTTTCCACATATCCGATTTATTAACCGGGCAGAAGAGCATATTTTTTACATGAAACAAAACTTATCTCAATTTTGATTTTTTTAAAGATATCTTACTGTTGAACTAGGGCAGCGATATCTACAAGCATTTTGTGACTAGCAGTGTTATACGTATTTCGTGATCAAGCATGCTACACACAAGTGAGATCGTGGAAACAAAAAATAACGGTAAACTAGATAAAAAAAAACGAAAAAATCTAAGTAAAACAAAACATTAAAAAAATTCTAGCCGGCTAAATAAACAACAAATGATAAGCTACTAAGTATACCTAACTAATCATAAACTAAGACTATTTTTTTATCTAGTTAATCGTTCGCTATGTGGCAACGACAATTATAAATTACTATTTGTTATGTTAACTGGTTATAACCGCAATCCTTGCTTGTTAATTAAATAAATGAAAGTTTCGTATGTAATTGTAACAAACTTATAACTGCAATGCTTCAATCAAAATGTAATCTTAAAACATACAACGTTTTTCATGATGTTTTATGTAATTTTTGTTTGACGTAAGTATATATTTCGTAGTCTACCAATTAGGTATATTTGAAAATCAAGTAAATACTTATTGTTTGTGATTTCCATAATAGAATCGTTTTAATATCTGTTTATGGAGTTTAATAAAGAGTTAAAATTAACACAGGAAGGCACACTTGCGCAGATTTGCGATAGAGTTAACCCTAGTTAAGTATCATGTCATGTTTCTCTCTCGTTCTTCGTATTTATGAAAGAGAAGGCATGATATTTTAATCTGCGCCAGTGGGCCTTACTTTCACAGTCACATTAACAACAATCTATATCTAATTTAATGGACAAAAAAGCATGCGATTATTTCATAATACAAAACAAGATAGTAATCTTACCTTGATAGCGGTCTGCATAATAACAGTCGTGGCATAGTTGACGCCTTTGGTGCCCAAGTTGAGCACAGTATGGTAACCTTGGTCTTTGGCCTTAGCTATGTATTCATCGATCTCCTGTAATGTGATAAAAACAAATTAGATGTCGGTATTAAAGAGTTAAGGTAAGACCGCACGCTAGGCGGCAGCAGAGCGACGCGACGTCCATACTAGTAATATTACAATGGAATGCCGCGTCGCGTAGTTCCATTGCCACGTAATGCGTCATATCTCATACAATTTAATACAAAGTATATTGTTGTGGTGAGCTCCGTAGCCTAGTGGGTAGACCGTTTGGTTCGCACTCGAGAGAGTGCAGGTTCGAATCCCAGGTTGTGGCGTGTACCAATGAGACTTTTTCAGATCTCAAGTACATTATACGGACGCTCTAACGTTGAAGGAAAACATCGTGAGGAAACCCGCACATAGTTGGCCCCAGACGTATTGACTAGTTCATTCCTCTGGACTAGGCTGACTATGTTGTGAGAATTTCGTATGTGCTTGGGCAACCATACGACATTTAAAAACCAACTGTCCCAGGCACTACAGTATTTCAAGAGTGGTTACTTCGCTCGGAGAATACTGTATAAATCATCCATTAACGGATGCAAAGGCCTAAGTTTTATATTTGTCGCGTCGCGTAGTCCGCTGCCGCGTAGTTACGCCTAGTGTGGCCCACCTTTAAGCTACAACACGGTCAAATGTCTGTACACCTCGCTGGTATGCGACGCCCCTCCCACTACCCCTCTATGGACGCGTTTACGAAATGTGTTATTTGACAGTTGTTTTGACAGATGAGTGACGCTTCTTTGGGAATATATTGTGCAATAAATACAGACAGTGGCCAAATAAACCTTTTTGCCACGCATAGTAGCAAAACATGAGAAAATTTTGAGGAGGCTTCTTATGCAATAAATTTTTTAACCGAATTTAAATGCAAAAGTTGTAAAAAAAACTAAAGGTCGCTATCTTTGGGAATTTTTAAAGAATCGAAATAAGCTACATAAGAGCTGAAAAATTATCCTTAGCACGACCTCACGACCAAGTGGTTCTGGAAAATTATTATTGCTATATTTAAAATAATATTTTTTAGATAAAGTAGTATATTTGAGACAATTTTTAGTTTCCAACAACATCAGTCCAGTTATTTTAGTTCCATTTAAATTAAGAAAAATAATTTTTCATTCTGTTTTTCATCAACGCGACGGTACGTCATAACTCATAAGAATTGACACTAACGAACCATACCAACACTAGAGTGCGTATCAGATAACTCTGCGCGTGACTGGGGTGTTTTCTTTGCATAATACAGTACTTTTTTTTGTTCTAAGCTCTAAGTTCTAATAGGAAAAATTAGTATCTGATTTTGACTGTGCGCAGACTTATCTGGCGCGCACTACGAGTATACATAAAATTTGGTAGTGCGGCCCGGGGATTTTGACTGTGCGCAGACTTATCTGGCGCGCACTTTAACACTGACACTGACACCAACACTAACACTGACCATAAATCGATATACTAATTACTATGACAATTTAAATACTCTTTTGTGTTTGACTGCGATTAGAAAATTA
Organism: Glaucopsyche alexis; assembly: GCA_905404095.1. Taxonomy (NCBI): domain Eukaryota; kingdom Metazoa; phylum Arthropoda; class Insecta; order Lepidoptera; family Lycaenidae; genus Glaucopsyche; species Glaucopsyche alexis. The sequence continues at coordinate 15,683,837 of FR990059.1, forward strand.
ACTAATAACTTTTTCGATGCGACAGCAATATCCATTAAACTAAACTTCAAATACAATGTGTCCAACAAACTAGCTTTAGCTTTTGATTGAATACACTATAGCAAATCATAATTTGACATTCAAATAAAGGTCAATAACGAAGGTAAGAACCTAGCGGCTAGCACAGTCTACAAGGACATGCCATTTTACCGGCGCCGCGGCGTCGTGTAATTAGGGTTCCGTACCCAAAGGGTAAAAACGAGACTCCCGTTTTTATTATTCTTTTATTCAGGTGATAGCTAGACAGTTGAAATTTTCACACATGATGTATTTCTGTTGCTGCTATAACAGCAATATTAAAAACAGAATCAAATAGATATTTAAGGGGGTTCCCATATAACAAACGTGATTTTTGCCGTATTGTACGGAACCCTTCGTTCGGACGGGTTTTAATTTACTAGAAGATGATTCCCGCGACACACACGAGCGAAGGGAAATGTTGCGGGAAATGTTTTCCCATGATAAAAAGTAGCCTATGTCCTTCCCCGTGGTCTACTTTATATCTGCGCCAAATTTTATCGAAACCGATGCAGTAGTTTCAGAGCTTATTAAATGCAAACAAACAAACAAATCGAGAGAGAAAACAAACAATAATGTGATGACAAGGCTAAAGAGGATGTGGAAAAAACCTTTAGCCAGGGCTGCTAACTTACACTTGATTCGTTTTAAGTCGACGTTTTTTATAAGCAAAACTTTGTGCAAAAAGCAACCACCACTTTTCGAATGAACCATGCAAAGGAGTAAATTTCTAATATATATTTATGCATGTTATCTTAGTATGATGTACTTAATGCACCCTAGCATCTTTCGGAAACCTGTCCCTTACAGGCCTTACACCCTGTATAGTTTTAATACAAAATCTGAAATATTTATTTTCATTAATATATTCAGAAATATTGAGGCATTACTAGCTGGTAAATGTAAAAAATATATAATTTTATGTGTAGTTTACTAATTAAATGCATTTAAAAAGTACATAATATTTTTTTTTGCGTAATTGGTAAACAATACCTACATCATTAGTTTACTTACATCATAATACACAAAAACATTCATTATTATAAGTATGAACTTAAACACACAAATATCGGAGATTTTTACCAATATGTTCCTGCGGCCGTATGTACCACCGACAAAGTTCCCGCTCGACCAGTCTCTAAACATTCACCCTGCACTAGGACACCTCAAAATATTTAAACGCAAAGGATGTAACCGCAACGACTGCAGACGAGGTTGAACTACGTATTTACACGTGAGTATGTTTGCGAGCCCACTATTCAACGGCGCTGTTGAGCGATTTTCATCTTATACCTGGTCGAGCGGGAACTTGTTCGGTAGTACATGTACATATTATGTAAGTATGTACTTTATACCTACTTAATACACTTTAATCCAATAGTGACGTCATTTGTATGGCGATTTTAGTATGGAGCGTTTTTACGAGACTTGCGAAATTTTATATACAAATCGCTGTACCATTGAAAATATTGACTTTTGATATACGGTTTCTTCTGAAAAGTTACTCATATTTAAGAGTACTATTCATTCATGCAATAAAAAAAATCAGTCCGCTCGCCTATTCATGGATTTTTCACAAAACGTGAAAATGTTCCATTATGCTCTTACACACTACTACTCTACATAAGTAGAGTCAGTCAGTCAGTCAGCCAGTCAGTAATTCGATAGTGGTTGATAATTGGTATATAAATATTATTTTATTCTACCTCATTAACGCAAAATTAAATTATTTTAATTATAATAATCACTTCGTTTTTACAGAAATGATTTAACCAGAACTTCGTTAATCGTAATTGTAATAAACAATTTCCTTTATTACTATCGTATGAGATTTATTATTATATCACCAGGTACCTACAACACTTAGTGCTTTAATACAAAATAACCTGGCAAGGAAACCGCCCATAAAGTCAATTTACAATATGTAACTTCACTGTACATAGTTAAAAGCTTTTAACGGTGATATTTCTGGCGAGGGCTAATTGACTTTAAAGTCTTGATTGATACTGTTAAAGTGTTAAGTCAATTAAAACTGAAGTGTTTCATTGTCAATTTGTAGTACGAAAAAATATTTTCAATGGCTTTGTTCCGCAGAAAATAGCGCTTGCTAGCGCTAAAGAAAAAAAAAACAGATTATCGGCCAGGGCCCAGGACACGTTTGCTAACGTTTTTTTGTTAGCGCTATTTTCCGCGGAACGCAGCCAATGTCTTTATACTATTTGGGGTGAATCAACGCATTAACAATGACGCTGTAGTATTTTGTATGTAGCCCAATTTATTATGATAATAAAGTTAGTCTTATTGCAACACTCGGTCTTATTATTCGTCTCCTAAACTCACCCTACACGCCTTATTAGTAAAAATATTTACACCTTAACTTAGGCTTTTCATCCGTTAATTGGGCGATTTATACAGTATTCTTCGAGCGAAGTAACCACTCTTGAAATACTGTAGTGCCTGGGACAGTCGGTTTTTTAAATGTCGTACGGTTGCCCAAGCACATACGGCATTCTCACAACACAGTCAGCCTAGTCCAGAGTAGAGAGAGAGTCGCACTCTCTCGAGTGCGAATCAAACGGTCTACCTCTAGCAGTGGCGTAGGGTTCCTATAACTCCATTCCTATCGGCTTCCCTTGTCACTTACCTTTTGCTAACCTTCATAGAAATCCCTATCTATTATACAGGCTCCGGCCTCCCTATGAAGGAAAAGCAGCCTTCGCCACTGAACTCTAGTTGGTTGACCGAGCCACAGAGCTCTCTACACAAATAGGTTATTGAAACCGGCTGTGAAATGAACCAGGGCCGAAAATAATAACGATTCATTAATAATTTACCTGCTCCCGCCTGCACAGTGCTGGATGCACGAACTTCCTGTACAGTATGGAGGAGCCCTTGGTGGCCGGCGACAGTAGCCACAGCACCAGCACGATCTTCACCTCGTAGTAGAACGGGAACCAGGACAGGAACACGTCCGTGATCGTCTCTGTGCACGTAAACAGCGCGAACACGATCCAGTACATCATCCATTTCACCTGGAAATCGGTGGAGGAGTGATTAATTGGAGTTGTGATGTTCATAATGTTATCATACAGTTTCTGATGAGTTAAAAAAATGCTTTGGGATGAAATATGGTCTAGTTTTTATGACATTAGGAATATTAGGAATTTCAAAGGCTACAAAATAAATGTGTTTTTAAAAGCTTTTATTTAACTTGCAATGTATTGTAAGTATGTTAGTTCGGCTGGAATCTTGCTACTCAATTTTGAAGATATCTTCAACCGATTGAGCTGAAATCTTGTACATACGTTTAGTTCGGATGACAATACACGATAAGCTATGTGACGTCATTATAAATGCAATATTGCGGACCGTCCAAGATGGCGCAATAGTTATTTTAAGATTAGCAGGAAGTTCCAAAATACATACTGTAATTGAAATGATCAATATAGAACAATTTACCAGTATTGGACTCTAAAAAAAAAGAATGATATGAAAACTTGTACATTTTTATGTATGTTTGCTATGGTGGATGTAACCATCACAGCTTGACGGCGTTACAAGTCCAAAACAATATATCATGTAGTGGCCTTCACCACCACAAAATTGTGAATGGTACGGCCGTGGTTTAGCACAATGAGTGTGGTTGAAACAATTTTTGCATTGTGCAAAGCGACGACAGCCATATTTTCATTTCTATGGCATTATTGTTAACATTAGCTTTGTGTTTTTGAACAAATTAAGATTCTGCTCTTTTTAATTATTCAAAAAAGCTCTAAGAGCTAAAAAATAACGGCCATAAATATTCCTATCCCGATTTTAATTAAAGTTTATTTCATAAAATACAGGATTTAATCCTAAAATATTATGCCAGTTCTCTCTATACAGTAATTACAAAAGGTTTTCTTTTAATTAAACAAAACTTTTTCATTAGCCATTGCATATGTTTTGTATGTTTCATAGTTTCATACGTTTTTGTATGAGTAACAGACACTTGCAGATCAAATATCAGTAAAAGGAAATCTAATAAAAGTATACAAAGGACACAGCAGTAACTGAAGCGTTACGTTTGGAGCGCCCGTTACAAGGCCGGCATTTTGTAACTTTGATGCTTCACTGAGTTCTTACTGATTAATGTTCTTAGTTCTGTTATTGTTCTAATTATTTCATTATATGTAATGAATCAGGAAAGGAGCAGTCAGATTGCCTGATGGTAAGCGATTACCTCCGCCCATCTACACTCGCAACACCTGGGTTCTTTAATGTAAGCTTCTTATTTAGAGAAAACACGGTATTATTCTATACATTATTTTTCCTTGCTAACGGCTCAATTTTTTAAAAATACATGGTTTTTACATGTTGGTTTACTCGATAAATAAAGGTCGTATGACAAAAATCTAAGTTTTGGGCTAAAGTAGACCTTAAACCGAGTAGAATAAGCATTGTTAAGCTAAAACACTGTATTATTGAATACAGTGTTTGACCATTTCACGGCAGACCAGAGGAGTATTACTAATTACTTGTAACTCCTCTGGTGTTGCGACTTGGGTTCGTGGTCATTAAAATCCCCAACCCTCCTTGGGCCTCCGGTAAACTCACTCACTCGGCGAATCACAACGTGGTATTTACCCGGTCGAGCCGGCCTATTCATGCCGAAGCGGGGCTCTTCCACGATTAAACATAATTAATCAATCAACACCTGCAGTTTACTAGCTTTTGCCCGCGATTCCACCTATTTTTTCTGGCATTGCTATGTTAATTGTTATGTGCCTCCAACTCTACTTCTGTTTACAACAAGCAACTTTAGTATATTATTACATGTTGCCCGCGACTTCGTGCGCTCTATGGGAAAACTTATGGAAACAGTAAATTTTGCTTCGATAAAAAGTACCCTATGTCCTTCCCCGTGGTCTAATCTATACCTGTGCCAAAATTCATCAAAATCCGTCCAGTATAATTATATAAGTTACCACAGATTACATAAGAAAGCCGAATTTAAAATATCATTCAATTTTTGTTTTGCGATAGATATACAGGAAAAACTAAAAATAATAATCTAATGATATTGTTATTCTGCGTTATTGGTTTAAAAAGTTGTGAAATATTTCTTTATTGTTATTATATCAGCTCACCAATGAATACCACCAACTTTTATATAAGGTTTGGTAAAATCAATTACGAATATTTTGGGTAAGTATATGATCTACTACTTATTATAAAAACATTTAGGCAAAAAAATATTGTCATACTCAAAGCAAAAAAAATCATCTCATGTATGGGAGAATCTCCGTTTAACGCTAACTCCCCCATATAAATGAAAAATTTTTTTTCGAGTATGAATTATTTTTCTGCCTAAACGTCTATACATAAACAGTAGATCATATGCCCAAAATATCCGTAGTTGATTTTACCGAACCTTATAAAACTCTTGGTAATAACCAAGAGTATTATGACATTATGCTGATCTTTATCAATGTTAAGTGATGCATTAATAACAACTAACAAGTACCTATTTAATGTATCAATCAATAGTGTATTATCTACTCCTCCAGCTTAAAAAGTAATAAAATAAAAAACTTACATATTCTTTTAGATTCTTCGTCCTCACAGCCTTGTAGGAAGCATACGCCGGATACAATGTCCCAAAAACCAATCTGCAAAATGGATATAACACCAAATAAGAGATCATTCTCGGCGCAAACAGTCCAGTGGCAACCGCTACAGCTCCAAAGTTACCGAACGTAACACTGGGTATACATCTGCTGAGGCCAAAGAATATGGAATCAGCGAATCTATTCAGAGCATTCCTTTTCGAAAAAGGGATGTCATATTCGCCGTCCGATATACTGGGATCGTATCTGACAATTTCCGTCTTGAATTCATCTGTTTCAACGCTAGCGCATCGAGCTTCTAGCGTGTCGACGATTTGTCGTACACTGGACAATCCGAGGCTTAGGGTCGGTAAAGCACGTCCATTGTCACGGTTACGGATACTTGTCTCCATAGGTACAAAACAGTCAATATTGCTGCCACACACCGCCCGTCACATTTCAGAGCGCACGAATAGATGCTACCACTCTTAAAGTTCTATTGAGACTGAGCATAAGATTGCTCCGAGTATAATTGCGTGCTCCGACCATTTTCGAATAAATTCGTTTAATCAGTCCATACTCCATGTGCATATGCGCATTTGTAAACAAATCAGGTAGTATCTGTACCATTAGCAGTATTTAGCATTGTTATTAGGAACGATTAGTAAGATTTAAAAAAACAGTGATTCTTTATTACTAGAGGTCGGTCGACAACTATGGTCGCAATTCGCCCATAATAATTCATTATACTTAAGTTTGAACTTTATAAGGGTTATTTTACTTAGATAGAAAAAATAATGTAAATGTTGTGACAGATTGACAAACTTTGTGTCTATCAAACGCACGGTAGTGTGTTAATAATCTGAGGTAGAGTGTGTTGTTACTTTCATTAATTTAATGTATTTCTAAGCATTATTTCAAAAAAAAACATTAGCTTTCGCCACATCTTCCACCACATAAACTTTAACAGTGCCAAATTTCACACTCATCCGTACGCACAATTCTCGTAAAACTGTACTTAATAATATTTGCTGCACGTATTAATATACAAAATGATGATGATGATTATCGATAGCAATTCTATGCTTTTATCAACATAACTACAATAGTTACTCTACAATAATAGTAATAGAAGTTGATGAGCATTGTGGTTCCTTTTTTTAGCATCCGTAAACTGACCTATTTGAAACAAATCCTCTCATATAGAAATAGATGCAGGAACGCGGCAGGACGAAGTAACAAGAGTTCCACAAATATAGCATGGGACTACTTAGAACCGCCGTTTGTATAAATAGTTTGACATTTGTAATCATCTGAGCAAGACATCGACTTCCATATTTCAACTTGGTTATTTATGACTTCGGTGTTAAAATAATAACCTCTCCTCCCAATTATACCATCGGGTGCTATTCTAATTCAAATTTTAAATCCCCCACAAAGCGTATAACCATGAAGCGTGAATTTATGGTAAATATAAATATTTAGGTGACACTTCATTCGGAGTAACTTTTATGGGCATTCGAGTAGGGAAATTTATGGGTTTGGGCAAACTAAAGCCAGCCTTTGAAGATGAATCTATGTTGAAATTAAACTTTTAAGCAAAACGGGTTAAATCAGAGTAAAATTAGTTACTAAAGGCGGTATAAAGATATTTGATATAGTAGTATAATAGAATAAATAGGAAAAAAGCATATTTATTTGCTTACGCAAAAATCTCATAGTTCTAAACTTGAAGATCGTAGGATGTAGCACATACATCTCAAAAGGTATTTGTTCCTACTTCGTAAGTGCGAACAAATACCTTTTGAGATGTAAGTATATGAAAATATATTTTACGATACATCAAATATCAAAATGGCCCCAAAAAGCTACAAAAGTGGGTCCATTAAGGTGGAGATAGTTTTGCCTCAACATCCCTCGTCTATAGTATACACGCAAAATATATAAGGTTTGGTAAAATCAATTACGAATACTTCGGGCACATGATCTACTGCTTATGTAAAGACGTTTGGGCAGAAAAATAATTGTCATACTCAAACTAAAAAATCATCTCATGTATGGGTGACTCGCCGCAAAACGCAAACTCGCCCATATAAAGAAAAATTTTTTTTTTCGAGTATGACAATTATTTTTCAGCTTAAACGTCTTTACATAAGCAGTAGATCATGTGCCCAAAGTATTCGTAATTGATTTTACCAAACCTTATATTTTTATGTATTACATACCTGTCGTGTCTAACCTACACAAATGCAGATTTAGGACAACTACGTATAAAAATACTAATCATTGGACTCAAGCAAAATGAAATTATTTTATGATAGAACTTTATTGGTGCTACAGATAACAAGGTATAATATTGGTAATTGGAAGAAGGGTTAGGAGTTAGGACGGTTTCATCTAATAATAATTTGAAAAGATGAAAGCGTGTATCTGTATAGTCGATGAAAGAATAAGTCGAGCAAACCTTTGTAGAGGGATAGTCCACAAATAGAACAGTTCATCTCATGATACATATAAAAAAGGAGGAATCAACCAATTCAACGAATGATGAACAATAAACGACCGGACTGTACGTTTATATCGTCTCCAATTTAAATTGCATAAAGCGCTTCTGTACTGTGACATAAAATCGTCAGACTTTTATTCAATAGTTTTGCCTTTGCTGTTAGCCTATACATATTACTAGATGTTGCACGCGACTTCGTGCGCGCAAAAGGAATTTCCGCGGTTGCCGTACATTTTGCCGCAATAAAAAGCAGCCAATACCCGTGGTCTACTCTATATCTGTGCTACATTTTATTAAAATCGAACCTAGTTTCGGACTTTGGAGCCTATTCAATGCAAACAAACAAATATTTCAATCTTTCCTCTTTCTTATAGTATAGAACAGTGTTTTTCAACCTTTTTCATGATGCGACTCCCCTGGTATGAAAAAATATTTCGCGACCCCCCGACCCTTCGCATTTTTATCATGTACTAGATGTCGCCCGCGACTTCGTGCGCGCAAAAGTAAATTTCGTAGAAACCATACATTTTTCCGCGATAAAAAGTAGCCCATGTCCTTCCCCGTGGTCTACTCTACATCTGTGCCAAATTTCATCAAAATCTGTCCAGTAGTTTCGGAGCCTATTCAATGCAAACAAACAAATATTTCAATCTTTCCTCTTTCTTATAGTATAGAACAGTGTTTTTCAACCTTTTTCATGATGCGACTCACCTGGTATGAAAAAATATTTCGCGACCCCCCGACCCTTCGCATTTTTATCATGTACTAGATGTCGCCCGCGACTTCGTGCGCGCAAAAGTAAATTTCGTAGAAACCATACATTTTTCCGCGATAAAAAGTAGCCCATGTCCTTCCCCGTGGTCTACTCTACATCTGTGCCAAATTTCATCAAAATCTGTCCAGTAGTTTCGGAGCCTATTCAATGCAAACAAACTTTTCTCTTTATTATATTAGTATAGATGTATGTGTATGCAGTGTTACAAATATTCATTCCATACGACGTTTTTATGCGTCTCCATAATTAGGATTCGAATATAAGTACATAATACAGTATGTCAAACATATTATTTTACAATTACATACATCGATGATCGATTTATGATTATATCATTTTGTTAAAATTCTCTTACTTAGTAAATCAATATTTTTAATCTTTATTATTTTTTAATAAAGTTCTTTCGAACTCCGGCGACCCTCCTACAGAAGCTTCGCGACCCCCAGGGGGTCGCGACCCACAGGTTGAAAAACACTGGTATAGAAGATAGATAATAGATATACAAGACTAAGTAATAACTAGAACTAGGTATATCGTAAAATAAATAATAATATAGTTTATTTAAAGCATCTGATGTTGCTTTAAAAAAGCTCTGCTATTAATTATTATTATCTGATATGACCTAAGAAGATTCTACAATATTTATGATAATTTTATCATATTCTATTATCCTTTATCTTTTCTTAAAACTAAATTATATTTGGATTTCTGATAGTAACTAATAATAAAGCTATGGCTTTATTTTTTCTATGGAAAACGACGTAGTTTTAACGCGAAATAATTATAATAGACGTCTAACTCTGAACTAATAGCCAACCCTCGCCCCGGCCCCACTCGCTTGAACTCAGTGAATGAACTTCTTGTTTTATGAGTGTTGTGTTTTAGCACGGAAGATACGCTACGTCTTAAGGCGCAAACAGCCCCTAAATCGCTCAGTTTGAGTCCTAACTACTCCGAAAAATGGGAATAAAAAAATTCAAAAAAATATACATTTCACACTTCAATCCTTCATCTTTAATATCATCGTTAATTTTTTTAATACGACGAAGATTAATATTAAATAAATTAAAATTAAGTAGCCCTGTTTTCAGATTTCTTTTTCTATCTACTTACTACCTACTACGGCTATAAAGATGGTTCTTTTACGAAAATGTGAAGAATATATTTATCTAACATTTCATCGTTGGGTTTTTCGAAATACCGTTTTGTTTTCAAAAAATACATAAATAACTATTATTTTGTGAAAATATTCGTAAGCGGTGCGTGCGCGGGTGCGCGGGACAGTGAGCCGCTGACTTTCGTACGAGGAGGTTGTGTCACTCTCCGCGGTGCCGCTATTTCGCAATCGTTTATTTTACTCTTGAAATAATAGGGAACGACATGCCGTAAAAAAATAAATTATGAAAACCTTAGCGAGCGCTCTGCCTGTGATAGAATGAAAATGTTCGATTGTTGAATGTACTTTTTTATTCCTTCAACTTCTTACTTGAAATTATAATAATATATTAATATAATATTATATAGTATATATTATAGCAGTGCTTTTCAACCAGTGGGTCGCGACCCCCCGGGGGGTCGCGAAGCTTCTGTAGGGGGGTCGCCGAGGGTAGAGAGAGAACTTTAGTAAAAAACCAATGAAGATTAAAAATATTGATTTATTGAGTAAGAGAATTTTAACAGAAGGATATACTCATAAATCGATCATCGATATCATCGATGTATGTATATCTATACTAATATTATAAAGCTGAAGAGTTTGTTTGTTTGTTTGAACGCGCTAATCTCAAGAACTACTGGTACGAATTGAAAAAATCTTTTTGTGTTGGATAGTCCACTTATCGAGGAAGGCGTTAGGCTATATAACATCATGCTAAGCTGTTGACGTACTGTATTATGTACTTATATCCGAATCCTAATTATGGAGACGCATAAAAACGTCGTATGGAATGAATATTTGTAATACTGTAACATACACATACATACATGATAAAAAAGGGTCGGGGGGGGTCGCGAAATATTTTTTCATACAAGGGGGGTCGCATCATGAAAAAGGTTGAAAAACACTGTATTATAGTATAATATTTTATTATATATGTACTTGTAAATTTCACAGAAAGTGTATAGTTCTATTTCTATGACGACCTCTGTGGCTCAGTTGGTTGAGCGTGTCGTTGCTCAAGCCGGGGGTCGCGGGTTCAAATCCCGCCGACGGAACAAAAAGTTTTCTGTGTTCCTGGGTCATGGATGTGTATTAAATATGTGTATAATATAATAGAAATTTTAATTATGTTTACCTATAGTATAAAAGTATTAAATATACTTCCGTTATCTGGTACCCGTAACACAAGTTCTTCGAGAACTTAGGGGTCGTCCATTAATCACGTGATGCCTAAAGGGGGAGGGGGGGTCCGAAAAAAAATCACCAAGTGTCACCAAGGGGGGGAGGGGGTATAAGAAGACATCACGTGTATTAATTTTCGAATCTAGTCTATGCATACCGAAATTATTATTGGTTGTAGATTCGTAGTGTTGTTTAAATACTTACAAGACAAATGACTAGTATAGTTAAATTATTCGATTAATTTGTTTTTTAAGTTAAAGTTTTTCTTCAAACATGACCTGCTTACTATGTACAAAAAATACACGTGATCTTAGGTGGGGGAGGGGGGGTAGTATAAAACCTCACCACGTATCACCAGGGGGAGGGGAGGGGTCTAAAAAGTTGTTAAAAACATCACGTGATTAATGGACGGTCCCTTACCACGGGATCAGATTGACGTGGTGTGAAGCGTCCATAGATATATTATATTATTTCTGTTTTAATTGTCTATTTAGTATATCAACGCTTTGAGGTATATAGTATATGAGGTAAAAATGCCTAAGCGACATTTATTTATTTATTTATTTAACACACATACAACTACCATTACAGACAAAATCCAATTCGATAGCGTAGGAAAGCAAATTACTATTTTATAATATAATACATATTATGATATTTCCAGTTTAAATAATAATAATTGATAAAAAATAATAATTAAAGAAATAATTATTAAAGAAAGACACATATGACGCATAAATTTAGTAAACTTTATAGAAGAGTGATTTAAAGTTAAAATTTTTAGAAAAAAAAATCATTATAAATCACAAAATAGTCGGATTTAGATGGTTTTAACATACATCTATATATCAATAAGATACAACGTGTATCTTATTTTTATTGCAATTTTTGATATTAAAACGAGTCATATAGCTTTCGAATTACAGGCAGTTTATGTCGCTTAGGTAAAAAGTCCTAATTCGAAAAATAGGTAAAATTATCTAAGCTATCAACGAAAGTTATGTAATAGCAAGTAAAATTGCCTAAATTTTATTTTAAAGGTTTTCAGCAACATGTAAAAATAGATAAGCTATAGATACATTTTCTGTAGTAACAGGTAGAAATAACTAATTCCAAACACTTAAAAAAAAAATTATCGGAGTATTCATCTAAATGGCCTAAGAGTTTATAAAATAAAACAAGATAATATAAGTTACATAAATGTTGCTTTCATTAAGAATTTTCTACGGCTAAAGTTATCTTAGTAAATTTATTATTCAATGACATTGTAAATGTTTGCTCCTAACTGACAATATTTTCCTTCTTCTTGTTAATAAAAATTAATTGCAGTTACTAAAACGAGCTAATTTTGATCTTGAAAAAATAAAAAGTATAGAAATATAAAAACTCAAGGCCTAGGATTGAAGCCCATTGCTTTATACTTAAGCTGCGGCCCCATTCCTTGAGTTCTCTCTTAGTAGTGCTGGGAGATATTCCAAATACCGATTCTGGGCATGACACCGTGACACAATTGGCCCAAAGCCTACCCAGCTCATCCGCGGTTTTGTTTCCGGAGATGTCGCCGTTGCCTAGAACCCATACTAGACTGATGCTGTTGTCTCGTCCCAGCATGTTTAGCGTTTGAACACAAGCCATAACTTATTTAGATGAAAGAAGAAGGGGCAAAAAGTCCCCATCCTTGTAGCACTATAAGACATAATATATCAAATGAAAGGGCTTAAAAATGTGTCATTTTATTGTATGACGAAAATCCTCTAAACCATGGGAGAAAAAAGTTAATGAGGGTTAAAGGTTAAAAAAGTAAAAAAAAATCATTCTGTATTATTGCACCGTTTCATAGTGTTGCTACTATGGAACAATTTTTGGAAAGTAATGGTATACACTAAACTTTAGAAAAGTGTTATATTTTGATAAACTGCCTCATATTTTGATGAAATGTATGGAATGATAATAAGCTCTTTCCTCAATTCTTTCGCACATAATTACTTCTGGAAATTGTTTCTTACTTGCAACGCTATCGAATGGCGCAATAATACAAAATGTATTTTTTTCCTAATTTGCGGGTTCGAATCCTGGCCTGGAAAAGTGGTTTATGTAAAATCAAATAATTCAGATAAAACAATTACATTAAAATACATATAATTAAATAGCAAAAATAATTTTCAAACGATTAGGCACAGAAAAAAAAGATATAGTCCATGGTAAATGATTCTTCTGGGTGTTGTAAAAGAAGTCAAAAAAATTAGCAATAGCAATTTAGCCCTACGGAATATCGAGTCCGACTTGATGAAAACTTAAACTCTTGAAACATGAAAATTTTTAATAACTCAATTTTCCTAGACAGGATTCGAACCCATAAATTATGAAAAAAAAACATCCTTTCAATAGTATCGCAAGTAAGAAACAATTTCCATAATGTAATTATGTGCGACAAAATTGAGGAAAGAGCTTATTTTTATCATTTTATTATCATTCCATACATTTATCAAAATTTATCAAAATATTATAAACAGAGGCAATTTATCAAAATATAACACTTTTCTGAAGCTTGCTGTATACCATTACTTCCCAAAAATTGTTCCTTATGGCAAGCCATTAGCAACACTATGAAATGGTGTAATAATACAGAATGATTTTTTAACTTTTTTTCACCTTTGGGTTAAAACTTTTTTCTCCAATGGTTTAGAGATTTTTCGTCATACAAAAAAATTACACGCTTTTTTCCTTTCATTCATTATATATTCATGATATATGTCTTGTAGTGCTACAGTAGTGGGGACGGGATCCATACAAAAATGCCCCTTCTTCTTTCTGCTGCTGTCAGTGCCTTCAGCGTAGTGTGATTGTTTTGATAGACTGCGCTGAAAGCATTGACAGTAGCAGAAATATCATCTAAATTATCCTAATCTTCTCTATAAGATTAGGATGTTTTATGGACAAGGACAATCTGTAGGCTCTGTATCAGATATCTTCATCTAAACTGATTCAATTTAAGTCTCTATAACTCCTGAACTTATGAAGTTTTTTGGACCGTTATAGTTTTCGTTCAAAGTTTATTACGTGGATTACCATCATGAATTTTCCACATTTTTAGAGCCAGCCGATTGGCTTTTAGAGGGGGGACGCCGTATTTTAACAAGAAATGCGCTTAAAAGTGGAATATCACGCAAACGGAATGTACGTATATCAAAATATAATCTCAGAAACCTCTCAATGTTCTTAAAATGTCTATGTACCTAATTATATCTCCGCTTTTCGTGTAGGTGTAACCAAAAATTATCTTCATTTATTTTAGCACTATGTCGACGTGATAAATAAACTTATCCATTCAAAGTTTCATATTTCAAGCACCACCGTTTGTATAGACAGATGGACGGGCGGACGGTCGGTCGAACGGAAGGACATGACGAAACTATAAGGATTCCGAGACATGAACTACAGAACCTTAAAAAAGGAATAATAATGAAACCATGCCGATTTCAGTGACTGTTCCTGTTTAATTGAAAATAGACCAGCTATAGGAGCTATTTTATTATGTCCAAGTATGTGCGCAAAGTTTACTCCCATAACTTAGTATATTGATATTTACTACTACCGACAGGACTAACTAGCGAAACATTAGGCGCATAAATATAGAAATATATTTAGCAATGTTTGCGTTCATTTATGTTCCCACACACTAAATTTAATACTTTTAGTTACATTTTGTCAGTTTTATAAACACTCACATCATTTAGCTGTTTATTCTTGTCTATAAATTCATATGTATTGGAATTTATTGATACTCAAGCAACATTTTTGATTTCGTATTGTACCTTAGCGACGTAAGATAATATTTTGGGAACAGGAAAAAATTACATTCTTTTTCGTCATTCTTAAACATTTACAATAAAAAAAGAAAAAAAAAAGAAGTATCCGTAAATATATTTATGCCTTTTAATATTATGCATAAAATATTATTCTTAATTAATATCATGCGTATAAAAAATTATGCCTTTTATTAAGTATGTCTAACAATTATTATGCTATTTGTAATTATGCGAAAAAAAATTATGCTAAGTGCCACGAAAGTTATGCCAAATGAATACTATGCGAAACTACTATTAGGTCAAATGAAATTATGCCAAGTAAAATTATGACATATGATTTTATGCCAAAAAATGGGGAACCAAAAATAATATCTAACCGACATAATTAAAAACAAAAGTTTTCAAGTAAAAATATCTAGATAGCACGAATAGTTATTGTGTCAAATATGTAAAACTATCTTTACGCGAATATTGTTTTATTTCACTATGGGTAAAATTCTACAAGTTGCACTTTCGTAAAATAATGGTATCAAATTAAATGCATTGTAAGGACAATTCACAAATAATTTGTATGGAGAAAATGTACAAAGTGTTCACGAAAAGAATTTTTTAAACAAGTAAAAATATTTTTGTGCAAACAAAAAAAAAGTATAAACATGAAAAATAGACTAAGTAGATTTTTAAAATTCTTCAAAATATCCAAGTGAATTTTTTTATCAATTGCTTTGTTTTTGTCGCTTAGTGAACATAACATTCATGATTTTGTATTAATTTCACTATATCTAAGCGACAAAAAAATCGTCGTAGGAAGACGACGATTAGACCAATCGATGCAGAAAAATAACCTAACCTAACCAAGAGCATGTCAGGACATGTCTAAGGAGGGTTCCGTAAATGTTGAATGTTGATTAATAATCAAAATATATATAAGTGAATAGTAACCAGATGTTCTTTAAGAATAAGTTTTATTCGATTTCTATTTAATATTCGCATTTCGCTAATCACATAACATTTGAGCATATTATTTTAGTCTATTACGATATCGCCTATCACAATCAAAGAAAATATTTACTCTAGCGCACTCTAGCGAGACCTCAAAGTAGGTACGAAGAATACAACCAGATACTTATAAAAATTTTAAAGCGCGACACCTGAGAGGTTATACATATCAGCGAGGTTTTCGATAGCGTGATACAGAATTTAAATCCAATAACACAGCGACATCTAGTATTATTTTTCAAAAACAATCCACGATTTAAACAGGAGACTAGCGCCATATACCTAGTTTTCGTAGTTACTAGCAAATTGAAGCTTTTAATATTAAAGGTAGGTATTAAATTATAATAAAAAACAATAATACTATGGTAATTGATAACATAATTATATTCATGTGTTTTTAGTGTTATTAAATTATTGTAATAATTGGTAAAAGAGGCACATATTCGTAAAATTAATTATTAATTAAAATTTTACGTGTTTCAAAACTTAGCTCTTATTCTAGTTAAGAAACGTAAATTCGCAATAATCAGTATAATTACTGTAGCTCAGTTAATCATAGTGTATGTCCTTGGATGTAGGTTCAAACCCGAAAGCATGTTTTATTTATTATTAATTTAAGTTATTTTTATTAATGGTTAATTTCAGTTTTTTTTTAAATTTGCAACCAGTTTTGAAACATTATTTTAAATGATAATTTCACATGATGTATAATTATTCTGATTTGCTTTAATATGTTAATTTGTTTTTCTATAATTGCTCTAGAAATAGAAGTTATGATGCGATTTCGTTCAAAATAGTTTTCCTAAAGAGTTTTTAGCACGATCTATCAGCATGGAAATTTGCAAGTTTCTATCTCCTATAGCTTAAAAATGCTAGGGGGGGGACCAACTTGCAAACTACTTTGGAGGCCGATTACTCGAAAATGGTCAACTTTATAAAAAGTAACGTATGAAACCATGCCTTTATTTTAAAATACCTATTCTACGATACCCCACACGATGGGGTAGAGTGAAAAAATATTTTTCATCCCCACTTCACATGTATGGAGAGCTACTCCTAAAATATAAAATTATTACTTTTTTATGATCCCGAAACCGTGATCTATACACAATCTATAACTGCACCAAATTTCATAAATTTATATTCATAATTACAGGAGCTAGAGGCGCGGACAGACAGACAGACAGACAGACAGACGGACAGAGCGAAACTATAAGGGTTCCTTAAGTATTACGGAACCCTAAAAAAAACACAAACTCATTGATATTTAAACTCATTTTCGGTATTTTTGTCGCTTAGGCATTTTTACCTTTCAAGCGTCGATATGAAACTTCTTTTTTAGGAAAGCGAAAAAACACCTATCGGATATTTTAGTGATCTGTCAATAGCACTAAGTATTGCATTTTGGTGGGCGTCGAGGTGGAAAATGAAATCAAAAGTGATGGGTTGGAAGCCGCATTGCCTACCAAATAATTTCTAGATTTGGGACCGTCCATTAATCACGTGATGTTTTTAACAACTTTTTAGACCCCTCCCCTCCCTCTGGTGATACGTGGTGAGGTTTTATACTACCCCCCCTCCCCCACCTAATATGACGTGTATTTTTTTACATAGTAAGCAGGTCATGTTTGAAGAAAAACTTGAACTTAAAAAACAATTTAATCGAATAATTTAAGCAATTAAAAACTATACGAGTCATTTGTCTTAAAACAACACTAGGAATCTACAACCAATAATAATTTCCGTATGCATAGACTAGATTCGAAAATTAATACATGTGATGTCTCCTTACACCCCCTCCCCCCCTTGGTGATACTTGGTGATTTTTTTCGGACCTCCCCCCCCCCCCTCCCCCTTTAGGCATCACGTGATTAATGGACGACCCCTTTCGGGAATAACCTCGACCGGCTTCTACAGAAGAAGGAGAAGCGGCTAATACATTCTACGTTTTTTCTTTGCTCATAGACCAGAAATAAATTAATATTTTCAAGTTGCATTTAAATCAATCCTAAAGTCGTATAAAGGGGCCGTTCCTCAGTTTATAATTTGAGTCGCGGCGCGGAGATCGCTAGCGCAGCGGGGTGTATGCGGGTGGCGCGGCGGGAAGTGTTAGGCCACGCCCGAATCTGTGACGTCATCTACGTATGTTTTCGCCTTAAGGCTGCGCTAGTCGGTTTTTTCTCCATACAAACGCTGTTGGTGATTTACTCCAAAGTCAAACATTGTAGACCGAATTTCTAGCGTAATGTCGATTTTTATGACACTTATCTAGGTCGGTATTTGCTTATATTTCTGAAATTCAAATTAGTGTAGAAGATAATAGCCTCCAAACATCGCATTATTAGCGCAACTTTGAACGTAAATAAAAATTAAATGAAGAATGATAATAAAAAAGCAAGCAAATACCGACACAGTTCGATTATTCAGCAATTGAGATAATTTTACTTCAGACAAAACGATTATATAGTTTTTTCATAAAACACCAACAGCTGAGTGTCGATTTGCGTAATTTGAAGACGCCTTTTCTAAAATACTTTAAACAGCTGCATAACTGTGTGTAGTATAGCTTCTCTTATAAGTATAGATTACTATTTTATGGGTATATCCTTTTTTCCCCAATATTAGGTGAAATGCTTCTTGCATTTTCCCCGCGCGCAGCACTGAGTTCGAGCCGTTGACTAGCGCACAGTGTTTTATAAACCCAAAAAAAGTGACATCGTTTTTTTATTGCAGTTCTATAAAGATTAGATCAAAAGAAATGCGAGAGTAGAATTCCCGATTTTCTAGTGTGCCTAAATCCGGAGATAGAAGCCTTCGAAAATGCGAAAATTTTCACCCGGATTTACAGATAAAAATTAATTGAAAATTACTGGTGCATATTAGCATCAACCGGATTTATTTCATCGATGAAGATATTAAAGACGCACATAATTCAGTTACACAATTTATTTTAAGTTTATTAGAAAATATTTTACAATCACTTTTAACATTTTAGATTTTATTTAATAACTCGAATAGTCCGCAAAATCGACACTTCTTTCTAATTTATAAATTTAGGTATTAACTTGGTCTACACGTATAAAAAAAATCATAGGTCGATCTCGTGAACTAACAGAGTTATGACGATTATACGTACACCCGGCGTATTACCAGGTCGGATTGAGGTTAGGGTTGTCAAATAGCAATGCCGATTTTGTAGTCTTTTCATTTTCGGGCGGCCATAAATCAAACATTGTAATTTGTTTTAGATGATGTAAGAAATCAAATTTGCTAAAGCCATTGTTCTTTAAACTCAGTATGAACGGGGATATTATACATTGAAAGTCACAAAAAAAGTTTTAAAAAATATCGTCCTATATTATTGTGCCATTTGAAAGTGTTGCTAGCAAGGAACATTTTTTTGTAAGTGATGCTATATCGAAAATTTGATAGAAATAAATTTATGCACGATATTTTCCATATAGCTCATGTCATCAGATCCAATAATTGCTGCACACTCACAGCTCAATAAAAAATAAAAATAAAACAGCCATTGCCTGCTGCCACTCTAGCTTTACTGAAAGCCAATGAATATATGTTGGGATTTATTGACGAGATATGATCAGAAAATATTGTTAACTGAATATGAATAATAGACTTTATTTAAATTAAATTTCCCGCCATATTCATTACATTCTTCTTGTTTCCCGCCACTTTGTGCGCGCTAAAGGAAAGCGGCAAAATGTACGGTTCCCGTGAGGACCGTACATTTTGCCGCTACAAAAAGTTGCCTAATATGTCCATCCTCGTGGTCTAATCTATATCATCTAAACAGGTCCAGTAGTTTCGGAGCATATTCAATGTAAACAAATATTCCTTTCCTCTTTATAATATTACTTATTACTTATTAGTATAGATATACTCATCCTTTTAATATAATAATATATCAAGCGGTCTCACACGTCGCATCGTTATCGCATTGATATGATAGGATCCTGTTTTTACCCATCGGGTACGAAACCGTACTAACATTTTCAATATTGTATACAAAAGTATACAGCAGTGAGTGAAGTTATTTGCTGAAGATGTTTTTTTCTCCAAGAACACTATTCCGCGCGGGCGAAGCCGCGGGCAAAAGCTAGTAAATATAATGAGATTGGTTAATATAGCATGCAAGCGTTATGATAATATTGGCTCATGCATAAAGTTTTAAAATTTCGTTTAAAATATTATACAATTCATAATATTATCTAAGCCGGGTTTAAGTGACAACCCTACGAAAAATATTTGAATGCTTTTAACTCTGTTAGTTCACGAGATCGACCTTTGATTTTTTTTATGTGTGTAGAGCAAGTTAATACCTAAATTTATGAATAAGAACGAAGTGTCGATTTTGCGGACTATTCGAGTTATTAAATAAAATCTAAAATGTTAAAAGTGATTGTAAAATATTTTCTAATAAACTTAAAATAAAATCTGTAACTGAATTATGTGCGTCTTTAATGTCTTCATCGATGAAATAAATCCAGTTGATGCTAATATGCACCAGTAATTTTTAATTAATTTTTATCTGTAAATCCGGGTGAAAAATTTCGCATTTTCGAAGGCTTCTATCTCCGGATTTAGGCACACTAGAAAATCGGGAATTCTACTCTCGCATTTATTTTGATCTAATCTTTAAAGAACTGCAATAAAAAAACGATGTCACTTTTTTTGGGTTTATAAAACACTGTGTAGCGCACTCTTAACTCTTAATTGTAGCTGTTATTCTTTCCCTTTTCATCTAATTCTACATACAAACCCGAAAGACAGCGTCACAAGTTACATTTTATCAATTTTTCCAAAATGAACCCGACTAATAGAATTCATGACTCGGTAAAATCGTACTTATAAGCCACATAACTTAATGCATTTTAATGTAATTAGAACTAATACGGTACACAATTGGATTATCCCCGCACAGAGCTAACGCAACATGATTTTCACACGACACAATATTAACCATGAAAGGTTTTCAGGTTTTAAACCTATTCTCCAAATCGTAGAAGGAGACTAAATATACAAAAGTAATTGAGAATCCTGTAGCACTACTTATGGGTAGATCGTATTAACATCAAAGTACCAGGGAGACCGAGAATTGCTTGGAGTTATAGTAGAACGACAAAATAATTTTAAAAATATTAAAGAAATATATAAAGAATCACAAAAATATTCGTCGAACACAAAAAGTCCAATGTATCCAAGCCGGCAGCCGCCAACCGAATTTGACATTTAGAAATCGAAATCGCCTACGTAACGAATGAAGAAAAACATACATAAATTAAAAATGCGTAGGTTCCCAGAGATAAGACCTATATCGCTTTTCTTCCCAAAAACTTCCTGCAAACTAAATGTCATGAAAATATAGGCAGCCGTTTTCGAGATTCCGATTATATATTATGCTATAATACTAGGTCATTTAAAGTATAAGATAATAATCAGCTCTATAATATTTGATGGTATTATAAGACAACACTTTAGCTAAAGTTAGAGCACATCGACCTAGAACAATCGCACCTGTTATTTAAAGCAAGCTGATGTTTCTATTATTCTAATATGTTCACGGCAAACAAGCGAGGTATCATATTTCAAGTAGAGTAATTAGAACATAAACGACCGTTGGCGTGACTATTCCTCCACAGTCAGTTGGCTACCAAATTCGTCATCTGATATGCGCAGTTACTAGAATCGAGCACGATAACGTGTAATTAAAGATTGATAATAGTGAATCGATTGATATAACATTAAGAGCGAGCGCTCACTTGAGACATGATAGTCTTAAGACGGCCTATTGCGTAACAAAATATACGCAGATGCGTACCTACACTTGAAACAAAACGTCTCATAGACGAAACATCGTAGGAGCAACTGTCCTTTAATAAACTGTAAAATGATAGTTATTTTAGTCGTATTAGAGCTCCGTGGCTAGTGGGTAGACCGTTTACCGAGAATACTGTATAAATAATCCATGAAAAGGCCTAAGTTTTTTTTTAGTCGTAAGACAGGTTGGACAAAACAGTCGTGTCCCAAATGAACACTCGCCCTAAGTGGGCACTAAACCACAAACTTGACGACTTGAGGCTGGTAATAATTAATCCGGAAAGGGATGAAAATATAATATTTACAAGAAGGCCAATAAAACTCAGGAGTCAGGACGTATCACGCATTTTATTTCGGTCATAAACTCATAACTCTGCAATATAATATATATAGGTACGATATAAACGAGAGAACGAGACTATTGGCCTGGCTAAGGCAGCCAGTTTTAAAAATAAATAACAAGACTGCACAGATGCATAGACAAGTGTCTTGCGTCTGAAAAGGTAGTACACACCCACTTTGTCGTCGTGTATACAGCGTTGTATGTACTCGTATAATACGATGCACAAAGTAGCTCTGCAGTTAGAAGCAGAAATGAATAGGAATATAAAGCATTGAATCAAGATTCCTAGTAAGCTAAATAATGCAAATGTCTAACATCAGCAAATAACAATTTCGCACAATTGCTAAGTCTGAGGCAACGTCGGAACTATTAAAAGAATTTACCGCGCGCCGTAGAGAAAAATGCAGACTTACTAATGATCAAACAGAAAAAGGCGTAAAATTCAAATAAAAATTAAATTGAACGAATCATTTGTTAGAAAGTAAGGAACGAAATTCTAGGCCAGTGTTACATTTAAGTCAATTTTCTTTATTAATTGGTTTAAACAAAGGATCACTGAACACGAAACTCAGTCAGCTGGTTCGAAAAATCATGAGCGTGTATATCACGCATGCTCGGTTTAACTACTTCCTATTCTTCTAAAAATAATGCTGAACAAGGCAATAAATATTTAGACGCAATATATTAAACAAAGTTCTAGTTAATATTCATTTAATATTTGTATTGCTAAGGTTGTTCCATTGTTCACGAGGTGTCGAGAAACTTACATTAATACGGGCAAATATGCAGTTTGCTGCACAAAACTCTTGCATCAAAATAACATCTTGACGTAAAAGAGCAGCAGCTGTTAGATCAAGTTTAAAAAGGACAAAAAAATTACGTGATGAATAAGAGGGCAAAAATGCTTCAACATAATGACTAATATCCTGGATGGGACATAGCGATATAGAGACTTTCAGCTTTAAAAAAAAATCATCTAGTACAGTACATAAACCTAAAACTTTGCATCATCTGAAAGGAAACACCATATCCTTCAACTTCGGCTGTTCGGTTACACTGCTACACGATTTACGACTAAAATAACGTGCTGCAAACGATAATATAGGTTATCTATAAAAAGAAACAGCCATCGTCATTAGAAGGCAGAGCGATGCTCCGTGCATATTAATTATTACAACTGTATTTTAGCCTCTACCCATATATTTTATTCTATGCTTTAGCTTTGTTTCCATCTTCACTGGTTGTGTGCTGTAAGCTGCTTAGTCATAAAATATCCGTGGCCCAGGGGTTACTAAGGTTATTTTAGTGCTGGGATTGAATAAAGCATTCAATTCAATGATCAATCGACCATGTATGGAGTGTATAAAACGCGTTCGCCTCCTAATATGGAGTGCACAGTGCATTCGGAATTCATATTATGCGGTAACATCAACTGAAGCATAGATCCCACTTTCTATAACTATAAACGTTAATAAGTTAAGGTGGTAACCGCTATTACTAAATTAGAAAACATGAAAATGTAACATTTTTAAGATTTTATTCAATATTATATTATTTATTTCTGTATATTATATAATACATAATATTATCTACACTAATATTATAAAGAGGAAAACTTTGTTTGTATGTTTGTTTGTTTGTTTGTAATGAATAGGCTCAAAAAGTACTGGACCGATTTCAAAAATTCTTTCACCATTCGAAAGCTACATTATCCACGAGTAACATAGGCTTAATTTTATTTTAGAAAAAAATAGGGTTCCGTAAGATATTTGGGTTTTTCGGACACAAGGTGTAAAAAATCAACCAGAAAAGTTACTTATTTTGCGTACGCTGCCTAAACTATAAAAGATAGACCCATATAATGTTCTAATTAATTGTAGATCTTTTAAATATCTACAAAAAAGTCTGCGACACACTATACCTATCTATGTCGAGTGAGGCCCAACAACCATTTTTTTATTTAGAAATCTTGATTTTTTTTTTGGACTACATTTAAAGGCGTTTATTTTACTCATGCTATTAATCCTTATCAAAATAAATTATTTCATCACTAAGTACAGTTTACGTAGATAATATTTGGTCTTTGAATGATTAAAATTGGACGTTTGGTTTTGAAGTTATGGCGAAATTAAAATATTACGATTTCTGCTGCACGGCCCGTTGCGAAGTGGGTGACATTCTGTAGTATTAGTATCAGTATTGTACCCGCGCGAAGCCGGGGCGGGTCGCTAGTAGTAAATACATTGGAGGTAAAATACATTAAAAATGATAATAAGGTGCAGACTAGAATATGTAGGGATAAGAAATATCAAAATATGTTGTTACATTATTTTAGTTCCCAAGTGGTTCCAGTTTCGTCGCATTTAAGGCTGGGAAGTGGGACTATATCCGGAATCCGGAACGCCGGTGAAATTTAGAGCAATGAAAATATAATTCTGTGCTAATACAATAGAGTTGAAAATGGAAATTTCGAGTGTAGAGCATACATGACATTTACATTTGACTCGACCATCGTGTGTTCGATTTTCAACTCTATTGTACTAGTGCAGAGTTCTAATTTCAATGCTGCAAATTGTCTACGCCCTTCCGGATTCCGGATCATAATATACCTAGTCCCGGCCTAAAAACAATAGTTTATTGTTATAATTACAAATTGAGTATAATTTCTTTTTAAATGTAGCTCCCTTGGCCTCTACGTGATAAATCAAAATTTCCGTTACTTTTAATTTAATATGTAGTCTTAATAAAAAAATGTATTCAATTAATAAAAATGTAGGTACAGCTGTTTATAATGACGTAGGTTGTAAGTTTATAAGGTCAGTAATCATTATGACCTTAACCTTTCAATTATAATTGACACTTATCTTACATTGATTTATTTATAATTTATTAAGGAACTTGTATACAATATTGGGTAACATTTTTTCTGTCCCTTTTCTGATCCACTACCTTTTGATTTTTTGTAAAAATACTGAGATATTATATGGAAATAACGGCTTTTAATACTGGGAAAATTATCGAACGAATAACGCACGAATTTTAACTTTTAAATCTTTTTTTGAGAAAAAAAAGCAAAATGAGAGAATTCCAATAAGAAAGAACTTTACCTTCTATAAAATTAATATTTTATTTTTAAAAAGTACCTATCAAAAATGTGATGTTCATCGCTATAGCATCAGGTACAATCTCTGACTAAATAAAGAAAGTGAAGAGAGAGTTTGACCCACACAGTGAGACCGGTCTAAACTACGCCTCGCCGTGCAACTACGCCTTAAGAAGAAACACCAAAGGCTTGAACTGTGTTCCTATGTTTTCATTTTTTATATAATTTAGTCAAATTTTGTTTTGTGGTCTGTGGATGTTTGAACACAGCGGAAAATCTGACAATTTTTTTAAGTTTTTGAACGTTCATATCTTTTTTAATAATTAATTTATGAAAAAAAGGAAATAATAGGGACATGCTAATAGTATCTATAGATATTCAGGAAAAAAATGTTAAACTACTGGTATTATCTAGGGAGGAAACAGGGGACTACGTTTGTATGTTTTTCCATACATTTCGTGGCCCTGGTGTTTCCTCCTAAGTACCTTGTGGTATTTTATGCAGGTATGTAGTGCGTATAGCCTAGTGCCGAGACGCGCACTACATATACCGTATATAACAAACCGGCCTCAATTTATGATTTGATAAAGCTCTGTATTCATCTGTATTCACTTTTTTATTTGGCCTGAGGGATCATGTCTTCAAACATTTTTATTACTGACGCACATTGAATATAAAATATGTATTAGGTACCTAACTAAGCATTAGGAATTTAAAACCATTAAAATGAAAAGTATGTGCAGTTAGTATCATTTTACATAAATAAACTATGTACTTACTTATATGAAATACATTACAATTTTAAATTAACATTTTTATATTTTGTTGTTTTGTTTCAGTAACACATACTTACGAGGGGCGATGTTTTGTCGTTTTCAATAAATTTAAATGTAGATTTTACACATAATATTATGTTAGTAAGTATGTGATACAAATAAACAATACACATATTGTGTCAAATATAAATAACGACCATATGGTCTTCATAATAAATAGTTATACGTATTTCGAGTTTCGTTCGAGAAGACATTAAAGCTACGTCACCGCAAAACTAGGTAAAGGTACAGTCAACAACGAGGTTACACCTAAAAAGGAAAGACAAGTGGACTCGATATGAACATTGTCAAGTCAAGGTAGACCGAGCCGTATGAAACAGATTATACACTACACTTATAACGACGGTGTGACAATCAATGATTCACAATACAATACAGTTAGGAGTCAATGCACTGTGCGTATGCGCAGTTATCGTCACGAACTAAAAGCTCTCACTGCACCAGCCACCAAGAGACGCCCAGCGTCAAGCCCAAACGAAAATAGCACCCGGCAGTGCAATGGGGCACCCCACTGCTAACTTCAATACTTCTTGAGTTTAATGCACGACTTCGACAAAACACTTCTTCTATAATTATCCAATTGTAGTGAATTTTAACCGACTTGAAATAACTATAATCGTTTATCCACTTCTCTTGAATTACCTATGTAAAATATTTAGAGAGAACAAAGACTTGGTCCACAAAAAGATGTGTGTAAAGGTGAAAATAAGAGCAAAATACATGTGCACAGGGAGACTGCCAAACTTTACGATGGATAGTTGTTCCATTTCAAACATATTTGGATCATCGCCAACGGTGGTTTGAACACAAAGCTATTCGCTAACATATTAAAACATACACACAAAAAATAGTTTTGTTTATTGGTAACAGCTAATTTTAATTAAAATGTATAATTAATATTGTTTATTATTACATTCTTAATAAGAAGTATTATTTATATACCTATTGATTTTTTTATATTTATGTAGATTCCAGAATTATAATTGGCAACATTGAATATGCTCTATACTCTATGATAGTATTAAAGTAATAATTATTTAAAGCTTGAGAGTTTTTAGATAAATAAATAATTTTAGCAAACCATGCAAAAAATCGTCCCCACCCTCCAACAGATTTAAAACCTATTTAGTTTATTAATTATTATCTATATATTTGTTTAAATGATCTAAACAGACAGGAAACTGATTTTATACTGTGTAAAGTGTTAGGACACAGTGTAAAATGAAGTCATTCAGTTTCCTGTTCGATTAGATCTTTTAAATTAAGCAACGGATTTTAATGTAGTTTTCAGCAATGGATAGTGATTCAAGAGGAAGCTTTTTATGTATAACTAGCTGTTTCCCGCGGCTCCGCCGGCGTAAATATACAATCGGATATTCCGCGGGAACACTGTACTTTTTCGGGATAAAAAGTAGCCTATGTTTTAATCCAGAGCCTAAACTACTCCCATACCAAATTTCATCAAAATCAGTTTAGTAGTTTTTGCGTGAAAGAGTAACTAACATCCATCCATACATCCTCACAAACTTTTACATTTATAATATTAGTAGTATACATCGTACCCGTGCGAAGCTGGAGTATAAAACAATAATTATTATTTTTAAACAAAAAATTAAACCGACTTCCAAAGTAAAAATACACAAAAAAGTATGAAATAAAACTTAATCTCTATATAATTCCCCTTTCAAATTCGGCTAAAATTTTTACTATTTCTCTACTCAATCTTATTAATTTTGAAATCGGTACCAGCCCAAACAATATTCTACAATATTTTATAGAATTTACGTTCATATTTGCTGGTACCGACTTCAAAATTAATAAGATTGAGTTGAGAAATAGTAAAAATTTTAGCCGAATTTGAAAGGGGAATTATATAGAGATTAAGTTTTATTTCATACTTTTTTGTGTATTTTTACTTTGGAAGTCGGTTTAATTTTTTGTTTAAAAATAATAATTTCATGCTTTTTAGTTATATATTTTGTTAAGTTATTATTAATATGTCTTAAGAACGTCTAAACTAAACGATCGAATGTATAATTGAATACGCGCCAAGCTTCCATTAGGTATTGTTATTAAGATGATGATGATGATTACTGTAAGTTATAAAGTGGCATATGCTTGCAGTTCTTTAAACAATGCCGAAATTTCCAAACGCATATATTTAAAGACTGAAGAGTTATGTACATTGCTTTTGGATCCAGGGTATACCTTAGTACAATATCTTATTTTTTGGTAGCATATGCTTGTGTTACTTCAGTAAAAGTAAAAATCACTATATGTGTGGATATAAATTTCGAGGAATTCCCTCGATTCCTCATGGATCGCATCATCAGGTTTCCACTTTAGTGACTAAAGGACCAATTTCGAATTAAACCCTTTACAACAACAAAATAATTTTGCAAATAGGTCCATAAACGGCAGAGTAATGTTCAAAGATCTCCGTGTTAATATCAAATACTAAGAGAAATACCTTTTATATCATCATAATGTGATGATGTATGGTGTGATAGTGGTGATGATGATGATGATTACTCTAACTGACATGCTGGCATATGCTTGCAGTTCTTTAAACAACGCCGAAATCCGCAAACATGTATCTATAAGGAGTCAGGAGTTCTGTTCTGTACTGTTGGATCCAGGGTATACCTTGGAGCAAAATCTTACTTTTTGGTAGCATATGCTTGAACTACTTCAGAAAAAGTCGAAATCACCATATGTGTCCATATAAATTTCGAGGAGTTCCCTCGATTCCTCATGGATCCCATCATCAGGTCACGACTTTGATATCAAAAGGACCAATTTGGGATTACACCCTATACATCACAGAAAAAAATTTGAAAATCGGTCCACAGGCGGCGGAGTAATCGTTGAACATACAAAAAAAATAAAAAAAATAAAAAAAATATATACAGCCGAACGTATAACCGCCTCCTTTTTTGGGAAGTCGGTTAAAAATTGAATCCAATCTCTGTCAAAACTCAGTCGTAAATGTCGCCATACTAAATAATTATCAGTGTGGCAAGAGCTGAGATTAGGTTGAAAATTGGTTGTGGGTGGGGACACTGCCTATACAGTTTTTTGCATGGTCCTTTAGGCCGTAAAGAATGTGTAAATTCAATATTCATAGCTATTTGATAACCAATAATGTTAGTAGTTTATAATTATTATAAATTCAATAACATCCCATCTTAAGTTTTCCATTGGTACTTTATCAGTTCCATAGCGCTTTTATACCAAATTTCATCAAAATCAGTTTTTGATTTGGATGATGCAAACGCACTAAGTCGGGCATTTAATGTCCAAAAAAATATATAATAAAAGGAATTTAAACAATTCAAGATATTGACCTTACATAACTTTATGAATAATTGGTTATTCATTTTACTTAACAGCATCTTAATCATTTACCTTGACTGAATTGAATGTCATGAAATTTGACCAACTGCCAATTTAAAGGTTTAGTATTGAAGTATTAAAATAGCTACTTATGTGCAGCATTTTTAACAATGTAACCAACTGTGTTTATATAAGGTTCGGTAAAGTCAATTACGAATATTTTGGGCATATGATCTACTGCTTATGTATAGATGTTTATATGTAGAAAAATAATTGTTGTACTCAAAATAAATCTTCCTCTATATATAGAGTTTGCGTTAAGCGAAGATTCACCCATTATGAGATTATTGATGAGATATTATGAGATGAGGTATTTTTAGGGTTCCGTACATAAGGAACCCTTATAGTTTCCCTCTGTTTGTCCATCTGTCTGTCAATCTGTCTGTCTGTGCTTCTAGCTTCTGTAATTATTAATATAAATGGATGAAATTTGGTATAGTTATAGATTCGTTATAAATCTCGATTTTGGCATCATAAAATAATAATAATTTTATTTTAGGGCTGTCTCCCCAATCCCCATACATGTGAAGTGATAATGAAAAAAATTTTTTCATCCTTTCTGCCGCACACTGTAAAACTCTGAAATGAAATGTCGCCAGCAGTATTTCCGGACCATTATGACCTTCAAACCTTCAAGAAGGGTGCGTATTCCCTCCTAAAAGGCCGGCAACGCACTTGCAACTTCTCTGATGTTGTCCGTGTCCGGGTGTCCATGAGCGACAGTAATCACTTTCCATCAGGTGATCTGTTTGCTCATTTACCCCCTAGTTTTTTTTTTTTTTTATTATTTTTAATGGACGTTTTTTTCCCAATGGAAAACATCACCTCCATATTTACCCCCTAGTTTTATATTTAAAAAAATCCTACCTCAACAAAGTTTCATACATGACTTTTTTTACAAAGTCAACCATTTAATAGTAATCCACCAAAGTGTTTTATAAATTATAAGTGGATGTACACCAGTGGCGAAGGGTTCCAATAACTCCATTCCTATCGGCTTCCCTTGTCACTTACCTTTTGCAAACCTTCACAGAAATCCCTACCTATTATACAGGCTCCGGCTTCCCTATGAAGGAGAAGCAGCCTTCGCCACTGATGTACACATCTTTATATGAGCAAGTAGGTCATATACCCAAAATATCTGTAGTTGGTTTTACCAAACCTTGTATTATAATAAAACATAAAATTGAATTGAAGATCTTAAAATAGGGATTTATATGTAAAATGTCCATCACTGGAACAAACGCCATGGCAAGTTTTGCTGGAAACACACTTGTAACTCCTTTGGGTTGGCAGATAGTGTCTATGGATAGTGGTAACTCCATTACATACTTTTTATTTGGTCTCAGTACATCATAAGAACTTGCATTATTTGCATTTGAATCATTTACAAAAAAAACATACAACAACAACTATTACCTACGTACTGTATGTACTATGTAAATACAAAAATACCTTCTTCTAGTAGCATATTGTTAAAGTTTAAATATGTAACACCTTTTTTATTTCTGTCATACAGAGCCACTAGATTTTTTGCTACAGACAGATAAGTTTTTAACTAGTGTTAAGTGTTCCTACCGATTACTCCGGGTATCAGTAAACAAATGTTTAAAAGACAAATGCTCTTTGTCCTGATTAAGTAAGAAGGAAACGGTAAACTATATATAAAATTGTCTTAATCTTTACAGCCTAATAATTACTATTTTTGATGATTAACACCAGATGCTTAACCTGTTAATAATCAAAAAATGAAGTGAAATAATTTAAGTCCTAGGCTAAAAAGCCAAGGGGATGGGAAGTACCTAATATTGGAAAAAACTTTTAAAACATTTATATTCTACTTAGAAGTTCTACTTATTAAAAACATAATAAAGAAGTAGGTATATGTATAGAATCTGCAAATATTATATTTTTGGTTATTTTAGCATGATACCTAGTTGCACAAAAATGTGAAAATCGTACAATTTTTTACAAATATATATCTATTTTGGACCTGCTAAGTTATCTAGTTTTTTTTAAACAAAGGAATAAGGATTTCAATTTCCATTAGTCAATAGAAAATGTCACAATAATTATTTAAATCCAAATATACACAAAATTCGATAAATATCTTTTATCTAGACTAGATATATATGAAAAAACTTACATGACCAATCGGGAAATTATCGACGATATCATATTAATAATCACATAAGATAAATCTACTTTAAAATTAAAAGAATGGTAAACATGACAAAAACACAACCGCTCAGCAGTAAGTCAAGTCCGCCATATTGAATTTAGCCTATGTTTTGATCACGTGACGTCAATAATCAATATTGGTTTACGTTCAAAAATTGGATTACGTTTATAAATCAATGAAATATCTTTAGCAACAAAAGGAATGATTTTAATATTTTATTCTAAACGCAGGTTTCCTCTTTAATAAGTCTGGGAAATATTTATTACTTTGATAATTTGCATAAATTACTACATGGCCTGATTGTTGATAGTATAACAAAAATCTGAAACAAAAGCTATTTTGCCACAGAATTTTTAAAAATTATATGGGTACCTAATTAATATGTTCCATAATATTAATATTATATCACTTTATTTAAATTTTTAAAATAATTTAAATGTCTTCGAGAAAGCGCCATCTGTTATTGAGTAGCAAAACTACAATGAAATCATAATACCACAAAATCAAAATGTAACTCTTTATAAGAACAGAACAGTAGTTATATGATCATTTTTATTTTGTCGCCTTTCACAAGACCTTTGCCGATTATCCGACTATTTGAAGGATGTGGAGTTTTGTAAAGCAGTGCAATAACGAAGGCACCTTTTCTATTTATTCGTATTTTTGCAATTGATAGCTGTCGTTTGTATTTCGATTTCCACCTAGTTTTCCTCTGCTCGACGTATAGTGCAGTGTGTTATGCGTTTAAGTTTTGTGTTTTCATAACGTTTGTGTAGTTTTTACCGTAAATAATGTGATTGTGTTCGTTATGGCATTTAGATATCGCGAAGATTTAGTTGGCAAAAGATTTCTCTCAGTGAATGGTGTTGCAAAAATAAACGTGAATAAAGTTTCGGAATGGGGATGGAAAGCTGGTGTTATCAGAGCAGCATCGCTAAAAGATAACAAGAATAAGGAACTCCAGGTAAAATTAATATTTTACTTTTAAACCCATATAACAGAACTATACTTTTAAGTCATATTTTGTTAAAGGATAGCTTCGATCAAATTCCTACAATTCAGAAGTAAAACAAACGGTAAGCGTTACTAAAATAATTTTAGGTAGGTAGGTTATTTTACTTTTGTTTCCAATAAAATACTTTTATGCCACTGCAATATTTAACAAGTCACGTTTAGTAATTATAAAATCGTTTTCGTGATTACGAATTCAGGTTTGAAAGAGCGCGCGCATTCCGTATTGCTTTCAACAAACCTACCTATATATTTTAGCTGTTAGTACGGTTGTATTATTATAAGATATTTTATATATATCTTCGATTACTAACATATTACACGTGAAGTAGTAATCATTTACAATTTTCATACTTTTCGGGTTAATTACATGATGGGGTCAAAAAGGAAAAATTCCAAAATCCAAAAAATGGCGGACGCTTAAATACCTATTATCATTATTTTTTGCGCATGATTGTATTCAGGTAATAGGAGGAAAATCTTCAGATTAAATAAATAAAGCATATGTATTCTATTCGAATTTCTTACTTTAGAGAGGGTCATTACTCATTACACATTTAATTAGAAATTAGGTAGGTTAAAAGAATCTTTTGCCCATTTCGCACTCTTAAATACAATATCAAACGGGAACAGTGTACTTTTTCGGGATAAAAAGTAGCCAATGTGTTACTGCAGAGCTTAAACTACTACCATACCAAATTTCATCAAAATCGTGAAAAAGTATCGAATATCCATAGGTACATTTATTCATCCATCCTCACAAACTTTCATATTTACAATAAGTAGTAATATTTGGATATTTCAGGTTTAGGTATCAAGTCATGGCATTCGAACATGCTTAAAGATCTTATAGGTACTGTGTCTTGGTCTAATGTCTAGCAGCAGAAGATTCTGGAAATCTCTGGCTAGGTAGGTAGGTACCATTATACATATATTCAAGTTGGCCACGCTCATACTAGATTTACACTCTCGCGCGAGCGGCGAGGCGAAGCCCGAAGTGAGTCGCGAGGCGAGTGTGTAAACGTAGTTCGCGTCGAGGCGAACTACGTTTACACACTCGCCTCGCGACTCACTTCGGGCTTCGCCTCGCCGCTCGCGCGAGAGTGTAAATCACTTATCACGAGTTAGTATCTTATTGGTTAATATTATTGGCGGGAAGAATGTCTCCTGAGTCCTGAGTAACGAATAAACAACAAGGTAAAATAAAAAGAGGAGGCAAAAAATAAAAGTGTGAAATCGCAAGCGATAAGTAACTAACGAGTTTTGTTTTACGACTTTAAAATATTTTTTCGAATACATTTTATAGGTATCTTGGAAGTTGGAGCTATCGACCAGTCAACGGCATTTTATAGGCATTCTCAACACTTTTAAGGCTCCCACACACGAGAGGCCGATCGTTTCAGATAGAACTGACGTCAGTTCGGCCTGAACGGATTCGAGCCCACACACGGAAAAAATCGCATCCAACCCAATTTACGTCAGTTCGGCCTGATCTGATTCGGGCCCACACACGGAACAGTCGCATCAGTCCATTCTGGTTTGCCGCGCGCTACGGTCGTGTTTATCAATTTTGTATTTAAACACCGCGAAAACTCATACAACGCTTGTACACGATACACGCCCACACGGCCGCGGCTCGGGCGAGAACCAGTGTTGCCAGAGCCTACTCAGCCCAGGTTGCCATTTTTAGGATCAAATGTTGCCATCTCAAACCAAAGGTTGCCATTAGAAAAAATCTGTAAAAAAATTCTATAAAAATATGAAAGTTTAATAAAACACTACTTTTTGAAATTTCAAACTGTCATAACTTTGGAATGAATCAACCGATTTTCACGCGATTGACGGCAATCGATGCAGTTTTCATCTTCTTTGAATGAATCGACAACAAAAAATTTTTAGATCAAAAATTTCGGAGTAAATCCGAAAAACACTTTTTCGGTTTTATTTTCTTCACGATATCTCTCGAACGAGTCAACAGATTTTGACCGGATTAGCGGTGATCGACGTGGTTTTTCAAGGTTAAGAGCTGATTAGTTTTTGGAGTTGATCGATAAAGCCGTTTAAAAGTTATTCGAAAAAAAAAAACACTTAAAAAAATCACAGTTTTTTCGAAATTCCTTGAAATCTATCTGCCCGAATCAGTCAAATTGTATTCAAAATCTAAGCTTGGCCAAGCACTTTCGAATAGCGTCAGGCGCAATAAAATCGGTGAAAATGTTCAAAAGTTATAAGAGGTTTACATACTTTACACACACACGCGCACACATACCTACACATACACATACATACATACAGACATAGTGAAACCCTCGCGGGGGTAGTCAGGAAAGCTTTCTATAACCTAAGAACGTCGAGATCTGATGAGAATTTGATTTTTACAAAACAGGGTAGAACCAGTAACTTCCCGATTTTTGAAAATCTTAGATTTTCTTAGCGGGAAGTTAAAAAATGTGTGAGTGCCCGTTGCATTTAAAATCCAATATTAAAACATGAAAAAAATTAAGAACTTATAAATAGATTTAAAAACAAAAGTAGGTATTAGAAAACCACGAAAAAAACTTCCCATGCACTGCACTACACACTGCTCACAGACACACACTTTCTTCCATTTTTATTTTAGACTTTTCTTAAAATTACTTTTATCTCTAGCTTCACCAAAATAGCCCTTTTAGATGTAGAAATACGGGTACTAATTATGAATTGTTTTCGTTTGGGAATAAAAATATGTTCAAAATTTTGATTTTGTTCATTTCGATGTGTTCAGTTCTGCTATTTGTATAAGTTTTAAGTAGTATTCGTAATAAGATAATCGATATTTTTTTACTAATGATCGCGCGACAAGTCGAAAAGTTGCCAAATAGTTGCCATTTGAGCCTGGTTGCCATTTGGTTGCCACGAAGGGTCAAATGTTGCCAAAATGGCAACCAAAGTTGCCAAATGGCAACGCTGGCGAGAACTGAAGCGATTTGTCCACACACGGTCAGGACAGGCCGCGCGTTCAGGCCGATCGGTCAGGCCAGAATTAATGTTGCCAACTTAGTTATTTTACAAAATTTTACTAAATTGAGTATTTTATTCCCTCCTTGGTAGAAATTTAGTTATTAGTAGTGTTTTAGTAGGAACGAGCCAGACAGTAATCATATGCAAAATAGCCTAGGTTAAACACAAAAAAAACCTATCATAATAATACATTCGTCCGTAATTTTCTTAAAACTACCCGTTTAATTATTATATACGTAATATTTGCTAGTATATTTTAATTTAATGGTAAAGTTTATAGTAAAATTCAATGAATGAAAAAAATTTAATATAACAAAACCTAAAATGCAATGGTTTTTGGGGGGCTTCAGGAATTCCTAAGTTAAGTAGCTTCTTTAGTAGTTTTTAGTAGAAATTGATACGAGTTTAGTAGTTTCACAAAAAAAGAGCTGGCAACACTGGAACGAATCGCTTCAGTCCGTACGGCCGACTGACGCGATCTCGAAATTGCACACAGACGATACGATTTTGCATCCGTTCAGGCCGAACTGAAGGCAGACCGGATCATGTATGGGGCCCCTTAACAATCATGGTTTCTCTAAAAAAACTTTCTTTAAAACCACGCAAACCAGAAAATTTTATTTAACCTCAATCCAAGTCTAACGGAGTATTTTATACCCACCTATTCGTTAGTAATGATGATGATTAAGGTGATTAAATAAGGGACCTCCCTTATTTAATCACCTTAATTATCATCAGGTGGTCCCTCGGCTTTTTAAAAAGAAGGAATCTTCAATCTAGTTACATCATTAATTGGCACCTGCTCCGCATATAGAATCAGGATTATTTAAAAGCGTAACAACTAACAACAAAACCGAATGCACATGAGTGGAGGTTCGTTGACCTGGCCATGCCGGCCAGCTCCTCGTTCGATGCACCGAGCGAGACTCGCTGCACCGGACTTGCCCAAAGTCCTGTGAAAAAAAAAACACGGCCCAATACTTAATACTTATTTTTTTTTAGATTCATATCGATTATCGGCCACGATAAAGGCATTGACATCTTCTTTGAAGATTTAAATTGCTATAATAACTTATTGTGAAACTGAAATTGATTTTTAGGGTAGGTAACCTAAATCAAATGAACTTTAAGTAATGACTTTTTTCACACAATGTTAAACCTTAAAATTTTAAAGTGTTTTCGAGTGGATAGTAGAAATTAGAAAATAATAGATAAAATGTCATATACAAATAATTGAAATCTCTGTTTGTACACACTTGGGCTTCGGCACTATAAACTAACTCCTGCGCAGCTGGCCTGGTTTCAATGAAACCAGCCACCGTCAGCGAAATCGGTGTGGGGAGCTATTTTTTTATTCCATGTTACGACTTACGGTGGTATGGCCTACTGAATGCTTAAAATAGAAAGCAGTTTATTATTACTAGGGTTGTAACGGAGGCCATTTTAGCGGAGGCGGAGGCGGATGCGGAGGAGAAGAGGTTCACCTCCGCGGATGCGGAGGTTAGCGGAGGCGGAGGCGGAGGTGAAATTTGAAGTGGAATAAATTAAATAAATTCATGATTTATTAAAGTCAGAAATATTTCACGGGATTTAAATAAAAACGACTATTAATTATGCACTTAATCAGATAAAACAATCACGACTCAATTACAACTTCACGGTACCGAACGATTCGACAAGTTGATTCCTGTTCAGTGTGACCATATGTGGCAGGATCCTGCCATTTTGGTCATAATTTTAGCCTCTGGCAGTATTTGTTGACGTTTAAGTAATTTGGCAGGATGTGGCACTATTGCAATATTAGCTGGTAGATTTGGCAGTAAAATGATTTAAAGATTCAGAGGTTTATTTGTAGTATTGAAGTAGTATTGATAAAAAATGTGCTAATTTAAATATCAGTAGGTAATTATGGCAACTCTCTTTGGGGGTAGAGGATTCCCCGTAAAATGTCTTGTCAATCTCGAACTCAACTTGCGAGATTTTTTTTATTATGATGTTGATTCTCGCAAATCAACATCATAATAAAAACAAAACGAAAACCGACTTCCAAAGTAGAAATGCATAAAAAAAGTATGAAATAAAACTAATTTTTTTAATAAGTACTTAATGGGAATTATTTTCTTTCAAATTCGGTTAAAATTTTAACTGTTTCTCTACTCAATCTTCATAATTTTGAAGTCGGTACTTACATGTAGCTACTTAGATTTTACATGTAAAACAAGGCATCGCCCAGTGTCGCTCCTTGCGCGTTGTATGTAATCGTAAATAAACCTCCGTTAAAACTCCGCATCAATTTTGCGGAAGCGGATGCGGAGGCGGAGGTGAAATTTGTTGCGGAGGCTCCGCAGTAACGGAGGCGGAGGCGGAGCTCCGTTACAACCCTAATTATTACTTAGGTATTTCTAAAAGTAATAGTAACATTTCGGAAAATAACTCGGGAAAGAGTGTTTAGATCTGTCAGATTTTCAAAAGCGACGATGATGATTAATGATATTCTAGTTATAGGTCATAAGGTGTAGCGATCGCCCGCTAGGCCGGTATAAATAGACAATATCCTTCTAACGGCGAACGCCTCCCGCCAAGACAGACGCGAACTAAATACCAGTACGAGTAAGTTTCGTAACAACCAGTGACGGTAACTGGTTTTTTAATATACTAACGTAGAGAAATTGAGCCATTAACTTGTAATTATTGACACCGTGGAAAGGCGTAAGAAAAGGGAGTAAGAAAGATGATGGGTAGCGGAACGCTCGGCTGATGTGTAACGACGAAATTATTCTACACGAAAATCATCAACATGAGATGGAAGTAGAATTTAAAGAACTGTCTCATTAATACCACAGTTACAAAAGTCTCGCTAGAATTCTTTTGTCTTAATAGGTAAACAATATGAGAATTGAGAAGTCGTTTCTATAATCTTCTGAGTCTGGTTGGGCCTCAACAATTCTTGATTGTTTGTGGCAAAAAATCTCCCAAGTCCCAATTTCACCAAATCTTGTTAGTGTTAATTGTTTGTTTTAATATCATGCCTCCTATTTCATTAATAAGAAGAACGAGAGAGATATAATATTTAATCAACGATTAACTTTAACAGGCGTTTGTGAAATCGGCACTAAGAATATTAAAACCAACATTCCCGGTGGGCTTAGACCATATTTTATCCAGTCGGCACACGGAAATGTCAGTATATTATCGAGAAGTTGCGTTGGTCAGCTAAACAATGCTGTAATATAACAGATAGTAGATACGTAATACCTTATACCTATATCCAATACGGCATTGTGAAAGTACCGATTCGTACAAATACCAGTTTGTTTGAATCATTGCTTGCATTGTCAACTGGGCTTGCTCGCAAACATACCATACAAATCGACATTTAATCTGATTACTATACTATGCAATTTCTTTTTGATTCAGTCTTTACGAGGACACGAAAGGCTGACTCAAGATCTTATCCAAAAGAGAATATATGCCTAATCATAGGTACCAGTTATTATACTAGTGTCTACTACGGTTAACTTCGTTTAGACAAGAATAAAAAGTTTACCTATGTTCCAACATTAAAACGATGAAAATATTTTCTAGTAGGCACTAGGAAATATTTCAACATTTAGGCCCTAGGGCCTAGGCAGGCACATATCATAATTCAGACTGAAACCGCGACACAACTAGTTGTCCGTGTCCGTAACGTGGCATCATACAATCTTAAACTATCGAAGTCATAAACTAAACTTACAAAACATCATTAATTAATTTCCTGTGAGTTATTCGACCACGTTTGTTTTGAGTTTACCATAATAATATCATATTATATTACGTAGGTATTTTATTGATGCTTTGACAAGGGCAGAATATGGGTAATCTACCTATATTATATACCTAATTTGTATGTTATGCAATATACGAAATTACTGACTGTCCAAAACGTCTAAATAAACAAGTTTCTAACAATTCACAGATGTTCCTATTATTCTAAATTCAGCTATCAGATTTGCTATTTCAAATACTGAGCAGCGATCCGGCAGTTAGCGAAAAATATTATTATGCTATTATTTTATTAAATATTCCTACAAATATGTGCAAAAGAATCTCATTACAAGTGTAATTTAATAAAAAATGTCTTGGCAATTCACTTCCCGCCTCGGCAAATAGAGGCTAAAAATGGAAACGATGACTAAAACCAGAATAATGTCTTTAATGCCATAATCATTGTTTGTTATTGCGTAAAACTAATAATTACTACGCCTAGATATTGGATTCCTATATAAAGCCTCTCATCGCCTCTCAGCTCGCAACTAGGAATTCTAGGAAATATCACTGACCGCTAATGGGGACCATTGCTGGATCTAATGAATAGAAGCTTTGGATATCTAAGAAGATCCATGTTATTATGGGAATGCTGCACCCACAAGCTCACCTCTTGTCTTACACAAAATTACCGGAAGGTCTCCGAGTATTAAATCTATATGTTTCCAAATTGAAAATGCTGATATGAGGTGAATAGTATCTCATATCTAGGAGTAACAAGTGGTAGCAATTAATTGATAACCTTGTACGGACGTAACATTTACAAGCAATTGGATCTTGATAGACTCGAACTTGTTGACATCGATGACATCATTACATAGATTAACGAATGTGGGCCTAGTGCCTTCGGTCAATTAACATGGGATGGAAAGCAGGAATAGAATGTTGTCACAGAAGTATTGATCTTTTTACTCTATATTCGACAAAAATCTTCTTTCCAGGGAACCACACAATCACATGAAGCAAATAATAGACTATAACATATACCTACGTCCTACAGGTTACCTGAATATTAGTAATTTTAAAATAAACACTTTCCTGCTTAGTAAGTAGCATAATTTTTTAAGGTGTCAACCTTATCCGTTCAAAGTTTCTTGAATATCTGAAAACTGAGACAAAATGTCCAAAAAAAGCCGATGTTATTCAAAATATGATGTATCTCCAAAAATATAATATGCATGATTGGCCTTGACAATTTATATGACTCCTTAACACGGCATATCATGAATATGAAATGGGAAAGTTGACACAAAGACTTTCATTTGAAATGAGTTAGAAATGGTAATGTTGCTCAGCTGAGTGATTGCAATGCGCATTCGGAATGAGGCCACCGGCCCCTGGCTACCTCATATCTGCCTCCAAAATGGCCGTATCTGGATAGTTATTTTGCAAAATTCTTCTAGTCGTTTAAATATTAATCGTGTATTATCATTTCGAGTCCTCGTCATGTAGTCTCTAAAGTGTTTATTGATTATCTTCGTCCATTTAAACATTATTTTAGATACGTAACAGATACACATGACAATTTACAATAAGTAATGTAGACCTTACTACAAATACTAGGATCATCTAACTCATCTTAACTGAACTTATCCCTGGATCATATTATGACCGTGTCTATAAAAAGATTTTTTTTCTTATTTAGGAATGGTTATTGTTTACCGTGAATATCGTGTCCTCATTTGTCTGACCATTTTAGAGCTAACTCTTAATTTTTACATTCGGATTAGACCTTGAAATGTTATTGGAGCGTGTCGGTGGTATATAATTTACTGGGTATAATTTTGTAAAGATAATGTTTATGTTTCTTTGTAAATGAAATTGCGCTATTGTTTCTGCTATTCGTAGCTGGATTAACTATGGTGCCACAAATACATACATTAAATACTTAATCCTAGGCTGTAACTATTTTACTAAACGAGGAAGGTCAATCTGTAGGGGATTTCATTATCTTTAATAATTTTATCGATGTAGGAATTATTTGTGGATCTTCACCTGTGGCGGTGCTATGTGGATAATGGAAATATAGGATTCAATTATCGTATTTTATTAAATAATGTAACCAAATTGTTACTGTATACTGTGAGCATCAGTCATACAAAATTGTTCTTTCTGATCATTGAATTTTTTCGTTGTTGTTGGAGTTGAAGTTGGAGCATCAACTTCCAAGTCATAAATTGTAAGGATATATTTTTTCTTATTAGGTTTCTAATGAAAGCGGTTATAGTTTCTTCAAACAATAAGATATGATGATGCTGATACACGTTACATTATTTAAACATTAAAACAAACGCAGGTAGCCATATGGTACGTGTATTCAGTGGTTACGCAACCTGAACCTTGCTCTCACACTCTTATAGGTATCTCTGTTGCAGCGCTGCAAGTTTGTAAACAACTTTCCTAAACAATAATTTCGTTAGCAATTGTTAATGGCTCATCAGGTATATTTCTGTCCTGATACATCCCAAACCCCTTTTGGCTAGCTTTTATGTTAAGAACTATAGGCATCAGAGGTACACGATTAAGAAGTTTATCTCTGCCATTTAAATCCAATATTATCTCAAGTTTTTCAATGCATTTCACGCGTATTCTCATTCTTGTACTTTCGGCATATTTTGGGGCAAAAATACCATTTACCATTGTATCTAAACAATCTGTATGTAACAAGCGTAATACATTTTTTGTATCAATGGAACGGTACTTCGAGTTTCGACGTGTATTGTACAGTTGATTCGCCGTAATCATTCAGCTGATATGAGCGTTGTGCAAGTAGCGATGGCGTGCACAAAGATCGCTAGGGCGAGGGAGGGAAGTGGGTCGGCGGGGCGCGGGCGGCGGGGTGGGGGAGCCCTTTAGGCCACTTATCAAACGAACGGGGCCGCGGCTAGCGGGAAAGCGTGTCTTTGAAGGTTTGCCTGCTTGTTAATTTCACTGTGATCAGTGATGCTGTTTAAAACGTACTTTCTTTCAAATAGATGTTATATAAACAGTTGTTAAAGATGGATTTCTGGGGGATCATTATTTTTATATGGACGACAATTTTAGTGAATCGTAAAGTAGGGAGTTAGGGACTAAAGTTATTCAATATACGACGATCTTATTTTAAT
The DNA here is from genome assembly GCA_905404095.1 of Glaucopsyche alexis. Lineage (NCBI taxonomy): Eukaryota > Metazoa > Arthropoda > Insecta > Lepidoptera > Lycaenidae > Glaucopsyche > Glaucopsyche alexis. Next base: position 15,726,535 of record FR990059.1, read on the forward strand.
AATATGTTAATTACAATTCCGTCATAATACGAATAAGTAAATACGAGTATAACACCAACTCGCAGTCTTGTACTATCTTACAAGTTGTTTGGTCATACCAGTTGTGTCTTTGCTCTGTAGAATCTGTTACCTCATTCCTAAATCATATCGGTAGTCGGTACCTGTACCTACCTATTCCTAATATGTGGAATTCCGTGTTAGTTAAATCGTAAAAAATATATCTTTTAAAGTTATTTAAATCTCCAACGTCTTTAATTAATATTTAATACTTCGGTCACCGGTGTATGGTTGGAATATGGAAATAGCTTTAGAAGTATTCTTATCAACGATCTTCTGACTTATAAGATGAATATGTGATAAGATTTTAAAGGCGCCCAATAGTTTAAATAACGTACATAGCATAATGCCCAATGGTTGCGTTGATATCTTTACTGATTTCCGTAATCTCCAGGTTTTCTGATATGTATTCATTAAATTAATTGGTAGTGTAAAAGATATTTAAAAGATTAAGTAAGTAAGTACATTCACCAAAACTAATAATAATGATTAATGAAAATAAATAACTCTACGAACTTACATAAATCATATATGGTCACTAAAGCAAAAACACGTCTGTATAGTTAACCTCTTCTTCACCAATAAAAAAAAATAAAATTATACTCAATATTATGTAAGATATTATTTAGCTAGCAAATTCGATTGACATCAGTGCAGCGGTGAGTTCTATTTCAGATTAGAGTTAAGGTGTCCACATTATGATTTTTCTCTTATACTCGTACTCGTAAACCGCAGACGATTTCGCAATGCCAACGATAACCTAGATGTCGAACGTGGGAGATCATGAGTGATATATTACGTATTTTATTGTATATATAATATAACTCACAAGTCACTTCCATAAATAATTGAAAAGAATAGTAATCACTCTATTTTCTTTGATGGACATAGTGTAAAACAATTAAGTACTTCCTCCGCGATTCGTCTATGTCGTAAAAGATTTCTTATTGTTTTACGACTGGCTTGTTTACCGCTAGTAAATTCTAGATTTAAGTGCCTGTAGCAATTTCATCTTAATTTATTAGCATAGTAGATTAATGTTGGTTTATTTTAAATGCTGCTCACAGACACAGTCTTATGACTTATAAACGCCGAGACTCAAGAAGATCTATTTTATTGGTTTATTGTATGAAAATTACTTACAATAAGTTTCAGCTTAGTGGATTCGTTGGTACTTGGTAACTTCTGTTATACGTTACTAGCGTCATTGCGCGCGACTTCGTATGCTTGCAGACCAATGTGACCAATCATCGCAACCCCGTGGGCGATAAATTTCGAAGAAATCCTTTTTTGACGGATGCCTACATCATAATAACTATTCGTTTGCCATATTTCAGAACAGTTCATCCTATGGTTGATATTTTACCAAAATACTTTGGATTCCCGTCTCACCCCATTAAGGGATGAATTTCAAAAAAGGGTAAAATGGATGTTCAATCCATATTTTGTATAATTATTAGCCCGGATATTTAATTTCAAGGAAATCGGTGAAGTTATTTTAGTTTTAACATACAAACTTTCAACCCGTCTTTTCAATACTAACCCTAGTGCATACCCTCAGGCGGTAAATTCTAATAAACCCTGAAACACGCAGTGCTACTAATGAAATGTGATCTAGAATCTAAATTTTCATCAAAATCAGTGCAGACTTAAAGATTTTCCTCACAAACTTTCAATCCCTATTTTACTCTTTTAAGGTTGGAATTTTTCAAAATCCCTTCTTGGAGTGCGTCTACATTATCAATTAAATGTACTTTCAAAATTTCTCATTTCTACCGTTAGCGGTTACGCCTGTGCGTGCGTTTATATCTCAGTAAGCCATTGAGGACATCTCCTTGCATACATACAAGGTTTATATAATACCTCATATGGAAAGAGGGGGTTGAAATTGACCCCAAGACATCCCTTTTCTGGATTGACTACGTTCTACTGGACACCCAGTATCTAGATGTGTCACTCCAACACTTAAAACAATAATGTTGCCCAATGCCCTGTTACAAATACTTGCTTCTTGTGCGCATACCGACTTCATGATCTTTCTTTACTGATAACTCATGTTCTTTTTTAACTGATACTAGATGAATTAACGGTTATGGCATTCATAAAATACCTCAGAAAACATTCTACAGCACGCAGCAGCATGAAACCAACTACATAGATTATATTTTGAGTGTAAAATACAAAACTGCTTAAAATTCTTGTTAATGACGAGCAAAAAAAGATCAATAAAAACTTGTTTGGACATAAACGTTAAGGTCACAGTCCACAGAAGCCGAAGGGCTTGGACGAGGTCACGCTTCTGGCCTTATGCTCTACCCAACACTGACATCTACCAAAGACAATGCGATTTTATTACAATTTATAAAATTTATTGGCTGTGATTGGTCAATTTATTCATTGTGAACTTTGACTATGTGAATTTTTAAGTAAGTAGGCATTAAATTCTACGATTACTTTCACGATAACCATTTCTTTGTTTCCATAACAATGAATACAGAAATGATGACTGGTATGCGCAGGAATATTATGACCAGATAGTTTTAATAGCCCTCTAAGATAAGGATTGTTTTCTGGGTATCGTGCTTCTTCGTACTATAGAAATGGCCTTGGGCTTTATCGCCTTTTTATGGCTTAAGGCTGCGCTAGTCGGATTTTTCTCCATACAAACGCTGTTGGTGATTTACTCCAAAGTCAAACATTGTAGACCCAAATTCTAGCGTAATATCGATTTTTATGACACTTATCTAGGTCGGTATTTGCTTATATTTCTGAAATTCAAATTAGTGTAGAAAATAATAGCCTCCAAACATCGCATTTTTAGCGCAACTATGAACGTAAATAAAAATTAAACGAAGAATGATAATAAAAAATCAAGCACGTACCGACACAGTTTAATTATTCAGCAATTGAGATAATTTTACTTCAGACAAAAATATTATATAGTTTTTTCATAAAACACCAACAGCTGAGTGACGATTTGCGTAATTTGAAGACGCCTTTTCTAAAATACTTTACACAGCTGCATAAATGTGTGTAGTATAGCTTCTCTTATAAGTATAGATTACTATTTTATGGGTATATCCTTTTTTCCCCAATATTAGGTGAAATAACAAGCATTTTTCCCGCGCGCAGCACTGAGTTCGAGCCGTTGACTAGCGCACTCTTAATGGTTATTACAAATAAGAATAATGCTGATCCTGGTTAGCATTGGCATAGGCAATAACTCTTATCGTTCGTGACCATCGTAAAACCTAAGTTAAGGATTTGTTGACTGTAATTCATTTGAAATTCCTGTCTTTTAATTTTGGTAGTCTCGACTCTCGGGGGCCTCAGGCCTGTTACACAACATTTTATATTAGCGGACAGCCTTTTAGTGAATAACTTAATGTCTTATATTATTACCATTAGCAGATTGCAAAACTGAATAGTAGTAGAATAGTTCTATTAATTTTATCTGTGATTGTCATCTCAACTATTTTCTGTGGTGAGATGCCTTTGTGATCCCCAAAAACTTAGGTAAATTTCTCTTCTAATTTCTATAGAGTCCTATTTTACATAAGATCTAGTAGGCATTATACTTGATGCCAACGAGCTTCGTTATTCGTAGCAATTTACAAACACTGATTGCAGATCAATGTATAACAGGTGTTCTTCGCAAACAAAGCATTTGTCTTCTTTGTCATAATCTGTTTGAAATAAAGGAATTGCGTATATGTTTTGCATTAATTATAGTTAATTAGCGTGTTTTATGAGCTTACAATGGTACTTCATATTATAAAACATTTTATTGACGTAAAAAATCGTTAAGTATTACGTGTCCCGTATCTCGGTTAATTATATTTCTTAAAAGCGGGTCTGTGTCAAGGTTACATCGTATTATACCTACTCGTGTATGAATATAACATTTTTCTTACTTTGTCTTGAATATTTACTACTTAATTAGTTTTTGTGCAAAGACGCTTTTGTTCTTCGGTTTTTTCTGTCAACAAAATTGAACGCAATTTAAACCTGAAAAGGAAATACGAATAATGAAGATTGAAATCTCATTTAGATACCTAAAGAGACTTGTCAATTGTGAGACATCAGGAATCTAAGATACCTTGATAATAATAAATATTATTATGTATTTACCAAGTCAGTGTGTACGCTTAGACAAGATTCTTTAAGTAATTGCTTTAATCGTACTTGTGAGCTCTCAACGAGTTCCATTGAAAATTCGGATTCTTATATCATCGATTTCTTTGTCATGAAAACAAGTACCTACATGGAATATTTATACGTTTAAGGCGCTGAGAATGCTATAATTTATTCTTGTACAGTGTAGTCTAACCGGTTGTCAACGTACCTTTCGGAGTATTCAGGGCAGATTGCACAATTTTTCTTATGTGGGAGTTTCCATTTCAAACGCGTAATTTGTGGGATGTTCTTTGTCTTGGAATGGTTGAACGTGACATACAAAAGGCCATCCATTATTTCGCTAGATTGCTGAATTGCAGATGAATCCGATGAATTATGTTTTCGGTTATCCAGAAAATTCGACCTTATGAATTTGTGAATACTATCTTTAAAATATCCAAAATGTTTGAAATAAAGAATTAAAACTTAAAATCTGTGAAAAGATGTATTACTTAAGTAATTGTAATGTTATGACCTTGTGTAGTATTGTCAAGGTATGAGAATTGTTTTGACGTCAGTATTTGGGGCTTTGATACTGATCGCGTGCCAAATGTAAAGGTAACGCAGCCAGAATTATACGCTATAGAGTATTGATGGTACTTCGTAATAACTGGCTCTCTTTACACGTCGTCAACTTCGGTCTCCGTATCAATTAGAAAATGTTACATACTTAACTTCCTAATGAGTTAGAAGATTGGAACCGAAGTACCTTTATGGTTTACTGATGCAGCTCGCCTTACAAGCTAAGGTGTACTTATGCATGTGTTCGAAAAAGCAGAGTGCAGTGTAATTACACGACTTTAGACCGGCCTCACTGTGTGGTTATTTGGTGAGAGATATTAAGATCAAAGATACATAATTGGTTGGGTGGGTAATAAATTACTATAATGTCATTGTTGTTTTTAAATGAAAAATAAAAAATTCAGGTACGAAATACGAACTACATATTTAGTTAAATTAACGCCTTACTGAACTATGGAATTGGTTCAGCGTATTGTTTGTAAATTAGATGATTTTAATTTATTCGATGCTACATTTTTAAAATAACCTAAAACATACCAATTACCAACATGTAGAGTGCCTACTAAAATAGGGAAGAATTTGACTATACATATAAATCGCTTTGACTGATATCTACTTGTAAATAATTTAAAGTAGCAGTAGAAGCGTGATTTTTTTACACCTACACTATTATAGGGCACAAAGTAACCTTGGTAGAAGTGGGGTAACAACTAACATACCTACCTACAACAGTGAAGAGAATGAATAAGGTTCACACTATTTACTGGCTGAAGAATTATAATATAAAGGCATCTCTTCTCTAAATATTATAAATTAAAGTTTCCCGAGCCCCACCGCTTATGTCACAGACATAAGCGGTGGGGCTCGGGAAACTTTAATTTATAATATTAAGAGAATATTCACGATAATCTCAAAAACTACTGTACGGATTTTCATGCAGTTTTCATCTATCGACAGAGTAGTTAAGGTTTACGTCTAGGTATAATTTGTCAGTTTTGTGGAAATTTGTTGATTTATGACGATAATTATTGTTGAAGGTGTTGGTAAGCCGACTGGGAGCTTTCATCGAAAAGACTGCCTAATCCGTTGGAGATATAAAAAAAAGCCGTGTCGTGGGACACCAGATAGGAACGAAGTTAAAATATTGATTTCAAGTTCTATTTGAGGTTCATAGAAAACGATCATTAATTTCCTGCGGCTTCGCCCGTGTAAAATTAGGTTTTAATTTTTTAAATATTCATCCCCTATTTTACCCCCTTGGGGCTTAGTGCATGCCATATGATAAATACGTGTGCAAAATTAGATATCTTTTTTGCAATAAAGGCTTGGTCTGTGCATTGATACCTCAGTCAATCAGCTTTGCGTTTTATATATGCTTTATATATACTAGCTGTACAAAAAGCTTCATAAAAATTGGACCAGCCATTAAGGAGGTTCAGTGACATACACACGCACAAAAGAAATATTTTTATTAAGATAATAATATAATATAATAAAGATAGTATATAATAACGATTAAGATGCAAAAAGCTAACTCCGATACCGCGGATCGAACCCGTGCCTCCTGAAGGAGAGGCCGGTGTCCTGGCCGCTGAACCACACCCGCGAATATTTATAAAGTAGCAAAATTTTGTTTCTTAAAGGGTCTTTTGAATATCAGAATATCACAAATACTTGATTGGGCATTTTAAGAAGTTATGTACTCGTCTTCGTCGTCTTAGTCACTTCATACACATTATAATTGCCCTTGACACCATACAGTTTAAATTAATATTTTGGGAAGATATCTCAGATTTCATAAAAAGCACGAGATAACGACGCAATGGAACAACTATTAAGTACCTAATTATAAGTATACAGGTAGAGTTATTAGCTAAAGCAGTTTTTTGCCACGAGCATTATTCCACGAGGGCGAAGCCGCGGACAAAAGTTAGTTAAGAAAATTATTGAACTAATGTAGGAAGCGTATTGGCCACGCGACTGCGGCTAACGGAGCGTGACAGTAGAAATTAACTGTTACTTAAACGTACCTTCGTGGTAAATGGCAATGTACTATCATAAAAACATAAGTAGCGCGTATTTCTTAAGCACTTCTGATAGAATAAAAATATCAAGATCAATTCGAAATCTAATTTCGGAGTGGCAGGCGCGATGGGAAAACTCCACCAAAGGGCGACACCTTTACAACTTTTTCCCACTTTCCAAGCACTGGCTAGACATTGATCATTGTGTCGCACAATTACTGACCGGCCATGGTAATTTTAAAACTAAACTATACGGATTTAAACTAATAGCATCACCGCTGTGCGAGTGCTCGATTAAAGCAACAAATTCGAACGATCTCTGGCGAGATGAAAGAACTGCAATGCTAAGCAGCTTGATTTGTAAGTCTGGAGTGGCATATTACGGTGATCTCGTGGACAGCTCTAGGAATTTCCGTGCTTTCAAGCGTTTTTGCCACGATGATTATTGGAAACACTCCAACACAATAATTTTAGAACAAAAGACATATTTATCTTTCGCTTAGTATGGCATAATAATCTTGATTTTCGTGGTGCTTCCCCTTTAGTTCTTTGACTTTTTGGTCATTGCGACTTTGTGCTGTCACCCGCTTTGCTTGGGGAGGGCACTTGGAATTCTTTCTACTCCTCAAACCTTTCTTCTGATTAATTTCGTTGCGGGTCCCAAGACAGATTTAGCATGTCCCTCGGGCACCCCTCACATCATATCGAAGGGTTTTTGTGGTTGGTTACCGCTGTCGATCCTGGCTCACAGGAGTAATTGCAGTGGTGGGAATGTATGGTGGGCCAATGCCCGTTTCCAAAAAATGTACCAAGGAATAATGTGAAGAAGAATTCATGTTGTGAAGTAGGCACTAGGGACGCCAAACTCATTAACTATAGGTTCTATTATGTCAAAGGTCAAGGTTATATTGCGAATTATTTTATGTGAAAATAAACAGCAGTTTCGTAGTCTATCTGAATTACCTATTCAGATAGACTACGAAACTTTACTATAGGATTTGGATGAGGGTCTTCAAAAGGTAAATGGTAAGTGAAGCCGATAGGATTGGTGTTATAGTTATAAAGTATAGGTAAAATAAAGTTGATAATGAAGAATAGGCTATTGTGGAAGCGGATCCACCGCAAACCACGTCCGAGTTAGCTGCAGGTTGCGGTGTTCGTGACAAAACTGTTTTAACCCACTTGAAGCAAATTGGGAAGGTGAAAAAGCTTGAAAGGGGGGTACTGGGTACCTTATGAATTGAGTGCAGCAAACCGACAAACGCGCGTCGACTGCTGCGTTACATTACTCAACCGGCACAATAATGAAGGGATATTAAATTGAATCATGTGTCACTTTGCATCAATCTGTGATGAAAAGTGGATCTTGTACGATAATCGGAAATGCTCATCGCAATGGCTGAACCCTGGCGAACCAGCCAAAGCCTGCCCCAAGCGAAAATTGACTCAAAAAGTTACTTGTGAGCGTTTGGTGGATTGTGCCGGTGTCGTTCACTACAGCTTTCTTAAATCTGACCAGACGATTACAGCAGATGCCAGCAACTTCAAATCATGATGGAAAAGCTAGCTGCTAAACAACCCACACACTGCACAACAGACGGCTACCAAATTAGAGGAGCTTCAATTTGAATGTCTAAGACATCCACCGTACTCCCCGGACCTTGCTCCAACAGATTACCATTTTTTTCGAAATTTGGAGAAATAGGCAATCGGACAAATTTTTTTTTATTGCATAAATGAATAGTACTCTTAAATATGAGTAACTTCTCAGAAGAAACCGTATATCAAAAGTCAATATTTTCAAAGGTACAGCGATTTGTATAAAAAATTTCGCGAGCCTCCTAAAAACGCTCCATACTAAAATCGATATACACATGACGTCACTTGAATATGAAGTAGTATATGAAGTATATGGCCGCAGGAATATATTTGTAAATATCTCCGATATTTGTGCGTTTAAGTTCATACTTACCATAATGAATGTTTTTGTATATGATGTGAGTAAACTAATGATGTAGGTTTTGTTTACCAATTTCGCAAAAAAAAAAAATTTTTTTTTGGTATAAAGACTCGAAGAAATTTTGTATACAAATCGCTGTACCTTTGAAAATATTGACTTTTGATATACGGTTTCTTCTGAGAAGTTACTCATATTTAAGAGTACTATTCATCTATGTAATAAAAAAAAATCAGTCCGCTTGCCTATTCTTCGAAAAAAAAAACTTTGAAAAGGGAAAAAATTCAACTCCGGTGGGGCAGTCCAAAGCGCCTTCAAAGATTTTATTGATTCCTGTCCGAATGATTTTTTTTAGTAAAGGAATCAATGAACTACCTATGTCCTATGAGCATGGCCTCCGGACTGAAATTTCTTTAGAAGTGTTTTGTACAATAAATTACCAAATGAAATATTTCTTAAATATTTAATAAATATTCATACATAATAATAGTAAAAAGTAGTTTCTCAAATAAATTTATAATACTGTTAAATTATTCTTAGCAAGTTTTAAGGTTATTATATCCGATACATTTGGGTATTTTAAACAAACAACGTACGCTACATTAGCTACATAGGTTCAGAAAAATGATCCTAAGCACATCTTTTTGTAACTTTTTGATGAAGAGGTTCTGGATTTTTTTTCTCCCTGAAAGATTTCAAAACTCAAGATAGTACATAAGACAGAACAAATCTTCATACAAGAAAAAGTTACACCATCTTGGTTTTTACCATACCTCAAATGTCAGTCATCTTGTTTTAAATGTCAAAATGGCCCCATAAATCTCAAGTGGGGCTATTTAACTGAAATACTCAACTTGTTATTATTTTTGTTGGATTTGGTGTCATTTTGTCCCAAAATATATATATATATATATATATATATATATATATATATATATATATATATATATATATATATATATATATATATATATATATATATAATGTATAATTCTATCGTAATGCGTAAAATGGTATACCTACCTAATAAGAATTGCTTAATTGTTACTTAGGAGAATTATAAGTTAAAGGGAGAACTATATATATTATTTAGTCAGACATCTACAAATGAGTCATATGTAAGTAAGTACATAACTTTATTTACTAATTTTTTGTTCTCATACAGTGTGACTCAACTAAGTTTTTTTAAGTAACACAGATAGCTAAACAACCGTGTTGTGACTTGGAAGTTGGAGCTACAAAATACAGTAATTTGAACCATTTAATTGCCCGAATCCGTTTACTAGTGAGGTTTTGTTGCTTGGACGTTGCCAAATAGCCCTTGCACACCATTTCATTTTGATGTATAAAATATCCAATATCAAAAAGTTCATTGAAAAGTTTTCCTTTCGAAACCCATAGAAAATTATGTGGTTCGTGGAAATAGAAAGCACGTTCTATTATGCAACGCTTAGAAGCTTGGAAATTCCGAACAATTTCTCTTCAATAAAGCCGAGCATGTGAAAAGTCGAAAGACTTATTGAGCTATTGAATAATGATTACGTATGGGTTAAAAAACAAATTTGAAAAGGCCTTAGTGACCAAAGAGATCCTTTGATCTGTTTGGTAGATAGATAGAGCCGAAGATATTTTAATGGCAAATTGAGGCTCTCCTAGACCAACCTACCCTACCAAGACTACCCTTTAAGCTGAATCTAGCAATATTAGATTCACGGAAGGATACAGATTACCTACAGGCTGGTCACATCATATAATGTTACATATATAAGTACCTATATTATTTCGTGAAGCAAAAACTTTGAGTACAGATTTCGACAATTGTTTATGTGGTGAAAGGAGTGCAGAAAGATACATAATATTTTTAAAATAATGCTTAACAATTGATAAAATCAATGGAAAAAAGCTTTTAATAAAGTTACACACACCACCTCACAACACCAATTACTATGCGTTTGTATAATAACAGCAGGTGTTGACAATCTTTCTTTCATATTCTGTACACAAAATTCAAAGAACCCTAAAAAGTTAAAACATAAAAATTAAAACATTAATTAAATAAAATATGTATCCTACGAGACCAGTGTACTTTAACTTGTCCAGAGCTCTTACTACTACCATACCAAATTTCAATGAAATCTAATGAGAGTAACAAACATCCATCCATCCATCCATCTATATTCCATACATCCTCACATAATAGTAGTGGGATGGTCGAATTTCGACCACAGGGCGACCTTTAGTAAAATTAAACTTGTTTGAGGCGCCCGCGCTGCTAAGTTCTTTTTTGACGATTATTTAGCACAACTAACATGTAATAGGTAAAGATTGAATTATGTAAAGATTAGTTCTTTGTTTCAACATTACGTGTGTGTAATATTGACCTGAGCGCTTGTCCTTCTTAAACTTCTTCGTAAGCTAGCTACTACGAATAACATAGTATTGTTATTCGTAGACTAGATAGCAGTATAAAATGCTGATATTTTATTATTTCTAAGTATTAAGGATCCGAACGAACTACCGCTAACCGCACAATCATGATGGCATTCTACGACAAATAAAAACAATGTATCGTTAAGGTATCACTAATGCAGCGATCATTATATGGAATTTTAATTGCTGTGCTGAGTTGACGGTGCAAATACCTGTCTGATAAGGCATACAATACAATGTAGAGTTTTTGTTGGGAGTATTTTGCGATGTAATAGAAGTTTGAACACTTGAAGTTTAACTCAAGATAATGGTTGGCGATTTTTGATATCAAAACAATTTATAAACTAAAATAATATGGTGAATCCAATGTAAAGTAAAAAGAAAGACGTTAAAATCAGTTTACCTAAAAAAGTAGTACTTACATAATTTAAATAGCTTCTTGCTCTTAGATGTCTTAATTTTGCTAACGTAGCGAATTCTTCTCTAAGAATTCAGAAACTCAAATTATGGACGTTCTCACGCAAAAGTTTGAACTTTGAACAGTAAGGAGTGAGGAGACTCAAAATGAAGCGATTCTAGAGATATCTTTACATGTAGAAACTCAATATCATTAACCAGTCGACTACTAACTACTACGCTCAGTTTTAAACAGAAGCCCAATTCTCTTAACTATAATTTCGATATTTCGGGAATTGACCCCCAGATCTTAAGTATTTGAATTAACAACAAAATACGTCTATTCTTAATTTACTCGAGGTATTTTAAATCAGAATTTAGTGATTAAAGTGAAGTGATTTATGTGTAAATAGGATTTGACATTGCTCGTTCTTGTATTCATGATATTGTTTTTATTTTGAGAGAGAGAGTTAAGATGTAATTGATGCGTGTTTGTGCGTTCATTGTATTGTGTGATAACGTCCTTATCTATACAGTCACTATTTATAGTTATCACGAGAACAGAGGTTATTTGTGCATTCACGTCTATGCTCTAGTCGTTTATTTCTTGAATGACAATCATTTTGAGCTATACATACTTTCTTGTACAGACACTGGACGATAAAATTATGATTCGATGTGAAGTGGCTTGGAGGGCAATAAAATCATTAAGAACTTTAATTAATATTCTAATCAGAATTTAAAAGGCCATTTTATTTTTAATATTTTATTTTAAAATTATTACTTACAATGATATAAGTAAGTATTATAATAAGTTATAAAATTAAAATTTTAAAATTTTATGTTATTCTATAGAAGAAAAACATTCTTATTCATATCGTGACTCTGTGCGCGCAAAAGTTAATCTCGCGGAAACCGTACATTTTTACGCTATAAAAAGTAGTCTATTCACTTCCCAATAGTCTACTCTATATTTCATCAAAGTCGATCCAGTACTATCGAAGCCCATTCAATACAAACAAACTTTTCCTCTTTATAAAATTAGTATAGACGAAGTATTGTATGCATCATGATTCGTGATATGATACCTCACCATCCGCCCATATCTACTCAGTTACAAGACCTTGGGTCTATTATCTTGTTAGTCTCTTGAAGTCTGTAACATAAATCTTATTGCAATTGTTATATCATTCCATTGTTTTAATCTCAGGTAGGCTACCCAGACAATGCATTGGCTGTTAAATTGTCGTTCGTAAACTTGCAATTTTGCAGTGATAATAATATGCAATTTTTTTATATTTCCCAGATAAAATTAAAATATGGCCATAACGTGTCTAATTAAAAATGTATCTTCACGATGGCCATAAAAATATACCTAACATGGAGGTACGCCTATCCTCTTAATTAACATTGCTGAAATAAGTAGAGTAGGGGAATTAAATGAATAGAGACTTCGTTATTAATATAAAATATTAATGTCAACAGCTTTCAGCATAGAATTCTATTACACATTTTACTGAGTAAATAGAAAAGGCCGAGGTTGTTAGTGCAGCATTTTTACATAAAGTAAGTTGCAAAAGTCTTTTGTGACCTGATGAAACCCTCTCTCGCAGCGGATGTCGTTACCAGAATAATGGTGCCGACTACGAAGATAAAGACTGTATGTTAACAAAATCCTTTATTCTTAGAGAAAGGCATACCATCGTTAGGGAGAAAGAATGCTGTTTAAATATACCTTTGCTTGATATCAGTAATCAGAGTTCAGACACGTTACTTATTTTGCTAATAGAGTACTTAGGTATGGTAGCCGACAAATCCGGTGTACCACTTTTGAACCTTATTGTCGAGTAAGTAATAAGATCGAACAGTGGTACACCAGATCTGTCGGTGAATGTAAGTTTAATTAAAATAAGTACGCTACTAGACTCATCAATGCGAATTAATAGTTAGTTATTCCAATAATTTGGAAGAACGATTCAATCAAATATTCGTCAAAATACAAGTATAGTGCTAGAATCGTTTTGGATCAAACAATACTTTCTCCGCTCCGAGCTCCATATTTCCCAAGCAATACGCTAAGTAATTACGTAATGAAGACTCAAGTATAATGAATGAAAACGAATTAAAGAGAACAGTTTACAACCGTTCATAATGTCTGTGTTGCAACGCCCATCGAAAATAGTGGCGGCCTTGTAGAATTGTTACGACAGTGTAATAAATGCTTTTGAGACATTAGCTGGGGTTATTGACCATGTTTTATGTGTTTGATATTCAACGTTTTTTCAAACTAATTTTCCTTGAACATGTATTTCTTTTTTGGTAATACTAGTGTTTGTATTTCTTTCAGTTTTTCCTTTTCTAGAGTTATAGGTGCGAGTCGTTTTATATTTTTAACTGTTAGAAGACTAGAAATATGCTTCTTTTAAATTTGCATTTATTATTGTTGATAAGCTACTATCACTTATTTGCCATCCCAAAGCGGCCTCCCGTGAGAACCGGTCCACCTTCCACTGATTCATATCCATCGTAAAGTTGTTTAAAACATTATAATCATGTACCTAGGTACTACAATATGTTATTTGGGCAATTTGCCTACAGAAGTTACTCTGTACTCTGTAGTCTCAATCTTTGTAGATTTTATTTAAAATACTTTATGCAACAATTGTATAAAGGCGGGTCTAATGCCTTGTGGCATTCTTTACCAGCCAACCTTAGTCATGCAGAGATTAGTTGAAGTAGGGGCAGTAGATGGGAACTAGTACCAAAGAATGTCTAGTATCCTTTGCATGAGAGTTCAAAGAATAATAATCAAAATGAAATATTTACTAGCAAAGCTTATCATAAATGTATACTGGGATCTGGAAACAAGGTAGCGAAACTCCAATTTATGCCGCCTGTTCTCATTGAGCGGTTCTTTTAAAGTAGGTCAAAACGCGGAGGGCTGAATTTGGGTCGGCTCTAAGGGGAGTCTGTGGACATCGGCTTAAAGGGTTCACTCCACGTCAAGTGGAAATTTAATATAGCCTTACTTATATTATATCGTGAAATAATCTGATGGAATAATGTACGATATGATTTTCTCTTTATGTACTTAAACCGTTTTCAGTGTATCAGCCTGATTTTTTACCTTTACCAGCTGAGATCCATGACTACTTAAATCTAAGCTACATAATTAAATTATGTACTTAATACGAAACAAAAAATTATATGAGATCGCCTTGAAAATTGAATGACGCTTGGTGTAAAGATATTGTTAAAGAATTTTAATCGATTCGACACGAAAATTCTATAATTTACCTTGCGCTGCAATTGTATTATTGACGATTTAGAATAAATAGAAGATAGGCAGTTGTGACTTTGTTAGTTTCTTGTACATTTTAGAATTTAAATATGTGTCTCTGATTTGAGTCACAGAATATAATATTGTGTACATTGAAAAGTCAATTTTATAGTTTTTATTTTTTACTTTGGATGTTTTTATTTCCAAACCATTTAAAGTGCGTTTTATTATTAGTTTTATTATTATTTAAATAAAAAGTACTTCTTCTTACTTAAAAGTACTTCAAGTGATAAGTACAGCTGCAGACTCTGCAGTTCACCTTAGAATTTAGATTATTCAAGTTATTCTGACCAGACCTGGCACTTGTCTGCCGGATGTTGTTGAGCATAATCCAATAATGGGCTCAGTGCTCAGTCCCCTTTTGGGTCTTCAAATTGTCGTTCAGTTCAGGGCATTAGCCTCCTCTTTGTTTAACTATTAATCATAAACGACTGGAGCATCATAGTTTGACGGTATCGACGGTAAGTATTATTGTAGAATTCTAGCACGATAACGTTGAATTTTATCAAGACTCTAGAGTAAATTGCTTTAACGTTGATTAATGAGCAGCCACGCATAGATATACTATATTAAAAAGAGGCAGCCATGTATACACGTAACATAGGAAGTAGACGGCTCGTAATATAAACTAGTCGCTTAAAGTTACATAATGTCTTATGTAATGTTACCAATTTAGATAAGCTACCAAACATTTTCGTTGCCTCCCAAAGAAACGTAAATAGTAAATACACTCGTAGGCAAAAAAAACGAGCATCTAAGCAAATTACCAATTATAAAGGTTCTCATTATCTTTTGGATAGTGTAAATTGATTATCAAAGATTAGTTTAATTTAATTCTCTCATAACCTTTTAAGTATATATTAAAAATTAAAAAAAAAAATCGAAATGCTTGAGTCTTCGCTATATGCTAAGAAAAAAATAAAGCTATTTTTAACTTAGCTTCAAACTAAAACCAGTAATTGATTAGTTAGAAGGAGACCCAGATTTGCTGAGATGTAGGCACGTAGCGAGTGTATTTCGTACCCATTTTGTGGTAACTGTTCTCAACCTACATACTTAGTTCAAAATATGAAATAACCTAAAACTATAGTAGGTATAAAGAGACAGGACCAAGAGCAAGGCAGCTAAAGAGAATATGTAAGAGTGATAAAGACATCTCTATTGTAAAGTCTGAGAAGTATTCCGTCCATTTTCATTCCAAACATTGAGTTGAATAATTCATTGAGTTCTATTTGATGTAATACTTGCTTTACGTTTGCCTCTTTATTATGAGTTGTAAACGCTGACCTTGAAGGTCACTTTTATGGACTCTGTTTTTTTCTTGTTCGCTACAATTGTAATAACGTTCTCATTACTATACTAGCTATTCAGTAGGTACTTATGAGTATTCATATTTTTAGTTGTTTCGATGTTTCATATTGTTGTATCTCGATATCTATATTTTAATATTTTCATAATTCAAAATACCAAAAATAGATACAATTCAAAAATCTATTCTGACATGTTAAGCGACACTCATCCAAATGATTCCTTGAACATATTTTGCTAACGAACATGCTTCACAAGTTATTGAAAGGGTAGAGCTGGTATCTTGTAGGTAAATTTGCTCGCACAACCTTTACAATTTACTTGCAAGTTGCAACCACAGAGTGACCTTCCGCAACTCCAGCTACTTGTTTCGAAGTGTATTTTTGCTGAATCTTTGATGTCTACTTTGATATTGCCTTTGTAGGACTTTAATTTTTATGTCGTAGTATCTACAATGTAGAATATCATATAAAGTTATCAATATTATGCTCGTCTACCATCTACAATCACAAAATCTTAAAACCATTAGAAATAATCAGTTAATGTCCCAGGAATTTAGAAAGAATCGTGACAAATTACAAGGTATTTTCCACTACATAATTCTTTACCTTTGTTTTACTTTAAAAGGCTTGTTAGATAATATCTATTCTGGTTTTGTTTGTTTTTATTATTTTTATTTATGTGCTAAACTGAATCATTTTGTGATCCAAGGTTTTAAGAATAAACGGGCTGCTGAATATATTACTATCTCGTGCATGCACATCCGGAATTTAAGTCTTCTGGAGTCACGTAAACAGACAAATAATTTACGAAACCCTGCAGATATTCAACCTTGATAAGATAATTGAGTATTTTATTTGAAACATTTTATTTGTTTGTTTGCCAAAGTTGCGAAGTCAGAAAAATTATGTAGTAAATATGACTTCAAAAATAAGATCATTAAGGATGACCAGTGGTTACAAACCTGTCTTTAGTCTTATAGTTCTTAGTATGAACTCATTAAAGTCATCGAAGATGAGATAATATAAGTTCACAAAACAAATATACAAATATTTTCTTAGCGAATTATATTTTAAAGAAATCTTTTATTAAGATTCCTATTGGATAAAGATCATGGTAAGTAATATAATAATATCTGGTCTGCCCACAATTGCTATATTTTATTGACGAGAAGATAAAACTCTCCTCAAAGTAAAACATTTAACATCTCAGTATTATAAACCCAGGAATACATGGAGAAAACGCATAAAACAAGATTGATATTTATAAATTACTAGCTTTTGCCCGCGACTTCGTCCGCGTTGAACAATACTTTGGGATATCGCTGAAATTTACCCGCGACTTTATTTATGACTAACGAAAGCGGAATCCTATTTTTTAAACGGAACCATAAATTAAAAGTAGCCTATGTTAGACCCTATAACATCAGCTATCTGCTAGTAAAAGTCCCGTGAAAATCGGTCCAGCCGTTTCAGAGATTAGTCGGAACAAACAGACAGACAGACCGACTGACAGACAGACAGACGGACAGACAAAAATTAAAAAAAAATGTATTTTATTGTAAGTACCGAATATACTTTCAGATTCATTATGTAAAAAGCTGTTAATAAGAAGTTACAAACAGACACTTAAATTGTATTTAACTGTATAGATGTATAGATATTATGATGTATTATATTTTAAGATATTATCAGTTTGATGTTTATAAAATAACTAAACTATTTAACTAAAGTAAACTAAACTAAACATTAACCCGCACACGCACCCCGCCTTGGTGACGCCCACTTCGCAACGGGCCGTGCAGCAGGAATCGTAATATTTTAATTTCGCCATAACTTCAAAACCAAACGTCCAATTTTAATCATTCAAAGACCAAATATTATCTACATAAACTGTACTTAGTGATGAAATAATTTATTTTGATAAGGATTAATAACATGAATAAAATAAACGCGTTTAAATGTAGTCCAAAAAAAAATCAAGATTTCTAAATAAAAAAATGGTTATTGTGCCTTACTCGACATAGATAGGTATAGTGTGTCGCGGACTTTTTTGTAGATATTTATAAGATCTACAATTAATTAGAACATTTTATGGTTCTATCTTTTATAGTTTAGGCAGCGTACGCAAAATAAGTAACTTTTCTGGTTGATTTTTTACACCTTGTGTCCGAAAAACCCAAATATCTTACGGAACCCTATTTTTTTCCAAAATAAAATTTAGCCTATGTTACTCGTGGATAATGTAGCTTTCGAATGGTGAAAGAATTTTTGAAATCGGTCCAGTACTTTTTGAGCCTATTCATTACAAACAAACAAACAAACAAACAAACAAACAAACAAACATACAAACAAAGTTTTCCTCTTTATAATATTAGTGTAGATACATATACGTATGTGAACGCAATCGGAACGGGCGCGCGCCAAGCGCTGCGTGCGTTGACCGCAAAGAATGTATGCAGTGCACGCGCATCCACAGCTGTTTCTCGCCGCTCCAATGACGTCCTCACAAATCTCGATCTTGATATTTAAATAGATAAACTTAATGCTCATACAGATACATATCTAAAGTGGCGACGTGAATGATTACTTTGAAATGGAAATCGCTGAGTCAATGCTTTTTAGCTGCGCTGTGGATCCATGAATCAACTAGTTTTAAATCATATTTTTTTCAACTTCGTAATGTTTGATTTTCCATTGCATTTGTGTGCTTCAATTAGTCTTTATCATTTACAAAAAATCGTTTAGTCATATCGCATCCTTTAAACGCCTCTTTCACGTTTTATGCGTTTGATGGGCAGTGCGCATTTCTATGCTATCTTTCAGTGTAAAGTGAGTCTCAAAATTCCATCAAATTGCAATAATGCCTTAATGCATGTACGACATAGTAATAATATTGTGTAGATAATATTAATGCCTGTCTGCGCAATCTGCAATAATTTGCTTTTGCGCTGTATTACATATATACTTTAACTAGGTATATACCATTACTTACTACAAAGTCTAGACTATGGAGTCTAGACGATAGAATAACGAGAAAACTCCGCAAGACTAAGAAGTAAGACCTGTAACGAAAAAGTTGATATACATCTCGCTGTCTCGTTTTAAATACATATTGGTATCTTGGGTATTCCTTGAGTTAATAGCTATGTAGGGAATAGAATTAGGGTAGAGACTAAGGAAAGGGTTATTAATTACACTTTTAAACCCTATGTAGTATTAATGGTCTTGACAAGTAGTTGGTATTAATTACAATCTAACTTGATTTAGGCGAAAGAAATGTTACTTTCATTATTAAGTACTAGTAGTAATGACTTTCCCTATATTATAATGAAATATCTGCAGCCTGCATGTTGAAAAATTTGGAAGCTGCTATAGTGTCTTAATAGTTGGACTACTGATTGTTGATGTTCTTAATTAAAACGATAATTAATGAGTGAATTGTGTAAATAATATCTTCAACGATGCACAGTGCAACACTAATACAATAATTAACAGTCATATCTTCGTGTAGATTGCATGTTTATGATTTTTCCATGTGCCTGCAACTTTTCAAACATCAATTAGCAATTACAAATCATAAAAGAGATCGGTTGCTTTATGCTTAGATGAAGGTATGAGTATTTGTGCTACTTGAGGTAAAAAATTATTAATTAAGTAGTTTACGTATTCGTTCATAACTGTAAATCAACTATAATAGATACCTTTGTAACGTGAAGTACAAGTCAATCACCTTTAAATTATCATAATATTTTACATCGGCTGCAATTAATAATTTTAATGAAATAAATTATCTAAATTGCGAACCATAAAATACAAAACGATAATGATATAGACAAATATTTATGTTGATTTAAAACAGTCATAAATTATTATTCGTAGGTACGTCACTTAAATAATCTGTTCGAAAAATATAGATGTTTGAAATATTTAGCGCCTCCTCATTAAATCATCAAAGAGCTCATTTTTCTCTGCCTCTGAACAATTATGTCAATCAGTGAAGCGGGATAATTGTAGCCATCCAGCGTGTCCATGAGCCTGCCCTTTTTATAAAGATTATAAAGGCCTCGGCTCCATAATCTTGTAAAAACGAGATTTTCTCTGGAGCGTTTCATTCCATTGGGGATCTTTGAAATGACAGATTTCCATTTCACAATGAATGTAGGTATAAAGTTATCCTCCCAAGTTTACTATGAAAATTGTAATGTCACTATGGGTAAAATATTCATGCTACGCATTTAAGTAGTTTGAAGTGAATCACGGAAAACAACTTGCACGATATCAGAACACGTGCATTGTGGATAGTGAGAAGTTGTAGGATTTCTAGTAATAGTATAGTAGGTAGTAGTAGTAGTAGATAGATTAAATCAACTTTTTTTTACTTTATCTTTGGGTGCAACTTACCTTTTGTTGTTCAATCATATTTCAGCCGCCTTTGTTTTGCTATCAAGGACATAGAATGGATCGATGTACATCAGATAATTGTATTCCAATAAGAATGTAATAATATTATTTAACTATATAACTTTGCGTACTGTACAGCTCGCTGCTTACGAGGTCAAGGTGGTATTGCATCAATCTCTCGTCTGAGTCATAACCAACGTGACCATAATATCAATATCCATCGCCTTCTCTAAATTGTTTTTCAGACTCTTCCAGAAAGTTCCTTTGTATCTCAAACTATCCCAATACTTCAATCAACAAGAACATCCAAAGAAATATAAAACATGGACACCTTGGAAAGGAAGTTCAAATCCATCTATCACAATTATAGTGTTTTTTGTACAGTAAGTACTACATCTTTTAACGGTTCTGAATCCAATCGTCCCAATTCTCGAAGTGTCTTATAGAGACAAGAAAATCCTGAGAAGCATGAATCATGATTGCACCGCATACCCTTTAGACGTGCTACACATAGTAAGTCCCTTCTCAAGAGCCTTCGCTTCTAAATTTAAATAGAAGGCTATATGTACATTTTATTCAAAGTACTTACCTATTTCAGAGTCTTGATCTTACTTCTTCAAGGAAGTAAAAACTTAATAAAGATTTAGTTGTTTCATTAACGGATTTAGTTATTCGTTCACAGTTATGTGTTTTTTACTTATGTAGTGCTTATGTAACGATGTTTTGTTTTAAATTTATATCACCACAATTTGTTTAGTAGCTAATCCTACCTATTAAAATAGTTACTTAATTGAATTATCTAATCCGTAGTCAGTCTGATCAGTGAATACGCTTAGTCGTAAACTGCATTTGTATACTCACAACTAGGTAGTCATAGTAGATACTTATTAAGATACCTTACCAGATAATTTAATGCTGCTATGTCGTGTTCTCAATTCAACGCTTCCTCTATTTAGAGAGTCTGTTCCCCAAATTAATGTAGGTACATTGTGCAGCTCGCCTTTATACTTGTTCTCATTTCTATTTACAGTCAGCCATCACGAGGCGCCTTCCCTTTTATCCCTAAACGCCACTAAATTATTTATTACACGGTTTTGTGGCGCCCAAATTTCAATAATACGAAGCCATAAAACGAGTGGTAAGGAAATTGAAAAATTCTGTTTACCTACTTCTTTTAAAGTATTTTAACAATAATTGTATGAAAGATTGTTATTCCACAATTCCCTACAATTTTCTTTCAAGGTTTTTTTCTGTAAAAAATAACGTAACTTACGAATATTTATGGTTGTTGCTAAATATTACAAATGTACAAATATTATGTTCTAAATAATAATATTACAAATATTATGTTCAAAACAGTGTCGACTGTTTTTTTTTCTTTTATTTGTTATTCTTGTATGTTTTAAGTTACTTTGTGTTGACCACAAACTTGTTTTACCAGGTTTAACTAGAAATTGTGAGGTTGTACTCGTATGTAAACTTGTTTGTGCGGGAAAGCTACAACTATCTAGTACTACCTACTCTAGTCTCTACCTAGTTATTAAACAGTTTATTTCCTTCTTCTACGATATAATCTTGTTTATTTTATAAATCCCGCTATTGTGCGACTCGTGTCTGATGTAAAAGCAAATTCCACTGGTACTTTCACTTTTTCGTACATAATTCTGGTTTTCCATCTGTTATTTATGTCTTGTATGTTTATGTAACGGTTATTTAAGTTTTCCAGAGAAATGAAGTTATTTCATAGCGTTATAACTTTGTCATCATCAGTTCAATATAGTGGTTTGCTAATTGCTACATTTTTCATAAATGTTGCTCAAGTAGGTATACGTCGTGACTTATTTTAGTACCGTTCGTTGTAATTTTATAAATGGCGTCTTATTTCGATATTTATAAAATACTGATTTTTGAAAAATATGCAGTTTTGAATAGTATGCAAACATTTTCACAGATTTAGCTTTTTAGATTAGATTTTACATAAGTAAGTCTGCAAATATAGATTTTTATCTAATTAGTCCTTATCTATGACATAACATGGTAATGCCTAATATTAGGCATAATTCGATATAATTAGGTATTTTAGGTTACGTTTACCTTTGTCCTATTGTAAATAGTGATGCTTTTTGATCTCAACCTTCAACCGTTCTAGACTTTCTACATTAGATTTATACCTACCACAAAGTCGTTTTATTCATTAAGATTGGACAATATTTAATCAAAGTATACAATTTTGGCAATTGCCCGCCCACGCACGTTTTAGAATAATTAAAGAGAAAGTATTAATTTAGATAACAAAAAGAGTTTTACAAGAGGCGGTCGAGTCGCGGTGGTACCAAAACACAAGGTTGTGTTTCGCAACCGATCGCACGACAGGTCCGCTTCTCGCGTTCGTTGACCCAGTGAACCCGCGAGCGGGAAACGGTCTCGTCTAGAGCTGTCACTCGGAAATGATTGCGCGGGAAAAAATCTTTACCCCTTTTTTAATTTTTTCCACAGTTGAAAGCAAGGGATGCGTAACTACTAACTGTAATGCAATGCGGAGGGAAGCTTAGGAGTATGAAAATAGTGTGCTACGTTACATCATACATAATTATGTTTACTTTATGAAAGAAAGGTAGATTCATGTCGCTTCTATTTGATATAAAGAACATCATTTTATTTAGTTTTTAAACTAAAAGAGTAAGATTTAGCAACGTATTAAAATTAAAATGATGGATTTGTCCTCTGATTTAGAGATAAGGAAATGAACGTGCCAACTGCTAACTACTAAGATTTAAGGCCACCTATTTATTGACTTATTGTTATCTCTTCAGAATTAACTTAGTATATCATTGTTAGTTTTACAATGTTACAATTCAAAGTAACAATTAGAAAAGTTATATGTAAAGGAAAAGTAACGAGTAGCGTTATTACAAGTAGTGAAACAAAATATGCACCTAAAGAAGAAAAAAATATAAAATGTTTAGAATTCACAGAAATTAGGTAGTGACTAGTGACAGAGATTATATATTTAAGTACCTCACTATATCATTAGATATAGTTAGGTACTTTATTGACCGTTTTCGGCATCTAGGTTTGCTGTTTCTTCATATTCCGCAAGTTTGTTTTTTAAATCCGCTATCATTCAATAACCTATCATCAGTCAATAGCATTGCAAATAAAGTAATTATTATGATTGTTTACAAGTTGTTCACCTGACGCACATTCAAGACTAGTTTCATTGTTAAACTTTCTACTTTCTCTTGTTGTATTGTGTAACAGCAAATAAGTTTACTTAATTATTTACTACTATCATAATGGAAATGTTTGCAGGGCCTGTTAAATATTAAAATGTTTAAATCAGTTAGTTGTATGCAGATGATATTATTATGCTAGTCTTTGTCTATTTATTACATTTAATGCATTATTTTTGAAAACAAGATTTACAGGAATTATTATCTGCATGTCACTTAAAATTTCAAACTATTTAGAGAAGGAATCAGTTTGTTATATTAAGTAAAAGTGACATTTGTAACTTATGTCACTTTTTGTCGAAAATTCAATAAAAATGTGACTTCTGTGTGAAATAAAGTATTTTAAATACATTTTGCGACAATTGTATTGCAGAATAAATAGATGTGCATATAAATTTATGTAGTAATAGTATGAAATTACCTAAATAATGTCCATTGTTTTTTTGTATAGGAAACGAACCACCTTAATGAAGGTATTAGTGATTTTCAGTTGTTTTGACAATGACAGATATCTCGGTAATAATAATGCCATACTAGTAAATCCTCGACCTACATTCATAATTAGCTGTTCTCACTTCGCGGGGGAATGCTGGAGAATTATTCACAAAAGATGTCATTTCAATTGAAAAGCCTGCACTAAACCTATCTACTCGTGACCTACGATTACGATAGATAAGGTTATTCTTATTACAACTGTACATAAGTATTACTTAATATGAATTTATTATTCTCTTTCAGGTAATGCAGCATCACGTCTTGGATCAATATTACATGCACGACGGTATTGTTCCCATAAAACGTCTTATCTACAGTTGATTTACACTAGTTATCCTCATTTAATTAAATCCTAATGAAAACATTTGGGAAAATATTATCTTTTCCTTTAAACATTTTGAGCAAAATGTGTATCACTCAAGCAGTTCTTAGTTTATCTTAGTAAATAATAGCTTGTCTTGTATCTAATTTTCCTCGTATTTATTATCAACACCCCGTTGTTAATACAAATCTTTGCTGCATGTGATTGCACCATTTATATTCCGTTAGTCCTAGTAATTGCTATGAAGAATAAAGTAACAGATCGGTGCTCGTTATTTATGTTATCAGAATGCAGTAGCCTCCTTTGTAGTGCCATGATAAGATTATCGATCTTTTGTTAGTAATGGACTGTTTATTATTATTAGATGTTGAATTAATATTAGAAATATTAGTAAATGACAGAATGGAATAACTCTCGTACTAGGACAAACAGATGCTTACAAGTAAATTACTTAATGTTGCATAATATGAATCAAGAAGTATTTATTATGTAATAATATTATCTGTATGATCAATGATTATAATCTGTTATCATCATTCGAAAAATAAATGTCAATCACTACTTAATCATCGATCTTTGTTAGTTTCCAAGAAGGCAGAAAAATGTGAACTTCGATAATATTTACATGATGATATACTAACACAAGCAAGTGTAATTATTTGTTTAATTGCGATTACAAACATGAGGCGACAATTATTGATCCTGTGATGGCTCCATCCAGGGACCAGGAGACGTCTATTGTAACAGGCCGGCTATTTATTTGAACATTGCATATTCCGTTTACGAGCTTTCACCGAGAGAATTTTAATTATTTCTTCTAAAGGCCTTTTCAAGCAATAGGGAATATTAAACTTTGAAATGATAAAATTACTTACAGCTTAGCATTTTCAGATTGGGCCATGTCAGGTTGTACAAAATCTTCATATCGATTCTCTGGTAGGCTTCAAAGTCAGTTTGTTCAAACTTACTTCGAGTAAGTTACCTACTCGACACACGCATTACTGCTGTGGAAATAATTATGTACGTTGTCTGTGTAAATCGACTGAATGCGACGTCATCGCGTCATGACGAGTTGCACTACGCCCGACGCAGCTGCTTTTAAAATCTTTTGCATTTGCTTTGGCCTAGTTTCACAACCTTGACTAAGTACTTACTGTTTCTATTATTAGAACCAGTTTCTCCGCACGCCCGCAAAGAAGTACCGAGGGAATAAATAACACGAAGCAGATTTCGTGTTGGTGTTATTATAAACGCAGGTGCTCGTACGTTCGCATTCTTGTCTGATGCAGAGCATATTAACATAACATAGTATCAAATACCTAACCAAGTTCTTCCATTGCATTGGTAACCGATTCTTTACTGTAGCTTCGCGCCGGGGTTTATAGTGAAGTAACCGTACAAAATATATACTTACTTACTTAATTATTTCGACTTTTATTTTAAAAAATATTACATAATAGATTCCAAATAGGTCTAAACTTCTAAAGTGAAACAATAAACTTTACTTAGACCTAAATATAATTTTTGAGAGATTTCTGAAGACCTTCTTAGGAAACCGTCCTTTAAACAGACTCGCCATTATTGTGTAAACTTGGAGAATTTAAAACAGCTACATTCGTGATTAAAAGGGGAGATTGAAATACGTTCAATGTTACGATTTGCGTCAAATAGGTCATTCTACTGTTACCTGGCAGTACGTAACACAGATCTGGAACACAAATAGATTGTATAATGATGTTCACGAGCTGAGCAGGCACAAGGGCTTTCCATTGTCATCATCTGATTGTCAGAGACAAAAATGCTCCTCTCCATGCAACCACAAATAGAAATTCTCTTGATGAGGAAATAATTATTATCGAGTCGCTGCCGTTGGAATTTTTATACGTACATTGATTAATTTATTAGTAAACAAAAGTGTAGATAATAATTAATTGACCTCACGGAATTCTCATTCGCTGTGTCGTTTACTTAAATAAGAAACATTCAAATCGTTGTTTACACGAAAATTGTTTGAATTTTCAACTTCCCAGCTAAGCTGAAAGGCCCGATAATTCCTCCGCCTTTTAGAGCCGATAAAGGTGTTCTAGCTCGGCGTGTTGCCTTCCAATTTATAGACGTACCGGTATATATCCAGTCAAGGGTTTGGCAACGGCGGAGCGTGGGCTTGCGTTGCACTCGATGTAGTGCCGCGGCCGCCTGTTTACGCCGGCTTACGTGGCCGAATCTGAATTCGCTATTTTGGAACCAAACCAATATCTGCTATACATTGTTGGAAATGGGTTTTAATCGCGTTGGTGTTTTGAAGTTTTGTAATAGTTACCATTGTTTCCTGCGAGTCCGTCATGTCCGAAATACGTCTATCGTGCCCAAAAGATGTGGCTTATCGGTTCCGTCATGCTTTAGACTCCTAAAAGTTTCAATTCAAAATTCTGGCTATTCCAATATAAATTGTGAGGCGACACAATTTATATTGGTATACATATCGGAAATAAATATCAGTCAGTTATCACTTGATGTAACTGCCAACTGGTAACGATATATTAACTGTAAAATATAATTTGTATTTGCTAAAAATATGTTTTTCATGACTTCATAAGGTATGTACTTGAAGGGATTTATTACAAGGTCACACTTTCCATTTATTTTAATAATATACCTACCAAAAATGACTTTCTCTACTTAGTTTTTACCTTTCATATTTCAAAAAGAATCCCATCAGCGACAAATACCGCAGAAGCATTGATCCGGCTGAAGTGCGTCTCAGTAGGTAATCCTTATCAAATGGGCGCCTCCAAAAAGCCTGCTGCCATACTTTTAAAACATTGTCATCACCTTTTTACTTCTTATCTTTTTGTATTACTATTTAATTTTTATGTTATATAAATTAAAATTATAAGATACTGCTACTAACATACAGTTATAAATGGTTGAAACAATTTTAGTCGCTGCATTGATGAGGATGGTTTGTCTCAGTCTGGGTGATACTGACTGTCGATTTCGAGTGATACATATTTAAGGGCTGAGGTAGGGGAAACTCGCATTGACCTAAATTCTACCCTCTCCCGCTTTTGATGTGTTTTTTGCCTCCCGCGACCTGCCCTCTGGGACCTATTGATAAGCCGAAGTGAACGGTATTCTATTTCTAACGCGCTGAGGTAGGTGGCGTAAAAACAAAACAGTGTATAGATAAAGTAAAACTAAATAATCGCACTGCCCATTTTAAATTTTGATATAGTGTCTCTTTCAATTGACTCGTTTCGTTCAGGCTTTATGACATGTCAAAGAAAAATATAACCCTTAATATTTTGGCCCGGCCGTCGGATAACTGTAAATTAAGGTCGTCATGTTTTGTAGATCTTGTAAATTGTAATAAACCTGGATTTTAATCAGTGGAGTAAGTACGTGGCCTGTATCAACACAACTATTTACATTTTACGCCTATATGCAAAGCTTTGGTTTTCTTAATCAACGTTTTCTTTCATAAAGACCTCCTTTATGCTGAAATAGTGCGGGTTTCCATATTTTACGTGTGCACTTTAATTATCTTGTACAGGTTACCCGAACTAGATTTTGGAGAAAGAGGTTGCATAATATTACTTTTGTATCCAACTTTTTAAAAATTTTAAAAAGTATAAATATAAATTGTTTTCTTAATCTTTTTTCATGGAACCATAATATTAACGTTGGTAATAAAACTTTGGGGTTTAGCATAGAAATTAGATACTTAAGTTTAGTTGAAGCAAGGGGAGCAAAATTTTCTTTCTGGTTCAAGTGGAACAATACTTTTAATATCTATCTTTACTCTTTACTCTTTAGGTACCCAAAACCCATAGACCATTCTTACCTCATCAGACAACACCAATCTAAATAGAAAACATGTCGGTAAGCAGTGATCTGCAGCAGCTATTCAATTTCTTAATCTACGATTTGAGTCATTTCCTTCAGTCGTCGCTTCCATCGTTACATAACGACCACGGCGATGGAAGACGTCTATCTACTTTAAACACTATTAAGGGTTCTTATTTCCTCATTACTATGAGGATTTCAATCAGACGCTTTCGTTTTTGTGAAACATTCCCTTCTATATTATGTATTTTGCAGTAGATGAACTCATTTAGCGCTCTTCTTTAGTGTCTTTGAAAACATAGGTTATGTTTCGCGAAAGAGAGTACCTGAGGCCCAAGGCTACCAATGGTCCAGTCCAGGGTAGCTATAATATAATCGCTCACTATCAGAAAGATAGTTTGCCGGTTTTATTCCATTAAAAAACATAACAAATGTAAAACATAGAAATTTGAATATCGCTACCGTTTTTATGCGATATCGTTATAGAAGGGTTTATTTAATCTTTAAAATCACAGTAAAGAAGTCGGCAGGTGCGATAATAGTAATGAACGTAAGGTAAAAAAGTAGGTAAGGTCAGGTTGGGAAAGACCGGCATACTTCATTGAAAAATTTACTCAATTTAATAAAACAAATATTTGGTACGTTCTAGACCGATCTTAAGTATTCCATGTGCTGAAACATATTAACAGTAACAATTTTGTGCTACATAAATTACAATATAATAGCACATATTTCAAATACAAACCCTTTTTTAAAATTCGGCGTGCAGACGGTCTTCCCGTGCTATCGGAGGCAAGACCGTCTATTGACATTTAACACGTCACTTGGTATGTTATATGTATTTATACCAACTTATATCTAAAAAGTGTATTTTACCTTCAAATATGCACTTTAACTTTAGGATAATAAAGTTAAAAGTCATATGAAATTCTTGTTTTCATATTTAATGGACCTTCAAAACCCAAATAAAAATGGCGGCAAATTTTCTCCCATCATAGTGTTGCCAGCGACATATATGTTTAAAATTTTTAACCAAAGTATGATACTGTTTTACCGACTATCAATTCAAGCTGCATAGCTATTCATAAACATAAGTTATTGCGTGCAGACGGTCTTGCCTTGTAGACGGTCTTCCCCAACCTGACCCTACCTACATAATATCGTGAGTGGATCGTTTTATAGTGTATGCAGTAACGTGTAACTGATACGGTGACAAGGTCGCTGCTAATGGTAGGGCTTCGAGAAGTAGGACGGCGGCGCCAGGGCTGAACCTACATGAGTTTTTACCACATATTAAGTACTATTAGGCGAAGGAAAATAGAAGGAAAAGTTGCTAAAACCTGCCATGAATGTGGAAAGAAAACTATGGGGTCCATAAGCCTTATTTTGCTAAAGTGTTTTTCGGTATTATTTAAAAATGCTTAGCCCTTATCGACAACCCTAACACATACATATTATTATTATCAGCACGTACTCTAAATAGTACAAACTACAAACTATGTAGATATAAGGTATTTAAACCTTACGTAATCGTACTATTCGAGATAACTATAAATGAACAAGGTGAACTTGAATGTTTATATTTTTTGTCCACCGTTTGTTGCGTAGTTTGCTTCTGACGAGTCCAATAAGGAGTTTTGGCTTGTGGGTGTGACCTCTAGCTCTCGAAGCTATAGCTATAGGGTCCTCAATAAAATGGTTTTAATCTGCTACCAATAAATGTAATTTTTTCACGAAAACACCACGAATTATGAAGACTGGCTTAGTGGCTACCATTGTACCACATCTTAAACCGGCTGAGGAAGTTTCTGATTTCGTGATTATGGACTTTTCTGTTCGTACTTCGTAGTCCGTATGGCATCCAGCAGGGACGCTTCTAGAATAGAGTACTTAGATATAAACTGCAGGACGAATATAAATAATGGATGCTCCAATGTCGTGAACACCGTTGCACGTGCATTCGTGATGACATTGACAAAAGTTATTATTGTAATGTTACATTCATACATTGTTTACTTTTAGTGTCTTTCTAAGGCTGGGACTATATGCTCCGGAATCAGGAACGCCGATAAAAGTCAGAGTACTGAAAAAAGAACTTATGACATTGACATTTGACTCGACACTCACGTGTTCGATTTTCAACTCTATTATAGTATTAGCGTAGAATTATATTTTCAATGCTCTGAATTTTCGGCCTTCCGGATACCGGTGCATATAGTCCCAGCCCAGCCTAAGGAGTTTCGGGATATCAGATGTTGAATGTTATTGCTAGAGTAATTGTAATTAGCGAAGACATATTGGCTAAAGACCCTGGACTAGACGGCGATCTATTATTGTGTCGTTAGTTTATCAGCATAATTTTATTTCTCATATTTTTTCAGCTTGATTAAGTTATATCCGTTAATTATTATTTAATTAATATTGACGTTAATTAAATTGTGGAATTTGTTAAGGTCTGAAGTCGTTCTGTTTTAGGCCTCTCGCGCCTTTGAAGTCAATAAACCTATTCCATTAATTAGATATACTTTTCTAGATCCTAGTATTTTTTGCAATTATTATAATAATACATGGTCTAATATTGTTTACATTTTTCCGCGTTGAATAGTAATGTCTTTCTCCAAGGTATAATCTATACTTTTACTGAATTTCACCAAAAGCAGTTTAATGGTTTAGACGTGCCGCGTGATTGCGTATTCGATAGACAGTTACATTCGCATTTACAATATTAGGAGTAAGGGAGTAAGGATATCCAGCTTACTTGAAAATGTTTACATACAGTTATGGTTACAATAAGCCATATAGCTGTACTAGCTTCTTCCCGCAGCTCTGTCCGCGTTAATATACTAACGGGTATCCCACAGGATTACCTACTGTACTTTTTCGGGATTAAAAGTACTCTATGGGCTATGTTTTGATCTAAAATCTAAAGTCAAACTACGAGTTACGACCATACCAAATTGCATCAAAATTCGTTCAGTAGTTTTTGCGTGAAAGAGTTAAACAAACATCCATCCATCCATCTATAGTCACAAACTTTCACATTTATAACGGTGGTAGGACAGTCGGCTGTAAACATGAAATTCGTAGATTTATACGAAGTAGGTACCTTGATGTTGTCCGAGACTTCGTGCGCGCAAAAGTTAATTTAGCAGAAACCGTACATTTTCCCGCGATAAAAATCCTATGTCCTTCCTACTTACTTTTTTTTACCTTTGGTCTACTCTACATACAGATGTAGAGAAGCAAATTTTACCAAACTGTACCAAATTTAATCAAAATCGGTCCCGTAAGAGGAAAAGTTTGTTTGTATCGAATATACTTCGGAGTCTATTCGATACAAACAAACTTTTCCTCTTTATTATATTAATACCTAATACCTATAGATAACGGTGTCACATGTCGCCTTGCCGACAACAGACGACATCAGACATGTCACTCGTCGACCGTTGGACTTTAGGATCGTAGCCAAAACTGTACTGTATCGACTAACAATGTTGCATTTGTTATACTACCTGTATGTTTGTATGTCTCAAATGTCTCAATAGACACACGAGTGTAGCTACAGTTATGTAGCCCGAGTGGGAACAATTGACAACCAGTAATGTTATCGAATGCCAATTGTATGGGTGCTGTCGTAATTTTCATACAATTCTCTTTCGATAAAGTTACGAATACGTAGTTGTCAATTGTTCCTGCTAACTCCACAGGGCCTTTAATAAAGATGCATTCGATAATTTCAACAGCGAAGCTCGAAATTATAAATGTGGAATTTGATTTGGCATAAGTCATCGCTAAGCCGTTCATGTCGTTTGCGAGGCCTTATGTCAAATCTCATACATTTTGTTTTCGAATTTCGCAGTCGAAATTATCGAATGCATCTTGACTAAAGGTCCCGTTAGTATAATGAGCGACTACACAAACACTTATACTTACCTGTTTGGGTATCTTCCCATGAAGATCTCTTCAGTTTATGACATTGACAGCCATTACACCGTCCGTCATTCAAAGGAAGGTATTTTGGGGTTTACAGTCAGTTTTACACCATGCAAGCGTCTTAAAGGGTCACTAATTATATTTATCGTACATTTTGGATTTCCATCATCGGTCATGGACCATGGCTGGTGGCATGGCATGGCTTAAGTGAAGCCGATAGGAATTTAGTTATAGGAACCCCACGCCACTGCTGCACGCTACGTAGGTACCCGTATGACGTATTTTTTCAGGACGCGCGTCGTTTAAATGTTTAAAGACAATCAGTTGTATCTAGGAATGAACTATGGAGATATGACACGGTAAAAAAAATATACTGTATATATATATACTGTCGATTGTGGACATGGTCTTCATTGGTAGGTACTTGGGTAGTGGTCCGTCTACGGTGTTCCTGACTTGTACAATAATATATTTGATACATAATACTATACACTCTCATACTCACACTCAGGTAAAACAATCGCAGATAAACAAGTGACAATGCAAAAATAGTTGATTACGACAGACACAAGTGTGTGTACGGATAACAAACCATCACAACATGATGTGATGTACTGTGTACTGACTACTAAGTGCTGGTATCTTAGAACCAGTGTGACCAGATTTCATTTGACGAATCTACTGCTTGTGGAGGTTAAAAGCTACTGAATTCTACCAAAAGATAATGAGAAAATACTAAAAATCTATTACATTTTTTTGCTGTCGTGTTACAACGTAAAAACATGAATGTTTTCTTGATTAAACGATAAAATAATAAAAATAACAAATTTAATTTTAGAAAAAAAGAAACTAATGTTTTTTTTTTCTAAAATTAAATTCGAAATAAAAATTTATTAAAAATACTTAATGAAACTTTAAGTAAAGTTAAGATTTTTCGTCTTTATGTTGGGTAACACTGTCAAGATGTTTTGAGTCCAATAACTTGATCATACAGTTTATGTCGGATCGACAAATCTGCTACATCTATCTTCCAACTGTCGTAGCCCCTCTTTTCCATGCATAATTGCATTCCATGAATTATTTTATGATATTAATAGGATTAAAAATCAAGGTCGATCAATTTAATAATAAGAATGTAATTATTAAATCGATTTCGATCTTGATTTTTAATCCTATTAATATCGGAAAATATTCTTTCTACTTTGGTGTTTGACAAAGGTAGTATCGTCATTTGCTTCACAAATTGCCATACTTTGGTTTGCTATTCGCATCACAGATTTGGCTGACTCCACTCAAAAAATCCACTATAAAAGTTTCAGACGTAAAACTAGAAGTTGACTATAAGTGCGGGTATTCCCCCTTATTAATCGGATTAATGCGGGCCGCATTTATCCGATATGCCAAAAAAGTACTAGAATAACTGAAAAGCGTGAATTCTACTTAAATCTAAAATGTACCAAATAATTTTTACATACTAAATTCTCCAGTACCTCAAAATCTACCAAAAAAGTAGAAATCTACTAAATCTGCTCACGCTGCTTAGAATTTACTGGAAGTTACCCGAAACTTCGTGCGCGAAATATAAATATCACGCAGGAGCCGTACATTTTGCCGCTATGAAAAGTAGCCTCTATTTCCTTCCTCGTGGTCTAATATACGATATTATCTGTGCCAAATTTCATCAAAATCGGTCCAGTAGTTTCGGAGCATATTCGATGTAAACAAACAAATATTTCCTATTTATATTAGTAAAGATTAGAAGTTAGATGATAGATAAAAGGGTTTGATACCTTGCAGCATTGATAGAACCATCCACAAACTGCATACCACCAACACCTTGTGCAGACATGCAGCCCCATATCATAAGAGACGCCGGAAACTTCACTTTGCGTTTGATACAATCAGTATGAAATGCCTCATTTTTGTTCCGAATCACTTTTTTCCTTTCATCGCCGACTGTCTCTTCAAATTTGGACTCGTCACTCCAAATGATACTACGCCACTGATCGGAAGTCCAATTTAAATGATCACGAGCAAACTTCAACCTCTTTTTCTTTTGTACAGCAGTCAACAGTAGGTTTCTCCGTAGCGGTGTAAAATCCGTAACCCATTTTTTTAGGACTCTTTTGCAAGTATCAACTGAGACGTCTTTGTGAATCATGTCCTTCGATTGCACCGACCACCGTGAGTTCTCCAGCTCGAGCACGACGATTATTTTTGATAATTTTTCTTCAGGATTATGTTTTCTACTGCACTTGTGATGCGTGGTCGATCAGTTTTCTTCAAACAACTTCTCGTTCTTTTCTTTTTATAGTGCTGAATGATAGATTGGACTGTAGACCTGGGAAGTATCAAGTCTTTAGATATTTGGTAACTTGATTTGCCAACATCGACCCCACAAACTATTCGCTTTCGAAGCTCTTCACACACGGGTTTACCACGACCCATTGTTATTTGAAAACTAATGAAAATAACTGAAATTTTCAGAATTTATACTGTCTCACTTCACAAATGACACAGAATTACTTTTACAAATTTAAATTATGCAACATAATTGTACAAAGAAGGAATAATCTTATTTAACTCACCGATAGACGAACTCTTTTGCATCGATTAACAATTAGACAAACTATTTTGCTTATTACTTCTTCGAATTTAAAACAGGATATGTATAAATTTAAAAAGCTAAAATAGTTTATTGGTTCATAATTAAAAAAATGGCATAAGTAACGCGACATGTGATAGTAGAACAGCTTAATATTTTATATAGATATACAAAAATAATGAAGTTACAAAAAATCTCACAGAGAAAATTTCACACTAGACGAACTATTTTGCATCGGGGCTCGTATTATAATTATATACTAGTCTAGAGATGTGATAAACGGCTTAAAATTAAAAGTTATAAAATATTCAAAAGCAACTTTTTTTAACTGCTTAGTTGCTTAGTTGCTTATTTGCTTATCTACTTATTGCCACTTATAAGTTATAATGTTTTTTGCGCTTATGTTACGTTTTTCGATCGCTTAAACTGATTTAAATTAACTTCCCTTCATACTTTGCAGACTTAGGACTGTCTGAAATCTGAATAATTATTAATATAATAATATGAACTCATAAAAATGTTTTTACATGTTGATAATATGCATTAATCTTAAATGTTGCTTATCATTAGTAATAGTTGATTTATAGGATAACAAACATTACACATCGCCAATTTTTCCACCTCATTTCTTTCAAAGTAGTTCCATAAATTACTGTTCCAATTCACGTCGTTTAGTCGTCATCTTACGACAAAAACTTAATAAACTTAATACTAAAACACTACACGAAAAGTTTATATTACGTCCATATGGACCATTATTATATTTATTATTTACATTAAAAGTTCACGGTAAGCCACCAAAACACCACTATTACGATTAAAATACGATTTATTGCGTAACGTAATATAACGTGTTTTCGTCAACCCGCAAAGCGCAACTAACAAAAAGTGAATAAACACGAAAAAGCATATTAGTTATAAGTACAAAAAATAAGCCGTTTAAATAAGTGATGAGCTACATTAAAGAATTTTCACTCTTATTGCGCTGTCATAAGAACTATTTTTCTTTGCTCATACCACACTTATGGCTTTATGACTATAAACGATATAAACGATAAGTATAAGTGATAAACGCTTAAATTTTTAAACGACTTTTCCACTTAATTATAAAAGCACGCTTTTTTAAACGCTTTACGTTTAAACGGCCATCTCTATATACTACTAAATGTGAAAGTTTGTGGGGATAGATGGATGTTTGTTACTCTTTCACGCAAAAACTACAGAACGGATTTCTATGAAATTTGATATGGTAGTAGTTTAAGCTGCTTACTTTTTATTCCAAAATAGTATAGTATTCCATGGGAATACTGTATTTTGTATTTACGGCAGAGCCGCGGGCAAAAGCTAGCACTCTAATCTCTATTCTCTATACATATGCCAGCAATAACGTCATATAACATATTATAATATAGCCCCAGGCTGACTATTTAATTACCTATTAGCCTGGTTCTCGTACAATCTTGCGTGATGTCTACATGCCTAGCCTTGGCCCTTGAGAGCCTTCATTATTAGCAATGTTATATTAAACTAAATTAATCTATACTTCTATACTAATATTATAAATTATCTGTCTGTCTGTTACCTCTTCACGCTTTAACCGCTGAACCAATTTTTATGAAATTTGGTATAGACATACTTTGGGTCCCGGGAAAGGACATAGGATATTCTTTATCCCGAAAAAGTAGTGTTCCCGCGGGATAATGTATTTACGCGGGCGGATCCGCGGGCAAAAGCTAGTACAATATACATATACTCGTATTTTTGTTTGAAGAATGCGCCTGATATAATATAATGGATAGTCTAGCTTTATTAGATTGTGAGACATGACCATTGCATTATTTGAATATATAACAGCCTCCGTGGTCTAGTGGTTACAGCATTGGCTCTCGACTCGGAGGTCGGAAGTTGTTTTCAAGTTTGGTTAGGACAATGCAGGCTGATCACCTGATTGTCTGACAAGAAAGATGATCCATACGTCGGATGGTCATGTAAAAAGTCGGTCCTGCGCCCGATCTCTCGTCAGTCGTGTCGGTTATCCGTCCCACTGGATTACGAAACCGGCCACCGTCACCGATATCGGTGTGGGGAGTTATTATTATTTGAATAGATAATATAATAGTGTGTGTGTGTGTGTGTAAGAGTGAATGTGAATAATATAGAAAATAAGATTTATGTATAGTATTGTATAGTATAGAATTGTGTGTGTTTATAGTATAAAAATTTATATCCGTTGTCTGATACCCGTAACACAAGTTCAACTTAGTACGGGATCAGATTGACGTGGTATCAGTGGCGAGGGGTTCCTATAACTCCATTCCTATCGGCTTCCCTTACCGCTTACCTTTTGAAGACCCTCATCCGAATCCCTACCTACTATACAGGCTACGGCTTCCCTATGAAGGAGAACCAGCCTTCGCCACTGCGTGGTATATTATATACTATTTAATTATGTATATTTGTTTTGTATCTATTTTTATGTGTTTTTGAATAAATTGAAAAATAATTGTTGGTAGTTAGTTGTACTTATAAAAATGTTTACAAGATAAGCATTGGTATTTTCATTCATTCATTTTATGTCAATTCAAGTTACTCTGAAAAGACCAAACATATCATAATTACCAGCACATTTTTTTTTACATTTTGTTTACTCTAATTATGACTCTAATAAAGTAATATCTAGTTTCATATCATCCAATCGAGGGTTTTACCTATGGGGTTGGTTCCAGCCACGCCCACACATTCGTTGTTTTGTAAGGCCACATACGTAGGTAGATATTATGGTATAATTTGAGATTTAAAACCATTAATAGTTTTATCACGTTTACGGAGGAAATGGCTTCTTTGTTTTGTATCAAATAGGTAGCTGTGCTAGCTATAGTGTATTATTCTACACTGTGCTATTATTTAGGACAGGTAGGTAGGTATTCTGTTTTTGCTTAAGGGGCCCCATACATGGTCCGGTCTGCCTTCAGTTCGGCCTGAACGGATGCAAAATCGTATCGTGTGTGTGCAATTTCGAGATCGCTTCAGGCGGCCGTACGGACTGAAGCGATTCGTTCCAGTGGTGCCAGCTCTTTTTTTGTGAAACTACTAAACTCGTATCGATTTCTACTAAAACTACTAAAAAACCACTAAAGAAGCTACTTAACTTAGGAATTCCTGAAGCCCCCCAAAAACCACTGCATTTTAGGTTTTATTATATTAAATTTTTTTCATTAATTGAATTTGATTATAAATTTTACCATTAAATTAAAATATACTAGGAAATATTACATATTTAGTAGCTATTTTGCATATCATTACTGTCTGGCTCTTTCCTACTTAAACACTACTAATAACTAAATTTCTACCAAGGAGGGAATAAAATACTCAATTTAGTAAAATTTTGTAAAATAACTAAGTTGGCAACATTAATTCTGGCCTGACCGATCGGCCTGAACGTGCGGCCTGTCCTGACCGTGTGTGGACAAATCGCTTCAGTTCTTGCCCGACCCGCTGCCGTGCGGGCGTGTATCTTGTACAAGCGTTGTATGAGTTTTCGCGGTGTTTAAATACAAAATTGATAAACACGACCGTAGCGCGCGGCAAACCAGAATGGACTGATGCGACTGTTCCGTGTGTGGGCACGAATCAGATCAGGCCGAACTGACGTAAATTGGATTGGATGCGATTTTTTCCGTGTGTGGGCTCGAATCCGTTCAGGCCGAACTGACGTCAGTTCTATCTGAAACGATCGGCCTCTCGTGTGTGGGGGCCTTAAAAGTTTTTCCATAAACTAGAAATTAGCAGGTTAACCTAATCTAACCTAACCATGATCATTATTTTATTGGAGGAATTATTTACGATTCATGGAGGAATTAGGTATATACCTACTATTTTTATTACTTTACTTTATATACTATTTTATTGGTCCATGCCATTATGAGGATTAAAAATAATAAATAATAATTAGTAGTTTAGAGATTTGCCTGTTGTTCTTACTTGCAGCGATTACCATGTTTCGTATTTTCAAGTGAATCGGTGTGAATAAATGTACCGCAGGACTACGTACGCGGTACGTGTTTTTTGTCTTTAATTTCAACAATTGTGTCATTAACTCATTTTTGTGTCTGAGGACTTGTATTAACCTTGTTTTAAATTAAAATTACGTATTATAAAACCTTAAATACTAACTGTTTAATTCAATTATAACTCTTATTAAGTTTTGTTTTTATAGGTAAAACATTTCAAATGGGCGGGGTATTGCAGTATTTACTACACGCGCAACGCCATCTATTGTAACAGAACATTAAATTTTAAGTGTCATATCAAACAGAGTTTCGTTTTACTTTCGCTATTCACTACTAGATGGCGTTGCAGCAGGCTTAGGAGGCGTGCTTAGATTCAAACCCAAATTATCTTGTATAATATTATAGTTTGTTGTTTTTAAGGAATTTAGTAATATTTAGTTATTTTTTTTGTTTCAGGTGTTAGTGGAATACGACGGTGTGGATTGGCAGCGCCGGGAATGGGTGCCAGTGTATTCGCGTAAAACGTTTCGTGTGTTTTTAGTGGAGCGAACTTTAGTGTGGGCACCTCGTAAATTAGAAAATGAAGACATAAAATGGCCGGCCTTGGTAAGATATTTCTTTTCTGTATGTTGATTAATATTATGATTCTTTAAAATAATAATATTTTTGAAAATACATTTTGCCAACTAGTTATTTTCCATATCCTTAACTAGATGGCGCTGGAAGGATTGAATCCCCAAACGTTAATTGCGTACACATAACCTAGATGGCAGCACATAACGCAACTTTAAATAAAATAGAACTGCTTTAAAAAAATTATAAAGCTTACTCTTGCTGAAATAATTATGAAGTCCTAATAATACATATTTTTTTCATATTTGTAATAAACTACAATACACGGAATACAGTACAGCTACTAGATTATAAAATACATAGTTCTTAAGATCAGCCACACCTCAAGAGACAATACGTACCTTGCGATGCATTTTTTTAAAATAGCGATTAAAAATAAACTTTTTAGTACATAAGAAGATAAGTAGGTAGTAGGTACACATTTAATTGCAAGAGCGGTCTAGTTTGACATTCGAACTCTTTAATTAAACGTGTATCTTCTCGTTAAACTGTGAATATATTATTTTACATATTACAACTATTCTACAAAGGTCATTGTATCGTAATGCCATCACAAAGTACCTACACGCTACAAACAACAAGCCACCATAGTTATTTTCTATTACAATAATAATGGTTTGTTTCTACCATTAGGTAGGTACATTATATTTTCACGATCGCCATTCGTTTCCAGACGTTCACGCAGCTAACGCCCGACGTGACGCTGCAGCCGGACGCGCAGCCCGTGGAGTTTCTGCACGACAAAACCCTGCGGTTCCTCGACTATGCCAAACTTCAGGCGTATCAGGTGAGGCTTTTGTATGGCTCATCTATTATATATCTATCATCTATACTTTACTATACTTACTAATATTATAAATGCGAAAGTGTGTCTGTCTGTCTGTTACCTCTTCACACTTTAACCGATGAACCTATTTTCATGAAATTTGATATAGACAGACTTTGGATCCCGGGAAAGGACATAGGATATTTTTTATCCCGAAAAATTACAGTGTTCCTGCGGGATAATGTATTTACGCGGGCGGAGCCGCGGGCAAAAGCTAGCAACTCATATGTCATAATACACTGTTCAGAACTTGTTTAATCTCAAGTCAAAAAGTAAACAAAAAGTTTACGTTTGGTCAAATTAATGTGTCATTGTAAATAAGAGGCTTTCAAATTGGTAGCATTATAGTACAATATTGTTTATTTGTTTACGTTTAGATTCAATGGGATTTGAATGAAGTACACATACTTTGCATTTGGCTTTACATGTAAGAAGGGTTCTGGGTCATCATCTAGAAATTTAAAAAGTCAAGACAAAAAGCCTACAGTTCGAAAAACTACGGACATTTTAGTCACAAGATTAGGTACCTACTACCCACTTAGAAACAGTGATAAAGTAGCATACGATCGCCCAAGGGGGGAGCATGCTGCAACCTCCCGGAGGTTGCAGCATGCGGGGAATGATGAATGATGATTGAAAGACAATAAAGATCAAAGACTGATTTGATATTACCTAGTTAAATTTTATTTCTCATATTCTATTTAAACCACATCCGGACGGACAGTAATCCTACAAGTAAGGGCAAAGGTATATTTAGTCCCTGTGCATTCACACTGGAGGCGCTGATAAAAACACTATGATGCTAAACATCGGGGTTCTTCCCTTCCCTTGTCACTTACCTTTTGCAAACCTTCATAGAAATCTCTACCTATTATACAGGCTTCCCTATGCTTCCCTATGAAGGAGAAGCAGCCTTCGCCACTGCTAAAAATAAACGCACTAATATTAGTTAAGAACTTAGATTTGGGTATTTATTTTATATTACAGTCTATTAATACCTAAATTATAAAGATTATTCCGTACATTGCTATGAATACGTATACGTTTTGTTGGCTCTTAATTTACTAGCAAAATAACGAATGAAATCGGATATTTTATTTTCAAACCAATTAACTTACCCTAAATAACGCACATAATTTACGTTTAAAATATTATTCATGTTTCTTCCTTGGAATCCCGAAGGAACCGTCATTTTCCAGCAATAGAAAGTAGCCTTTGTCCTTTTCTGAGGCCTATTCTATATCTGTGCCAAATTTCAACAAAATAGGTCCAGTTCTTTCGGAGCCTATTCAATGCAAACAAACAAAACTTTCCTCTTTATATTATAATAAAATATAGATTTGTAAATACTATTTAATTATATTATAAATAATTTCACACAAATTTTCCATATATTTTTTATATTTTCACACAATACAATCCATGTATAATAAAAACTTGATCAATATCGCCGTGAGCCGATGACATCTGTTGCTCATGACTTTTTTATCTCTTTGATAAACCTTGAGCTTCTTATATTATGTGATCGAAACATTACCTAGTAAAAAAGAAAGAAGACCGTTGCAAAAGCCGGGTGGATAAAATCAAAAGGATGTTCAAAACAGCTGCAATGCGACGGTGGCATTATTTTTACTCTGCACTGTTGGCTAGTGGATACAGGCTTTAGTGGATAATACTCCATATTCTGTTTTCAAACAAAAATCAAATAACTACATACGAATTATAATGTAGCTTGTTTCAATACATAGACTATGTAGTATTTTCAGAATGTATTTTCGATTTCGTATTGTCTGATTAATTCTCTGTGTCGACGCTAGATGGCGTTAGGCGGATCAATTTAATCACGATAAGCAAAAACTCAGTTTTACAAGAGAAAGTTTTACGAGAATTGTC
Organism: Glaucopsyche alexis; assembly: GCA_905404095.1. Classification (NCBI taxonomy): domain Eukaryota; kingdom Metazoa; phylum Arthropoda; class Insecta; order Lepidoptera; family Lycaenidae; genus Glaucopsyche; species Glaucopsyche alexis. The sequence continues at coordinate 15,768,944 of FR990059.1, forward strand.
TGAATGGAGCCGAGTATGATATTTGGCACAGTTAAAATTTATGTGGAGGAAGGTGTGCAGAAAGCTAACATTTTATAAATTACTAGATGTTGCCCGCGACTTCGTGCGCGCAAAAGTTGATTGCACTGTGCACAGAAACCGTACATTTTCCGCGATAAAAAGTAGCCTATTTAGTTACTTTAAAAATTACTGATTATAATGAACTTTGAATATGATTCACATTCATATCTAATTTTGTAAAGGCAACAATGAAAATGCTTTATAATTGGAAAAGTAAATTATGATAACAAAAGAATGCATAAATGAATCAGGTATAAGGTATAATGTCTGTATAGATAAATTAGTAATCAAACTAAAAAAAAATGTTTTCATCAACAATATTTTTTTGTTCATATGAATTATGAATACAATGAAACACCTCAAAAGGCCAGTCTAAGTCAAGTATCAACATTAAAATACTCGAGCTCATACTCGTATATTATAAGACTAGCTCCGCCCGCGTAAATACATACTTCCCTTGGGAACACTGTATTTGTCGGGATAAAAAGTAGCCTATGTTTTAATCCAGAGCCTAAACTACAAAGATAATTTCACCGAAATCCATTCAGTAGTTTTTGCGTGAAAGAGTAACAAACATCCATCCATACATCCATACATCCTCACAAACTTTCACATTTATAATATTAGTAAGATTTGTAATATTAGTAGGATTTATAATATTAGTAGGATTTGGTGATGACAATTATTTTTCTGCCTAAACGTCTATACATAAGCAGTAGATCATAATATGTCCAAAATATCCGTAATTGATTTTACCGAACCTTATTTAAAAAGTATTAATTAGTGTCGGATCTCTAACACCCTTATTAATAAAAATATTTACACCATGGATAAGCAAATCCAAATCGCTCTCTTTGTCTATCAAGTGACTGTTCCAAAGTATCTGACAGAGACAGCCATGTTGGATTAGCTAATCCGTGGTGTAAATAATTTTATTAATAAGACTGGTAGCCTAACTTCACAAACCTTACACCTTAGTCAATTTACGTGGCTTGGCCGTTTCGTTCCTACAAGAGTAGTATAACAAAAGAACGGTACTTACAGTAAAAATGTTCACCTTACGCTCAAGCGAATGTAGCGAAATGGTCAGGCCACATAAAGCGACTAAGGTGTAGATTTTGTGAAGTTAGGCTTGTAGAGTTAATGCGTGTAGAGTCAGAAGCTTGGACCTTGGTTTTACATGAGATCTGATAACTTTTTGACAGTGCGATCTTGGCATCACTTTACATGAAAATGTTTTAGTGGGATAGCTTAGACGTAATTTGGCTTACTTTATATCGAATGACAGAGACAAAACGTGCAAATACTAGCTAGCTGAAACTTAACAGTAGATTGTGAAATATACCTACCCTAAATAGTTTATTATCATCTAACAAACATATCCCCCGGGAAATACTGTAAAAACCGTTCAGTAGTTTTTGCGTGAAAGAGTAACAAACATCCATCCATCCTCACAAATTTTCACATTTATAATAATATTACATATTTTATAATAGTTTATTATAATAATTGATGAAAGTATTTTTATGGAGGTAATGATTGGAGACTTTGGAGGTCAACTGATAATATCTAAACTATAATACGTTTAATTCACTTTGTTAAGAATAATATTCAATTCCTACAACTGTTTAATAAATATTTTTAAACTGAACCTAGCAGGAACTATAATTGACAGCAACGTAATCGTTTTCATCGTTATAAGAATTGTACAAAAATCATGTCCAGCGCCTACCTACTTATATGTAACAAATTTTATTCAAAAAGTTGCGATTACGTTGCTATCAATTGTTTCTGTTACGTCCCCAGGAAGGCCAGGTATTGCACTAATAGCAAAGAATATATGTTACTTACTAACGTACTAATAGTGCTTCTGCCCTTTTAGTGTAAAACTCAATAGTCATTATAGGCTACTCATTTTGTGCTCGAAAAATGAGTTCATAATTTCCTTATCTATAAATAATTAGTACAAATTATGATAGTTAACATTGATTAGTATGTTAATCAATTAAAAAATGCTAGTTAATGATCTAATGCAATAAAAGTAAATAGTTAATTATACAATAGCGTCATTAAACTCATAAGTCATAACATATTACTTTATTATATTATTATGTTTAAACACTCATGAAGCGCAGTCAAAACAACTTGAAATAATTCGTAGATATAAAAACTCGCATAACCCAATTTCGGTGAGACGTGATACGAGTGTTTATCCAAACTTGCGGTCCCAGGCCGCGCGGGGGTGCGGGGGGACATCAAGGCCGGCGTCTGCCAAACAAGGGGGGGTTCCCCTGGCGACGGGGGGAGCTCGCCCGGGGGTCCCGGAGGAGGGTGGGCATGTTTTGATGCTCGTCGCCCGCTATATTGATTTTCCGCGTTCAACCCACCCACGCCCCCCCTTTATTATACATACCAGGTGGTGGTTACGCTCGTGTCGCTATTTTCGGGAGCTCCCGGGTAAAGCTATGATTGATTAGCTTTTGACGGTGCGCTTGTCAACAACCCTGTATCTACCCGGTACTTATCGTTACGGTTATCGCCTTTTATAATTGTTGTAATCGTTTCCTTTACGTCGATTAAGATAGTGTCTGACGGAGTCGTTGGTCTAATTAGTTTGTTAATTAAACGGGTAGTTAAGTGGCTTATTCTTTTTTTTTAAAACGTGAGTAAGGACAAACGGACAGATTATATAAATTGTCCTTATTCCGTAGATACTGTACGCATATAGTTAATAAATCAATGTATTGGAATCCTTTAATATACGAGCTTTTATTTGCAATACTTATGTATACTAGTATAATATGAATTTTATGATTTTACTATATTGATTTTTGAAGTTACAACCCTCCAGCCTTTATTACTTGTTTCCAATTTTACTATCTACTTATTATAACCTCAATCGGGTAAAAAACAGTTTTTTACCCGATTGAGGTTAATCAAACTAGACGTATTAACGATAAATATGCTTAATTTCCTACAAGCATTGAAATTGTTCGTACAGCCATCAAGCTATCTAAATTCTAGGTATAATTAAGCGATAGTTCGGCAAAAGTAACAGACAACTGTCGTTAAAAACCGAATGAACCGCCAATAAACGTTATCGCGGCCCGCGAACTCAGTCCGTCAGTCGGCCCACTGAGCGGCCCCACGTAGACAGAAACTGTTGCCCGCAACATTTGAACGAGTAAACTTCGACCCGGTTAAGGCGAGTTTACAGTCAGCGACAACTGACAGGGCGTCGGGTAGGTATTAATAATAATAATTATAATATCTATGGACGATTCACACCACGTCAATCTTCGTCAAGTATCAGAAGAACTTGTGTTACAGGTACCAGACAACGGGAAGTATATTTAATACTCTTATACTATACATATATTTAAGATTTTTAATAAATTATACACATATTTAATACACATCCATGACCCAGGAACACAGTAAACTTTTTTGTTCCATCGCCGGGATACCAACCTGCGACCCCCGGCTTGAGCACCAACACGCTGAACCACTGAGCCACAGAGGTCGTCAATATTTCGTGGACGTTGATCGAGTATGAAATTGACCTAATTTGTTAGGACTATAGTAAGAAATCCTACTATTATTATAAATGTGAAAGTTTTTGAGGATGAATGGATGGTATTTGGTGGGTACTGGATGTATGTTTGGATGGATGGATGTCTGTTACTCTTTCACGCAAAAACTACTCAACGGATTTTGATGAAATTTGGTATGGTAGTACAGTGTTCCCGTGGGATATTGTGTTTACGCGGGCGGAGCCGCGAGCAAAAGCTAGTACAGGTGAATGTTTGGTTATTTTCAAGCCTGATGCGCTTAACAGATTTAAATGCAATTTGGAACATAGATGACAGCTTATAATATCCTATAATCTAGACAAGCTTTCAACCCTTATTTCACCCTTTTAAGGGCGGAATTTTTCAAAATCCCTTCTTAGTGTACATTGTAAATTAAAATTACTCTCCAAATTTTATCGCGGGGAAATGTACGATTTCCGTGGGTGTACTTACGCGGGCCGAGCCGCGTGCATCAGCTAGTACTTATATATGTCACCGAAAATTGTAAAAACTATTTACTTGTTAGATTGTAATAAAACTAGTCAAATTGTAAAATGTTGATAGATAAAACGTAGTGGTTATATTCTCTTTGTTGATAGACTTCCGACGCGAATATGCTGCCTATAATTTAACACATTATTTTTCGTTAGATTATAAATATATAGTTTTTAATCTTTCGACATATTTTACAATCTCGTTATTTATTTTACAATCTTACGGTTTTTACAATTTTACGGTGACATAGGTATATAAAGATTAGAGGCTGATTTAATATTGGCAGAGGGGTTCCTGTAGGAACTTTACAGTTATCGATAAATATGTCGCATCGCTTAGTGTGTAACGCACTTACCCCAACGTCCGTTGCCCCCCCCCCCCCCCCCTCAGGCGCGTGTAAGGGGGTTACGTGACATTGATGTGGGTGCGAGAGAGCGGGTACAGATACAGGTAATTTGTTGATGCCTTTACGACGACGGGATTTCAATTTTGAATGAAATAACACAATGTTTAAAGTGGGATTTGAATATTTTAGTTGTTTTAAATTTTAATTAATGCTTACGGTAGGAATTATGAATTAATTACGGTTGTTAGTTATGTTCGTTGTAAATGTAAGGTAATATTTATGATTGTGATATTTGTTCGTATATATTCTAGCAAATAAAGATTATGATTATGATTCTTAACAATTATTTTATTTTTTAACTAAAACTTAACAGAATTCTGGTGGGAAATTATTATTCAGCAATTTGCATATAAAATCTTCATAACTTTTTTGCATTATCTAATTACTAGCTTTTGCCCGCGGCTCCGCCCGCGTAAATACATTATCCCACGGGAACACTGTACTTTTTCGGGATACTAAATATCTTATGTCCTTTCCCGGGAGCCCAAAGTATGTCTATACCAAATTTCGTAAAATCGGTTCAGCGGTTAAAGCGTGAAGAGGTAACAGACTGACAGACAGACACACTTTCGCATTTATAATAATGTTATTAGTATTAGTATATTAGTATGAGTATAAATATAGATTATATTATGTTTAAATTATCAATTTCTGTAAAATGTAAATTTTAGACGCATTTTATGTAACATGGTTCGTTTTATGCCCTTTACCTAATCTCTTATAATAAGATCAATTTATTTGGTTTCCGATCAACTCCACTGACTCTTGATACGTAATTTCGTTCAGCAAAAAGTGAGATAGGGCACTTAATAGAATTGCCTCGGGGCACAAAAAGTGTTTCCGTTTGTTGGGTACAAGGTTCGATGTCTGTGCCGGGCACTCGGGCGTGACGTGCTCGATCACTGGAATTGACGAAAGTCGACGTTTGGGCTCGGAATCTCTTCGGTCGTCTCAAATGCGTTCGATTTTCTGCTCTATCGTATTAGCGCAGAGTTTTATTTTCGGCGCTGTTTTTCCGGTCGGAGAAATTCCGGGTGCGTATAGCCTTACATGTCTCAATTTCGATGGTCTAAAAATTCTAAAATGTAACGTGTAACGAAATGTTGCTGGAATGTAGTTGAAATTTAACGTGTCTCTCCCTGCACCTCGAATTCACTACAAATCTAGCTTTCAATCATTTAAAGCCTAAGGCTAGCGTAGTGGACCGGCTGTAGCTTGTACAATTGTACTTTTATAGATAATTTATCTTGAATGGTGAATTTCGCGAGGGTCGGCGATAAGACACGTTTAACGTTTTCTTGGAGGTTGAGAATTTCCTGTTAGCTAAGTAAAAGCTTCTATGTTTGTTTTGGAATGTCCTTATCTTTTCCCACGGATATGTCGGCCGTGTCAACTGTAAATATATAGGTATATTAATTATTACTACTCAAATGAATCTTTATACCTACTCAAATGAATCTTAATTTAAGACTATCTCAAGTTACTTTGTCGTTTTGCCATGCAGCGATAGTGACAGCCTGTGATTAAGGTGCTCCTAACGTTAAGAAGCGTTTGAGAATTCGGCTATTTAAGATGGCTAAAGTGCGGTCGCGGAGCATGTAGAATTTCCTACATTGACTCATCGCTACTTGTCTCTTTCATATATTTCTATCGCGCTCCAATAGCATCTGTGTAAACGCGATAGAAATGTATTCATGCGCGAATGTAAGTTACAAGAAGCGATGAGTCTATGTACAAAATTATACGTGATCTGCGACCGCACTTTATTCAAGTTATGGTCACTGGTAGTAGGTACCTATCAAACAAATTGACCATATTATCCAAAGTTGCATCCAAACTATATAGTATGTACTAAATACTTAAACTTAGGACTTTACATCCGTTAATTGATGATTTATACAGTATTCTCCGAGCGAAGTAACCACTCTTGAAATACTGTAGTGCCTGGGACAGTTGGTTTTTAAATGTCGTATGGTTGCCCAAGCACATACGGCATTCTCACAACATAGTCAGCCTAGTCCAGAGGAATGAACTGGTCAATACGTCTGGGGCCAACTATGTGCGGGTTTCCTCACGATGTTTTCCTTCACCGTTAGAGCGTCCGTATAATGTACTTGAGATCTGAAAAAGTCTCATTGGTACATGCCACAACCTGGGATTTGAACCTGCACTCTCTCGAGTGCGAACTGCGAACTAAACGGTCAACACACTAGGCCACGGAGCTCCACTAAATACTAATATACATAATATTATATACTTAGTACTTACTTACCTATAAAATATCATGTAAGGTGAGAGACGTAGAACTCATAGAAAACTGCACAAAAATAAAAAAGGGGCGAGTATTTTGACAGTTTTATTACCAAAGGGTCTCGTTAAAATGTAGTGCACGTCCTACGCTTCCAATGGAGACCCACTTATATCTGCTGGGCTGAGGAATGGCAGTCGAAACGTACCTTGAATGCACAAGCGGCTAAAAGCTATTTGACAGAGGATATTAGGAACCATTGCTGAGAATTGTGGATTTGAAATCTTAGATAGTCTTTAAGGACTGAGGATCCGGATATCACAAAACTAATTTATGCACGCGAGCCGCCGCGCGTAAATACATATTTTTCCGGGATCAAATGTAGCCTATGTTTAATCTAAAGCCTAAACTACTACTATACCAAATTTCATTAAAATCCGTTCAGTAATTTTTGCGTGAAATAGTCACAAACATTTAACCGTCCATCCTCACAAACTTTTACATTTATTATATTAGTAAGATGTTACTAATATGCTAATATTATTACACAATGCACATACCTAGTTTCCCTCCCTTGTTGTACATTTGCGAAAATAAATTATACTTGTGATAAATATTAGATTAGAAAAAAAAAACTTTTATTTTAGCACTAGCTGTTGCCCGCGACTTCGTGCGTGCAAAAGGCACAAGCCGAGACAAGAAGTAGCCTATGTCCTTCTCCGTGGTCCTATATCTGTGCCACTGTTTCTCAAAATCGGTCCATTAGTTTCGGAGTCTATTCAATGCAAACAACTATTTCCTCTTGATAATATGTCTTATTACACGTGTGTCATCTTTTATATGTATGAGTTTCTGTAGTTTTTGCCTCCAAAGTACCTAACCTAATTTTAAGGATATTCAATAGTCAATTTCAGCTTTACAGATCACCTATAAAAAGCGACAAATACAATCCACAATAAATGTGTTTTTTCTCGTTGTTTTGTCTCACAATTTGTATTATCTATATTCGAGAACATTCTCCCCCTAAGCTGTCCCTTTTCGCCGAAGCTCTCAGACCTTTGATATGATTAATGGGGATACGTGTCGTCTCGGTTTCAAACAATTTATCAAGGGAACAAATAATGGTTATTTATTCGGTAATCGTTCAAGTGGTTTCCTTATTGCATACATACATATAATCACGCCTTTTTCCCGTAGGGGTAGGCAGAGACCACTTCTTTCCACTTGCTACGATCCTTACATACTTCTTTCGCTTCGTCCACTTTCATTCTTACCATCCATTCCTCCACTTACATTCAACGTAGCCAAGCGTCTCTCCAAGGTCCGCTTTTCGCCTCCGCGAGAAACGAGACGTGATGGGTGGCGAACCACATTGCCGCCATTTTGGATAATTAAATTATTTTTGATTATCCTTTGCTTTTCCACGGATTGGTGGAGAGGGCAGGAATAGGGAAAGGGAAGGATAGGTGGTGTGGGAAGGAAGATTGGTAAGTTAGAGTGGGAAATATGGAATGTAGGATATTACCGCCCAGGAGGGCAAGGGATAGGACAGTAATAGCTAGGGAAGCCGGGGTCGCATACCCGTATACTATACCACAACTACCGGACAGGTAAGTTGGGAAGAGTATCCCATGACAAGTTCCTTATTGTGTCGTTTATTTTCTATTTAAATAACACTAGAAAGTAAAAAGGACATTACGCAAATTTTTCGTAAAAGGTTGATGTACTTATATCATGTATGTATAATGTATGTCACCGTAAAATTGTAAAAACCGTTAGGTTGTAATATTACTAAAGATATTGTAATATATCGACTGATTGTAAAAGAAAAATAATGTGTAAAATTGTAAGAAGAGTTTTTATTTGACAATCTGTCGACATTTTATAATATCTCTACTAATATTACAATCTAACGGTTTTTACATTTTCACGGTGACATATACAAATGTAAGTCACCAACTGGTACCTACTTCTACATAATTTATGAACACAGCTTAACCTATTGTTTATTTGAGCTGAAACTTGGTATGCATAATGTAGATATGTTATTCATTATTAATAGATAATTATGCATACGCGCATGCTAAGACAATCAATCGATCAATCAATTCTTGTGTGAATAACAGAAATGTAGTAAGCAGGTGGTCAGTGGTGAGTGGTGACATAGTTTTAAAAGAAGTCCCGTACATTCTACAATGATATTGCATAGTGTGTCATGTGTGTAATTACTTACACGTAAATCATAAAATTTTATTAGTTACATAAGACAGGAATTAGTATTTCCTAAAATTCAACTCTTTGAACATTAAGCTACAACATAATATAAAAATTCAAATTGCCTCAAACATAGTTTTGTAAAAAGATTTTCAAATTTTCATTTTTTTTTCAAATTTAAATCATTTATTGCAAGAATGTGGTTTGTCATGAGATCTAAAGATATCTAAACCTTTTTAAAATGTAGGTATTGACTATAAGCCCAGCTACTGACAAGCAAGATTCCATGTTGCGGTGAATCATATATACTAACTAGCTTTTGCCCGCGGCTCCGCCCGCGTAAATATATTATTCCGCGGGAACACTACTTCTTCGGGATAAAAAAAATCCTATATCCTTTCCCGGGACCCAAAGTATGTCTATACCAAATTACATAATAAAAATCGGTTCAGCGGTTAAAGCGTGAAGAGGTAACAGACAGACAGACAGACAGACACACTTTCGCATTTATAATATTAAGTATAGAAGTATAATATATTAGTATATTAATATAGAAGTATAGATTTGGAATAAAAAGTAGACTACGCGTTTGTCCAAAGAATTAACCACTACCATACCAACTTTCATTCAAATCGGTTCAACCTTTTAGAAGTGAAAAACAGTCAAATATCCACAAAATAATATATTATCCCTCGGGAACACTGTATCTTTTTGGGGAAAAAGTGGACTGCGCGTTTGTCCAAAGCATAAAACACTACCATACCAACTTTCATTCAAATCGGATCAACCTTTTAGCAGTGAAAGACAGTCAAATATACACAGAATAATACATTATCCCTCAGAAACACCGTACTTTTTCGGCATAAAAAGTAATAGGATACTTTTTATGCCGAAAAATTACGATGTCCTTTCCTAGGACTCAAAGTATGTCTATACCAAATTTCATCAAAATCAGTTCAGCGGTTAAAGCGTGACACGGGCGTAGCCAGGTTTTAGTTTCGGGGGGGGTTCAAGAAAATAAAACGACTACGGGGGGGGGGGGGGGTGTAGGATCAAAGTTCTGATTTGGGCTTTGATTATTTTTCTAAAATAACTTCAAAAATAAATCATCTTTCAGATAGGGTTATTATGGGGCGGCAAAATATGTTAATTGGCCTCGGGCGCAAAATTTCTAAATACGCCTCTGTATATTAGTCAGATCTCTGTATTATATATACCAGCTGGCCCATTTCGGGGGGGGTTTGAACCCCCTAAACCACCCCCCTGGCTACGCCCATGAAGCGTGAAGAGGTAACAGACAGATAGACAAACACACTCGCATTTATAATATTAGTATAGGTATTGTAAAAACTTTTGCGGTGTGCTGCAGAGTAGGCATCTACAGACACACGAATTTGTTACGGAGCGTACAGCGGACCGAATCCGGTGTCGCTACACACGCACGGATTTGGTACGATGCAGTGGACCGAAAAGCTCGACACTCGTGTGTTCGATTTTCTGTTCTATTGCATTAGCACAGAGTTCTATTTACAGTGCTGTTTTTCGACAACGCGATGATTCCCGAAATTCATTGATAACAGGCAGTTATCAATGAATTTATATATCAACTCTCAAAAATATTTCTCTCCAAACTTTACCCCTGATAATTATACCATTGACAGGTCTAAGAGATAATAAGCTAGAAAGAAAGGTTATGTGTATAACATAAAGACTTACGCGTGAATAACATAAAACTAACTTGTCTTAATCTGATTTCACTCCCAATATTATATTTTCATATCCCTGACTCAATACACACATTTAATAATTTTTATTATTACATACAAATTGATTCATAAGGAGTAAACTCTAAACATCCTGGCCCCTAGTAAACCCCCGTAGATATTTTCCCTAATGTTGGGTGGTAAAACCCTAAGTTGGCAACACTGACACCGTTGTACGGCCTAACCGCCGGACTGCTCTACACACGCACGGATTTGGTACGGAGCGTACCAGATCCGCTGTACGCTCCGTACCAAATTCGTGTGTCTGTAGACACCATTATTCGTAATAAGATACCTACCAAGCTTCAAGTTCAACCTAATATACAATTACTTAGTACCTATAATATGGTAGGATACTCAAAGATATAACATCAATTTAAAGTTTATTTCACTAAAATTAAAGAAGACGAATGTTATAAAAGTTGAAAATATTTTTTCAGCGAATAAAATAGTATTTGAAATTATAAAACAGTTATTCTTCTATTCTGCTCAGTCAATATCAATACGGTAAAAAGACTATGGCTGTGTTCCGCCGAAAATAGAGCTTGTTAGCGCTTGCTAGCGCTAAAAAAAACACAGATTATCCGCCGGGGCACATATTTTGGTAACTTCAATAATGTTAACATAATCCGCCATTTTGCTTATTTTATACCAGCGGTTGCCATTTTGCCTACGTTTTATTTTCCGCGGAACACAGCCTATGTATGCGACTTAATTTTGAATTTCGAACGCAAATATTTCACGCGCCTGAACGAAATAATATCAAGGTACATTTTTACCGGCTAAAAAAAAAGTAGGTACCTTATTAAAGACCACCAAATAAGTTGACCTCCCGCTCAAAGCAAATTCTTAGTTTAAGTAGATCTTGTACTATTGGTTTTATCCTTCGCTATTTATTATTTGTGTTGAGTAGGATAAAAAATAGATTTATTTTTATAATATTAATTTAATAGTTTTATTTCAAGAGAAAACATGCGAAAAATGATGATTTATTTCGGTTTGTGAAGCAAGTTCAAGAATACAGTTTTTTCATGATCCCGTGGGAACCGTTTTGGTTTCGAAGAAAAAAAAATACTGTTAGTTATTTCATGTTCCAATCTACCTTTGTGCCAAGTTTTATTTAAATACGTCGAGTAGATTGCCTGAAATAACGTCAAACAGAAGGTACAGTTTTTTGAAGATCCCATGGGAACCCTTTAATTTTGCGGGATAAAGAGTATCCTATTTTACCCTTCAGGTCCTAAGCTACCTACCTGCCAAATTTCATTTTATTCCATCCAGTGGTTTCGGCGTGATGTGATAACAAACACACAGACAGACAGACAGACAGACAGACAGACAGACAGACATTTTTTTCAAAAACGTTATTTTTAGGTTATGTGGCCTTTATAGACCCCCCATTTTGATTTTCACTTAGATAACTTTAATGTACAGACATGACCCCTCTACAGATTTATTATATGTATAGATATAATAAAGAGGAAAAGTTTGTTTGTTCCTCCACCGAAACTACTGAACCTATTTTGATGAAATAGGGAAGGATATAGGCTACTTTTTATCGTGGAAGAATGAATGTACGGTTTCTGCGAAATTAACTTTGGCGCGCACGAAGTCCCGGGCAACATCTAGTGTAAGATAAGTTGCCAGGTTACCACAAACAACTGCTCAAAAATTGCCAGTAGCTCTCGGTTTACTACTATCACGAAATATATATTTTATTGTATGTACCGTATTATATACTTTTATATGCATTTAGTGAAAATCTGTTAATTTAAAATTGCGAACACACACTCCAATAGGCAATCGGACAATTTTTTTTTATTGCATAAATAAATAGTACTCTTAAATATGAGTAACTTCTCAGAAGAAACCGTATATCAAAAGTCAATATTTTCAAAGCCTCCTAAAAACGCTCCATACTAAAGTCGACCTAAAAATGACGTCACTTGTATAGCCGGCCGCAGGAATATATCTGTAAATATCTCCGATATTTGTGCGTTTAAGTTCATACTTACCATAATGAATGTTTTTGTAAATGATGTGAGTAAACTAATGATGTAGGTTTTGTTTACCAACTTCGCAAAAAAAATTTTTTTGGTATAAAGTCTCGCGAAATTTTGTATACAAATCGCTGTACCTTTGAAAATATTGACTTGATATACGGTTTCTTCTGAGAAGTTACTCATATTTAAGAGTACTATTCATTTATGCAATAAAAAAAAATCAGTCCGCTTGCCTATTTTATTTATTTGTATAGATTATCTCCAACGTAACCCACTCAACCATTGTTCGGCTACATTCGATACGATTACATAATGAGTGGAATAGGTACACTACATCCCATTAGTAACGAGACACCCTTCACGTAGTTCACGTAGCAACTGTGTGGGCTTAGATGTAGACGTATTGTTATCATAAAGCATAACAGACTGCGGTTCTCAATCAATAACCTAACGTAAATCGAGTAGGTAAGCTTTGTGTTTTTGGTACTCGGGAACCGCAAAATTGGTTCTTGTAAAAAAATGTTGTTATTGTTGTATTTTTGCGCAATACAAGGAAAGTACAATCGGCTGATTGGATTAGATTACGATTAGATTATATTAGATATTACCTTTAATGTGTTATAAAACATATTAAAGGTAATATCTAATATAATAAACAATTTGTCATGTTAAAGTTATTTCTAAATATTTAATTTTATATAATAAAGTTATCTGTTGTATAATTTTGAAATTAATATTTCAAAGCCTGTAGCTAAGTTAGTACCCAATTTTAATCAGCATTAATTTTTAATTTCTAGGTAAAATTATTTTAGCAAAACGTTTTCGACGCTTTTATAATTTGTATCATCAAAGCCTGAAGTCACGAACTCGCGTAGGCGTGAAATTAAACAGTCATAGAATGAAGCACCTAAGATAATATTTATATTTCATTAACCTTTGACCTTTGGAACCGAAATACAGCCTTAATGAGGCTTCTATGAGAGTATCGGGTATGAGTGGTTCTGAACTATTTATACTATTATTTATTTCAACCATCATGACACAGTTAGTAGTAAATAGGTACGTGTTTAGTGATGTACATTTTTTTTAAATAAAAATACTGAGATTTTCATTTTCATACACACGTACAAAATAAAATTGTTTGCGAGTATGATTAGTAGAATATCAAGCTATATATAAATAAAATAATAAAACTATTGAAATTGTAAAATGTTGATAGACTTCCGACATGAATAATTGAATATGCTGCCTATAATTTAACACATTATTTTTCGTTAGATTATAAACATATCTACAGTTTTTAATCTTTCGACATATTTTTACAATCTCGTTAGTTATTTTACAATCTAACGGTTTTTACAATTTTACGGTAACATATACATAATTACAGACTTCTCAGACTTATCTACTCGTACACATAAAACTTACTTATTCGCAGCTAGTAGGTATATCGCAGAACCCACTTGAGCAATAAACAGTGCTTCTGGCGTAAAAATGTCTGACGTAATACGTTTAACACGTTCACTGCGTTACGGGTACTTTCGCACCCCGTACGTTGACATCAGTCAGTGCGGTGCTAAAAAAGTAGTGTCTACTCGCTTTTGCGGAGATTGTATTTTTGAGGGTTTTTGTTGTATGAATGAGATGAATAGATATTTATGTTCCTTGCTTGAAATTGAACCGAGAATCGTTAAAATAATCTACGGGGTTTCTTGAACCCCGTTGCGACCAGGGAGTAAAAATTGTAATTAAGTGCGTCTACGGGATCCATATCACCCCGTACAGATTATTGCTTACCCCGTACGGGGTAATGAGCTCATTTGCGTAGGGGTGTCCTTAGAAGCAAAGTGTATCGACTTTTTTTTAAATTAAGCGTTCGCGGCGTATGTTGGAATTATCTTATGGTAAAAATAACGAAGAAGCCGATAAGCATGATGCATCAACATCTTCAGGATTATCCCGACGACAACCAGCATCATCACCGTTATTCCGCAAGGTACTTCAGCGAATTGTAAGTCCAAGATACGATGTGATCACTAGCCCTAGTACTGGTCAAACATATCAGCAATTGCAAAATTTTGTATTAAATTCGGAAAACCCTAATTGTCGTGTCGTCGTTTTTTCTATATCGGTTATTCGCATGAACATAGTGCTATGTAATTCTAAGAACATTTATTTTTAATATAAATTAATATGTTTACTAATTATAATAATAATAAATACATAAAAATTGAATATGCTATTAAAATATCGATAGTTTTATTTTTTTTACTCCCATCACCAACATTTTATCGATAAAAATATATTCTGTGCGTTAAGGGGTTTTTGGAATCCCGTATTTTTAGATTTTCATTGCGTTACGGGGATAGAAGCACCCCGCACTTTTTTTTTTCATTATATATATTTTTGTTTTTATTGTACCTACGTGCGGAGTAAGGACAGTGTAGTACACTTAATGCTCTTTGAAATGGTATAAGAAAAACAATGGTAATACTATTTTTGACAATTTTAGAGGGGTTTAAATGAAGTCGGATGTACGGGGCACTTTTTCACCCGTAACGCATAATAATTTATTTCATAAAGGGGCGTGCTCATCCCCGTAACGCACTTAAATTTAGGTAGAGGATTTGGGCCTACGCAGTTAACGTGTTAAATCATGCCACCACTACTGCAGAGTGTGCGGACGTAAGGTGACACGCGAGTGTTAGTCGTGACTAGGGTTACCAGGGGTTTCAATTGAAAATCCTGATTTCAGTTAAAAAGTCCGGTCCGGTAAAGCTATGAGCTGGACAACCGACAACAACAATTTCTTAATGTTTGGTCACATTGTTATCTACATTTCTAGCAGCACCTCCAAAATTAACATTAGCGCAAAGATATTTGATTGGTCTCGCCACGTAGAGCGCCCAGCGAGACCAATGATAGTCTATACTTTTCTTTTAAATTATATATACTTTTCAAGGGTTATCATTAGATGATTGGCAATGGTTATCATTGACTATTTATTGACATGATTAAAATTCCGGTCTCGAATGAAATCCGGGCTGAGTCCGGTCTATATCCTTAAAATCCGGTCTAGACCGGATTTATCCGGTCAGATGGTAACCCTAGTCGTGACCCTAATGCGTATTATACTGCACTCTGTACGTTTTGAGATAAGATATCTAAGTCGTAAAATGCTAGAAATAGTAATAAAGGAAAGTAAAATGTTATGTAATGTAGGATGCTGCTATAGCATATTTACAAGAATAACCGATAATAGAGTCACTCCCAGCTTAAATTCTGGGTTAAAAGTCAAACGAGAGGTCGCCACTAATTGTCAGCCGATTTCTTTTTCACCAGTTTTGGGTGAGATAAAGAAGGAACTTAGATGCAATGTATAGTGCGATATGTATTGATTTACGGCCTGTTTCAATAACCTTTCTTTTTCACCAGTTTTGGGTGAGATAAAGAAGGAACTTAGATGCAATGTATAGTGCGATATGTATTGATTTACGGCCTGTTTCAATAACCTATCTATCTATAACTATCAAATTTGTATCCGAAATAAAATGAAAAACCGGCAAATGATTGAATGACGACGTTTTTAAACAAATTGTTACAAATATATAGGTTATTGAAACGGGCCGTTAGAAGGTAGAGCAGTGGTAAATTTTTAAAGCTAATACATATTCTTAACTCTCTTTAAAAATCTATAGCTATTATACTATCACATATTTTACTATCAACAAGCTTAAATTCCATTCAATGTTATCTTTGGTAGAAAGTAAATTTTTATTTTTTACCTTACTTATTCGAAATAACCTCAATCAAGTTTCGGACATAAGCTTCTATTTATCCACACAAAAGGTAAAGAAATCAGCCTCAAAATGGGTGTCCACTGTCCAGCAAGTAAGTACTTGGTTGCACGTTTTTCATTACCTACATTGTGTCTATACAAAATGTCTGACACAAATAAAGTACAGTCACGCGCACCCGCAATGAACTTTTGAAGCTTACTACTATTTCAAAATGTGGTACTACGTCTGTGTTTGTGACTTGTGACCGACTGTACTTACGAGAAATAAAACATTGAAGCCACGAGTCAGCGTTGCGTAATGCTGAATCACAGGGAATGGTTCTACGGAGCGTGCTGCGTGACACGAGCATTATGTGGCGGGTAGAAGCGAAATTGTTTTGACCGTGAAACGAAAACGGCTGCCATCTTGGCATTAGCTAATTGTTTCGGAGAAAGTTGTATTGGTTTTCGTGCACGTTAAGTTCAGAAATTATTGGTAATTGTATATTTCTGTTGTCTCGTGGATGGGTGTAATTGAAATTTAATCATTAATCTGTATTATAGTAGGCTATAACTTTATAGGTACTTCGAAGGGCTTTCGACTTTCGTTTCTTGTTAATTGTTATTAATATTGAGAAAGTTTTGTTGTGGGTTTTAGTTTATTAGTAAGGGGGTTAATTTATGAATGAAATACTGCTCGGCCTCAACAGGCAACTGTAGAAGTAGCGAGCGACAGCTACAACCTACACCTGAACTCCAATTCTCGTATTTAACATAGGCAGCCATTACACAGTCAATCTAGATCGAAATCGATCGATCGAGATCAATAATCTTGATCCAGATTGACTGTCTAATGTTGTAATTTTTACTCTTTAGACAGTCAATCTGGATCAAGATCATTGATCTCGATCACGGATCTCGATCTAGATTGACTGTGTAATGGCTGCCTTAGACATTCAATTTACTGTCACTGAATTATAAATGAATCGTCTTGATATCATAAACTAATTTTAGGAGTAGGTATGGATGGATCAATAAAAACGCGTTAGACATTGGTTTGACGTGTGTGAGAATAACATTTTATTGTTACAACATAACGAGATTACATCACATCTCTACTGCGCCCATCTCTACTTACTAAGCAAATCAACCAGACCTTCAGCAATTTTTAGAACAGAATCAGCTGTTTTAAGAATGAAAAAAAAATCCATTAGGTATTTAAAAAAGGCAGTTAGATACTTTCAAAGAATTTCGCCCTATAATCTTCGCCCTAGCAATAAAAATGGCCGGCCTGTTAGCGGATTAAAAGTGCTTGGTCAGTACTTTTATCCTCTTGTCATGCTCAGTTGGCAATATAGGCTTAGCCCTGGTTATGGAAGCTGAAAACGTTAAATAAGATGAGAGGGCAATTGTCTTTGTGAAAAGTCGCAAGTGTATTTTAATCGACTTTTCAAAGTAAGGTTTCTCATTTCTCATTTCGAGAATAAAAATACCAAAGCATTTACGGCCGATAGTTGAATCAAGTGACGCTTAAGGGGGCCTGTACCTTGAAAGGAAAAAACGGGACCCTTATAGGATCACTTTGTTGTCCGTCCGTCTGTCGAGACCCTTTTTCTCAGGAACGCGTGAAGGTCTCAAGCTGAAATTTATATCAAACTAGCGACCCGCCCCGGCTTCGCACGGGTACAATACTGATAATAATACTACAGAATGTAGCCCACTTCGCAACGGGCCGTGCAGCAGAAATCGTAATATTTTAATTTGCTATAACTTCAAACCCAAACGTCCAATTTTAATCATTCAAAGGCCAAATATTATCTACATAAACTGTACTTAGTGACGAAATAATTTATTTTGATAAGGATTAATAGCATGAGTAAAATAAACGCGTTTAAATGTAGTCCAAAAAAAATTAAAAGATTTCTAAATAAAAAATGGTTGTTGTGCCTCACTCGACATAGATAGGTATAGTGTGTCGCGGACTTTTTGGTAGATATTTATAATACGTTTGTATATTGGTTTAGACAAAGAATAAACTCGCGTTGCTCTGAAATAAGAGTTTTATTATAACGCTTTTACATTACAATTAAACATTACAATAAAATATTACTAACTTTAGAAAACATACCTGAAATAAGAGAAACGACAATTAATGTTTATTCCTCACTATTTCAACAATTCACTTAATTTTTATATCTTTCTCTGATTTCAACTTGTAACGATTAAATGCAATTTTCATAGTCATCCTTCGTCTTCTATCTCTGCCATTTTGTAACTTGTACCACAGATAGCCAAATAGTTGTCTACTAACAAATGCGCGCCAAATTTAAATTAAAAAGGAAATACATTTCCTTTATATCTCCCCCCCTAAGCAGAGAAAATTTTACCATGAATTTTCAAATAACAATAATTTTTACTCCAATTCAGGAACTGGAATTAGTTTCGTGATATGAAAAATGTTGGATTCTGTCTTTTTGTGCCCAGTATCTATTCTATATATAGATATTTTTTCCAAAATTTTATATGGTCCAATTCTTAGTTCGTCTAATTTCTTTCTGTTCAGCTTATTTCCATTTTCAACGTATATCAGATCACCTACTTTAAATTCATGAAGTTTTCGGTTTTTGTCAAATATTGTCTTATTATAATCATGTGATTTAATAGTATTCTCAAATGCAATATTTTTGTCTCGAATCCAATCATCCTCAGTTTTATGTTGTTTTAACTCTTTCGGTAAAATAGCAACATCTCTCCCAAATAATAGGTAGCTTGGTGTGTAGCCAGTGACCGTATGTGGAGTATCATTATACTTCTTTATACATTCTTGGGCTATGGTTGTCCAGGCTCTTGTATTTCCTTTTTCGTTAATTTTACATCTAATTTTATTTACTAAGGTCTGATTTAACCTTTCATTCAGACCATTGGAGAATTTACAGCTGTGAACACAAGAGGTATTTGTTTTTCATCTAAATATTTCTTAAACTCCTTTGAATTTATCCCTGGGTATTGGTCCGAGAGTATCATACCAATATTAAAAGTTTCGGGTATTTTAGACACTAAATTAATGAAGTCACTAGAACTCTGTGTTTTTGAGGTGAGGATAAATGCATGTCTTGTGAAATGGTCAACTAACAAGTGAAGATATCTTTTTGTTGACCTTGAACCTCCAAAACCCCCAATAGTGTCTATGGAAACAATCTCAAATGGTTCCTTAGCTGGTCCTAATTGAGACATCATACCAAATTTATGTTGACCTCTTGATTTATTCTTTAAGCACGTGTCACAGTTTCTACAAATATTCATAATATTTTCCATTAAATTCTTTGTCACATAATATGGGCTTATAGTATATTGCAATTGTTTCATTCCAATATGGCCCAGCTCGTTATGTATTTTTTTTAAAAACTTTATACTGAATTCTTCTGATATAATAACTTTTTCCTTCTTTCTACTTTTCTTTAAATAAATGTTGTGTTTTTCAATCAATTTACTTCTATTTTTTTGAATATCTTCATTTTTATTTTGGTCTAACATAATATCCTCCAAAGTAATTAAGTTAACAACTTTTAATTTTTCTTCTGTATTTTTATCTGATTCTAGTACCGGATTCCTGCTTAGACAGTCTGCTTCTATGTTTCGTTTCCCAGGTGCATATTTTATTTTAAAATCATACTGTGCCAGATAATATGTTAAATCGCCTAAGTCTTCATCTGGTCTGGCTTTTAAATTCAAGTTTTCTAGTGGCTTGTGATCGGAGTACACTGTGAATGATCTTCCTATCAACCAAAATTGCCAGTATCTCACAGCCTCCTTAATGGCCAAACATTCTAGGTATATCGCCTTTTTTTTCTTTTGTGCATTATTAAGTTTTTTCGAGAAATACGCCACTGGTTTTTCTTCTCCGTTTGGTTGTATCTGCTTCAAAATGGCTCCGATACCTTCTAATGAAGCATCAGTGTATATGTTGATAGGTAAATCCTTATCATAAATTTCTAGTATAGGTTTTGAACATAATAATTTTTTTATAGTATCAAATGCTTCTTGACATTTAATAGACCAAACAAATTTTTGATTTTTCCGAAGCAGATTATGCAAAGGGTCCAGTATTATAGCACTGTTTGGTATAAATTCATGATAAAAGTTTATTTTCCCCAAAAACTGACGTATATTTTTTTGAGTTTTCGGAACTGGAAATTCCCTTATTGAAATCATGTTATCATTAATTGGTCGAATAGAATTGTCTTGGATAATATGTCCCAAGTACTTTACAGAGTCCGATGCGAATATGCACTTTGTAAGTTTTAATCTGAAGCCTTCCCTTGTGATAGCTTCCAGTAATTGTGTAAGATGGCTTATGTGATCTTCAAATGTCTTCGAGAATATCAGTATATCATCAATATAATTAACTGCAAAATCATTTAGGTTGTATTTTTTTAAAATTGTACTTAAAATTCTTTGGAAAATAGCCGGTGAAGTTTTGAGTCCAAATGGTAAACAAGTCCACTGGTAATGACCTTCCTGGGTGACAAAAGCTGTTTTTTTCCGGTCTTCGACACGTAGAGGGATTGCCCAAAAAGCAGAATTTATATCTAAGGTAGAGAAATATTTACAGTTTCTAGTTTTTACCATCAGATCGTCAATGAGTGGAAACGGTTGAGCCTGCGGTACCACTATTTTATTCAAATCCCTGAAATCTATACACAGTCTGGACTTTTTATTCTCTTCTTTTTTAAATGCTAGGGTAACGGGTGCAGAAAATGGGCTGTAAGATTCTTCAATAAGTTTATTCTCAAGTAACTTACCTACTTGTGCCTCTATTTCTTTCTTGTCTTCCACTGTGCATCTGTATGGTCTCTTACTACAATACTTATCCATTATTAAATCAATTCTTGACTCATACCCATTAACTGTGCCAACATCATATTTGTCTTTTGCAAAAACTGTTTTATATTTAGAAATTAATTTAATTATTTCATGCTGTTGTTTCTCCTTTAAATGATTTATTTTTATTTCAAAATCCTTATTTATATGTTCATTAAAATTAATCTTATGCTGTATTTGCCTTTTCTTATCATTTTCTATTTTTGTATCTAGTCTCAATGTAGATTTTTCCTCAATTCCTTTTTGTGAAATGATTAAGTTTTCATTTTGAATTAATTTATAATCTTTTATCAGGTCTAAGCCTATTAAAAAATCATAGTTTATTTTTTTCTCATCCATAACATAAATATCAACATTCTTTTCTATTTCAAATATTTTTATTTTTAATGTAACCAAGCCACTTGTCTTTGTAACACCACTAATTGTTTTTAAACTTGTTTCATTCTTGCTGCTCCCTTTTCCTTTTAATTGCAACAATTTTGAATTAATCAATGAAACATTTGATCCGGAATCATACACTCCATATAATTCAAGTTTATCATTTATCAGTAGCTTGACATATATTAATGGCGTTACAATCCGTTTTTTGGCTCAGTCATCAATTCGGCTTCAATTATAGAATTGTTGACATGTTTATAATTTCTATTCTTCGAATTTTCGTTTTCATTGGACCTAAACCAGCACGTGCCTTCGGGGTGGTAACGAGTGCCTTTATTTAATTTTTCACAAATTTTACATGGGTTTTTCTCTTCATTTTTACTCATATATTTCAAATTTGCATATTTTCTTGTAGTCACATAATTTCTTTTATTCATCAAGTGTTCATATTTACCGAGTTCATTAAATAAATCTACTGTGTCTTTTAAAGTCTCTCTGTCAATCTTGTTTAGTATAAATTCTGGTAGACCTGCTGCAATGAGATCTACTAAAGTCTGTCTGTATGTCTATAGTTTTTCTCATATCCAATAATAGTTTCTCCTTTCTCATGGCGTAATCCACCAATAAGCCCTCTCTATATCTAAAAGATAATGCATAGGTCACTGGGTTCCATCCCTTGTTTATAAACGAATGACAGAATTTATCTTTCCATACAGACCAGTCTGCATTTATTGAAAATTTTATGAGCATTGAATTATACCAGTCAAGACAATTTTTATCCATAAATAATCTGAGTACTTCAATTTTACTTTCATCGGACTTAACATCACAGCGAGTGCACTCTTTTTCAAACATCTCAATCCATTGACTTGCATTTGGATTCTTTGTTGTAAATTTTTCTATTACAAATTTTTCTGCAATATTTTTTAAGTTCTGCTGCTTATTGCTACCAGTTTGTGTATTTTCCATGAATCTCACAAATAACTTTTCTAATCTATCTGTTTCTGTTGGCAATGTACTAACAGTAATGGTTTCCTCCTTACTCAATTCCTCCAGATACTGGTCATTAAATTGAATATTGTTATCTGTATCCAAATAAGCTTCAGACAGTTCTTTTGACATTGTTATCCATATTTTCCGTTTTTGGTACCTTTTCTTTAGACTATTTTTAATTTTCGTATAGGATGCTGTAGTAATTATAGCTTTATGATGGCTAACTCCCTGTAATTCTTCCGGTACGGTATATACTTTGTTGTCCGGGGTACCGATTGAGGTTATGCATAAAATATTAGATTTTCCATCACTGCCAGGTAACAGAGTGAATTCGAATTGAAGTTTTTCCATTATTTCTCGTTTTTTATAAACCAATTGTCGTTTTATAATACGTTTGTATATTGGTTTAGACAAAGAATAAACTCGCGTTGCTCTGAAATAAGAGTTTTATTATAACGCTTTTACATTACAATTAAACATTACAATAAAATATTACTAACTTTAGAAAACATACCTGAAATAAGAGAAACGACAATTAATGTTTATTCCTCACTATTTCAACCATTCACTTAATTTTTATATCTTTCTCTGATTTCAACTTGTAACGATTAAATGCAATTTTCATAGTCATCCTTCGTCTTCTATCTCTGCCATTTTGTAACTTGTACCACAGATAGCCAAATAGTTGTCTACTAACAAATGCGCGCCAAATTTAAATTAAAAAGGAAATACATTTCCTTTATATATTTATAAGATCTACAATTAATTAGAACATTATATGGTTCTATCTTTTATAGTTTAGGCAGCGTACGCAAAATAAGTAACTTTTCTGATTGATTTTTTACACCCTGTGTCCGAAAAACCCAAATATCTTACGGAACCCTATTTTTTCCAAAATAAAATTAAGCCTATGTTACTCGTGGATAATGTAACTTTCGAATGGTGAAAGAATTTTTGAAATCGATCCAGTACTTTTTGAGCCTATTCATTACAAACAAACAAACAAACAAACATACAAAGTTTTCCTCTTTATAATATTAGTGTAGCTACTAGTCTACTGTCCTTTAGAGCTGTAAAAAAATCTAACTTCTAAACCAATGCAATCAAGAGATACAGCCGTTTATGCCGTAAATTTTCGAAAATTTTTGACACTCGAAATGGAATCAAAATTACAGGGTCCCGTGAACTCGAAATCTTGAAATTTGGTACAAAGAAACGTAATACGCACAGATAGATAAAGGAAAAATTGCGAAAACCGTAATTTTTTAGTTACATCATTTAATTAATAATTACATGTTCAAATTTGATGAATGAACAAAAAGTAAATACTAAGGTTCCCAGATTTTTAAGTAGTTAATATCAAGTTGTCGGCTGTTTCCATATTGTTGAAATCCTACATTTACAAAACATTTGAATTAGGTATCGTTATTATAATATGATACTTATTTTCGTTATGGCTCTCGAAAGTAATAGTGCCCAATTTTACCCTCTTACTAATCCACGAGTAAAGTCGGTTCGATTATATCGATCCTACAAAATGTCTGACGCGGTCATAGAGCGATGCTATAGTTTACTATAGAAGGCCGCCGGGTTCAATGTACCGGACACGTCACACTCAGGTGCCTGGTGTAACATTGACATAAATATGTACGCTTTATATTCTATCAGTCTTATTAATAAAATTATTTACACCACGGATTAGCTAATCCAACATGGCTGTCTCTGTCAGATACTTTGGAACAGTCACTTGATAGACAAAGAGAGCGATTTGGATTTGCTTATCCATGGTGTAAATATTTTTATTAATAAGGGTGTATATGTTAGGTATATAGCAGCATGTTTCTGTGATAAAGGGGCCAATGAGCAAACGTAGCGCCTGATGGAAAGCGCTTACTGTCGCCTATAATTTTACACAGTGAAACTTATTTGTAGGTTAAATTAAATTGTAATTTGGAGATTACTAGATACTGTAGATCGCAGAAAGATATCGCTAGTGTCGCAAATTAGAGCCGTAATTCAATTAAATTCGTTTTATGTGCATATTACATAGCGTCTTATTTTATGGTATTTAATATGCATTAATTCTATTATCCGAGACAGCAAATAGCAATAGAAATTGATTAGAGTGTCTAACGATTGTTACGAAATGACACACACCGATAGCAGAGGGTCTAGCAGTAACATTTGACAGCGACGTAAACGTAACGTTAACGAATGAAATTTGTATGGACTCGATGTCACGATTTTGATTGATTTTCATACAACTCTCATTCGTTATTGTAACTTTTACGCCGTTGTCATATGTTCCTGCTAGGCCCACACAGTGAAGATTAATCACTAGTTTTCCACTGAGTACCTTTCCGAGCGCTACGGTAAACATTAAACAGATAACAACACATTACCCGATAATATATGTGGGCGATAGATAATGTGGGTCATATTACGAGGTCGCATAACTGACTATCGCATGAGGTAATTGCACTATTTATGGATATGGACACTGTTTACGATTGCCCGTATGTCTACAGAGTAATATGCCTGATGTTATAATGTCTGTGGTATAAATAAATATTAACTCCCCACACCGATTTCGGTGACGGTGACCGGTTTCATTGAAACTAGGCCAGTTACGCAGGATTCATTTTATAGTGCCCAATTGTGTGCGCAGTACACAAGAGCACTCTCTCTTCCTTTTTACTCTCATAATCCAGTGGGACAGATAACCGACACGACTGGCGAGAGATCAGGCGCAGGTCCGACTTTTTACATGCCCATCCGACGCATGGATCATCTTTCTTGTCAGACAATCAGGTGATCAGCCTGCATTGTCCTAACCAAACTTGGAAACAATTTTTTTTTTGTTCCAATGCGGGAATCGAACCCACGACCTCCGAGTCGAGAGCCAATGCTCGAACCACTAGACCACGGAGGCTGTTATGTAATGTCTGTTGTCCATGCACGATATAATTGTGAATCTGCCCATTATATATGGAACAGTCAACAGACCTACTTGCAGTCTTACAATAGCTTTCAATTGAATCTGCAATATGTATATATGCTGTTATTACGAAATACCAAGCTGTGGTAATGATTAATCCTACTAATAATATTATAAATGTGAAAGTTTGTGAGGATGTATGGATGGATGTTTGTTCCTCTTTCACGCAAAAACTACTGAACGGATTTTGATGAAATTTGGTATGGTAGTAGTTTAGGCTTTTGATTAAAACACAGGCTTCTTTTCATCCCGAAAAAGTACAGTGTTCCCGCGAGATACACGTCAGTATATTTACGCGGGCGGAGCCGCGGGAAACAGCTAGTCAGTCATAACTTATAACTAAACTTAGTTATTAAGGATTGCTGAATTAATTTTTGATGATATAAATTATAATTTATTCATTTACTTACTTAGGTAGGTACATATTACATCATTTACATCTTCTTGACGACCTCTGTGGCTCAGTTGGTTGAGCGTGTTGGTGCTCAAGCCGGGGGTCGCGGGTTCAAATCCCGCCGAAGGAACAAAAAGTTTTTCTGTGTTTATGGGTCATGGATGTGTATTAAATATGTGTATAATGTATTAAATATGTGTATAATGTGTATTAAATATGTGTATAATGATGTGTATTAAATATGTGTATAAAAATCTTAAATATGTGTATAGTATAAAAGTATTAAATATATTTCCGTTGTCTGGTACCTGTAACACAAGTTCTTCGGATACTTAGCACGGGGCCAGATTGACGTGGTGTGAAGCGTCCATAGATATTGATACATAACGTGAAAACTTCACGTCATGTGAAACTGTCTAGCTATAACGGTTAAGGAGATACAGTCTGGTGACAGACAGACAAATAGAGTATAGGTAGTAGGGTAGACCCTACTCTCAGTAATAGGGTCCCGTTTTTACCCTTTGTGTGCGCAACCCTAAAGCTACTTTTTTCCCGATGTCCACCAGTCGTGGACAAATTGTTTGGGACATCGGGAATAGACCATAAATGACTCGGAATTTACGTTTTTTTAATCCGGTGGACGAATTTTAGGGGTTGAATGAGAGACAACACATTCCGTTTACGGTTTTTCTGTCGTTGTTCGTTGATTTCCCAGACAGTTCGTATTAGATTATGGCTATTAAGACTCTTCACATAGAGCACCACTCGCCAACGTTCCGCATTTAGAACTCGTGGAGTAATTATCTTGAAATAAGGTCAACGCGGTCAAATGTGCAGGAGTCAGGCAATCTATTTAATTGGGTTAGCTACTTGCAGTTCCTAACTGATGCATAAATAAATATATTAAGGGCCTGTTTTACAATATTCTGCTATTAGGACTCAGGATGAATCCTGATAGCAGAAAGGTAGTGTCTGTTTGTAATTTTAAAATAACAGCTTTTTATTAAATGCATATGAAATGATGGGTGCCCACCCACGTCATACTTTTTGTAGGCCGATTTTTCCACTGATTTATCCGCAGATTTTTCCACCATAAGAATATGACCGATTTTGTGACCGATTTCTTGTATGACGTGTGCGTTGCACTATTGCAATCAGTATGTTCTATTTTTCACCTACTAAAAATCAGCCACCTATTATCGCTCGTGGGCGTACCGTACCTATTAACGGTGCTTACAAAAAAAAAATGTCTGGCTGTTTGTTCCGGCTAATCTCTGAAACGGCTGGACTTATTTTCACGGGACTTTCACTGGCAGATAGCTGATGTTATAAGGCATACAGTGTCGGTTTTAGCATTACCAGCGCCCTATTACACCCTAAGTATATACCTATAAATTAGGCTACTGTAATCTCAAGGTTCCGTTTAAAAAAGTAGGGTTCCGCTTCACCAGCAGATGAATGCCTCATAATATAAAGTAGAAAGTGACAAAACTTGACACTTGTTAATAAGCTAAGCTTACCAACAGTTTAAACTTTTATCAGTTTTATTATCATTATTATTCGGCCATAAGTTTAATAAATAAAGATAAGCGTTCGTTTAGAACAAAAGCTGTTTGATAAGAATGAACTGTTTGACAAAGGTCACACTTGTCGTGAAGAGGTCGTGACCCGCGAGTCACTTAAACGAGAAAGGTCAAGTGTTTGTGTAACGTGGCGGTGTTACACGGTTCAGACTTCATAAAATGTCATGGAAGTATCATTTGTAATGCGTTTTCGCTTGTCTGATAACATGATTTACAAATAGTTTCTAAAGTGTCGTTAAATAAGTACTTATTCAAATTTTTATAATTCTCTCTGGGGACGACTTTTGGAAAATACTTATTAGACGATGCCTGTGTCATAAATACTACCTACGTATATGCTAATGTATACTAAATGTCAGCTGTTTTTGTATGATATTAGTTCAGTGAATCAAATAAGTACTGTTACTATTGATAAGGTACCGATGTAACATTGTAACGATTGGGTTTTTGTTTCAGGATTGGGAGCCCAAACTGGCTGGGGCGGAGGCGGGCGTCGAACCCGCTACCATCACCGCCCTCGCTGCAGAGGCCGCGGACTGGCGGACGAGCCAGGACGGCCAGCGCATACTGACCACCACGCCGTCCGTGCTGGGCGGATGTCGGGCGCAAGTGTACAGAGTCGCCGGCGCCACGCAGTGGTACACCGCGGTCATCGTCGGCGTCAATGAACACACCGGGGTGAGTCACCATACTGTGTAGTAGACCACCAGAAACCGCGGAGTGGCGAGCCAGGACGGCCGTGCTGGGGTCACAGAATACAGAACATCCAGAACGAGTGTTCGATCACATTTGTACGCAGCGCACTGTGTCCAAAACCATGGCGAAACACCGCCCCGTCCGCTCTTTACTTTACTATTTACACTAACAAAACAAATCGCGTTATTATGTTACGACAATAAAATAAAAACTAATTTAAAAAAAGTAAAAAGTTGGGTAAAATATTCCGTTATTCTGTGGCAACATAATGTGTGTGGATTGCCACTCCAATTTGGAGTAGTCGTGACGGCTACACTTTCAAGCGCGTTGACGGTTTCTGGATGATTACTGTATTCTGTGGCTGGGGTATGCAGTCGTATCTATCGTTAGCGTCAATGAGCACACCGGGGTAAGTCACCATACTGTGTAGTAGACTGCCAGCAACTGCGGAGTGACGAGCCAGGACGGCCAGCTCGTACTGACCACCACGCCGTCCGTGCTGGGGAATGCCGGCGTATCTATCGTCCGCGTCAATGAGACTGGGGTAAGTGTAAAGAGCTAGTATGATACAAGGTAGGTACACTGGAATTGTGTAGTTAAGTTATTGACCTATTGCAACGAAGTATTGATACATAACTAGAAAAAATAAGTAAAAAAAATATCGGAATTAACTATCGAGAGTTAAATGAGACTTCAAATGTAACAAAAACATCAATTGTTGTGTTGATTTTTTACGAAATAAATAATATTTCTATTCG
Source organism: Glaucopsyche alexis (assembly GCA_905404095.1). Lineage (NCBI taxonomy): Eukaryota > Metazoa > Arthropoda > Insecta > Lepidoptera > Lycaenidae > Glaucopsyche > Glaucopsyche alexis. The sequence continues at coordinate 15,798,164 of FR990059.1, forward strand.
GTTTATTATCGTATCCTATACTTTTAACGTTTAAGAAAGTATTTTGAATGACAAAAATTATTTAAGACATCATTAAATGTAAAATTAGATACATTATCTTAAAAAGATTAAATCAAATGTAAAAATTTATCGCCAGAGCAAATTTATTATCGCCTGTCGACAGCGGCCGTAGTTAGGCTATTTTTTAACCAGATTAGATTATAAGACCCGAGTCCCGAATATTTATAAATAACCGATTACATCTTCAAAAAAAAAAAAAAGAAAATTCAAGTCCAAAATTCATAACGTGGTAAATGGAAAGCCGATAATTTGTTTTTCATCTATTAAATAATTTACAGAATGGATAATCATAGTTTTCGTTTTAATCCCTTATTAAATTTTTTAAGGGCTGATTTTTAAATCGTCAGATAACTCTTATCTGAGGAAATATATGTATTTGACTTTGACAGAATTTGTATGAAAAATCTGTCAAAGCCACAAACTTATTCCTCAGTTATGAGTTATCTGATGATTGAAAAATCAGCCCTCAATCCAACATTTGTTGAGGCAAATTATTCAAAACACCGCTAATTAATTTTAATAATTATTCTTGTCAAAGAACTCTGTCAAAGTCCACTGTTACTTAATGTTTATTTTTGTTATTCCACAAGAAAAGAGGGCATCTAATATAGTCGTCAATGCGTGTGAATTAATAATTATTTATAGCTATAACCGTACGGTCGCTCCCCAGGGGAGAATGGCACTAAATTAGACGTCGACGTTTCCACATGGATGGCGTTATACATACACTTGATATTAGCTCATTAACTTGTCGGTATTGATTTTATGTGGTGTTTCATCGGAGCTGATTTGAGCCTATAATATCATATTACTAGATATTTTCCTGCGGCTACGCACGCGTAAATACAATATCCCACGGGAACAATGTACTTTTTCGGAGTAGAAAGTAGCCTATGGTAATCCAGAGCTCAATCTACTATCAGACTAAATTTTATCAAAATCCGTAGTTTTTGCGTGAAAGAGTAACCAACATCCATCCATCCATTCATCCATCCAATTATCCATTCATCCTCTCAAACTTTCTCATCTTTAATATTAGTAGGATTCAACTAGCTGCTGCAATTTAGTTTGCGTAGAACCACAGATTACTAAATACAAAGTTACTACTATGACGAAAGTTTGGAATAACGGAAACGGAACCCTAAGATAAAAGTAGCCTAAGTTACTCTTAAAACATCAGCTAAAATAGTTCCTGCTGTTTCAGAGATTAGCCAGAACAGACAGACAAAATTTAAAAAAAATGATTTTTTATTGTTCTTTTAGTGAAAAGCTGTTATTTTAAATTTCAAACAGACTTCAATTTTATTTATCTATATATTAACTCCTAGGAGTTAGGTCTATAACGTGGTCTAGACTAGTATCAGCTACTTATTAAGTCAACTCTTAAATCAATGCTCGGATATTTGAATAAATGAATTCCGAAATGGCAACGATTTAGATAATGTATGCGATAGCACCACATACGGCGTTTATCAATAATCATGACCTGTTTCTGGAATGGCCATAAAGGCGTAAGCGTGTATGGGTAACTGTAAAGCCATTCTACAACAACTCCGAAGCGGGAAGTTGCACTCGAAACCTGTTTGGTTTATTGAACGCGACGCTATCCAGTATACAGCTTAGTAATGATGGTATTTTATAAGGACCGGACGGGCACGCCTTATGCCTCCATTACATAGAACGATTTGCATAATATTCGTAACGATATTGCCCTGGGAGATTTAATCCCACGGAATGAAATGTGACCATGCGGACCATGGAGAGACGCTTGGCTACGTTGAATGTAAGAGGAGGAATGGATGGTAAGAATGAAAGTGGACGAAGCGAAAGAAGTATGTAAGGATCGTAGCAAGTGGAAAGAAGTGGTTTCTGCCTACCCCTACGGGAAAGAGGCGGTCCTGCCTACCCCTACGGGAAAAAGGCGTGATTATATCGTCCCCGTAGAAGGAAAACTAAATAACTCCGATTTTACAGTTTTGAGATAATCGCGATTTAGTGTTTTTTTTTCAGTTTATGCTTATTTGTTAAAAAATGCGAGACAATTTTACTGTCGCTAATTTTATATTTTGTGGACCTGATTACCTCTTACATTATGCTTAAACAAAGTGGACTCTATCTATAACTATAATAAAATAAAACATATCAAATCAAGTTATTTAATTTTGCCACAACTACTATTTCTAACGTTAATGCAGTTATCTATATATTTTGGCTACTTATTTAGTTTTCCCACAACCTAGATTCATCTGGTAGAGGAAAACAAGGCGAAATGAATGTAGTTATTGAATTTATCCAACCTGAAATACGCTTAAATGTAAAAGTTGATCATTTATTTATTACTTTGTTATTGTTAAATTATTGTTACTGCTGGTACTATATAAAATAAAATGCTGTAATTTGACATAAAATTATTTATTAAATTAATAGGTAACAAATCAATAAAATTATTTAGAAAATGAACTACAAATCAAAGGTAAGTATAACAATAATTATAAACTTTAAAATAACTCAAAACTTACAAATAAAAATAATTCTTAATTGGTAATTAGGTAACTGAAACACAACTAATAGACTGTGCGCTATCTGACTGATCAGTCTATGATATAAAATTAAAAAAAAAACAATATGACTCAGTCATCAGTCATCAGGTACATTGAGTACAACAATCAACGAACTCGTAATATAAATTTCTTAGAATTGTTAATCTTACATAATATTAAAATAAAACATTTGCAACTCAAAACAATTAAAATCACGGTACTTATTAAATGCTTAAAGGTAAAGAGAGAGAAAACTTTTGTTTTAAGAGACATATAAATGGTGGGTCAAAATAAGTTTAATCATCGACTTCAGATAAATCATTGCAGCAGGTTGGAGTACCCTGGCCTTCGCTTAAACATGGTAAACCTTCGTACCAGCCGTGAAGCTCTTTAGGAATGATATTTTTCTTACAAAGCTGTAAAAGGTCTTTCTTCTTTTATTTGGTTATAGGAAGATATTGTTGATATGCCCGGGGAAGATCTTCAGCGCTTATGGTTGGAATTTCAGAGTTTTGAGTTCTTCTAGTCGATCTCCCTGGTTTACAAATAGCATTTAATAGATTATAGGGTCCATCATAATTGTATCTGTATTTAATATAACCAGGTAAATCCTTTTCAAATCTGAGACATTTAATTTTTAACCAACACACCTTCTCCCCGTTTTCCGATATAGATTTGTTTTTAATTATTTTTGAACAAAGTGATTTTACATCAATCATGTCTTGATACGACAATTCAGTTACTTTATACGGAGTCACATTTTTATTTTGTCTTTTTGATCTTGCCCGCTGCATAATTCCTTTCCAATCTGTAATAGAATAAGTGTCTGTGTACTTTTTTCTTTTTCTATAGCGCTATGCATCGAATCTACTTCCATATAGCTGTGACCACTTTCGAGATACTTTTGTTCTAACACTTTTATTGTCTCATGCGTGTGTACTAAGTACAATAAAAATGCTGCTATGTACTGGTTCCGGTTTTGCCCCGAGCATGTGTCTGAATAAATCGTGACGTGCGTAACAGCCTCGGGTAGATTCTTAATCCATAAATAAATAGCAGATGCTATTTCCACACTGCCTCTTTTTTCGTTTATTTCTGTCCAGATCATACAGTGAGCGTCGTTCTGTGGGGGCTTAAACTGATAAATACATAAATTATATAAATTTAATTTTCTGGAATAATACATTAAACTATCTGCAGTCGATGGAATCTGCAGTAGAATCTTTTCAGAAAGAAAATCTTTTGAAAAGAGGCGTCTTATAGATCTAAAGAGCTGGATAAAAAGAGGTCAGAAGAAGATGGTTCATATTTGTGTGTCACCATGGACTTGCAAAGTCTACTGCAGATTCCATCGACTGCAGATAGTTTAATGTACTATTCCAGAAAATTAAATTTATATTCTTTTTTCGTTTATTTCTGTCCAGATCATACAGTGAGCGTCGTTCTGTGGGGGCTTAAACTGATAAATACATAAATTATATAAATTTAATTTTCTGGAATAATACATTAAACTATCTGCAGTCGATGGAATCTGCAGTAGAATCTTTTCAGAAAGAAAATCTTTTGAAAAGAGGCGTCTTATAGATCTAAAGAGCTGGATAAAAAGAGGTCAGAAGAAGATGGTTCATATTTGTGTGTCACCATGGACTTGCAAAGTCTACTGCAGATTCCATCGACTGCAGATAGTTTAATGTACTATTCCAGAAAATTAAATTTATATAATTTATCTATTTATCAGTTTAAGCCCCCACAGAACGACGCTCACTGTATGATCTGGACAGAAATAAACGGAAAAAGAGGCAGTGTGGAAATAGCATCTGCTATTTATTTATGGATTAAGAATCTACCCGAGGCTGTTACGCACGTCACGATTTATTCAGACACATGCTCGGGGCAAAACCGGAACCAGTACATAGCAGCATTTTTATTGTACTTAGTACACACGCATGAGACAATAAAAGTGTTAGAACAAAAGTATCTCGAAAGTGGTCACAGCTATATGGAAGTAGATTCGATGCATAGCGCTATAGAAAAAGAAAAAAGTACACAGACACTTATTCTATTACAGATTGGAAAGGAATTACGCAGCGGGCAAGATCAAAAAGACAAAATAAAAATGTGACTCCGTATAAAGTAACTGAATTGTCGTATCAAGACATGACTGATGTAAAATCACTTTGTTCAAAAATAATTACAAAACAAATCTATATCGGAAAAGGGGGAGAAGGTGTGTTGGTTAAAAATTAAATGTCTCAGATTTGAAAAGGATTTACCTGGTTATATTAAATACAGATACAATTATGATGGACCCTATAATCTATTAAATGCTATTTGTAAACCAGGGAGATCGACTAGAAGAACTCAAAACTCTGAAATTCCAACCATAAGCGCTGAAGATCTTCCCCGGGCATATCAACAATATCTTCCTATAACCAAACAAAAGAAGAAAGACCTTTTACAGCTTTGTAAGAAAAATATCATTCCTAAAGAGCTTCACGGCTGGTACGAAGGTTTACCATGTTTAAGCGAAGGCCAGGGTACTCCAACCTGCTGCAGTGATTTATCTGAAGTCGATGATTAAACTTATTTTGACCCACCATTTATATGTCTCTTAAAACAAAAGTTTTCTGTCTCTTTACCTTTAAGCATCTAATAAGTACCGTGATTTTAATTGTTTTGAGTTGCAAATATTTTATTTTAATATTATGTAAGATTAACAATTCTAAGAAATTTATATTACGAGTTCGTTGATTGTTGTACTCAATGTACCTGATGACTGATGACTGAGCCATATTGTTTTTTTTTTAATTTTATATCATAGACTGATCAGTCAGATAGCGCACAGTCTATTAGTTGTGTTTCAGTTACCTAATTACCAATTAAGAATTATTTTTATTTGTAAGTTTTAAGTTATTTTAAAGTTTATAATTATTGTTATACTTACCTTTGATTTGTAGTTCATTTTCTAAATAATTACTTTTGATTTGTTACCTATTAATTTAATAAATAATTTTATGTCAAATTACAGCATTTTATTTTATATAGCACCGGCAGTAACAATAATTTAACAATAACAAAGTAATAAATAAATGATCAACTTTTACATTTAAGCGTATTTCAGGTTGGATAAATTCAATAAATACATTTATTTCGCCTTGTTTTCCTCTACCAGATGAATCTAGGTTGTGGGAAAACTAAATAAGTAGCCAAAATATATAGATAACTGCAGTAACGTTAGAAATAGTAGTTGTGGCAAAATTAAATAACTTGATTTTATATGTTTTATTTTATTATAGTTATAGATAGAGTCCACTTTGTTTAAGCATAATGTAAGAGGTAATCAACACTACAATATTTCGCGCCAAATTCTCTTAAAAGTTTAATAACTTTTGTCACGTACATTTTATCTTTATGGCAATTATAAATAACTTAATCTATTTGATTGTATTTGCCTATCATCTCGTAATTAATAATTATCTAGTAGTGGAAGAAATAGATAACATCAAGTATTTATAAAGTAATGATTTTTTTGCCAGAATTCTGAGTAGGACAATTAAATAAATACAGTTATTTAGTTTTCCTAGAACTTTGTTAGTTTTGTGATAGATATAGCAAATTGAGGCAAAATTCAACAACTTGTTTTATTTAATTTATCGAAAATTCAACTTATCATTGACCACAATTATTGATTTATTTATTGAGTTGTTTATTTTTCCTTCAAAAAATTAGAGTTAGTTTGAAGATGTGTATTTTTCCATCTGAACGACAAAAATAGCTATATTTTTGGAACGAAATAAGATAGGAAGACCCCTGTTAGACTCAAACATGCGTCGTGTTTTGGGTGATTTAAAAATAGGGAAAAGTGAAAATCGCCAAAAATCGAGTTATTTAGTTTTCCAACTACGGGGACGATATGTTCTTATGTATGTAATGAAATGGAACAAGCTCTTAGGCAGTAAGCGGTCCCGTCTAGAATCTTTAGTCCTGCATGGTTTTGTATACTCAAAGGACAAACTTGACAAGATCGAGGAAATCGTATGTGATTGGGGCATTAAATCGCAAGAATCGATTCCTGCGGCGCGGATAAGTGCGCGGCGTTGCATACGATTTCATACAAAGATTTATAAAATTCGATGACTTCGGCGCGTACGGCTCCTGCGGCGCGTATAGGTGCGCGTTCACCTTTACAAGGCACTTTTAAGAAAGTCGTTAACTGGGGATAGGCGGACGACCAGACAGAAATGCCGCTTTCCATTTGCCCAAGTTTTTATAGACGCGCATGGACTTATTAGTCTTGATCGTTGAATTAATCACACATCAAACTGGTTTTCGTTTGAGTATTAATATGGCGGTATAAAAATAACTCGAATTCCGAACAAAGATCGGCGTGTCTTAGAAGGGTCTCTGAGAATGGTCTATTATATTTTGTTATACTAGAATAACTAGATCAGTTCCAGCTTTGAGTATCCAACTATAGTTGGATACTCAAAGAGTTCCAGGTTTACCGAACTGTAAATGAGTAACGTCGAATATCTAACGAATTCGCATTATTTAATGAACTTAGATTATGCTTCAGAATATTAAATTCTGCGCTAACGAAGTATTCAAAGCTAAATAGAGATGTAATGCAGTTTCACGTCGCTCATATACCTACCGTCGCTCGTCAGACACGAATCCAGTAATAATGTTTCAGCATAAAAAGCTAGATTTTGTGGGATTTAAAGGTTCTACTAGTCAATATCATTAGCATACATTATACAATCATCTACTGATGGGTGAGGCCAAAGGAACGTGATTTTGTGAGCCGTGAGTTGTAACTCATGAGTCACAGAATTTCGGTGAGCAGATATTCTGCTACATTCGGTTTCAGAAAAGTCATATAAATAAAATAGCTACGCGACCGAAAATACGCAACTTAAACACAAATTATGCTTGTTTGGCCCCACCCTTACTGAATTACGTTTCAACTTAATTATTATACTAAGTATGTTACATGTAAAATGTTTTGCAAAGACGGGATATATATTAAATTATGTCAGGAGAATGTCGTTTTAATACGAATGTTGTTAACTCGCTCAATTCCCCCCATCTCCTCTCGCTCAAGGGGTGAGACAACTTCTCAAAGAGAAACTTTGTTGTTTTGCGTTATTGAAACACTTTATTATTTTTCTTTCATCTTTCTTTCATCCTTTGAACTAAAATATCTTACGCCGAGGGTATTTTTCTTCGATTATATCAAAGGTCATGTGATGTTTACAAATCAAATATAATCCTGTTACCTTTATATACCTGAGGTAATATAAGTTTCTTTTTGAGGTTATCCAACCGTTGTCAAATAGCCAAGAATGTTTTTTGGATAAATGAATAAAAAATCACACGCCTTATCTATACTTCTATACTAATATTATAAAGCTGGAGAGTTTGTTTGTTTGTTTGAACGCGCTAATCTCAGGAACTACTGATTCGAATTGAAAAAATATTTTTGTGTTGGATAGTCCATTTATCGAGGAAGGCTTTAGGCTATATAACATCATGCTAAGCTTAATACGCGCGGAGTACCAATCAAGAATGTTTCAAAATCGGGAGTTTTTTTTCCTTTTGAGAGCCTTTGGCTGCGTACGCTGCGGAAACGGTTAAAGTTTCGCTAAAATTATGTATGACAGAATTGTGTCTCTTTAAAGTTCTAAAAAAAGTCCACGACTGTATATGTCTATTTTTTTAAGGTTGGCTCAATATAACCTTTTTATGCTAACCAAAATTGTTCTAAAATTAAAGTTGAAGGTGTTTTCACTTTAATTTGCCGTTTACATCATTTGATTTCAATGAGTATTTTAGAAGATATCACAATAAAATAATAAAATGTCTATTTTTTTAAGGTTGGTTGGCACTATAACCTTTTTATGCTAACCAAAATTGTTCTAAAATTAAAGTTGAAGGTGTTTTCACTTTTCATAAAGATGATATTAATCCTTATCCAAGTAAATACGTTATTCATTACAAGCATTTAATTAAGAAGAAATTTGCCGTTTACATCATTTGATTTCAATGAGTATTTTAGAAGATATCACAATAAAATAATAAAATGTCTATTTTTTTAAGGTTGGCTCACTATAACCTTTTTATGCTAACCAAAATTGTTCTAAAATTAAAGTTGATGGTGTTTTCACTTTTCATAAAGATGATATTAATCCTTATCCAAGTAAATACGTTATTCATTACAAGCATTTAATTTAGAAGAAATTTGCCGTTTACATCATTTGATTTCAATGAGTATTTTAGAAGATATCACAATAAAATAATAAAATAATCAAGCGCGCAATAATAATGTACGACGGCCGGCGGGCAGTGGTGAGGGGAAGCGCTTCTCCTTCTACGTAAATGAAGTCGCGGGTAAATTTTAGCAATATCCCAAAGTAACTGTTCCACGCGGACGAAGTCGCGGGCAAAAGCACAGTAGTGTCGTTATATTATAACTGAAGTTAAGTAATTCACTGTTACTACACAAAAAGTATGTAAACAAATGTTGCTGCTTAAGTACCTACTCGTAAATAACCTTCTTTACTTTTATAGGACAAATGATGTTATCGTCCAATGTTGACTAGTCGCTGTGCATTGTGCAACAATATAATAGGAATATGCAACGTTTTGTTGGCTCTTCGAAAAATACGTAATAAGCTGGGAATATAATCGTCCTTGCAAAGACATATTATCTACGATCAACCGTTGACGAAATACAGCATGGGCGTAGCCAGGTTTTCGTTTCGGGTGGGGTTCAAGAAAATTAAACGACTAAAACATTACTTCTTGGTGTCAAGAAAATAAAACTAAAAGTTCATTAAATACTCTTTAACCTATTAAAAGCCATGGGCTCAATAGAATAATGTGCCCATATTTTTATTTTTTTCCTTTTTACCCCTTTCAGCTTTAAACCCTGAATATATATTGACAAAATACAAATATCTATAGCCTAAAGCTAGACGTCAATACCGAATTTTATTAATTATAATATATTCTTTAAGCCAGACACGAGCGAGCGAAGCGAGCGAGCAAATTTTTTTCCGCATTTTACATGTTACAAATCTTGTTTTACAATCGTTCAAACGTTAAACTAAAACACTAAATAACGGTGAAATTCATAAAAATACCATACAATCAACCATATAATCAAACAGAACATCGGTACTAAATAATTTAATATATTTTTCATGTGAAATGCGAGCGAGCGAAGCGAGCAAGTAACATTTTTTTCTATTTAATAGATTAAATCTTTTCAAACTTTAAACCCTAATCGTCGTGCATAATTACAAAATTTTGTGCTCAGTGACGTGGCCAAAATATTGTGTCAACTTATTGTACTACCTATAGGTACGAGGATTCGATGGCACGCGTGCCATAGGTTCACCATTCTTGTTTTAGGCTATTGATCTGGGGGCACGGCAGTGCACCCGCCAAGTCGAGCGCGAAGCAAACACTGCCGTACCATCCTTTACTGGAACCATTTCGCCGCATTTTCAGGCCCCTATTTGAGAACCTCTGGATAAGACCAGAACTCAGAAATTTTCGTCATCCAATAAGCTATAATCACGTACTTAAAATCCAAAATTTCAAGTTTGTAGGTCATTTAGTTCCGAAGTTAAGCGAAAGCAAAGTTTCGCATTTTCGACACTCACTCACTCACTCACTCACTCACTCATGATCATCAAAATAGAACTAGTACTTCCCATAAACTTAGAGAGCTGAAATTTGGTACAGAGTTGGGGTTTAATGGCCACATAAAGGGAAAACTATAAAAACTAGGATAATCGATCTGGGGGCACGGCAGTGCCCCTGCCAAGTCGAGCGCGAAGCAAACACTGCCGTACCATTCTTTACTGGAACCATTTCGCCGCATTTTCAGGCCCCTATTTGAGAACCTCTAGATAAGACCAGAACGTCGATCTGGGGGCACGGCAGTGCCCCCGCCAAGTCGAGCGCGAAGCAAACACTGCAGTACCATTCTTTACTGGAACCATTTCGCCGCATTTTCAGGCCCCTAATTGAGAACCTCTAGATAAGACCAGAACGTCGATCTGGGGGCACGGCAGTGCCCCCGCCAAGTCGAGCGCGAAGCAAACACTGCCGTACCATTCTTTACTAGAAACATTTTGCCGCATTTTCAGGCCCTTTTATTCTACTCGAACTTTATTCTACTCGAACATTACACAAATTAAATAAACAAATTACACTAAAATCAATATGCCCACGTTTCTACAAAAAGAAGTGAAATCCCACCAAAAACATTCTGTAAAAAACTAGCCAAGTCTCGATGGAGCTGCTTTTTTATCTCTAAAAAGTAATGAAATCTAGACAAAATCGTGCCAAGTCTAAGGTTCCTTACTGCGGTTTCTTTATTATTATAGTTAATGTTGTGTGACTTGGCCGTTGAAGGGTACAAAAGGGGCTCCATGACACCATTGCTCCAATACGTGTGTTGTACAATCAACAACAGCCTAAAATGAGACACTAGCGTCCAATTATCAATACCAGTATGGGCTATTATCTCGCTTAACAAACATAGTTACAAATGTAAACAAAATTGACTTGTACCCACTAAAGTATAAAGAATGTTCAACGGCCAAGTCACTCAACATTAACTATAATAATAAAGAAACCGCAGTAAGGAACCTTAGACTTGGCACGATTTTGTCTAGATTTCATTACTTTTTAGAGATAAAAAAGCAGCTCCATCGAGACTTGGCTAGTTTTTTACAGAATGTTTTTGGTGGGATTTTATTGTTTTTTTAGTACGACAGTCTTTCAGGGTTTAAAGTTTAAAAAGATTTTAACAGGCAAAGGAGTAAAAAACATTTGCTCGCATTCTCAGTATGAACGCATTTAACATAAACACATACATATAGTAGGTACAAATTAGTATCAAATTCTGTTTTAGGCTTTTTTCTTCTACACATTTTTTTTCTAAAATAATTTCAAAAAATCGTCTTTCAGATAGTGTTAATGGGGCGGCAAAATATGTTAATTGTCCTGGGGTCCTAAATTTCTAAATACGCCTCTGTATATGGGTCAGATCTCTGTATATATACCAGCCGGCCCATTTCGGGGGGGGGGGGGGGTTGAACCCCCTAAACCCCCCCCTGGCTACGCCCATGAAATACAGTTATCTCAAAGGTGATCGTTTTAAAGACGCATGCCCATACAAAAAATGCATGACAATTATTATTGACAAAATAATGTCACTGGTCACAACCACATGTCACAACCGCAGCGCGCAGTTGAAAATGTAACTTAACCACTGGGATTATGTATACGATTGTTAAAAAGCGTATAACCGAACCAAGAGCATGTCGGGATATGTCTAAGGAGGGTTCCGTAACTATAACCGCGTAAAAGGTGTTTTTCAAATTACTTCAAAAGTTACTGTCCGACTTCGTTCAAAATAATTTTCCTTAAGTTTTTAGCATGATCTATCAGCCAGGAAAATTACAAGTAAAAAACCTAACCAAGAGCATGTCAGGACATGTCTAAGGAGGGTTCCGTAACTATAAACGCGTAATATGCTTTTTTTTTAATTACTCCAAAAGTTTACTGTCCGATTTGGTTCACAATAGTTTTCCTAAAGAGTTTTTAGCATGATCTTTCAGCATGGAAATTTACAAGTTTCTATCTCCTATAGTTTAAAAATGCTAGAGGGGGGGACCAACTTACAAACTACTTTGGAGGCCGATTACTCGAAAATGGTCAACTTTATAAAAAAGTAACGTATGAAACCTTGCCTTTATTTTAAAAGACCTATTCTACGATACCCCACACGATGGGGTAGAGTGAAAAAATATTTTTCATCCCCACTTCACATGTATGGAGAGCCACCCCTAAAATATAAAATTATTATTTTTTTATAATCCCGAAACCGTGATCTATACACAATCTATAATTGTACCAAATTTCATCAATTTATATTCATAATTACAGAAGCTAAAGGCGCGGACAGACAGACAGACAGACAGACAGACAGACAGATAGACAGACGGACAGAGCGAAACTATAAGGGTTCCTTAAGTATTACGGAACCCTAATAAGGATTTGAATTAGCTATAAGTAATTGATTTTTACGGTTTCATTTACTTATAACAAAAAAAAAACATCGTCTTATTAATGCTGTAACTTTTCAATTTAGCAACTGATTGCTGTATTTTTCGGTCCATATTTATGTTTCCTTTCGGAAAATATACGCCTTTCGCTAATTTAAAACAAATACATAATATTCCCTATTAAGGAAATAACAAGCGTTTAAAGATTAAAAATAAAACTTCGTATTACAAACAGCTTTTGAACAAACTTTCTCAATCATAACATTGAGTACTATTTTTATCCCGATCTCGCCGAAAGCAAAAGTTTGGGTAAGAATCGCAAAACACTTATATTATACTCGAACTTTGCTTTGTAATTATAGTTGAAAAGTTGAGACATTAAACAAATTTATATTCCGAATTAGCGAGTTGCGAAGTTTGTCCATCTGAGATGTCAAAGTTTCGGAGCTTTTCGCCCACTCTCCCCCGAGGAGGAGGGGGGCACAGTAACCCAAGTAACTTTCCAAAAGTTCTCTCTTTGTTTCTCCAAAGTTTCCGCAACTTTGTCTCTGACTCGCCAATCTGTTTATCGAGGGCTCAACTCTATTGAACTAATATTTTTGTTGTACCAAGGTTATTAATTATCATATTTGTAGGGGTGTGTAATATACTTTAATTTGTACTTTGATAACGTCGTAAATTTTACTCAATGATTGTCTATATGGACATAGAACCTAATCCCTGCTCCCTAGATAGTCCATTTTATAAAGACTATAAAGTTGTGCTCGTTTCATCTGGGGGCACGGCAGTGCACCCGCCAAGTCGAGCGCGAAGCAAACACTGCCGTACCATCCTTTACTGGAACCATTTCGCCGCATTTTCAGGCCCCTATTTGAGAACCTCTGGATAAGACCAGAACGCAGAAATTTTCGTCATCCAGTAAGCTATAATCACATACTTAAAATCCAAAATTTCAATTCTGTAGGTCATTTAGTTCCGAAGTTAAGCGAAAGCAAAGTTTCGCATTTACGACACTCACTCACTCACTCACTCATGATCATCAAAATAGAACTAGTACTTCCCATAAACTCAGAGAGCTGAAATTTGGTACAGAGTTAGGGTTTAATGGCCACATAAAGTGAAAACTATAAAAACTAGGATAAACACGGCAGTGCCCCCGCCAAGTCAAGCGCGAAGCAAACACTGCCGTACCATTATTTACGGGAACCATTTCGTCGCATTTTCAGGCCTCTATTTGAGAACATCTGGATAAGACCAGAACGTCGATCTGGGGGCACGGCAGTGCCCCCGCCAAGTCGAGCGCGAAGCAAACACTGCCGTACCATTATTTACTGGAACCATTTCGCCGCATTTTCAGGCCCTTATTTGAGAACCTCTGGATAAGACCAGAACGCAGAAATTTTCGTCATCCAGTAAAGTATAATCACTTACTTAAAATCCAAAATTTTAAGTCTTGTAGGTCATTTAGTTCCGAAGTTAAACGAAAGCAAAGTTTAGCATTTATGACACTCACCCAGTCACTCACTCATGATCATCAGAATAGAACTAGTACTTCCCATAAACTCAGAGAGCTGAAATTTGGTACAGAGGTATGGTTTAATGGCCACATAAAGGGAAAACTATAAAAACTAGGATAATCGAAGATCTGGAGTACCTGGTGACCCTTATTAGAAAACACAAGAGCCCAACCAAACTTTTAGAGATCGACATACTGCCTTTACAAAAAATATTCAACTTGGTGGGCCACTTCATTTGAATCGAAGGTCTGAAGTATCTGATGAAGAACCCTCAGCTGGTCTCAGCTGATTAGAGATATGGTAATGCCCCCTTCTACTATTGGTACATAAAAAAAATCGACTGTCATTGCAAAAATCCAGTGAAGTGGGACACATCTTCTAATTTAATCTAGCCCGTAGCGTCCCACTGCTGGGCGAATGCCTCTGCTTTTAATACGCATATAAATAAAATTAAAGGAAAACTCTGGATAAGACTGGACTGGCTTTTATACTTATACTTACAAGTTTACAAGAAGAAATAGTCGAACATTAACTTTATTCTACTCGAACATTACACAAATTAAATAAACAAATTACACTAAAATCTAGTAAAATAAATCAATATTCCTACGTTTCTACAAAAAGAAGTGAAATCCCACCAAAAACATTCTGTAAAAAACTAGCCAAGTCTCGATGGAGCTTCTTGTTTATCTCTAAAAAGTAATGAAATCTAGACAAAGTCGTGCCAAGTCTAAGGATCCTTACTGAAATTTATTTATTATTATAGTTAATGTTGTGTGACTGGGCCGTTGAAGAGTACACAAGGGTACAAAAGGGGCTCCATGACACCATTGCTCCAATACATGTATTATACAATCAACAACAGCCTAAAATAAGACACTAGCGTCCAATTACCAATACCAGTATGAGCTATTATCTCGCTTAACAAACATAGGTAGTTACAACAGAATCTGATATAACATTACGTGTAAACAAAATTGACTTGTAACGTATAAAGAATTTTCAACGGCCAAGTCACACAACATTAACTATAATAATAAATAAATCGCAGTAAGGATCCTTAGACTTGGCACGACTTTGTCTAGATTTCATAACTTTTTAGAGATAAACAAGCAGCTCCATCGAGACTTGGCTAGTTTTTTACAGAATGTTTTTGGTGGGATTTCATTAACAATAACCTTAGTAGACCTTACGATCAACGATGGTAAATATTAGTTCACTTTTATATCACTAATGTTATTTTATAGATATTAGTATACATACATAATATAATCACGCTTTTTTCCCGTAGGGGTAGGCAGAGACCACTTTCCACTTGCTACGATCCTTACATACTTGTTTGCCTGCGTTCACTTTCATTCTTACCACCTAATAAAAATAAATAGATATTAAACCTATTTATTTTATTATAGACAAAACTTGGCTATCAATATTTTCAGTAAGCAACTCTCATCAATCATAGTTGCGCAATAGAACGCGGGTAATTTGTTATTGATTGGGTATAACGAACACGAAACAGACTCCTCTATTTATGTAAAATCCCCGCGTGAGAAAGTTTCAAACAAAATATACAATAATATTTACATTCAACAAGAATGTGGAGTTTGGATCAGTGAAATACATAGTTTAGTGTGCTAGTGAAATTAAACTTGCAGAGTTTTTGTGTACAATACAAATTATTTTGCTCGGTAGGTTACGGTAAGCAAATCTTAAGATTTGCTGGTTTAAAATACAGAGTGAGAATTCTTCAAGTGAGTGTAATAGACGGAATCGACGAAGATGAAAAGGTGCCGATTTCACAAACGCCTGGTAGTTACTAGTTATCACTATAGATACGGCGGTATCTAAAAAAAATTAAAAGTGTAATACATTTATTACATGTAGGTACATTGTACATAATAGTACCAACTTCTACAATCTACGTATGCAATAATAATTAATGAATGCCCTTTTTTACCTTCTTTTTATGGTTCCGTATCCGTACCCAAAGGCTAAAAACGGAATCCTGTTACTTAGACTTCAGTCCGTCCGTCTGTCCGTCTATCTGTCGCCAGGCTGTATCTCCGTAACCGTGATAGCTAGACAGTTGAATTTTTCACAGATGATATATTTATGTTGCCGCTATAACAACAAATTTAATACTAAAAACAGAATAAAATACATATTTAGGGGTTCTCCAGCCTCCAAAACAACAAACGTTATTTTTTGCTCCATTTTGTACGGAATCCTAATAGTGCGTGAGTCCGACTCGCACTTGGCCGGTTTTTGATTATAATATTATCATTACACTAAATTGCAGTGTTGTAAAGTGTACACTCATAAAATATGAATCATTATGTCATTTTCATGATGGCCTTCATTCCTGTATCGATCTTCCTATTATCCGAACATATAACAAGATAATTAATTCCACGTTCCGATGCCGACATCTTTAGCTATCTTTAATTACCATTTCGACGTTCAACAGTCACTTGTCAGTTTGAATCCCTTTGATCTCGGCTCGAGGCAGTCGTAAAATCACTCCACGCGCCTTTGTTTAGAGGTAGGCTAAAATCGATTGGAATATCATTTGCAGAAGTTTGTCGAAGATTAGTAACAATCAGAGACTACTAATAAAAGGACTAAAGACCTGTTTCACAATCTACTGGTCTGACACATAGCTTATTTGCATGTTTGCATGTCCCTGTCGCTCAATATAAAGTAAGCAGAAACAAAACATCCGAATATTATCTGGCACTTATTAGATGATTGTGAAACATCCTAAATCATTCAATACCAGTACGTAGGCACTATCGTAGTAACTTTCGTTCATGTTGATTGATCACAATAAATGAGTAGTCATGTAGGCCATACACCATCCAATCTATCGCCCAATCGGCTTGATCAGTTCTATTGGATCAAGTAAAACTGACCGTGGATTGTCTGACGGTCTGTACTGTTTATGTCAATATGGAACTGATCCAATCGAGTTGATCAAATCGATTGGACAATCGGTCGTATGGTTGTAAAGATACTGTAAGGTAGTAACTAGTTTCAAGACTAAAATATAACTAAACGAACTGAAATATGACATTTTGTTGTTCACAGGAGCTCACTGTGACTGACGACACAGTTTTGGAGGAGCACAGCGAAGACCCGGCTCTGGTGCAAATGAAACTCCTTGGTGATGGAGGTAATATAAAATTTTAGTAGCAGAATTCCTAACGCACGAGTCGAATGCAGTTTATTAGTATAGATCAGCTCATAGACATATTATGCTCTTAACACATACGCGGACGCTACCTAAGTATAGCTAGTAATCTTTTACAAATACATAAAATCACTCAATGTTGCACCGTGGTGAAATAATTAGTGGTGGCTTTTGAAGACGTGAAACCATTTATATTACTAAATCTGATCTAAGTGAGAAAGACAGACAAGATTAAAGAGACGTGAACGAAAATTTTAGTAAGCCAGCCCTAACATTCGCAATTGAAAAGTCTGCAAATAAACAACTTAAGGTCGTTTATAGGGTTATTGCGATAGCGCTTCGCAGTTTCAATAAATAGTCGAGATAAGGTGAAGTGAGCAATAAATATACAAGCCTTTAAGTGTTATATTGTTTGCAATTCGAATGGAATCACGTGTGTCTGCAGTGTACAAGTTGCGTCATCTTTGAGGACGACTCATAATGTATTGATGCAAATGTTTAAATGCTTATTAGTTTTCCTTTAACGCCATTTAATTATTTGTAGATTTTCCTTAAACGTGAATATTATTGTTAAACGTGGTCAAGATATACTCGTTGATTTCTTTTTGAAACGAGTTGGTAGTCTATTCTCCATAGTGCATACGTCTTTGATTTCTAATCTCTGTCAGGGGAATAACTCTCATATAAAATATGATTAACAGTTAATTGATTAGTAGCATTAATTGCCCACAGCTTCGCCTGTGTGAAATTAGGTTTTAAACTTTCATCCCCTATTTTACTTCCTTGGGGGTTGAATTTTGAAAAATCCTTAGCCTACGTCATATGAGAAATACGTGTGCAAAATTTAAAATTTCTAGCCTGTGCGTTGATACATCAGTCAATCAGTTTTCCCTTTTATATAATATATAGATCTCCCCTTCGCAATAGAGATTAATTAAAATATTTACGGAAAATGAAATGTCAAGGAAATAATTAAAATTGGACAATCTAATAGTATTTTGGTTTATGGCGACCACAAACTAAAATATACTTTTTAAAAATCTGGTAAAAATCCTCCCAATATATTTTAGAAGGTCAACTATATTTAGAATACAGTTGTTTTTTCCGTTAAAACATCTGTCATGTTACATGCAAAATTCATAATTATCCTCATTTAAACAAATTTGCAAAATCATTTCACGCACAAACTGAATTATGTACTGAGAATAAATAACAACATCATATTATGCATAAAACTTAGGCCTGTACATCCGTTAATGGATGATTTATACAGTATTCTCCGAACGAAATAACCACTCTTGAAATACTGTAGTGCCTGGGACAGTTGGTTTTTAAATGTCGTATGGTTGCCCAAGCACATACGGCATTCTCACAACATAGTCAGCCTAGTCTAGAGGAATGAACTGGTCAATACGTCTGGGGCCAACTATGTGCGGGTTACTTCACGATGTTTTCCTTCACCGTTAGAGCATCCGTATAATGTACTTGAGATCTGAAAAAGTCTCATTGGTATACGCCACAACCTGGATTTTGAACCTGCGCTCTCTCGAGTGCGAACCAAACGGTCTACCCATTAGGCCACGGAGCTCACTATTTGCATATAGAGACCGATAATAACTGCTATTAGATAAAATTGTCACTTGTGTCCAATATCTATTCTATGTCCAATAAATGTTAATCGCTTAAAAGGCATAGAATAGACAATAAGAATAGATAAGAATATCGATTTGTTCACGAAATTTAGAACAAATTATATTAACATTGTAAACCAAACACTCCTCGAGTAGAAACTACAAATGATAGCGCTATAAAAATGATATAAAAAATTATCTCCTTGTAGAGCAGCGTCTCATAAAAATATACATTAAAATACATAGTTTTATTTTCTAAATTTTACAAGTAAAGAAAGAAAATGAATAAAAGTGTTACGTTACCCATTTAGAATATGAATCAGAAAATAGCAACCATTCAAATATCATAGACCAGCAAAGAGGTCTGAAGAAGAGAATGTAATAGAACTGATAATTATTTAACACTAGAAATCAAAAGGCTTGGTGGAATTGTTTCCTATACAAAATGAACGCCATTACGACTCTATTGGGATGTGTCCTCGATGTTCAGAGTGTAGTAACAAACATCCTGTTAGGGTAACAAGAGCTTGATTCTCGTGCGCATAATTGGATGTAGGAAGCCGTACACCGACAATATGCACTGAGTTAGCAAATCCCCGATACAAACTATTGTGCGGTACGTGTCAGCGCTCGGCTCAGGAATACTACTGCGATAGCAGATATCTACGTTATCATGTTAAGGATCTGATAAGGTTTCGTATTTGGTGCAATAATAATTCTGATATAGAAAATTATCAAACATTTTTATCGTGCACATACGTTAATTTCGCTGAGTGCTAAACTTTGCCAACATACATTTTTAACAATGTTTGCTATCCAATTTGTTTGATTAATTTCTGCAAAACACTATACCAATGTTTACCTATTTGCAGCATGGGGCTATACGGCCATTTTATTGAGCTGATGTATTATATGTGTGTTACAGACCATTGGCCACTGCCTTGCGAGTTAATAATAAACAGTATAGAGTTACTAACATTGATATTTTTATTTGCAGTTATCGAATCAATAATGCGAGGGGAGGTTGTTGGTGTAATGCCAAGGCGATCTCGTTCGAATTTACAAGTGAGTATATTTTATTTATACCACATTCAAATATTCTTTGTAGTTGGCTAGCTGCATGGACTGAGTTGCCAGGATCGATACCATCAGTCACATAGCGTTGTTATGGTTAAATGTACGTGATATGGGAATTGTCTAGAATCTGCAACCTTCTGAACCCGACAACTTAGGACAAGGTTAAAAGTAAGATATTAAAATGTCGTCGTTAAGCGTTCATAACATTTTCACTTTTGAATAATAATGCTGGTATTATGAAAACAGACAATAGAATTATTCAGAAACATTTTGCGAATCACACAGGCTTACTCGAAGCTTAAAATGCCTTTGTTGAATATACAGACGATTTCTCAGAAACTGGTATTTAAGTGCCATAAAAAGTCATCGTTGAAGAAACAACAAAAATAAGAGGACTGTTAGAGTTGTACAAACAAAAAAAACACGTTTGAGATCATTACTTGTACGTCGTACTCAGAATATCAAAGTTTAATGGTTACACAAATGTCAACACAGTTCAAATCCGAAACAGGTTTGAGACTGAACCTCGTGTCTGATGAATATGCATGTTAATTAATGTTGCTTGACTCGTCTGGACCAACTTGTTTATTTAAATTAAACACCTTTTAAAGAATATTGAATATTCAAATGAGTAGGTAAGATTTTTCGTTTATAGAGCACTCCTTCAGTTATGCAATAGCGCCCGTCACACGTTCGATCGTGGGAACAGTAAGCGCCGTTCCAATACCCTCGCTCCGAAACGAAGATGTAGATGCGCGGGGCTGACAGTCTGATCTGGCATGTGGATGCGAGCGCCTTTCCACCGTTTTATTCGTGATGTCGCCTTGCTTTTGTATGACGCCGGCAGTCCAATCCTTGAACGCATATTTAGTCGTAATTAGCACGTCAGTTTAATCCGGAGTCCAAACCGCACAAATCCCTCCGCGGTTTGGAACGCGGTAACATTTAGTTAGTGTGCAGGGCGCTATTCGTCTCTTTGGTTTTCGTCTCATTAGTTGTCTTTCATCACCGACTGCTAAAGTTAACTTCTGCTGGATCAGGGGTTTCTTCACATTGAGGGGAATGTTAGTTCTATTATAGTTCACCCAAATATTTTACCTACGAATATTTTCGTTCTATAAACAAACTAACAGTTCCTACTGTTGATGATAGACACTTCATAACTTATTTTTTTCCGGTTCCAATTGGTGTAGGTATAAAAGTAAAATGGTTTTTATTCAAATCGTGGATTTCAATATTGGAGGAGATTGAATGTGTCCACTGTGAGCGATTGGCGGGCTGCGGTGAATCACACGGCGGTTTTAGCCCGAGCGTCGGGTTAGCTAAATATGGCATTTGTGACTAATATCTGTCTAATCAGCTTGTATCCACTAAGTGCTTGAATTTATGTCGATTTCATTTTATTCATTACTTGGATACATTACTTGGATCAAATATATATTTAAGTATTAGGTATAATTAAGAAGCAAATTAAGTAGGTATATTATGTGTATGAACTATAAACTCTTACCTATTCTGTATTGAGTTATTGCCTGACCTATGGGATTGGATTTAAAGATATAATTCTGTGTCTACTTTATGCATTTTATTAAGCCTAGACTAGAACCAAAGATAAATATCTAAATATTTGAGTTGAGTTTAAAAGTAGATAATATTCTCATCACAAAATACCTTTCATGTTGTAGTCATATTATAGTAATACTTGTACAAGTAGGATCACATACCTATGGGGCGAGCACTAAACGATTGAGTTTCTGCGCTACTGAACTGATTTGAATATAGAAGCAGCCGGGAACTTAGTTTAGGGTTCGGCATTGTTCCAAACTTATGTTAATCGGCGGGTGTTTGAGTTGGACGCAAGCGGAATAAACCCCCGCACTTAGTTGGAAAACTTGCGAAAATCTAATTTAGATCGTATGCGGGGCACAAGTGGATAATTAACTCCATACAACATCACAGGCGCCATATTTTAGTTAACGCCACACACGTTTTGTATTTTGACGTATTTAAATTCATTAATATTATGAATCATAGTGTTGTTTTCACTTTAATAAAGGTACTCCCTCATCATTTTAGATTCGACTTAAAGCATTACGTTACAATATTATTATTTCTCTTTGGTTCAACGAGCATTCGCCATAATAATTCTTAATCCAATTTATCAATACAGGTTAAGCAGTGAAATGAATAAATGATTAATAATAAATGATGATAATGAATGATTTTCAGTCCTTACCAATATAAGGTTTGGTAAAATCTATTACGGATATTTTGGGTATATGATCTACTCATTATAAAGTCGTTTAGGCAAAAAAATATTGCCATACTGAAAGTAAAAAAATCATCCGTATATGGGTGACTCTTCGCTCAACGCAAATTCGCCCATATAAAGGCAGATTTTTTTCTCGAGTATGCCAATTATTTTTCGTCCGTAGTTGATTTTACCAAATCTTATATATTATGTCACCATAAAATTGTAAAAACCGTTAGATTGTAATAAAACTAGTAAAATTGTAAAATGTTGATAGACTTCCGACGCGAATATGCTGCCTATAATTTCACACATTATTTTTCGTTAGATTATAAATATATAGATTTTAATCTTTCGTCATATTTTTACAATCTCGTTAGTTTTTTTACAATCTAACGGTTTTTACAATTTTACGGTGACATATACTGTAATCTGTAACTTTACATACATCGCATCTTTTCTCTCTCAATAAAGCGTTCTAAATATTGTAAACTTCGAGGGGAGTACCTGTATAGAAATGAATAGACTATAGACTTAGGGCCGATTTTTCAATCGTCAGATAACTCTTACCTGAGGAATAAATATGTGACATTGACAGATTCTCCATACAAAATCTGTCAAAGTTACATATTTATTCCTCAGATAATAGATATCTGACGATTGAAAAATCAGCCCTTAGAGGAATAAAATTACGGCTTTTTCGATATCGATTCGTATTTCGTCCGTAGTTCGCTGAACTGCGCAAATTTATTAGTCATAAAGCGCCCATTCACGCCGGTCGCTGACTGCTAATTATATGGCTTGGCTCCATTGTTACAAAAATACAGTCGATTATTGATGTACGAAAATGTTATTTAAAATATATAGCAATAATTTCCCTTTAATGTCATGATGTATAGCACCAATTTATTATGATTAATTGAATCATCAGATTTTGTTTTTGCTTAATAACGTGTAAAACATTTGCCCATAAGTTTTTGTTGCTAGTTGTTTTAACAATAAACAAAAGCCATCTCCTATTAGAATTTAGATCAATGTTTTGTTGATTGGCCATAATATCAAGCACACAGGTGTGGCTTAATGCTTTTAATCTTAGAATAAAAGGCGTCACAACAGACGGCGAAAATAATATTTTATCTTAAGATGCCTGGGTATATTTCATATTACAGTACGTAATATGAAAAAATATATTATCAGCTGTCTGTGATAGTTCAAACAAACTGTATAGCAAACGTTATTTTATCTTCACATAAAATATTATAGTATCGTCGCCGTCCGTTAAAGTTTCTAAAAATTCACTTTCCTTGCTAAATATTATAACTATACTTGTGATTCTATTTTTGTATCATTTACTTACAAATATTAGTTTGCCGTATTCAAATATCTAATAATCACAGCTTAATACTACATGTTTAATTAAATTTATTTCTCAAACACGTTCAAACGATAAATTTTCCAGTCTCCTCGAAGGTTTATATTTAATCTTATAAATCCTTGAAATCGTATTCATCTTGGTTCGGAACTCTCAAGGAGACTTTGTGTAAGAAGTACGTTGTTGTATATATTTAATTAAAGAAATATCAAATAGTATCATTTTCTTTAGAATTTTCTCTTTTGAGATTTCGAAGTATTTCGTTTTAAGACATTTTGTCATTGAATAATAAAGGAATAGGATTAAAGGAATTGGAGCAGATCAGAGTTTTATATTGTATTTTTAGTAATATCGAATTAATTAATTTTAATTTTGTAAAATAAATAATAAAATAAAAATATGTTTATTCAGAGTATTAGTAAGTAAGCGTTATTTTCTCAACGTTATACAAAAAAAAAGGATTACAATTACCACCAGAACCCTAACCCGGCGAGAAAAAATCCGGCGCAAAAAACTAACGCGTTTCGCGTAGACCTAATAGATGCCTATTTAATGTTCATATTCCTCAATATATCAACATGCCAAGTACTATCTAGATTTAGTATATTATAATACATGTCTTATCTCCGTACATAACCATTGCGGACATGAAAGGAGCATAAACAGAGATTATCACAGAAACAGGGACGAGCGAGGCACGTGTCGCCATTACATTGTTGAGAGCATATTGTACAGTCTGTATGTGTGTCACGTATGTCACTGATAAGTGATAGTGCTTCGGCGTTCACTGCCCTCCATTGTTATCGATCAATCTCAGTATAGAACACCCATCATGTATTAGAATAATCGCTCTTGAGTCTTGATGCTAAGCGTACAAGATCATCCAGATTGATTTGCACATTAATTGTTTGCGTAGAACCATTCGTCTGAGAAAAATATTTGTAGTTCTACAATCAGACTAGCTAGTGGAAACTTCTTAGTTTCTTTAAACCATTGATACTAGTTCAATTGATCGAACAAGGTTAAAGAAACCCTGTAAACCAACTGTATCTTTAAAATATGTCTGTAAATGGGTAAACTATTATTAATAGCTTCTAAATAGAAGCTATTATTTTAAAAAATTATAGTCGTGCTAAAGAGATTAATGGATTAAAAATATGTTGGGTCATATTCGCAATTCGCATAGCGTTTGCAATAGGCAATCGGACAAATTTTTTTTTATTGCATAAATGAATAGTACTCTTAAATATGAGTAACTTCTCAGAAGAAACCGTATATCAAAAGTCAATATTTTCAAAGGTACAGCGATTTGTATAAAAAATTTCGCGAGCCTCCTAAAAACGCTCCATACTAAAATCGATATACACATGACGTCACTTGAATATGAAGTAGTATGAAGTAGTATATGAAGTATATGGCCGCAGGAATATATTTGTAAATATCTCCGATATTTGTGCGTTTAAGTTCATACTTACCATAATGAATGTTTTTGTATATGATGTGAGTAAACTAATGATGTAGGTTTTGTTTACCAATTTCGCAAAAAAAAAAAATTTTTTTTTGGTATAAAGACTCGAAGAAATTTTGTATACAAATCGCTGTACCTTTGAAAATATTGACTTTTGATATACGGTTTCTTCTGAGAAGTTACTCATATTTAAGAGTACTATTCATCTATGTAATAAAAAAAAATCAGTCCGCTTGCCTATTGGAGCTCGACACAAATCCCGCGCTAATGCGATTAAGTCGTGTGACGGGAGACGAGTGGGGGAGCAATTTGTCCGGTTCAATGTACCCTTTTGGAACAAATCCATAAACAATTCATCTTCCTAAACCTACTCGTCACGAAAGAGCATAATAAATGTTCATCTTACTTGTAAAGTACATTTACAATCCGACCTGTTCATGGTTAGTGCACGACTGAAGTAGGTATAGGTTTTTGTTTTTTGTTATATGTTGGTGGTGTTTCAATAATACGTTTTTACGTTCTGTAATATATGAACTGTTTACTTTTAATTTTATAAAACCATTATTCACGAATAGAAGGATAATACTCCAGTGCTTTTTATTTCTATCCGTTAAATGTTGACCATTCAAATACATTTAACACTTTTGAAATTGAGGCTTATAAAGCCACGGTCAATTCAATTAGCAACACAAAACGAATTCATCATCATTCGAATCTATTCAATAAATTGCTAGAACATAAAACATTTTCACATTAGGATTAATAGTATCGTAAAACGGAATGAATCATCGTAATTGTGCAATACATTAAATAATCTAAATATACATCTCGTGCAACGCTCGGGCCGAGGAAGTCATCTTAACTTGCATTAACAGAAACATTTTCAGAGAACTATTGGAGAGCTGCCAACAGCACTTTCCACCTCGTGGCCAGTTCAAATAAATTATTTATGATATATACATGTTTGTTTTTGATAAACACTCCTCTCTTTGCGCTTTAAACTTTTATTCTATTTGCTTTGTAATATTTTTAGTTGTCTTATTTTGAAATTACGTGTGGGTTATTTGTTGTGTTTATCTCACTTATGTTTCGTGATTTTATCAATTATTATCATTGTCATTCATTAATAAGACTCATCATTTTAGTATTAATTCACAACCTGAGAGTGAACTTCATTACGTATAAAGTTTTTAATCCTTAAAATATATAATCTCAAAAACATAAAAAAGAGTAAAGTTAAATAAAGTGTTAAATAAAGTTCAATGTCAGCGGTGTAAAATCAATAAACGTTCTAATTGGAATCGAAAAGTGTACATTCAAATGCAAGCAAGTTTCTCATAACAGCGCTCCGTGAGAGTCGCTGGATCGATCCAAACTTTTCCTATTACTGCGGAATTGGCTTCAGCCTTTGTTTTTGTTCAACTCTCGTCTACTTGTGTTCTTCATTATGCGAAAATATATGCTGATCTTTTAGTATTTAATGATATGTTTGCAGAAATAGCAATTCATGCAAAATATTTAATTATTGCCTAAAAGTAGGTAAAGAGTGTTTGGATGAGAAATGTCTGTATTTTGAGACTATCTAATCAAAAGAATTTAGTATTTTGTGACCCACAAAACTTAAAAAACCTGATACCAAAATAAAATATATAATATCTTAATCCATTTGTCTTATCTAGTTACATAATTAAAGCATTAACGACTTTGTAGAGTAGCTCTGGTTCATCTCTGGTTACATGAAAGTTTATTCTACAGGTGAAAAACATAATTAGTATTTCGTGGAAGTTGAGAATAATATAGCGTGGAAAATTAATAACTTTTCCACGCTATATTATTCTACAGAAAACAAGGCTCGTTATTACATTACTTACTTATTCAAATTAATTCTTCATATCTCAAATTTGTATTGTCTCTTGTTCTATAAACTTTCAGTTCATTTCTCTTAAAATTTGAGTGTCTTTAAAAATATTTTTTATAAAGACAAAGAAGAATCCATAAATGTATTGATAATTTTCGTTTCCTCTCTTTTATAACATGCTTATCTTTCATTCCTTCATAACATATTTTCCTGCAGTTACTTACCTTTCCTTTGTAGTTCTTGTAAAGCTTATTTTCTTGCATTTTCAAGATTTCAAATTACTGACACCATGATAGGTCAAATATTAATCATTTCTCTCTATATGTCTGTGTTTGATTACCATTCATATTATTAAGTATTAACATATTTCCCCTAGTCATTTCACCAGTCAAACAATTTATAGAAAGCACATCTGATATTACCACATAGGATGGATTTTGCTTATTTCGTCCGACAACATGGGGAGAGTTGCGTAAATGTAATCGGCAAAGTTTGCAACACCTTTCCGACTTTCCGGCTCTATCAGTTAGTTAATGCGAGTTCTCGTGCAGTGGATATGGATATCGATCGCGACGGCCGGGACGACGGGATTCGTCTGGCGCGCCCCCGCACCCATCCCACAGGACCCCGCTCAAACGTGCCACTACTTTGTTCTTGTTTTGTTTGAAGGTTAATATTATGTATTCGTTAAATATGAAGGTTAGTTTTGCTTTAGGCTGGAAAGCTGTAAAGCAATTAGGAATCATGAGATTTCTATTCGTAGTTGCTTCGGGGATAATGTTGGGAATCCTAGATTTATTATTTATTTGCTTTGTGGTTTTCAGCTATCGTTTTTATTATTTATTTTATTTTTGGTTTTATTGCGGTTATAAAATGACGAGTTACAGCTCTATTATCTTTATCTTTAGAATTACGTTTCTCCACAATAATATTATGTCACGTACTTCACGATAATGCGGCGTTAATTCTTTATTGACGATAACGGTGACCTTGTGTGAGAAAGATACAATACTGGAAGTGTAGTAATTAATTATGCAGGCCTGTCTGGTAGCCCGGTCAGGTCTGGACGCGCGCGGGCGCGGGGTGGCCCCCTGCCCCCGCCCCCCCGCGAGCCCCAGTTTGCGCCATTCTCCCGCGCCGGCACTACACTCGGTGACTCGTTACACGGAACGGTTTACGGAACGCACCTTACCTCTCACCACAATATCGTCACATGTTCTTATCGAATGTTCCTCATGACATTGTGAAGTGATTTTGGTGATTTGTGGCCTTGGAGACGA
The DNA here is from genome assembly GCA_905404095.1 of Glaucopsyche alexis. NCBI lineage: Eukaryota > Metazoa > Arthropoda > Insecta > Lepidoptera > Lycaenidae > Glaucopsyche > Glaucopsyche alexis. The sequence goes on from FR990059.1 coordinate 15,826,493, forward strand.
CAGGAGCGAAGCCTATCTAACAACAACTGACACCGGTTAGTTGGTCATTGACGATGTATATTTTGCTTACTCGGAAATAAGATCCTGTCTACCTTTTCTGATATCGTCTCAGTATATTAGTTTTAGATAGTTTTAGTATTAAATAGCTTTTCTATTTTTTAAGAGATAGTTGTCTGTTCTATAATTTTAGCTACTCTTACTTAATGTTATAATGTATTTTTTACATAATATAATAAATAACTTCCATAACCGCAAACGTTCTGTCGTGTAAATCGCTACGTAGCGATAATATGTCATGCAACGTATTTATATGCACTAGTGCACCCGTAAAATTATTGCAGCGCATACAAAGCACCTACCGATAGCCACACCCTGATAAAGCCCTGTCTCCCTCCCACATCTGCAAAATGTGATACTATCTCTTTTTAATTACTGATGACTGAAACTTTAATTTGAACGCTATTAGAGAGTTGGTTGCATAATAAGCGCATCGCAGACACGCATTACAGTCGGCCATAGTCTTATTACGTTGCATTGGAAATGGGCTGCTTAACTCGCTTCGATGTTTGCTTTTGTTCTATTCTAACTTCTTTGTCAGTCATTATTGTTCCTTTGTTGGGTGCTATAAAGCGACCGCCATTGGGACGGCGCTATTTATAAACATTCGCCCATTAATTGGAATCCTTTGTATTACTGTAATTTTCTTAATGTAATTCAAATGAAAACTATAAAAGTTTCTCTTTGTTTTGCATTCCCGATGTTTATATTAACATAAATCAAACATCCGTCGACGCGTTCGGTTCTAACTTCTAACTATAAAAATGTTTCCGTTAACAGCTATAGAACTATAAATGCCTTTAAACAGTCCAGACACGACAACGCCGAGGCGTTTCTTACTTTTGCTGTCTACACTACACCGTCGGCTTCCCACGTCCGCCCACCGGATCACTTACGTGAATAAATCTCACCTGACAACATACCACGCTATATGAATTATATTATTACACACGATTGTTATATTACTTTCTTCTTATTTCCAATAACTTAGGACGTTTGAAGGTTATTGATTTGAATTACGTGGGTGAATTAACTTTTTATCTCAACATTAGAAAGTGTTTTTTTGCTTTTGTGATTTATTTTATCTGTAACATTATTATTATATTTACCAAATATATTATTCACTGCCTTGAATATTTAATAACATGGAAACAAATTAATGGTATACGGCTACGTAATAATATATTCATGTAGAATGACTTAGCATTGTTGTTAATGTATTTTGTGTTTGCATCAATTGTGTCCTTATTTTGTAACTTTTATAATTGCTATCTACTTCGTCATCATCATCATTATTCCCATTTCCTTCTTCTCATGTAGGTGCGTAGTAAAGTAATAAATCACGTGCATCAACAATTTCACAGTTGTGAGTATTACGGAAATAATCTACAACACAAGTCGTAATTGAAGAAATCTTGAACCGTGGTCTGACGTTGACTCATGACTGCGCTACATACAACGTGTAAGTATTTATGTACATTGTTTGTACGATTTAACTGTACTCGCTCGACCCACTTTATATAACCGTTTCTGTAAATTAATTAGCCATTTCCAAATCGGACATCTGCATAAATCGTCTATAAAAGATATTTGGTACTATTCCAAATTTCGACTATTCTGCGTGATGTGTGGCGTCATTAGCTATACTTTTACTATTCGTATCTCACGCGAGACCGTTGTAAATTGTCTAATTTATCCGTGCATGCAATGAACTTTACGTTTAGTGTCGAAACAGGAATGGCGGTAGCTAAAGCACTATAACGAGATTCCAGTTTCTCTAACTAGCTCGGAAGGTCTTGGGAGTGCTCTAGGACCGGTTTTGAGGCTCGGGAGGGAGGCACCGGTCGGGTGAGTCGTGTTGCACTCCTGCCCTCGGGCACTCCTCCGAGATTGAGATAAATGTACCGGGAATACGACGCTCGTATGAACATAATATGGTACGGCCCGAGGCTGGATGGTTTTTCTTTTTATGTGCTTGGGAAAGTTTTTGTGAAATTGTGCTTACGAATGCTCGGAGATGTACGGAGTTTTTGCTTTAAGTGATCTATCGTGTACTGTAAGTAATTTTTTACAAGTACGTTCCTTGAATAAATATCTTATTTATATACTTCCTTTCTCTATATTTAGTATTAATGTTATGTTAATTATAAGTATTTACAGAATAATGTATCTGACCATATTGAATGCTTAAAGTTATTTTTTGAAACATTTTGGTATTATGTCATATTATTATGTTCATAATTATCAGCCGGAAAGTTATGGTTAACGTGTAAAAATATGGTGTCAACCTCAACGGATTTTAGCACTTCCAATTTTAGTTTAAATATTTAAACAAAAATATAAAGTAAAAACAATAAATGTATTTTCAAAACTACAAAATATGTTGTTTACAGAATCATAATGCTACTTGTAGTAAGTTATCCAATTTGATGCTACCATATAATCAAATAGATAACTTCATATCAAGCAAATAATTTCCTAAAGTAAAAGTTACTAATTGCACTTAATGAGAGATAATATGATGCTCGTTCTAACAACGTTAACGTTTATAATACAACCATACCGGGGCTATGTATTAAGTGCACTTAGATGATACAGCATTAGCCTGGGAATTTGATAGATGATCTATTCTAAACTTTAATACCATGGCATAAAGACTAAAGTTGGATGATAAAGAGTCATCGCATTGTACATGGATGTATACCGTTATAACTAGTAGAGAAAGGTCAAACGACTCGTGCAGCCGGCAGCGCTGTTATTACGTGATCATTTTAACTTAATAGTTGTTATTATGTAATTTTTACAGCATCTATCCACGATGATGGAGTGGAACAAATGTTTTTTATTCGTTTTCGTCTATTCGATCACTTGTATACCTGTTTCCTTTGTATTGATTACTTTCAATTCCATTTTAAATGTTGTTGTTTCAAAATCTGTTGTAAATGTTTGATAAATAAAATTGTCTCAAATTTATTGGATTTATTCGTTTTAAATTCATAAAAATTGCAATATTGATGCAGTACGTGCAATGTAGCAGTGTCTTTTTATAAACGCCTTTTATATAAAAAATTATTAAATTTTATAACAGATGATTGTAAATGCACCTGGAAGTTATTCTAAGGGATGGTGAAAAGACTACAGATCTCGTTTACAATGGAATGCTTTTAAATGGGTACGCCCGTTTTTGCTCCTACTTTTTTGTCATAACTTATAAGGATAAGGTTGTTTTAATCGGATTTTAGAAGAAAGTTTCTAATTATTCTACATTATATCTGAAGTCATAATATTATTGTTTTCTTCGAAGTCATAGATTTTTTTAATACGCTAGAACAGTGTTTTTCAAGCTTCTGTAGGGGGGTCGGCGGAGATCCGAATCCTTATTATGGACACGCATAAAAACGTCGTATGGAATGAATATTTGTGTCATTGTAACATACACATACATACATGATGAAAAAGCGAAGGGTCGGGGGGTCGCGAAATATTTTTTCATACAAGGGGGGTCGCATCATGAAAAAGGTTGAAAAACACTGCGCTAGAATTTTAGTAATTAAAATAAGTTATGTGTTCCATAGAAATAATTGAAATCGGTTCGCAGGTTGAAATAGTGAGTCAACAGAACGCTACTTATTATAATTAAAGTCACGCATTTAGTGTGAAGGGGCTATCGACTCAGCGGAGTGAGGGGCGAAATGAATAAATCACCCGGAGAATTTACAGGCCCATTCACTCGCTATTAGACGTTGTTTATTGATCTAATATTAAACTTGCCAACCGTTTACGATTTATGTGCAGGAACGTTAAAATGTATAGGTAAACATACTATAAAATTGTATGTGATGAATATCATCCAAAGTTTTTATTTCATTTTTACTGTAAGTAAAAAATGTTTCAGAGTTTCAATTTTGGCTGTAAACCTTGCCAAGTCCTATACTATGCATAATTTAGGTATTGTAAAAGATAAAAAAATCCGTTTCTGGGTCAATACAGCTAAATTGAAAGAAATAATGAAACTAATGAACATAACTCTTAACGCTCATTAAGAGTTAAGACACGAACTAAAAGTTTCAGACAAGGACTAAAATCTTAAGCAGAGATCTCTATATAACAATTAAAACTTTTGAAGTCAATCTTTATAACAGAATTACAGCCTAAAACCCTAGCTAATTTGAAATGAAGGCAGCTTTCTCATCACTGTTGAATTGAGCATCACTAATGGATTCTGTTTTGTTGTGAGCGAGGCTCCATGTTACCTGTGCGGCGGTTCACTACACCCACACCCACAATGCCCGGCTTGTTTATTGTGCATATCAAAGGCCTCACAAAGCAGACTCCTACGATGTATAGCATCGTTACCTCCATACGTGTCTGTGTACGCCACGCCATTGTCAGCCGAAATTACTTTTGATACATGTGTGGGATCGGTAGTTTTTAATTCACAATGTTATATTGTAGTGCAATTAAGTTTCGTATTGTTACATATTGCTTTTTATTTAACAGTTTTGATAGACATTTAGTATTTACAAATGTTAATGGGCTGTGGTAATAGAAATTATTTTAGTTAAAATAAAATATACTGTTTCCTGCGGCTCCGCCCGCTAATTTATTATCAGGTATACTTTTCCGAGATAAAATGTAGCCTATGTTTTAATCCAGAGCCTAAACTACTACCATACCCAATTTCATCAAAATCCGTTTAGAAGTCGTTGCCTGAAAGAGTAACATTCATCCATCCTCACAAAAAGTTTTTGCTCAACGAATTCATAATTATATTATATTATGATGATTATTCTCACAGGTTATATTCGGTTGTTACATATAATGAAATTGGCGTTTTGTCGTACTGGCCACTTGATCTCAAATTATATCCTGTATATAAGTCCCAGAAGTCGACGTCGTCCCTTCGAAGGCTGATAGACCAGCTCATGACTCACCAGAATATCGTGATATGACCTTGGTAAAAAATCTTTAGTTTTCGAGATATTGGCACTTTTAATAATTTCTTAAAAATTACACCTCATGTCAGTTTTTAGACTGCCGCAACTACAATTTCCCGTATTGTGGGATACAAATTTGTATTACGGAATCCTGACTAGTTCTGCTATTGACCACGGTTATAAACAAAGCTAATAGAGTTTGAACTTTGTAGAAAAAAAGAAAACTTTTCCCTAATCGTGATTTCAAAAACTTTTTCTCCTAACTTTCACTATCCATACTGAACAAAAAATACACCACACTAACCTGGATTGTTACTTTAAAAAGTTGCTCATTTTATGTAGTTTTTAAAATAGTAAAATAGTTGCTATTAAGCTACGTCAAAAATTTTTTTTGCTATTTTAAGTGCACAGAGAATACATTTTGAATGTTTTTCTTTAGTTAGAATTTCGAACAAAAACACTCGTTACATTGAAATCAGCCAGATGTTTACTTAAAAATTTTACGTTGAAGTTAATTAATTAATTAACTTAATTTATGCTTACTAAACTTAGAAACTAAACAGAATACAAAGATTTTTTTTAAACTGTAAGGAGAAATGCAAACTCATTAAATGATATTATTAATGTGTTCTCCTGAACACATTAATAATATCATTTAATGAGTTAGACTCATTAGAGTGAGAGTAGGACGATACGCACGTCTTTTGTTTGTTCTATACATGAGTTTGTTTATTAGTTACAAGTACATTACGCTATTGATGTGCATCGTTTTGTTGTTTTCTTACTTTTAACGGATTTTGCATTGTAATCTGGACTTGAGTACCTTTACCTTTTGCGATACAAATTAGCTGCAGCAGCACCGTTGCCTCTGTATTCCCCGTAAATGTAATGCATGTTAGCATACTGATGTATAGTATACGCCATTATGACTGGTAGTAAGACGCGTATCACAGAAACATAAAAGTCCAGAAGAGAGCCATGTCAGTTCTTTACTGTCTCCAAGCACACTTAAGTCTGAGTCACTAGGCAAACGAAGTCCAAATTACAATGCAAAATCTGTTAAAAGTAAGAAAATAACAAAACGATGCACATTAATAGCGTAACGTACTAATAACTAATAAACAATCTCATGTATAGAACAAACAAAAGACGTGCGTGGCGTCACCTACTCGCACTCTAATGAGTCTAACTCATTAAATGATATTATTAATGTGTTCTCCTTCTTTGCATTCCTCCTTACAGTTTAAAAAAATCCTTGTATTCTGTTTAGTTTCTAAGTTTAGTAAGCATGAATTAAGTTAATTAATTAATTAACTTCAACGTACAATTTTTAAGTAAACATCTGGCTGATTTCAATGTAACGAGTGTTTTTGTTCGAAATTCTAACTAAAGAAAAACATTCAAAATGTGTTCTCTGTGCAGTTAAAATAGCAAAAAAAAATTTTTGACGTAGCTTAATAGCAACTATTTTACTATTTTAAAAAACTAAATAAAATGAGCAACTTTTTAAAGTAACAACCCAGGTTAGTGTGGTGTATTTTTTGTTCAGTATGGATAGTGAAAGTTAGGAGAAAAAGTTTTTGAAATCACGATTAGGGAAAAGTTTTCTTTTTTTCTACAAAGTTCAAACTTTATTAGCTTTGTTTATAACCGTGGTCAATAGCAGAACTAGTCAGGATTCCGTAATACAAATTTGTATTTTTTTTTTTTTTTTTTTATGAAATAAGGGGGCAAACGAGCAAACGGGTCACCTGATGGAAAGCAACTTCCGTCGCCCATGGACACTCGCAGCATCAGAAGAGCTGCAAGTGCGTTGCCGGCCTTTTAAGAGGGAATAGGGTAATGGGGGAGGGTAGGGAAGGGAATAGGGCAGGGGATTGGGCCTCCGGTAAACTCACTCACTCGGCGAAACACAGCGCAAACGCTGATTCACGCCGGTTTTCTGTGAGCCCGTGGTATTTCTCCGGTCGAGCCGGCCCAATTCGTGCCGAAGCATGGCTCTACCACGTACAAAATCCACAAATTGTATCCCACAATACGGGAAATTGTAGCTGCGGCAGTCTAAAAACTGACATGAGGTGTAATTTTTAAGAAATTATCAAAAGTGCCAATATCTCGAAAACTAAAGATTTTTTACTAAGGTCATATTACGATATTCTGGTGAGTCATGAGCTGGTCTATCAGCCTTCGAAGGGACGACGTCGACTTCTGGGACATCCTGTATATATCTTCTTTGGTTAGGAATTCTAATTTCAAATTTATACCGCTATTTACTCATGCATTTGTGTTTCGAAAATCGTAATTCATTTGTTTTTTCCTCTTTTGGTTTTTTCTTGGCGTCACTCAACTTGAAATATCGTACTATTTTCGAGTACGGGCTGGAACCCGTAGCACTGGTGCAGAAACGGCTGGAAGCATTAATGATGTGTATGGCGGCGGTGTCGCAAAAGAAAAGTGTTTTTGTTCTGGAAATTTCGATCTGCAGAACAAGCCCGTGGATGGCCGGAGACCAAATGAAGGCTATTGTGGGAGCGGATCCATCGCAAACCGCATCCGAGTGAACTGCAGGCTGCGGTGTTAGTCATAAAACTGTTTTAATCTACTTGAAGCGAATTGGGAAGGTGAAAAAGCTTGAAAAGTGGGTACCTCATGAATTGAGTGCAGCAAACCGACAAAAGCGCGTCGACTGCTGCGTTACATTACTCAACCGGCACAATAATGAAGGGATTTTAAATCGAATCATTACCTGTGATGAAAAGTGGATCCTGTACGATAATCGGAAATGCTTATCGCAATGGCTGAGCCCGGGCGAACCAGCCAAAGCCTGCCCCAAGCAAAAATTGACTCAAAAAAAGTTACTTGTGAGCTTTAGTGGACTAGTGCCGGTGTCGTTCCTTACAGCTTGGTTAAATCTGGCCAGACGATTACGGCAGATGTCTTTTGTCAGCAACTGCAAATCACGATGAAAAAGCTTGCTGCTAAACAACCGAGGTTGGTCATTCGCCCTAGGCCACTGCTGCTTTACGACAACGCTCTAGCGTTGTGGTCTACCACACACTGCACAACAGATGGCTACGAAATTAGAGGAGCTTCAATTGGAATTTCTCCTTCTTAAACATCCACCTTACTCCCCGGACCTTGTTCCAACAGATTACCATTATTTTCGAAATTTGGATAACTTCTTGCAAGGGAAAAAAATCTACTCCGATGTGGCAGTCCAAAGCACCTTCAAAGATTTTATTGACTCCTGTTCGAATGGTTTTTTTAGTAAAGGAATCAATGAACTACCTATGAGATGGCAAAAGTGTATATACTTTGATTAAATAACTATATTGTATAAATAAAATCAACTTTATGTTATTCATTTACACAACGTTAATTTCATATGTAATGACCTAATATTTGAATATTAAGCATACATAAATATTGAAGTAAAACATATCATTGCAACACGACAAAACAATATTGCACTTAGTTAAAGATCCTAGTTAAACGCATACATTATAAAGTAGGTGTATATATTAATGTTAATTAATCGCGCAATGGTCGGTTCTTAAGTAGCTGCCCTAGTTCGGGAGTCACATTGCGTAGGTCAGTCATATAGCGAATGGGCACACTTTCTCTGCATTTCACTTTCACTTCGATATCTGATGACTTTATTCGATACTAGCGACCCGCCCCGGCTTCGCACGGGTACAATACTGATACTAATACTACAGAATGTCACCCACTTCGCAACGGGCCGTGCAGCAGAAATCGTAATATTTTAATTTCGCCATAACTTCAAAACCAAACGTCCAATTTTAATCATTCAAAGACCAAATATTATCTACGTAAACTGTACTTAGTGATGAAATAATTTATTTTGATAAGGATTAATAGCATGAGTAACATAAAAGTGTTTAAATGTAGTCCAAAAAAAAAACAAGATTTCTAAATAAAAAAAAGGTTGTTGTGCCTCACTTGACATAGATAGGTATAGTGTGTCGCGGGCTTTTTTGTAGATATTTATAAGATCTACAATTAATTAGAACATTATATGGTTTTATCTTTTATAGTTTAGGCAGCGTACGCAAAATAAGTAACTTTTCTGGTTGATTTTTTACACCTTGTGTCCCAAAAACCCAAATATCTTACGGAACCCTATTTTTTTCCAAAATAAAATTTAGCCTATGTTACTCGTGGAACAATGTAGCTTCCGAATGGTGAAAGAATTTTTGAAATCGGTCCAGTACTTTTTGAGCCTATTCATTACAAACAAACAAAGAAACATACAAACAAAGTTTTCCTCTTTATAATATTAGTGACAAGATGACAAGAAATACGTTCAATCAAATTGTTTTCCATAGATATGTACTGAAAGTATGTTATCTGATAATTTAAAAGAGGTCAATGTGATAAAGTGGCTCCGGCAAGTAAATTCACTTGAAATTACGAAACCTTATCTTACGAATAAGACAGACCTTTTCCTCTTAAATATTGTATCATTGTGGTTCGTAATTCACTGCAGTTGCTCGGTATGTTTAATTAACATTCTGTGCACGACAAACTGAAGTAAAGAAGTTAAATTCGCGCAGTGACTATTTATTAATCTGTGGTTAAAATCAATAATTTTTGCGAGAGCGTGCAGCTTTTTTATATTTTTTTAAATCATTTTTTAATGTTTCGTACCCAAAGGGTAAAAACGGAGGTCCCGTACTAGGTACTAGGACTTCGCTGACTGTTCGTCTATCTGTCACTAGGCTGTAAAGAACTGCGATAGCTAGACAGTTGAAATTTTCACAAATTATGTATTTCTGTTGCCGCTATTACAATAAATACTACGTTTTGTACGGAACCCTTTGTGTGCGAGTCTGACTCGCACTTGGTTAGTTTTTAGTTCTCGAAACAAAACAATGTCCAACTTAACCAACTTATTTTTTAAGTCCGATGAAATATCCATTGCCGATTCAGCGGTTTCATTTCAACACAAATCTTTAACACATCTCTTTTTCTCACAATGTTTACCTTTGCACAATGTTAACTTTGAATGCACAATCGCGCGTCGTCGAGTAACAAATAACAAGTTTTTCTGTGTAGTTAAGCGGAAATGTTCAAGGTTAAAAGGTCTAACTCCAAACGTTTAATGACAGGTAACACTTCATTGTTCATTTTGTTTTACACAAGCCTAATTAGCACAGCTGTAGATAGTCTTTAATCTTCGTATATATAGAGCTGACATTGATTAATGTGGTTTTAATCATTTTGCTAAGTGTAGAGTTGTTCTTGTCAGGTTTATCGTTTATTTTAAAGATTCAGTCTAGATAACCAATAACCAAATTTAAACGTTGGTAACCACAATTTATGCCTCACCGTGATGTCAATAGCACACGAATAGTTGGCTTGTATCCAATCGTATATTGACGGGGCATTGTATTAAGTCTTTCTTAATTGTTCCTTAATAGAGTGTTATGCATTTAACAAGTTCATTAATGTAAAAGACAATATATTTAACTAGTGAGTCACCGTGATTTAATCTAGCGTTTTCGGTGAATCATTCACTATTAATAGTTAAATTGATAGCATCTATCTTAATTTACTGTTTTGAACAATGTAAACAACCCTATCGTTTTTGATTAAGATTTTATCGGGTGCCATAAATTCGGAAACTTTATAAAGCTTCCCTTAATAAATAAACTTTGTAGCTAACAAAGTTTACAATATTGGAGTCTCCAATGACAACTTTCTAACGACACGCATCTTTAAAAATATCACTGGTTTTGTTTTTATTTAAATTATCAATAATTATTCTTATAATACTGATACTGATATGCAATTCATCATTCCCATATGAGCCGTCCGTATGTAGTGAAGTTTTCGTCCAGTCAGCACAATAATCGTGGCGAGGTACGCTGAGCCAGCTACACCGTGGAGATCGCTCGTGACTCAGCTAGAAAGCACGAGTCATGACTTAGCGCGATTCGTCCCTAGATCGTCGGACGAAATAAGTGGATTACGCCTTCACGATCCAACGATTCTGTTTTAAAACTCTTTGGTAATAATTCTTTGTGTTGTTTCAGCCAGACGGGTATTACGTCTCTCATAATGGTTACTTAATGAGCCATAAGTTGATGCTCACAAATATTGTGTAAGCAGCGACAAAGTTGTCACGGATGGTATATTTTTGTTATTTTACCTTTGCTATAATTTTGGAGGCTTTTCGTCTGCTTCTTTCGAACAACAACAACAATAACAACTTCTACAAGCAGGAGGCAGTAGGTAGTCGTTTACGTGTCTTTGAAGTAATGATTTTTCTCCTCTAGCAATGAACTGAATTCCGGACACAATATAAAATAAATTGTTCTCAATTTATATTTCACCTACTTCATAAATATTGATGAAAACACTGTGCAGCATATTCTTTGTATTCGTTTGCAATATTTGCTACGTAGTTAAAATTTCTTTTTTATTATTTGGTAGTTGGTACCCTTGAAATGTTATTGACATTTCCCGTTCGATGCTTCATACATTACGAGCTCTCCCATTGTTCTATTGTTCGTTCGGGAAACGGGTCGGGAGAAAATACGAAACGTCAAACGCGAGGCTCTCATGCAACTAGTTTAATTTATTTGTTGTGGCTTTGGTTTGTTCAAAATAACTAGAATATATAGTTACAGAGAAAAATCGACTGAATGTTCTAGAATTTATGTCCATGTTACATTAATTAATGATGTATTTGGAATGAAGTTAAATGAAAAAACGTTTAGGGAAGAATATTATAAACGTGAGTTTTGTGGATGGATGGATGGATGTATGGATGGGTGTTTGTTACTCTTTCACGCAAAAACTACTGAACTGATTTCGATAAAATTTGGTATTTCGTCTTTGAATTAAAACAGCTACTTTTTATCCCGAAAAGTACAGTGTTCCTTTGGGATACAATATTAATGCGGGCGGAGCCGCGGGCAACACCTAGTATATCATAAAATTTTCATAATATTATATTGTTATGTGTGGCTCTTAATGTATTTACATTAGCATAAAACTAGATATAGTAGCAATACAATACAAAAGTTAATAAAAATATAAGTACCTACTTAAGTATGAATTGTTAAATTCAATATTGCCAATATGGCTATAAAAAATCATTATAAATTAATTATTTTACTGTTTTCAATTTTTAATTAAGCGTTTTAATTAAGGGTCTGAAATGTTAAGTCGAGATTACTTTTCATTAAGGATTCCATACAAAACCCCGAGCGGAACACTCAAATGCTTTCACAGTAAATTATGCCATGTACACACTGGATGTTTATACTCCATTAATAATAATAATACAAAGTACAAACGCTGGATTAGATGTTGACCTCAATTGCATTTTAATGAAACCGCAGAATCAACGGTCTGTTAATCATGACTAGGAAAATAATTAACATTGAAGCGTTGTAGCGCTACCGTGAATGTTATTGTAGCGTTGTCATCATTGCAGCGTAACTTAGCGTTTTATCGAGTGTTACTGAAGCGTTGCCGTTACTTTACCTGGTTGCGTTACCATAAGCGTCAGCGTTGCTGTAGCAACTTTAGCAACTGCAGTTTTAGCGTTACTGTAGCATAATATGCATTAGCGTTTCTGTAACCTAAGAATTAGCGTTGTTGCAGGCTGCAGCATTAGCGTTATTGCTCCAATCGTAGTCACGTGTAATGCTATCTACAGACACACGAATTTGGTACGGAGCGTACAGCGAGCCATATCCGGAGACCAAATTCGGTATCGCTACACACGCACGGATTTGGTACGGTGCAGTGGAGCGAAACGCTCGACACTCGTGTGTTCGATTTTATGCTCTATTACATTAGCACAGAGTTCTATTTACAGTGCTGTTTTTAAACGACGACGATGATTCCCGCAATTCATTGATAACGGGCAGTGATACCAACACTTTAAAAAATATTTCTCCCCAAATTTTACCCCTGATTACTTATACCATTGACAGGTCTAAGAGATAATAAGCTAGAAATAAAGGTTATGTGTTTAACATAAAGACTTACGCGTGAATAACATAAAACTAACTTGTCTTAATCTGATGTCACTCCCAATACATTTTCATATCCCTGGCTTTATAGGTACACACATTAAAATAATTTTTATTATTACATACAAATTGATTCATAAGGAGGAAACTCTAAACATCCTGTCCTAGGGGACAGGATGTTTAGAGTTTACTACCCGTTTAGTAAACCCCCGTAGATATTTTCCCTAATTTTCGGGGTTACATCCCTAAGTTGGCAACACTGATACCGTTGTACGGCCTAACCGCCGGACTGCTCTACACACGCACGGATATGGTACGGAGCGGACCAGATCCGATGCGGACAACGGTGAACTCTTCGCCTTCTTCTTATGTTCGCCGGACTGCCCTACACACGCTCGGATCTGGTACGGAGCGTACCAAATCCGCTGTACGCTCCGTACCAAATTCGTGTGTCTGTAGACACCATTACGGTCATCATGACAGTTACACGTGACAGACTACGCGTTATGGTCGACAGAGTTGATGTTTATTTTTACCGTGAACTCATTCAATCAGCGATAAGTGTAATATTATCTTTGTTTTGTTATGTTATACGACAGAGTTGATGACTGTCAAGGAATTTGATACAATGAGTAATTTATAGCACTATAAAGAAGCAAATAGTTGTCTTATTTTACGTTACTTACCTTGTTTTACTGCTCCACAAATATATAATACGTCGTTCATCCTAAAATAGCATGGAAGGTTAAAATTTCAAATAAAAAAGCCAAAAAAACTTGTTTTTGTTACTCGAATTTTTAGAATCTGTTAGTATAATTAAGAATGCGGTATTTTGTTCAGGTTGAGTGTAAAGATCAGTTTGAAGTTTTTATTATTTCCCATTGGGTTTCTCGACTCCTTCCCCATTGCGATCATGATATACTTCTTCGTCTCATTCTAGCTCGAATGTTACTTAATGGATATTTGTATTGTTTCAGCGGGTAGACAGAGAAGTGACGAAGAGTCCGGCGACCACCGGTGGCAGGAAAAAGGCAGCTGTGAGGAACAACGGGCAGATCTCGTCCTCGGAACCTGCGCCGCAGCCTGCAGGTGAGGGTTGAAAATTACATAAAAAAATATAACTCCCTGACATTGTAAAGTAGTAAGCGACAGACATACAAGGACACGTAAAAGTTATAACACCCCGTTATTGCGCGTTAGAGGTTAAAAATTGGTTAAAATATCCGAAAGTGCTTGTAATTGCCAAGTATTGTCAAGATTTTATTATTTAGGTGATTCGACTACTGGAGTAGGATTTAAATGACACTAATGTTTGAAAATCTCTAGCATGAAAATTTTAATTGCTCTATGATGGCTTATTAACTAAACAACTTTATTACCATATTTATATTTGCAATCCTGTTTATTGTTGTTTATAAAAAGCTGATTTACACATTTATAACTAAACAAAATGCTTTGCAACCAGTTCTAGTTTATAGAAGCAGTTATTTAAGACCTGTTTCCAGTTTCACAATGGTTCTTGGAACTCATTTACTCCTTTCTGAGATAAGAATGCGTCATGAAATATCTAACTGACTATTAAACCTAACCAATACTAACCATAAACGTGATATGGTAAGGAATTTAAAAGATTTGTCCCGACTTGTAGACCTGTAGTTTTGAATGGTAACTACAATATTATGTGTTTTTCTACTAACAATTTGAGTATTTACGATACCGTAGTAAATACAAGGAACCAGGTCTGTCCTCCCTGGATAACTTCGTTAATTATAAATATAAAATATACCTTTGTCGTAAATAGTAGAATCATTAATAGTTATAATATATTTAATATAGACTTTATTTCTTGTATCATATAATTATGTATCATACTTAATACTCTTTAGGAAAATTATCTTGAACGAAATCGAAAACGAAAAAATCTATTACGCGTTGATATAGTTACGGAACCTTCCTTAGACATGTCCTGACATGTTATATTATTTATGAAGAACCTGAACTAACAAGGAGTTAGGTTCTTCATAAATAATATGGCGAGTCTATAAGAATAATAAAGAAATAATAAAAATTGATAAAGCATTATCCTCCCTCACTAATAAAAATATTTGTATAGACTATAGTGGATAAGCTATACAATGTTTTGTCCTTGTCATGTACGTTGGAAAAGTCGCTTGACTTGACAGAGAAGGACAAAACATTGTATGGATTATACACTGTATAATATTTTTATTAGTAAGGGGGTAAAGACTAAGATAAACGATGTGTAATGTATATAGAGTACTTAGTTGATGGTAAATTGCGATCAAAAGCAATATGCGAATAGTTTTAAGTTTGAAAACTATACGCCAAACTCCTAACTAATACATAGTAAGTTGCAAATTTGTTATTTGACGAAGGCTTAGTTTAACAAACGATTCTCAGTTGCAAGGATGGTACAATTTGGAATGTAATTAACTAATTAATATATTAAGATACAGATCTATTGTAAGTTTGATTAATTATACTAGTTTGGTATTAAAGACTAATTGAAGATGCTAGTTCGGTGTTTGTCACTCATCAGAAATGTAGAAAGAATTCAGGAACCATTTCAATTACAATTTGTCTTGGCTTACATATCCTGGGTGCTAGGACCTAGGCCAACTCGCAGGAGTCATGATTCATGGGGCTGAAGCTTACAGCCTATTGCCTAATCGAGCAGGATTAGATCAGGATAGGCTGAGGAGAGGCCAAAGTCCCAGCTGTGTGGTCTTTAGTGGTCGCTTATGATGATGAAAGTGATTTTGCTTCTGATCTTGATGAAGCTGCTATTGACGACGATGTTGATAATGACGATGATGATGATAATGATGATACAATTATACATCTTTAGGTGCCTAATAGTATTATAAATTACATAATTTTTATGAAATTCGATATGCTAGGAGTTTAGCCTCTGGATTAAAACATAAGGCTTCTTTTTAACGCAGCAATATGTACGGTTCGCGTAATTTGTTTTGTGCGTACGAAGATCTTATATTATGTTGTATGTATACATAAACTATTTTCTCTATTAGACGTGTATTAATTAAACAGACTAACGAGTACCTACGTAATTTGTGGATTCACAAAGCGGCGTGGAAGCGACAGCCCTTTGTGTTCGTAAGCGGAATTCGGTGTCCGTAAGCGGGATTCGGATATTGGATCACCGACCACGGCTCGCTCCGCTCGTTTACTGAACAATTCCAATTTAATTGGTTTCTGCAGAGCCATTGCCGTATTATTGTAATCACTTGTATGATCGATTCGCGTATGCTAATTGGATTTCTTTGTGTACATTGACTCCATCACATTTATTTCACATCAATGTGACTAGTTCCTTTTTTAATGTTTTAATTAATTCGTAAATTTTGTTATATAGATATTTTGACATGCAAGGAACAACAGTTTTAAAAATAAATTTTGCTCAAATTAGTAAGTATTTAGATATTTTCCAAAACTCTTACTAACTTGGTTATTCTTAATTCATTAATTCTTCTTCTAAAATACGTTATGATAATTCAATGAAATGAACAAAAACTGACACGCTATACAATAGAACAGCTGTTCTAAATATAAGTTGAATGACCCTCAAACTTTGGGGAGTTTTACGTCAACCATTTCCACCTTTGTCCTGTCAGCTGTCGTTGGAGCATTATGGCATGACAGTTAAACAGAATTACGTATTTATGATAATAACGATGTTTCCCGCGACTTCGTACGCGCAAAAGTTAATCTTGCGGGACTATATCGGTAGCCTATGTCCTTCCCCGTGGTCTACTCTATATTTCTGCCAAATTTCATCATAATCTTTACTGTAGGTTCGGAGCCTATTCAATGGAATCAAACAAAAAAAAACTTCGCGCACGAATAATTCCGTACAAAACGGCAAAAAAATCACGTTTTTTGTATCATGACGTATGGAATCCCCTCTTAAATATTTACTTTTTTCTATTTTTAGTACTGTTGTTATAGAGGCAACAGAAATACATCATCTGTGAAAATTTCTACTGTCTAGCTATCACGGTGAAGGACATATATACGGTTTTGTGACAGACGGACGGATAGACAGACAGAGAAGTGTCAGTAATAGGGTCCCGTTTTAATCCTTTGGGAATCGAAACATAAAAAAGGATCAAAGATATCTAGTATTTTAAGTAACAGAAATCTAGAAAATAATTAAAAGGCTTCAAAGGCTTTAAAGTATAAGAAGTGCGTTTAGGATTCCTATTTGGACAAAAATAAATGTAGGTACCGCGTGTCACCTTTTATAAATGATTCCTGCGATACCAAATAGTATCTGGAACACGTAGCTCAATTATCAGCGCGCAGAATGATTTAGAATGTTTGATAAAATCATTTTGTTCGCTAACGAAGCTATCTGCATTCCTGCGGCGAGGTGTACCCACGTCGAATTTTGCGTGCATGCCTACCTCGACGTGTTCTGCATAACTTTACATATTTACCGTTAAATGCACCACCGTATCGGTGGCTTTAGTGTATTTTACATACAAAATTTAGATGGGATCCAACTTGTATAATATTCGAGAGTTTGAGTTTCGACGGAAATTTAAATGTAAATTCATATCAACTTGAACTGCAATATAGCGTTTGAGAATATTCTTGTGAAATCTCGTGCAGTTCATAAACTACAAGTTTGTAGTTTGTAATTGCGAATTGTATTCATTCGCATGAAATAATACGGGTGCTCACTGTTCTGACATTTTTGTCAAATGTGTTGTATTGAATTGTGTTTTAACAACAATGTCAAACTACAATTTAACACAACCATTGTTAAAAAGCCACAGGAATTCTGATACGCATTATTTACCTCGTCTTTAATTTCATCATTTACTTTAATTTCATTCAAACCTGCTCATAACATTATCATTTCACCGCCTTAATATTCCCCAGTGCCCTTGTAAAGTCAAAAAAGATAACAAAATTAAATTTGCATTCAGACGAAACGAAGCAGGGCGGGGTAGTCTCCCTCGGGCTTAAATGGATGTTAGGGAGGTAGGGGAAAATTGTGACACGTCAAATGCACGTTTTCAGGGGTGGCCTCACGAATCGTGCAGGAATGTACCCCAATGCCACCTGACTTTAATGATGTGGATTAAAATTTTGAAACGCGGCAAGTTGGAACGACCCAAATGAATTTTGTTTGTGAGCTCAGTCGTGTGAAACGGAACGTGGCATTCGGTGCAGCCGGTAGGATTGACAATCGCGTCCAGATATAATTACGAGAAGGTCAGTAACACGAAAATACTAATTAATAAAAAATGTAGAGTTTATTCTCATTACAACTATTGAATAGATTTTTTATGCATATTTTTCTGCATTCTATTCAGAATCAAGAATAAACTATGAAAGCAAACATTTCGATCTAATAAAGATGTGGATTGTGACATCGAGAATTATATAAATGGGCACCTGATTCTCCTACAAGCTATTGTGGATGTTTTGAATAATCGTGACTTTAATTTAAATATTCAAATAATGTTGTTAGGCACTAGTCAAAATGTTCTCAAATACTTAATTTATGAATTTAACTCGTTTATACAAAGTACCCGTACTTTATAAATAATTCAATTCCGTATTGAACGAACAAAATGAGTGTGATTTAAATGATTTATGGGCTAACCGTCTCCTTCTAACTGTACTTCTTTTATCTTTTAAGAATAAAAAATACCGTCCGATGTCTGAATCCGGTGCAAAACTTCAACATGAAGTATTTTTCCATTCACTTGGTGGTGATACATTTGAATTTAAAGCAGATTCTTCTCGCGCGTCGTCGTATACAGATATAACGCGAATAAAAACCTTATTAATGCATATATGTTAGGAAAATGTATTCCAATAAGCAAAAAATCACAATGGATATGTAAAACTGAGAACATAAACATGACTAGCTCGAGATTACGAGAACAATAGTGAGGGAAATCGGCGGTGTGAAACGCGGACGAGGCACCTGCGTAAGCATAATAAACGCGAGTCGCATCGGCCGCGTCACGTCGAGTCCACGTTACGTAAAGAACAATGGCCGGCTGGGAGTGCGACCGTGAACGCGACGCGAATTCTTACTTGTTATTCTGTTTATTTATTCATACGGGGCACTGTTTTATTCGATATCGTTTGTGAATTGCGATCGGGTATACCGTTTCCGTCGTCTGTTCGATGTATAAACAGATATTTGCATAATATTTTCGACGCATGATCGTCTTCAACAATCGCTCGGTAGGCAGGTACTTAGTATGTCTGCACCGAAATTCAAATATCGACTATTTTGATTTGATTCACGGTTTTGTTCGTACTAACTTAATTTTGGTGTTCTAGAATATATAATTCAAATTAAAATACTTACGTATGTAGATGAGTTTATTACACAAGGAACTAAATTCAAGGTTTCAATAATTTATGCAAACTGTTATATAAACTCCAAGAGGAAGTAGGCGCGGCTCAGTCGGTTTAATCTATACTTCTATACTAATATAATGAAGAGGAATAGTTTGTTTGCATTGAATAGGCTCCGAAACTACTGAACCGATTTTGATGAAATTTGGCACAGATGTAGAGTAGACCACGGGGAAGGACATAGAGTACTTTTTATCGCGGAAATATCTACGGTTTCTACGAAATTAACTTTTGCGCGCACGAAGTCGCGGCAACATCTAGTTTATATTAATCGGTTAATTCTAAGGTCTGTAGTTAGCTACTGTGCTACGTTGGTAGTTGGTACTTTCACCTCGCTTTACCGTTATTTTAACTAGATATCTTCCATCTCAGTCACACACCGTTGCTTCTCGGATATTGCCTAAGTCTTCCGTAATAGTATATACTCAGCAATGCGTATAAATAATTATAGTTTGCATACAATTATACACACACAACTCTTTGTTTTGTAGTATAATCATGAATTGCAATTTTCGAAGTCTGTTATTGTAGGTACTATCGATGATTTGGTATAGAAATTTGTGTTTCTAATCCAAAAGTAGTTTTTCGCCGTGATGTTTCATGTTGCTATTGTTTCCTTTATCTTTTTAAATTATTCACAATATTTTCATGTTGTCAAGATTCAGGTGAATGTTGCTCGTTGTTCTGACAACAATTTCAAAAGACTATGTAGAGCTAGCTCTACAAACAACACGTTCTAGGAATTCAACAGAATGGTGTTAATACATTATTCATACAGCTATGGCTGTTACTCTCGGTTATGACTTTTATTTGTCCTCCGCATGTCCGACCGGATTTATAACCGGTGTGGGGAGGTATGTGGTCCCTATCGGGATCATCTCTTTGTTCCCGTCCCTCTCTAATCGCCCCAAACGGGAAGATTCATTGTGCCCGTAAAAGGAATTTCGCCGTCTACTCCTCTAATCGTTCCTGGGGAGAATTTATCACAACCCTTTGCAAAGACTCTCAATTTTGTTTGTTGTTTTCTTGTTACAATTTTAAGGGATTTAGATTGGAATACTAACAAATCATATCAAGAGTCAAGACTAAAAACTTACTTACTTTTGATGAGACTTGTTAGTGTTCCGATTGTTTTAAAACCTTGAAAGGCTTTAATCACAATTCGTAGTTAAAGTTACATAGTTTGGCTTAGTCTTGAAATACAACTTTGTGAAAATTCAATAAATAGCAAACCAACCAACCATAAACCAACAGAATCATTAAGTTTTATTTGTGATATACATTTAATGATCTTTTTAATGGTTTATTGTTAATTTGGAATAGAATATCCCGTAAATCGTAAGAACACTTAATCAAAAGAGATTAATTCAAACAATGAATAGCACAATTTATTACCTTGCAAGTTGGTTATGAGTACGGTATGCCTTTTCAGATATAGACTATATTAACATTCCACATTTTACAAACTCATGCCTCTTATTTCATTGAATCAATCGTCGGTATTGTTAGCGAAATCGATAAATGTGTGGCCAAGATGGCGGACATTACGTAACCAAAACGGTGCTCGGCGATAATGATTGGCACCATATACGAAATGTTATCACGCTTATATGGTATCTGTGACACTCGTACGTAATATACATTATTGATTACTGTGATATAGCTTACTGTATTTTATATGCGTATAGATTACTAGGTATGATTGTAAAATGCAAAGGAAGGGAGACTTTTAGAAGCTTAAATAATAAAGGAAATGCAAAGTTTTAGGGAATGACTAACTACAAAAGAATTTTTTGATAAAATCTACTTTGTGAATACGTTTAAAAATGGTGTGCGAAATTGGAATAGATTTAACAGGCTCTACCGCTTTTAAGTGTGCCCCTTCATTGGTTTTCCACTCGGCCTGATTTTCAATACGGTCGTGGCATATCTCTTTAGTCCACAATATATCTTGTGTTTGGGTATTTTAACCCATTTTTCGCACACAACCTTTTGTAGATACTAATATACGGGTGTGTTATTCCAGCTATGTTGTTATAGTTAAGTGCGCATGAAATATACGGAACACGTTCGCTGATGATGGATTGAACGCCCGCCGCATAATTTAGAACCCGATAGTGGATCGATTATTCAATGTTACCCGACATGAAATTATAGCGCTTTCTTGTCTTATATTATTTTGGCTGGATATAGCTTGCTCCTGAGTTATAATGTTCTCCTGATATTTCGAATGTAAATATTATGGTTTTTTTGTGAAAGCAATTGTAATGCGAACACAAAACGAATAAAAAATGGAAACAAAACACAACACAGAAATTTCATTCCTGTTAAAAATCTCGTTTCTAATTTTATAACTCTGCTCCGAATAAAACAACAATCGCTTCTCGAATATTATTTAATTTAATAAAAGCACAGGAAATTACAATATTTATTGGCTGTGATCAGAATCAATAACGTTAAAGTACCCACCTAACTTGTTTTAGAAAGTGTGTTACATAAATATTTAAAATGTATTTTTGTCATTTCCTTTCAAACCAGTCGGTTTCCTGTCATGAGTGTGTGCGAATTTTATAGTTTTAATACACGTTTGACCTTTATGATTCAACTTGGAGCCGAATTTTAATGTCTTGTAGTAGTTAAAACTGTACAAAAATGTTAATGAATGGAAATTAAAACAAAATCATTTTTTGTTATTGAGTCCTCTTACATAGTGGTGACCTGAAGCATAAACTTTGTACTCTTTCTTACGAAAATTATGCGAACGGAGGCGTATGATATTTCACAGTTAAAGTTTATATAATATATGGAGGAAGAATACTGCACTGGTTTCTTTATAATTTTATAAAAATACAATAATTAATAACGTTACACACATTATCATGTTGATTACTTACAACATTGATACATTTTTATTTCGTATCTAAGAGGCAAAGGTATTCTTATAAAATTCAAACATAAAAATTATATGAATTGTGTGTGAATTTTTGACCACTGGGCGACCTCTAGTAGTAAAGGAATTAATGCTTAAAATTCTAATTCTCTGCATGTTGTGCATTCGCTTTGTATAAGTCACACGAACTAAATAAAAGAGGTCAAGTACGAATGACGAATACTAATTCTGTAAGTGTCGAAGCTTACATTATAAAATAGAGACAACCTTAAATTCGAGTGTAAACACTACTTACGAAGTAAATACGCTGGCCTGTAAAAGAAGTCGATAAAATTTGCTCTGAAGCTTTTTTATTTAATATCACTAACTTTTATACTTTAAAAAATATTAGTATAGTAATTTATTTTGCAGGCCATTAGGTATACCGTATAGTTAGTAATCTGTGATACTTCACACTACTCCTTTGCTTGCTTTTGCTACTTTAATTGCTACTAATCTAGTCTTGACATACACACAATTGGCCTGTATAAAAGTTAAAAGGTTCAAAGATTTTATTGCGATTTAATGTAATAATAAAAAAAAAATATCATTACTTAAGTTTTTTAACCCCACTGTTATAGGTCCACCTGTATCTCCTTTTAAAGTATTTTTCTGCATTCATTCAGAGAACATATTGTACTTTTCACAAAAGAGGCAAGTTTGAATAGACGTAACGACTAAAGTTGGCCGGGGATTAGGGAACATAATACCCGGGATCCGTTTTGTAAGCGATCCACTTGGTTTAGTTTTAGATGTTTTTTTTTTGTTGACCTTTTCTAAGTCTTTGGGGATTTGAAGTGATTGTTTATCCTTGTATAAATTGCTGTAATAAAACTTTATAGTTTCGTTGCAAATAATATTTCTTCTATCAAATCAGATGGATTTGTATTTTGTATCATTATTGTGTATATAATAGTTGTTCCTGTATTCACTAATGTTACATGTGGAGATTTAGTTATTGGTGATTTTCACTCGTAATTTAGTTAGTTTTTTCTTAATTTACTTATTTGAGATCAAGTATTATTATTTCGACATCAGTATTTACACTTCGTGCAGCGTTTATTTTAAAATTAGAATAAATTGCAGTTTTTCTGCTTCGCGGATTCGTGACTGGTTTGGAAAATAGCTTAGATTTAAATTTTAAATATCATTGAATGATCATTTGTCATCATCATCATCACAGGTAATAACCCATTTATATGCAATTAGATTTGTATCTATTTTCGTTGTAATTGTAGGCAATACGTGCTCCATTATTTACATGTGGTGCATTTCCGGTAATTGGCGCTTTTGTAAGATATTGATTAATTTAATACACAAAGCGACGACAATATTAAAATAGATGTCAGACCTTTCCTACTTCCATTTATAAAGTAGGTCGCTTAGCGACTTGTAAGTTTTAAAATAAATTTCATAAACATTCAAATTAATAACAAATTAATACCAATTCTAGGACCAGTAATCGAGGTCATATAATTCTAGGATATTGCTTCTAGATTGTAGTGTATGCTGGCATCCCAAGAGAAATTGTCTCATGCACTTACGTCACGGATGACTTTGACAGATAGAATTGTCAGTTAGTCATGATACAACCATTGGACTGGACGGACGCGTGGCGGGTGCCGGTGAGCCAATTTAGAGATATATCGTACGATTGGCCATATCGTACATCTGGCGACGAGGTCAAAAAGGTCAGTGGTTAAAATTATAGAAATATACAAAAGATTATCGTATCTTACAAATCCGCTTTGAAAATAACAAAGGAGGGAGGTAATGGAGGAACCAGTAAGTTGTAGCCTATAGGTGCAGTCAATCTTGTAGATTGTTTAAAATAAAGATTATCGTATTGCCCATGCAGGCATATAGCAACCTCCGTGGTCTAGTGGTTGGAGCTAGGCTCTCGACCCGAAGGTCGTGGGTTCGATTCCTGCATTGGAGCGACAAAGAATGTTGTTTCAAGTCTGGTTATGACAATGCGGGCTGATCGCCTGATTGTCTGAAGGGAAGAATGATTCATGCGTCGGATGCGCATGTGAAGGGTCGGACCTGCGCCTGATCTGTGTGCTCTTGCATACCGCGCACACACTTGGGCGCTGTAAAATTGCCTGCGTAACTGGTTTGGTTTCAATAAGGCCGGTCATCGTCACCGAAATCGGTGTGGAAGTTATATCTTATATATAGCTAAATGTGCCAAGCAGGTGTCGCATCAGTTATTGTTTAAAATTTAATCACCTAATGTACACAGCCTCTTTTCTTATTCCTGTTACATTTTCTATGTGCGGGTCAAATGACAATGGTCAATTATTGTGGTATGGTGCTAGTATACTAAAAAAATCCATGGAAATAATTTATTACTTATACAATCCTAATTTTTTAAATGTATCATTATTTACAATGAAAACAAGTTGTTGATTATGTCAAGAGTTATATTTATAATAATTATTTACATTAAATAGTGGTAAGTAAGCAGGACTCCAATCCAAAGGTCACTATGATTATTATATTTAAAATAAAATCATTATAATATATTGGTTACATAAGTAATATTAGAACTAGAATCTAAATATCACTAGGCATAACTAATCCACAGTTTAAGTGCTAGTGAAACTTGCATAATTACTGTAAGTTTTGATACCATGTTTTATATTGACACATGTAGGTAATTGGAAGTGAGGCATTTTGTACTTGTTGCATTTTTAACTAATGAGTACTGGCTACTTACAAAACTTAGTGAATTAACAGAATCTATAGTAGCAGATAGTTGTTGCAGTTACCTGTAGGTTTTAAAGTGTTGAAGTATATGACCTAATTATATTAAGTTTATACTCCAAACTAAACTCCAAACTCTAAATATAAAAAGTTTATACTATTCGGTGCAAGGGGTAAAGAAAGTAAAAATGTGTGAAAATGAATGTAAAATATTATTATCAGGTAAGTTAAAGGTTTCCAAATTACAAAACCAATTGCAAAACAATTGTTTCACTGAGTTAGTGTTACTGTTAAGTAGGCACATCTGTAAGGTTTGTGATCTGTAAGGATTGTGATATAGAAGCGACATGTTGCTGTACCTATAGATTTTATTAGATCTTGGAGCACGGCAGTGCCCCCGCCAAGTCGTGTGATTTATATACTAGGTATACTGAAATGGCAATGGAAATAACCTCAGTATTTGCTTACGTATTACTGCATAATAATTATGCAATCATCATGTATTGCTAAAAATAAAGAAAAAGTGAAAAAAAAGTAAAGTAATATGTTGTTACCGATAACCAAGTAAGAGTATTCTGCTACTGCAGATGTTTACTATTTGACGTAACGTACCATAACAAATGAGATATCCGAAATATTACACGAGCCCACATAACAACACAAGTTCATTTGTTTTATCAAATAAGAATGAATTAATATGTAAAATATATTATGTTTTAACATACCTACCTAATAGTTTTGATGAATAATTGTTGAAAAGTTTAAGCGTTGCGTTCGATAGCTATATTAACAAATATAGTAGGTACATTGCTTTACTGTATCATAATATCAATAAGACAGCGCCTCGCGAGTGCAGGCTTTGATGTGTGATGTGACTCTGACACACGCACTGCAGTGTATCCGGGCAGTTTACGGTTTAAGACTTTATACATAATTCACTTACTTGAGAATAAGAACAATCGTCATTAACTTACACCAGTACAAAACACAGCTTACAGATTATAATATAATATAACATTAAGAATTTAGAAGAACACAGCAAACTGTTTCGATACTAATTTATAACTATCAACCTTTTTGCATTCAAAAATATAGGGTAGTTGAAAATATTCGCTATTCATCGAACTCAGTGTTATCTAAAGCTCGCGTACACTGTCAAGCTATACTTTTAAATGCAGTAGATATTATATCCTTGCAGTCTTACATTAATTTAATATGTTTCTACTTAGATCTTTTAGTAACATTTTATTGTATAATATAACTATAATGACGTATATCATTTATTTTGTTGATATTTTAAATAATTGTGGTATTATCTAGTATATTAGCTTTTAATTAATAGCTGGGCTTTGTTTATAAATCTGAGTCTACTGCTTATGAGCATAGCTAAAGTTGACTTACTAAATAGGTAATGTCACGAATGTAACATATAGGTTTTATGCAGTATAACTGATCATTAAATTGATAATGTTATGAAGGTTACATACTAGCACAGCGCATCATTAAATTGATGACGGTTAAAAAAATTATGAAAGCAGCAAAGCTGATGATGATTGGTTAAAAATAATTAGTACAGCGCATCATTAAATTGATGACGGTTAAAAAATTTATGAAAGCAGCAAAGCTGATGATGATTGGTTAAAAATAATTAGTACAGCGCATCATTAAATTGATGACGGTTAAAAAAAATTATGAAAGCAGCAAAGCTGATCATTAAATTGATAACGTCACGAAAAGTGATATTAAAAGCAGTATTATTGATCATAAATACATACCAGTGCAGCGCATCATTAAATTGATGACGGTTTTTAAAAAGTTAAGAGCAGCATAGCTGACCAGTGCAGCGCATCATTAAATTGATGACGGATTTTAAAATGTTAAAAGCCGCATAGGCTGATCATTAAATTGATACCGTTATAAAGGTGCAAAAAAAAAGCAGCATAAAAGCTGGTAATTAATTAATATAAGGTATACTAAATGATAATAATCATTAAATTACGTCATAAATAAGACTTGGAAGTGGTATAGCCAATCATTAAATAATTATGGCCATAACGGTGACACGAAATTGGCAATGCTAATAAGCGAATTGATAAAGTAATAAATTACATGACATGTAAGCCGTGGGCTGATTATCGGAATTGACATAGTAAGGCATGTCAGCAATATACTTAATCATTCAATTGATAAGTATCACTTCTAAGCAACAAAGTTGATCATTTAATAATTGGTAAGGTCATAAGAATTACAGACAAGCAGTATGACTGATTATTAAATTGATGTTACTTTGTTTAAAAACAATAAATGGTTAATACTTTTTGGTTGCTACAACTAGCAAGAAGTTTTGTAATATCGCCGGATATAGTTGATTCGTATTTTGCATCAAAGCAGGGTCAGTTTTCCGGTTCGCCTAGTTAGGCAACATAACAAAACATTATGAACACAAATGTTGATTTGAATAGAAGGATGACCAAATGAGGAGTTCACGAGACAAGGAAAAAATGTAAACAAACATTGTGAGGTTCGTCATTTTGTCATATACTTGAATAATAAATCTGCGAAATTTTCCTGGAAAAAACGGGTAATGTCGATGGTTGTCAATTCATACTCGTATTGTGTCAGACGCTAAATTACAATCGCACGGACTACAGTCCGTCGAGTGAAATTGCTAATCGTCTTCGAAAGACAATGAAGAGCTACTCTTGGGTCAGTGATTTATATATTGAAATATGTAATTATTTTCATTTTATATTACATTAATACGAGAATTGTGCGAATGGAGGAGTATGAAATTTGCCCAGTAAATAAAGGTTTATGTGGATAAAGGTGGAAAAAATTCAATAGTGTTTTAAATAAATACTATAATGAAAATAACATCACACACTACCTAAGTTACTACCCCGCGTTTGATAGATTCAATTTTGTTACACGTTGATGTTTGTGAATCTGCCTGTCTGCCACAAATCCATGGAGAATGTAGATTACTCTATGCACGAGTTACAACATGTATATTTTTATTATTTTATATTTATGAAGCAAAATGGCCATTATAAAAAAAAAAATCAGACAAAAAAAAAAAAAAAATATGGGTGAGTTGCGACCATAGTGCGTATGATATGACGTATGACCATACCTGTAGTATGATCATTATTATTATCTTTCGGGGTTATTGCTTCAATAAATAGGTGTATATGAGGCAAGTACGCTTGATGACTTTTACAGGCGAAAGTCATGACAATGGGAAAGAAACAAACAAGATGGTTTAGAGTCTAGTTTAGGAAAGTGCAAGGTGAAGGATCATTTCAGATAGTTTTGCGGAGGTAAGCTACTTTTTAAGAAAGGAAATGATATAAATAGTTGTGAGATGGAGAACAGAAGAATTATTATTACAATATAGAAATCCAGAGCCTCTTTTTAATATAATACATCTATATTCAAGAGACAGAAATAAGAGTAAAATTGCAGTTCGACTTTAATCCGGTATTAGAAATTGATGAAAATAGCGAATTGTAATGTGATATAGGCTAGGGGACTCACAGTATAAAAGTGATTTAAAACGATAATAAAGCACGGTATATCTCCAATATAGGTTTTCTATGTGACAGAAGTTGGAACAAGGCATTCAGGGGGGTAAACATATATCATCAGTATATGGGATCAGAAGACATTGTATACAGTTGTTATAAAATATCCAAAATAACATACTAAGCCCAGTTTCACAACCACTACATAATACCTATATAACGACCGAAGCAAGTGTCGGCAACAAGATCAGAGGTTTTAAGATAAAATTTGCACTCTAGTGTAAGCTACAACTACACTAAAGTTTAAACAGTGTGTTATACACTCCAAAATCCAAGTACAAATAATTAAGATATAGAAGTTTGGAATGATTCAACAGGGAAAAGTACCAAAATAAGTATAGTACACTTTATAAGACAATGAAAGTTCTTAAAAGATAAAGAGAGGAAGGTAGAATACACGTCGGTCGGATAAAGGGTGGAGTGTGGAAATAATTAGGAAGGTGAATGTATTGATTTGAATTGATAGCAGATTAGTTGTGTTTTCTAAATTAGACTTTATTGGTCACTTAATATGATGCTGAATTACTGATAAAATAACGATATCCAATAAAGACGTTACAGCATAAATTTAGGGCATTTTTATCCGTGGTTATTAATTCAATTTTGACAGGATGCAAGTAGAATATATACATGCACAAAATAAATTAAAACAAGGAAGGGATGTAGTGTATGCTGGCATCCCAAGAGAAATTGTCTCATGCACTTACGTCACGGATGACTTTGACAGATAGAATTGTCAGTTAGTCATGATACAACCATTGGACTGGACGGACGCGTGGCGGGTGCCGGTGAGCCAATTTAGAGATATATCGTACGATTGGCCATATCGTACATAGATTATACGATAAATCGTTTAAAATGCTAAAAGGAATGTCGAACGTCGTTAGTCATATGACAAATGAGGCATTGCAAATGAGGCAAATAATAATTATAATGTTTATTAATAAGATCCGTTTAGATCACATGTAACCTAAGTGTACTCGATACTTATATTAGTATTACTATGACGTACACGTAGGTGTTTGTAATTGATTTAATTAAGGCCACACATCCTGCATAATAGTGCTTAAATACCGGGAGCCAAGTCTACTAGGTCTGTTATAAGAATAACATGCGTCATATCAAATCAAGTCTTAATTTTCAGCCGTCTACAATCTACTTTGACCTAAAAGTCTTATACAAGTTGGGTTTCATTGTAATTTTTATCTACCCTACCTACACTTCAAACTACAAGCATCAAAATAATATTGTTTTTTTTTAAGAACATAATGCAGAGCGTGCATAATTTCACGTACGTCGTACGATATATTTGATGATAACAAGTAATAGCAAAATACAAACATGTTGTGTACCAAGCCAGTATAATAATATAATTTTTATCTTATTTGTTGTACTTTGTGGCTTACGTTATCGTTAACAGACTTAATTCAAATTCCTGCAGGTAATCTATTTCATCATCCTGATTTCACAAATAAAATCGACCGAAACATCTTACCTAGCCATGAATCTAAGATCAAGTAATAATATAAGACAGTTTAAAAAGAGATAATAATAAAATCTAAATTTGAAATTTTAATCTATGAAAAAAATTTTGAAGATTGAGAAAACTAAAAGTTGTCTATAGTTATAAAATAAATTCTGAAGCCTGTTAAGTACGAATAATTTTCAACTTTTTATAATGTAAGAAACAAGTCAATGTTGCTATAAATAAAAAAAAATATTCTTGGCAGACACATAATAACAAAATTTTTTAAAGTAAAAGTTAATTTTGCATCAAATAACTTTTTTATTATACGCAAAACTTGCAATACTAATTACAATTTACATAATAACCTCAAAATGTTAGATATTATCTACTCAAAAATTGCTCTGAATTCCAAGTTGTTGTTATGGTATATTTCCATAATGTTATAACGTGTAAATTATAATCTAGTAGTATAATTCTATTAAAACACTTTAAAATGAAGCCTATTATTGGAGTGGATGATAATATTTACGAGGCTAGTGAGTGCGCAAGATGGCGGCGCGCTCGGTAATGGCCGCCGGCCTTGGTTCTGTTCGCAATCAACTTATTATTCAATCTCATGTCGCGAATTGGTCCGAGGTTTGTCGGCCGTTGAACCGATATAACCATTCCATTTGTTCGTGTTCCGGTAGAATATTGATAAAACAAATGTACAGTCACGACTTACAACAATGTAGATACCGTTCGCGATGCTCGTTGCGATATCTTCCATTTGTGTAGAGAAAGAGAGTTACATAACGTAGATGAAGAAGCTATTTACTATCGGTATACTGATACATACCTAGTTCTTTTATTGATTGCCACGTCACTAGACTTGACGAAGTATGAATTTAAATCTGTACTAATATTATGTACACTGGCGTTGGAATAGCAGTTTGCAGATTGATGTTAAAAGGGTGAAAATTTGAATATGCGGAAGTCTGAGTACGTAAAAAGGTTGTATGATTTCATAGGTCGTCGGTCGAAGCGTCGACGTAAATCCGACACGGTCCGTTATGTCCCCCGAGAACAATGGTTGGGTTCGAGCTACTCGCCTAATGAGAAATGTTTGTTTTTCAATTTTACACAATGGCTGCTCTTATTGCCGTATTCATTATTACCTCCTGGAGAGCTTTCTCGTTTTTAAACGTTAATAATATTGTCTTTTGAGAACAACAGCTAATCCACTCTAGCACTTCAACTTAAGTACCTAAAGCATTAATTAGAAGTATCGTGTTTTTGCTCTTAGCACTCAGCTTCAAGTTGTGCTTTATTTAAAATTCCAGTTTCATACTATTCTTTTATCTTAAGAATTTTCCTCTTTTGTGTCAATTAAATTTTGTGTTTATACAGAGTCAGACGAAATTGGTTACTTGTCTTCGACTTAAGACTATTTTCGTTCATTTTAATTATAATACCTGGCTTTATCATTTAATGTTCGTGAGTTTTCATATAAATTTGCGTCAGTATGATTTTAAACTGCTAATTTTAGCTAGGTGCTAATAAAGTCCTTGTCTGATTTCAATAGTGCGATATCACAATTCATAACACAAATCTTTTTACAACCTTGGCTTGACTAATAAAATTTATCATATCATATTTTGTTTGCATAATACATGATAGTGTTGTAAAATTTAACCTTGTCAAACCTTCAGATACTATAAAAAGATTCAATTATAAAAACTGAATAACTACACGATTAAAAGTGAACTGGTTTAATAAAATATTGAGAGACTATTCAACGACATTTGAAAGAATCGACCTTGATTGAAGTCTCATTAGGTTGGAGAGATCGTGAGTGCGGATGATTTATGCCTTCACATTTACAAAGAGTTTTTTCACCCGGACCGGTTCTATTTCGTTGCGCTACCTGGATGGGATGTCTGGAAAAAATATTATAGTGCCAGGTTTTTTAGTAGGTAATAATAATAGTGAGCATTCCTTTTGTGGCTCATGCGGACGTGGGCCGCGGCGAACGTGACGCTTCATTATATTAATGGGCCCCGCAGGATGAATACACGAGGACTTTAAACTTTATTGCGTGCACGATACGTGTACTAATGTTGCATGGTATCGCATCTGTAATAGACGTTGCAATAGGGAATATGCACGTATTTTTTTTATTTATTTATATAGATCTATCTTGTTTCGTAAACCGTATGGTAAAATCAGTTTTTTGATATCATTAAAAATAACGAAGATATGAACGTTTAAAGTGGTCTATTAGACAGAGAGATCCGACGTGTATCGTGACGTCACATAACACGACTTTCATAGAAAGTTCATACTAAATTTCGTTTTGCTAGAAAGAGATAGATTACAAACTTTGACTGCTCATATCTTGCTCATTTATCAACAGATATTGAAAATTTTCACGCCATTTTCTTTATTTTTCCTTCTAGTATCATATTATTATATTTTAAGCTATTTTTATATTTTATGCATATTCCCTATTGTAGGATCGTAATAGTATTATAGAATTCAGAATTGTTTAAGATAATTATCAAAGAATCTCAAAAGTTAAGAGCTTAGGCAACCTATTACATAATCATTATTGCTGAAAGATTACAATATATTTAATGGATGTTAATTAATTTAATCATGTTTTACTTGCCTGTAAAGTAGGCGGTTCCGCTTACTGTCGAATTTAATTATTCAATATCCTTGAAAGCGGTTTAATTGTAGTACAATAAGTGCTTAATTTGCAAGTTTAAACAGTCGGCACGATATCGTAGTGATGACCTTTAATTGACATTGGCGAGCGAGCACCGAGCAGACACATTTCGACCGGTTTTTGTGGTGTTTTTTTTTCTTTGTTGGAGCACAACCGCTCATGTGCCACCTGCCACGGTCGCCCGCTCTGTAAAAACTCCCCTCCCAACAAAAGACATCCCCAAAGTTATTATTATTCTTATAATTATGCCCGAATCCATTGTGTGAAGAAAGCATAATTTTTTGTTCGCCGGCAAAAAGTGCCCTTCGCTACGGAAAGGGCATTCTTCGTATTAACATGACCCGTAAATGTGCTCTTGCGTTTTTGTTCAAGTGTAAAAAATGTAAACAATTCGTTTCAGAAGGGATGAGACCTTGTTTTTCTATGATCCACGTTTTTATGGATTTTAGTTTTTGTATAAACTGTCATTAAACAAGGTTGCTTCGTGGGGTGTTAAGTTTTTTAACATAACTTCTAAATATGCTGCTTAAAAGTTATTTTTAATTTGTAAAACTATTATTAGTAATATACTTAATAGTAAAAGTGTTGGTAGAGCTGTCTTTATAAGCTTTTTTACTAACTTCTGTTTCTTCCAATATTTTTATACGTGACTTCAACGAGTATTTAAAATACTTTGAAACATTTGGTATGTAATCTAATCAATCTGTAGGTATCACTATTCTGCATTTGACGAATGCACAATGCTTTTTATATAATACGATAAACATTTTATTACAATAATTGCAATAAAATAATTAATGTGTCCGTGATAAAAACTGCTATAATTTTTGGAATTGTTCGCTGATATGTCGAGATAATGCTATCTGTAAACTCGTTACAAAAATAACTAATACAGCTGTATGAGTGACGTGCACGTAATACCAGATAACCCTTTTATCATATTAATTACGGAATTATTTATAATAACGTTTTATAATGAGATAAATGTTGAAAAGATACTAGAAATTCGATTCATGCTTAGGGTTACCAGATGAAAAAATCAAAAGTCCGGAGAAAAGGCCTGATTTCCTAGAAAAGTCCTGAGATTTTCTACAGCTTGAGAATTTTCTCTCAAAAACGTATTATTATCTTGCGCACGCGTTTTACGCGACTTTTTTGATTTTAACTGCAATTGTTACCAAAAGAAGATTATTTTTAGTTTGTTTCACTTTGATAAATAAGTATTGATTTTAACTGCAATTGTTACTAAAAGAAAAATATTTTTAGTAGTTTAATAAGAGAGATCTTTAAAATGTAACCTGTGTTTTATTGAAAATCCTGAGCTATCACTAGATTTTCTAAATCCGGCCGGAATCCTGAGAAGAGTCGAAAAATCCTGAAATCTCAGGACAAATCCTGAGATATGGTAACCCTATTCATGCTCATCATTTATTGAAAGGGAATTTACCTGTACCTTCAATAAATGAACCTACGTCTCTGTCAATTTCTATTTCTTGTAAATACAAGAAATATGAATTGACAGAGACGTAGTTACTAATTACTTATTGTAGCAGATGGGGCTGTGTTCGCTTTATATTATTTATTCCGACCCTCACCTTTTCCATTTATTCTTGAAACTTTCCGTTGAATTACAAAAATAAATATTTTGAAGACCAACTTTATACATCTCTACTTATGCATCTGCCTCTATGAAAGTTTATCCTTTCTTATACTTAAAACATGCACAATGCTTATGTAATCAGTTAATCACATTGCAATAATATTATAATATCATATGACTGAGATATTTCAAAGAGTATTGTGATACTAGATTTATTATGATACTGACGCAAAAATATCATGTCTAAATACAAAACATGACGTCTGTTTATTGTTATTTATCTTATGTTTAAGATATATTCGCAGAACTTTGATATTGTTCACTTTTTAATAAGTAGGTATACGAGTAGTATGGGGTACTTGTATAAATATTTGTAGTTCTTACCCCACTACTACTGCCCAAGAATTTAAAGAGGTTAGGTTTTTTTAGCCTCTACCAGCCTTAAGAGCATTGATCGGCGCGAGACTCAGATTTCACGAAAAACGCTACTTTTCAAATGCGTCTATATCTAACAAAAACTGGTTATTCTGATTTTTACATGTAGAAAAACACTAGAAAATATTGTATTCTAATTTTTCACTTATCATTTATTTTAAAATAATTTCAAACTTTTGAATAAAACTGACAAAACTAACCAGAAGTTTTTACAACTTTAGGTTCAGGGGCAATTTCAAAACATATAATAGCTAAAACCGCTTACATTTTTTAAAAACAAAAAATCTTTACAAACTTGTTGGATCCTCTTCTAGATTATTTATTAGTCAGATTATTTTTATATACGTTTCTATCTCATAAAAATAAAATTTAAAGAATGCGAAATTATCAGGAATTATAGTTATTTAAACAGTTTTGTAAACGCTCGTGCGCCTCGATTTATTTAGTAGTTTTAAAAATTCATATAAAATTCGTCAAACTAATTTAGTTAAAAATTTAAATAGCATATTAAAGATAAAAGGTTCTTCTCATAGATTATGTAAGTAAGAAACAAAAGGAGCAAGTAAAATACATAAATATCATCATTTTAAATAACTATAATTCCTGATAATTTCGCATTCTTTAAATTTTATTTTTATGAGATAGAAACGTATATAAAAATAATCTGACAAATAAATGATCTAGAAGAGGATCCAACAAGTTTGTAAAGATTTTTTGTTTTTAAAAAATGTAAGCGGTTTTAGCTATTATATGTTTTGAAATTGCCCCTGAACCTAAAGTTGTAAAAACTTCTGGTTAGTTTTGTCAGTTTTATTCAAAAGTTTGAAATTATTTTAAAATAAATGATAAGTGAAAAATTAGAATACAATATTTTCTAGTGTTTTTCTACATGTAAAAATCAGAATAACCAGTTTTTGTTAGATATAGACGCATTTGAAAAGTAGCGTTTTTCGTGAAATCTGAGTCGCGTGCCGATCAACGCTCTTAACGGTTTTTATGAAGTTTAGTTTGAGAGGTGCCAGTAGATTGAGATTAATAAAAATAAATCAGAATCCCATAATTCACACAATTATTTATGTTGCAATCACGGCTGGGATCTAACTTCTAAGATGACAAACCTATTTTGATGGATTAAAGCAGGCAGTGGGGGGTGTTTATGTAATGACTAGTTACTGTTTTTATTTATAGAAGCAAGTATATTATATTAAATGATTGTATAAAACAGCTTCTAAGTCTGCAGGAACAATCTAAATTGTTTGCCCTTAATGGCTCGAATCAAGCTTATACAATTTATCAAACGGACCTGCTCCGGGTTTAGGTCTTGACCCTTCGAGAACGGAGAAAGCAGAATGACTGGCATAAGAATACGTTATACGACCGGTGCCGCGGTGGGGAATAAAATATAGAGAAATACTTAGTAACCTTTCCTATCGTGTTATGTTACTATTGATAAGTGGCAATTGTGGTTGTTGGTTGTACTGACCTATTCAACCTGCACAGCCTGACAGTATAGTATTTCTAGGTATGTAATAAGGATTCTTGGTTCCCTTTTTATTAAATATTAAAAAATAAATACTCGTAGATATAACACTGAGTGTTATAGATATAACACATTTACCTGAGTATGCCAGGTGTAGTTAAAATTTATATCATTCGCAATTTGCAATAACCATTAGTTATACAAGTTTTCTTGTATCATTGTCAATGTAACCGAGGGATTTATACGTTTTAAAAATAACTAAGAATGTTAACAAAGGCGAAGGTCACGGTTGTAATTTATTCATTATTCACTTGTATTTCTAATAAGGATATACTTTGTTGGATAACCTCATTCCATTGTCTGAAAATCCAGCTATTGTTACACGTGTCGTGTCATTAGATCAATGTTTACAATAAATTGCTAAACTATCGATTAGGCAACTAGAGTCAGCGTTGGTCAACCAGAAATTCTATTGTTTAGTTGATTCCGCATTTGTAACATGATCTTATGGAATGGCATCGCATTAACGTGGATCACAATGTCACTGAAACACAAAATCTTGCTTTATTATTACTATCTGTCTTGCTGCATAAAATCTAAATGTATGGTTATTTTGTTGTAATTTATTCCTAGCACATTAGGTATACCCCAGGGATCTCAACTTAGCCCATTCCTTTTTAATGTTTTCATAAACAATGTGGTAAATTGTTTTCAATACTTGAGAGTTCTAGGTAAATATAAGACATATTTATTTATCTAACCTTCAATAGAGTCGCACTTTCGTCTTATCAATTTCTAATGCAGGTGAAGTGAAATATCTATAACAAGTTGTTAATTAATAAATGTTGTTTACTTGCGAACAATATTCTCCTAGTTTCCCACATCGCCATTGTTGTTTATTCACACGTTCTCAATGGTATCAATTTCCAGCTGCCTTTGAAAATATTATCTTATACTCAGCTGTTAAGGTGTTGTTTCCGAATTCCAAGAATCCAGATAATATGTTAAGGTTTCAAGCAAAATGACGACTTGGACATATTTAAACTTTGCAAACTGATGAATTTTTAAATTCTTGAATACAGTTAAAGTTTTAAAAGTATGTATAAGTTATAAATAAATAAAATGAAGAGTTTAATATAAAATTTAATCAACACTTTTTCTGAATACCAATAGTATGTCAGGACTCAGGACATGTCTAAAGAGGGTTGTATCTATAAACGCGCAATAGGTTTTTGTCTCATAAATATTAAATTAATTTTCCTAAATAGTTTTTAGCATGACCTATGAGCATGAAAAGTTACAAGTTTCTACCTCTATTAGTTTAGAAATGCCAGGAAGGGACCAACTTATATATTATACCACTTTGGAGGCCGATTACTCTAAAATGGATGACTTTATAAAAATGACACGTAATAAATTTCTCAGTTTTTAATTATATATTTAACGATACCCTTCACGATGGTGTAAAATAAAAATATGTTCAATCCCATTTCATATTAATGTATGAGGACACCCTTAAAATATAAAATTACTATTCTTTTGCGATGCAAAATTAAGATCTATACACAATCTGTAACTATACCAAATCATCCATTTATATTCATAATAAGAGAAGTTAGAAGGGCGGACAGACTGGCAGACAGATAGACGGACGGATAGAGCAAAATTAAATGGGTTGTTACTACAACCCATTTAATTTTGCTCTATCCGTCCGTCTATCTGGTAGGGTAGGGTTTCGTTGTACTCAACGAAACCCTTCACAATCGTAATATTTTACCTAAAATATTTTTATACATTAAAAAAGAGGTCGACGTGGAATTTGTTGACCTTTAAAACGTGATTCATGAGCAAATATATATGAAAGTAAACATGGTATCGCACACTTAGCAAGAGTTCCTTTAATAAGCTGATATCTAACCTTATCACAAGATACGGCCTGATAATAGATAATAATTGTTGATATTGTACACCCCAGATAAGATATTAAACTTTATTTATTGTGAAATATCATTTGTGTTATCAACAAAGATCTTAATTGGCTCTATTATCATTACAAGTGGAATAGAAAATAATTTTGTTTACACAATCATAGATAAATTTAATGAAATAGTCATGTTTGTTGTATCTATGTTTTTACTGAACCCTTTTTTGTGATTATTTTTAACATAAATGTAAAAAAATACTGTGTGTGTTTTGTTAACAAATGTATTTGTCTCTTATTCTAATTCTACTGTCTGTGGTACTACGAGTATAATGCCCCATGAAAATATTGTCATACGGTTGACATTTAATAACATACTAACTCACCTTCTGCCACTTCAGAATCTCTCTTTCAATAAACTTTGTCGATTTGAACTACTGTTGAACTTATTCACACGATTTCTTTGTTGTCATGACAATCTCCGCCCATAGCCGTTTTACCTTTTCCGATGACTTCTTTTGACCCCTTACAACAATATTAAAGAACATTCATATTACCTATCATTAAGTTGTTAGATTGAAATATGCTAATATTGCGGTAGAACCTGTTTGTCTGCATATAAAGTGGTGTTATTAATATTAAAGAGATTTAATTTTATCTTAGGTAATAATAAAACATACAAAGGTTATGTTACTAATGATAATGTTTTTGTTGCAGGTACGTTCTAGGCTACATCATAAATGAGGTTTAAATATTTTATTATAATTGGGTGGTTAAAACCAGCTTTATATAGTTACGGAGGTTACGACCTTTTTACCTCGTAGTTTGGAGTAAATATAAAATAGATAGATAGAAAGAGACGGAGAAGTAGTTGCTTAAATTAAAAAATACACTTTTTCGCAAGGTGCATTCTTAAAATAATCAGTTACATTATAAACTTTAATTTTGATATAATCTACGAGCTCGAAGCGAGCGAGAACAACTCGCAAACGATAATAATCAGGTAATAGTGATAATGGAACGTAATTAAATTTTCTTTATCGCGTATGGTATAAACCCGACCTTCACCCACCGTATGGCGTTATGAACACAGATAAGCGCATTACTGCATTGCAGTGGCGGCTATGTGCAATATGTATTACGAAATACTTTTCATATTTTACCCCTGAGAACGTTTATAACTTTTTATTTTAATTTTTATCGCGTTTGTGTTCTAGTTTGTGTTTAATATCCTAAAACGTGTTTCGTAACTTTTTTTGTGTGCTTTAATACTGTGTGATGTTATTCAAGTTTATATGTTGTTATTACTACTTTACAGTTTTAAACGGTTATTTCATTTAATAGAAAAGTTTTATAAACATATGTGTAGCATTTATATCAACTCAGTATGTCCGCTTGAAAAAAATCTCCGTATCTTCAAATTAAAAAATTTCGCCTTAAAATGAAAAATATTTTCAATCGACTGGCGGCGTTATTGACCTATCGGTCAATAGTAGTATATTGTAAATATCGAATTGAACACCAAGTAAATCTTGCAGAGCTACGAAAGTGCTAAATCGTCGATTTATCGCCGCACCGATCGTGGTATTTACCGCGAGGTCGTCCACGTAGAGTAGAGGCTGCGAGAGGCTGTGATTAATTTCCCATGAGGCGGTGTAGGCTGGTCGCTGACCTGATTGCTGTCGTTATCTGTGTCAAACACTGCCAATTACGTGACTTGATAGTGAATGCTGCAAGTACAATATGTAACACATAAGACAGTGCCGTTTTGTAAGTAGAAAAGACATTGGGAGTTTTTGACCGGCTGTTTAAAAAAGTGTGGACACAAAACAAAATACTATTAGTTTATACAATTGTCATTCACATTTAATTTTTCGTATTTATTTAATTTAGACCCATGGAGATGTGAAGATAATCAATTAATAGTCAATCATACTTTTTACGAATATACGTTGAAATGAGTTAAATATCACAGTATTTAACTATTTACATATTTTACCTCACTCAGATATGCGGCCTATGCCATTGTATGTAATCTAGGTGTATTACGCTTACATCTAACTGAATTTTATCTTTGTTTTTAATATATTTTCAAATTTGAATATTGATGCTATAAAAAGCATAATTATATTTATCAGATTTTTTTATCAAAATATTATTTTACACGTCGTTTAAATGTAGCTTAATTTTGCATCAGAGTGAATGAAGAGATGTGACTGCAAAATAATAAACTAATAATAATTGTTTTTGAAAGCGTGCAACACAATACATTTTTTGTCTGTCTGCACGTCTGTACGCACAATGCGATGAAATTTACTGTCGACCTGTCAAGTTATCGCGAACTTGGTCAAGGATAAGTAATCGGTGACCGTGGCTGCATGCCAGACGCTTTGTGATAAAACACATTTGTCGCACCGTGTGACGCAAACGTGACGCACCCGCATAAAAATAAAACTCTCTCACTTTTTATTACACTGTAATCCGCGCGGACATAAATTAAGTGGACATTAATTTATTCATCCTAGTTTATTGTTAATCTGGATTAGTCTTGGTCGGTGGTTAGATTATAATTCGATGTGACTTCACAACGAGCAGGTTTTCACTGTAGCTTTTACAGGCGACTGATTCCGAGTACCTATAGTTTAAGAATTAGCGTTTTGTGGGAGGAAAAGTAGTTAGGGTTATTTGCAAAGTCTGTATGGGGTATTTGTCAAGTAAAGTGAAGTCAAAGGCTGTG
Organism: Glaucopsyche alexis; assembly: GCA_905404095.1. Classification (NCBI taxonomy): domain Eukaryota; kingdom Metazoa; phylum Arthropoda; class Insecta; order Lepidoptera; family Lycaenidae; genus Glaucopsyche; species Glaucopsyche alexis. The sequence continues at coordinate 15,867,501 of FR990059.1, forward strand.
TTCCGCGGAAAAAAGCGCTTGTTAGCGCTAAAGAAAAAAAAACCAGATTATCGGCCAGGACACGTTTGCTAACTTTAATACTCTAACATAATCCGCCATTTTGCTTATTTAGCCCCAGCGGTCGCCATTTTGCGTACGTTTTTTTGTTAGCGTTATTTTTCCACGAAACACAGCCATTGTTGTTTATTTTATGCTCAAGATTCATATTTGAAATATAATTCAATTTTGACAAAGATAAGAACATCAGATTGTCAATAGGAATAGTGAAAACAACATACTTCTTAATATGACGCAAGTGAAGTGTTGACGAAGTTAATATTTTTTGACAAATACCAGTCCGGCTAGGTTTTTATATTAGTAATTATTGTTATTAATGTTGATATGATAAAAAATGTAAATAATATTATTAATAAGGAAATCGTGGCCGGATCTAGCGCGAGCTGGCGTGAGGCCAACGCGATAATATACGGACTCAAGGGCACTAAAAATTTACGAGTGTTTAATGTAAATGTTTATATTAACCGATCTGGTATCGAGATATTTAATAACCTCAAATATAATATTATCTACATTTAAATTTAGCCGGTTGTTTATACGTTTCCACGCCGCGGAGCGCAAAATGAACAATTATTATGATAAATAGAGGTCGCACGGCTATCGAAGTTCGACATGAATAAACTGAGATATTTTTTGTGTGATAACCAGTGATCGGAATTGGGTGAGTATATTTACCTACAGTTTAACGAACAGAGACAGAAATCGGAGACTTCCTTACGACTAAAAATTTTTTACCGGTAAATTTACCGGAAATTTGATTATGCAACTTTCTAATAGCTATATGCTTCAATAAATCTTAATTAATGTTAGATAAAAAATAAAATAACGTATATTAAAAAAATATTTTTTTTTATTGATAAAAAACGTTTTTGTTTGAACATTTCAATATTACATGACTATAATACACAAAACAACATATTTATTTTAAAGTATAAATAAATATAAAGTTTAAATATTACACCTTTTTACGGTTTTTGTAATTGGGTTTGCAGCTCCGTTTGCAGCTAGCACAATTACCAACACCGTGGATTTATACAAAATGTAAACGCGATTACTATAAACGTAAAAATAATATTTAATTATTTATTATTTTTACGTTAATTCTTTATTAAAAACATAATTTACATAATTTAAATGAATTATCTGACCCTAAACTAGACAGCAACTTGTATCTTAGAGATCAGTGACTTCTCCCATTCGTATGTACAAAAACAGTAAAAAAGTATTTAGATTTTCACAATAAACTTAAATAATTAAATATTCAAAACTAAATGAAAACTAAAATATTCTACTTGAATGAGTGACATTCGTTATAGCTTTGTAAGTACAAACAACAAAACATTTAGGAACAAATAGGTTATAAATTGAAGTGTTTACAATTATTTTTTGGCTAATATATAAATACAATCAATACCAACTGAAAGCAAAAATTTCGAAAAAAAATTCGGTCAAAGTGACGTCAAAGCAGTTACCGTAAAAAACCGTAATAAGGTGTAATATTTAAACTTTATATTTATTTATACTTTAAAATAAATATGTGTTTTAGGATAAGAAAGTCATTAATAATATTATAGTCATGTTATATTGAAATGTTCAAACAATTTTTTTTTTTATCAATAAAAAAATATTTTTTTAATATACGTTATTTTTTTTTTCTTACATTAATTAATATTTATTGAAGCTTAGCTATTAAAAAGTTGCATAATCAAAGTACCGGTAAATTTACCGGTAAAAAAATTTTTAGTCGTAAGGAAGTCTCCGATTTCCGTCTCTGTTCGTGAAACTGTAGGTAAATATACTCACCCTATTCCGATCACTGGTGATAACACTGAAGGTCGTGTTTATCGAAATATAAGAGGAAAACGTGGAGTTTTAATTGATATTTTGAGTTATGACACAATGAGGAATATTGTTCTGTTATTGAAGCTACAGTGCTGTTACCTAATGTAGATGCCTACGTCATTTAAATGTTTTGTCCAAATCCTTCGCCAAACCACAGCCAGGAAATAGGTTGTATGAGATTAGACCAAGAAACATTAACTTGAGCCTCTCAATCCTACTACTATTATAAACTAGCTGTTTCCCGCGGCCCCGCCCGTGTATATATACTATCGGTTATCCCGCGGGAATACTGTACTTTTCCGGGATAAAAAGTAGCCTATGTTTTAATCCAGAGCCTAAACTACTACTATACCAAATCTCATCAAAATCCGTTCATTTTTTCGTGAAGGAGTAACAAACATCCATCTATACATCCATCCATACATCCTCACAAACTTTCACATTCGATAATATTAGTAGGATGTGAAAGTTTGTGAGGATGGACGTTTGTTACTCTTTCACGCAAAAACTACTAAACGGATTTCGATGAAATTTGGTTTGGTAGTAGTTAAGGCCCTGGATTAAAACAAGGGCTACTTTTTATCCCTAAAAAGTAGGACTATATTTACGCGGGCGGAGCCGCGGGCAACAGCTAGTCATTTATAATTGCTTTAATAACAGTGCCGAACTACGATATTAAGTACTTTATCAAATTTAACAAACAACTTTAGCTGCCCAAACTTCACCAAAGTCGACTTTTGGAACAAAGTTGCGAACTGAAAGTTTCCAACAAAATTTGCACCTTCTAAACTGTAATGCTACAAGATTGATATAAGTATTCTAATACTAAAGCATTTCTCTAAGATTTATGCAAAGAGTTAAGTTAAATCTAAATAAATGTTCTCGGAATACAATGGATGTTTGTCGTTATACGACTCGGCTTTTTTGTAAATAAGTTACTGTTTTTTTTTATTATTCTTCTGAGCTAAGTATAGATTGGTTTTACGGTCAGTCTCGAGAACATTAAACAATTTTGATCACAATCCCTCTCAAATACGCACGTTAAAAATTTACGGCTACGTACTTTGTTTACAAATCAGTTGTTTATAAAAATGTGTTATAATGAGAGACGTTATACTAAATCTTGATACATCAGTACAACAAATAAGAATTAATATTGGATTGAATATGTATTCAATCCGATTTTATCCGATGTAATCCTATATGTTAATATTTTAATGGTTTTACATTTTAAAAATGATCAAGAATACTTTTTGGAAATAATGCAAACATAATGATACAAAAACCTGACAACTTGCATAAACCACAAAAATATTGTTATTACTATATTTAGTGTAATTCCTGGAATACAAAAAGTTTTTCAATATAGTTTCGTATCAGGTAGTCAGAGATTTCGAAAGGTGAGGATTCTATCGTTGTTGTTTACCGTGAATAGTTCCAAAACATACGTGACCATTTGGGGTAACTCGGGGTTTGTTCGACGGATGTTTTGTGTTTAAAATCAACGGTCGAAAGGATAAAACAATAACAGTAAATTAAGCCCGAAGCTCATTAAAGTCTTGGCTTAGTTGGGGTGTGCTGGAATGTTCCAGTAAATACTAATAGTATTTTACGCCGCCAAACTTCAATTGAACAATTTACGGTCGCTACATAAATTAGTGTTTTCGAAACGACTTTATTTATAGGTTTTTGTACTTATGAAGCAATAGATGAAAGTAAAAGCTCTGTTATTTAATCTAGATGCATATCGTAATAAAACTTAAAAATGTATGTGTATTTTCTATGTTTCGTTGTTCTCTCTATTTAACTCAGTAGAGCATTAAATTCTTCTAGTAAAATTTTAAAGACTTAAACCATTTATTGGTTCCAAAATTGATGACATGAGTTATTGCTATCGCAGACTCAGAAGATTAATCTAATGTCATAACCAATTTGGACGACGATCGTAAAAAGATTGGAAAGTGGTCGACCGAACCTAGAGGTCAATAGGAGCTACTGGGAAGGGAAACCATCAATCAACATTTAGTTGATACAGCCACTTGGAACACGATTACCACAAATTGAACTTGGCGCTTTTCCAATTCTATTATAAGAATCTTACGCAGACGTCGTCGACTAACGAATAAAAACAAAAAAAAACTGCACATGTAAATTTATTGAATGAGATGAGATAGAATTTCGATTAGGAATAGAGAGAACCTCTATCCGGTTAAATATGCTTGCATAAAATACTCTATATTGTATTTATGTAGTAAACAAATGATTGTAATATATTTAGGTTTCACAATATTCTGATAAGTTCTGTCGGATAGCTTATTCGGAAGTTTTGTCGCTAATTACTATATATCGAGCGATAGTTATAAAACATGCAGTAAGGAAAAATATTTTACTAATTTTTAAAATCTCTTATTAAACATCGAAATCCTTCAAATCACGAGTTTATAACTTTATTAATAATTCGGAAGGGAAATTTATTCGTATCAATCTCAGTAGGTAACTTTACTACCTCTCTTTGTACATTATAATCAGTGTCATAAATATACAAGTTGGGGAGTTTAATAAAAATTTAATAGTCGCCGGCGTTACTCTGTCAAAGAAAGTTATGCCTTAAAGATTCCAAAATAATTGGATAGAAGCGAGGGTGAAACTTTGTCAATTTTAACTCCCACTTTGAATCTTTCGAAAGGGGTGAGGCGGGAGCCGTGTGGGGAGTTTCGTCATCACTGCGCTTGCGAACAGCGCTTAAACTTCCCCAGTAATTGCTGTCTGGCTGAGAGTAAACTTTGTATTACATTACTAGACTTAATTTATAGTCCTTTTATGCTCTCAGTTTTGATTTCAATGACTATATAGTTGTTTATTTAACAGGTTTAAGAGTTTTAGGATTAAATAATGAGAATATTTTGTTAGTTTTGAAAGTGTTTAAGACTGAGTCGTGTTTTGGCTTCAGTGTAAATCCAATTTATGACTACGTAGTACGTTTAAACTGCACAAAATACTGGAAGATTAGAAGGCAATGAAATCGAATGAAGATGAATGTTTTATAATTTTACGATCGTTACAAACTCTACCTTTTCATGGGATGGATCTAAGTAAAGACTAATCGGTAGATAATCTAAAACACATATTTGACCACTGACCTGTCTTATTCATGTAATTCGAAACAAGTACGAGTCGATCTGACGAGGCAAAAGCTATTAACCTTTACAATCATAAAGTATTCATTAAACAAAGAAATAACCTTAGTCACGAATTCGTAAACGCAAACATTTAGCTCGTAATAGAGTCGTGTTATGCGCGACCTTCGTTTGTCTGTGTGATAAGCCTCGCTTTTAAATCGGCTGCAATTAAGAGGGAAAAAATCACAACCGTTTGCTTAGATCACCGATATCCATGACCGAGTTAGAATCGCCATTCGCCGGCCATTATTGTCGCTACGAAAGCAATTGTGTTCGTTTGCGGCTGTCAAAAGTTCAAAACTATTGGCTCGCTAATTGACTTCCAGTTTGAACGTTAATGGGGTTAAGTGGACAGTGGAGTTAACTCGTAAGTGGAGCAACGCACTACAGTAACTCGCGTGCATCAGCCATTATATAGTTTACGTTGACAGTTGCGTTGCATTCGATAATGTTATGTAATGTGTGAAAACAATGAGCCGCCGCCTTTTGAAAAACAGCTTTGTTACAAAAACGTGTTTCTGTTTGTACGTTAAACGTACCTTTTTACACAATTTACAATATTACGTTAGTGTGTCCTACGATTTTATGGTAATCCTTGTCTACGTTACCACTGCAAATAGCATTTCTAAATTTTAAGTCATTAAAGATAGTTAATGTTTTCTTGTAGTTTTGTACATTACCATTTACCACACGATAAAGTATTCATTTAAATGCTAGTTTAATCTCAAAAGAGTTTCTACAAACTTTTATTACGAAACTATTCAAGGCAAGGCAAGACAAGAAGCTGCTACCGAATTTTTATCTTTTTTATCAAAACGAGTAGGTATTGCAATAGTGGCAAAACATTGCTAAATGTGATCTGTCGAAGGTTATCTGTTGTTGCCTGGTTCACGACAAGCGAAACCTATTTATTATTATTAGCCATTTGATAACGATACAACGTCGAGGTTAACTTTGTAACGAGAAAAATTGCTCTGTGTCGCGGATAACTGTTACGACACGCAAAATGGCGCCGGATGATTTTGTTCGATGACTTCTTAAAAAATAATGTGATTATAATAATGTATAAGTATCATTATTAAGATTACACCTTAATAGTTATAAAGAATGTTACTAACAACCAATTGACTTTTGTAGAGAAGCGCATAAGTGACAAAAATATAGAAAACGCAGAAAATGAAACTCAATAACTGGCCACTGCAATACAGTTTACACTAGTGCAGGGGTCAGGGACTTCAGATATTATGTAAACCTCCTTTGTGTCAATAAAGAATTTATTATTATTATTATTAATAAAACCTATTACATTTCGTAAAACTAAGAAGAGTTTTTGCCTATTTTTTTAAGACAATATAATTACATAGTAAGATAATCCTAACATATATTAGGATGTGACAAAGCTTTTTAGACATCTATTAAAGATACAAAGTCATGATGTTGACGACCAGTTTTACATCGTAAATATTCTATACTTTGTAAATATTCACAATAGCATGAAAATGTTTTAACTTTTAATGAGTGCAAATACTCAGTCATTATGCATATTTACAAAAGCAATATACATTAGAGCAAAAAACGAGACTTCACATAATGAATGCTTTTGCGTGTTACAAAGAGGGTCCGTTCTCTATACTCTCTTTGCATAACCCACGAGGACCCGGGTCTATTTACTAAGCAAATTACAGGACGGACGTATAATATGTTGAGATTGATATAATGAAGTATATCAAGCTGTGAAAAGACCTTAAAAGTAGAGCTTTAAACTTCAAGTTTTGTTAAGACAAAGAAACTACTTGAAGACAGGCGCCTCTTTCAGGAAAAAGGAATAAAAGGAATGGAACTTAAAATAAGCAGTAGCTAATTATAAAGTTTCAATTGTTGGCACAGTTAGTAATGTTATACTATTAACTCTCCTCTTTGGAGATATGCTAAAATAGCTTAGTTTTCACGAAGTCTATTGCTTTGATATGCATAATCCAGTCAGTTACTTTTCATTTAACTCACGTCAGATAGGATGAATAATATTCATATCTGGACTTAGGCCGAATAAAACGGTATCACAAATTCCCTTCTAACCCTTCTAAACTCACCCTATTCGAAGAAAAAATTGTAAATCGCTGAGTCACGCGTGGATTCGATCACGGATAGAACGAGAAAATGTTTGTCACGAGAAACGTAGTTATTCGATCGTTAAATACGGCCCACACGCAACAATGTCATCAACTTTTTTGATGCCGGATAAATTACTTTTGAGTTCGTGAACTCAAAATGTGATTGAAGCACGGGATGATTGTGCTCATGTAGATGATGTGGTTACATTATATTTCACCAAACAAAATTGTGTTTTCCTCTTGTATAAAGAAGAACAGTGAACGAATCATGAATTGATAATGATAAATAACGAATCATGAATTGATAATTTATAAAAATTGTATTTATTATTAGGTACAGAAGGAAAATGTAATTTGAAGTAACTGAATTATAAAATAACATAATACCGTTACTAAAATTATCACGAGAATTGACGGAAGCATTAATAAAATAATTTTTTATACAAAACAACTAATTTCCATGGCAAAGTTGAAATAGGTAACGAAAGAAAAAAAAAACACATGAAATAGCATAGCATTTGACAAAACATACATTATTGTATCATAAAAACACGATAGGTATTTCATTCGGAACTTTATTTCTGTCCGTTGTCGTCATACACATATTGGCGAGCACGTAACTCATAAATAACAAAAGATAAAATATATAAATGAAACCGTCGACGCCGCCAATCAATTGTGCTCTAGTGAGAGGAATGTTCACAAATAAAGCACGTGGTTGTGTGCACGAATTGTTCCGCTCCGTTTACTCTGTTGCTAGGCGGATGTGTGGACACGTGATGTTTTCTGAACCGGCTCCAAGATGGCCGCCGCACGCCATTCGCTTTCCCACGTCGCACGCCATGCTGCATGTTTTATTCTCGTTCCTTTTGTGTTGCATCGTTGTTGTTTACTTTTTTTGCATTAAATTCGTCGTGCACGTACTACTGAAGCTAATTCCTTAGCAACTGTAGCTTGTTAACCTAAATTATACCCTGCTATGTTAGAGATATCAGCGTTTATCGCTAGTCGCTACACCTTGTTGTGTTAGATTATTTTATCATGCGTCATTTTCTGTAAATATGTAAACTACCTTGGGTATTAATAATAAGGTATTTGTAGCTTTTCTGTATTAGTACATTATATTTGTTATTCATTAGTCCCATACTTATATTACTTACCTATTATTATTATTTGTACAACAATGAAGTCATGCTAAATTCTAAAAATATAAGTTTTACGTAATTACATTTCTATGTATTTCGGTTTCGTGATTGGAATACAGTATTACCACAAGAAATAACAGAAACCATATTCCTCAACGTACGATTCATACGGTAAACTTTAAATAGCCAATTCAAGTTGAGCTACAATTTATTTACATGGATTCACAGTTTAATCGCATTGAAAACTTTATGTCAAGGATTAAAAGTGAGCATTCGAATCGACTGGCAATAAAAATCACGTTTTCAAGTCACTATATTGAATTCAATGTAAGGATGTGTGTCATGGTTGCACGCCGTGTGTGCTGAGTGTTTAAGTGCCTCCTCATACATATTCAGCGGCGCTGGACGGCACTGGTCCTCGCCCGCCAATGGCCCGCAAAACTCACAGAATACTAAACAATCGTCTCTGCAAGATCTGCATAGAAATGGTCTTCGGCTTCGGTTTCCTGTATAGCAATTGCGAACTTCGCAGCAGGAAATCGTTCAGACTATAATTTGTTATGTACATTTGCGTAAATGCCATTATGATTAGATTGAGGAGTGATATGTTCAGAACTCAAAACAGACGATAATTATATTACAAGTTCACATACTACATACCACCGATCTCCCAAAGATATAACACGCATATTTAAGGTGAATAAAAATCTTATAACAGAAATTTTCAGAATTCGCCTTGTAAAATATATTACAAATCTAGTTCCAAACAGAATATACGTGAAAAAGGTTACAAAATAACTCCGTTACAAAAGCCTTTCAGGCATTTTTGTGTAAATAATGTGTACAAAGAAATAGCTGTATCGAAACGGGGCACGTAAACATTCGAAGTATTGGCATACGAATTCCTCCGTCGAGTTAAGCGTAATATGTTATTTAATAAAATACTATAGCGGGACATGCGAAGGTTTCATCCGTATATTATATTGTTTGTTTGACCCAGTTAGCGACAAGTTGATAAGAATTATCAACATTCACGTAATTATAACACGAATTCATATTGATTATATTATTGATAACCGATAGGACGTTACCGGAGTAAATATAGCAACGAAAATTAAATTGGGTTTTGATAGAGAACTTTGACTAATGAATGTACAACACAACTACAAAATTACTATAGACAATAAAGTCGACTTATTCATATTCGCCACTAACCTTGAATTTATCATTGAACTTACTTGAAGCATGGAAGCTTCGCGCAAAAAATACAGTACAATAGACTTAAAAATTACAAATAAGTGGATATACCTACTGTTACATGAAAGTCATAAAATTAAAGTTAATTGTTTGGTCAAAATAGTGTGATATTACTTTCGCATTACATTTTCGCATAAGAAATGCAAAATTCATTAGGTTTTAAAGATGGGTTACAAATTAGAAGGGAGGTTATTGTCCCACTTAACTAAGAATAAAAACACTGACAAGTAGTTTGATGCAATAGTCTTGTATTTTACTTGACATAAATAATAATATTATTATACACGATTCAGATACATATTATATTTTATATTTTATATCTGTGAGGAAACACGCTAATGATGTTATTGTTTATATGTCCTTCCGTTAAATTGTTATCTATAAATTGTTGCTAATGGTGTAATATGTATTAAATGTAAAAATATGTCAGATAAATTACGCGTCGAACATTACGGTCTGTTGGTCAAGGTGACCTTCGTCGACGATCACTTAGTTGAACCACGCTGGACGCTACGTTGTGAAAATTGTGAGAGAATTACATTATTGAGTGCTAAATAATTATTATACACGCCGACGAAATGCACAATAACATTCAATGTTTTTGTAAATGTCCGTAAATAACCGAAGTAAAGCAACACGTGTCGGGCGCACTCCGCCATTTTGAAGTATAAATAGCAACATGGCGTCGCGTCGTGCCGTTGATTGGCGAAAGTACTTCGTAATTATTATGAGCAGGCAGCGGAAGGCGTGCAAAACGAAATGCGCAAAATCTATGGCAGCCTCGGTACACGCAATACTCGATTTGATTTATTTTGCTCTCCGGTCTCCTGTTTCCAGCCAACCGATTGTTCTGTTTTATGCGCTCCAAACTCCAATTTTGTTATTGTTGTCGATGGAGCGGTAATAAAGCTGCGAAGGAGTATCGTTGACCTTTATTGCTTCCATACCACCCACATAAACATTATTCCATTGCAATTTCAAGTGCTTTACATGTTTTAAAGTTATTTACGAATTTATGGCATCCATTTGGAACTTACCTGTTTAGTGAGAAACTATCTGTCGTTTAAATAATAATAATGTAATTTATGTAGACGAATGGTATGTTTCAAATCTTCCACTATTAGTAGAGCTTGGAATAACATATCCAAAATTGTATGTAGAATATTCGTGTCTGTTTCGCAGATGCCTAGTCGAGTTACAAAGACGTTACATAAATATTTGAATAACAAATATTGTTTTTTTAAAACTACCATATTTGATATTCTGATATTTGAATATAATTACACTATCTTAGCACTCCGTGTTGTATAACATTGAAATTGTAATGTAAGATTGACGCAAATCATTGAAATTCAGTCAACAAAGGCTATGATGGTACTGGAAAATTTCTTCTACCTTGAGCTATTTACATCCTATCGATATCGTATGTAACTGCGGCAAAAACATCAACATTTTCTGCTTTAATACGTGGTATTCTGTTGCGAAAAGGATAAATGGGTTTTAGTTTTGATTTACAACACTCGTATTTATAACATTATTTTTAAACATTTTATATTCACCTGCAAATTTAAATCTATTTAGATTTTGGAGCACATAATATGTATTTGTTCTGTACAATTTTGGATTTTACTTAATTTTCAATGTCGAACATTTTTTTAATTTTCGTTTACTGGTGGGTAATATGGGAAAGGTTACCGAGCTGATAAGTTTGTCGAATACATTAATTAGAATTCATGGCCACCGTGTTATCGTTGCACGTGAAATAATGCGAGACATGTGGTCTTATTTACAGCCTATTTGCAAACGAGTATGTTGGCCTCGTTTGAGATAATTTTATTCTGATATTTACCTGTATGTCGACTTAAATGTCACTACATTTGCTGTTTTTTTTACTTAATGAAATATTTTTTATAGCCTTCAGACACTTAATGTATTTTTATTAGTGTAAGTAAATAATGCAATTATACCTTAATATACGTTACCCAATGGAAAGCTACTGAAATACTATGCAAACTGGACGATAATGTAAGTTCTAACAATAGCTTCTCGTTTAATTAAGACAAATAAGGCGAAATGAATACGCGCATCATCTGTTGTCGTTCCTTAACAAGCAATTAATGACCAAACGGAGGGGCAAATCAATAAATATTCTTTCATTACTTTTATCTATGAGTCAGTCTGCGATGACGTAATGCACCATGTTGATTTAATTTCAACAGACTTAAGACCGGGGACGTATGCCAATTCGTTTGACCTCATTCGTGAACGCTAGCTCGGCGTAAACTCATATTGGGCTTATGAAAACATGACTATTTTTAGTCTGTATCTGCACCAGACCACCACTGTATTATTCGTCTGTTTTACAACTGGAGCGTGTGCCAAGTGAGGCGGTTTTCGATACCTACTTATCATCGCCAGCTGGATTTACGATAAACACAACGTGACGACTGATACAAACGTATGAAAATCGTGATTCTAATATGAATCGATGTGAGAATTGATCCCTGTACCTATTCCATCCCATTCGAATACACTTTGAATACTCCATATCTTACCGCTTCTAAAGCAAGAACAGCTAGAGTTCTCAAACAGAATATTTTAACAGACTGCCGAGGTTTAAGTTTCTGACTCTTCGGAGCGAACTTGTTATTTGTTTTATGAAAGTCGATTTAACTTTTGTAAGAATTCTTTTCTTTTTAATTGCGGTAACTTTTTATTGAATCAATGTTAATAACAAAGGTTGGAACTTCTCCAGTTAAAAACTTTTGTCCTTGACAGTAAACATTCGTTATGTATTTTTATAATTATCTACTTATTCTTGACGTGCCTATAGTAATAATAAATACTGGTATTTTAAAAAACACAATTATTTTTCTTGTTCTTGTCGTTACTCTATTTTTGTTACTATTCAGTAAAATTCATTCATTCATTGTAAAATTCATCCATCTCTCATATTCATGAGAGATGGATGAATTTTACAATCTTCCTAAAATAATAATCCAGGCGCAAGAGCACATGTGTCACGATATCCATTAATATTGTTAATCCCACAAATTGTAACATTACTAACAGCTAATGTGCCTCGCTGAACTGCTTATTCATTACCGGCTTAACGTCTACTTAAATAATGACTGGTTGTTATTCTGTGGTGTCTCTTATAACGTGTGTGGTTTTGGTATTTCATTATCTGTGTGTGTCATTGCAATGTTTGTTATTGTCTACAATGTACCCATTTTCACTAATCTATCTTTTATTCTTTATCTGATTTAAAGTGAAGGCTCTGCACAATTTTGTTAAACGTATTTTCTTGTAATACAGTTCTTGTAGAGCTGTAATAACTATTTTGTGAGGCATCCCAGTTCCCATAAACATTTCTAACTCCCCTGGGTATGTTCTCTGTTCTATATTCACCTCGATCAATTTCATTATGTAATGTTGTTCTTTCTAACTTATTCATAGTTTCAACTATATATTTTCTATACACATTCCAAATGGGATACGAGCCTTTTGTAGCTTCAACATTGTTCTTTGGATAGTTAGGGAATTAATAACAAAGTTGCTTTATGTTGCCATAAAATAACTTGTTCTGCTACAAATATTGTTGCCTATTCTAATACAGTAAAATGTTGGTTATGCAGTGTAATAAAAGTATAACTGGGCCAAACAAACGAGTAAAAACAAACTTAAAGAACTATTCGAAAACTTTTACCTTGTGGCCTAAAGTTTTCAAACTTCTGAACGGTATTTAAGCACGCAATCCTTGTTTGTTATAATTTACTGCTTATGATTTACTGAAAACCAAATCGAACAACTCTGCATATTCAATTGTATGCTCATGATAAACACTTTCTATCTCATATTTCTAATCTATATTTATATTAGCTACACCATTACTCATACTCATAGATTAGAATACATTCCACGGGTCTCGATTACGCTCAAGAATGAAGGTTTAAACGAGTTATATATAGCTTCCAACTTAGGATGAAGAAGAAATTAGTCCACCCACAGGTTTATCGGGCAATGCTCGCCGCGGGCTGCCCTTTTCTCGCAGCCCGCACGACCGGTTCGGAGCGGTCGGTCTGCATACCGAACAAGAAAGGCGCCCGCGCCACCACAAGGGAAAATGGCAGCCCTTTTTTGCCTTCAGGTAGATGCGTTGTTGTTCCTTATAAATTACCTGATAAAATATATATAATACATTCCGAGTAAGGACACGAGCTCATTAAAATTAGTTTGTTTTACGTGACTGGATAAGATCGAGATTTATTAACAAGTCAAAATAGAGCGTCAAAGCTTGGAAAATTGGGAAAAATAAACTTACGTTGAGCTAAATATTGAATTCTTATATAGAAAAATGGATTGAAATTCCAATGTCTCGCTAAAACTCGAGACCGCTCGAACGATTTGGCTAATTTTAGTCGTGAAATAATTGTGGAAGTTCAGGAAAGGTTTTAAACGGTTGAGACATTTAGGAGTTGTACGTGTAGTTATTTATTTATTTAAGTTCATAGTTAAGATAAAGCAACGTGTGTCGGGAAATTTAGTAGTGCATAATTGGACAACAAGGACAAAGTATATTATAATGTAGATACTTTGTCCTTATTGAACTTGGGAAAGTAAAAACTGTCTCAGTAAAAAGTAGGTAAAGACTAAAGACTGAATGAAAAAACAGAATTTGATATTAGAATATCTACACTAATATTATAAAGAGGAAAACTTTGTTTGTATGTTTGTTTGTTTGTTTGGTTGTAATGAATAGGCTCAAAAAGGACTGGACCGATTTCAAAAATTCTTTCACCATTCGAAAGCTACATTATCCACGAGTAACATAGGCTAAATTTTATTTTGGAAAAAATAGGGTTCCGTAAGATATTTGGGGTTTTCGGACACAAGGTGTAAAAAATCAACCAGAAAAGTTACTTATTTTGCGTACGCTGCCTAAACTATAAAAGATAGAACCATAAAATGTTCTAATTATTTGTAGATCTTATAAATATCTACAAAAAAGTCAGCTACACACTATACCTATCTATGTCGAGTGAGGCACAACAACAATTTTTTTATTTAGAAATCTTGATTTTTTTTGGACTACATTTAAACGCGTTTATTTTACTCATGCTACTATCAGAATAAATTATTATATCACTAAGTACAGTTTATGTAGATAATATTTGGTCTTGAATGATTAAAATTGGACGTTTGGTTTTGAAGTTATGGCGAAATTAAAATATTACGATTTCTGCTCCACGGCCCGTTGCGAATTAGGCGTCACCAAGGCGGGGGTGTGCGTGCGGGAGGGGTGTTTAGATCTATGAGGTAGCCGCAGTATTATTATCAGTATTGTACCCATATATTATACAGATATAATATACATTATACCCGTGCGAAGCCGGGGCGGGTCGCTAGTTTTAGAATAAATGTAGAAATACGAGTAGTTTGTTCGCAATTTAGCCCGACTCTAAAAGCTAATTCTGAATTTATTATTGGCTCACCGGTTTCTATCCACCTGCATTGTAGTCTGTCTAGTGTGCTTAATTTGGTAATAAAACTTGTTTAATACTACCCACATTCGAGCCATAATCGGACGAACATCCTTGCAATCGCACTCATAGCATCTGTCTTAGACAGATGTTGTGGTTACCCCATGTATTTAAATTTATCAAGAATTATAAAGCAACTTAAATTTGTAAAGTAAGGTTGCCATCTGCTTTATTGTAATTTTAATGCTCTATACTTCCGCACTTTATCTAATCAACTTATTATCTTGAAATAGATTTGGCTTATTGAACTTTAAAGGTGGATTTAGGAGACAAAGGACAAAAGTCTGTCTGAGTGTGATCTAACGACTTTAAAATAACATAAAAAAGGGAAGAGTTCTGCGTAATATCTTTTAGACTCATCTTTTGCAGGCTCTACAATTTGAAGCGGCTTTCAGACTACGCTATGGTATAATAGCATATACCTCGCTCATATCGCGCACCATACATTGTTATGGACACGTTCACACTGTACTGTACTATATATTATTGGCTTACTCTACGCTATAAAATTGAGCGATACGCTGAGTTCATGCTGTGCTATATATAGCGCGTTTTCTCTTCCTCCTCCCTCAACCCCGGCCGTCCCGCGAATCGAGCGATACAACCATACTGAGCTTGATATAGGTATATACTTATAATATCGCGTAATGTGAATACCATGCTATATAGTAATAGCATTAGGTCCTTCTTTACTATACTACTAGAGGTTGCCCGCGACTTCGTGCGCGCAAAAGAAAATTTCGTGGGATATTTTTCCACGATAAAAAGTATCCTATGTCCTTCCCCGTGGTCTACTCTACATCTGTACCTAATTTCATCAAAATCGGTCCAGTAGTTTCGGAGCCTATTCGATGCAAACAAAGAAACAAACTTTTCATATTTATTATATTAGTATAGATATAGCACAATATTATAGCGTATTCTGAAATGAGCTTTACAAAAAAATGGTCGACAGGAAACCATACTTTATGTTGAAACCCGACAACAATGTGGTAACATATTACGAGTACGATACTTGGAACCTTATCGCAAATCAGACTGTGATCGATAATTTGTTTTGATATGCAATCGATCTTATATCGACCGGTATAGATACTGCGAAAAGATAAAAATTTATTACTATCGAAGGCAAGTAGCTAATAATACGTGTGTCATATATCATAAAGTTTATTATTTTATTTTATTAAAAAAAAAAACAAGTATACAGATAAATTACAAATAAAATTAGGTACATATGTCACAAGGTTCAGTTGTTTAAATAATAATATAACATTGATATATCATATTAATATTATATATTGAGGTGCCTATTTTAATATTAATATGGTTCTTTGCGAACGCTTCGCGAAACACCTGCTCGATCCTTTCTATATTAACAACAAAGTCATCTGGTTGCACCATGAGCAAAATTCCATCTGTACCCATAGACGTATATAATAAATTTATAGACGATGCGCTCGTTTAGACATTAGACAGTTAACAATAGTTCATGAATAATATAAAGGCCGCATTACGCGATGTTGTTTCTGTTAAGTAGAGATCGTAGTGAATTTATATTTCATACAATCTCATTATGCATTGTCCTTAAAAACATGTCGACCCTGTATGGACCTTGTTTTCTTAAATTAAATACATACAGTGTGTCAACACTTTAAGTGCATAACCAACGAGTTTCACATTTTAATTTAATTAAGGATTTTTGTTGTTTAATGGGCACGATTATTTTAGGTCTGTCATTATTTTATTGTGCCGCGCCATAGGAGGTCGGGGACATGGCTATTATTAAAATTAAGGTTTATCTTTTTCCTCCATATACCAGTTTAATCTTGTTAACATTAGTCATTAAAAGTAGGCATATGACATTATGCTATGTGGTGTCAACAATGTTTTGCTATAGCGCCTATTTTTATTCCAGTAAATATTTCTATACGTATTGGGTACGTAGGTAGGTAATGCAGGTATATAACGTCTCCGAAAATCAATCACGGATACTTCGGACACAAGATTAACTGCTTGTGTAAAGACGTGTAGCCAAAAAAATAATTGTCATACTCAAAGTAAATAATCATCTCATGTATGAGTGACTCTCCAGTCTTCGCTAAGTGCAAAATATAAAGAAATAAATTTTTTTCGAGTAGGACAATTATTTTTCTGCCTAAACGTCTTCACATAAGCAGTAAGTCATGTGCTCGAAATATCCATAATTGATTTTTCTAGACCTTATAATAAGTCACTAGCTGATGAAATATGTCGCTTTATTATCCCGATCAAAACAGAGAATAACGTTCCGATTTATAAATACATACTTTGGAACTATTACCTGAGTAATCTTAACCCGTGTCCCTAGTTATCGGCCATCTTGGCGTTTACAACGAGAAGCAAAAGAGTTAACTCTTTGGCGTTGTGGGATATTGGTTATAAGATGTTATCATCATTAACATCAATTAACAATTCACCACAGCGCGGCGTGAGAAACACGGGCAAGCCTAGAGAATAGACAGTGTAGCAGAAGGAAAAAATAGATTGGCCAGACGTTCGTTAATTCCGCGCTCGTAATAGACTAGTCGTGTTCGTATCAGAGCCGCCAGTACATAATATTTCACGTCAATTGACAGGTGATTATGCTAAACACCCAGACGGCGCATAACATTAACAGCATTGCATAACTTTAAAACCTGTTTCGATGAAATGTCATGAGATTCGTCCGAGCCATAAATTTTAACCAGATGACTGTCGCGCAGCCCGCCTACCTCTCATTATAATTATCCCCCTCGAGTCCTACCATATGTGGACACGAAATTAAGGTTGTGGAGTGGACGTTGGACACATATGGACACAAGTTGTCGTACCGGTTCCCCGACCGGGGAAATATTTCGCAATAACATTCATTTCGGGCCGTTGTTTATTTTTTAGTATGAAGATATTTTCCCAAGATAAAATCGGAATTATGGCGTGATTTCGTTTCACGATAGCGATGGCATGTTTTCGAATAATAATATCCCAGAAATAAATTCAGAATTCGCGTTTTAATGTTAGCCATTTTACACGCGAGCGTTTTTTTTTCGCCGTACGCATGAAGGGCGTTCGGTCCCCTTATTTATAGCGCAATCACGAGTCCGATAGGGTGCTGGGTGTTGGGTGTGTTGGGTGACGCATGGGTTACTGGCCGGCCAGGTGCAGGCAACAGGATGACAGGCGATGCGGGCGGCAGAAATAGATACAGAAAATATGTGGTTTTCTAAACACCTGCTGTAATTGCCCGCGATATAATAATTGATACCGCGAGGATACATTAGTCCTGCTTTTTTAAAGCTGCTACTATCGAGGACAATGACTTCGCATCGCCTGTTTGTAAGATATCTTGAATATTGCTTTTTTGAAGTGAAAACTACTTTAGCGGCGTTGTGCACTTTTTTTGGGATGGGCAAAAAATGTTAAACTCGCGTCAGGACACGGGACCTGATAGAAAATTCGTAAGATGCAACTTGCAACTGTTTGCTGTCTTAGTTCCATTACGCGAACATAGCATGAAACTATGTTAGTTCGTATCTTTTAACCTAGATGGCGGTTTTTCCAATGTAATGTTCAAGTTTTCACTTTTGCCGGCACTCCTGGAGTGTAACCCGTATTTTTTTTCAAATGGTTTACTATATCCACTGGCGATTAACGCAACTAACTACGCTCTTTATTATATCATAATAAAAACTAGTCTATTGATAAACTTATCCAAACAGAACCGGCGCGGCGTGTAATTTTAATAGCTATGTTGATGTCATTAATATGTATAAGTATTTTAAATTTGCCTTCTAAAACTCCCTTCAGTATATTTATAATTTGTTCTCACATTGAAGTATATATTTGAAGAAAACAGTATGTAAGAAAACTACATTCAATTCGATCCAATAATAGCAGACATGTGTTTGAAATTTGGGGAGAGGTTGAACAGGTTGGACTGAACAGGGTCATTCACTGCTATCAATCATACAAGACAATTGTAATTAATCTCGTAGGTTCAATGTCACACAGATTGTAGAATGTTTTGTTTGTGATGGGTGCAAGCTCTATATTGCTCATCAAAATGTCAGACTAGGGTTACACTGTCAGTCTGGCATCAGTTCAGTCCATCAGCCTGATCCGACTGACGAAAGAATGATCGTGTAACCGTGTGATGGACGGACTGATAATTTTTTTATTATGTATTTTCCGGCCATCATTCTGGCGTCAGTCTGAGACTGATGGACTGAACTGATGCCAGACTGACCGTGTAACCCTAGTCTTATGTCTGAGCTTTTCACCGTCACTTTCATTACGAGTACGAATTGATTTTACTATTAAACAAACTCAAAGTTTCAAGCATAGGCTTGAAGGTTGTTGTTTTGATTAAATTTTGTTATTCAATAGTGAAGAACAAAATTTAATCAAAACAACAACCTCCAATAATATTTAGTGGATTAGTTACTAAATAAAATGATATAAAAAGGTGACAAATGTGACACAAATAACATAACCGGTCATAAACACCTCCTCTGCGAACCCACTGAACAAAAATGTAACAAATAACACCGAAAATATTCCCAGCGTAAAATATCGCTGTTACGTAGACAATAATAGTAGATTATGCACCATGGGGATAAAGCAGTGTCTTATGTCACGGGCAGCATATTGGATCCTGAGCGTAACAAGGGACTCTAGAGTTAACTCCCGAGCGCAGCAAGGGAGTTAAAACTTAACTCCCGAGTGAACCGAGGGAGTTATGTAGAGTCCTGAGTGAAGCGAGGGGTTCAAGCTGCCCAAGACGAATACAGGCTTTATCCCAGAGGTGCATACTCTACTTTTCATACCTACTGCGAGGCAATAAAAACCCAGGGCTACATAAATAAAACATTTATTTTGTTAAAAGTTAATATTGATTTTGGACACATTTGTCCAGTTATGGAGGGACAGAGTAATATTTTTATTAGGGAGAATGTTAAAACACGGAAGTATTAAAATAACGTAGTAGGTACCTATTTTAATTTCTGAAAATAGCACCAAACACCGGCTTTTGCTCTGAATTTTTTGAATCGCATTTTTCTTTTATTATAGGTGGCCAGTTCGATTTTCGAATAAACTCTCAGCAATACCATATTATTATTGAAAAACTCTATGATTGATGCGTATCTATTAGAAGTTTTCATACGAATTTTAACGTTCCAAATTCAAATCACTTTAATCCCTTGGGAGTTTCATACAACATTATCTCCCTTGGGAGTCAATGACATGCTTTACGTTGAGATTGCGTGATATATATTATATCCGATACATTGTCGAGCAGGCGGGATGAAAAGATTATTATTATTATTAAGAACGGAAAACTGGAATGTTATTGCATATTTTGAGGTTAGGGATCGTAGGTATTGCGCAAGCGACATAATTATTTTTTCATACCACCTGCTCGACAATGTTCGATTATATATCACGCAAACTCAACGTAAAGCATGTCATTGACTCCCAAGGGAGATAATGTTGTATGAAACTCCCAAGGGATTAAAGTGATTTGAATTTGGAACGTTAAAATTCGTATGAAAATTCCTAGTAGATACGTATCTATCATAGAGTTTTTCAATAATAATATGGTATTGCTGAGAGTTTATTCGAAAATCGAACTGGCCACCTATAATTTTAATATTCTCACGTGTCAAAATCGTCAGTCACAAGTTCCTGAATCTTTAAGTACCTACTGCTCCACCACAACTTCCATAAATGTTCCTAATAAAAATATTACTCTGTCCCTCCATAACTGGACAAATGTGTCGAATATCAATATTATTTTTTAACAAAATAAATGTTATATTTTTGTAGGCCTGGGTTTTTATTGCCTCGCAGTAGGTATGAAAAGTAGAGTATGCACCTCTGGGATAAAGCCTGTCTTCGTCTTGGGCAGCTTGAACCCCTCGCTTTACTCAGGACTCTACATAACTCCCTCGCTTTACTCAGGACTCTACATAACTCCCTCGTTTCACTCGGGAGTTAAATTTTAGAGTCTAGAGTCCCTCGTTACGCTCAGGGTCCAATATGCTACCCGTGACGTAAGACACTGCTTTATCCCCTTGGTGCATAATCTACTATTCTCTGGATTGGCAGTATTTTTCTTGCGGTAACAGATATAATCTCAGTACATATCTGTTACCGCGAGCAAAAAAAGCGATACATTGTACACTGCATTGTTGAAATAAACAAAAGTTAAAAACTATAACCCGTTCCATTAATATAAATGTATTGACACCTCCTTAATTGAAATCGGATCAGTAGTTTAGGCGCTGCGGTGAAGCGAACATACATACATAGACTGCGTAATTCATTACCATTCCTTTTGGCTTCACCGTAGTCGGGTTAAAACTTTAAAAGCATACGGGCTGTAAAAGTAGGTATTAGATAAAATAACAGTTAAAAGAAACCTTGCTGACGAAAGTTTTTCGTTGATTCGTCTAGGAAAGTCTAAACAAGAGGGACAATTCTGCTACATAAAACCTGCATCAAAACAATTACAATCAAGTCCCGATACGCTAAAACTGTCAAAGGATGTTCTCGTAAACGTTAAACCAACCTGAAGCGCGCTCTGATTGGTCGAAACTTCATAAAATCAGTTCGTGATAACATGTCGCTTCACTTACAATACAATCAAAGTAAAATGAAAGTCTATTTGAATTTTTGAAATACGAGAATTGAGGTTCAGATTTCATTTCTAATGTACCTATTATCAAATATAAATCCAAACATACCAAGGTTCTTATGCCTTTTCCTAGCAGTCAGGTTGTCACAACCAGCCCTCAGTCCTGCCAACATTATAAATATCCCATGGCTAATTATTGTTTAGCTTTTGCTTTGATGAATTCTGTTCTAAGAACGGAAATTTGCTATTTGTTTATCTTTCGTGCTCCCAATTTCCCCTACATCTTTTGTGTTAATTCGTCGGGATTAAGAGGTATTTGAGTTTCTAAAACATTTTACCAATTCGCAGCGATTTGTATCGTACATTTTTTTTATTCTTTTTTTTTTATCGAACATGTACATTTATTTATTTCACTTCTTCTTCTTCTTCTTCTTTTTATATATAAAATGGATTTCGTTAGTCTCGTTAAAACTCGAGAACGGCTTTACCAATTTGGCTAATTTTGATCCTAAAATAATCGTATCAGTTCACGGAAGGTTTAAACGGTGAGAAATTCAGTTCATAGTTAAGGCAGAACAACATTTGTGGGGACAGCTAGTTATTTACTAAATTACAAGCTCTACTTTTAAGCTGAGTCCGTTATAATTCATTAATTGTCATTAAAAGTCATTAAAAATAAAAAGTCTAAATTTATTCCATGGATGTATTCGAACATTTGTTTTGTTAATAGGGAATATGCATAAAATATAAAATAGCTTAAAACATAATAATATGATACTAGACTGAAAATAAAGGAAATGGCGAAAACAATTTTAATATCTGTTGATAAATGAGCAAGATATGAGCGGTCAAAGTTTGTAATCTATCTCTTTCTAGCAAAACGAAATTTAGTATGAACTTTCTATGAAAGTCGTGTTAAGTGACGTCACGATACACGTCCGATCTCTCTGTCTAATAGACTATTTTAAACGTTCATATCTTCGTTATTCTTAATGATATCAAAAAACCGATTTTACCATACGGTTTACCAAACAAGATAGATCTATATAAAAAAATAAAAAAAATACGTGCATATTCCCTATTGTCATGGCAGTTTGCAGTACCTATGTGAAAGTTGTTCATCTATAAATAGCTGAAATAGTTTTGTATTAATTGGATTTCTCTTTTTCAGGTTCACCACCGGAGCGTGAAGCCGTCGAGATTAGTAAAAAAGGTAAACTTGTTTGTTTCTTCTGTTATACATTATTCATCGAACCGACACCGTTTTGTGCGGCTGACGAATTTTAATAAGCTCCGCGGCAGCAGGATACTTGTTATGTCGACGATGTAGGATTATAATACTACGTATTTGAAGGAAACTTGACTACGTTCAGCTCAGGTATCCATATGTTCTTCTTAATTTATTGTCATTTTAATACGTATACGGACTTATAACGAAAATTATAAGTTTTATTACATGTTTAAGAAAATCGTTTTCTTTGATAAAATAATTAACAACGAAAGCGCAAAAAAAAAAAAACGAATTGTAACAACTTTTTAAAAATAATTGAAAACCTTATATAAGAACTTAATAATAAGAAGGCTTATCTCATTTCGTACCTACCATAAAAGATATTTCTTAATCTGAAACTGGTTAAAAAAACAAGTACTACCACTTATTTAACATTTAAATAAGACTTTTTGTTTGTTCACGAAGTCGTTTTGCTTATGTATGAACTGTATGAACTGCTTACATTTTACTCATCCACAGTTTAAAAACGGAGGTCACATCCAACAAAATACATTTGTTATTATCATTTTGAGATCTAAATTTCAATCGGAGCTCGACATAACGGGGTCACGTCGTTTTCGATGAATATTTTTTACATAATTCTTTGTGTATGTAAAGTGTAAACGCTCCGAAGCGTTACTAATGTAAAACGTGCGTTACATATGTATGCGTTTCAATTGAATATCGTTTCGTTCAAATACATTATAAACAGTGGAAACTGTTACAACTTCTACCCATAAACTTCCAACGGATGTAATTTCGTAACGAACATCTAGATTCCTGAATATTATAGACTATAGTACCTAAACCTAATACACTTACTTACTTAATTTGCGTCAGAATCAGACATTAGAAAAAAAAAACTATACGTATGGAAATTTCATGAAATGTTACCTTTATTCATTTATAGTTTTTGCTAAATAGACATTTTGTAGGTAGGTAACACAATAATTATAACAAGCCAACATTAGCAATTCTATTGATTACAGAAACTAGTGCGGCCTAGTTTTAATGTAAAGTAGAATGCGAAATATCGATCAAATTACATGTAAAATGTATGACGGGAGACTTCAGTTGTGCCGCAAACGATTAACCGATCCGACTCATAAATATAACACGAAAGGGGCCGTCCATTAATCACGTGATGTTTTTAACAACTTTTTAGACCCCTCCCCTCCCCCTGGTGATAGTGGTGAGGTTTTATACTACCCCCCCCCCCTCCCCCACCTATGATCACGTGTATTTTTTTACATAGTAAGCAAGTCATGTTTGAAAAAACTTTAACTTAAAAAACAATTTAATCGAATAATTTAAGCAATTAAAAACTATACGAGTCATTTGTCTTGTAAGTATTTAAACAACACTACGAATCTACAACCGATAATAATTTCGGTATGCATAGACTAGTTTCGAAAATTAATACACGTGATGTCTCCTTATACCCACTCCTCCCCTTGGTGATTTTTTTCGGACCCCCCCCTCCCCCTTTAGGCATCACGTGATTCATGGACGACCCCAAAGGAAACAGTTCCCAGATAATAGGCTGCGGCGGGGATGCGTCATCACGAATCTTGTACTCGTATAACGTATGAATATTCATCGCAATACGCCCCGAAGCAAGTTTATGGCGAGGCGAATAGGTCTATGGTTTTTTTGTTCGAGCGTCGTGCGTCGAACAATAATTATGCCAGTTATGGCAACTCTACGATAGTATGACCAGCTGCTTATACATGCGTGAGTGTTTTCCCGGCGGATATGATTAATATAAAACGAGAATTTATTGCAAGCGTTAAATATGGCGCGGGCAGTTCCATTTTACATAACTTAGCTGACATGTTGAGCTTATGGATATAATATGACCATAATTTAGACTTAGACGACCAGATTTTAGATGAATTTAATGGCGTAGATATACAAGAAGCAAAGAAAATGATTTAAATACCTACGTTATGTTAATATTACGTCTGAATTGAGAAATGTTTAAAGTTAGTTGTTTAAGCTATAATTATGAATAATAAATATGGAAACAGTGGTTTTGTTGGCATTTAATATGCGCTTCATTTTATTACCATACATGACGTTAACCACATTTTATATAAACAATTATAAAATTGTTGTAATTATTTGTAGCGATAAACATGGTGTTGAATAAATAAAAATCTATTCTTGAACTTAGACTTAACAACAACAATACCTAATACCTGCCAGTTGCGACATCTAATAGGAAATATGATCTATAGAACATAAAATTTAAATAGTGCATAAAGATAATAATTTTTAGTGCTCTATAATTTCACGTTAGAATAAATGCACTAAAGCTAGTAAGCTCTTAAATACACGGCAACTTTTCGTGTATTTCAGTATTGATAAATCTGTAAAAATAAAATATAATGATGATTAATGAAGATAAAATGTATCAAATGTAAAGTTAAAATTTGATCCGCCGAATTGGCGCCCAAAATAAACCTGTCTTATAAATTATACATTCACAAATTCAAAATTCCAATCTTGTTTATAATGTTCTCATGAATAGTAAATACCAATAATATATTATTTCCGCATCTAAATTATTTCGTTATTATAAAATACCGATGTATTTTCGAATTAAATTGTAGTATAAACTTGTTTCGACGAATTATATAGAGATTTGTATCCTGCTAAAATTTCAACCTCTAAATAATTACGATAATTTATTTAAATCATTTTATTTTCATTTCTATTTCGGCTACTTTAATTAATTTAATAATAGTTATTGCTTATTTATGTAAAAAGATGGAATGAGGTTTATTATTCACTAATATGATTCCCGTTAAGCGCAATAATTACCATGTACCGACCAACATTATCGTATTATTATTTTTAGTATAAAATAGCAAAAGGTATCTGAATTAAAATAATATCCTGATTCCTAATATCTTATTATGTAGAGGCTTAGGACAGATTTAAAACCCAAAAAGGATAGAATTGAATGTATGAACATTGAACATACTAATATAGCCTTAGAGATAAGATTTTTGCCTGATCTTTGATTAAAAACATGTGTGCAATGAATCGAATATATTTTCTTCAAAACGATGTCGACTGTCAAATGACAAAAGAATGTTAACAATGGCGTGTTCGGGGTCAGCTGAACGAGTTTTTGCCGAAGCCGGTTTAAGAAAGTCGACGGTGAAAGTGCGACCGACTAATTCCCTCGGCAAATGAATAATTTTATGTCATAAACAACCGGTCTGTATAGGTTACGTAACTGATGATTATAGTCGTGAACGCGGTTACTGTGAAGGGCGTTAAATTTACTCCATAGTAGTTCATAGATAATGAATGTGTGAAAAAGTACAACTATGAGTTTGCCACTATTATAAAATTTACTCAATTTTAACGTATTGGAGTTATTTATTTGAAATAAACAGTAAATATTACCAGTTATTAAAACCTGTTTAATGCAAATTTAGTTTAATTAAAATAAGATGATGATCAATAGTGTTTATGCTTCCGGAAACCGGACGGTGTTGCGACAGCGACGAGAGAGCTTTTAATTGGCATATAAAAGTTATTTTGTCAACTTCAAAAATAAGTTTATGTTTACGTAAACCGTTGACGTTCACACCGGCTGTATCACGACATTTAAACGACGATAATGTCAACAAAATAGCTTACAGTGATTTAATAATAATTATTATATCACATGTAGATAATTATGATTATTCGCTCAATCGAGGTTTATTAATATTCCATCCAAAATATTCTGATATGTAGTTACTACAACTCATGTTATATTGCTAGAACATAAATAATAATTGCGGTAATATATTTACTTACTTAAATGATAATTTAAATGACTTTTAATATTATGTTCAAACTTACCTGGGGAAATCCAATGATCGTTATTAGATGTGTTGACTAATAAATAGCACTTTACATACCGAGTAAATTATTATTGGACGATTTGTCATAGAGTGAACCGGTATCAACGCTCGGTCGTTACCTGTTCCCTTTAGTTTATTTTACTCTACTCGCCAGATATATAGCAGTACACAAAACAGAATAGCAAACAATGAATAAAAACATATAGATCGATACAGACTAAAAAGAGAATACTGAATTCAGCTCAAGCGATTGGCTCGTCAAAAACTCGTTTGTTTGAATCCATCGAATTTGTGAAAATCGTAAACAGCAGGCATACAATCATTGTTGTGGATTTGCAAGTCAAAATCTAAATGATAGATTCCATCAGAATTGTAAAAATGAAAAACCAAAAGAACGCAATCGTTGTTGCATAGTACTGTAATTTGCGCAGAAACTGGAAGTGCTCGTCTGGAGCACTCGAGTTATCCGTTCCAAACGTCGAACTCATTACGACGCTTCGACGTGTGTTAGTAGAATAATGGCGTACGCAACACAAAGGCGATATAAAAAAGGCTTTATTAATGTGTTGTCAGGAAGGTAAGAATCGATGGCAGTTACAATACCGTTATAATTGGCAGGCTCCCGCACTGGAAGCTCCGTCTTTATAGCATTAATGAACCCGCATCGCGGAGTTTATCGACCCGCTGCCGGATATAAAAATAATATGTTAAATTCCATTTAAATTTTATCATCGCGACTAGGCTGTTAGCCCAATTCTCGCGGCATAATCGCAAATGCTACGGTACAAACAACGTGACGAGAATTTTTCTACATTTTATGGCAGTCGTAGAAAAAATGTCCTTTGGTTCTAAAAGAATGTCGTAGAATAATTTGATGTTACTTGAATTTTGCTAGCTAGTAGTAGAGGGAATAAAATAAAGGTTTAATGTTGGGATAATATTTAAATAGTAAAGGAAATAAAATATTATTTTCGGTCCAATTTTTGTCATTGATGAGTGATACTAACATGTTTGCGTCATCAACGTTTACGAATGTGCCAAAAAAGTTTTTACGTGTATCATTTGCCAGAATATTTGTTGTTTGATTTCAATAACGGTTTTATCTTTGCCAATGAAAGTAGTAATTAATTTTGTAAGAATTTGGTTATTTACATATTCTTTATGTCCGCATTAACAGAATTGAACATTGGTGGGATTGCTAGGAGTTTAATATTGGATAATTATTCGATAGCTTCCTTTCTTTGTAAATATTATCTATCTACTAATATTATACATGTGAAAGTTTGTGAGGATCTATGGATGGATGTTTGTTACTCCTTCACGCAAGTTTTTGCGGATACTAAACGGATTTTAATGAAAGGTATGGTAGTAGTTTAGCTCTGGATTAAAACATAGGCTACTTTTTATCCCGGAAAAGTACAGTGTTCCCGAGGGGTACTGTATTTACGCGGGCGGAGCCGCGGGCAACTTCTAGTGTATCATATTTCGAAGTTATGATTTTAATAGTTTGATATGTGTGATTATTGGATCAGTCAGTAACACTTGCCAGTCATAAATTCACATTGATGAAGCGCAGTATGTATTTCCCATCAAAATTGGTTTACGTGGCTAATACTCAGGTTTCACATGCTGGCATCGACCCCCGCGACCGGTTCTCGGAACATGCAATTTCGCATGACTTTCTATCGGCGTTCATGTCGGTTGCCCTCGCTCTTACATGACTCGCCAATTATATTTTACTACAATTTGTATAGTATATTATACCCTTCACGGCCTTTATTTGTATTGTATTAAATGCGTAGACTTTTTAGTTGGCGTGTATGCGTACTGCGTAACTACGCAGTACGCATACACGCCATTAATTCGGTTCGGTTCGGTTCTAGTTGCTACCTCGGGGCGTGTATGTAAATGAGCAAGTGGCTAATAAGTAGTTATAGGATTACTATGTTTTGCAAAACAATAAGCATAGTAGATGAATTTTTGCTAACATAAAAACTTTGTTATTGCCTAGAATGAAATGATAATAGGCAATCGGACAAATTTTTTTTTATTGCATAAATGAATAGTACTCTTAAATATGAGTAACTTCTCAGAAGAAACCGTATATCAAAAGTCAATATTTTCAAAGGTACAGCGATTTGTATAAAAAATTTCGCGAGCCTCCTAAAACGCTCCATACTAAAATCGATATACACATGACGTCACTTGAATATGAAGTAGTATGAAGTAGTATATGAAGTATATGGCCGCAGGAATATATTTGTAAATATCTCCGATATTTGTGCGTTTAAGTTCATACTTACCATAATGAATGTTTTTGTATATGATGTGAGTAAACTAATGATGTAGGTTTTGTTTACCAATTTCGCAAAAAAAAAAAATTTTTTTTTGGTATAAAGACTCGAAGAAATTTTGTATACAAATCGCTGTACCTTTGAAAATATTGACTTTTGATATACGGTTTCTTCTGAGAAGTTACTCATATTTAAGAGTACTATTCATCTATGTAATAAAAAAAAATCAGTCCGCTTGCCTATTGGGTTACATACGTACTGGTGAATACTGCTTGGGGAATTACAAGAAATATGAAAAACACATATTGTATGTACAATTCATTCTCCATGACGCAAATCACGAGTTATTTGCTATTTTTACATGTTGTTATGTTTTGTGTAACTACTTAGCGAGTAGGTGTGAGGTGTCAGAAAACTGTTACACAAAGTATTTTTCCAATTAAAATATTTAGCATCATGTATTTACAAAGTGCCGAATCTATCTCTCGTAGTTTTGTAAATTATGTTGTGATTAGAATATATTTTCTTTACACAAGAACGGTTTTTGAGAGTTGGCCAAATAAATGTTACTTATTTGTCTGCATGTTGTTTACATGTCTTTTTTAAGTTAACCAAAATACCTAATTAATAATAATCTAGTAGTATCCTGAACTGAACTGAACAATCCTGAAGATTTTGTTTGTTCCGTAATGGGATCCTATTGGTATTTGGTAGATACAATTTTTTTTGTATACCTTGTTGGCATAAAGTATTGACACACGTACGGATTTTAGTCCGGAGCAGACTACGGATTTGGTTGCTAACTTTTTCTTCTTTTTTCCTTTTTGGTTTTCCCTAAAATTAGGGGAAAAATCTAGGTGGGAGGATTTTTAAGGTTATTTTATATTATTTGTTTATGTGTGCCGGTGCCGTGTGGTGCCGGCAGAGTAGAATGTCACCACCCCAAAACTTCCCGTGGGTATCGTAAGAGGCGATTAAGGGCATGGGAAAAGTACTGACCCCTTGTTACTTTCCCATCAATATACTGTACCATCTACCCGAGTCTTTCTTCAGTCGTATCGGTATCCGTTCCACTGGTTTCAGAATGACAAGGGCGAGTATGTGCACCTGTGTCTTGCGCGTACGCCTGTGCACGTTAATATATCCTGCGCAGATGACTGTTTCCTTATTTGGACTCCGAGAAAAGACAAGTCCTACGGCGATGGGGGAAGGTAGAGGGGCTTGACGTGATGCACGTTGAGCTTTGTCTGACTCCTGCACGTGGGCGGCCTTGGGGATGTAGTTTACATCGTGGTCGCTTTTGCTCTGCATCGGAGTGACAGAGTGGATTCGGCAGCACCCGAGGTGACAAAGCAGCCCTTTTCAGGGAGGCACTGCTTTCCTCGCTCAGCCGGGGAGGGGGCTAGAAAAGGTGCCCTAAAAAAGTGCTCACTCCAACAAATGAGGAGGGTAGCAACCGCGGCTGCCTCTGCATCTCAAATCTGCGGTCGAAATCCTAAGTTAAAATTTGATTTAACATCTAAAGCTATGACTTTTGGCGTGTGGAATGTTCGTACACTCCTTGACCGCGAAGCTAATGCCTGTCCTGAGCGTAAGACTGCTATTGTAGCTCGAGAACTTCAGCGCTATAATATTGATGTGGCTGCACTCAGCGAAACTCATCTTCCCGATGAAGGAGAGCTGGTGGAGCATGGTGGGGGGTACACTTTCTTTTGGAAGGGTCTCGCGTCCTCAGAACCGCGAAGATCGGGAGTAGGCTTTGCTGTCAAGAATAACCTTGCTAAACAACTGAAAGAGTATCCGATACACATCTCCGACCGCATTTCCACATTACGCCTACACATGGAACATGACAACTACCTTAATATCATCAGTGTCTATGCCCCTACGCTAGACAAGTCTGATGATATTAAGGATATATTCTACGAAGACCTAGCGCGGTGTTTAGATCGTATCCGTCCAAGAGAACAAATCCTGCTCGCGGGTGATTTTAATGCCAGAGTAGGACGAAATTATGATGCCTGGCCGAAAGTTCTGGGCAGACACGGTGTAGGCAATATGAACAGCAACGGGCAAATGTTGCTGAGTCTGTGTGCACAATTCGACCTTGCAATTACGAACACTATGTTCAGATTGCCAGCTAAATTGAAGACAACGTGGATGCATCCCAGATCACAACATTGGCACCTTATTGATTATGTCATCGTGCGTCAAAAAGACCTATCAAAAGTCCAAGTCACTCGTGTCATGCGTGGTGCTCATTGCTGGACTGATCACCGGCTCGTCGTCACAAAGCTACGTCTTCGTCTTCGACGTCCATGTAGATCGATAAAATTGAAACAGAAGGGTCTGAACCTTGAACGACTGCACGACACAACCATAAGGGCTAAATTTGCATCTACCTTAAGCACTGCTCTGCTGCCACTTAATGTAGAATCTGACAAAGTCGGTGCTGTCTGGGAGTCTCTATCGTCTCACATTCTCGACACTGCCAGTTCTACCTTGGGTCTGAGAGTCCGAAAGCACGAAGACTGGTTTGATGAGAACGATAAAATACTAACGGACGCTATAGATAAACACCGTCAGCTCTTGCGGCAGCACAATAAAGCACGTGGGAGTGGATGTAGCACGGAGATACGACGTAGTGACCTGGAGCTGCGGAGACTTACACGGGAAGCGAAAGATAAATGGTGGCAGAAAAAAGCTCATCGGATGCAGTGGCTGATTGATACCAACCAGCTCGGTGAGTTTTATGCTGAAGTACAGAGCTTGCTTGGTAAGTCGTCCACAGCAATTGTCCCTCTAAGACCGAATAGTGGGGTAGGGCTTCTCAAGAATAGGGAGGAAATACTCGAACGATGGGCGGAGCACTTTAACTCCTTACTTAACGTGGATCATTCGGTGGACCTAGAATACATTCGCTCTCTACCTCAGCAACCTTATGCCCTTGAGCTTGAGGAACCTGTCTCCCTGGATGAAGTCACTTGTGCTATTAAGCAGCAACCAAATAAATGTGCGGTTGGGGTAGACTATATACCGGGCGAACTACTGAAGTACGGCGGTAGGGATTTGTATTCGGCGATATGGCAACTTTTTGTCCTTATGTGGGAGCAAGAACAGGTTCCCAACACTTTTAAAATATCTCTTATTCACGCTCTATATAAGGGCAAGGGTGACCGAGCTGATTGCAATTCTTACCGCGGTATCTCTCTACTTACAGTACCTGGAAAAGTCTTCGCCAGAGTTCTCTTAAACCGCCTCAGGAACTTGTCTGAAAATATTTTACCTGAATCCCAGTTTGGCTTCCGTCCTGACCGTGGTACTTGCGAGGCAATATTCTCATTACGACAGTTGCAAGAAAAGAGCAGAGAACAGGGTCGCAATATGTACCTTTGTTTTGTTGATCTTGAGAAAGCATTCGATAGCGTACCACGTGAAGCTCTTTGGATAGTGCTGCAAAAACTTGGATGTACGGAGAAGTTTGTGAGACTTCTTAAGCTCCTCCATAACGACATGCAGAGTTGCGTCATTGTTAACGCGGATCAATCAGACTTCTTTCCTGTAACTTGTGGGGTAAAACAGGGGTGTGTACTTGCTCCCACACTGTTCGCGTTATACTTTGCATGCGTAGTTCGGGAAGTTTTACAGTCAACTCTTGAAGGAATCCGCATTCGTTTTCGCAGTGACGGCAATATTTTCAATTTAGCAAGACTCAAGGCACGTTCGAAAGTTTCCTACGAACTCATAACAGAGATCGTCTATGCAGATGATCTATGCTTTGTAACTGATTCTTCAGATGGCTTACAGCATCTTATTACCGCCTTTCATGAGTCCTGTTGTAGATTTGGCCTGAAAATTAGTGTCAAAAAAACCGAAGTGATGTCTTTAGATATTTGCGGCCAAGAGACACTAAAAATTAAACTCGGTGATGACGTACTTAAACAGGTCAATACGTTTCGCTACCTGGGAAGCACTGTAACATCTAAGTGTGACCTTGATAACGAGATTAACACTCGGATCGGTACTGCGGCTGCGGTATTTGGGAAATTAAATCGCAAAGTGTTTAGCTCACATGACCTGAAACTGAGCACAAAAATCGACATCTATAAGGCAATTGTACTACCCAGCTTACTGTACGCAGCTGAGACATGGACAGTTTACCGTTACCACATTCGAATGCTGGACCGTTTCCACCTACGGTGCCTGAGGAAAATACTTAACATCCGTTGGTCTGATCGCACACGAAATACAGAAGTTTTACGAAGAGCCGATATCATGGGGATTGAGGCCAATCTCATGCAGCGTCAACTTCGATGGTGTGGTCACGTGTCGCGTATGTCGGATCGACGTATTGCCAAGTGCATCTTTCTCTCTGAACTTGAAGAAGGCAAGCGTAAACACGGCGGCCAACTCCTTAGATATAAAGATGTGCTTAAGCGCCATATGAAGAAATGCGACATTATTCCTTCGAAGTGGGAGGGGACAGCCGCCCGTCGACATGAATGGAGGTCTTTGGTTAAAAACAAAGTCAGAATATTTGAAAACAATCGCTGCTCTGAATTAGATGCCCGACGCGATGAACTGAAGGCACGCCCACCTTGTGCGGTAAATTACAATTACCGTAATGGTGTGCTCATCTGCCCGCACTGTGCTCGAACGTTTGTAAATAAGATCGGCTATGTTAGCCACATACGAGCGCACCAAAGACAGTTGCAGCGGAGTTGAAACAGTCGCCGTGGCCGAATACGGCCGAGGAGCATCATCATTATTTGTTTATGTGAAGAAGTAGTTGATGAATTGGATAGTTGGAACACTCTCTAAACGAACTCTGTGCTAATACAATAGGGCTGAAAAATAAACACGAATGTCGTGCTGTCATTATGGTCTGCTCCAAAATCGGTACGTGTGTAAGCAGTATTAGTAGCTATAGCATACATAAATGCTAAATTATAAAGCATCTGTCTTCTATGAACAAAGTTTCTTGGCATGACCTTAACAAGTCAATTTGAATGGCGCTGTCGATTCGTTTAAATATCTTAAGGACATCGATTTTCCTCTCTGCAAAAGTCAATAATGTAATCTATAGTATTCATGTCTTGGATAACATCAAGTTCTGTATCGTTATTCATTTATTCTTATCTGACATGACTATCTGTTCTCCAATCATTATTTACTCTAAAACTTTGCTCAGTCATTCGGTTGTTGCTTTCATTATCTCCGAGTAATAAATCAGTAAGCAATTGTCCACTTAAGTAAATGTTAAGTTACCTTAATCTCCTGCTACTATCGGTTAAAGTTGTATTAAGTTTGAATTTATGATTGCCCTACCTTCGGATAATTTATTTTGCAATTTGTATAATTCATTGTCACTTTGTACTTCATAATCTATTGCTAAATTAAGGTGCTCTTTGTTCGTTCAAATGCTAAATATAATACAAAACACAGAATTTAAATTTATGGAAAATTAAACTTTATGTTAAGAAATAACCATAAAACTGAATATTTCTTTGTTTGTCTGCAATAAACTTCCAAATAGGTAATCCGATTGCCATAAAACATAACTAATTGCTTGCACTTTCTCGAAGGCTGTAAAATTTTTGTACGACCGTGTTGTGGAGCTATTAAATAATAATAATATTCAGCCATTTATTTATGATAGGTAGTTAAGCTTAGTGGTATAATGTGTCTTGAAATCGTCGTCGTAGCCACCTGCCGTTCTCGACGAACCGGTTTTACTGGTTCCACTTATACAATTATGAAATATTACTACTACATATTTTATTTACTTTATAATAATAGCTGTTTCTTTTGCATTTCACTTTGTCATTAGCTTAAAAAGTGCATAAAATTTAATTATCTTAAGCATCTGTCATATTAAATGGACTTTACTTTACGTCAGCAAATTGATGACAGCAATATGCATAATGATATCTTGGCAAGAACCGAGGTATCATTAACTCCTAATCACATTTACTGCAGTTTTTATGCAAATTAATTTCCTTTTTCTTTGAATAGTTTAACAGTTATTATTACTACATAGTTATTACTTATTCCATTATATGCATTGCAAGTTACTGATCACTGCATTTTGTTGTGGTTGACTTCCTTTCCTGATTTTAGATACTCGATGTTTCGACCATGGTTTAATGCCTATTTGATCAAGAATCATAATCATAGTTATATTGTATTAGGTTGACCCGTGATGATAGATTGTATGTGTTATTAAAATAATAATAAGAGTAAACACTATTATTAAATACTTAAATGTTAAAGATTCGTAAAAAATCAGAGGCACAGCGGTCAGCTATAAATCCTTAACAGTTTTATTACAATGTTTCGAATCAAGTTTTAATATGGCGTTGTTCGATCGGGCCGGTTACGGGCGACTACTTTCTCCTAACGGGAACCTCTCCCCCCTCCAGCCTCCACTCGCGCTGGCCATCCATCGAGTCATAGTGATCGGGAGATTATGTCGTGAGGTAATATTACAACAATTTTATTTACAGCCAATTATATACCGGCTCCGATACTTATCTTATTAAATGTAATTTTATGGGATTAATTTACTATCTTGCTTCCTTTTTTGATGGAATTAATGGGACAGGTTTTAAGTGCATAATGAGGATAAATAAAAAAGTGCATATCAGTACATGTGGAGTGTGGATGGTAAACCAGGTAAATGTTATAAAAAACAGACGACTTACGGACTATGGTCGGTTTCTGAGTTTTTTGTAGGTAGTTTTTCTATTCAATGGCGCTTTTGATTGGATGACGCAAATGCATTAACCAATAGAAAAACATTAAACAGCTATAAATCGACTGATAAATTATAATAATGGAACTAGATCCGTATACCTAGTTAGAGTAGATTTTCCAAAAAATAAATTATCATTCATTTGATGTATGGAAAATGATTTAAAACATAAAAACTTTGAAATTATTTTCTAGGTAGGGTCACAGAGAACTCTACGCTGTAGCAATTGCTACATAGTAATATTATTATTATAGATAGAATGAAGTCGTAAGACGATGCTTAATTATATCCGTGATAGCAAAAACGAGTAAAACTCAAACCCGATTTCGCCCCAGGGGACTCACGAACTAAACTCACAGTTCTCGAAGTTTCCACACAAAAAAAACTGAGGAGATTGAAGCTTGTACGAACACACAACACTTGTCCGTGTTTTTTGTTGTATATTCGTTAATAATAATATCTTAACCTTGTTATATTTTTATATCTCCATCTCTTAAATAAGATAACGTGCGTGATTGATGTTTTGTATTATTATTTTTTACATGTTTCTTGTGCACATGCTCTATTTTGTCTTCCATAAGTTTCGCTGTTATAAATCTATTTATATCTTTACAAAATACTTATAACTTATTGACTAATAAGTGTTTTGTTAATCAAAATACGTAGTAGTGAATAACTTATAACTGTTGATTTGTCGTAAATATATCTAAAAATAAATTAACAAAACATGTTTTTAAGTTTACCTGTATTTTGACAGTCATATTTTTTATTACGACCTATATCCGTAAGGTGACGTCCTTATTTTAATATAATCACATAATATTATTCAGTGTAGTCATTTAAGTCTTCGTCGCAGGATATAAAATAATATAATATTGCCTTTAAAGATTTCAAGCGTTTCGAATTTATATGTTTCATAATTTGTGTTATGTGACCTCTAAAGCGTTTAAAATTTTAAATACACT
Source organism: Glaucopsyche alexis (assembly GCA_905404095.1). Lineage (NCBI taxonomy): Eukaryota > Metazoa > Arthropoda > Insecta > Lepidoptera > Lycaenidae > Glaucopsyche > Glaucopsyche alexis. Next base: position 15,904,436 of record FR990059.1, read on the forward strand.
CGTGTCGTATCAACGTTTTTGTAAGTTAATTATTTTGAACAGAAATGAGTATTTAGTGCTGAGTTTGTAGGTGAACTTCGTATTTACAGTAGCAACACACGGACGTAGGGAGTGTTTGCTCTATTTTTAGCTGCCATAAATTTGATTACATTTACCTTAAATGTATGATTAAACAGCCGGGGCGACTGCTTGCGTGTGACTTTGGTATATTTTTGTAAACAACTTTAAGCGTGGAGAATCATTGTTAACTATTTTAATGAATATTATTACTGAGAAGTTTTACCTAATAATACCTAAAGGCAAGCAATTAATAATTGTTATGACTCTCTTTTTACTATATAAGTTTTTTGTTTATTTTGGGTTTTATATAATTCCTAGAACATTACTATAACATTTTAGCATACAGAAATGAAAGTGATTCTTTTCATAACAAAATACCTAACGTATATTATGTTTCACGTTTAAACGGTAGTATAAGCAATAAAAACTCAATTAATGCTTGTGAGTCAAAACTACTAACTATATGGGGAGCTGGGTGCTCTCTCCTTGACCTCCACAGCCAAATAAAAAGATAATTGGCGCCGGTCCAAATCGAGCCCGGCTTCTCGGAACTACGCGCCTTCACTAAATTATTCATGGCATGCCCGCCATACCATATTCACATGTTTAAATCATTTACAATATTTTATTTATAACAAACTTATGCGGAAATGCCGCGCATTTTTATTCGTGGGATTTTGAAATTCGTTTTTTCTGCGTCTAGCTGTTTCTAGGCGTTTCGTTTGTTTTCGTGGACGACATAACTGATTGAATGTTGGTTCTTGGTGGAAATTCATGTTCATAATAATATCACACAACTTTTATATACACACTTTTCCACTTTATTAAGATTTTTACAATATTTTATATACAGGATGTCCCAGAAGTGGACGTCGTCCCTTCGAAGGCTGATAGACCAGCTCATGACTCACCAGAATATCGTAATATGACCTTAGTAAAAAATCTTTAGTTTTCGAGATATTGGCACTTTTAATAATTTCTTAAAAATTACACCTCATGTCAGTTTTTAGACTGCCGCAACTACAATTTCCCGTACTGTGGGATACAAATTTGTATTGCGGAATCCTGACTAGTTCTGCTATTGACCATGGTTATAAACAAAGCTAATAGAGTTTGAACTTTGTATAAAAAAAGAAAACTTTTCCCTAATCGTGATTTCAAAAACTTTTTCTCCTAACTTTCACTATCCATACTGAACAAAAAATACACCACACTAACCTGGGTTGTTACTTTAAAAAGTTGCTCATTTTATGTAGTTTTTAAAATAGTAAAAAAGTTGCTATTAAGCTACGTCAAAATTTTTTTTTGCTATTTTAAGTGCACAGAGAACACATTTTGAATGTTTTTCTTTAGTTAGAATTTCGAACAAAAACACTCGTTACATTGAAATCAGCCAGATGTTTACTTAAAAAATGTACGTTGAAGTGTAGGATGCTTACTAAACTTAGAAACTAAACAGAATTTATTTAAACTGTAAGGAGAAATTCAAAGAAGGAGAACACATTAATAATATCATTTAGTGAGTAAGACTCATTAGAGTGAGAGAATAGGTGACGACACGCACGTCTTTTGTTTGTTCTATACATGAGATTGTTTATTAGTTACTAGTACGTTACGCTATTGATGTGCATCGTTTTGTTATTTTCTTACTTTTAACGGATTTTGCATTGTAATTTGGACTTCGTTTGCCTAGTTGCCTATTTGATGGCAGAATGTAGGATCTTTTTAAATATTGTATTTTTGTAAGACCTTTTGTATACCACATTCTTGCAATAAATGATTTGATTGATTGATTGATTGATAGTGACTCGGACTTAAGTGTGCTTGGAGACAGTAAAGAACTGACATGGCTCTCTTCTGGACTTTTATGTTTCTGTGATACGCGTCTTACTACCAGTCATTATGGCGTATACTATACATCAGTATGCTAACATGCATTATATTTACGGGGAATACAGAGGCAACGGTGCTGCTGCAGCTAATTTGTATCGTAAAAGGTTAAGGTACTCAAGTCCAGATTACAATGCAAAATCCGTTAAAAGTAAGAAAACAACAAAACTATGCACATCAATAGCGTAATGTACTTGTAACTGATAAACAAACTCATGTATAGAACAAACAAAAGACGTGCGTGTCGTCACCTACTCTCACTCTAATAACTCATTAAATGATATTATTAATGTGTTCTCCTTCTTTGCATTTCTCCTTACAGTTTAAATAAAATCCTTGTATTCTGTTTAGTTTCTAAGTTTAGTAAGCATGAATTAAGTTAATTAATTAATTAATTAACTTCAACGTACAATATTTAAGTAAACATCTGGCTGATTTCAATGTAACGAGTGTTTTTGTTCGAAATTCTAACTAAAGAAAAACATTCAAAATGTGTTCTCTGTGCACTTAAAATAGCAAAAAAAATTTTTGACGTAGCTTAATAGCAACTATTTTACTATTTTAAAAACTACATAAAATGAGCAACTTTTTAAAGTAACAACCCAAGTTAGTGTGGTGTATTTTTTGTTCAGTATGGATAGTGAAAGTTAGGAGGAAACGTTTTTGAAATCACGATTAGGGAAAAGTTTTCTTTTTTTCTACAAAGTTCAAACTCTATTAGCTTTGTTTATAACCGTGGTCAATAGCAGAACTAGTCAGGATTCCGCAATACAAATTTGTATCCCACAATACGGGAAATTGTAGTTGCGGCAGTCTAAAAACTGACATGAGGTGTAATTTTTAGGAAATTATTAAAAGTGCCAATATCTCGAAAACTAAAGATTTTTTACTAAGGTCATATAACTATATTCTGGTGAGTCATGAGCTGGTCTATCAGCCTTCGAAGGGACGACGTCGACTTCTGGGACATCCTGTATAAACACGACCGGTTTCGATTAACCACCACATGATGATGAGTTAATCGAAACCGGTCGAAAATATTATTATTCGTGGACGACTGTTTGTTGTAGCCATGTTGTAAAGCGGTACTTTGGTTTACCTTTTGTCAACTTTCCTAATTCATTTCTAAAAGGCTTATCTATGTCTATTCGGTGGAATCTGCTTTTTAATTTAAATTATTTTCAATTAAAGTTAGTAACAAATAAGGTCACAATATGTGATTATCTAGTCTACGATACATGAATCATTATGCAGATAAAAACATAAAAACTTTGATCCATTAAATGGTTAGACAAGTTGCATTATTCGTTGAAGCGCACATGTGCGGCAGATGTTCGGGGGCTCTTTCTGTGTGATTACCTCCCCCGCCCTCCCCCACCCTCCTCCACCGCCGTAGCCACCCCGTTGAGTCACTGACCTCTATCCGATTGGGGGGGCACTAGGAATGCTTCGACCTGTTTCGTTACAGCCAACTAATTTCATACACGAAACTGTCGAGATTCGAGCTGACGAAGTTCGGCGAAGGAGCTATTAAAGTTGGGTTATTAATACCCCTTCGCGTGAGCCGACACATGTTCCAGCTAGGGCTGATTAGACGATAAAATCAGGTTTCCACTTTCAAGGTTGCACAGCTGTTTTATTGTGCCGCGACATGAACCGTATGTCTTTTATGTTGGCATTCTACTTTTAGAGTTTTTGTAGTCGTTAGCTGGTTTTATAGAAGGAATAGTTTTTGCATTACTGTTTTTTATCTTTTTTATTGTCATCGATTCTCTTAGTTCGGATAGTACGTTGGTAGGGTGTTTTAAGTAGCATTTATCGTGTGCTATGTTTGTCGTATTATTCAAAGAAAGACAACCACTAATATTTTACGAAAGCTTGACGTCATTTAACTTTCTAGTAATTTCTGCAATGCTATAAATTTTCCGTAATGTCTGTGTATTCGTGTCGATGGTTACACCTCGTATAATGGAACGTCGAGGTTCAACGCTCTAGAATCTTTAGTGGGGACTATCAAAGCCGGCAATATAAACGAACTCGCCCGCGGGCCGCGGCTCTGTCGAAATATTTACGACGGTTTTTGCTTGTGTGATGTGTCTCCGTTTAAAGTCGCAACCTGATAATCTATAAAATGTACTATGTAGTATGTACTGCTTGTTTGTTTTAGACAGGTCATTAAACTTCTTGGCGTGGGATATTTGTTTGTTTTATTACTCATAAGTATTATATTTTTCATGTTTACCTTTACTTAGCTATGTATATTGCTTTGTTTAGAGAACTACTGCGTAGTGCCTACGAGAACGTAGGTTCTCTTTAATTTCTCATAGGTTTTTGTCAAATTATTCTTAGGTTATTATTTCACTTAAGACAGTGGTAGGTATTAAGTATTATCTGTCTTTCCAATAACGTATTATTTATAACGTAAATTGACTTAGTAAGTGTAATGATACAGCTGTAATAATCGTTGCATATTTTTATCGCCAGTGGTAATTCAAATATCTCCGTCCTTCAATATATTCATTCGGCAAATGAATAATGTATCAGCTTGTATTGTGACGCGTCCGATTACTCAAGTTATTGAATTGGTAATACACACTCAATTAGTTTCCACCGGCGCGGTTGGCTGATAATATTCTTGTCGGTGTTGCGCAACCATTTCTTCTTCCAATCTTGTCTTTGTTATGGATAGCTACGCAATTATAGTTATCGTATCGATACTATTAGTAAATCCTACTACTTATACTATTATAAATGTGAAAGTTTGTGAGGATGAATGGATGTTTGTTACTCTTTCACGCAAAATCTACTCAACGGATTTCGACGAAATTTGGTATGGTAGTAGTTTAGGCTCTGGATTTAAACATAGGCTACTTTTATCCCGAAAAAGTGCAGTATCTATTCCCGTGGGATATTTACGTGGACGGAGCCGCAGGCTAGTAATCTAGGGTTTTGCGATTAAAATGATTTATTCTGCTAAATAAAACCTGCACTAATACAATTACAACCAAGTCCCGATACGCTAAAACTGTCAAACCGGTATTCGCGTAAACGTTAAATCAGCGTGAAACGCGTTCTGATTGTCCAAATTTCACAAAATCAGTTTATGATAACAAGTCGCTTCACTTATAATACAATCAAATTAAAAAAAACGTCTACTTTAAATACGAGAATTGAGGTTCAGTTAAAAGTCTGGAATGTACTTACTGCTACGATTCCTCATTAGATTTTCTGCATTCCTCAATGTAAATATTACGATAGGACGAGAATGCTGTAAGTTAAAGCGAGCCAATTCCCACTGGCACAATGTTTACAAATTCTGTGGAAAGGAATCGAGTGCGCTAGTATTTGTAAACATGCAGTCAGCGCCGCGCGGGGCTCCTAAAATACTTCAAACAGGAGTTGAGCCCGCGCCAACTGTGTGCGTGGAGTAGACGGCGCGAGGCTCGCGGGCCCTCGTAAACTTTTCACTATATGACATCTCGTTTTATTCTCCGGCGTCTTTTATGTTAGTCTAATTTATAACTGCGGGCGTCGCAGGCGGAATCGTATAAATTTTTAGTATCCGCCGACATTTAAGCTTTCACACGAGCGTTATATTTTGGCGAACGTACATACATACATATAATCACGCCTCTTTCCCGTAGGGGTAGGCAGAGACCACTTCTTTCCACTTGCTACGATCCTTACATACTTGTTTCGCTTCATCCACTTTCATTCTTACTATCCATTCCTCCTCTTACATTCAACGTAGCGAAGCGGCTCTCCATGGGCCACTTTTCGCCTCCGCGAGAACGAGACGTGATGGGTGGCGAACCACATCGCCGCCATTTTGGATAATTAAATTATTTTTATAATTATTCATTGCGTTCCCACGGATTTGCGGAGAGGATAGGAATAGGAAAAGGGAAGGATAGGTGGTGTGGAAAGGAAGATTGGTAAGTTAGAGTGGGAAATAGGAAATGTAGGATATTACCGCCCAGGAAGACAAGGGATAGGACAGTAATAGCTAGGGAAGCCGGGGTCGCGTACCCGTATACTATACCACAACTACCGGACAGGTAAGTTGGGATGAGTATCCCATGACATGGCGAACGTGATCACTTATTTAAATGTCTCTCGGCGAGTATCGAGATAAGATTCCGTTTTATCGCTGACATAGTTTACATGACACAAATATCGGTTTATCTATAGGTTTCCGGAGTTTTATCTAGTAATTTTATGCCCGGCATTCGACGTTGATGTGCGACGTGTATTACATTAACCTTGCTGTCGCTGTCATGTCGTCGACGTCAATAAAGTCGGCGATCGATTGCGCAACTCTATTTGCACAATTGCCGGCATATGTGATATACAACAAGGGGAACGTAACGATCGTTTTGATATATTCAAAACCACTTGAATAAATTTATATATTAAAGGAAATGGCATAATTACAATAGTGTATGTACGAGTAGACAAAGAACACTTGACTACAAGAGTTGTTACAGCAGTAACAGCAAGTAAATAAACTTTTCGTAGTTTAATAATTAAACTACGAAAAGTTTATTTAAAAAAAAGTATATTATGATCACGGACCACTAATTATTAGTGGTCCGTGACCATAATTACATAATTTGCTGTAAACTGTAAAGTATCCGAAATCCATGTATGTTAAACGCAAAATATGTAACACGATATTCATTTATGATGGATATTCGGGTCAATATAAAGGTGCTTTATCAGCAAAAAATGCTGATAAAGCAATTTGTTTTAATACAAACCAAATTGTTTAGACGTACCTAAACGCAATTACACACGTGTATTTACGATTTTATTAAAGGTACACCTGTTGATGTGTTATGTGTAGGTCTCAAATTAAATCAAACTATTTTAATATATCTCGGTAATAGGGTAGAGAAACAGATATGGTTAAATAAAAACAGTTAACCCCTTCTACCTACATGCTTTAAATAGAGAGTATGAAATTTAAACTAACAATGAAATATAATTTATGTACAAAATATTTTAAAGTTACAAACAATGGTAATTCTAAAAATTTAATAATGTATGTTAATATGTTTTTATGTACGTTATATGAGTCATATTAGCATTTGCAAAAATGCATTATTATTTTCGTTTCACCTTCAAATGTGCTTAAAAACGGTAAGTGAATCAAGAACGACCTCAGCGACACAATATGTCTTATGAGGTAATTATACACAGGGGTCGTGTATATCTAAAATGCGAAATAAAATTCATGAGCGAAACTCACGAAGTACAAAACGCGAACGTCTCGCTATACACTTGATAATAATATTCAATTTTAAAACTTTAATACTAAAAAGAAAAACTAAGTTTACAAATTTAGAAGAAAAGACTTGGTTTCTTTAAGCTCTGTAGCCTATAAGCCCCAAATACTGCCCTTTTACAAGGAATTTGTAGTTTATGTACTCTATATAAAATACCATATTAACCAGTTTTACCATACAAAACGTATTATATTTGGTTACACAGCTGTAAATACACAGTCTGTGTCGTCTCGTAGTCGAGACATTTTAACAGCCTATCTGGTTTAATTTTATAGGCAATATATTTTTTGGTGTTATTTATGTAAAGTCTACAAATTTTCACTAAAATAAACTATGTAATTAATTAAAAATTTGGGTACAACCTATTCCTTCTTTGTGTTAGTAAATTAATTAATAAAATTTTCTCCTTTAATACTCCTTCAAAATAAGAAATTAATAGCCAGATTTTAAACGTTTTCATTTTGTAATAAATTAAGTTATTTTAATAAGGTACCTACTGTAGTAAGAAGGACTATTTTTTTCGCATTTATACTAATTATTTCAGCCATTAAAGTGATAAATGATGAAGGTAAATTCAAATGTGAAACGTCTGTCGCCGCCTGTCTAGCGAGAGTCGTATTTATTTACCACTCCTCTCCCGGGTGACCTATTTACATCCCGCCGTGATGAACACAAATAGATACGCAAATTTACAGTATACAGCAGTGGCGAAGGCTGGTTCTCCTTCATAGGGAAGCCGTAGCCTGTATAATAGGTAGGGATTTGGATGAGGGTCGTCAAACGGTACGCTTACCTTGGGAAGGGAAGGGAAGCCGATAGGAATTGAGTTATAGGAACCCCTCGCCACTGGTATACAGTTATACACGGAATTGTTTTTGTCAGCTTCAAAGCTCGAAATCGAATTTTCATATTATACACATACATCTAATTTATCTATACTATCTATACTAATATTATAAAGAGCAAATGTTTGTTTGTTTGTTTGTTTGATTAAAAAAGGCTTCGAAACTACTGGACCGATGTTGATGAAATATGCCACAGATATAGAGTAGACCACGGGGAAGGATATATGCTACTTGTTATGGAGATAAAGTGCACGGTTCCCGTGGAATTTTCTTTTGCGCGCGAACAAAGTCGCGGGCAACATCTAGTATAATTAAAATAAAGCGCCGCCATTTTGAGGTCATTTTGTTGCGTATTCCGGCAGTGTCCAGTGTCCATAATTCATCGACACTTTTTCAATGTAAATTGTTGCCTTTGCGTTTTGAACTACGTAAACATTTATTTTTAAATAGGGATTTTATAGACGTAATCGTATCCGCGTCAGTATTTCCCAAACTGTCACGTCCTACGATAAAGGCTGCAGTGAGTTTTTGATAAACACATTAAATACCAAGAACTTCCTACCGGGAAACCCGTCACGTTAAGCGCTAATAACTATAATATAAGTACATGCGTTATATACTTTTCTGCTGACAATAACAATATATTTACCTTAAATTATATCTAATTTTATGGAATTACATAAAACAATAATTATTACTATGTTATTACTAGAGTCCGACCGAAACTGGTTTTCCGGCCGAAACCGAAACTGAAACCGAATGTTCGGCCGTGGCTTCAGTTTCGGCCGAAACCGAAACCGAAACCGAAACTCACGTGGTCAAGTAGAAAATTCCTTAAAATACTGAAATTTGGTGCATTTTATACAATATTTTGCATTAATTAGGACATGAAATGGTGACACGGTATATTAATTTTGTTGTTATCATTTATTTAATATAATATAAAAAAAATATTAATTATATTTTAAACACTACACATTTTTCATTTACAATCTCTTTTTTACATGTGACTTGATTTGTTAGTAACAACAAAACAAAGTTACTGACTCAATTTTTAACTATATAAATCATTCAAGTACAGAAACGAAACAAAAACTTATATATGTAATCAGTTCCATCAAAACAACCTCTAATAGTCTATGCGACAAGTTGAAAATGGTACAAAATAGAGATACTGCTCTTAAAATTATGTGCGATAGCTCATTGAATCCGGAATGACGTCTAGAAAAATGTGCCAAAAGCGTGTATTAGCACATAAAAAATTGCAAAAGTTATAAACAATTAATGAAAAAAAATGGCCTTTCGTTTTTGCCAATATTTAATAAACTATTAATATTTAAGAAATTTCAAAAAAAGATTCTGAAAGAGGAGGAAATTTCCAATTATAAACTCCTAACTCCCGGAACTCTATCTCCATTATTTATAAGTTTAATTTAACGCTGAAAATAGGTCTGCGCGTGACATTTTTAGGATGCGCGCGTGGCGTCAAAAGCGAGTACGGCACATTAATTAATTTATTTAAGGTATTGAATATTTATTTTTTTTAATTTGAAAAAATTATGGTGTGTTCTAAACACTGTAAATAATTTATTCCCGTTGAAAATTTTACTTAAAGTTAATTTTTCAACGAGTTAAACAATTGTTAACTAATGAAATTTTCTCGAACTACCGTCTTAATTGTAAGTGAAAAAAAATGTTTAAATAATGGTCGTAAAAAATTTTCGCTTCGTAGAGCCTTTCTTACATACATACTTAACAAGATCGTGCCATAAAAGTTAAAAAAATATTTATACTTTGTTTATAACAATTTATAACAATTTTTTTACATTACTTGGATTTTTAAGTTTTTGTTCAAGTAAAAAAATTGTTTAACTCGTTGAAAAATTAACTTTAAGTAAAATTTCCAACGGAAATAAATTATTTATAGTGTTCAGAACACACCATAATTTTTTCAAATTTAAAAAAAAATTATTCAATACCTTAAATAAATTAATTAATGTGCCGTACTCGCTTTTGACGCCACGCGCGCATCCTAAAAATGTCACGCGCAGACCTATTTTCAGCGTTAAATTAAAATTATAAATAATGGAGATAGAGTTCCGGCAGTTAGGAGTTTTTTATTGGAAATTTCCTCCTCTTTCAGAATATTTTTTTGAAATTTCTTAAATATTACTAGTTTATTAAATATTGGCAAAAAACGAAATGCCATTTTTTTCATCTTTAATTGTTTATAACTTTTGCAATTTTTTATGTGCTAACACACGCTTTTGGCACATTTTTCTAGACGTCATTCCGGATACAATGAGCTATCGCACATAATTTTAAGAGCAGGGCGCCTAGACAAATTACCTTCGTTAAAATTCGGAAAGATCTGTCGTATCGACTTCTCTTTTGAGATCACGACATTTTGTGCCTAGCCAAACGCACACTGTTGTTCGAATCGCAACAACGAATTGCTCAAACGTTAGTTGTTTATGATTTCAAGAATTTAGCCGTCAGTTGTGAAGTTGTCAAATGTCATATATATTTTTTTTTAATTATTGATGGCGTTACGGCATAAAACTATTTGTCAGTGTCAAGTTAAAAAGGCAGACAACTAGATTTAATGTAGGTACAGACCTATATGATTTCAACACCGTATTATTTTCAAGTCTAATGTCTAGTCAAAGTTCAAAATACAAATAGTCAGTGCAAGTCAGTCGATTCAGTAAAACGGTACCTAGAAGTTTTATTGAAAATTCCTGGAGTGTTTTGTATAAAATGGAATCAAATTTCAAGTGTAGAAATTTACAAAAAGAATAAAGTAGGTACTTATTTAACAAGGCCGATTATTACGGTTGTAAGGCTGGAACATGAAGCATAGATACCAGGAGTCCGAACGGTATAGGCTTTTTAATAATAATTATGTACACAATAATAGGACCAGATCTTAGTTCTCTTTTCTGCCGCTAGGCGTGCGAGACCGACGAGTACCAAGTGTTGCCAATCCTATTATACCGAGTGTTGCCAATACTATTATTTATTACAATTATTTTTAAATTACCGTTAGGCAATTACCGTGTTCTACGGTATCTTTTTTTCGAGAACAGTTTCTAAGAATTTCCTAAAACTTTTATATAATAAGATTTCAATCTTTCCAGAGCTGTCAATAGCAACTTTAAACTTCCCGCGTAATTTCAAACGAGTGCATGTCGAACCGTCGCGCGCTCTACCGGCAAAAATCTGTCCCCGTAATTGAGACCATTATTTTAACATTACGTTCGGACTCCTTGTTATCTATACTTCGTGGGCTGGAACTTCAATATGCACCGAAATCCGAAACACCGGGAAAAATTCAGAGGATTATAAATTAGACACACAATTGGATAACTGTTTATCTATTGTATGACTCCAGAGTTCTATTTTGAATAATTATATTATATAATACATTATTTGATTAATTATCTTCTAGTTTTCATTGATAATACAGATTTTATACAGATTTCTTGCCAAATGGTCATAGGACACACATTATAAACAGATTTTAAGAGATTACACTAAAGGCCATACTCACGGTGCGTCCAGCAAATCCAGCACCGGTACTATTATGAATTTTAATATTATCCGGTGTTCAGCATAAAATATGTGTACAGTCTGACAAGGATCTTTTGGCACGTGGACAAAATCAGAACTAACATCGCCGTCTTGTAAAATGTCACTTTTAGTATTATATTGTATTGTTTTGTAGTTGCGACACTTACCTTTTGGCACGTGGATAAAATCAGTAATAACATCGCCGTCTTGTAAAATTTCACTTTTAGTAATAAGTATTGTTCTTATTTGCGACACTCACGCCCCCATCCAAGTGCCAAAAGATCCTTGTCCGACTGTAATGGCGTACTATTCTATTGTCTTGCGAATGATACCATCTAATAAATAACCTAACCAAGAGCATGTCAGGACATGTCTAAGGAGGGTTCCTTAACTATAAACGCGTAATATGCTTTTTTTTTAATTACTCCAAAAGTTACTGTCCGATTTGGTTCAAATTAATTTTCCTAAAGAGTTTTTAGTATGATCTATCAGCATGGAAATTTGCAAGTTTCTATCTCTTATAGTTTAAAAATGCTAGGGGGGGGGACCAACTTACAAACTACTTTGGAGGCCGATTACTCGAAAATGGTCAACTTTATAAAAAAGTAACGTATGAAACCTTGCCTTTATTTTAAAAGACGGCCCACTTGCGCCAATCCGGGTTAAAGTTAACCTTGAGTTAAAATATCATGCTTTCTCTTTCACAAATACGAAAAACGAGAGAGATAACATGATTTTTAACCCAGGGTTAACTTTAACCCGGATTGGCGCAAGTCGACCCTATTCTACGATACCCCACACAATGGGGTAGAATGAAAAAATATTTTTTATCCCCACTTCACATGTATGGAGAGCCACCCCTAAAATATAAAATTATTTTTTTTTTATGATCCCGAAACCGTGATCTATATACAATCTATAACTGAACCAAATTTCATCAATTTATATTCATAATTACAGGAGCTAGAGGCGCGGACAGACAGACAGACAGACAGACAGACAGACAGACAGACAGACAGACAGACAGACGGACAGAGCGAAACTATAAGGGTTCCTTAAGTATTACGGAACCCTAAAAAAGAAAGAAAAGGTTTTAATGTAAACTGCATTTTTATTTAGTATTAAATGACTATTACTAACTGTTTTAATTAGAATATGATATAGTTATAAACATTTGTTAAAATAATAATAAAGTACACTCGTTTTATCTAAGATTTTTCAAGTTACTTTTTAAAAATATCAACATTTTTCTGGTTGGCAACATGCAAGAACGAGACACACGGCCTCCCTTATGGCTATCTCGCTCGGCTCGGATTTGCCTCTATGATACGTGCATTGTGAAATACACTCTATTACCAAAGCAATACAGTTCTTTTTAGCAATTACAAAATACGGAGTCTTCTATCCTTAGGACTATATCCATGTCCTGGTAACACTTTAAACTGGCCAGAAGAAGAAGAAGAAGAAGATGAAGTACAATAATTTTTGTTTGTTAACAAAATAACAATTTACCTAACTTAGGCCTTTACATCCGATGATGGATGATTTATACAGTATTCTCCGAGCGAAGTAACCACTCTTGAAATACTGTAGTGCCTGGGACAGTTGGTTTTTAAATATCGTATGATTGCCCAAGCGCATACGGCATTCTCACAACATAGCCACCCTAGTCCAGAGGAATGACTAGTCAATACGTCTGGGGCAAACTATGTGCGGGTTTCCTCACGATGTTTTCCTTCACCGGTAGAGCGTCCGTATAATGTACTTGAGATCTGCTGGCCGATTCTGTATCTGTGCAGTGGCATAGGGTTCCTATAACTCCATTCCTATCGGCTTCCCTTGTCACATACCTTTTGCAAACCTTCATAGAAATCCCTACCTATGATACAGGTTCCGGCTTCCCTTTGAAGGAGAAGCAGCCTTCGCCACTGATAGTGAGAAGTGATATAAATCATAATGTAATTATTAATGTATCTAAACCGCTACCAACCAAAGTTAATTTGTATTCATTCTGTGACAGGCTCTAACTAGTTTGTATAAATAATAATTATTATTAGCTGTGTTGATTTTTAAATTGTATAATGTTATTATTGGTTATGTGACTTCAAGATTATTTAAAGAAATCTGCATTATGTAATTCCTTTGCAAGAAATAAAAATATTTTTACATTTTAAGTTTATTTTCTTACTAAAACCATGTAAAACTTACTTAAAAAAGTAAAATAAAATGTAGATACTCTTGTATTGTTATTATTTAATCAATCCTAATACGGACACTTGATACGGCACAACAACTTTATTAGAGGAATAATTGAAGGGATGGTAGTAGAAAACATGGAAGGCCGAGAAGAACTTTTATGGACAGGTGTAGGCGAATGTGATGGTCGTGTCGTATCAGGAGGTCAAGAGAAGGGCGGAGTGTAGAGATGAATGGAGAAAGCATCACTGACAAGAGCAAAGCTCTTAAATTAGAATGAATGAATAATTCTAGCAAGACAATGCTTATAACAAATTCAAAGTGCTATGGCCGCATTGTAATATTTTGTCTACAATATGTGGTAAGTGTTAGGTTTACTTATTTATTGCAATAGTACCCTGTACAGTCAAGGTACTTTAATAACACTTCCTTTAACGTTATAGTTCTGTAAAATTGTAAAGACTTTCAATTATTTAGTCACAAATATACTATAGAGATTAAATATTAAGTATTTAATTGGTTAACACTACTTGACTGTATATAATAGGTGTAGGTATAATAGCATAGATATATAATATTAAATTTGTAATAATTAATCAAAGTATAATACTTAGCAAATATTTCAAAACTTTTATGAGGTGTTTGTGTCCTTCTAACCCATTTATAAGACGAAGGTGTTGAGCATCGATGACAATAAAATATCATTACATTGAAAAACTTATAAATTTTAACTACTAAATACAAATCTTTATTTCTAAGGAAGTTTCAGAGAAACTTGCTTAATTATGAACTCCATTTGTTACCTACTATAATTTAGGTACCTACTATACACCTAAAGATTGCTTTCAGCTGATATAGTAGCGTGTAAAGATTAAAAACTGCAAGTAAGCTACAAATTAAGAAATTTATATTTTAACAAAGTGTTGAATTATACTTGAATACAATGAATTACATATTAGGTATTGACAATAATTGTGATTTATTGAATACTTTAGATTGAATTCTTTTGACTTTATGCAATATAGACTACTAGCAGAAGGTGTTGTATAGACCCTTTAGGCAACTTTAGGCAAATCATTATTATTTACAAATAACAGCTGATCAATAAAAATCCGCCATTTTGTTCGTTGAGGCGATAAAGGTAGCCCCCTGGGTATCTTTATCGTTAGGTCGATAAAGATAAAGATCACGATCTACTAAATGTCACTTACGGCCGCTTGTCTAGGCATTGTATGGAGAAACACGTTAGAGCAATTCGTTATATGAGTGCATCGTTAGCGTATTCGTTCAAAGTGGCTGCTTGGCTACCAATTTTTTTAACGATACGACTGAATATGTCATTTAACGCACGCTTATGTCAATCCCATACATTTTTTATTCACGAAGTTCGCCGTCGATATTATTTAATGCATCTTGTCTAGCCCTCCAGTATCTCTATTTTGTACCATTTTCAACTTGTCGCATAGACTATAAAGAATGTTTGCGTCGGGCGATAACGCACTGACGTTGTGTTGCTACAGACTACAGAGCTATCCGAACGGCGCACGACAATTCCCGAACTGGCCGCCAGCGTCCGCCAAAGCGTTGCCGCAAGAAACGAAGTTAGGCGAGCGTGCACGACAACTTCCGAAATCAGTTTCGGTTTCGGCAAAAGTTTCGGCCACTTTTGGCCGAAAGCGAAACTGCCGCCGAAACTTGATTTTTGGCCGAAACTCGGCCGAAACCGAAACCGAAACCGAACTTTCGGTCGGACACTAGTTATTACATTACAATTATGCAACTATTACATCAACTATTACATCAAGTTATTGGGACTTATTGTACCGTTTTAGTAATCATGAATATCGAATGTTGTTTGTTATTATTATCTAAAAGTGTCTTTGTTATTTGAAGCGCTCCATCAACTGTTATTAGTAAGTTATCATCAATACACAGTAGGTACACATTACGCACCCCAATCGAATAGTAATTGCACTAGATAACACTTCTACGCAGTTACGTTTGTTTATACTTTATGTATTTACTATGCACACGAAATACACAATGATTTACTAGAATAAATAAATCTTTGTTTATCTAATTCCTATTAAGTAGAGTATGATTATTTATTATTAACAGTGCCCTATCAGTAGTGGCTATTTAATCAGTAGTTTTATTTTTATCATAGGTAATTCGTTAGTACTTAAGCAAGGTTTAATATTCTGAGATTTACGATAGATTTTAAAAATCGATTCGGTTGTATTCTTTGACGGTCTAAAAACAGTAGCGTGCGTCCAAATCGCGCGTGATTCGCTTCATATGGACGAGCATATGGAATTTAACTAATTGAACTCACGCTTGACCGAGCATACGCTCGCTTATGCGTGTACCACGTATGCTCGTTGCCAGGCAACCGGCTCGTTCCTAGGCAACCGATTGCCACAGCCGAGTGATTCGAACATAACGCTAATTGGCATTGACGGCGACCGGTAAATGGCGCCTATAATGTAGGACACTTTCTTTTTTTGCATTTAAATGTCCGATACAGATTAAAAATAATGTCTTATTTGTTTTGAATATGTAATGAGTGGAAATATTTCGTTGATATAAGATATTCATATATGTTTTGTATTTATTTAGTATGTGTATTTGCGATCCAACTCAACAATTTTGTTTTTAAAAGTTGCATCAGTAACAATGAGTCATATTATTATGTGCGTCTTTGACAAAAGGGACAGAGTCTTCCTTTCTCTTTCATGCGATTTTAATTATTATGGGCCGGTGATGATGACGTCACAAGATGGCGGACAATGGACTAAACGCTTCCCGCATGCATTAATCAGCGCGAGCGTTGTCTGCAGCGAGTGTCTCGGAGGGATTAGCTAGATATTCTATCCGCCGTAATTAATGGCTTTTGGCAAATAAACTGCTACCGCCAGATGCAAATAGCTGCGTTATAAACGGAGATGCTTATTTTTCTAACGAAAACGAAATGAGGCTGTTAGATTTAGAACTGAAGCTTCTAACTTCCCAAGATGATGATTGTTTTAGGACATTACCGGTCGATGTTCTCTCAGAAGAAATCTGAGAAAAGGGAATCGCTGTATTATCCTTTCTACTAATATTATAAATGTGAAAGTTTGTGAGGGTGAATGGATTCGTAATTCGTATGGATGGATTCTCTTTCACGCAAAAAGTACTGAACGGATTTTGATGAAATTTGGTGTGGTAGTAGTTTAGGCTCTATTTTAAAACATAGGCTACTTTTTATCCCGAAAAATTACAGTGTTCCTTTTGGATACTGTATTTACGCGGGCGGAGCCGCGGGCAACTTTTGCTTCGTATAATTTACTTACTAACCCCAAGGCATCTCTCTTTACCCTGTCTAGGGATGTCTGAGATATTTAATATCAACTATCAAATGAAGTAGCTCTATCGATCTTTACTGATACATGAATTATTTTGGTCGCAATTTGTGAACGTACCACACAAATAGGCTTGACTACCGACCGAAAGATCAAAGGATCTATGTGGCTTCTATCAGTTTAACACGTACATACTATATTTACGTCTAGTCTAGTACAAAGCTCCGTCCGTATTGAGAGTGGCATGAATAGCAATTTAGTTATTACTGCGTCCGACCCACGCCCGTGTAACGTCGATGACCTTTTGACAGCTCAGGTCTCGTGCCGATAAGCTAGGACAATAGGTCTAGATTTATGTGGGTCTTGGTACGGAACAATTTACTATTGTAATGGCTGGTTACGGTAATTGTCTTCGTAATAGTGTGGAGGAATATAACTCGAGTAATAAATGAGGATGAATAATTGTGCGCGAAATGCGAATTCCTGATAATATGTTGAAGTTATAATATTGTATTAGAAGAAACGAAAAAGTAAAAAAAAAAAAGACTAGATCAAAATGGGTTCATCCGTTTAGGAGCTATGATACCACGAACATACACAAAGCTCTGTTTTCGTCGAGGGTTAAAAAGAAGACAAATTCCTAACCTAAGCTGAATTTTCTTGTCAAGTTAGATAAAAATAAGACTTGTCTAATTTTTCATCTAACTCGGCAAGGTAGGCACAAATTAGGTACTTACATATTTTTATTATTTAAATAACTAGCTGTTTCCCGCGGCTCCGCCCGCGTAAATATAGTATCGGGTATCCCGCGGGAATACTATACTTTTCGGGGATAAAAGAAGCCTATGTCTTAATTCAGAGGCTAAACTACTACCATACCAAATTTCATCAAAATCCATTCAGTAGTTTTTGCGTGAAAGAGTAACCATAAATCCATCCATACATCCTCACAAACTTTTACATTCATAATATTAGTAGGATATATTATCAGTAACTCCAATAAATATCTAATCAATAAATATTAATTCACTCAGCAACCTTTATAATTAACAATGGTGACAACTGACAAAACAGTCTCGCATAGGTAAAATATTTTTCCTGGTAAACTGGAAACTAGTTTTCCAACAAAAATATAATTTAATTTAAATTTCCTCGTAAAACCGTCCCATTATCAAAATTCAAATGTATTATATACTAAATGGCACTCGTGACAGATTTAAGGTGACCACAATGCTGATTCTGAGAAAAGTTTGGAATGACGGAAAAAACATTTCTATTTATCTGAGATGACAATTAGATTCAGGAAATTATTTCAATTCTAAACAAAATATTCCGCTCGTTGATACAATACAATATAATTATAGCAATCTACATTATAGTACTATAATTAATAACGTTTAATTACAATATTAATTTAACTGGATGTATAATATATCCGAACATTCTGGCTACATTGAGAACCACAATATAATTAATCGAGTCTTCTCTATAATCGAACGAAGGCGTACATAATTCACATTTTATAGAACTACTAGCATTAATTGCCAGCGGCTTCGCCCGCGTGAAATTGAGGTTTAAACTTTCATCCCCTATCTTACCCCCTTGGGGTTGAATTTTGAAAAATCCTTCCCTGGTGCTTGCCTAAGTCATATGAGAATTACGTGTACAAAATTTCAAATTTCTAGCCTTAAGGTTTTGGCCTGTGTGTTAATACATCAATCAGCTTTGCGTTTTATATCTATATATAGATAGATATAGTTTCTTACATTAAATTATCATCTACTAGCTTTTCCCCACGGTTTCGCCTGCGTAAACATAGTATCGGGTATCCCACGGAAATACTTTTTCGGGATGAAAAGTATTAATCCAGATTCCAGAGCCTAAACTACTACCATAGTTTTCTTCGACACTTTACACATACTTCCATCGAATTCCGATCAAATGTTTTTACGTAAAAGAGTAACAAACATCTATTCATCCGTCCATCTATCCTCACAAACTTTCACATTTATAATAGTATTAGGATATGAAATATGGGCCTAATAATATTTCATCAATTTGTGATTAAGATGTACCTAGAAAATAGTATATTTTTGCTTTACGTTTTACATCTGATTCGCCACTCAATCTAATACAAAATATTCTCTCGAAACGGAATAAATACCACCAATATATATATTTTGATTAAATAAAAGATCTCTTAAAGGAAATGAACTTAAAGATCCCGTTGTTTGTTTTTATGTCTAAAAATAATCGTAAAAGTCCTTAAGCCTTCAGATAATCAGATATCTTTTCGACTAACTACAACATTATAAGATTAGATTATTCGACTGAGACATTGTGAATAATAATGTTAGTATACCTACAGTATGGTCTAACTACAGATTTTTAAATAATATTATTATAAGTAAAGAGTAATACAGGTTTCGACTAAAGACAGCTATATATAAATAATACATTTTTTGTTTATTTAATAAAAACAAACAAACAGGCTTAATATCCATACTCCATAGTCCATACCCTTTTTTAAAGGACGTTTATAAATTACCTACAATTATTTTATCTGTATAATTGTTTACGAAGTCCATCACAAATAATAATATTAGCATAGAGTAATACAGTAGAGTTCTCACGCGTGTGGACACCAATATCGCGGCTGTGAATCGCCGATTTATTGCCGTTTCCCGGCAGTATTAGATCCAACATTACGAATAAACCTTTTTAAAGGACATTTATAAATTTCCTACAATTATTTTATCTGTATAATTGTTTTACGAAGTCCATCACAAATAATAATATTAGCATAGAGTAATGTAGAGTTCTCACGCGTGTGGACACTAATATCGCAGCGGTGACTTGCCGATTTATTGCCGTTTCCCGGCAGTATTAGATCCAACATTACGAATAAATCTTTGCCAACTAACGGTTCTATTTTATCGTTTCTCGGCAATCTTCGCGTCACATTTGCTTTCTTTTCTCGTCGTTTATTAGCCTCTAAACTTAACGTAACAAATATTAAGTGAATCACTTTGTTCGTTTGCAATTTAAATGAGCCGAGACCCGGTTTCACGAAACCAGTTTTATACGGTCATTAATTTTAATATTTATATAAGTGCTATTATTTATTTAAATAAATTATGCTTTGTATTTTAATCAGTATTATGGACGAAGCGGTATTAACTGGCATGTAATTAGTATGCGTGTTTTTATAATGTTTAATTTTTTTTTTAGTTATGATCTAAGCTCGTCTCAAGGTTTATTGCCGTAGACAATATTATTTCTATTGTGTCTTTACTTGGAGTTACTGTTGTGTGATGTGTGCCTCGTTTGGCTTCTGTCTTCATTTACATACTCGTAGTGTCAACTGTCAAGGATAGGAATTAACTTCGTTTATCCTTCTTGTGTTCACAAATAAATGTTTTTATAACATTTACACGTACATAATATTTTCTTCTCGTTTTTATCGACGATTCCCAAATTTTATGGTTACATCAAAACAACATCGACCATAAACGTTACCACGAATTTTATGGTAATCTTCCTCGTTGTGTATTCGTGATTCATAATCCGCTTTTATTAGTGGACTTAGAAAGTGAAGCGTTTATTGTCCGCTGCATACAAAGCGACGCGGCTGACCAGTTGCGTAACTGTGCTGTAGATAAGTAGCACGTCACGGCTGTCACGCGCAGAGAGTAAAAAACCGGTGGCAATTGGCAAAGCCGCGCCGTCCCCCCTCGCGCGGACGGCAATTACGCTGCAAATAATAAACGACC
Source organism: Glaucopsyche alexis (assembly GCA_905404095.1). NCBI lineage: Eukaryota > Metazoa > Arthropoda > Insecta > Lepidoptera > Lycaenidae > Glaucopsyche > Glaucopsyche alexis. Next base: position 15,925,405 of record FR990059.1, read on the forward strand.
TATTGAACTATCGGAGATCTGCTCCGATTGGTCACGCACCGCGCGATACGGAACGAAAACGGACAAAGCGCGAACCGAACTCATTGGAACGTGAAAATGGAAGTATCACGCTCGTAAATCGCAGCGAATGCGAAGGAATGCCAGCAGCTACCTACTGGCATACATAAAACTTGTCGATTTTCGCTTGGTAGCGCCAGCGCTGGCCTTGCCGTTTAAACTGACATTTAAATTGCACGAAGTTTTGACCGCGCAATTCCGTAACCGGTTCCAACTTTAAGTGGGCTTGACGTTGGCCCGTATTAACATAATATAGAGCAGTTGTAAAGGTTAATAGTCGGATATTCGATGATCGATCGTCTAGACTGCAGATATGGATATTCCTTCATTTTTGAATAATTTACATTAACGACGTTTACGGAAGTTATCTAATTAAATCTTTATTGACTCATGAACGCATTCATAAAATGTATCTTAATTGTTAGTATACGAATAAATCATTTCAATGATATAATAATATTATATATTATGTTGTAGCCATCCAGCCAAATTAAATTAGCCAGCAAATTCGACAAGCGCCGGCATCCAATTAAACGAGATATTCAATAGTTAATTAAACTTGAATCACTCACGTTTAACGACTTGACGTATATAAAGTTATCTTGTTGGAAATTACTGACCAAGACTCAGCCTAGTGATTCAAATTTAGCTAAGCTTTTTAGCTTTAACCTTTAAGTATGGACGTGGAGTCTCACAGGCTACTCGATGTTTTCATTTTCTTAGTTTCAGCTACTTCCACCCACTCCCCGCGGTTGAGTGGCTCAGTAGCTTTTGTTTTAGTTGTAAAACTACCAACGAGGTTGGAGGTTGTATCTTCCGATGAATATCAAGTAAGTAATGACCATGAAAATATTGACCGGAGCCTGTCAGGCTACACGTCCATTGTTGCCCTATAATATATTTTATATGGGCGATTATGTTTATTCCACATTTTCTAGTACAAAATCTCAAAAAACAATAAAGCCGGTAGTTCTTAATCAAAAATACCATCTAAGAGTTTTGTTCAGGGTTCTGCGAGTAAAATTTTAAGTGCAGGAGATCCATCTTTCGAACAAGAAGTGAGTGAGTTGTTGTTAGCTTCAGATCAGTCTGACAATGAAGAGAATATTGAAGATTTTTTTATATTGCACTCTGAACTGCTACAAAATCATGAAAGTGACAGTGATTAAGATCAGGACCAAGATCAGGACTAGGACCAGGACCTAGGAGAAGAAACTATTGTGCACTGACTGCCAATAAATTTACGTTATTAGACTGTTGTCAATTTTTTTTATATTTGTTACCTGAAGTACGTGTTTTGTGTTTTTGGTTTCTTATATATTATATTTTGAGATAAAAAGACTCATTTTGTTATAGGAAGAAGTTTGGCTGTTATAATTACCTAAAAATGTAACCTAAGTAGATTTAGACTGAAAAGTGACATAATTTTTATTTTTTGTATTTCTACAATTTTTGAAAAATAAAGTTGATTATATAAGGACGTTATTATATTGCTAAGTCCCGTAACTTTAATACTAATTCAGTTTTAAAGCGATCTTATATGCAAATTCCCCAATAAAATGTCTGTGCATATAGGAGCCTGTGAGACTCCACGTCCACAGTAGTGTTAAGAAAAAATGACGTCCATACTTAAAGGTTAACTGTAGCGCTAGCAGTCAGTTTTGCCAACTTATTGGTTTTACAACTAAATTTACTAGTTTTTCCCTCATTAGTAGACAGTTTAACCATCTACAGTCGTGCAAATGATTATGATGAATATCGTGTTCTGTATATCCCTGCTCTTATAATAATATTAGCTGTTGCTCACGGCTCCGCCCGCGTAAATACATGCCTAAAGCCTAAACCACTCCCATACCAAATTTCATCGAAATCTGTTCTGTAGTTTTTGCGTGAAAGAATAACAATCATCCATCCATCCATCCTTTCCTTATCCTCCATCCAGACTTTCACATTTATAATATTATTTTAGTAGGATCATTGTTTTTCACGAATAAATGTGATGATGAAACAAAACACTGAGTCATGGTTTAATATCAAAATACCGAATAGCTTACCGAATCAAATTTTAATATAAATAAGCCTTTTCGCTGTAATACGAGATGTGTTTTCAGTTGATGTTTACATAACTGTGTGTTTTGACTATTAATCGATATGTTAAGCTGACTCAGCGCTGCGGGCGAGCGTGAACTTTGTACAACTTTCATATATGTTATGGTTACTGCCGTAAGCGATTTGTGTTATTAATTTAACATGATTTAGCAGCACTATTTATGATTATATTCCACCATTTAAAACATTGACGTAATAATAGAATCGTATTCAAAAGCATTGATGGAAGGTTTTCTGTCGAGGCGCGCAACAAAAACTGATTATTTTCATTTCGTTTCGCAAAAATCACAAAAAGAATTCCGTTTTTGTGACATTTCAATAATTCCGAAATGCGTATCAAAAGGAACGAAATCATTACGGGAATCAGCTGCTCGGCCCCTTGTGAGAAATGAAGGGGATTTTAGGGAGCACTTCGGTCGTCATGGCAACGCCAGCAGCGGAAGCTTATATTTATGAGAAGATTAAAGCAACGTTTTGTAATTAAATTAAAGGAGGCCTTGTTCTTGTATCTTTGATAGTTATTAATTATTATTATATTAACAAAATGAAAAAATAAAAGTAACTCCCAAATTGTCATGAAAATTGTAAATAGCCTTTTCTGCGCCCTGAGCGAGCTTCTATAACTGCGCCCTAGATCCGGGGCTGGTCCTGCTTGGTCTGGCCATTCTTGCGCCCCCCAGAGTCTACGCCCTGTGCCTGGGCACCGGTGGCACCGCCCTATTTACGGCACTGGTGATAGAGCTGATGATGATGAATTATAGCTATGAACACACTCGATCATTAATTTCGTTAACACAAAAAAATATAAATTACGTTATATTTTCAATACTGGATGATCTTTAACCGCGATTCTAGATAAACGTTTAAGGAAAAACAGTATCACCGTCAGGTCAAAACTATTAAATATAATAATTATACCTGCATACAGGTCTTTTATTATTATATTTGCATACAATTCAGTTCACATAGTGGTTGTGTAACAAATTAATAATGTGTATGTTTACAATTCTGTGATTACGCAGTATATTATACACTGCTCTAATTATTAAATAGTTCAAATTGCTTAAATATTTATCAGATGAGTTAGATTTGTATCAGTATGAATTTATTATTAAATTGAATACAGAATATGAAAATATAGAAACAAAAAAATTATCACAATAATTTAAAAGTCGAATAATTGGGTTTCCTATTAGTTCAGCTTTCAGAGTTGGAAATAAATAAACATACCGTGAGTAAAATAATAATTATCACGTGTTCCGTATTTGAAATAAATAAAATTATATTTTGTGAATGTTTGTTTGTTTTTTTCCTAGTTCTATTGTAGCAGAGTGGTTAGGTATAATATTATCTGTGGTAGTCGATTATAAATAAGAACTCTTTGATGATACTATTGCATCAGACGATGAAACGGGTATCAGTGGGCCTAGCAGGACCGTATGAGAATTGTACAAAAATCTGTCAAAATCATGACAGCACCCTATTACGCCGCGGTCAAAATGTACCTGCTAGGCCTCCTGTATTATGGTGTACTCGTGAAGCCCATTTAGTAATCTATCTATACTTCTATAATAATAATAATAATTTGTTTGTTTGTTTGCATTGAATAGGCTCCAAAACCATTGGACCGATTTTGATGAAATTTGGTACAGATGTAGAGTAGACCACGGGGACATAGGCTACTTTTTATCGCGGAAAAATGTTTTCTGTGAAATTAACTTTTGCACGCACAAAGTCGCGGGAAACATCTAGTTAATTATACATACAAAATTCTCCCAATGCCCGCGTGGAACACTAATTCCGTAGTTCCTGGCTACGTATTGCGAATGCACGCGCGATGGTGCGATTCACATTCTATGGTGAAGGTGCGCTGACTTTCGTTCAGGGTTGTCACTTGTCACATTAATGTGTGAAACGTGAGGCAACTTCGTGTCACCGACATTTGGCTTTTAAACGTCGTTATAAGGATATTTTCGGGTTGTTGTCCCTGTACAAATTTAAAGTTAAAAATTGCAAGCTTTAAATCCCGTTTTCACACTGTTTTCTAGTACAAAAGATTTATTTCTTACAGTAAGATTGGATATCAATAAATCAGAGCGACATAATAAGCACGCTTCAGTAGATGGCAGCCCCGTTTTCATCCACGATAAGTGTTCGCTCTCAGCAAAAACCGCAATGCATGAAACTCAACCCGAGCCAGACATTATGCACGAATGTAATAGCCTATAGCGAGAGCGGGGCTTTGGCTTCATTAGTTTTTTGCGTACGCTCCGTCCGTGCTCTTGGCAAAATATTTATCCGTAGACTAAAAGCTGTCTGCTTTTTATGCTTCAACATTTACATAACGTGTACGAAAAGACTGCGAAAATTATTTTATCTCTTTCATTGTGAACATAAATTTTGTTTTATGTAATTGTATCTTAATCCTTCTATTTATTTATATCTTTTGAGCTTTTATATAAGGCAAAGGGCATCACAGACGCCGGAGATACAATAATATTTTATATTAATATAAAATATCGCTTGCTAATACAATTAGTCAGTTAGTATGGACTATCAAAGACGGCTAAGATACTATATAATATTTTCATATGACAGTACTACATCGTCTGTGAGTTGTGCTTGTGACGACCTTTTCAATATAAGTAGGTACCTATATGTAGTTTGAAGCTGTTAGCTATGTGAAATGATATAGTGCTTAAAAGTAGAGCGTGTTGACCTTTTAAACAAAATTTACGCATATTTCCAAGTATTACTGCTTATTTAAACGTAAATTCATTCTGCAAATTTTATAAAATTCATTTGTCTTAAATACCTTGTTAAGGTCACCTTTCTCTATCGTAGAATTGTCAAACGCAAAAAACCTTGGTTACTAAAAGTCGTCGATGATCTCTATAATATATTTAATAGGAGAACATAATGCGATGGTATTTATGTATTTATGTAAAGGCGCACAAGAAACTGTTACATTGAATGTTGTTTCACATCTTCGTTAACGACTCGTCGTTTGTTCCGAGAGAAAATACTTTTGATTACAATTACCGCGCACAATGGGTGCCCGTGAGAGCCGGCCGTATTATCTTTAAATTTATTATGTATCGCCGCGGATCCGCTCTATTTACTCAGCCGGCAACAAAAGAAACTAATAATGATCGTCGTGTTAATTGCACGGTGCGTGCCACGCGGCCGATAGCGATACGTTAACGTTACGTGCGGCCGATCGTGCGGAACGGAAGGAAAACGAATAGCACACGTTTTTTATGGAATTATTTCGAATACGAGATACTTGTTCGGAATGATTCCCGACCATGTGCTGGGCTCCACAAGATGGCGGCCAGCGGTCGTGAGTCGTAACCGACTGGATTCCACCCGACCGCCATAGCCTGCCACGAACCCTCATCAATTATGCATGAATGCGACCAAACGCCTATGTTTACTTCCACGAGACGACGATTTATTGCGTCGCCGTCGTCGTGCGGTTTTTGTTGACATTCGATCCTAGTATTGTTTCGCACTTTGTAACTTTATACTACGCATTCTATTAGCATTTTTACATTAACAGCCTCGAGTATTGTATTACCAAAACTGCCACTAAATATTCAGTATTTATCATAATTCATTTGTTAGTTTTATGAAGAAAGTGTTTCTATTTAATAAAAGTCGACAACCGTTATATTTCGAGTATAATATTATCTTCAGATAAGATTTTAGAATGTTCACCTTGAGTTTATTAATCCAAGTATCTATTATAAATAATAACGTTCGTATAATGAGTAAGCATGCAACGATAATGGCTATTTTCAATCGTATAAGACGAGTGCAGAATCTCAACTAAATTATCAATATGATTCATATATTGCATCACATTTGGTTTTTAAATCGACGTGTTCTATCAGCCTGCGTCCGCTTTGTATTATTATCTGTAATAGTAATATTAAATAACTCATTGTTCTATGCACGCGATTAGAATAATAAACAAACCACTTCCATATACGGAACGGTTATTTTCTTTCTATTGAATAAATATGCGGACGTAATAGCAAAGAATATATTATATACTAACGTAATAGTTAATATTGGCTTTGTAAAATGTATTGTCATTTGTAAATTGTAACCAATGATTAAAATTGAGCGCTGAATATTTCTAGAACATTCTTATCTCTATAAATTCTAACCTATAAAATTATCCAAATGTTCAATAGGCATGTTCGTCTATCATGAGATGGGTGAAGGCCAGTCTATCTCCGGAGTCCGAATCACGCTTTACAGTCACGAACGTATTGAATTATATTATTAACGGTTAATTAGTATTGTATTGAAATATACACGCTCACCTTGATCGCTCATTACACGATACAGTTGTAACCTTGTCACAGTTAACTGAGAAAAAAAATCGAATTCCGATAAGTTACATGCAGTTATCAGCTAGCAGACCTGGTGTAACATATAGGTACAACTGCGAACTAAGCAAGACGCGTTGCTTAGTTCGCAGTAAATATCATGTTTTGTATGAAATAGATTACCTCGGGGCCTTTAGTTTGATATACTTAGCATCAGATCACACCAAAACGCAACGAGACGATACGCTGCATTTTTATAATAGCTATTCAAAATTGAACTATTTTGACTACACAAGAAAGAAAGTAGTAGTTTAATTATTGCAAGAGTTCGTTCTAATGTCAAACTAGATCGCTCTGCATAGCGCGGTGCTGCTCTTACGTGAATCTTCTTGTGTAGTATAGTTCAGTAGTTAGTAGACTATTGAATAAAGTTCAATTTTGAATCACCATTTAAAAATGCAGCATGACCCTAAGTAGAACTGCCATAGATTGACGCGATATTTGATGTTGAACGTAGTTGTATCCTTGACTTATCGCATAACATATTGCAATTACAATCATCTAACGGCTTTTCCTCATTTCGTAGCCCTAGAACGAACAAAGATTTGGTCATGTATATCGTCAAGTGCTTACAATATACTGTACCTTATCAATTTTATTAGCGCTATTTAGATAGGCTGCACACTACAGTGTGCACAGTTCGTTATCAGTCGCTCGAACCAGGTTATCGACTGTTTGAGCTTCCTATCAACGGGTACCTTGTGTGCTTTATCTAACCCATCTAGAAAACACGATAAACGATTATTTTTAGTTACGTGTAACACTGTTTAGCGTGTCAGCTATTATTTCATGGGTCAATATACATAGGTTTTTACGTTGCTAAGAATTGGTTTTAAATCTCGCAAAGAGGCTTCGAATCTATCTTGCGTGTTCAAAGGCCTTTCATGAGTTACATCTAAATTACTTATGCCAAATATAATATGATCATTTTTGTAAATATTGATGTCATCGTAATTTATAAACTACGACTAGAAGTTGTAGTTTATGATTATCTTATGAAAAATCAGCGGGACTGTACAATTTACCGCTATAAAAAGTAGCATATGTCCTTCCCCTAGTCTATATATGTGCTCAATTTTATCAAAATCCTTCCCGTACTATCGGAGTCAATGCAAACAAACAAATCTTACCTCCTCCTTACCTCTAGTATAGATAAGCTACAACTGTAAATTTGTAGTTAAGAAATATAATCCGTCATACAGATCTCAGCCAATAGTTTAGCCCCCTTTTTAATAAACGCTTTGAATAGTTATACAGTGTTTTGTCTTCTTTAATCGAATTAAAAATGTCACTTGTGTGACGGGAACAAAACACTGTATAACTATTCACAGCTTATACAGCGTTTATTAGTGAGGGGTATGTATATCTATAGTAATTAGTAACACAATGAAACACAAGGGCGTACTAGATATTAGATACACGACCTCTTTGTTGGTACTTTAAAACATGTTCAGATAAACGCGTTATCTTAACGATGATACTTTATTAAATTAATATTATTAATAACTTGCAGTGAACAAATGAAATTCAACATCAAACGAAACGTCCAGATAAATCTCGGTTCTAATTTAAATAAAACGTGTCCGTTATTCAAACGGGCGAGGTTATTTTTGCAAAAGGTCACCCCTATAAATGTCGTCGGAATATCGTAGAGGAGATTAGGCTTATTGATTCCCCATTTTTATATTCGAGTCGTTTATTTAGTGGCCGTCTTTGGGAGGTTTGAGGACGCAGGTAGACGGCTATTATTACTGCTGCCATTTTTTTTGTTCAATCTACAAATATGAAACGAAACAAAATAGGTTTGCTTGTGAACATCTGAAAACTATTTTGGTGGCTATCAGCGAATTATCTGTATCTGTTTGTCTATGTATAATTATATGTATCTGTTTGTCTATCGAAAAATAAAAAATAAAACGTAGGTAAATATGTTCACGGAAAAGTTATTTCGGTAATATTTATTTACTTTTATTTTCATAGGTAATATGAAGCTTGAATATATTCGAAGAATTCATTTATTATTGACCGTGAGTGATAGCCCGTGAATTGTTGAAGCCTTGCCAAAAGTTTAACGAGCTCGGTATGCAGTCCAGCTCAATATATTTGTTCCAATATGTAATCGACTTAACTATTAATAGAAGTGTTACGATTGTCCTTAAATGCATACACCAATTAGTAATAATAATATCTATGGACGCTTCACACCATGTCAAACCGGCTCCGTGGTAGAACTTGTGTTACGGGTACCAGACAACGGAAATATATTTAATACTTTTATATTATTTTACACATATTAAATACACATCCATGACCCAGGAACTTTTTGTTCCTTCGGCGGGATTCGAACCCGCGACCCGTCCGTCCCGTCTTGAGCACCAACACGCTCAACCACCGAGCCACAGAGGTCGTCAAAAATTATACTTAATTTTTTTCAAAACCTTATTGCCAATTCTTCTTTCAAAATTTCCTTTGTAACTACCTATTTTCCTTAATTTTTTAAGGAAAGCTGCTGAATGTTTCTTATTGTTTTCCGTGTAATGTCGGAATTAATTATTTTTATGACTTCGTTCAAATAGTTTCCTTATAGCAGCGGCTAGTTACTACGTCCATTATAATATGATTTCAGACATTATTTATCGACAATCGTTTCTAAAACAAGGTTAGATTGGATTTGTTATTTGCCTTGTCCATTGTTACACATTTATCTATACTTCTATACTAATATAATAAAGATACTTCTATACTATATAATAAAGATGAAAAGTTTGTTTGTTGTTTGCATTGAATAGGCTCCGAAACTATTGGTTCGATTTTGATGAAATTTGGCACATGTATAGAATAGAGCACGGGGAAGGACATAGGCTACTTTTTATTGCGGCTAAACGTACAGTACGAAGTCGTAATCATAGTTAAATTAAGTTAAATTAAATTTCATTTCGAAGCTCGCTAGGAAACGACAGAAATAAATGTAGCAAAACAACATTTGTGTAATCATAATTTAGTCCTTCCTGGAGCCTGATATCAAATGGGGACGTGTAATGTGTGTACAATGTACACAAATGGATTGTAGATGGGAAGGCGACGGAACCTGACGGTATAGCTGCATCGCTGTCAGGTACGAGTGTATGTGCGGGGCGGCGGCTGCGGGGAGGAGGGGTACTCCTCACCGTCCCCCGGCCTCCTCACACCCGCATATCCGTTCACTTGTTGCTACGTAATGCTACGCAGAAGTACGGCCTGCCGCCTGCCTCATGCCTGCCCGTCCTCCCCTCCGATTTCCGAACAATTTCGACGCGCGTTTCAGTTCTTTGTGCGCCTCTGATACTTTTGCACGTTTAACTTGTTCCGCTAGCGACGATCGGCTCGGCTCGTGATTATACCTACATACATATTGTACTTAGCAGTTAGCACACATACTGACCCCCGTCAAGGACAGGATCGAATTGGATTGGATTCTACTTTTAGCTGGAGGATATTGTGATTATTTTTGTGAGTGATTATTATTGGTTTTCTGGTCGGAAGCAATTAATATTGTGTGAAGAATTTGCAAGTGTTTATAGTGTGCGAAGAATTTATATTTTTTGAAAGGATTTTATCGAGTGTTGTTTTATCTCCAACGTAAGTATCCGTGCATTTTAAGTGTATTTTATTAATTTTAAAAGCTTTTACTTTAACTGTTTTATTTTTAAAGTGACGATATGCTAGAATTTGTTCTGAAAAATGATCTATGAGATTTTTATCAGTGTTAATAATTAATAATTGAAGTAATAATTAGATCTGAATTCAAAATAATGAATAGGATATTATTTTTTTATTTCTTACAAGTATTTAATTTTTGAAATAAAATTGGTCGCATAAGAGCAGAACGTTGAAACTTATGCCTACTACAAATTAAAATCTATATACTTTAGGTATTCAAATACTAGTAGTTTAATTTGACTGCACTATTAAACTTCTAACGTACCTAATCATCTCCAAAATGAACGTCTGTTTTGTAACTATCTAGTAATTGCTACAGCCCACATTACTACCACTACTCTAACGATAACCTTAGGGTTATCAATTTTAATATCAGCTCAAGTACGTGTACGTATAAATGTAATTTAACATAACATGTCTCCTATTTTATCAGTCACGCCACGCCACAGCAATTCATTAATCATTAATTGTACACGATTTTTAATGTCGTTTTTTATAATACGCCCCTTGTTTTTAATCGTATATATGTATAATATATTTTTATTCTGTTCGACAGTAATCGGTAACTTTAGGGTTAGCTCGCATAGTTATGCATCGCATTATTAAACAGTCATTTTTATTTAAAAATGACTGTTTAATCCTTACAGATTTTAAATAGAGAGGGTAATTAATTATTACACTTAAAACATCAAGTCATTATGTAACAGTTCTTAGTTATCCAGTTCCTTTGTCCCCCTGTCTTATGGTTCGTAATTAATCTGAATCGTAAGATTGAAAGCTAAACGAATAGGTATCGACTTTTAGATCAGGAAAATTCCCAGACTATTTCGTATTCTAGATGGGTACATAATACGTTGCGCAATGCGTCACTATCTGCCATGAATCGTAAACCGTAATGCATCTACAAAATCCGATCGATACTTTAAACGTTGAAAGTGCTTTACTATTTATATTTCAAGATTTATCATTGCCAACATCGCTTTCAATTGTTGTCAATAGTCAATATTTTATTTATACTCACGACGGAACGGAGGTGTACATGAGTTTCAAACTCAAACTCAATTTTATTATTTCCATGTAGGTTATATTATAAGTTATAACACTTATAGAATTGTCCTACATGATGCCTACCACCGGTTCGGGAACTAGCCCGGGGAGAAGAACCGGCTTCGGGGAAGAACCAAAGGGTTGAGAGATTGTGTATTTATGCGTTTGTGTGACATTGTGTATTTGTTCTGTAGATATACCTACTTTTAGCAAAATACCCTTCTCCAGCAATTTTGTCTGGAAGAAAATAATCTACAAAAATGTGTAGGGATGTCTTTTTATCGATAACTTTATTAGTCTCTATTCTCTATTATGCAATTGTCATATTGTGGTGAAAGTCATTATAAGGTCAAACATTTTAGTGTTCGAGTGTAAGTGATCATTATACGCATGTTGAACAGTCATGCTCTGTTAGCTTTCATGAGATCGTGACTTAGAGAAGTAGTCATATCATTTTACAAATAAAGTTAAATACTTGTTTAAATACACAAACGTGTTTTACTAGAAAATATTTAAATAATACGAATATTTATTGAGTCCAGGCATAGGATGTGTCACAAATATATAGGTAACATCATCATCTTAATTTTGACTTCCTCATTCGTGTAGGTAAATGATGCACATTTAAATACGGAATCAAAAATAAGTTTATGCATATAATATTATACTTGGTAATAAAACCTGAGAGATACGACAGCCTTATCTTTATTCAAAGTATTAAGGAATATATGCAATTAATTGCCCATAAAGTGAATTTTAATTATAAGAAATAAATTTCATATATTCAACCTAAATAACATACACAAGTTTGTTTCAATGACATATCCATATAAAGAAACTTGTTTTATTTACTGCAATAGTTCGTCCGTTCTTAGAAATCCGCATTCGTGATTATTCAACAGCTAGCTGGATTTACCGGTAGATAGCGATAATAAACGTTATGGAATATATCGATAGAATTTTTATCGAATAGCCCAACACTCGGGAGTCGGGACCCGTTTTTATTCTCAATAAATAGCTGTTACTAGGTACTCACTCCTCGCTGTACTCTTCCCTCACTAGCACTACATTATTATATTTTTCCAGGTAGATCGTAGTTTCCATTATTTTCAGATGTTATCGCCCTTTTCCCCCAAGCAAAACAGTTTTATGTAACTTTGATATTGTCTGAAACAATTATATAAATTACCTTAAATAGATCGATTGCAAATTTGCAACTTTGTTTATCGGTAAATGTAACAACACTATTACGTAATTTGTTATTTACGAGCATATATGGAAAACACGCGCTCTGTTTATTGCAAGTAGGTATCTCGGTGACTAATCGAATTATTATTAACTGCTTTGCGAGCGACGAGACTCGAAAATTGGCATTCCCCAGTCGAACGCGTTCGAGCAGTGTGCGTTCTTTTAAAAACAAAAATTTTCGCGTCATGTTTATATTTGTTATGAATAAATTATTCAAATATATGATTATGTAAATACACGTCGTTAGCGGCACCTCATTTGAATTTCACCGAGCTCGACGTCGACGGGCGCTTTTGTGTGGGTAGTATCGAATTAAGTATTGCCAACGGACTTTACAATTTATTCAGTTATGTTAATGATGTGACTTTTTACGTATTTAACCTCATTTGCAATTTTTATGTTTCTATTTTGCTCGTTTAAAAGATTAATTTATTTGTAATTCCAGTTTCTATGCCATTATGATACGTATTATTATTATAGTTGTTAACTTTCATTGGAATTTTTAATGTGTTTTTGTAATACGCTAATTGCTTTTTGAGATAATGTTGTACAACGTTTGTGGTGTTCAATGTCAGTGTTTATTAAGTTTGGAAACGGTATTATGACTTATTTATAGAGGTAGGTTTACAAATGCGGGCTCTGTTATCTGTTACTAATATGTTACTCCTGAATTACAGCGTTATATGTTGCGGCGTTTACGTGACCTTAATACCGTAGGATCGTAAATACTTTCAAAGTAAACATTTTCGTTTAGACCTTAGGGGATGTCCAAAGTTTGTGTCACATTGCCCCCGTTCTGGTGCGGTGCCAAGCGGTCGTTTGGCTGGCCCGCGTCTGGCACCCGGCCAGAGGTACACGTGAGGCACGCTACATAAAACGCCGTGCCATTGCCAAACATATGCCAGCGCTGGACTAAATCTCGTCCACTTCCTGTTCCGGTGAAATAAATGCCACACTACATTTTACGAGGGCCTTAAAGACGCAATTAATTTTGTCGACAGATATGTCCGACGTAAAGGAAAAAATGGTGCTGAAATATTTTATTATTAAAGAGTTAAGCAGTTGGACACTATTAAAGTTTTTAAAGATTTTTTTTGGTTATCCATTGATATGGATGTTGAAACTCTGTTAGTTACAATAATGAATATAAATTAATTGGGCGTGGGCTTAGTGTGAATGAGCTCAGCTGGCGTCGTTCCAAATGAGCTTGGGTTATAGATGCGGCTAGACGCTAGCGCCGATCGAATTACAAAATTATTCTAATGACATGAGATAATTAGTAGATATTTAAACTAGATTTTTTGTAGTTTCGAAATTAAAACATTGTAAAATTCATCATAGTATTGAACACCTGCTAGGCCCCCTGCCTATCTATGGGCGCTGTCATTATCATCATACAATTCTCATTCGTTAAAGTTACGTTTACGGCGCTATCAAGTGTTCCTGCTAGGCCCACAGAAAACTTTTTGTAGATTTCTATTGCATTACTAAAGTGATATTTTCTATTGTTACAGGTGTCGCTGAAAGTGTGAGTGCGAGTGGTGATGTTGTGGAGATAAGTGAGACGAACAACAAGTGCGCGAAGGAGGAGGCGAAAGAGTGCACCAGTGGTGAAGTGAAGAGTGAAGTGAGTGCGGGCGCGGATGTGGCCGGCGCCGTGGCCTCCGAGGAGGACGACTGTGTGATAGTGTGCGCTCGGGATGCGGACGAGCGCAGCGACTCGGGCGTGAGCGGGGTGCGCGGGGGCTCGGGGGGCTCCGCCAGCTCGGTGGACGAGTGGCGAGGCATGGCGCACTACAACGGCCCGCCGCCGCCGCTGCTGCACCTGCCGCCGCCGCCGCCGCCAGCGATGTACGGCGAGCTGCTGTGGAAGCAGCGCTACCAGCCGCCGCTGCACGCGCCGCTGCACCACGCGATCGCCGACGACTATCTCGCCGCGGCGACATACGATAGAGAGAGACAAGAAAGACTGTTACGGTATGTCCCATTTTTTATTCAGCTAGCTCCGCACTCGCGCTCGCGATGTTAGCCGAATACGTTAGTGTGGACACGCATTTCGCATCGCCTCCCGATCGCCGAACAATTTGTACTTCCAAATTCAACTTCTCAGACACAAATTCATAAAACAATATCAGGAAACATCTAATCTAGACCAAAATTTTGGATTCATTTAGTCAAAATCTTTTAATATGTAGAACACGTGTAGTCTAAAGCAGTTCCTGGTTTTAAATAAAAAAATAAAGTATACACAAGAGTTATCTGTAGGTGTTGGAGGTCGTCCCAAGGACAGTGCTATCTTGGTAGACAGAAATGACTAGCCATTTCTCATGTTATAATATCTGAGTCCCTAGCAGGAACATTTGACAGCGACGTAAACGTTACGTTATCGAAAGAAATTTGTATGGGCGCTGTCATGATATTGTAAGATTTTAATATAATTCTCATTTGATAACGATAAGTAGTACCTCGAATCTCGGTTCGATTAACGCGCTGTCTTATTCGCACAAGCGTCGAATCACCTGCGCGCGAGCGGGACAGAATGCCAGCCGAACTGAGTTTCGAGGTGAAATCGGGCCCTAGTCTAAAATAAGGCCACATTGAAACTATCCAATAAGCGAATAGTGACAAGAAGAATATATTAAAAAAGCGACTCGTCTTAAGTAACATAGTAGTTTCATAATACGAGTCGCTAAATGTGGCCATTTTAGACCTGCTGATCTATTACCCGCTTATTAATACGAAGGTTACAATGAACTGGTTAACATAGCATGCAGTAGTGAGTAGGCTATACCCAGTGGCAGCTAATAGTTCCTGTATTGTCCATCCAGCCCACTCGCACATCGCGTGCGATCACGCGATATAGCGATCCATCGAAAATAAAACGCAATGTGCATTTACTAATAGAATCGCTATTAATTTTTTTTATCGGTTAGTATTCGCAAATAGTTTTTGCATTTGAGCAACGAAAACTACTTCCTTTTGTTGAAAAGAAGATAAATAATAGTAAGCAATTTTAAACCACTTCACACAAAATTAATGTTAGCTATAACACTGAACGGTTCATGAGTCATGACCTACATTTAGTCTGTAATAAAACATAATGATATATCGCAGCTATTGAATACACAAATCCATAATGGACGTTAGTCATAGTAAACGAATGCTACAAAAATCGATTTCCATAGAACTTTTGGCTTTGTTGGATACGTCACGCTACGAGGTATTGCTACGCCCGCGCCGTAGGCAGCTACGAACATTTGACTTGTTATTGTCTCATTACCGAAATTGACTCAAAGTAAGGCGTTTTGATATATTTTTCATATTATGAAGATCTCGTTAATAAATTATTTATTGAATTTAGTAAAGAAATGTAAAATTAATAGAGGACTGAGGGTAAATATTCATTTATCCGTAGTCTCATATCTATGATGGTGTTTAGAAATACTGTAGTGTAAAATTTGTATGTACTTTTTAATATATTGAAAAAAAAAATATTATTTTTGTCTTAAAACTGTATATTCTAAGGCTACTTTTTATTTCGAAAAGTACAGTGTGCCTGCGGGATACTTGATAGTATATTTACGCAGATGGAGCCGTGGGAAACAGCTAGTCTTTAGTATGCCCAATTACATATTGCGTTTAAAATATATTATTATAAAGAACCATTTTCATAAATAATACCGGAATTTTAAGTGTAATAACTTGCAGATAAAATTCCATTTATAATAATCTTGTAACCTCGTTCTTGGAGCCGCTAATCGGAGGTATTTGGTCCGGCAACCGCGGCGATAAGAAGGTCACTGACCTATATATATCGGACGCACATTTCAATGTAAAAATATACCAAGGCTCTTCAAACATAGCAACAAGCTTTTTGATATTTTTAAACGAATTCACTTTTCCGGTAAATTTTAATTTGAGTATGTCATTATGTGGTCACATGTATGTGAATATAGGTTTGAAAGTGACAGTTTACTGATGTGTGAATTGGTTGCTATCGCTCAGGTCGACTACAAGTTTATTTACTCTTTGTTCAGGAGCAAATCTAAGAATAATTATACAATGAATTAAAAAACAAAAAACCCGACTGCGTCAAATCATTTTGATGAACCCAGTGTTTCTCTTATGACTGAGACGAATGTAATGATACCTCTGAAGCTCAAATGCGACAAGCGTTTTAGGCTCTAGACTTCCTAGTGACTAGAGCATGCCACAATATACATGATACATAATGTATATACACTCGAAAAACATAACCTTCCTTCTGGCGCACTCGGGAAAAAAGTCAAATAATTAATGCAAAAACGTTCTCTTTAATTATTTTTATTTTAAAATATATTATTAAAGAAAGTTTTTATACCTAAGTACTAACGGCGGTGAAGTAGCCTAAATTAAGTCTTCGCCTCCTTTTATTTTTTTAAACTAATTAGGATTGGAAAAGTTTCTTATTCGTGTAATTTAATTATAGAAACTAACTCATTTTATTAAATGTGAAACTAATTGAATAAAGTACGATCAAGATATCCGTAGGCTGATGTATGGGTTGTATGTCTTGTGGGTTATTGTCCTATCGGTAGGAAGCGGTCAAGCGGTAACGGAAATTCGTTTCCTTGGCATTTAATCGAGCCTGTTGTAGGCAATTTCTGTCTAGCTTGTAAAATCAGCTCTTATACTTTCACTTAGCGTTTTAAGTTTTGTTTTGAGCTGGGGGACAATTTTCGTAATTATTATCGGTTAAATCTTGTTTGGATTTTCAGGTACCGCTTGTGCCGCTAGCGCACATAATTTGATGCATAGGGATACGATTAATTTAGCGCGTTGACCGAACCGAGATTATATCTAAAATAGTTAAGAGAATTGGGCTTTCTGGTTATACGACTTTATTGGCTGTTTTGATGTGCCCAAAATCTTTCCCGTTTTATAGTTAAAACTAGCTTTTGTCCGCGAATTCGTTCGTGTGGAGTTCGGTTTCCATACAAATTTTTAACCCCTTTTTCACCCCCTTAGGGGGTGAACTTCCAAAAATCCTTTCTCAATGGATGTATACGTCATGACAACTATCTGTATGCCAAATTTCAGCAAAACCCTTTCAGTAGTTTCGGCTGTGCGTTGATAGATGAGTCAGTCAAGTTTGCCTTTTATATATTTAGATGAAACTTTGGCCTGTTTTGTTTTATTTTGTTTTGGCTCAAATATTTTCTCTGCTTTCTTGTTGAAATATGTATGAACTTTTCAACTCAAATGTGAATTTGTTTGGTTTTTGTTTTAAATTAGCTTTGTTGCGAATGTGAATTACTTAATAATGTATTGACTTTCTGGTCTGTTTCTGGAATTTATTTGTGCTTAATGCCTGCCATACTTTTAATTTGTTTAATGTTGCAACAACATTAGGGTTAAAGTTTCATTCATCAAACTATTGAACCAAATAAAATTATGAGTCATATTTATGCCGTTTAAACACTTTTACATTTAATTTCTCTTCAGTACACGTTCAACAGATTTGGCAATTAACTACAATCAACATATTTACTAAAATTATATTTGAATGACTGTGGTAGGTAAAAGCATACAAAACTTTTAAAAGTATTTTTATAGTAAATTTTGTAGGTACGCACTTGCTTAAATATAATGCAGAAAAATATATGATTTTGACATTTGACATAGGCTGTAGGTAATAACTACTTACATAAAAAATCAAGAAATTGTGTTTATGTTCCTATAGTTTCGCAATAATTGGAGCGTTTTTAACTGAATATTTTTTTTCTGCCTTCCTTAGTAACACAAAGCAACTAAGTTGTGACGACCAGTACGTAAACAACTTATTGGGTACTACACTATGCAACAAAAATAAACAAAATGTTAAACCTAATCTTCAGTTTATAACTTTTTATAATACATTGTGATCTACCTGAATTAAAGGAGTAGTATAAATATTAATTATGAAATAAGCTATTGTGGTAGTTTGTAATGTGTATTTTCTCTTAGAAACAATAGTCTTTAGTTTGAGTAGTGCCATAATGATATTTTTTAAAAAGCCAAAAATAAATAAAGAAGTTGTAACCATTACAATATTTTTGGCCTCGTTAGGCCTACTTGCTTGGGTTAAATATTATGTTACCTCTTTTGTTATTCGTATTTATGAAAGAGAACGCTTGATATTTTAACCCAGAGTTAACTTAACCCCGGTCTGCGCAAGTTTATGTAGTAAGGGCGAGAAATAAATATACGTAACCTATATAGCTCGAATCAGAATTATGTATTCGAATATCAAGATAAAATTATTGACAACTAGTTGACTCCCACAGACGTTGTTCTGTCTTAAATGTGAACTGGAAAGAATAAATGACTACACCTACTCCTACTCGTACACCTACTCCTACGACCTACACCTTTACCAATATTAAAAATAAATGGTCCAAAAACCTATACCTATATTTAAAATATGATACTAACGTCATTCAATTGTTTTCCTTTCGGAACCTCTCCACTGACTCTTGAACTTTATGATATTTGAATTCATTCATTCTTTATGAAAGTTCAAATTGTTTATTAAGTATTATTACGAATCGTTTGTATGGGAGTATAGAAAAGTGTTGTTTTTAGACTTTGCCTAAGAAAAAATGCCTAACATTTTTTTCATTTTTTCTCCGTAAGAACAACTCGTACTTCAAAGAATATTCTCAAAAAAGAATGAGTGAAATCGGTTTAGCTGTTCTCGAGATTTGCGCTTAGCAACACATTCAGCAATTCATTAGGGTTCCGTAATACTTAAGGAACCCTTATAGTTTCGCTCTGTCCGTCTGTCTGTCTGTCTGTCTGTCTGTCTGTCTGTCTGTCTGTCCGCGCCTCTAGCTCCTGTAATTATGAATATAAATTGATGAAATTTGGTGCAGTTATAGATTGTGTATAGATCACGGTTTCGGGATCATAAAAAAATAATAATTTTATATTTTACGAGTGGCTCTCCATACATGTGAAGTGGGGATGAAAAATTTTTTTTCATCTTACCCCATCGTGCAGGGTATCGTAGAATACGTCTTTTAAAATAAAGGTAAGGTTTCATACGTTACTTTTTTATAAAGTTGACCATTTTCGAGTAATCGGCATCCAAAGTAGTTTGTAAGTCCCCCCCCCCCTAGCATTTTTAAACTATAGAAGATAGAAACTTGTAAATTTCCATGCTGATAGATCATGCTAAAAACTCTCTAGGAAAATTATTTTGAACCAAATCGGACAGTAACTTTTGGAGTAATAAAAAAAAATCATATTACGCGTTTATAGTTACGGAACCCTCCTTAGACATGTCCTGACATGCTCTTGGTTAGGTTATTTTTATATTATTGAAGATAAAAGTCAAAGTACTAGTTCTCTTTTTAAACTATTTACAATACAGAACTTTTATTAATTGGAGTTATGTAGATACCAATACTTAAAGTATGTAAAATTAAGTACGTGTGTTCACAGGCTTATCTATCTAAATATGCCACTTACGTGATAAATAAGACACTCATTTTTTTTTCTTGAAGAGGTCGTAAAAGAGGTTAAATGGAACGCCAATTAACCTCTTTTACGGCCTCTTAACGAATACGGTCAGAGGTAGGTTACCCACTTGTATTGAAACATAAAAATTGTCGACTTTAATAATTAAACTGAATACAAAATCAATTTTATTCTTCTCAGGCCATATGTTTATTTTTCCTCTACTTATAGGTATCGTAAATAATATTAGGAAACAATCCATGTTCACTTTTGTGATCAACTGATCAGTAACAAGACACCAAACGACAGTGGGCTAGTCTAGCTATGATCTATGATGGCAGATTTTTGTTGGTTCTGCAATGTTTCTCAGAATCTTTTTTTTTTCAAAATTTACTGAAACAAAAACCTATTTCTTTTAGCTCAAAATACTCTAGTAGCTATTGTGGACAATTTAAAACTTAAGCAAATATATTTTTAATTTACAGTAGGTATTTAAATTGTTCAGTTTAGACGATTACTTTCGTTTCTTCTTTTACATTTTTCATTACCTATCACTGTGTCTCTAAATTGCCACCCGGTAAGAATAAATCAATTCTCAGGGGCTATTTCACTGTTCACAATCGACGATCGAACGACTAGGTACATATTTGCTGTAGGTACCTACCTATTTTTCAATGGCTTAGCAATTTTATGTCACTATTAAATAATAAACCTATTTTTATACACTCAGCACTTTCTCTACATAGCCCTCCTTTTTAATTGTACTATATATCTACTGATTTGAATAAAGTAGGTACAACCCCTTTATTTTATATTCTACTAGATGACGCCCGCAACTCCGTTGCGCCAAAATTCGTTTATCGCGGCGGAACGTACATTTTTCCGGGATAAAAAGTATCCTATGTCCTTTCTCGGGTCTCAAAGTATCCCTATACCAAATTTCATCAAAATCGGTTCAGCGGTTTGGGCGTGAAGAGGTAACAGACAGACAGACAGACAGACAGACAGACAGACAGACACACTTTCGCATTTATAATATTAGTATGGACTTATCGCAAAAGGAACCGAAAAAAATATTTAATATTTCTTATCTTCTTTACATCTAAAATTCATAATTGATGATTACAATCATAATAATTGTTTGTCTTCAGAAAAAGTTTTAATGGTTTTCTGAATTCTGATGTCGTTTTGAGCTTGTTAATATACTGTAGTTACTCGTAGCACATAATACTCTAGAATATTAAGCAGGTATATTAAGGGCCTGTTTCACAATCTTCTAATAAGTGTCGGATAGCCTATTCGGAAGTTTTGTCGCCGCTCACTTCATGTCGAGCGACAGAGACAAAACACGCAAGTAAGCTGTCTGTCAGTAGATTGTGAAACAGGACCTAAGTAGGTAATAAAGGTATGTGTTTTCTGCGTAATCAGAGAATGGATTATTAAACATCATAACCCCAATTCGCGTAGTTAACTTACACTTTCATTTTACGTTTATTGATTAAAAATGAATCATCTTGATAAACAAATTTTTGATGTTTGGACCAATGAAAACGGGTCTGACGTTGGTTTGACGTTTATGAGGATACCATTTTGCAGTTTAAACATATCGAGACTGGATTGTAACTGTATTGCCGGATTTAATTAGCAGAATCGACCTTCTGGTATGACTTGCAATATTTCCGTAAGATTTTTGGTAAAAAAACTCGACAATGAAAAACAAAACGACAAAGACATTTGCCGCAGGTAGTTAAAGTGGTACAAATTTTCATTTTCGGTGTAAACTTAAAGAACCTACTCTGAATTTACATAATGTAGTTATAATTTAAATTAAATCATTTGTTGTGGAATTCTGTTAGTTTAGTAGGTATCATAATTATTATCATTGTTATATTATTAATTACTCTATGGTGTCTGACCTGACGCATATAGGTACTCGTATATGCGTCAGTATGTAATTCTAAACACATGTTGCAGTTATTTTCAAGTGTATCAATTAAAGTACCGAGTTTACACGTGTCTTCTTTTATGGAATCAATACTAGGAAGCAAGTAAACTGAATTTCTTTATAAATTCTCATGTTGTTATTCAATGTTATTTCTTTACTTACATAAAGAAGTTATAATAATGAGCGAAGTTGCACTGTGTACTAACATTTTAATACTCAACTTTTCCTTAATTGTTGTCAACTAAAAGGCATACATCTGAATCCTATGTTATAAGTGTACCTACATTAAGTTAATTTAAAAATGTATGTACTGCTGCCTGCTGGTATCCTTTTTTTGCTAAAATAAAAATAAAACATCCTTTTTAGGAATTTCTACATTACCAATTTCCATTACATTTTTTTTTTGTAATATTATTGTTATTGGCATTGCATGGCATTTAGGGGAAGTTTTGTTTTTCTTGGGTATTTTTTTTATTAATTTTCAAACCACAGGTTTTCAAAAACTAAAAAATTTACTTTCATCTGACATATATAGTAAAAATACCTTTACCTTTATTTTCGTTGATTCACACATTTTAATTTCACTTATGTTAACGTTATGTTGTAAAACATTAGAAAAGTGATTTATCTTTATAAAATACTAGATGTTCCACGCGACTTCGTGCGCGTAAAATTAGCCTGTGTCCTTCCCTGTAGTCTACATATGTGCAAAATTTCGTCAAAATTGGTCTAGTAGTTTCAGAGCCTATTCAATGCAAACAGACAAACTTTTCCTCTTTATCTGTCTTAAATTTTCCTCTTTATCTATCTTAAAAATATGAACTTGAATTAATAAATTACTACACCTACAATGCAACCTACGTCGTACTCCTAAAATCTACACCTTTTCCAATATTTTTCACTTAAACTTTTCCTGAACTTCCGCAATTATTTCAAGACCAAATTGAGCCAAATCGGTCCAACCGTTCTCGAGTTTTGAGTCCCTCGGGATTGGGATAAAAAGTATCCTATGTCCTTCTCCTAGTTTTAAGATACCTCCCCACCAATTTTCAGCCAAATCGGTTCAGCCGTTCTTGAGTTATAAATAGTGTAACTAACACGATTTCTTTTATATACAGTCAAACCTGGATAAATAAGAGTTCAAGGGACACCGCGATTTCTTTTTTTCTCTTTTAAAGGTTTCTCACTAACCCGAGTTTTTAGTTTACAGAGTTACAGAAGGGGTCTATATCACTTAAAGAGACCTATAAAATTACAGCTATTTATTAAGCTTGACAAAGTCGGTACGCACGTTTGGCTTTTTGTATAGAATGCGGTCCTTAAATAATAGGTCGTTGTATAATAAAAAAATAATAGCAGACACACATTTGGTTTGTTTTAAATAAGAGTCCTTCGAAATTTAAGAATGAGTCTTATACGAGTATAGCAAAAGTTAAACACGTTTAACTGTCGCTTAAAGGCAAGTATCAATCTTCAAGTGTGAAGAGATTTACGCGTGAAATATGATTGTCACTCGTACGATACGACACAGACATACATTAGTAGAGTAAAGATTATATAATTATGCCACTAAAATCTATTGCTAAAGATAAATTTGTGAGTTCGCACAAAAATCGACCTAGAAAAAGCTATATTTATTGACCTTGACTCAAAACTCAAGGTCAACATACAAAGTCAAGTCTTTTGGAAGTGATTCTACACGTTTATCAAATGTTTCAGTTTATTTAACTTTTAACCCCGGCGAAAACAAAGGGGTTATAGGTTTGACGATTGTATGTATGTACGTACGTTTGTTCCACCGTAGCGACTAAACTACTGATCCGATTTTAATAGATGAGGTGTCAATACATTCGTAATAATGGCACGGGTAACATAGGCTAAATTTACGTTGCCGGCTTATAGTAATTGTTGAATATTGTTTGAAAGCTGTCGTGATCGAGAATGTTCTAAGCTATAATTCATAACCTGAAGCTCGCTTACTGCTTGAAAATTACTGGTGTCAAGTAAGTATTATATAATTAAAATTTTTTCAATTTTGTTTATTACATTCTTTGATTAATTATTACAAAGATACGTTATATCCTTATAAAACTGACAATATTTCTTTGCCGCGACACACATTGACAAGGAACGCGTAATACGTGCTAACTGCTACTCGTCAACCTAATCGTCGCACACTAACGCACACTAAAGCCTCATTTACACAAAGAGAGTTTCTCGAACGGGCGCAGGCGACAATGTCAGGCGAGAATATTCTTGCATAGTGTAAACAACCTTTGAAGGCGAAAATCGTATGGCGAGTCTCGTATACGAGAATATGATACGATTTTCTCGCCCAAATCGTAAGATAAACTCTCCTTGTGTAAATCAGGACTAACGCACACTAAAGCCTCATTTACACAAGGAGAGTTTCTCGAACGGGCGCAGGCGACAATGTCAGGCGAGAATATTCTTGCATAGTGTAAACAACCTTTGAAGGCGAGAATCGTATGGCGAGTCTCGTATACGAGAATATGATAAGATATTCTCGCCCAAATCGTACGATAAACTCTCCTTGTGTAAATCAGGACTTACACACTAAACACTATTACTCACGGAGCACACTAACAAAAATTGGCCAATTTGAGTCTTCACTTTTTACGCGCAATGCAATATCTACCTCTTTTTAATATAATACATACCTATATGATTACATTTCAACGTTTTGTTTTATTTAATATAATATCTGCTACGATTTAATAACTTAGTCTATGCCAAATAATATATCCTCTAACTGCTTCTGAAACTCTTATACATTTATACCTGCATTTTCACATCCCAAATGCATCAGCACGCTTTGCATGACCACCATAGAAATACGTTTTGTCTACACAACTATATACATACTTACAGATAATGTGGAATAAATGACAGGTTTCCTTTTTCAATGTGCCATTTTGTCTATTCTTCCGTAGAAACATACAGTTTCTAGGGTGGTTATTCTAAGCGAGCAGGAAGGTGAACACTATTTAACTTCAAACAGTTTATTAATTATTGTATTGTGTCAGTCCAATTTTATCAGAAACAAATAGGAAGTACATAGTACATCTACGGGTGTCCCTGGACCAGGGTTGCCAGGACTTTGTCAAATAAGTACCGAACACTGAGCAAAAAAAAATGCGGCCACTATCCCTTTAAAATGTTGAGTTGGTGGTATAAGAATTCCATTCATCCATCCTCACAAATTTGAGATTTATAATACATATTAGTAAGATTTTTAATATATTATGTAGTTGCACAAATACATACATGATCAAAAACTGTATAGTATATTATGCAATAATAATAGGTATATTCCTATGCGTGGATTACAAAGTGTAGTGACAAATGACAATGTATTTAATAGGCGGCTGTTAATTCTCCGGGTCGTTTATTTTAGCTGGCGGCGACCGGCTGACGTGCTTGACTCTGTGTGTGTATATAATTGTGTATGTGCAATTAGAGAAAACTAATGTTTAGCAGTTTAACCGTCCTTGAGTTCGTTATATGCGAGGTGAAATTTTGGTTGAGCGATATCTCTCCAGATAGCATTTCCCCTCTGAAAAATGCTAAAAATACATTGTATTTTTATGACTTGGTCAGCTACCTTGAAAAACTAGGATTCAACCCACTGAGGCAATTTCATATATGTCGTATTATGCAGCCGGGTAATTTGATTCTGAGATTAAATTTCGCCATCTACCTAATAATTTCCAATCAGTACTCAAGTTTCCCAGCCTTTTTTGCGAAGATCCTGAAAATTGTTAGGAAGATGGCGAAATTTTATCTCACAATCAAATAATCCGGCTCTTTGCAATAGTTAATCATAGGATTTTCACAAAGATCCTAATTTTCCAATTATCCTACGACATATTATTCCTAATAGTTTGCGGTGCATGTAGGTATGTAGAATATACATATAGATATACATTTAAATGTATAATATTATATATAAAGCGCAAGACCGACACAACTTTGTAGTTTATGCTCGCTAACATTTTAATGCGAAATAATTTTAATGTGATGTTTATTACCAAAATACTGACGAATAGTAATAGAATGTAAAACACTAGTTGTAACTGCTGCTGTAAATTCTAAACTATTTACTTTTAGACGCCAACTTACCGAAGATGCCAACTTACCGAAGATGATTACAGAAACGATGCCATGGTTTTATACTTAATAGTTAACTATGTTAGCACATTAGATTCCTAGAAAATTTTGGCTATATCACTATTTCGACCTTTCGGTTGATTATTAAACGTAATTTTAAACTATAGGATAACTAAGATATTAATATTAGTTTAAGTATAATCATTATAAATAGAAAAAATTTATATAAATCTTTGATTATATCTAATAATTTTTCTGAATCATTCACTATTAAACTATTTTGTACAATGAACAATCGAAGTTGCCGCTCGACCAGGCTTAATATCAAAATCGCTTATCAGCGCTGATGAATCGTGCACACGCACACGATATACTCACGTGTACCTTAACACGGACTTCAACCACGCCCGCAGTCGTTGCGGTCACTTTCTTAGTGTTTCAATAATTTGAGGCGTCCTAGTGCAAAGGAAAATGTTTCGAGCTGAAACGATATTGTGTAGATAATATCTACTTCTATGAATCGTGAACAGAAACAAAAATATTCATATCCATATTTACATAGTCATCTCTTAAGCATTCAAAGCATAATACGCAAGTCGCAACATTGAAAATATTTACCTACTGTATCAGCACTTTGTAGATAAGATAATACAATCATATACCGACTATCAACATAGATAAAAGTTATCTTTCCAAGATTTCTTGTGTACAGTTAGATATACAATTTATACCTACTATCAAATACCAGATCTATTACAACACAGCCTTTTTTTTTTTGCCGAGAAATGCCGTTCCGCATTCCACGCGGGGGATTGGGGATTCCATTATATCAGCGGATATGTGGGACTCGCTGCGGCCGTAAAGATGGAATTGACCACAGCCCTACCCACTAAAACTCGGCGGTACTCTGACAGTACCGCCCTTGCCGGAGCCACGGTAACTACAAAACAACCGGGACTCCGACGACATTACAACACAGCCTGCTCATAATTTAATGATACCTGTGTCTCTCCATTTTTTTTTCTGATGACTTTAGGTTATGGCTTTTTTTTGTAGGATCTAAATTCTAAACAATTTAGTGTGACTTTAATAATTAACCTTACTATTTTTGTCCACAGAGAGAGGGAGCAAAGAGAAATTTTAGATAAACAACAAAAAGAGAAAGAAAGAGAACGAATAGAGCGGGAAAGAGAAAGGGAGAGGGAAAGGGAGAAGCAGGAGCGGGAAGACAAGGAGAGGAGAGAACAGGAGAATGCGGCTTCGAAACTTGTATCAAGGCATTTCGAAGAATCCCTTAGGCTTGCTCAAAAGGTGATTAATATGGTAAAAACAAAAATAACAATTTGTTCACTGTCAATAAAAATATTTAATGAAATTATATTTTGAATACGATTATATTACCTACGTATGTAATAAAATAATAAGCATAGTTTCGTTTGTCGCAGCGGGATCGGTCGATGTCATGGTCGCTACTGAACAGCCTGGCGCCCAACCGCGGCAGCGCGGGCGGCGACCACGAGCGCCTGCGCGCGGCCGAGCGGGCCTACTACTCCCCGCCCGCGCACCCCGCACACCCCGCCCACCCCGCCGACCGCCTGCCGCAGCCCGACTACTCGCACCACGGGCCGCACGCGCAGCACCCGCCCCGCCACGCCCTGCCCAAGGACAAGCCGACCCACCCTGTCCTCCCCAAGGGCGAGCCGAACTTCGCGCCCTACAACTACCCCCCCTATAGATACGATAAGTTAAAAGATCAGCACCTTCCCGCCCCTCCGCCCCTCGTTCCTGAAAAAAATTCTGTGATAGTCAAGCACGATGCCAAACAAATTCACCTGGAGCAGAAGCACCCCTACCCCAGCAAGCCCCGAAGCGAGCCGTCCCCCCACTACCTCCCTTCCCGGCCGTACCGGACGGGCCTGTCACCGCACGCGCCGCCGCATCCGCACCCGGCGCTGCAGACGTCCCCACACGCCGCGCTGCCTCCCCAGGATAAGAACTCCCGGCGGATGTACCAGCAGCCGCCGCCGCAGCGGTCGCCGGCGCAGTACTACCAGGCGGCGCCGACCAAACCCAAGGTGTCGAGCCCCGCGCCGCCCCACATATACGGAAAGCCCAGTAGCAATTCATTAAGCCCAGCGCATTTCGCCGTCGCCGTGGAGCCCGCGCTCCAACTAACGAAGACTGAACCGCCGCCGCCCGTACCGTATCCCCCGCCGTCCGCGTACTCGCCGGCTCCGAGGACGAGGCCGCCGCCCGTCGCGCACTCGCGCACGCCGGAGCCTCGCCCGCCGATGAGGGTGCACGTCGACGCCGGCAACTCGTCGTCGCCGTGCCAGACGCAGCCCCTGGACCTCGGCGTTAGCAGGGAGGACCCCGACCGGTCGCCGAGAAAGAGGCATCCCTTCGATCCCGCCGACACCGACGCGAAGAGACGGCGGCTGGAGAGTCCCGCCCCCGAGCCGCTGATAGCGGCCGCGGCGAGCGTCGGCCGAACGCCGCTGGGCTCGGAACCCGCGCCGCAGGCTCCAGGCCCGCCCTGCGACGTGCGAGTACCCTCGGCTGACGGCAGCGTGGAGACGCCCGAGAAAGCCGCCGGCGCCTCGCCCGCACCCCATCTGACTCCCGCTGCGAGCCCCGCGCCCGCCACCCCCGTACCTCCGATGGCCGCGTCGCCGCCCATAACGCTCGGGCCGCCGCCGCCCCCGACGGCCACGCCGCCCGCGCCGCCCGCCACGCCGCCTGTCACGACGGTCGCCGACGCGGATACGCCGGCGAAGATCGCCTCGCCGACGCCGAAGGATGGGTCGGCGCCGGTCCGACATCTGGGTAAAAAAGCCTGGCTCCAGAGGCACGAGACCGCGCCCATCGGCGAGGGCGACTGCTCGGGCGGCGGCGGAACCTGCATCACGCTACCGATGACGATCACGCGGGTCTCCGAGCCGGACGACTCCGGCTCCAACATAGTCGTCCCGGTGGCCGCCAAGTCGATCCAGCGGGGGGGCCGCAAGACCTCCAAGCCTAGAAAACCAAAGGAAGTGAACGGTCGAGTCGATGAAAACGACCCCGACACCTCGAGCTCGGAGCGCGAGGCGACCTCGCCGCCGAAGAGGAAACCCCCGAAGGCGAAGCGGAAAAAGGGGACCGCGAAGAAAGCGAACGACGACCCTAAGAAGAAGAAGGCGTCGGAGAGCGGCAGCGAGAGCGACAAGGAGAGCGACGACAAGGACTCGGACTCGGGCGGGAGCGGGAGCGGAAGCGGCAGCACGTCGAGCAAGCGTGCCGCGAGCGGCCGCGCGCGCGGACGAAGGACGCGCGGCGGCGGACGCGGCGGCCGGCGGAGAGACGAGCCGCCGCGCCGCACGCCCTCCGCGGCGAGGGCCAAGTCCACGCCCGAGTCCTTTCTGCAGAACGGGCCGTGCTTCGAGGTGGCCCCCCGCCTGGCCAAGTGCCGCGAGTGTCGGTGGTCGCCCGCGCAACGGGACAAGGACATGCTGAACATTTTCTGCCGCTTTTACGCTTTCCGAAGACTGAAATACGCCAAAAATAGGCAATTAGCTATAGCCGGATTTTCGGATCCCTACAAGGACGCAGAAGAGGTAATTATTATTTATCATGCTTTTATATTTCGAAAACTTTGAACTAAAGCCTAGTTTAACTTTTAGAATTTAAAAAGTTCTGCCCATTATTATTAATTTTCATGTTTGTTTTCCAAATCAAAATTATCAGTTGATAGAATCAAAGAGACGGTAAACTACAGCATATATTTCTTTTGTTACAGGATGATAAGAAGTTATGGCTGTCGGCATCGCCCGGAGCCGCAGAACTGGACATAGAAATGAGTTGTTTCCTGCTGAGAGAGATCGGAGATCAGTTCTGTCAGTTAATACAACAAGAGAAAGAAGCGGAGTCACACCATCTAAATGAAGGTAGGTCTTTCCTTTCATTGCATAATATACAGTTTACGTAGTTCATTTCTGACTATCAAAATCGTACCTACCATTAACTTGCCATTGTCATTCCTAAGCAATCTATATTTTTTTGGCGTCTTTTTTTTTCCTACTGGATTCTGACTGTTTGACGTGAGGTTGCGGCTCCTGATATTAACAAACAAGCTTAAATATAGCTTGGCAAAAAAGAGATGAACGCGATGCGGAACTAAAAACATTTACTGTATCGTGTACTATCTAATAAAGATTAATAATATAGATTATATTAAAATAAAATGTTGCCCGCGACTTCGTATGCGCAGAAGTTATTTTCGCAGAAACCGTACATTTTTCCGCGATAAAAAGTAGCCCCTTCCCCGTGGTCTACTCTACATCTATGCCAAATTTCATCAAAATCGGTCCAGTAGTTTCGAAGCCAATTCAATCCAAACTAACAAACAAAATGTTCCTCTTTATTATATTAGTAAAGATAATTCTTATGTATTATGGATAAAAGCTGATACACTCGAAAAAGTTTATCTGTCTCTTTTTTGCCAGGCTGGAATGACGCTGTTGTGTACACGCAACAAAGCAATTCTAATGGATGTGTATTGTGTGTTACAGACAAGACAATAGCGTGGAAGCGAGTCGTGCAGGGCGTGCGGGAGATGTGCGACGTGTGCGAGACCACGCTGTTCAACTTCCACTGGACGTGCGGCAAGTGCGGCTTCGTCGTATGCCTCGATTGCTACAAGGTGAGCGAGACAGCGAGGAGAGAGAGAGAGGTCAACATATGACTAGACTACAGAGACCGCACGCATTAGCATATACTTGTTTAGGCGCATTGAGAGTAAAATATCAACGTCGCTCACAGCACCCATGACACTATTTATATTGTGACACATGTGTCACAATTTTGTATATAAAAACGCCATATGTCGCAAATTACTTATAGGTACTTTCTAAAGAACGGATTAATACACAGATGGCACTGGGTGTACAAATTCTAATGCTATTAGGTACTCATAGATTACAAACAGACGGCATGCCTCTTATAAAATAATGAGAAGACCAAAAAATCTTAGAGGTTTTTGGTAAATATTAAAATATTAATTAATATAGTAAAGGGTAATAAAATTAATGAATATTTTTTTACTACAGCAAAGAACGTCGGGTGAATCAGGCAACACAACAACAGAAACTAACAACACCAACAACGTCACGACCAACGGCGAGAGGGATTCTTTCGGGTAATTATTTTGTTTAAACATCTTTTTAAGCCTTTAATTACACACAGCATTTACATACATTTTAATCTAAGTGTTTCTTTTTTAACTTTTCGGTTCCTAAGGAATAAAGAACATCAGCCCCCTTACTAATAAACGCTGTATAAGCTTTGAATAGTTATACAGTGTTTTGTCTTCTTCAATCGCATTAAAAATGTCACTTGTGTGACGGGAACAAAACACTGTATAACTATTCAAAGCTTATACAGCGTTTATTAGTAAGGGGGCAGATATATAGCAAAATTGTTATTTTTAATTATATTAAAAAAATGATGATCATACTTACAAATTTGTCTCACAAAAGCAATCAAACTAAGCATAGTAAATAGTTAATAGTTAACTAACCTCTAAACAAACAACGGAAGATAAACAACTGGTTATTATTAAGTTGTATTCAAATTACTCTGCTGCCCTTGACATTATTCGATGCTATCTTATGAATAATTAAAATGCGTGGAAAGACTTTGTACATAATATACTGTAGACTTGGAAATAGGTATTTAAGTACTTAGTTCATATATATTTTAATTAAACATATTATATTTAAAATTTTAAATAAGTTAAGAATTTATAATGAGTAACATGTACACTAGTTAATGCATATTAAATGAATCCTTCCCGTAACAAAATATAACCTAGTGGACAATGCTGTGTATTTAATATTTAGTTACAGCACTTGCACAATCTAAGTAAAAGTTAAGTCAGTCTAAAGTTTACTGTGTGTTAATTTCCAAAATTTATTTACTAGCAAGACTTAAAATTGGCAATGTTTCGAATAATGCATTATTTTTAATGATGTAGTTGTAGAAGAAGAAAATGTATAAAATAAGGCACATCACTTTTGATTTCTTTACTCCTTTTTCATACTTTCTGATTTTCTTCCTTCCCTTGACTTTCGCTACACTCGAAACCTGAGGGGCAATTCTGCTAAATAAAACCTGCATTGATACAATTACAATCAAGTACCGACACGCTTACACTCCCAAACTGTGTTTTTATGAACGTTAAACCAACGTGAAACGCGCTCTGATTGGTCGAAATCTCATAAAATTCGTTCACGGTAACATGACACTACGCTTACAATCCAAACAAAGTAAAATTGACTCTTTATCTACTTTAAATACGAGAATTGAGATTCTGACTTCATACTGTATGTAACATAGTATTCGATAGTAATAATGTGTGCGTGTGCAGTTGGCTGGTGTGCACGTCGGGCGCGGCGCACCCCGCGCGGCGGCTGCTGCTGACGCAGATCGCGGCGGGCGGTGCGCTGGCGGCGGCGGCGGCGCGGGCGCACGCGGCGCGCGCGGCGTTCGGCCTGCCGCCCTGCGCCTGCGGACACGAGCCCGGCGTGGACGGCGCCAAGCGGGCTGCGGCCAGACGGCTGCTCAGCGACGCGCTCAATAAGGTACAGAGTACAGACTAGACACCGTTATATAATTAATGACTGACCGGTAACTTCGCCAAGTTGAGGAAAATTCACGAAACTAAATGGAAACATCATTAATGTCTAATTTTAATAAATTACAGGAAGATGTACTATTTTTATTTTTTTTAGTTGCATCAATAAAAGTTTAAGCGCACTCGGTGCCGGGTATTAAAATGAATCTTCCGCGCATCCTGTATTTTAGAATAAGCCAACAAGTCTTTCCTCGCTCTCTATCTTGTATATCTTTTCTTTTTATTAATGAGCACCATTTTTGTTTACAGAACGTTAAGAAAGAGGAAGTCAAAGAGGAAACCCCGACGAACGGTTCACCGGTCAAGTCAGAGAACGGTAAAACCGGCTCGTCCATAGTCAGCTGGCTCACGGACGTGCCCATGAAGGAGGCCAAGGACGAGAAGTCGGACAGCAGTTCGTCCGACTCCGACGAGGGCAACTACTCCACCCTCCGGGAGCTGCTGATCCGTCCGGCGCCGGAGGGCAGCGAGGCCACGCCCAAAAAGAAGCAGAAGAAAAACAAGAGCGATCTCCTCGACGAAGTCATCTCCAGTATCATAGACAAGAAGGACGAGGACAGTGACAAGCCGTTCGCGATATCCAGCGCGGTGAAACGCTACGACCGCAGCACCCAGGGCAACGAGCTGCCCACGCGCATCATGACGCTCACGGAGTCCAAGCTTCTGTACCCGGACGTGCCGCACGCGTGGCTGTGCGACGGCAAGCTGCTGCATCTCACCGACCCCGCGCACCCCGGCAACTACAAACCTTTCCAGGTAAATATCATAGTTTATGCATGTAAGAATCTTAGGGCTTTTACGGATGAACGGCGTCATGTCATTTCTATGTTTATATACGTTATTGCCTAATTGAATACACTAACGTGTACTTGGTTGTCGCAGGACCAATGGAAGCTGGGCCAGCCCGTGCTGGTGTCGGACCTGTCGGCGCTGCTGGACCGCGGCCTGTGGTCGCCCGAGTCCTTCTCGCGCGACTTCGGCGAGACGCGCGTCGACCTCGTCAACTGCGCGTCCGGCCTCGTCGTGCCCAACCAGCCCGCCAAGAAGTTCTGGGACGGCTTCGAGCTGGCCGCCGAGCGCCTGCGCGACGAGCGCGGCGCGCCCATGGTGCTCAAGCTCAAGGACTGGCCGCCCGGCGACGACTTCGCCGAGCTGCTGCCCGCGCGCTTCGACGACCTCATGCGCGCGCTGCCGCTCGGCGAGTACACCTCGCGCGCCGGCCGTCTCAACCTCGCCGCGCGCCTGCCCGACTGCTTCGTGCGTCCCGACCTCGGGCCCAAGATGTACACGGCGTACGGCGGCGCCGGCGGCACCACCAACCTGCACCTCGACGTCAGCGACGCCGTCAACGTCATGGTGCACGCCAGCGCGCCCGCCGACGCGCCCGAGCGCGCCCGCGAGGCGCAGCGCGCGGCCGACGAGGCCGGCGTGGACGTGCTGTCTCGCAGGCGCGCGCGCCACAAGCCGCCGGCCGCGCTGTGGCACATCTACGCCGCCAAGGACGCCGACAAGATCCGCGACTTCCTGGTGCGCGCGGAGCTGGAGCGCGGCGCGCGGCCGCGGGCGGCGCACGACCCCGTGCACGACCAGACCTGGTACCTGGACGCGGCGCTGCGCCGGCGCCTGTACGACGAGTACGACGTGGAGGGCTACGCAATCCTGCAGTGCCCGGGCGACGCCGTGTTCGTGCCGGCGGGCGCGCCGCACCAGGTGCGCAACCTGCTGGACTGCATCAAGGTGGCGGAGGACTTCGTGTCGCCGGAGAACGTGTCGCGCTGCTTCGAGCTGGCGCAGCAGTTCCGGCGGCTGTCGCGCGCGCACGCTAACAAGGAGGATAAGCTGCAGATAAAGAACATCGTGTACCACGCGGTGAAGGACTCGCTGTGCTGCCTGGAGGAGGCGCTCGCGGCGTCGCAGTGACGCGCCGCCGCGCCGCATTTGATCTCAACTTCGAACGTAACGTTAGCTAAGTTCCGCATTTAACGTAAGATTGGAGCGTGTGTCGGCCGTGCGCGTGCGCCGTGCGTCGTGCGCGGCCCGGAGCGAGTGCAATGTAAATTAGTCTGAATATGGTGATATCGAGATGTGGATATGTTTTATGTTCCTTAATCGAAATACAAAAAAACTCTTCTGATTATTGTAACAGCTTAAGTAGTTATAGTGTTATGTATGTAATGTGTACATTTTTTAATTCGAATTCCATCGAGTGCATACTGAGAGGTTACTTTTAAGTTATTGTATCGAAGTGAACGTATTCGCTCGAAGCGTTGTACATTAAAACGAAGTGCGTGTAGATAAGTTTCTCCTATATTAGATTTCTCAATTTGGTCGGTAATGAAAGTGAATAGTTAAAGAAGAAGCGACAATTTTATTTTGTCCTTTATTAACTGTATTAGAAGAAAACGAGTTTTTTTTTGTACTGTGTATATTATGTATGGTTATAAGTTGGAATAAAAAAAGATGTTTATATTAAAAGTTTGTTTCATTTTAATAGCACGTTAGATACTGGTACATTGAAAATTGTTTAAGAAAACTTAGTAAATTTAACGATAGTAAAAGGCTTTAATAACTTTGTTCCTACCGCTGCAAGAACATGGGATGTCATTATGGAAGGATTTTAAAATTTTTATAATCCTAGCAGCTGTTTTAACTATTATTACTGAAGTTTATTTAACAAAAAATGCGTTTTAATGTTGAATATCTCGCAAACGGATAATACCTATATAAATTAATCGCCTTTGCGACCTCTCAATGTTTTTAAAAGATCTATCTAATGATACCCCACACTATATGGACTAAACGCGAGAAATAAAATCCCAGAAAAATACTTTTCAGGATTTTTTTTTCGCATTGTCGACGTGGTAAATACATGTCATATTCATGCATAGTTTCATCTTTCTACTAATAACCGTTCGTACGGTCAGCCAAAGACGGCCATGATGAAACCATAAGGGTTCCGAGACGTTAATTACGGAACCCTAAAAAAGAGATGTTCTCACTAACCGACTGACATATTATTATAGGCGCACAGCCGTAACCGCTAACTGCAGTAGAAGTTAGAACCAGAAACAGTTCTTCTTTATTACGCTAATAAAGAAGAACTGTGAAATTTGGACTGTAGTTTTAATTTACAATGTAGACGTAGGTACCTACACTAAGGAAGGATTTTGAAAAAAATTGGTATGAAATGGGTTTGTATGGTGATATTTAAAAAGCTGGTCGGATTACGTTAAATTTTGTCACGCAGATAGTTATTGCGACTTAGAAATCAGATAAAAAAAGGTTTTCGAAACGGGGTGCAATGGTGATCCATGCGTACTAAGTCGCGCGCAAAAGCAAGTTAATTTTATTGAGAAACTGGCTGTCCCGATACACGTTCTATCTTAAATATGAACTGGAATGAATAAATAACTACACCTACAATGCAATCTACGTCCTGGTCCTACACCTACACCTACTCCTACAACCTAAACCTTTCCAATATTTCTCACCGTTTAAACCTCCCTGAACTTCCACAATTATTTGGGACCAAAATAAGCCAAATCGATCCAGCTGTTCTCGAGTTTTGAGTCCCTCAAGAACGGGATAAAAGTATCCTATGTCCGTCTCCTGGTTTTAAGCTATAAATTTTCAGCCAAATCGGTTCAGCCGTTCTTGAGTTATAAATCGTGTATAACTAGCACGACTTTCTTCTAATGTAAATTATTTATTGATAATTTACAAAATAAGATATTGTTTTTAATTATACGTGTTAGCGCCATCTATGTTACTCAAAACGAAACAAACAAGTTTAGTTTTTCTACTACACGTTAGATGTCAGTAATCACTAAATGTTAAAGTAGTTTTTTTATGTCTCTAACAGATGACGCTTTTATGTTTAGAAGCGAAATCGAATTAAAGATTTGAATTAAATTAAAACAGTTATCAGCAAAGGTTATCAGATATTTTAAAAAAGGCAGGTTACATCACAACATCTTAAATTGCTTTAAAATTAATATATTTTTAAACAGGTGCTGGTAATTATTAACATACAAATTAGATTTGTTTTTCAAAATACTTCTGAGTGAGTGCCTTTTTAAATTTTAGGGGTTACGTAGCAGTTCCCTATACATAAGTAATACCTTTTATGTAGCTAAATAAAAATTGAAACAAATGGAAAATAATATTCAACAGCTAGCCTGTGGCACTGGCTATATAATATATATTCTGATCGGCGCGAAGTTCAGGGCGTACACTAACAGGTTATAAAGTCAGGCCAGTCGCCTGATGTTGTTAGTCAACACAATAGCCTATCGCAGTGCACTGATTTATCTTGAAAATGAAGTCTCTAACCTTGGTTCTCTTTGGTGAGCAATTTTTGTTGCTATCTATTATTATTTGTGTTAGTGAGTTTAAAGTTCGTTTTATATTCGAACACCTAGGATTAGATTTTGCCATTCGTTTTTTTACCCAGAGGACCCAGAGGTGTTATGCTGATATAGAATTATTACGCATTATTTTCTATGAAAAACACACTTTCTTAAGAACGAGGAATTCTTGTGTTGTAAAAAAATAGGTAGAGTTTAGTTCAATAGACCTAAAACCGCCTAC
Organism: Glaucopsyche alexis; assembly: GCA_905404095.1. NCBI lineage: Eukaryota > Metazoa > Arthropoda > Insecta > Lepidoptera > Lycaenidae > Glaucopsyche > Glaucopsyche alexis. Next base: position 15,962,783 of record FR990059.1, read on the forward strand.
CTCTGGCGGTCGAAAATAATGTCCAGATATTATTTTAATAGTTTTTCATAGTTCTAATAGGTACGTAAAATAAAATGTAAATAGCTTCTTTGAAGTAGTTTGCCTACTAGTAACTAAGTGTGATGTGTCTAGGAGACACTTGGAGATGTGACTTAGTGAGGCCACCCGCCACATTGTTCAGAGTTGATACAAACCCGATCCAACCCGTTGATAGACCGTCGATTCGGGGCCCAATTTATTAATTATCAAAATACATAATTATAAGAACAAACATAAAACGAAACAGTTGCGCAAAATACACAAAATGCTGACTGACCTAAGAAAATATTAAGATTTTAAAAAATTACACATAGAATAATATTATAAAGACGATAACTCACTACACTACACTAGATTTTTAAATAAAGTATCCAGTATCCCACGGGACTACTGTACCTACTTTTTTGGGAAAAGTAGCCTATGTTTAAATCCACAGCCTAAACTACTACCTTTACTTACTACACCTGATGATGATTTAATTCGAAACCAGTCGTGTTATTTATAAAAATGTATAATTATATCGTAATATAGTGGAAAAAGTGCACGAAAAATTGTGTTTTATTAGTGTTCAACATGAATTTCCACCAAGAACCGACAGTACAATCAATTACATATAAACTACTACCATACCAAATTTCATCGAAATCCATTCACTATTTTTGCGTGAAAGAGTAACAAACATCCATCCATCCATACATTCATCCTCACAAACTTTCACGTAGCATAGGGCCCGTTCTATAAACATCATCGACAACTTGAATGGAAAAATTTAAACGTAACGGTAAAATGTTAAAGATTTAACTCATATCATATATGTCGGTAAATAAAATACTTAGGTAAGTAACGGCTTTTTTGACGACAAAGTTCATAAGATATCAAGCAATAGGTCGTTACTCATCATTTAGTTACCTACCTACGTTTTCTTTGTTTGTGTTATTTATTTAGCTTGACAAGATAAAAAAATTACAGTTATTATACTTTTTCGTTGGTAACATCTAGTAAAAATAACTTTAAAGTAAACTTTACAAATCTCGTTAACATAGAGTTTCGATGTACCTATATGCCTACCAAAATCACTCTAAAGTTTCAATTTCAATTTCAATTTATTCAAAAAAATAAATTGAAATTGAAATTGAAACTTTAGAGTGATTTTGGTAGGCATATAGTTGTAGCTATATTAAGATTTTATTTTATAAATACCTTTATAAAAAAAATCTTATTCTGCAGCTAATAGCGAAAACACCTGACAATAAATTGATTTTATTCAAAAAATTGATTTGACATTAAATAAATTGATATGCTGAATCTGGATGAAACTTCTTCGTTTTTGCAACTTTAACTTCTTGGTTGTAGCAACTTAGGGTCGGCGAAACGAAACGATACGGATCGTCGTCGTCGAACGAAGTTCGAATGTCAAGTTGCACCGCACTGCACATATAATACAAAGTGTATATTTTTATTTAGTGAATAAAGTTCAATTTTGGAAAGCGTCGTCTCGTATCGCCGCGGTGTGAACTGACCCTTAGCTACATCTTATCTATACAGATAAATAAAATTGAAGTGTCTGTTTGTCAGTTTGTAACTTCAAATTAACAGCTTTTCACATAATGCATCTGAAAGTATATTCGGTACTTACAATAAAATACCATTTTTTTGTCTGTCTATATTCTGTTTGTTCCGGCTAATCTCCGGAATGGCTGGATCTATTTTCACGGGACTTTTACTAGCAGATAGCTGATATTATAAGGTCTAACATGGGTTACTTTTATTTTATTTACGTTTAAAAAAATAGGGTTCCGCTTCCGTTATTTCTGCGCAAACGAAGTTGCAGGCATCAGCTAGTTATATCTATAGATGTGACCTCATAGAGAACATTAGCACAAGTATCTCCATGGATTATGACCTAGGCGGCGAGTAGACCGAAATGGCTTCCTGCGTTTATCTGATTAACATTATAGTCGTTATACTCAACTGTCAACATCTCAAGACGAAGGTTAAGAACGCGTTAACATGTTGAGGACAGAACCATTTACTGGACATCACGTGTGTCACTTATCATTATAAGGATAATCGGAATAGGCAATCGGACTATTTTTTTATTGCATAAATGAATAGTACTCTTAAATATGAGTAACTTCTCAGAAGAAACCGTATATCAAAAGTCAATATTTTCAAAGGTACAGCGATTTTTATAAAAAATTTCGCGAGCCTCCTAAAAACGCTCCATACTAAAGTCGACATACAAATGACGTCACTTGTAGGTTATAGTATATGAAGTATATGGCCGCCGGAATATATTTGTAAATATCTCCGATATTTGTGCGTTTAAGTTAATACTTACCATAATGAATGTTTTTGTATATGATGTGAGATGATGTAGGTCTTGTTTACCAATTTCGCAAAAAAAAAAAAAAAATTTTTTGGTATAAAGACTCGCGAAATTTTGTATACAAATCGCTGTACCTTTGAAAATATTGACTTTTGATATACGGTTTCTTCTGAGAAGTTACTCATATTTAAGAGTACTATTCATTTATGCAATAAAAAAAATCAGTCCGCTTGCCTATTGAACGAAGGATATTATCATTATCAACAAGTTTATATCACGTATACGTAACTGTCAGGGGCTTCCTACATGAGGACAACTGGTCAAAGTGTCTTATAACAGAGTTGAGGAGATGTAACAGGTAGCCACGCCATGCTGTCACAACTCGCAACTCGCCAAATGATAGTTATACATTAACCCCCTTACTAATAAACACTGTATAAGCTTTGAAAAGTTATACAGTGTTTTGTTCACATCACACAAGTGACATTTTTAATTCGATAGAAGGAGCCAAAACACTGTGTAACTATTCAAAGCTTATACAGCGTTTATTAGTTAGGGGACAAGCTACAACTTAGTCATTTGGTAGAGTCTACCTGAAAAGTAGAGCTCCGTGGCCTAGTGGGTAGACCGAACGGTTCGCACTCGAGAGGGCGCAGGTTCAAATGCCAGGTTGTGGCGTGTACCAATGAGACTTTTTCAGATCTCAAGTACATTATACGGACGCTCTAACGGTGAAGGAAAACATCGTGAGGAGACCCGCACATAGTTGGCCCCAGACGTATTTACCAGTTCATTCCTCTGGACTAGGCTGACTATGTTGTGAGAATGCCGTATGTGCTTGGGCAACCATACGACATTTAAAAACCAACTGTCCCAGGCACTACAGTATTTCAAGAGTGGTTACTTCGCTCGGAGAATACTGTATAAATCATCCAATAACGGATGTAAAGGCCTAAGTTTTTTTTTACCTGGAAAGTATTGCAGGAGTTTAGAAAATTGGTAATTTCATCGATTTTGATATTGTGCTATTTTCAAATTTCAACTTTACCACGTCTACAGTCACTAACACTAATGGCTTGAATAAAAGGATATAAAACATTTTTTTTGATGCTATCTCCTTTCCGACTTTCTGTGATTAAAAATATTGTGTAACAAAAATAAACTAGAGAAAATTCTCTACAATTTTTGTCTTAGCAATGTTTTTGTTAAATCAACGGTTTTGGCGTACAAACGCTGCAAGTATACCTACATGCGACGCGTTTTCGCGGAACAACGCATTATACTTTCTTCATTTTTTGATGCCAAAGTTGTGATATTGTGAATCACATCATAAAGGACGATACCCTCATTCCTCGACAATCTGTCGACCCCTATTCATCATCATGAGCTCTAGAAAGTTCCGAAACACTGTTTTTGATACATCCGACGTTTCCTGACTCCTGAGAAATCGGTGAATTTTACCTAACGAACTTTATGTCTAATACAATTCAGATAGAATCGTTTTTATATATATTTTTTTAATTTCCGAATTGCCTAATTTCAATTTTTTTTTTGCTTCTAATCGAAGGTGCACCAAAAAACTTGTACATATTATATTATATTCTTGATTAAATTGTCCTTCTAAATCAGTCGTAATATGTTTTCATAATTCCTTTAAAAATCAGTTTTCTCAATTCAGAAGCTCGCTCCTAGTTTCTAAGAGATATAAAATGTTTAAAAACAACAAAAATTTAAAATCGATTTACAAAAAAAAAAAAAAAACTAAAAAAGCTTTGAAGTTCAAAACATTTTAAGTTAATACTCTTCCCAATGATATGTATGGATGGATGGATGTATGTATGGATGGATGGATGTTTGATCCTCTTTCACGCAAAAACAACTCAACGGATTTTGATGAAATTCGGTATAGTAGTAGTTTGGGCCCTGGATTAATAAGCCTTTGCTTATTTTTTTATTTTTATCCCAAAAAAATACAGTGTCCCCGAGGGATACTATATTTACGCGGGCGGAGCCGCGGGCAAAAGCTAGTTAATTATGAAAATGAAAAATTAAAGTGATTTTCCGGGCAAACACCAACGACCAGGGTCCACCGATCGATGTCCCTGCATAAAGTTAAAAGTGTATAAAAGTACTTAGCGCTGTGTTTGCGGGGCTAGATTTAAACGACGAAGCAACGTTTGGTAAAAAAAATATATTATCTTAACCTTCGGTTAACTATTTATATGTTTAAGTAATCTATACTAATATTATATGTATGTATAAAGAGGTAAATTTTGTAAGGTTGTAGGGGATAATCTCTGGATCTACTGAACCGATTTCGAAAATTCTTTTACCAATTGAAGTCTACGTTATTTGGGAGTGCCATAGATTATATGAATGGATGTTTGTTACTCTTTCATGCAAAAACTACCAAACGGATGTCGATGAAATTTGGTATGGTAGTAGTTTAAGCTCTGAATTAAAATATAAGATACCTTTTATACCAAAAAAAGTGCAGTATTCCCATGGGAAAGTATATGTACGCAAGCGGAGCCGCAGGCAACAGCTAGTTATTTATTTTAAATTCTCGATGAGTCTTTTTTGCTAGTCCGGCTTCTGAGAAACTGCGCTAATACGTTTGATAATTAAATCGAAATATTTGTACAATTTATGTAACTTTGGGCTAATAGCAGCCTTCACACAACAGGTATTTTCCTGTTTTTTGTTCTAAACAGATAACAACTCAACGGAAATAATTAGCTCGGTACGATGAGTGAATCACGCCCAACAGAATTGTAGTAAATATAGACAATAATGACTATACTCTATATTCTATATTAAATTATTATGTTATTAAATTACATTTGTCATGGGATACTCATCCCAACTTACCTGTCCGGTAAGTTGTGGTATAGTATACGGGTACGCAACCCCGGCTTCCCTAGCTATTACTGTCCTATCCCTTGCCCTCCTGGGCGGTAATATCCTACATTTCCTATTTCCCACTCTAACTTACCAATCTTCCTTTCCACACCACCTATCCTTCCCTATTCTTATTCGTATCCTCTCCGCAAATCCGTGGGATCGCAATGGATAATTATAAAAATAATTTAATTATCCAAAATGGCGGCGATGTGGTTCGCCACCCATCACGTCTCGTTCTCGCGGAAGCGGAAAGTGGCCTATGGAGAGTCGCTTCGCTACGTTGAATGTAAGAGGAGGAATGGATGGTAAGAATGAAAGTGGATGAAGCGAAACAAGTATGTAAGGATCGTAGCAAGTGGAAAGAAGTGGTCTCTGCCTACCCCTACGGGTAAGAGGCGGTCTCTGCCTCCCCCTACGGGAAAGAGGCGTGATTATATGTATGTATGTATTAAATTACATTATTACAAGTTTCAGGAAAGTCAGTGTATTTTTCAGACCACTATTTTATACTATCAGTATCACCCTTACTAATAAAAATATTTATACAGTAAACAGTGTATAAGCTATACAATGTTTTCTCCTTGTCTGTCAAGCGACTTTTCCAACGTATAAGACAAGGACAAAACATTGTATAGCCTATCCACTGTATAAATATTTTTATTAGTAAGAGGTAAGAGTCTTTTTACACAATAATATCTAAGACGTTTCACTGTAAGAGTTCGAATGTCAAGTTGCAGTGCGGCGCACAGCGCATGAACCTGGCATGAACATACACTGATGTCATAAGAAACGTGTATATATTTGTGTAGTGAATAAAGTTCAATTTTGAATTGATTATTTTTTAAGCAACGTCGCGTGTCGTCGCGGTGTGAACTGACCCAAAATTATCCGACTTTCTGGGGGTCTAAAAAGGCCACTTTTGGTGAACATCAGAGGAACATTAGATGAATCATATGCAGTTCATATTATGTGCGCCATTTTACGCATTTCTATTGAAAACTGTCAAGATTGATGTTTTTAACTGTCAAAATAATATATGAAACCTGGTGGCCTTTTTAGACCCCCTGTGCATGCGACCGTACCGACAGTGGACGCAGTGTTAAATCATAATAATTATTGTTAATATGAATTCATACAATTTTATTTTATCACATTTCCAGCCGTGCTGATCGTGGCGGTAACCTGCCGGCCGGACAAGCCCGACCTGAAGCAGCTGAAGGCGGAGGCGGCGCGCAAGAAGGCGTGTCTGCACGACTGTACCGCGGCCAAGTTCGAGCCGGTGTGCGCCGGCAAGCAGGGGGAGAAGCCCAAGTCCTTCGGCAGCGAGTGTGTCATGAACAACTACAACTGCGAGCACAAAGATAGTGAGTTGGTTTGAGCGAATAGGTTAAGGCTTGTCTGTGCGATTTTAAAGCGGCCAAGTTCGAGCCGGTGTGCGCCAGCAAGCGGGGGAGAAGCCCAAGTCATACACACCCAATTGCTAGCACAGCACCAAATGATCAGCACCCTGAACAAATAGTAGAATAATAAGCTTTTCACTATTTTTTTATTCCCGTGGCCTGTGATCCTGTGGCCGATTTTATGACATTTTTATGCACGATCAACCCCGTGGTCACTAGAGCGTGACGTGATCATGACGTCACAGCTACAGCCTGTTCAACTCCATTGTTGTTGACCACCCGCCATAACCATATGACTCATATGACTTTGCAGTGGCCATAACTGATTAAACAAAAAAAAAACTAACTAGTGTACTCAAAAATTGTAGGCTAGCAATAAGACCTGTGGGACAACACAATCAAAGGGCCTTTATAATTTCTTCCCTTCGGTTCGCGAATGACTTTCTAAGCATTGGATAGAAATTGATCACTGGCTCAGTTTTTTACCGGTCACGCAATTATAAAGCTAAGCTTTGTGGATTAAAATTAGTTGCGTCTCCGCTTTTCGAGTGTTTGACCGAGGCAAACCGAGGGCAGTCCATTTGAACTAACTGCGCATCACATACTCTGGGAATGTGATCTCTGGCATGACGAAAGAATTAAAATGTTGAACATCATCCATTGAGTTTCTAGGGTCGTCTATTACGATGAACTCGTATGTAGTACGAGGAATTTTCGTGCGTTCAAACGTTTTTGCCACAAGGGACATTTCACGTCAAGCGGGCAACCAAAAAAAAAATTTGGTCGTGCTATCTATTTAGTTAAGTTACCTCCTAAGTAAGTCCCTCGGGCTCTCCTAATATCATAATATCAAAGGGTTTTTGTGGTTGGTTACTGCTGTCGATCCTGGCTACACAGGAATTGCAGTGGTGGGAATGTGTGGTGGGCCATTATTTGGGCCAAATTTGCAATAAGATTTATTTATTTATTTTGGAAAACCAATAATTATATATAAAGTATGGGACTTATATAAAGTATAAATAGAGTCAGTATAAAATTACAGAAAGCCAATAATAGGTTTTCACTGATAGACAAACACAATATAAAAAGATGGTAAACATTAGGAATTTTACCTGTTTCAATATATAAATAAATTAGGTTGTCAGGAAGAAACTGCTATAAACAGTTAAACCACTTTTGTATAGTTTTTTATATAATAAAGAGTTTTCTATCCATCTATCCACATACCTAAGTCACAATCTAATAAACATTCATTTTTTACTTCCAGCCCTGCAGAAGATTAGCAAAGGCGAGTGCCCCGGATCAGACGGAATTCGTCTTTCTTAATTCAAGAGCAAGAACTCTATCACTTCTCTACGTATATACTCATCTTTAATCTCTCTTTATCTAAATTATAATAGGTACCTTTACTATGATTAGATCTGATTACAATAAATAAAACTGCTTTACTATTGTTTTTGGTTTTATTTTTATCCCAACAACAGAGAAGTGCCACCCACGCACGCTGTTGTATACGAGTAAATCTGTATTGGTTATATAAAGGAATCCGTATCTCATATCTTTGTTTTTATTTTAAATAATAGCGACAATCAATTTATATTATACTAGCTGTTGCCCGCGGCTCCGCCCGCGTATATACAGTATCCCACAGGAGCACTGTACTTTTTCGGGATATAAAGTAGCCTATGTTTTAATCCAGAGCTCAAGCTACTACCATACCAAATTTCATCAAAATCCGTTTAGTAGTTTTTGCGTGACAGACTGAGTAACAATATTCTCCTACTAATTTTATAACTGTGAAAGTTTGTGAGGATGGATGAATGTTTTTAATATTGCAGAACATACTTTTGTTCTATCATCAATAGTTTCCGCAGCGCATGCGACGAAATATGTTTTATGGCATTTTTTACACCACGGGTTACGGTACTAAAGTTTTAGTAAGGATTCCTCATATTTTCTAGCAATAAGTATAGCCTATGTTACTCAGGGTGAATGTAGCTTTCTAATGGTGAAAGAATTTTTAAAATCGGCTCTGTAGTTTTTGAGTTTATTCATTATAAACATACACACACACACACACACACACACACACACACACACACACACACACAAAATACAAATCTTTCCTCTTTATAATATTATATGTAGATAATAGTTAATCAGTAAATAAAAAAACAAACCGCTGGGCAAAGATATGCACCGATTGGGTACCTGAAGATAAATGCCTTCGCCGTGGCCGGCCGAGAACAAGATGGCTCAAGGAGCTGGATGCACATCAGTCAGGCTGGCCAGCGGTGGCTCAGAAGCTCACAGAGAGACCTGGAAGACATTGGTCGCCAACACAACAGTGGGATAGTCTAGGTTATTAAAAAAATCAACAAACTAAACATATTGATTTGTTTACTATATAGTAGTTTACAAACTACTACCGGGTTGTATGTTACAGTTTATTATTCGGGGAGACCGGATCCCCCATAAAACAAGTGCCCCTTAAAATATTTTCTATTATTGATTAAATATTGAATATTGCCATAGTCCCGAGGTATACAAAACAAGAGATGGTACCTACACAATAAAATGTACCAAACCGTAAGAAAAGTTGCGTGAAAATGTTATGGTGAAATGAATGCTAAATAACCTAACCAAGAGCATGTCAGGACATGTCTAAGGAGGGTTCCGTAACTATAAACGCGTAATATGCTTTTTTTTTAATTACTCCAAAAGTTACTGTCCGATTTGGTTCACAATAATTTTCCTAAAGAGTTTTTAGCATGATCTAACAGCATGGAAATTTACAAGTTTCTATCTCTTATAGTTTAAAAATGCTAGGGGGGGGGGACCAACTTACGAACTACTTTGGAGGCCGATTACTCGAAAATTGTCAACTTTATAAAAAAGTAACGAATCAAACCTTGCCTTTATTTTAAAAGACCTATTCTACGATACCCCACACGATGGGGTAGAGTGAAAAAATAATTTTCATCCCCACTTCACATGTATGGAGAGCTACCCCTAAAATATAAAATAATTCTTTTTTTATGACCCCAAAACCGTGATCTATACACAATCTATAACTGCACCAAATTTCATCAATTTATATTCATAATTACAGGAGCTAGAGGCGCGGACAGACAGACAGACAGACAGACAGACAGACGGACAGAGCGAAACTATAAGGGTTCCTTATGTATTACGGAACCCTAAAAACCGCATGCGAATATAATGCTAGTAATTTAAGCTTAAATATTTTAGTCATCTAAGGAATTAATGAAGATTATGTAAACGTGTTTAAAACTCTTTTTAGTTCCCTAGTAAATGTCCCGTGTCCCGTCCCAATGTAAAGTCAAAGTCAAAATTTTTTATTCAAAGTTGGTATTTTTTTACACCTTCTGAACGTTGGCATACATGAACGTCTACCACCGGTTCGGGAACTAGCCCGGCGAGAAAAACCGGAACCGAACTGAGGTACGATTCCGTCTTTAATTTTAGTAGGTAAATTAGTTTTTTTAACTGATATTCTGTTGATTGTTCCAGGTAATTGTATGCAGATAATTTTCACATATTCCAGTGCCAACATTTTTTAACGTATGACTTATATGAAGGAAATGAAGGAAAAACCAAAATGAATAATTGTGTAAAATAGCATATAGAAAATGCAATTTTTTATTGAGAACCAGTATTACGGGAGCGATTACAAACCAATGTGCAAAAAAATTATGTAAAATTTGAATTAAAAAAAAACAATTACATGATAAAAAATGAATAACAAAGTATGATATTGAACTCTACAAAGTTATCACTGAGGTTACTGGGAATGGAAACCAGGGTAGATAAAAAAATAAAAATCAATCACAACTTTATTGTAAACCCACTGTTACAATTAAATCTTTTGAACAGTTCTGCTGTTGAATAGAAATTTGAAACAGAAACTTTTTTTACTATTACACAGTATTATATGTACACAGCAGTGGCGTAGCATAGTAGGGGCGGGGGAGGCGGCCCGCCCCGGGCGGCACTTCTAAGTGGGCGGCAAAGCCTAAGTAAGGGGACGGCAAAACCTAAGTGTAAGAGGGCGGCAAAACCCGAGTAAGGGGGCGGAAAAATTTACGTCCGCTCCGGGCGGCAGACACCCACGCTACGCCACTGGTATACAGTACACTCGTAAATTGGGCCCGAATTTTCAGATTCAGCTCAGAGACTTTTACGAATCAGATAACGATATTTCTATGTATAATAAAAGTAGATTAGAAACTTCAATTGAAGGTTTCACTTCTGTCACATATGTATTGCATGGTGCACAGTTGCACACATGCTTCTTGATATTATGTAGAAAACACTCATGTTTTACCTTAAACCCTAAATACATGAATACATGTGTGACAGGGAAATCCCCAGCGGAGTTTGAATTTAGCTTTAGTTCACACCGAGCGATTCAAAATTGAATTTTATTCCCACAAAAACATACACGTACAATATACATTCATTGTAAGAGTTCGAATTGCACCGCGCGGCGCCGCTTGCAATGAGAATTGAAACGTGTATCTTTTGTTTAATGAATAAAGTTCAATTTTGAATCACACAAAGTGCGCGCCGCCTCTGCTACCTTATTCTGCATGACACGTATTGCTAAAGGTAGACTTTCGAAGCGAGCGTCTATAGCGTCAGTGGCGCCGCAACTGTGATGCCGCGACAGAGCGACAGATAGGTGTTCTATGCAAATGTATGAAATTCTAGGGAACGTCATTCGAGCGCAGCGACAGTAACGCGGTGTTAATGACGTCATTGACACCGCTCTGTCGCGGCATCACAGTTGCGGCGCCACTAACGCTATAGACGCTTGCTTCGAAAGGCGAAAAAAGGAAAGGCTTACCTTTAGGTTAAGCTTACACCGAAACGAAACGCGAGACGATATGCGACGCGGCGTCTCGTTTCGTTTTGGTATAAATTGAACCTTATACTTCACTGTTCTGTTTTTACCTTAACTGTTTTGTTAATAAGTCATTAGAGCAGGGGTTCCCAGACAGGTTTCGCCGTCACACCGTAACGGTTACCATTTCTGAGAACGCGGTACTTTCTTGTTTACAGTTTAGTACCTACTTAATGTAATATCCGTGGCCTAGTGGGTAGACCGTTTGGTTCGCACTCGAGAGAGTGCAGGTTCAAATCCCAGGTTGTGGCGTGTACCAATGAGACTTTTTCAGATCTCAAGTACATCATACGGACGCTCTTACGGTGAAGGAAAACATCGTGAGGAAACCCGCACATAGTTGGCCACAGACGTATTGACTAGTTCATTCCTCTGGACTAGGCTGACTATGTTGTGAGAATGCCGTATGTGCTTGGGCAACCATACGACATTTAAAAACCAACTGGCCCAGGCACTGCAGTATTTCAAGAGTGGTTACTTCGCTCGGAGAATACTGTATAAATCATCCATTAACGGACGTAAAGGCCTAAGTTTTAATGTAATATCCGTGGGCTAGTGGTTAGAGCTTGGCTCTCGTCTCGGAGGTTCGATTTCCGTATTGGAACAAAAAAAAAGTTGTTACCAAGTTTGGTTACGACAATACAAGCTGATCATCGGATTGTCTGACAAGAAAGATGATCAGTGCGTCGGGTGGGCATGTAAAAAGTCGGACCTGCGCCTGATCTCTTGCCAGTCGTGTCGGTCATCCATCCCACTGGGTTACTAGAGTAAAGGAAGAGGGAGTGCTCTTGTGTACTGCGCACACACTTGGGCACTATAAAATTACTCCTGCGTAACTGGCCTGGCTTCAATGAAACCAGCTACCGTCACAGAAATCGGTGTGGGCAGTTATTTAGTCCGGTCAAATTAGACCAAAAAATAAGAGTAAAGTTACATAAATTCCCACCAAGCTGAAAATCGGTAATACTGTTTGAAATATCATTAAAAACAAAATTTGAAAGTTCCCCATCTTTCCCCTGTAAGGAAAAAAATTTATTCAAGATCAAAGGTTAAAAAAATGAGTTTTTCGCGATTTTCAGCAAAACGGTAAGTTTTATCATAAAAATATCTCAGACAAAAATTGTAGATCATAAAATTATGTACAAAAAATTAATTAATACATTTTTTTCTACGAGCCACCGTTTTTGAGATATAACGATTCAAAAAGTTGTAAAAGTTGTAATCGTCATAATATGCACACGTTTCCTCGCCACCTATGAGGTAGTGTACTTATCGCGTTTTTTTTGTGGTTTCCCCAGTAGGCCTATTCCACGGGTCAGTTTTGATCCTGTTTTATTTGAAACTATTGAAAAATAATGGATATTAGCAGAGATTCAAAAGATAAAAGCAATTTAAGTTAAAAAAAAGTAGTGAAATTAAATCGTCCGAGTCGTAACTTTCAAAATCTTCTTCTTGTTCTTCTTCTTGATCTTCTTGTTCTTGTTCGCCTTGTTCTTGTTCTTCTTCATCTTCATCCTGAGTGCATGTAAACTGCGTTAATAGCGATGTATCGCATGTTGCCTCGAACTCAAATGGATCCTCTATTGTTGGTGATTCAATATTAGAGCACAACCGGCCTTAACAATGTGTACATGCCGGAGAACAGAATAGTCCGACTTTTTTGCAACCACAATTATCAATACATCAGCATCATTATTAGCTTGTCTTACCAATATATTTTCCGTAGTAAATCTTTCTTTCAACATTGAAATGAACCGAGACTTGTTGTGAGTATTAGAAATAAATTTTTGTTGGCTGGTTGGAACTGTCATATTTTCATCAAATAAAATATCAATTGATGAAGATGTTGCTAAAGTTCGACGACGCTGTTCTGCAGCTTTGGTATTTCTTGTGCAATCATTATAGCCATCAAATACGACAGTAACTCGGGAACCAAAATGTCGACGTACATACTGTACGTATTTATCTAATATAACGTGGCGTACTCATGCATATTATGACGATTACAACTTTTACAACTTTTTGAATCGTTATATCTCAAAAACGGTGGCTCGTAGAAAAAAAAGTATTAATTAATTTTTTGTAGATAATTTTATGATCTACAATTTTTGTTTAAAATATATTATGATAAAACTTACCGTTTTGCTGAAAATCGCGAAAAACTAATTTTTTTTACCTTTGACCTTGAATAAATTTTTTTCCTTACAGGGGATAGATGGGGAACTTTCAAATTTTGTTTTTAATGATATTTTAAAAAATATTACCGATTTTCAGCTTGGTGGGAATTTAGGTAACTTTGAATGTCTCAATTGACCGGACTATATTATAGTAGAAATAAGAAGCCTTTTTAATAATAACAAGAAAAAAATACGTGTCACACTGATACCTAAGTCATTATACCTAAGTCATTAACATCTTCTAGAGACTCGGTTTTCAGAGTCAATTCACACCGAAATGAAACGATACGCGACATAGAGCTACATTTTTACAAGATACATCGCGTATCGGCACGGTGTGACCCTAACATTTAATTTTCAAATGTCAATGGTATAAACGGCGATATTATCGGTAACGTTACGATTAAATACTTGTCAATAGGGGGGGGATCGGACTACATCTGAAATATTAGGTTTCATTAATATATTCAGAAATATTGAGGCATTACTACTTGGTAAATGTAAAAAAATATATTATTTTATGTGTAGTTTAGTAATTAGATACATCTAAAAAGTACAAAAAAAATATTTTTCTAATAGTCAAATTATTAAACAAAACCTATATCATTACTTTACTTACATCATATACAAAAACATTCATTATGGTAAGTATGAACTTAAACGCACAAATATCGGAGATATTTACAAATATATTCCTGCAGCTCCTGCAGCCGTATACTTCATACAATTTAACCCAAGAGTGACTTCACTCGTAGGTCGACTTTAGTATGGACCGTTTTTACGAGACTTGCGAAATTTTGTATACAAATCGCTGTAACTTTGAAAATATTGACTTTTGATATACGGTTTCTTCTGAGAAGTTACTCATATTTAAGAGTACTATTCATTTATGCAATAAAAAAATCAGTCCACTTGCCTATTATTCGATGGCCCGAATGGAAAAATAGGAAAAGGAAAACTATGCAGTAGGGTTGGCGCTCCACTGCATATTTTTCCTTCCTAGAAATTATGACACGAGACACTGTTTCATATATGCTATATTTTAAACTACAGATAACCTTGACCATACCTAGAAGATATAAATATCCACTTTGTTATAGTAGGTACTTATAGTTTCGTGCAAAAAGTCGTAATAATTTGGAACTAGCGATGCTACCAGTACCTAATTTTATCTTCTCTACAGGAAATCAAAATATTTATATTTTAAAATACTTGAGAAAATTATACCTATGTGAACAATACAACAACCATGAACCAACTGTTTAAGGATAATTTCAAATATATTAAAACTTGATCGCCTTTAATTTTGTTGGTCTTGTAACCGGTTGACACACACTATAGTCATTCTGGTGCAATTTGATACAACTGATTCCATTAAGCGACTAATATGCATAAACTCCCCACACCGGTTTCGGTTACGGTGGCCGGTTTCATTGAAACCAGACCAGGTAGGAATTATTTTGTATTGCCAAGTGTGTGCATAATACACAATACTTGTTACTCTTCGTTTACTCTTGTAACCCAGTGGGACGGATGACCGACACTTCTGGCGCGAGATCACGCGTAGGACCGACTTTTTAAAAAGTCGGTCCTACGTGGAGTATTTTTCTTGTGAGACAATTAGGTGATCTGATAACTGCATTGTCTTTAAATCTTCTATTATATAAAGTAACATATCCTGACTGATTCATCAACGCCGAGACAAAACTACTTAAGCTAGAAACTTAACATTTGACCGTGACTTCCTTTTGTGACGTATAGGTCCACTAAGAAGGGATTTTGCGAAATTCACCCCCTTTAACGTTTGCATGTAACTTCTTTGTTTGTGGTCAGATCTGTTTAGAATTTGGTGATATTGCACTACTTACTATGTCCACGCAAACGAAATTGTGGGCACCAGCTAGTCACACATAAAAACAACATTTTTTTGTTGTTCCAAGCGTGGATCGAACCCGACGACCTCCGGAGACGATAGCCAAGTCCTAAACCACTGAACCACGGAGGTGTTGACAATTCTGTGGTCCAGTAGTTTACCGTATCTATATGTACGAGTTTATAAAATACTTGAATTATTTTATTTAAAAGGAATAATCATGTATACAATTTAATTAATATTATATCTAGCAATGTCCCGCGATTTTTTTTGCGAGACATTGCTAGATACTAGATATAATATTAATTTAATGCTATACTAAAGATGCTATAGAATTTCACAAAGTAACGTCCGATTCTATTAACTATATATTAATTACATACCTAGTTCAGTATTATAATATTCTAAACTCATTATTTTCCTTAAACCTTTTTTTTCTTCGTTAATTTATGTAAACCGAGCACAGTAAAACAAACCTCAGTATTTTGTCCCCAATACAAACGTTGTAAATATTAAATATCTGTGTTTCCCTAATGATAAAGAAAGAATACAGAGGGAATTTACGTAGGTCAAAACCCGTGTATAAACTCTAGTGTTGAGCGTCTTGTTTAAGATATTTAGCGATATATTTTTTATTATAATAATACCTTACTAAAATTTTATTTTATTCGGTAATACATGTACAATTTTTCCTGCGACGACTTTCTTCTAAACAAACATAATATTAAAATATATAATATTGTAGTGGATATTACGCTATAATATCTATATAATAATAATATCTACGGACACTTCACACCACGTCAATCTGGCCCCGTTATAAGTATCCGAAGAACTTGTATTACAGGTACCAGAAAACGGGAAGTATATTTAATACTTTATACTAAACATATATTTAAGATTTTTATTATATTATACACACATTTAATACACACCCAGGAACACAGAAAAACTTGTTGTTCCTTCGGCAGGATTCGAACCTGCGACCCCCGACTTGAGCACTAAAGCGCTGAACCACTGAGCTACAGAGGTCGTAGCCGTAGTAGGAGAGTATCTACAGCAATGAACCCTTATACTTTCGTCTATCTGTCTGTCTGTGTACCATATTATCGTTTTAAATAAGGGCGAGGTTTCATACAGGTTTTTTTATAAAGTGAACTATTTTCGAGTAATCGGCCTCCAAAGTAGGTCCACCTGGAATTATAAAAAGCTACGAAGTCAGAAACTTATAATTTTCCAAGCTCATATCATAGGACAATGCTAAATTCTGTCAAGGAATTTTCCTTATTTTTCGTTAAAATTTCTTCAAAAATTATACCTTGTCCGTTTTTCCTTTTGTTTTTCCGTTTAACCTTTCATTATCGGACAAGGTATAACTTTTAAAGGAATGTGAAAAATGTACTGCACGTTGATAGTTACGGAACCCTCTTTAGACGTGTCAGATGCTTTAGGTGCTTTTGGTTAGGTTATTTTGTACGAAAGATTGCAAGAGCCCTAACCTGCAACCATATTTTTTCAGACTTTCTGTTGGTAGAACCTAGGACTCTGGGCACTTGAACAAAATTAGGATTTTGACCTTAATTTTGATCATGGCCTAAGCTATATATTTTTATTTAGATTTTTTTTATTGATTATAACGTAACGTAAAAAAGAGGAGTAGGTAAGGTAAGTGGTTCGATCACTAACATTAGTTCTTTCGTTCATTATTAGTTTTATCGATATCGATAATCGTTATATACATCACTTAACCACTTGCAGAGCAGGTCGAAAAGCGACTTAATGGTATATTTATAAATACGTATCAGCCAGGGTCAAGCAGTATCGCATCAGAGGACATCACAACACAACGTGTTTCTGTTTTTATTAACTTAAATAAATAAATTAAAATGGAGAAGCTGTGCCTGTTTTTAGTTTTTGGTAAGTTAATATTTGATGTATTTAGCTACTACAATATTTTTGTTACTTATAATTATTTTTTGGATAAGCTTATGTTTACTTTCTGCTCGCTAATTACTTTATCAATCGATGTTTTGATATCTTTAATTTTTATGCGGCTTAAATAATTATCAACTAATCACACAAACTTTGCAATAAGTTATTCACACTACTAAGCCTGGGATCATACGTATTTAATTTAACATAACTATAAATAATATTAATATAACTATAGGCATTCAGATCGAAGGCCAAGTTTCCACACAAAACTACCAACGTCCAACATACGCGCTGAATCGTTTGGATCCTAAATATGTATATCAGATCGATCTGACACTTTCGTATTATAATTTCGTGAAAAGAGATGTTCTAGAAATGTATGAGGCGTGGGCCAGCACTATACCTACTATATTTAAATATAACTACATAATATAGTAACAGTTTCCTTTTCTTTATTTTATTTAATTTCACTTTGTTTCAATGTACATTAAAAATAACTTCGCCAAGGAGAGCAACACAGTAAAATCATTCAGTCATTTTGACAATGACCTAACTTTTGGCAAAGAAAGACATGACCATCAAGAAGAAGTTTCTCTTAAAACTGTCAACTACGTCAAAAGTCATGTCAAAACAACTGTCATAGCCGCCCTAAAAATAGGGTTCTCGCAATAAAAACTCTTCAAATAATCATTTTTGTACGCAAGTTTAAATTAGTTTTTTTGTATTTTTATGAAATTCTCATATTTTTTTCCTATTTACCAATATAGTGTACATAGAGCTGGCCTAAAATCAAATATCTCCTTTCTCTAAATGTATTTTTTAAATTAAAGTCACTTGTATAGTTGGGTTGAGTTAAACGATAAATAAGGAAAATGTTGCAAGAATTCTGGCTTAGCAGGTGAGGTTCATGTCATTAAATAGCACTGTATACATAATCTATACATATAATAAATCTGTAGAGGGGTCATGTCTGTACATTAAAGTTATCTAAGTGAAAATCAAAATGGGGGGTCTATAAAGGCCACAGAACCTAAAAATAACGTTTTTGAAAAAAATGTCTGTCTGTCTGTCTGTCTGTGTGTTTGTTATCACATCACGCCGAAACCACTGGATGGAATTAAATGAAATTTGGCAGGTAGGTAGCTTAGGACCTGAAGGGTAAAATAGGATACTCTTTATCCCGCAAAATTAAAGGGTTCCTATGGGATCTTCAAAAAACTGTACCTACCTGTTTGACGTTATTTCAGGCAATCTACTCGACGTATTTAAATAAAACTTGGCACAAAGATAGATTGGAACATGAAATAACTAACAGTATTTTTTTTTCTTGGAAACCAAAACGGTTCCCACGGGATCATGAAAAAACTGTAATTTTGAACTTGCTTCACAAACGGAAATAAATCATCATTTTTCGCATGTTTTCTCTTGAAATAAAACTATTAAATTAAAATTATAAAAATAAATCTATTTTTTATGCTACTCAACACAAATAATAAATAGCGAAGGAAAAACCAATAGTACAAGATCTACTTAAACTAAGAATTTGCTTTGAGCGAGAGGTCAACTTGTTTGGTGTTCTTTAATAAGTTACCTACTATTTTTTAGCCGGTAAAAATGTACCTTGATATTATTTCGTTCAGGCGTGAAATATTTGCGTTCGAAATTCAAAATTAAACCGCATACATAGGCTGTGTTCCGCGGAAAATAAAACGTAGGCACAATGGCAACCGCTGGTATAAAATAAGCAAAATGGCGGATTATGTTAGCATTATTGAAGTTAGCAAAATATGTGCCCTGGCGGATAATCTGTTTTTTTAGCGCTAGCAAGCGCTAACAAGCTCTATTTTCAGCGGAACACAGCCATAGTCTTTTTACCGTATTGATATTGACTGAGCAGAATAGAAGAATAACTGTTTTATAATTTCAAATACTATTTTATTCTGTGAAAAAATATTTTCAACTTTTATAACATTCGTCTTCTTTAATTTTAGTGAAATAAACTTTAAATTGATGTTATATCTTTGAGTATCCTACCATATTATAGGTACTAAGTAATTGTATATTAGGTTGAACTTGAAGCTTGGTAGGTATCTTATTACGAATAATGGTGTCTACAGACACACGAATTTGGTACGGAGCGTACAGCGGATCTGGTACGCTCCGTACCAAATCCGTGCGTGTGTAGAGCAGTCCGGCGGTTAGGCCGTACAACGGTGTCAGTATTGGCAAGTTAGGGTTTTACCACCCAACATTAGGGAAAATATCTACGGGGGTTTACTAGGAGCCAGGATGTTTAGAGTTTACTCCTTATGAATCAATTTGTATGTAATAATAAAAATTATTAAATGTGTGTATATAGTCAGGGATATGAAAATATAATATTGGGAGTGAAATCAGATTAAGACAAGTTAGTTTTATGTTATTCACGCGTAAGTCTTTATGTTAAACACATAACCCTTCTTTCTAGCTTATTATCTCTTAGACCTGTCAATGGTATAATTATCAGGGGTAAAGTTTGGAGAGAAATATTTTTGAGAGTTGATATATAAATTCATTGATAACTGCCTGTTATCAATGAATTTCGGGAATCATCGCGTCGTCGAAAAACAGCACTGTAAATAGAACTCTGTGCTAATGCAATAGAACTGAAAATCGAACACACGAGTGTCGAGCTTTTCGGTCCACTGCATCGTACCAAATCCGTGCGTGTGTAGCGACACCGGATTCGGTCCGCTGTACGCTCCGTAACAAATTCGTGTGTCTGTAGATGCCTACTCTGCAGCAAACCGCAAAAGTTTTTACAATACCTATACTAATATTATAAATGCGAGTGTGTTTGTCTATCTGTCTGTTACCTCTTCACGCTTTAACCGCTGAACTGATTTTGATGAAATTGATGAAAGGACATCGTAATTTTTCGGCATAAAAAGTATCCTATTACTTTTTATGCCGAAAAAGTATGGTGTTTCTGAGGGATAAAGTATTATTCTGTGTATATTTGACTGTCTTTCACTGCTAAAAGGTTGATCCGATTTGAATGAAAGTTGGTATGGTAGTGTTTTATGCTTTGGACAAACGCGCAGTCCACTTTTTTCCCAAAAAGATACAGTGTTCCCGAGGGATAATATATTATTTTGTGGATATTTGACTGTTTTTCACTGCTAAAAGGTTGAACCGATTTGAATGAAAGTTGGTATGGTAGTGGTTAATTCTTTGGACAAACGCGTAGTCTACTTTTTATTCCAAATCTATACTTCTATACTAATATACTACTATTAATATACTAATATATTATACTTCTATACTTAATATTATAAATGCGAAAGTGTGTCTGTCTGTCTGTCTGTCTGTTACCTCTTCACGCTTTAACCGCTGAACCGATTTTTATGAAATTTGGTATAGACATACTTTGGGTCCCGGGAAAGAATATAGGATTTTTTTTATCCCGAAAAAGTAGTGTTCCCGCGGAATAATATATTTACGCGGGCGGAGCCGCGGGCAAAAGCTAGTGTGATATATAACTGTTATATTCTCGTTTCGTGTTCACACACACAATTCACAAATGAGTTCGATACCTACCAGTGATGGTAAAGCAGTAGCCCAAACAGGAACAATTTACAAGAAAGTATTCTTAACGTTTCGAATTAAAAATGTATAAAAAGCATAACAGCGCTTGTACAATTTTTATTCGATAAATTTACGAATACTTTGTTGTCAATTATTTCTGTTTGGTTCTTAAACTGAACCACAACTCACTTAACTAATTTCGATATAATTTTGGTTCAATAATCACGCTGAATAGAATTACCCGTCTGGACAATTAAAATTGCTAGAAGTCATTTATAAAATAAATAAATACTATCAAAGTTCTATGTGAATAAATTAAAAAAGTAAAAGCGTCACTAACGAAGCAATCAATACACTATTTTAATTAAATATACATTATTAAGTCTCTGATAACAAATGTATTTAAAGTGCATTAATAGCAATGACAGAGTATTTTCACAAATTGCTTATTAACATTCCAGGTCTTCTTAGCAGCGAGGCTCTTGGCATGGGCTTCAGGCACAAACGCCAGGCCACCGACGACAGTGATGAAGACTTGGAAGACCGCTACGGCTGGAACCGCAACCCACAAGGTATGGTTTAACCAGCAATTATCGTGGTGGGCTATGGCCTTCTCCATTGAGATAAGACTAGAGAGCCAGCAGTGGGGATATTAGTGGTCAGTTAAATTGAGGTTTTTAACTCGAAAATATACTCGAAAGAGACTAATAGTAGATTATGCACCAAGGGGATAAAGCAGTGTCTTGAGTGAAGCGAGGGGTTCAAGCTGCCCAAGACGAAGACAGGCTTTATCCCAGAGGTGCATACTCTACTTTTCATACCTACTGCGAGGCAATAAAAACCCAGGGCTACATTTTTAATAAGCTCCGGAGTCAAATCACTATCGCTCGACGACATTTTGACACGTGAGAATGTTAAAACACGTAACTGTTAAAATAACGTAGTAGGTATGTACCTATTTTACTCTCTGAAAATAGCAAGAAAATAGCACTAAACACTGGCTTTTGTTTTGAATTTTGCGTTTTTCTTTTTTCATAGGTGGCCAGTTCGATTATCAAAAAAAAAAACTCTCTGCAATGTCATATTATTATTGAAAAACTCTATGATAGATAGAGATACGTATCTATTAGGAGTTTTCATACGAATTTTAACGTTCCAAATTCAAATCACTTTAATCCCTTGGGAGTTTCATACAACATTATCTCCCTTGGGAGTCAATGACTTGCTTTACGTTGAGATTGCGTGATATATAATCGGACATTGTCGAGCAGGTGGTATGAAAAGATAATTATAAATTATTAACAAAAACATATCTTGTATCTTATATAAGATTTCGCCAATTAATTACCATAATACTTCGCGCACAGTTACTGCTTATGTAAATGGTTATTTTTCTGCTTATAAAAAATGTATTGGTGACTCTTCGCATATAGATAATACCCTCTTTTTAATAGTATATATCTTTGGAAAGAATACAAATACAGGGTAACACTAAATGAGACTTATCTTATTTTCAGGTCAAGGACAGTTTCCGAATCAAGGATTTTTCCCCAATCAAAACAGGTTCCCACAATTTCCCAACCAGTTTCCCAATCAAGGACAATTCCCGAACCAATTCCCAAATCAAGGACAATTCCCCAACCAGGGTCAATTCCCTAACCAATTCCCAAATCAAGGACAATTCCCCAACCAGTTCCCTAACCAAGGACAATTCCCCAACCAGTTCCCGAACCAAAACCAATTCCCCAACCAAGGCCAGTTTCCCAACCAAGGCCAGTTTCCCAATCAAGGCCAGTTCCCTAACCAAGGCCAACAGCCTAACCAGGGTCAACAAACTAATCAAGGTCAACAAAACAATAACCAGCAACAGGGTGACAATGGAAATACTAGTGGGAGGTAAGCAATTTTATTTTATTATTTATGGAAGAAGATTATTGTTATAGTAAAGAGATGAACATCGTTACATTATAATATTATTCTTTATCCTAATAAAATACGTACCAAAATTAAAAAGTGAAACAAACAAGCAAGAATAAAGCAACAAAATCTCATTTTGACAGTTATCTACAATATTTTATTTGTGACGACCTCTGTGTAATTATTAATGACAACCTCTGTGGCTCAGTTGGTTGAGCGTGTTGGTGCTCAAGCCGGGGGTCGCGGGTTCAAATCCCGCCGACGGAACAAAAAGTTTTTCTGTGTTCCTGGGTCATGGATGTGTATTAAATATGTGTATAATATAATAAAAATCTTAAATATGTGTATAGTATAAAAGTATTAAATATATTTCCGTTGTCTGGTACACAAGTTCTTCGAGAACTTACCACGGGATCAGATTGACGTGGTGTGAAGCGTCCATAGATATTATTATTATATTATTATTATTTTAATATTAATAAAAAAACTTTCCAGCCTGACCCAAACCAGCCAGTACCAAGACTGCATCCGCCGCTGTCCAGTGACGTCAGAGTACAACCCCGTGTGCGGATCTGATTTCGTCACCTACGACAACCCTGGCAGACTCATCTGTGCGCAGAACTGCGGACTGGGTGAGTTAAAGTACAGCAGGCAAACGTGATGTCAGAGTACAACCCCGTGTGCGGATCTGATTTCGTCACCTACGACAACCCTGGCAGACTCATCTGTGCGCAGAACTGCGGACTGGGTGAGTTAAAGTACAGCAGGCAAACGTGATGTCAGAGTACAACCCCGTGTGCGGATCTGATTTCGTCACCTACGACAACCCTGGCAGACTCATCTGTGCGCAGAACTGCGGACTGGGTGAGTTAAAGTACAGCAGGCAAACGTGATGTCAGAGTACAACCCCGTGTGCGGATCTGATTTCGGTACCTACTACAACCCTGGTAGACTCATCTGAGCGCAGAACTGCGGACTGGTTGAGTTTGTAGTACAGCCGGCAAACGTTACATCAGAGTACAACCCCGTGTGCGGATCTGACAAAGTCACCTACGAGAACCCTAGCAAACTCATATGTGCACAGAACTGCTGCTGCTGGACTGGGTGAGTTACAGTACAGCCGGCAAACGTGACGTCAAAGTACAACCCCGTGTGCGGATCTGATTTCGTCACCTACGACAACCATGGCAGACTCAACTGTGCGCAGAACTGCGGACTGGGTAAGTTAAAGTACAGCAGGCAAACGTGATGTCAGAGTACAACCCCGTGTGCGGATCTGACAAAGTCACCTACGAGAACCCTAGCAAACTCATATGTGCACAGAACTGCTGCTGCTGGACTGGGTGAGTTACAGTACAGCCGGCAAACGTGACGTCAAAGTACAACCCCGTGTGCGGATCTGATTTCGTCACCTACGACAACCATGGCAGACTCAACTGTGCGCAGAACTGCGGACTGGGTGAGTTAAAGTACAGCAGGCAAACGTGATGTCAGAGTACAACCCCGTGTGCGGATCTGACAAAGTCACCTACGAGAACCCTAGCAAACTCATATGTGCACAGAACTGCTGCTGCTGGACTGGGTGAGTTACAGTACAGCCGGCAAACGTGACGTCAAAGTACAACCCCGTGTGCGGATCTGATTTTGTCAACTACGACAACCATGGCAGACTCAACTGTGCGCAGAACTGCGGACTGGGTACAGCATTGTAGTCGAGGAGTCAAACGACCATACGATACACATCGCCTGATGTACCTTGCGAATCTTGCGATGGAATGTAAGGAAGGACTCGATCTGAAGCCATGAATCAGTGTCCACGTCAAAGCGTAGGTGCTATTTCTAAGATTTGGATTTTTATCATTTTATAACTCTGTGTTACGTGTGATTTGTTTGTACCTATTTATGGATCTTGGTCAACGATTTTTATATATTGATTTATATTTTACAAACACATAATTTCATTTAAAACACTCTCTAATTAAACGTATTCTCTAATAGAGATGTAATTAGTGTATAGTGCTGTGCCCTTTACTAATTATAATAAAAGTAACAACTTGTCTAGTTTTTATATAAATATATTCACTTTTATTTTTCCAGGTATTTCCCAGTTTAGAACCTCCCGTTGCCCCGCAACTACCGCGGCCACGCCCACTTCTTAGTCACTCAATATTACCTATATAATATTAGTCATATAATATTGTCATACTAAATAGACTGATTTACATATTTTTGTAAAATATATGATTTGATATACATTTTTGTGTTTTCAATATTATTAAGGGAAGTATGGACAAAATGACATACGGTTTTATTTTTAATCATATATTTTTAATTATCATAGTTATAATTAGTAATCAGTCTCAATATTCGTCTATGGTTCATTAGTAATAACCTACGTAAACATAGAAATAAATAGGAACCATACAAAAAATATTATTAAAATAAATCACAACCTCTAAGGAAATTCAATTTGTCCGTATAGTACGGACAAAATGACATACATAATAAAAACACTATTTATTAAGTACATAGTTCACAAATGAAGCCTTTGGTCTTCTTGGGTATATCAGTACATGATACATGAGCCCAAAGAGAGCAATTGTTGCACCGCAGCCAGGACTCGCAAGGCTTGGAACGGGAAAACAGGTCGTTACAATTAATGCTTGCGCAGTCATCGTCATTATCGTTCGGCGCAGTTTGGAAATCTTCAAAGTCTGAGTCCTTCATATTTTTCCCGACTGGTTCTTGAAAAATAAAGTATACGTAATGACATAAACGTATGTCGTTTTGCCCCAAATATAAGTATGTCATTTTGCCCCATGGGATATCAAAACATTAATACATACATACATACATATAATCACGCCTTTTTCCCGTAGGGGTAGGCAGGACCGCCTTTTTCCCGTAGGGGTAGGCAGAGACCACTTCTTTCCACTTGCTACGATCCTTATATACTTCTTTCGCTTCGTCCACTTTCATTCTTACCATCCATTCCTCATCTTACATTCAACGTAGCCAAGCGTCTCTCCATGGTCCGCTTTTCGCCTCCGCGAGAAACGAGACGTGATGGGTGGCGAACCACATCGCCGCCATTTTGGATAGTTAAATTATTTTTGACTATCCATTGCGTTTCCACGGATTGGTGGAGAGGGTAGGAATAGGGAAAGGGAAGGATAGGTGGTGTGGAAAGGAAGATTGGTAAGTTAGAGTGGGAAATAGGGAATGTAGGATATTACCGCCCAGGAGGGCAAGGGATAGGACAGTAATAGCTAGGGAAGCCGGGGTCGCATACCCGTATACTATACCACAACTACAGGACAGGTAAGTTGGGAAGAGTATCCCATGACATTTATAAACTCATAATTTCAATAAACATGACATATATTTATTACACTTTATAAATAATGCAGTACAATGCTACAATGCTTTAAATTAAATTAATATTTGTAATGAAAACCACGTAAAACTCACAAAAAAACGACAAAATCTATCAAAACAAAAAACTTTTACGCTGACAAAACACGTTTGTGCCGGTTACACCGGCCCGACTGAGCCGATGGCACTAGTACCTCGACAGTTGTGCCAACATGGCCGATGTCACATGATGTTATGGTAACTGTTGCATCGTAGCCAGCCAATTTTGATAAAAGCCTGGTGTGTCATTTTGTCCGTATAATATGTCATTTTGTCCGTACTTCCCTAGTTTATGTTGCTTTTTAGGGTTTCGTAGTTAATACAAGGAACCCTTGTAGTTTCGCTTTGTCCGTCGTAAACAAAGCTTTGTATAGTTATCGGTTGAATTTATACTTCATTTTTGGCATCTTAATATAATAACTTGCTGTTGCCCGCGACTCCGACTGCATAAATACAGTACCTCAAAGGAATATAAACATAGGCTACATTTTATCCTTAAAAAGTACAGACTTTATCGGGATAAAATGTAACCTGTTTTAATCCATAGCCTTACCACACCAAATTCATCAAAATCAAAACCCGTTATTCCGTTCGTAGTTTTTGCGTGAAAGAGTAACGAACATCTATCCATCCATACATCCATTCATCCATCCTCACAAACTTTCACATTATAATATTATAGTATGATTATAATTTTGTATTTTAGGGATATCGGTATCCATATATGTGAAGTGGGGATGATTTTTTGTTTAATTCCATTTATCATTCATTCATTCATTAATTCAATTCCATCATGCGGGGTATTGCTATAGTAGGCCTAAATAAAAAATAAATAAAGGAAAGACATATTTTATATGTAAACCATTTTCGAGTAATCGACCTCCAAAGTGATTTACAAGTTGGTCCCCCGGCCCCCGCCCTAGCGTATCTAAATTATGAGTCTCAGAAACTTGCAATTTCCCATGCTGATAGATCATGCTAAATACCTACTGCTTACGAAAAATTTTTGAACGAAATTGGACAGTAACTTTTGAAGTTTTTTTTTTTTTTGATTATATGAAGTACCTATTAGGTATTTCATAAGCATTACAATCTAGCCTAGCTTAGACTAATAAGTAATTTTACGTTAACTTAAATTGCTATAATATATAGAGTAAACTAAGATTGCGTCCATCAACACATTTCTTATAGTCTCTATAAAGGAGAATACACATTATTGTTTGTGTTCTGTCACAGTCACACACTTCACTGACTTTAACACTAACTTAACACACTAACTCGAAAGGTTTTGTCCTTTTCAGTCTTCTGACTATGCCCGTGTTGTCGAGGAGCTGGATAGCCTCAACATTCACATGATGGTGAAGTCTTTTTTCATGAGCTTCGGCGTATTTTTTGATGATAGTTGAAACCATGTCCACCTTAAGGTCCCGATGTAGGTCTTCATTTCTAATGTACCAAGGTGCATTTACAACACCTCTAAGTACTTTATTTTGAAACCTTTGTATAATAAGTATATTACTTTTTTTGGTACAGCCCCATAGCTGAATACCATAAGTCCACACAGGCATAAGGACTTGTTTATACAAGAGTATTTTATTATGTATTGTTAAGGTTGACTTTTTTCCAAGTAACCAGTACATTTTCCTGTAGCGAAGCTCTAACTCTTCGCGCTTCTTTTTAACATGAGCTTTCCAGCGGAGCTTTGTGTCCAGTGTCATGCCAAGATATTTAGCTGTATTTTCGTGCGGTATAACAGTATTGTTAATATATACCGGATGATAGATTGGTCTCTTGTTTGTAAAATCTACGTGAATTGATTTTGTTTCATTAAGCTTTATTCTCCACTTTTTCGTCCATTGATATACTGTATGGATAGCTTTCTGTACTTTTCCCACTGCTTCCGCTTGTGTCTCGCCCGTAGCCATTATGGCTGTGTCGTCTGCAAAGGCCGCAATGGTACTATTTTCTATTTCTGGAATATCAGAAGTATAAAGTAGGTACAGGACCGGGCCTAGAACACTTCCTTGAGGTACTCCAGCTTTTATATGCTTAAGCTCTGAGTATGCTTCATCTTGTCTCACCCTAAACATTCTGAGTGTTAAGTAAGACTTAGAGTCTTACTTATTATATTTACGATATATCAGCGAACTGCTTTGGAAGTAAATTTCTAATTTTGTGAATAAGGCCTTTATGCCAAACCTGTGCTACATCTACATCCAAGAAGACTGTTGTGCAGACTTTATTTTCCTCTAGTGCTTTTTCTATTAACGTAGTAATTCTATGTACTTGGTCAATTGTAGAGTGTTTTTCTCTAAAACCAAACTCATAGTCTGGAATTAAATTCCTATCTTCTAGTATTGGTTTAAGGCGTTTGAGAAATAGCTTTTCAAATAATTTCGATATAACGGGTAGTAGAGAAATTGGTCTGTACGATTTTGTTTCGTATGGTGGTTTCCCAGGTTTTGGCAGCATTATGACTTCTGCTACTTTCCACATATCAGGTACGTATCTAAGTCTGAAGGCCGCATTTATGTGGGTGGTAAGCTTTACTATAGCTTTTCGAGGAAAATTTCGGATAACTTCTCCAGTTATGAGATCGAATCCGGGAGATTTCTTTAGGCTTATCCTATTTATCTCACTTTTCACTTCTCTTGGTGTAACAAGTTTTATTTCAAAAATATCTTGTGCTGTACCTTCTAAGTGTTCTTCTAAATCAGTTTGTTGCTCTAGTTCTATATTAGGTTGGAAAATTTCCTCAAGATGATCGGCAAATGTAGATGCTTTCTGTTCACTGCTTATAGCCCAGTGCCCATTTGCTTCTTTGATGGGAGGTATCTGGGTGATAGGCTTTTTAAGACCTTTCGTTGCTTTCCATAAGGATTATTCTGTTGTACGATCGCTTGTTAGACTAGTGAGGTATGTATTCATGCTGTTATCATTAAACTTTTGAATTTCCCGCCTCAGCCTTTTCGTGAGATTGTTTAGTTTTCTTTTTATTTCAGGGCATCTAGTTTGTTGCCACATCCGCCGAGTTTTCCTTTTTTCTGCTATAAGTTTTCTTATTTCTATTGGGTAGCAGTTTCCTTTTACTTTCCTATTAATGCTTAGTGTTATTCAACTGTGCAATTCATAATGTGTGTGTTCCACGCACAGTTTTGGATATTTTTTATGAACTTTCTCACATCCAGATCCAATTGTTCTGGAGTCTTTAGGGGGACCTTGAGATCTATTATAGATTCTAATTCTAACTTAAAACTTTTCCAGTCCGTGTTTTTATTTACAAGCATGTGTGAGCGCTCTTTTATAACTATTTTCTCATTAATTGTCAGTATTATAGGTGAGTGGTCCGAGCTCATATCATATCCCTCCTCAATGTGTAGGAAATTTGATGATATATTTTTATATATAAAGAAATCAATCAAGTCTGGGATTTTGTTAGGATCTGTAGGCCAGTATGTGGGTTTTCCTGTTGATATAACATTACAGTTCATCTTATTTACAGCACTTAAAAGTTCTTTTCCTTTGGTTGTAGTTAGCCTTGATCCCCAGTAAGTGTTTTTAGCGTTAAAATCACCACCGAGTATAAATCTATTGCCAAGATTTTTTAAGAAATTTACATATTCATCTTCTTTTATGGCATACCTTGGTGGACAATATATAGCGGCTAGAGTAATCGGATAGGATTTTGTTATTACACATACAGCCATTGCCTGTATTTCCTGTTGCTCATATTTGTATTCTTCATAGTGACAAATATTTTCCTTTATGATAACAGCACTACCACCTCGGGCAGTATTGTTAGGGTGCAAGGCATGGTAAATTTTGTAGCCCTTTATTTGAACATATGATTCAGTTGTGAAATGCGTTTCAGATATAAGACACACATCAATATTCTCTGTGCTTAGGACTACTTGTAACTCATTTTGATGTTTCAGTAGTCCATTTGCATTCCATGTCATAATTTTTAGCAAGTGGGTCATTTTGATTTTTGCGTGTGAGTAGCTATGTTAGCGCTACTCTCGAGCTTTTTCAATCTATCATCAAACGAGGTTAGTAGGTCGAGAAACCTGTTTATTTTGTCATCTGTATTGCCACTTGCCTTAGGCTGTGATTGTGGCTGCTTGTTTGCTTTAGTAACTTGCGCATAAGTAACATTTTTTAAAATTTGATTATTTTTATAACTAGTTTTAGGCTTTTCAGCTTTACCTAAAACTGGATTTTGGATTGTAGAAGTCGGTGCCCCTTTTTTCTTCATTGCTTTGTATTTTATGCTTTGAAGCTCTTTGGCTACCACGCAGCCTCTATAGTTAGCTGGATGAGGTTCGCCGCAGTGTACACATTTTGGTTTTGCTTCAGCTGGTTTCTGAAATTCCCTAGTTAAATGTTTACCTGTGCACTTTACACATCTAGGTTCTTTTGAGCAGTATTTTTGTGTGTGGCCGTAAGCTTGACATCTCTTGCATTGTGGTATCAGTTTCGTGGTCTTTAGTGGTTGGATATCCACTTTGCAGCCTAGCACTGATTTGATGCTATATATTTTGTTTATGTCTTCGTCCTTTTCAAACGAGAGCATAAACATATTTAGGGGTTCTTTTTTCCTCCAGCTCAGCTTGTTTACCGCTTCCTGGATCTTGTAACCTTTGGATTTTAGGTCTTCCACTATTCTATCAGGCAAACAGGAAAAATGCAATTTTTTTGCCATGACTCTAATGGGTCTATTTTGCTTGTTCTCATACGAGTACCATAATATCCTGTTCTGTTGAAGCAGCTTGGTTATGGCTCTGTATGAGTCTTCGTTAGTGGCATTTATTTTCATGCTTTCTCCGTTCATCATTTTTGCGGTGAACGTGTCTTTAGATAGGCTTGTTGTAAGTAAGTCATAGAATTCTTGGTAACTCTTGACATTTTCGATAATTATAGGTGGCGGCTGGGGCACCTTATTTACTTTTTGCTGTTTCAGGTCTTTGCTTGAATCGGATTCCAGCTGATGCGGTGGGGAAAGTGATACGTTAAGCTTACGCTTCTTCCTGCTTTTTTGTCTTACCCACTCGGTTTCTTTCGCAAGGTCCTCTTCATCCGTCTCATATTCAACATCGGCGGAGGACGCCTGGGTGATAGGACAAAGGTTTGTCGATTTGTCCTTGTTTTCTTGTACTTTCCTTAGTTGTTCCTGAAGATTTTCTATTTGGTCTTTGAGATCCTTTACTAGGCATTGCAGTTTTTCACGCGCCGCCTTCTCTTCTTGATAGTATTAGTATATAAATTTTTCTTTTGCAGTTTCAATTTTAATCTCGTGGTCACACCGGGCAGCCATTGTAAAATACTAATGTAACTGCTCCTTAACAATTGTTTACATTTCTCAAGTATAACACAAATGTTCGTGATTCACTATCGGTATCTGGGTCATCGCGGTGTCTGCTGCATCAGCGCGGCAGCCGGCACGCGGCACGTACGAGCGCAAGAGCGTTAGACAAACGACCGATCTCAGCGGAAGATATCTGATCACTTTTGAAGTAATTTGAAAAAACCTATTAAGCGTTGATAGTTACGAAGCCCTCCTGTCCTGACATGTTCTTGGTAATATTATTTCATCATATCCTGCCGTAATTAAAACTTTTAATAATTTGACTAAAACGTAATCATTGATACTTAAAAACAAACCATCAAAAATAATATAAATTGAATAATACAACGTTTTAGGTTGTGCCGTGCCGGTTTTATCATTATTATCAGCGCCCTGGGCGATTTCAACTCCCCCGTATACAATGAACAAGATTGGGTTAAAATGACGAAGTACGTAGGTAGGGCATGTAGAAAAGAAAAGTAGGTAAGCCTGCGGCGCCCCTATTTATCCGGCGCCCTGGACGGTCGCCCAACTTCGCTCCACCCTAACGCCGCTACTGTATAAATGCTACTACTAGAGTCCTCATATCATGGAGGAATTGTATGATTGGTTTATGCTTATATCAACTAAACAATAATGTTCATTTTATTATATTACCAGCTGACCTGAAAACGCTATTTTGCCATATATAAAAATAGGTTACGACTGATTCAAACCTACTGAATATGCAAAGAAAATTTCATAAGAATCAGTCAAGTCGTTTCGGAAGGAGTGTGTTAATTTTATTTATATATTAAATAAAATTAACATTGTAAAAGGTCAAACAAAAGAACACAAGTTATGTCTAAATTTATTCAGTTACTAAAGTAAACTCTTAAGTTACGGTTGTCTGAAATTTTATTATAAAGCATTAAAATGATGAAGTTATTTCTACTGTTAATTTTTGGTAAGTATTATCTCAGAGTAATTACTGTATATATCCTACTTCTTTGAGTATTTTCGTGATCTTATATTAAAAAAAAGTTCCTAATTTATTTAATTTTTTAAAAAGCAAGAAAAGGTTACACAAGGTACTAAAATATTTTTAGGAGAAGTTTTATTCTATAGTTCAATTAAGTATTTTTTATGACATAAAAATGGTAACGAGTAGACGGATCGCCTGATGGTAAGCGATTACCGCCGCCCATGGACGCTCGCAACATCAGAGGAGTTATACTTTGTGTTCCTGGTCCTTAAAATCCCCAATCCCCTCCGGTAATCTCACACACTCAGCGAAACACAACACAAACGTTATTTCACGCCAGTTTTCTGTGAGTCCGTGGTATTTATCCGGTCGAGCCGCCCCATTAGTGCCGAAGCGTGGCCCTCCCACAATTAGATATTTTTTTTCGTTACTTCACTGTCCGTAACTTTGCTTTGTTAGCTACTAGTATAGTTTACTTTCCAACGAAATAATGCACAAACAATAATTACGCTACACATTTTTTAGAGTGAAATATCAGACTAAATTCGTCGATTGACGATAAAAGTTCATTCGAAATTCGAATACACCCTTAACGAAACTTCTCGAAAAAAGTGAAACGCATCTGAAACAATTGTTATAAGTCACACAATAATGAAAAACCTTGAATAATAATTAATTTAATAAACATACATTTCTCAAAGCGAATGCATACAATGTGGGTAATTATAAATTCTATGTGTGTTATTTCAAAACAATAATATTTTACGTAGTTTGAGGTTAAAGTGTCCTTGAAACAATATTTTACTTTGTATATTTACAATTATCGTCTTTACAATAATACTTTTTGTGCTGGCTTCATTTGCATTGGTTGATGCGCTGCAGTTTTACACTTTTGCAGCTGCCGGTGTCTTATTTTAATTTATACTGGCCTATTGCCTAAACATAAACGAAGCATAAATGTAAGTTATGCTTCGTTTATGTAATTTGTTTTTATCAATAAAAATTATTATCAAATTCTATTCGATATATTTCTATTTATTTTCGATATTGGGGTATTTATTGAATTTGGCTTTTGACCATCACGCTAACATACAAGTAGAGACAAACACAACCATCTCTCTATGGCAGACATATGGGTAGCCTATAACTTGCAGCGGATTTGCGCCCTTGAATGTGTGCACGATACCGCAAATCGCAGTAAGGGCGCAACACGATGCGTTGGGGCGCGGACGTCGCGCCGCAGTCGGCTTGCCATACAAATTGCTGCTGCCGATGCCGGCCGCTACAAAAATTGTATGTCGTTTGTAATGCGTTGCTGGTGTGCTCGCGCCCTAACGAGTGTAATAATAATAATAATCTTTATTGCTACTTACAAGTTGGTATTGGCCAATACATGTCAAAATACACGCGGTAATAATTTTCCAAATACTGAAATGCAAATAGCCATCTGAAGTGCTGTCATTACGTAACAGGAGACCACCTCGAAGTTTTAATGGAATGATAAAATAAAAATAAAAGAAATAAAAATAATCACAAAAATATTCGTCTGACCGGGATTCGAAATATCAACCAATCCGGCAACCGGAATTTACATCTACATAGGCTGCACTAAAAGTATCGGGAATGGAATATTTATTTCCACTGTTCCTGTCATATTAAAATCTTTTTAATTTAAAACTCCTTGGTTTTAAAAATCGAATACCGATAATTTATTTTAAAAAAGGTTCTCGGTCTTGTCACAAGGTCTTATCAAACTTGTTTAGTCGTTGAGAAAATGGAATCGACTCGACAAAATTCTGGAGCAATGATTTATTATGACTTTCGAAGTGGTTTAACACAAAAACAGTGTGTTGACCGGATGATTTCTGCATTTGGTGATGAAACCCCATCCAAAACCACAATTTATCGCTGGTTTGCTGAATTTCAACGTGGACGTGTCAAGCTCAGTGATGATCCCCGTCAAGGTCGTCCAAAAACTGCAGTCACCCAAGAAAACGTTGATGCTGTGCGTAAGCTGATTGAGGAAGATCGACATGTGACATACCGCGAAATTCAGGCAACTTTAGACATTGGTATGAGTCAAATACAAATAATCTTGCATGAACAATTAGGTGTAAAAAAGTTGTTTTCCCGATGGATACCGCATTTGCTCTGTGAAGAGCAAAAAGCGGCTCGCGTTACTTGGTCCGTCAGAATTCTCGAAAGATTTCACGCAGGATCCTCAAATGCTGTATACAATATCGTATCAGGTGACGAATCCTGGATATACGCGTAAAAACCCGAAACAAAAAACCAGTCACGAGTTTGGGTGTTCGAAAATGAGTTAAAACCAACAAAAATTGTTCGTTCACGGAGTGTTGCAAAAAAAATGGTGGCCACGTTTGTCTCCAAAACCGGCCATATTGCGACTACCGCACTCTTGAGGGATAAAGAACGGTTAATGCAGAATGGTATGCTAATATTTGTTTGCCACAGGTCGTTTCTGTTCAGAAACGACCTGTGGTAAACAACGGCGGTTGCAGTTCTCTTTACGGAGTTCTCCGTAAAGAGAACTGCAACCGCCGCATCATCCTCCATCACGACAATGCGAGTTCTCACACCGCGCACAGAACAAAATAGTTTTTAGAGCAAGAAATCATAGAATTATTAGACCATCCACCGTACAGCCCCGACCTAAGCCCTAATGATTTCTATACTTTCCCTAAAATAAAGAATAAATTGCGTGGTCAGAGATTTTTATCACCTGAAGAAGCTGTGGACGCCTACAAAACGGCCATTTTGGAGACCCCAACTTCCGAATGGAATGGTTGCTTCAATGATTGGTTCCATCGTATGGAAAAATGTGTCAAATTTCGCGGTGATTACTTCGAAAAGCAATAAATACATTTTTAAGTAGTAATGTTGTGTCACTTCCTTGATTCCCGAAATTTTCAGTAGAAATTGAAATCACTTTTATCTTATTGTACAACGAAAGAAAAAAAAACATCTAAAACTTAAACTTGCTCATCCCCATCGATGCACATAACTAAATTTTTCTCGGCTCCAAAATTTTCTGTAAGCTAAATTTCATGTAAATAATTGTAGTCGTTTCTGAGATTACGATTGAAATATAAATATACAAGATTTGCTCGTTTAAAGTATAAGATTATTTGATAGCCTTTCTACGAGTGACTTGCTACGGCTACGGTCGTAGCCCGTAGGCCGTAGAGGGTTACGAGCTACGGGCCTAAGGGGCTATGTAAAATTGTTCTTTTTCGCACATGTATCGTTTTTATTATTATTATAATTAGCCTTTAATTTTTTTCTTTATTTTCCAGGCTTGATATGTAGTGAGGCGTTGGGCATGTCAGTCAGAGAAAAACGCCAGTCTAATGACTATGAAAACGTTCCTGATGGTAGAGTATTTTTAAATTATGATCAGCATAAACCACATAATGTTTAAAACTAAAAACATACTTTAAAAATTATCTAAAATTCCTTGGCTATATAGCTAGAGTCGCTACTTTTTCTAGTTCTCATAGATGCAGACTACATTACGTCGTATCAATGACGATAAAATCACATCTAAATATATAAAAGATAAACCTGACTGACTCATCTATCAACGCACAGCCGAAACTACTGAACGAATTTTGCTGTAATTTGATATACCGATAGTTGTAATGATGTAGTCATTCGCTAAGAAAGGAAATTCGCCCCCTAAGGGGGTGAAAAAGGGGTTAATATTTTGCATGGAAACCGAACTCCACGCGGACGAAGTCGCGGGCAAAATCTAGTAATATATATTTCTCTTATTATAAGACTAAGGGTCAGTTCACATCGCGACGTTAAGCGACGCTACGCAGCGCTGCGTTATTAAGATAGCTATATAAAATAAAACTTTATTCACTTTACAAAAAATACATTTCTCATATGACATCAGTCATACACTGCACATGTGCTGTGCAGCGTGGTGCAACCTGACATTCGAACTGTTACAGTGAAAAATGTACCTTCTTGTGTAATGAATAAAGTTTAATTTTGAATAGCTAACTTTAAATGTCTTAAAACTTTATATGTCACGTATCGTTTCTTTTCGGTGTGAATTGACTCTTTATAGCAAAACGGCAGGTTTGTATTGTGATTTGTGACCAAATGACATAAAATGGCTCCACGAGTAGGCCACGCTTTTCGAGAGTGTAGTGTTATCTATATACTAAATGAGAGGTATTTGAATTTCAGATCAAGGACAGGGCCCCCCCAACCAATATTTTCAAGGACAGGACCAAGGCCAGTATTCCAATCAAGATCAATTTGGGCAGTATGGGAACCAAGGCCAATATTCAAACCAAGGCCAATATTATAACCAAGGCCAACAAGGCCAGTACCAAGGTCAACAAGGACAGTATTCCGATCAGGGACAATTCTACAATTAAATCCCATAATTTTCTGCAAAGTATCTTAATACTAATAATAAAACAAGAAATTACATAATATGTATTAATAATTTAAAAAATGGTTGACGGACGATAATTTTACGTGATAACGTACCAT
Organism: Glaucopsyche alexis; assembly: GCA_905404095.1. NCBI lineage: Eukaryota > Metazoa > Arthropoda > Insecta > Lepidoptera > Lycaenidae > Glaucopsyche > Glaucopsyche alexis. The sequence continues at coordinate 16,000,106 of FR990059.1, forward strand.
CATTCCTCGCTCTCGCTTGCACGCTGGGCTGAGGCGGAACATGACAATCAGACGGAACGTGACAATTTTTCGTGCGTGCAGCCGGCGTTCATCGATTTATAAAAGACGTTATCACGTCAAATATTATTAATAACTTGATTATAATTAACCTTATACATGTGTATTGTGTACCTATAAAATGTTTATTAAAAAATGGTTTCAAATATAAAATAGTTCCATTACTAAGATCTACAAGGTATTTCATGCATTTATATTCTATAATATATTTAGAATACTTTCACCTTACACTTTTTTTTAATGTGAATATAGTCACAACATTTAAGTATTTTTAAACGGGATATAATTAATCGAGCGAACAAAAAATAAGTTGGCGGCTGCACGTGCGCATACTGTATAACTGAATTTGGCAGCGAATTAATATGTTGGTGACTAAATTACTAAACTGGCGAAAACACTCGGGTGACAAAAAATTACAAAGTCGGCAGATAAAAAGAGGCGAAATTTAATCCAAATTAGCACCGATATTTATAAGTTGGTGACTTTATTTCCGAGTTGGTGACCATTATACCATATAAGTAGCTATAAAACCAGATTTGGTTGATAAATTAATGGCTGCTAAAAAATCAATTTGCAGGCTACGGAAAATCCTATTTTTGGATACTGTTGGAGTGTGTTTTTCTTTGGCATGGGTGTCATTTTCTGGGTTTCTGGGGGTGCAGAATAATATGAAAATAAAATCTGTTTTTAAATTCCACAATGGCGTAATTTTTTGTTATTAAAATTAATAAGGTTGTCCTTTTCCAGGTTTCTTGGGGGTTGTGATTACAAAATTGTCTTCCAATTTCATTTACCAAAATGGAGAATATTCAATCTTCGTAAAATGAATATGAATACTAAATTAAAAGATCTTGGGGATGCTAATTAGGATTGATGATTATTATTACAGTATGTTATGTAGTTCAAGGTACCAGCTATGTATAGAAATTTTTCAAAATTCAGGATTCATGAATTTTTCTGCCAAAAAAATATGCGATTTCTAGGTTAATAAGGGGGAGGAAATTTTCATTATTTTTTCAATAGGATACACCGTTTCCGAGATAGACTCAATTTTATAAAAAAAGAAGTAATCCTGTACATTGAGATACGACGGATGTATAAATCTATAGAAATGTTGAAAAATTAAGGATTTTCGAAAAAAATTCTCCCATCATGAAGAAAATATGATGTTGCGGAGGTTTCTAAGGGGGACGAATTTTCATTATTTTTTCAATAGGATGCACCGTTTCCGAGATAGAATCAATTTTATAAAAAAAAGTAAATGCTGTACATTGAGATACGACGGATGTTTATAGCTATAGAAATGTTGGAAAATTGAGGATTTTCGAAAAAAAATTTCTTCCATCATGAAGAAAATATGATGTTGCGAGGTTCCTAGGGGGGACGAAATTTTCATTATTTTTTCAATAGGATGCACCGTTTCTGTGATAGAATCAATTTTATAAAAAAAGGAGTAAATGCTGTACATTGAGATACGACAGATGTTTATAGGTATAGAAATGTTGGAAAATTCAGGATTTTCGATTTTTTTTTTCTCCCATCATAAAGAAAATATGATGTTGCAGGTTCCTAAGGGGGTAAAAATTTTCATTATTTTTTCAATAGGATGCACCGTTTCCGAGATAGAATCAACTTTATAAAAACATAGTAAATGCTCTACATTGAGATACTAGGAATGTATAAAGCTATAGAAATGTTGGAAAATTCAGGATTTTCAAATTTCTTTTTCTCCCATCGTGAAGAAAATATGAGGTTGCGGGGTTACTAAGGAAATTTAAAATGGATGACTTTTTTGTAATCAGCACCCCCAGAAACCAATAAAAGGACACCCATATTATTTTTATAAAATTAAGTATGTCCGCCATATTGGAATTTCAAAACGAACGTCATTTTCGTATCCAGCACTCCCAAAAACCTGGTAAACGATCAATTTTACGAAAAATAAATATCTGCCATTTTTTTATTTCAAAATTAATCTACACAATAATCTACACCCCCCTAAAACCGAAAAAAATTAAAAATTGGGAATTTTGTACGCTCCTTTATGTTTTTTTTGTGTGCGCTCGTTTTGCTGCTTGTATGTTTTTTGAGTTACCTACATCAGGGAAAATATATGTGCCTATTCTTAAATTAAATGTGTACTCACAAATCGTCGCCAAGATGGTTATTTGTTTGCTAAAATAATATCTGTCTGCCAGTTTGGAATATTCAGTGGTATTATTTAGTCACCAGATTAGTAATTTTTTGTTCCTTACATTCTTTCGCCAACTTGGTAATTTAGTATTCAATATTGGGTATTTTCACATCCAAAATTTAATTGTTTTGTCGCAAGTTTAAATACATGCCTTTTTAAACAAACAATATAAGCTACATAAGAGCAGAAAAATTACTACTCACTATCTCTTTTTGTAAGATTTGGTTAAAAAAGTTTTGGTTAAAAATGCTTTTTAACAATTTTATAGATAAAGAAATGACTATAATATTTGTGACAATTATTTGTTACAAAACTAACGAAAATCAAAAAGGTACTACTTTTTACAAATAGAGTACTTTCTTCTAAACAGCCTCCGTTTGAGCATTGGCTCTCGACTCGGAGTTCGTAGGTTTGAGGTTTAGGTTAAGGTTACTCTGTATATATGTCACCGTAAAATTGTAAAAACCGTTAGATTGTAAAATAACTGACGAGATTGTAAAAATATGCCGAAATATTAATAACTATTTATAATATAACGAAAAATAATGTGTCAAATTATAGGGAGCATATTCGCGTCCGAAGTCTATCAACATTTTAAAATGTACAATTTCACTAGTTATATTACAATGTAGAAGTTTTTACAATTTGACGGTGACATATATATATCCGACGCGATGGTCGGATCTCGGTGTAAGATGACCCTAAAATTGCAATATCTAAACATATAACGTCTTGTGTTTACTTTTCTTTAACAATTTGGCGCGAATTACCCACTGGCAACAAAATTATGTTCTTCCTCCACCACTTGCATTGCAATTATCGACCATATAGAAAAACAATCATTTTTGCAGAAAAGTTAACTCTATTTCGCGTGCGTTAAAGTTCATAATCGGAATGCCAGTGTGCGTATGCACTTAGTTTTCAATGATCAGTGGTCATAGCACTCGTTACATTATTGAACAAGTGCGATGTTTGAAGAACAACAATAAGGTAAGTCGTGCAAACACTAATCAGGTTCAAAGTTAAATTTATATTGAGGTAAAACATACGACCGGCGTGAAACTGTAGAGGGCAAACTTCCACTATTTCTAGAAATATCTTCGCCTGATTCCTGACTCGAGGTAGTAAACTATAATCAGTAATGAAACGATTGATGAGAGCTTTCATGTCGGTTACTTTAAAACTAACTCTGTCGCTGAAGTAACAAATCAAAATCAAAAATACGATTTCTAACATAAGATGGAAACACATCATGGCAAAAGATGATACATCCCCCTCAATACTGATCTCAAATATACAAGTGAACATGGCGAATGTGATACAAATGAAAAACAGTACCAGGGACATACATATTAAATGACGGAATATCTTAATCAAAAAGCAAGTTCTTTCAATGAGTTCATACGCAATTGACAATGATTTAATTCTTTTACATAGCTTGATTGTATTTTCTATGCAAGCAGTTCTATTGGTGTTTCTAGTTTTGCAGGGCTTACAAAATTCATGTTCTTTTAAAGTACGCTGTAAAATATCGTTTATGTTAGTCACTTCTGCGTAAACGATATTAAGATATGTAACAAAAGTAATCGTTTCGATGTATCTTTCTATGTTGAGAGCATACGCCATTACATGATGCATCGCCCAAAATTCTTGAACGAGTATATCACATACAAACATAATGGAAAACGTTAGGAAAAAAATGAATACCGCAAGTTGTAATCGCAAGCGGAACTTCACAAACTTATTGCTGCTAAACGGAACGTTAAGAATATCTTCAACACTCGCGATTGTTTTTATGATGTGTGTACCTTCAGTGTTTTTACATAAACATTTAATCACACTAACTATGTACTGGGCACACATAATCGATAGTGTAATTTCATAAACTATTGTTCTCGTAATATCCATTTGATTATTGATCGCCTGAATTCTGGTCACTAGATGAAACAAATACAACGAAAGTACTATAACTGTGCATACACATCCGTAAATACATACAATACTCAATAATTTGTAATGGTTGAAGCATGAACAACACCATACACAAATTTATTTTTTTCATTCTGTACGTTTCTTATAATTACACGTTTTTAGGGATATTGAATAAAACGAGCTCTAGATGTAAAGCCAAGGAGTTTGTATGACGGATGTACTCGTTATAAATAAAAAACGTAAAATACCCGAAATATTAATCAAACCTTTTCGTTTAAAGTTAATGATTTTATATTAAACATGATCAAATTTGTTTGTGGACTCATCAATATATATAATGAATATTTTATGTGTCACGCCACGCCATAACGATGAAAAGCTATTTTCGTGTACATATTATAATATCCCTGGTTCTTCCTTTTTGAGGTACGGACCCAAAAAATTAACAATTGATCGTTTTATTTGATCACCATTAAGTTAATTTAAACTTGCAATTACTAAGCGGTTCTTACATGGTCAATTATTTGCATTATATTGATCGAGGAAAACTACTCGATCGAGTACACGTACTAGCTCGGTATAAAATGGAAAATAACACAGCTATGTATTTGGTGACCATGCTAAAACCATTGACAGTGCTTGAACGTTGCTTTTGTATATTAAGATACAGTTTGGTGAATGGAAACTTATCGTCTTTGAGTAGAAGAATGAAAATTTTCATTTTTGTCGCAATGTTCCTTGTGTGTGTATGTCTTATTATACATATTGCGTATACAGTGAAAACTATTAATGAAGACCCCTCATTTAAAGTGTTTATCATAATCTGTGGGATTTCATCCATCACAGAAATATCACAATATATTTGGAGTACAATTAGTATTACTGTGAATGATCAATTTCTGCAAATAATGACAAATATAGCAGCTATTGACGATGGGCTAAGTCCTTTGATTACAAAACGCAGTTACAAGCATTATCGATTGAAATTATTGTATGCGTTGATTGTATTTTGTAGTGTAATTATATTAATAAACACTATGGATTGTATAATTGACTATTTTCCAGTGGATCAAAAAATATTACTACATCCACACTACAAAATACAATCAACGCATACAATAATTTCAATCGATAATGCTTGTAACTGCGTTTTGTAATCAAAGGACTTAGCCCATCGTCAATAGCTGCTATATTTGTCATTATTTGTAGAAATTGATCATTCACAGTAATACTAATTGTACTCCAAATATATTGTGATATTTCTGTGATGGATGAAATCCCACAGATTATGATAAACACTTTAAATGAGGGGTCTTCATTAATAGTATTCACTGTATACGCAATATGTATAATAAGACATACACACACAAGGAACATTGCGACAAAAATGAAATGTTTTTAGATTAGTCGAAGTTATGCCTACAAGTTACACGTACGATATGTTTGGACTGAAACAAGAATTTTTATTTCAGTTACTTAGCATTGGTACAACATACATAATTCTTGATGTAAAAATTTAAAAATATATTAATGTTTACTAGTTAATAACACCTTAAAAAATCACACGCCGATTAAGTAGATACCTATTATTGAAACTGTTGAATACATGTATTTGCTAACTGTATTTTGGGGAAAAAAAAAACAAAATATACGTAAAAGTAGTTTAATTCACAATCTAAGTGAACATAAAGTCATTTCATACTTCATACCGAGACGTGATGCGACGAGACGCGACGTGGCGAGACGCAGCGCTACATTTTTAAGATGACGATTCAAAATTAAACTTTATTCACTACACAAGAAACTGGCTGAGAAAAACAGAGACGATAGAAAAGATGCGATGATGCTACTAAAATATAATTTTAATTGTTATATGTCAACTACATAATTATTTAATATTAGCATAAGCTAATACATAATACTACATAATTATTTAATATTAGCATAAGCTAATATTGAATAATAATGTAGTTGACATATTAACAATATTTTTAACAAATATTTAAATATATAACAACCTTTAATTTTGTTAATACAACAGTATTTGAATTATAACATATATTATATAAGATAAGTCCTACTTCTCTTTTAAATGTGAAATTTGGTAATTTTGTGAAGATGGATAAATGTTTGTCACGCAAAAAGTACTGAACGGATTTTGATGAATTTCGGCAAGTACTAAGTAGTTTGTTAGGCTCTGGATTAACACATATTTTTATCCCGAAGCAGGCGAAGCCGGGGGCAAAAGCTATTATACTTATTTAAACCTGTAAATGAAGTATTTGAATTATAAGTATAAGGTAAGTAGTAGATATGCTAATGAATCTTACAATTAAATTTATGTTGATAGAAAACATATCATAAGCACTAATTTCAAATCGCCACACTTCTATTAAATCAGTGAAAATTTTAGCTTGTTCCCTCAGTGTTTCGGGAAAGTTATAGTCAATTACAATTTCATTCAGTAACACGTGAATTTTCTTACGCATTGAGAGCAAACTTTCACAATTGTAAGCCATTATAATAATTGAAAGTATTTGAAATATACAGTAAAATAATACACCCGATAATGATACTGAATTGTGAGTTATACCAAAGTCATATAACGCACCCAACAAAAGTGTCACAACGTACACGAATGTAAACACCAATGATATCATTATTTGTAAATTAAAAACCTTATTAATTAAGGCACAAGCGTCACCAATAAATATGTACGCATGCATCAAAAATTTAATATTCCTTCCAGATTGCCCTTTGTCTGTGTCTACGTTACGTTCTGCTCTACAATCGGCAAAGTCGAACGCTTTATCCAAATCCTTAGTTCTTTTGAATTTTACAATGATATTATGCAAATAATTGTTTATTACTTCCAATCGCACAACAATGATTTTGAGATAGACGTAAAGGGCACAAATGCTAAGATACCTCTTACAGTCCAATATAAAATCTACATTGAATTCCGTGGGTCGTGGGTCAGTGTCAAATAGTAGATCAAAAGTATTTGTACTGAAAATGACACAAAAAAATATGACTAAAGTTAGACAAACTTTTTTACGAGATTTTATATAGAACTTTTTATTAAGATGTATACCGAGTATTTGGTCATTTTTTTGCAAAATATTTAGGATTCTCATATTGCTTTTACTTTGATGCAGAAAGACGAAAAATGATAAAATATGTTGGAAATGTAACAGAACCATCGACAGTTCCTCGAGCAACTCCATAAATCGTTGCTTATTAAAAGTTTCCACCGTAAAAATAATGAAGTTAGTAAAAAAGTAAAAATAAATAGAAGTAGTGAGGAGAACAAAAACTCCACCGTAAATCTTGATTTCCTTGCCTGGTTTCTGAACAACTCCTTTCTCTAGACCAAATCTGAACATTCCGAAGCAATTCTCGATTATTGTTAGAGGCTTCAACATAAAAACTATCATGTTTTCTTCTTTCTTTCTTGTCTTACGTTTATTCGGAAGATGTGTTAATACTCTCATATTATGTTGTAACATAACTTATTTCAAGGCAACTGTTCTTCGCCGATATTGCTGTAGAAGTGAAGTGCATCGTTAGTTCGATTGGTATTTTAATTAAGGCTAGCCGTACACCATATTACTTTCTATTGTACACTCGGCATGACGCTACAGGCTTGATCCAATCTGTATTCTGTAGTTCATCCATTTTACAAAACTTTCATGCCAATCTACACGCATACACGGTAGGTTCTAACTAGGGTCAGATTGTTTTTCAGCCTATAATGCCAAATATACGGGATTTAGGTTTTTACCTAGGGCAAAAAAAAAAAAATTCGTGTCAAATTTTATTTTTCGATATTTTTCTGAGGATCCAGCGAGTTTTAGCATTATATTTTTATTAGTTTTAGCTCATATTTATGTGTAAGTATAGGATATTGTGAGCATTGAATGGGTGAGTATACTGAGTACGCGCAACGCGATCTCGGTTTAAAAAGTACGCGATCTAGGCTTGACGACCTCTGTTGAGTGGCTCAGTTGGTTGAGCGTTTTGGTGCTCAAGCCGGGGGTCGCGGGTTCAAATCCCGCCGAAGGAACAAAAAGCTTTTCTGTGTTCGCGGGTCATTGACGTGTATTAAATATGTGTATATAATAAAAATCTTAAATATTATGTGTATAGTATAAAAGTATTAAATATATTTCCGTTGTCTGGTACCCGTAACACAAGTTCTTCGAGAACTTACCACAGGATCAGATTGACGTGGTGTGAAGCGTCCATAATTATTACTATTATTATTATTATTAATTTACAACAGCGTTTATTTCGGAGGATCTTTTTAAATAATACCTACCTAAAATACGGAACGTCCCAGAAAATACGGGATGTCTGGCATACCTAGTTCTAACTAATACACGATGCTGCCGATTGGATAGAAAGTATGGTGTATAGCTAGTAGCTACCCTAATATTATTTAATTTGTTTATCTTTGACACATCTGGAAGATTGAGTGAGTTCTGTTCTATTAATTTGATCAAATTTTCCATAGACACTTAGAAAATATACAACATAGCCTTTAGCTGTTAGTACAGTGTTGTAATGCACTTAAGCTTAATTATTGTTATAATTAGAATTATTAATGGTCAAAAATGGTTCTCATTCATTATTTATCTACGTACCTAGTACGTATAATCTACTAGTGATGGCCGACTCGAGTAACTAACTTGAATTGAATAGGGGATCGGACTGATTTTTTTGTTTGCCTAAAATATGAGTAACTTCTCAGAAGAAACAATATATCAAAAGTAAATATTTTCAAAGTTACAGCGATTTGTATACGAAATTTCGCAAGTCTTGTAAAAACACAAGTGACGTCACACGTGGGTTAAAGTGTTAAGTGTATGAAGTATACCACTGCAGGAACAATAACGAGGGGTTTCTGAAGCAAGGGTGACAATCTCCATATTTTCCCGGATTGTAACTAATAATGCTGTCTAGTTGTTGGGTTTCAAAGCTATATATCTACTCGTATCTATATAAAATAGACTACTTTTTATCTTGAAAAATAACAATGTTCCCGTGGGGTACTTTATTTACATACTGTATTTTATTTGTTACATACCTAAATGGATAGTGCTTTGAAAAATAAGAAAGTTTACAAAAGGAATAATATAATACTAAAAATCAATATTTAAAAAAATGCAGATTGTTTGAAGTACTTTTGGTAATCTTGTGGAAACGCCCCAGACAAAAGTGAAAACGATTGTGACGTCACATTGCTTGTATCTTTAATCTCCGAACTTTGTGCGTTTATGTATATTATTAAAATAATAAATATTTTCGTATTTCATGTATTAGTGAACTAATTATTACGGTATGACTAATTATGATGTATTTTTAGACTAATTATAAAAAAAAATATTTTGATACTTTGAAAAGCACCTACCTATTTATAAAACTACACATACATATTTTTTTACTATTATCAAGTGTATTTACCACGTCGACAAAGTGCTAAAATAAAATCACGAAATATTTTTTTTGGGGTAGGTAAGTACCTATCAAGACAAACTGTTAGCTGTAGAGACAAAAATCATCCCCACTTTACGTGGGAATGATTTTTGTCTCTACCCCATAGTGTGAGATATCATTAGATAGGTCTTTTAAAAACATTGAGAGGTTGCCAACAGGATTTTTTTTTGTTAAAATAGGGCGTAACTCTACTAAAACTAAAGGTAGTCAAATGAATTCTGAAGGAAATCTATAATGGTTCATATATCAATTTATTACTTTAGGAGTAATTGGAAATTTTTGCATAACTATGCAAAAATGTTCCAATCCACAAGATAAGCGAAACTGAGTTTAATTGACTAACATACTTATTTCGATATCTTCTATCTTTTAAACACAATGGTTTCAATCCACAAGTGATATTTTTTTATTTTTCTATTTACCATTATATTTCAATCCACACTTTAACTAACTAAGCTCTTTTTTCTCATACAGAATGTTCCAATGTTTTTGGAACGTTGTAACAATATAACAATATGCTCATTTTGGTAGCAAAGAATGTTCCAATGTTTTTGGAACGTTTTAGCAAAATAATATTATGCTCATTTTACTTGCAAATAATGTTCCAATGTTTTTGGAACGTTTTAACAAAATATTAATATGCTCATTTTGGTAGCAAAGAATGTTCCAATGTTTTTGAAACGTTTGAGCAAAATAATATTATGCTAGTTTTACTTACAAATAATGTTCCAATGTTTTTGGAACGTTTTAACAAAATAACATTATGCTCATTTTGCTAGCAAAGAATGTTCCAATATTTTTGAAACGTTTTAGAAAAATAATATTATGACCATTTTCCTGGTAATGAATGTTCTAACGTTTTAAAAATATTTAGGCTTAATAACATAATGCTCTTTTTCCTTGTAAACAATATTCCAATATTTGTGATTCTATAAAGAAAAATAATAAGACGTGAAATCTGTGACATACTGAGAACAATAGAGTTTACTTTCTGTATTGCAAACCTTTTTTTTTTTTTCATTTTTCATGGAATAATAATACTACGTGTTGGTGCGTGGTAAAAATTAATGATACCATGAAAATCTACCTACTTACACGTCTTTTTTAATGTAATGGATCTCAATTTGTATGCGTGTGGATTGAGGTACCTGAATTTCCCCAAAATAAGTATAACAAGTTTTAGTAGAAGTCTAAAAAAAATTGTAGAACAAATCTGGGAATTTGTAAAAAGATAGTTTAAAAGCCCTCAGTAGTAGTAGATATAGCCCTCAGAGTGTGGTCCCTCAGTTCACACGCCGCTATTTTCCAGATCTCGAAAAGTATGTGGAAAATTATGGTTTTTTCACTACAGAATTTTAGTAGAACTTTTGTAAAGTTTTTACAAATTTATCAAATACATAGCATCATAAATAAAAAATCTACAACCACCGAAGTGTGGTCCCTCAGTTCACACAAAAATGACATACTCATTTCGCGATATATTACTGACTTTTTTAATTATTTTTTTACGTACAGTTTTAGTTGAAAATTTGTAGAATTCATAGACAAAATTTCAGAAAAATCTATCGGCGCATTTGGAAGATATGGACCATTATATTGGGTCCCTCAATTCACACAATTATTGTGTAAAAGAAAAACTCAAATAACTTATTATACGAGAAAAATAACAGAAAGTCTACTATACCTAAATCTTAGTAGAAGTTTTTTTTCTCTTGGATCAGCACATAAAATATTTAATTTCTTGCTTCCTAGCTGAGATAATGTTAATTTTTTGATTAAGTATGAAAATGCAGAGTAGGTTACGACACCAGAAGCAAAATGAAGACAAGTCCTAATATTATTGTGTATGTTAGGTATACCTTATTAAATTTACGTTTTGCTCGCGGTTTCGCACCTTTTCACTATTTTAGGGGCTCATAGTACTACAAGCAACCCATATACTTACCAATTATTAACTATGTACCTATTTGTCGTTTCGCTCTGCCCACCCTTTCTCTGTCCGTTCTTGCTAACTCCTTATATGTAATTATGTATATAAATAAAAAACTGGTCAAGTGCGAGTCCGGCTCGCACACAATGGGCTCCGTACAAAACGGCAAAAAAAATATCTTCCAAATTCGCCGATAGATTTTTCTGAAATTTTGTCTATGAATTCTACAAATTTTCTACTAAATCTCTACGTAGAAAAATAATGTAAAAAGTCAGTAATATATCACGAAATGAGTATGTCATATTTGTGTGAACAAACAAACAAAACAAACAAACAACACTTCGGTGGTTGTAGATTTTTTATTTATGATGAAGATGAGTAGAACTTTTGTAAAAGTTTATATTTGATAAATTTGTAAAAACTTTTACAAAAGTTCGTATTTGATAAATTTGTAAAAACTTTTACAAAAGTTCTACTAAAATTCTGTAGTAAAAAAACCATAATTTTCCACATACTTTTCGAGATCTGGAAAATAGCGGCGTGTGAACTGAGGGACCACACTGCGAGGGCTTTTAAACTATCTTTTTACAAATTCCCAGATTTGTTCTACAATTTTTTTTAGACTTCTAATAACTTGCTATACTTATTTTGGGGAAATTCAGGTACCTCAATCCACACGCATACCTCAATTTGACTTATTCCACTGCCGCCTCTATTTAATTCTCTAACAATCTACCCTAATAATCTAATAATCTACTTACCACAACAATTAATTTTAACGTAAAATAAATTTACTAAATTTACTTATTAAAGAACTAAATTAAGTGGTTGCCTAAAAATCTGATTTATGTATATTGTGGCCTAATGGGAAACCAATCGCACCAGCAAAATTAACAGATTTACAATAAATGTACAATTATAATACCACCAAACTGCCTACAATTTAATAAAAAATTAAAAGCTCAGATGATATCATTGATGATTTTGAAGGGTTTGGAACAGATCCAGACTTCAACATACAAGAAGATGATAACGATGTATAGGTTTTACCTTATGATTGCGATTATGTTTGTGATTTTTTTGTATTGTTTAGTTCTTAAATAAAGGTAAATGGCATTATTTGACACCAATTTATTTTTATTTGATATTAAAAACGTTCCATAAGTTATGGAATATTTTTGCATAATTATTTGTATACAAAATAATAATTAAACAAAAATGTTCCAGTACCTATTTTTTTAATTACCCCCACAATGACAATTCGATCCAAAAACAAAATACGTAAATAAATAACACTTATATATTTCTACAATAAAACCTCCAGCTTTCAATTTAAGGCGCTCTTACCCTAGAAATACGCTTCTTTCAAAAAATTTTTGAGACGAATGGATACATTTTAGTGCAGCAAAAAAATATATGTTAATTTTGATCATATTTGCTAGGGGACCTTCGTTTTCAAAACACGTTATCTGAAAAATTTCTCGATAAAAAAAATCATAAAGTAACCATTAAAATAGAAATTCTTGGAGTTGTAACTGTATTATTTGTGAACAAAAATGAGAAAATTATTTGCAGTTTCGTAAAACATAATAAAAGGAAGGGAATTGTTGTTTTGATTTTTCGTATAGAATGTGATATTTGTTAGTATTAATTTATTTCAATGATAAATAATTCGAACGAGTCGAATGAAACATCGCGAAATGGCGACCTGTCATTCCTTCTCTTTCATATCTATTGAATAAGACAGTACCGGCTTAGGCCTCTTGCTAATGAGACGTATGTCAAATTTTTCCCCTCTTTTCTGCTCAAAAATTATTCGAATTTATTATTGAAAGTCCGTTCAAATTTATTTTACCCCCGAATGGACCTTTATGTCGTCTGCATAAAGGTCAAGTCGGGGGTAAATATTAGTTTTTCTTTCGTCGTGTAATACTTATAACATATGCGTAATTTCGCTATCTGACGTAAGACGCTTGGTAGCCCTTTGGCTTTTTGCGTTGTTGCGACCAATAATTGGTCTCGTGTTCGAATCCCGGTCAGACGATTTTTTTTCTTTTTTTTTGTCGCACTATAAAACTCCGAGCGATGCTTGTTTTCCCAGTAATAAAAGTATATGGTTAATTATGTACTTATTTTATTATTAGTTACTTTAAGTTGTTGTTAATATAAGGGTAGATTATATTATATAAAATATGAAAAGATTGTATTCGATGAATGTCCAAATTTTTAGTCCAAAGTTTTAAGATGGAGGTACAAAAACTCTTTATAAGTAGATACTAGGGAGACCGAGCTTTGGTCGTAGTTTTAGTACAACGATAAAAATTAATAAAAAATAAATAAAAAAATATTAAAGAAAAACAAAGACATTATAAGAATCACAAAAATAATATTTATCTTACCGGGATTTGAACTCACCACCAAAAATCAAACGTCGGTACGCAAACCGAGCTGCCAGTCAGACTGACGAAAAATAATCGAAATTATTGATATAATTTATTACACGACGAAAGAAAAAACATATTTGATTCAAAATTGACAACATTGATTGACAACAGAATAAGTAAATATATATATACCTAAATATTATTCTGTTGGTTTGTAAAGTTTATACATATAATTTATCAATTATTATAATCAATTCTAATTCTAATCACCATGAGCAGATATTAGGAACATTTACTTATTCAGTAATCTACGTTTATTTTTTAATAGCTTTTGCCCGCGACTTCATCCGCGTAAAGTTCGGTTTCCATACAAAATTTTAACCCCTTTGTTACACCCGTAGGGGATGAATTTTCAAAAATCCTTTCTTAGCGGATGCCTACGTCATTACAACTATCTGTGCCAAATTTTATCAACATCTGTTCAGTAGTTTCGGTTGTGCTTTGATAGATGAGTCAGTCAGGTTTGCCTTTTATATATTTAGACTAGGTGTTGCCCGCGACTTCATGCGCGCAAAAGGAAATCTCGATGGAACCGTACATTTTTCGGCAATAAAAAGTATGCCTATGTGCTTCCCCGTTGTCTATTCTATATCTGTCCTAAATTTCATCAAAATCATTCCAGTAGTTTCGCAGCCTATTCAATGCAAACAAACAAACATACAAACAAATAAACCTTCTCTCTGTATTATATTAGTAATAGATTAAATAAAACAATATTTACAATTAATATGATGTAGCCGAAGAGACTATTTGGTTAAACCACAAATGTCAGAAACTAGGTACTTATTTGAAATTGTATTTTTTTTTTGCTGTCAGATAGCCGAAGTTTCATGTATGTAGAATGGGAATATTTGATATTGAATTTTATTGTGTATTTATGTATTGTATAAAATCAGTCGATAAAATTTAGCTTTGTGCTACGCGAACGAAGTTGCAGGCAAAAGCAAGTTTAGATTTTGTAACCGCTGAAAAATGCGAAATATATAAAATTTTGAAATGTCGTCCTAGGAAGAAACGTCAATGTGTGTGATGTCATAAAGTGTACTGTGTAATGTGTTACATGTTGTAGTGTGCGTATTCCGCACTCCGCAGTACTTCGACTGCATATTATAATAATACTAGCTATCCCGTCCCGGCAAACTTCGTACCGCCTTAGAATTAAATTTGTTGACGTACTGACTACTGACAGCAGCGCCACCTACCAGGTCCGATTGCAAATCTAAACCATTCTCGAATCAACCTGAAGACACACAAAATTTTTCATTACTTAATATCGGTACAGCCGTTTAGGAGTTCAGTGACTTAATTGAGCTTATTTTTTAGATTTTTTTTACCCTTTAACTACTTACTAAAAAACTTAACTTTCTCGAATCGCAATGGCTAAATTTGGCACAAAATTAGGAATTAGACTTTTTTTAATCGACCTAGACAGAAAATAGACATTTTGAAATATATTAAATTGTAATGAGATTTGAACCTAGACGCTACGCTTTGCTTTAGGCGGGCAAGATACCGCTAGGCTATGAAGCACATTATAATTTTATTGAAATTACGCTTTTATACATTATAGACACATCACTTTGACGTATTTCGCATGAAGTAAGTAAAACTGCCGCCCCCGCAGTAACGGGGGCGGCACGTCCCCCACTCATCTCCTTCACGCCCTCGAATACTTCATAGTTGACTACTCACAGCGCCTTAAGTACTTAAAACAAAAAAATGTACCACTAAAACACAATATTGCATTTATCTCAGTTTGAAGTCATTGTGGACTGGATCGTTTTTGCATAACTACGTCCAATTTACCTAATTTGTAAAATGCACTTGGGAAAAATCGACATTATAAGTAAACATGTAAAATTTTGGTATAATGGTTTATGGTACGGAACCCTACGTGCGTGAGTCCGTCTCGCACTTGACTGGTTTTTTAATATTTAAAACTGACACTGGTTGTGGCTAGCGAGGCGATAAAAAAACTTAAAGTAGGTCTACGTCATCATATTAGTTTGGTAGAGCATTACATAACGCTCCAATTTCAAACTCATTCTGCGTTGGATACTCAAAGATTCTGCTTTTCCTTAAAAAAAAAAAACTTTTAGGCTTTCCAATTAGAAAAGTATATTTAGTGCATAACGCACGGCTAGTCGCCATCGTTTGAACGGTTGTATTTAACAGCTATTATGTCGTAAAGAGTCCCGAATCAGTTTAGACCTGCGCTCACTGTATCGACCGCCCCTCACGTAGGCGCGTCCTAAAAGCTGTCGATAAAAGCACTACTAACGCTAACGCTTTTTATCGACGTCGTAGGGGAACGTTTAGATTTTGAAGTGCCTATTACTTTCATCAAGTATTATCATACGTATTCTTCTAGTACAATCTTCGCAGCTGCAAAATTTTACCCCTCTTAATTCTCATTGTTAGTTTATTTTCACAGCGATAAATTACACTTTTGTATTTATTAGAGATTTTAAATATTTCCTTTTCTCTATAAAAAATCGCAGCATTTATGTTGTTACATTTCCAGATGAGACCACTCCAACGAAAATCAATCCAAAACTTAATTCGTGATTGAACTTCTGATAAAGTATTCCTCGGTATAACTCGTTCATTTACACATTTAGGGTTTGAGATATGTGAAGTCTACATTCAATTGACGTATCATAATAATTATGTAGACTGTTTCAAACCTTTACGTTATACAGTACTAGCATTTGCAGCGACTCCGCCTACGTAAGTACACTATCCCACGGAAACTATACTTTTTCGGCATAAAAGGTAGCCTTTGTATTAATCCAGAGCTTAAACTACTATCATACCAAGTATCATCGAAATCAGTTCAATAGTTTTTGCGTGAAAGAGCAACAAACATCCATACATGCATGCTCACAAAATTTCGCATTTATAATTATAGTAGTTTCTTGCGAGTTTCTCCCCGTGCGAGTTTCTTACGCCTGTTCTCGCCGGGCTAGTTTCCGAACCGGTGGTAGGCATCATTTAGGACAATTCTATAAGCGTTATATTATAACCTAAATGGAAATAAAAAAATTGAGTTTTAGTAGGTATAATCCTTTAATGAATTCAAAATATCGAGGTGCGTGAGTCAATCCCTATTCCAAGGGATACCGTCATGGCCTCCGCGGCAAACGTCAGTCGCGCGACACACGCGCGGCGGTCGCTCGCGGCCTGGCGCCGCACCCGGCAGTCGCCAGTGGCCACTTAACTGTAGTGATCATGGGGCAGACAGCTGGCGCCGAGGTGACGCCCGATGATGATGACGAGGAGCCCCGCATTCACGTCAATCCGACCGAACGGTCCCTGGTAAGTGAAATCGAATTTTGACATGGAAGAATCTAGGAAAATTTCGTTGTTGCGTTGGAATTTTGGTGATGTAAACATACGCTTACTTGGAAGGTAAATTGCTTGTAGGCAATATCTATAAGTATCAAGACGTTTTTATTATGTGAAACCATAGATATCACTGTGTATAACAGTTACAAACATAAGTAAAATTATTGTTTTTGGGTTTTATTTTAGTCGATTCTCTAACCTAAATAAAGAATAATATGCCTACATAGCCTAGCCTACTTTTTGTGACATCACTTGGGCATTGGATTGTAATTAATGTTGCTGTCTATATTACGGCCTATACTTATATCACGGCCATTTCAGTACTTTTACGACTTATTAGAATAACGATTTTTGAATATTGTGTTTAATTATGATTACTATAACTTGACAAATAAGTTATTCTGTTTATTTAACAATTTATAGCTTACACAAGCTCAATGAACATTGTTTTTGAAATAAAACTAAAATAACATACCATCAAAGAAAGGTAATTAAGAGTTGCCTGAAACTATTTAGCAGTATCGTGTAAGTAATGCGCGTATTCCACTTTACTAAATTCAGACGTCCTAATTGGGATCTCAGAAAGAAATCTTATTAGAATTTAGTCATTCAGAAGCTGATTTACGATGCTAATTAGTAATTAGGATCCTAACTTCACTTGACATAATTTAGTTACTGAATCATTTTTATTCATTAGATCTTACTATTCAAAATAAAATACAGATATATGGGAATGGGTTACTGCTTACTGGTTTAAAATATATTTTTAAGGTAAAAGGGTAAAAACCGGGTCCGCAATCCCTATTACTAAGACTCGACTGCTGTCCGTCCGACCGACACCATTCCGTCCGTCTGACACCAGTCAAACAAACGGACTGGCGGTATCTCATGAACCGTTGAAATTGAGTATTTGCCAACATGTAATAATTTAGTTTTTTTAGGGTTCCATACCTCGAAAGGAAAAAACGGAACCTCATAGGATCACTTTGTTGTTCGTCCGTCTGTCTGTCTGTCTGTCAAGACGCTTTTTCTCAGGAACGCGTCTTTACGCGTTTCTGAGAAAAAGGGTCTTGACACTAAATTTGAAATCTAAATTAAAAAAAAAAAAAATCAGAGGTATCAAGCTGGAATTTATATCAAATACCTACTTAGATCTACTGCCCCTTGGAGCTCTGAAAAAATCAAACTTCTAAGCCAACGCAATCAAAAGATACAGCCGTTTGTGCCGCAAATTTCCGCAAATTTTCGACACTCGCAAGGGTACTTCCCGTAACTCGGAATCTTGACATTTGGTACGAAGCAACGCCTTATAACACAGTTAAAGGTAACACTGCGAAAACTGTAAATTTTTTGTTACATCATATAATAAAAATATTTTTAATAATTTTAAACTTACTACCCCTACTATTATGACTCGATTGTCGTGATGGGTGAACTTTTACTCATATATCTACAGGTTTGTACTTGTTGCGCGAGTCCGACTCCATTTTTTTTCGACATTTAGAAATAATAAGATATTACAACTTAATTAAAGTAAAAAGAATTATTGTTTTATGTGCAGTTTTTTTATTAGGTGTTTTGAAAGTTACAAAAAGTTTGAATAATTTTTACATTAGTGTAAAAAACCTAAATGTAATTAATATTGTTACTAGTTAAATTATAGGCAGAATATTCGCGCCCGAAGTCTATAAACATTTTACAATTTCACTAGTTATATTACAATCTAACGGTTTTTACAATTTACGGTGACATATCTCACCAGAAAGCACCTTAAAAATTCTTATACGAGGTGTGTGCGTTCGTGTCCGAAACGCGGCACGTTTGTATGTAGATGTTTTACTGTTTCTTATACTGTGGCGCGAGGCTCGATCGTTGTGATTGTTGTGAGAGTAGCGATAAAAATCTAAACATCGCCCGGCGCGTCTCCGAAGCCGGCCCTTTAGACCATACTCCAGGCACTTTAGGCCTCTTAAGACCAGGTAGACCAAGAGAAATAGGCATTTAACGCTTCCAAGAGTTGCCCACAATTGCCGCAAAGCGAGCCGCGCGCCTACGTCGCCGGCGTGAACTTACATGAACCCAAAGTGTTACAGTGTAGTCGTGTCGGCAGTAGGTCAATTTATTTTATTATTTGCATTGAAAAAGATAATAAAATTCATAGATAACTGTTTTAATGCAACACATAGCACGCATAATTTGAATAGATATTATAGGTACCTAAGTAAAAAATGCTTAAATTTTATTCAATTACTAGCTTTTCCCCGCGACTTCGTTCGCGTGGAATAGTTACTTTAGGATATCGCTAAAATTTACCCGCGACTTTCTTTACGTAGAAGGAGAAGCGCTTTCACCCCACGACTACCCGCCCGCGCCGCGCGCCGTACTATAGCGCGCATGATTATTTTATTACTGCGATATCTTCTAAAATACTTATTGAAATCAAATGATGTAAACGGCAAATTTCTTCTAGATTAAATGCTTGTAATGAATAACGTATTTACTTGGATAAGGATTAATATAATCTTTATGAAAACACCTTCAGAAATAATGCTTACTTTTAGAACAAATTTGGTTAGTATAAAAAGGTTATAGTGAGCCAACCTTAAAAGATAGACATATACTGTCACGGACTTTTTTTTAGAACTTTTAAAGGGGGACATTTCTGCCATACATCATTT
Organism: Glaucopsyche alexis; assembly: GCA_905404095.1. NCBI lineage: Eukaryota > Metazoa > Arthropoda > Insecta > Lepidoptera > Lycaenidae > Glaucopsyche > Glaucopsyche alexis. The sequence continues at coordinate 16,020,188 of FR990059.1, forward strand.
TAGCGAAAATTTAACCGTTTCCGCAGCGTACGCAGCGAAAGCTCTCAAAAGGAAAAAAAGACCCCCGATTTTGTAACATTCTAGAATGGTGCTCCGCTCGTATTGAGCTTAGCATGATGTTATATAGCCTAAAGCCTTCCTCGATAAGTGGACTATCCAACACAAAAATAATTTTTCAATTCGTACCAGTAGTTCCTGAGATTAGCGCGTTCAAACAAACAAACAAACTCTTCAGCTTTATAATATTAGTATAGATTTTGACAGTTTCTATGCAGTGTGTTCTGTTACAAGTATAAAAACACGCTGTGTTCGATGTGTGCATGGAGACGAGTACCTATCGTTAGCTCGTGTGGTCACTAAAGTACGTGTCGTTTCGTGAGATAAAAATACTGTATCAGATACATAGGTGTTGACGATTTGATGGTACCTACTTAGGCAGACACTTGCAAAAAATGTATTCCTACTGCTGAGTCCGCACGTTTGCCACTTGCCGCAAAATCCAAACCTCCACAAACCTCCTTTTTGAAAATCCGGATTTTTGAATTTTTTCTCCCAAAAATCCGGATTATCCGGATAATTCAGATTTTTTCATTTTTTTTTTAATTTGTTGCATATTTTATAAAACTTCAATGTTTATTTTACTACTATTTTGTAGCAAAAATTACACTCATTAGTAAAAAAAAAAACAGTTGCTTTTTTATAATTTAATTTAAATAAATTCTTATTTTAAGTTGTAAGTATTAGAATTACAATCTGAATAAATAAAAACATAATGAGATTATATCAAAATTATATACTTAATTATATTTATTTTTTCATTTTTATAAATATTTTTGATTACGTTTGAAATCCTAGAATGTTCAGTTTTATAGTTAGTATTTTATTTTGAATAAGGTATGTATATATTGTTATTTACTAAATGTTCCAGCAGTAAAGAATTATAAAAAAGTGGAATAGCCTGTGATCTTTTTAACGCTTTTTTTACATAATTATCTACGCCACAGTTCACCACTACCGTTTTCGTAAAGTTCCATTTCTATGAGAAAGTACTAACGTAGGAAAATTATTACAGTTTAATAAAACGTAGGAAACTGAAAATCCTTTAAATTGAAATCCGGGGAGTGAAGACAAATCATTTGAAGTATGGGGCTGAACAAATAATTTTGTATGGACGAAATTGGACCACTTTTGAGTTATTGAAAGTAAAAACCACCCACCTATTTGGGTAATAATTAAACACGTAAATTGTGCTTTTAATTCCCTCGGTAACTAACAGAAGTACAATTAACAATTCTAAGCACAATTTAAAATCTGTAACTATTGTAAGATCTTTATTTTAACATTTTACTTACAAATAAACAGTAACATCTTACTCTTTATAGCACATTGAAGTTTCCGCTATAAGATGAAAACTACATTACTTAAAAAAATAACAGTGGTTTACACAAATCGTTGGTGCTATTTTTGGCACCTATATCTTATCTTTAAAATATTATCTAAAAAATAATTATTTCTACGCAAAAACAGGAGCGTTGATTTTCATTTAGTTTTGCTACTGACTCGTTAGTTTAGGTTAGTTTAGTTCAATCAAATTAATTTTAATAATAAAAAAAAATATATTACTTTCATTCATTCGGAAAAACTCTCTCTAATCTTAAACCAACCAGTCAGATATTATCGACTCCAAAACTTCTTCCCAAACTTTTTAAGAATTTATTCTGATATCATAGAGATAAGATTTAGGTATTTGGACTTAGATATTCATTATTTAGAAGATAATTAAATATAGTTAAACCACTACATTTCTTTTTAAGCTGTCATATTAATTTGGCATTCTATGATTGTAGAAATTAAAATTGCAATAATATGTTTTGACTTTCGTTAGTACGAATTCAATTAATAATAAATATAAATATACAAAGCTTTAATTGGGTTTGGATTTGCTTATTATACTTCTTACTACTTGTGCAATTAAAACTGAAACCATATTCAGTGTTTTTATAAATTGGATCACCTATTCCTGAACTGTACTACTACTAAAAAATATAAAATGGTAAGTATCTTAGAAACAGTCCATACATATACATATATAGCGACCATAATATTTTAGCAGATCTTCATCCCTCGCATCTCCATTTAATGGATTGACTATGTTCTACCAAATAACTTGAACAAATGGAAAAATGTGTCAACAATTTCAACAGGACAAAAAAATAATAATATCAAATTATCCAAAGCCATGGATTTAAACTCACGACAAAACAATTAAATTTTGGATGTGAAAATACCGAATATTGAATACTAAATTACCATGTTGGCTAAAGAATGTAAGGAATAAAAATTTACAAATCTGGTGACTAAGTAATACGACTGAATATTCCAAACTGGCAGACATATATTATATTAGCGAACAAATAACCATCTTGGCGACAATTTGTGAGTACACATTTAATTTAAGAATAGGCACATATATTTTCCCTAATGTAGGTAACTCAAAAAACATACAAGCAGCAAAACCAGCGCACATAAAAAAAACATAAAGAAGCGTACAAAATTCCCAATTTTTAATTTTCCTCGATTTTAGGGGGGTGTAGATATTGTGTAAATTGATTTTGAAATTTAAAAATAACGGATATTCATTTTTCGCAAAATTAACATAGGTGTCATTACCAGGTTTTTGGGGGTGCTGGATACGAAAATGGCATTCATTTTGAAATTCCAATATGGCGGACATACTTAATTTTATAAAAATAATATGGTTGTCCTTTTGTTAGTTTCTGGGGGTGCTGATTACAAAAAAGTCATCCATTTTAAATTTCCTTATAACCCCGCAACCTCATATTTTCTTTATGATGGAAGAAAAAGAAATTTGAAAATCTTGAATTTTCCAAAATTTCCATAGCTTTATACATCCCTCGTATCTCAATGTAGAGCATTTTTTTTTTTATAAAATTGATTCTATCTCGGAAACGGTGCATCCTATTGAAAAAATAATGAAAATTTCCTCCCCTTAAGAACCCCGCAACACTATATTTTCTTCACGATGGAAGAAAAAGAAATTTGAAAATCCTGAATTTTCCAAAATTTCTATAGCTTTATACACTGTTTGTGTCAAAGTAGAACATTGCCATATGTTTTTTCTATAATCGCTTCTATTTTAGAAACCGAAAAATAATACTATTACTGGAAAAATAATAAAAATTTCCTCCCCCTTAACTTCCTTCCTTCCCCCGGAAATCGCATATTTTTTTCATGAATGCCAAAAAAAGAAATTTGAAAATCCTGAATTTCGAAAAGTTTCTATAGCTTACATAGCTGGTACCTCTACAAACTACATGTGAATTTTACGAAGATTGAATAGTCTCCATTTTGGAAAATGAAATTGGAAGACAATTTTATAATCAGCATATGAAACATGGAAAAAGACATCCATTTTTAATTAAAAAAAAAAATATACGCCATTTTGGAATTTTAAAACGGATTTTATTTTCATATTATTCTGCACCCCCAAAAACCTTGAAAACGATACCCATACCAAAGAAAAAAAAACCTCCAATAGTATCCAAAACTGGGATTTTCCGTAGCTTGCAAATAGAATTTTTAGCAGCTATTAATTTATCAATCAAATCTTTATTAGCTACTTACATGGTATAATGGTCACCAACTCATCGGTGCTAATTGGATTAAATTTCGCTACTTTTTATCTGCCGATTTTTGTATTTTTTGTCACTTGAGTGATTTCACCAGTTTGGTAATTTAGTCGCCAACATATTAATTCGCTGCCAAATTCAGCAATACAGTATGCTCACGTACAGTCACCAACTTATTTTTTGTTCACTCGATTAATTATATCCCTTTTTCAAATATTGTACGTCTAGAGTACATACTAATTACAATTAAAATATGTAATTTTCATAGTAGTAACCAAGATTCGAAAAACTCGAAAAATCCGGATTTTTAAATGAAAATCCGGATTTTTCGAATTTTTCGAATTTCGAAGTATCCGGATTGCAACCCCTACTTGCGAGTGACTTGGTGTGTTCTGCAAAGGCAAGCATGACGGATGTTGAGCACGTATCCTTATATTTTATTGTAAACTAGCTGATGCCCGCAACTTCGTTTGCATAGAACTAACGAAAACGGAACCCTGTTTTTTTTAAACGGAACCCTAAAATAAAAGTAGCCTATGTTAGACCTTATAACGTCAGCTATCTGCCAGTGAAAGTCCCATGAAAATCGGTTCAGCAGTTTCCGAGATTAGCCGGAACAAACAGACAGACAGACCGACAGACAGACAGACGGACAGACAATAATTTTAAAAATTGGTATTTTACTGTGAGTACCGAATATACTTTCATATGCATTAAGTGAAAAGCTGTTAATTTTAAATTACAATCAGACACTTCAATTTTATTTATCTGTATAGATGTATAGATGTATAGATGTATAGATAGAACAGCCTCCGTGGTCTAGTGGTTAGAGCTTGGCTCTCGACTCGGAGGTCGTAGGTTCTAATTTCGATTCCCGCACTGGAACAACAAAAATTTTTGTTTCCAAGTTTGGTTAGGACAATGCAGGCTGATCACCTGATTGTCTGACAAGAAAGATGATCCATGCGTCGGATGGGCAGGTAAAAAGTCGGACCTGCGCCTCATCTCTCGTCAGTCGTGTCGGTTATCCGTCCCCCTGGATTACGAGAGTAAAAAAAAGAGTGCCTTTGTGTACTGCGCACACACTTGGGCACTATAAAAATACTCCTGTGTAACTGGCTAGGCTACAATAAAACCAGCCACCGTCACCGAAATCGGCGTGGGGAGTTATTTATTATTATTATTGTAAAAACAGAAATCGAAATAAAAAGAAACGAAAAGTACGGCAAAGAAGATGGTAGATGTTACAAATTCATAAAAACTGTTTACTGGCTTATTCAATAATGTACTAAGGCTACTCCACGCATCAGCTACTTTTTTCTCATAATACACAACACAATAATATATCTATGGACGCTTCACACCAAGTCAATCTGGTCCCGTGGTAAGTTCTCGAAGAACTTGTGTTACGGGTACCAGACAACAGAAATATATTTAATAATTTTTATATTATACACATATTTAAGATTTTTATTGTATTATACACATATTTAATACACATTCATGACCCAGGAACACAGAATTTTTTTTTGTTCCTTCAGCGGGATTCGAACCCGCGACCCCCGGCTTGAGCACCAACACGCTCAACCACTGAGCCACAGAGGTCGTCTCATCTGGCAAAAGCAACGACGTGGCGACGATAATGTTATTGTGTATGGTTATATGTATAACTAGCCGATGCCCGCAACTTCGTTTGCGCCTAACTGACGGAAGCGGAACCCTATTTTTTAAACGGAACCCTAAAATAAAAGTAGCCTATATTAGACCTTATGACATCAGCTATTTGCCAGTGAAAGTCCCGCGAAAATCGGTCCAGCCGTTTCAGAGATTAGCCGGAACAAACAGACAGACAGACCGACAGACAGACAGACGGACAGACATTTTTAAAAATTGGTATTTTATTGTAATTGTAAGTACCGAATATACTTTCAGATGCATTATGTGAAAAGCTGTTAATTTGAAGTTACAAACAGACACTTCATTTTTATTTATCTGTATATAGATTTAGTTCAAAAATTAAAAGAAGCATAAAAAAATACAAAACAAACTTTCCTATAGATTTTTATTGTGTTATATGTCCATGACCCGGGAACACAGGAAACTTTTTGTTCCTTCGGCGGGATTCAAACCCGCGACCCCCGGCTTGAGCACTAACACGCTCAATCACTGAGCCACAGAGGTCGTCTCATCTGGCAAAAGAAACGACGCGGCGACGATAAAATGTAACATCTTATTGTGTATGGTTATATGTATAACTAGCTGATGCCCGCAACTTCGTTTGCGCAGATCTAACGAAAGCGGAACCCAATTTTTTTAAACGGAACCCTAAAATAAAAGTAGCCTATGTTAGACCTTATAATATCAGCTATCTGCTAGTGAAAGTCCCGTGAAAATCGGTCCAGCCGTTTCAGAGACTAGCCGGAACAAACAGACAGGCAGACAGACGGACAGACAAAAATTTTAAAAATTGGTATTTTATTATAAGTACCGAATATACTTTTAGATTCCTTATATGAAAAGCTGTTAATTTGAAGTTACAAACAGACACTTCAATTTTTTTTATCTGTATAGAATTAGTTCAAAAATAAAAAGAAACATAAAAAAATACAAAACAAACTGACTTTCCTTTAGATTTTTATTGTATTATACATATCCATGACCCGGGAACACAGGAAACTTTTTGTTCCTTCGGCGGGATTCAAACCCGCTACCCCCGGCTTGAGCACCAACACGCTCAATCACTGAGCCACAGAGGTCGTCTCATCTGGCAAAAGCAATGACGCGGCGACGATAAAATATAACATGTTATTGTGTATGATATGTATAATTTAGTTCAAAAATAAAAAAAACAAAACAAACTGACTTTCCTACACTGCATTAGAAACGAAAGAATTGTTCGATAAATACGCGGGTAAGCCGTGCGCTAGCAAAACTGACATAGGTCCGTCCTCGTCAACGCCTAGCGGGCGACCAGGGGGGTGAAACTCTCATACATGCACAAATTAACAGAGTACAGAGACATCTAAAAATGACTGTCCGGTACCACAGCCTATAGAACTATTACCTACAGTCGTCCAACGGACACGTCTAGACAGAGCAATCGTGCGGGGCGTGCGGGGTGAGAGAGGGGCGGTAGCGAGCCCAAGCTGCCATACACTCGCTTGGGACACGTCAGCCGGGGTTGACGCTTTTTAATTTGATTGTTTTAAGTAGTTTGCGACAGTGTTTCGTTTGAGTTGTATGTAGGTACTTATTTACAATGGTCAATTATATGAACAGCTAAAGAAGATTAATTTTAATACAAAACCATGCACCTGTTTCCCGTCAGAATTTTTAATAAAATTGTATCTACGTATGAGAATTTACTAACTACATCGTCAAATTCAACAATCGCAATCTAAAAACTAGTAAATCCAAATGTCGAAAATACCTTTCAGTTTCGCATTTGTAGCTTTTGCAGGGTTCGTAAATATCCGATATTTATAATAAATATCAAAATATCAGATATCTTTGATTATATAATATATCCCATATTTTTGATTTTTTGATATTTTCAAAATTACATACAAATCTCATAGGTACTCTGATATGTTTTTTCGTAATAGTTGAATCGAAATAATTTGTATGTCTGATAATTTGAAGATAGAGAAGTAAAATTAAACTCATTTATTTATTATTGATATTAAAAGTTTTCAAATCAATTAAAAATCAACGATAGATACTTTTGAGTATCAATTTAAATAAACCATAAAACCATAAAATGACTTTTGTTTATAACCAGAAGAAAAAAAAGTGTATTAATTTTATCAGTCGAATTAATTTGACACATGGTATAAATGGTATAACAATAGTAGGTATAATAACAAACAAGGAATTTTCTTCCGAAAAACAGGGGGTCACGTGCGTGTCATATGCCGCGTCGACGGCTACGATTAGTTAATGTCGTGTCCAATAGCAAGTTTTTGATGACCTAGGCTTGTGAAACTCTCGGAAAATAAGACCTGTGTATTTAGACTATGACTAGATGTAAGATTTTTTATATTTAAAACATTATTTTACATTTTTAAATATAAATATCAATTTTGATATATATCAAGCATAAATATCAATTGATATAATATATCATGATATATATCCGATATATATCAATTGATATATATCATGCAAACCCTGAGCTTTTGTATACGCATTAATTGTATTTTTTATAATAAAACTCTTCATTAATACTTCTATATATATATTTTTTTGTTTTATTCCTAGTACTCTACATACACATACTACGAATACCTACACAAAATGTAGAACAGATTATAATAAAACACATTATTGTGACAACCCTGCAGCAATGACGAATACCTACACAAAAGCGGCATTTCGCGCGACTTCAAACGCGTTGGACCACTGTATCTCTTTATTACACTGTGCCGGTACTAACAGTTTGAAAGTTTTCGGATTGTCACAACAGATGCCACTAAGCGACTTCTACATCGCGCTATCGCTAACACAAGGCGTATTTATAAGGGCTCGCGAACATTTTACTATGCAGCAATCATATCCCACTATTAAAGAGGAACTTGGTCGTTGTTGTGTCTACGACTTTCGATAAAACTTAATTTCTGTCCATAATTCAGTTCAATAAAAATTATCAGGCGGTACTACTTCCATCTAGCGGGTTTGATAGTAACTAAAACGGTACAACGCCATCTAAAAACGACATTCCGAAACTTTTGCAAGACTCAGTTTCAATTTTAGAGTTGCGCATCTATACTAATATATATCTGTATTATCTATGCGGGCGACTGTGGGGCGACTCAAGCGGCTTACGCACGCTGCATTTCAATAATTATTTAATGTTAAAATAATTAAACCAACATGCAAAATGTAACCACAAATTATTCTTCTTTAAGTTATTAGCTTTTCGTAGATATGATTTTTGAAAGTAAAACTATCATGAACTTCATGAACAAAAAGAAAAATATTCAAATTTAGCCTCCTCTTCGGAATTATTTTTGATCGAGTGAAGTTTTCAATATTATGTTTTGAACCACAAATTGTAAAAGAACATTAAGTAAACAACAATGTGTATTTTTTTTGGCTTTTTAAAGTTACTATTTGTTTGTTTATTATCGATTCAAAGTCATGTAAAATTGGGTCTACACGGCCTTAAAAGGCCGGCAACGCACCTGCAGCTCTTCTGATGTTGCGAGTGTCCATGGGCGACGGTAGTTGCTTTCCATCAGGTGACCCGTTTGCTCGTTTGCCCCCTTATTTTATAAAAAATAAAAAAAAAAATACTTCCATGATATGACCTTTCGTAGCAGCTTACACACGTCACTTGGGGCGTTTCCATAAAGTGCTTCCCTCATATAACCCGCAGTTTTTTAGTATACTATTCCTTTAGTAAATTTCTAAAATTTTTAGAGCACTATTCATTTACGTAATTAATAAAAATACAGGCAAGTATGTACTTGCCCTATTATCACAGACGATGCATTTCTGTTGCTGCTACAACAAAAAATACTAAAAGTGAATAAAATAAATATTTTTGATACGTGATTTTTTTGCCGTTTTGTACGGAACCATTCGTGCGCGAATCCCTGTGCCTCGCACTTGGCCGGTTAATAATACGTAATAGTACAAAGTAGGAAGGTGGAATATGGTGGAATTGGACTATATACGTCACCGTAAAATTGTAAAAACCGTTAGATTGTAATAAAACTAGTGAAACTGTAAAATGCTGATAGACTTACGACGCGAATAGCAGCCTATAATTTAACACATTATTTTTCGTTAGACTATAAATATATTATAGTTATGAATCTTTCGACATATTTTTACAATCTCGTTAGTTATTTTATAATCTAACGGTTTTTACAATTTTACGGTGACATAACTATATAACCCTTGTTGATTGTTCCTTACCTAGTAAGAATCTGTATTTAAATCTATGAACCTTACATTGAGGACAGATCGTTACTAACGGCCGTTTTCAATATCGTATCTACAGTTAAAAATAGATAGCCAATCTATCATTAAAAATAGATAGGAAATGCGTTTCACAATCAAAGATAGGACCTATTTATTCTTGTCCAATCACCATTGAAGAATAGCATCCGTCTCTCTCGCCTATGCAAGCCTTTTGAAATGTTTCATTCCATTATAACTACATAACGATTCATGTTTGAAAACATTATATATTTATTTTGCAATTAATATATTTATTAGTTAAGACCATAAATATTGTCTTAAAATTGAGAATCAAAACTCGGGATGATTTTTTACTATAGTTATCATGTTTTTTTTTATTAAATACAATAGTGAAATATAACAGATTGATGCTAGGAGTCGCGTGAAAAGGAATGTAAATTTTTAAATGAAATCAAATTTCGAAGCAAAGAGAGCAACTTTACACTAGGTAGGTAGGTACCTACGTAATAAGAAGTGGCACTCCGAATTTAAAAAATGTGTTCGAACTTCAAAATTATAACATAGCTTTTTTACGTAGAAAATAACCATTATATAAAAGTGCAATAGATCCAAGCCTGAAATGAAAAAATACGTTGGGCAGGTACATATTTTTGTCGATTTTATTGTATTAAAAAGTTAAATAAAACAACAAAATAACTATAATGCAATCATTTTATTGCATTTTAAAGAAAGTAAAATACATAAGTAAGGCTAGATTCCCACTGTTTCTTTTTTGTTTTTTGAAAACTGCTCGAGGGAACGAAGCCTTAATATCAGTTGTTAAATCCAGAGAGAAATGAGAATGTAACTATACTACGTAACTTAGGTGGCACTCGGAATAAAAAAAGCTTTTCCTTTAGCTTTTTTACGTATTATCTTCTAAAGTGCAAAAGATTCAAGCCTAGAATAAAAAAAAACTGTACGTAGGTTATTGTTTTCAATTTTATATTTAGGTCCCAATTATTAGGTTAAAACGGTAAATAAAACAATAAACAACAAAACAACTATAATTCGATCGTTTTTATTGCATTAAAAAAATACAAAAGTAAGGCTACATTCCCACGAGCGTTTTTATGTGATCGCGACTGAAAAAAACTACACTATATTAACTGTAAATCATGTACACTTGACACTTCGATTTTCAACTCTATTGTAGTTTAGGTGCGGAGTTCTATTTACAGTGCAGTTTTTCCTTTCGCGAGTCGCGACCACAAAAAAACTCTCGTGGATACGAAGGCTTAAGGTTGGTAACCAAAATATTTCAGATTACCACATTATTAAACAACATATCCTGATTAACTTCAGCGGTTATCCTTTGGTGCAAAATAGGTAGGTAGGTACACTTTTGTAGGCCTAGCAGGCCATTAAGGCCCCCACAGACGAGAGGCCGATCGTTTCAGCTGGAACTGACGTCAGTTCGGCCTGAACGGATTCGAGCACACACACGGAAAAAATCGCATCCAATCCAATTTACTTTACGTCAGTTCGGCCTGATCTGATTCGTGCCCACACACGGAACAGTCGCATCAGTGATCAGTCCATTCTGGTTTGCCGCGCGCTACGGTCGTGTTTATCTATTTTGTATTTAAACACCGCGAAAACTCATACGACGCTTGTACAAGACACACGCCCGCACGGCAGCGGGTCGGGCAAGAACTGAAGCGATTTGTCCACACACGGTCAGGACAGGCCGCGCGTTCAGGCCGATCGGTCAGGCCAGAATTAATGTTGCCAACTTAGTTATTTTACAAAATTTTACTAAATTGAGTATTTTATTCCCTCCTTGGTAGAAATTTAGTTATTAGTAGTGTTTAAGTAGGAAAGAGCCAGACAGTAATGATATGCAAAATAGCTACTAAATACGTAATATTTCCTAGTATATTTTAATTTAATGGTAAAATTTATAATAAAATTCAATTAATGAAAAAAAATTAATATAATAAAACCTAAAATGCAGTGGTTTTTGGGGGGCTTCAGGAATTCCTAAGTTAAGTAGCCTCTTTAGTAGTTTTTTAGTAGTTTTAGTAGAAATCGATACGAGTTTAGTAGTTTCACAAAAAAAGAGCTGGCAACACTGGAACGAATCGCTTCAGTCCGTACGGCCGCCTGATGCGATCTCGAAATTGCACACACACGATACGATTTTGCATCCGTTCAGGCCGAACTGAAGGTAGACCGGACCATGTATGGGGCCCCTTAATTGACAGCGGCGTAACGTAACGTTATACCTACTAATGAGAATCTTGAAATATGTGTCATAATTATTATTGCGTGCCCTTGAAATTGGAATCCAATACCTGCAAATTATGAAATTATATTACATTTTATTATTAAGATTTTTGTTATACACATATTTAATACACATCCATGACCAGGAACACAGAAAAACTTTTTGTTCCTTCTGCAGGATTCGAACCTGCGACCCCAGGCTTGAGCACTAAAACGCTGAACCTTTGAGCCACAGAGGTCGTCAAACGAATATAATCTTATGTTTTTTCAATAAAACGAGAAGTTAAAATATGGTAAAATTTTATACAAATACTCACCGATATTCTTTGAGTTAAAGCATGTATAAACAGTGGTTAGTATACATGAAGTTTTTATCAAAATCACTGTTTCATCATAATAAATATGATTTCGAGTTCACTCAACACCTACGATGTTAGTAAAAATTAGTTTTTTGCAAATTTATAACAAAACATGAGTTAACAAATTCTGTAAAAGTTGAAAATAATTTTTCAAATTAAATAGAATAGTATTTCGTAATTTGAAATTTAAAATTAATCTGCTATTTCTGCTTAACCAATCACAGGCGATGTGTAAAAAGAGTACACACAATAAAAGAGCGAGCAAGGTATGTGGTTTGCACAGACGATATATTAATATCAGGTATAATTTTGAATTTCGAACGCCAATACTTACGAATTACGATCGCCAGTTGCGACTTGCGACACCGGTGAAATCTATACTTTAATCTATAATAATATAATAAAGAAGAAAAGTTTGTTTGTTTGTTTGCATCGAATAGGCTCTGAATCTACTAGACCGATTTTAATGAAATTTGGCACAGATATAGAATAGAACACGGGGAAGGATTAAAGGCTACCTTTTATCGCGGCAAAGTGTACGGTTACCGCGGGATTTTTTTTGTCGCGCACGAAGTCGCGCGCAACATCTAGTTTATAAAAAAGAGGAAAAGCTTGTTTGTTTGTTTGTTGCATTGAATAGGCTCCGAAACTACTGGACCGATTTTGATGAAATTTGGCACAGACGTAGAGTAAACCACGGGGAAGGACATAGGCTATTTTTTATTGAGGAAAAATTTAAGGTTTCTAAGAAATTAACTTTCACGCGGACGATGTCGTGGGCGACATCTAGTTAATAATATTACGATAAGTTTAAATTGATAAATACGCCAGTGGCAGACATGTTATATACGTTAGACGAGGCATGTTGAGGTAAAAAAGTGTCTCCAGTTAGTTGGCCCCACTTTTGAGATTTTTGGGGCCATTATGAAATTTGAAGTATCGTGAAAAAAAGATGGCTGATATTCGAATAATGGTGAAAACAATATGACTGACATTTGAAGTATGGTGAAAACCGTACTTCAAATGTCCTTAACTTTCTAATGCAAGATTTGTTCTCTCAAATGTTACTGCGTGATAGCTGAACTTGAGTTTTGAAATCTTTAACCAGTGGTCAATAGTCGATACCTAGTAGAAGTTGAAGATGTCTCCAAATTCACAGTTATTAGTGAAACAAAATTTGGAAAATTGTTATTTGTACAATGCTTGAGGTTGTAAAATGTGCTGCCCGAGACATAATAGGTATATGATACTCAAGTTAAAGCAGTTTTGTGAAGGAGAACAGCAGCATCAAGGTATTCTAACACTGCCATAAAAATGCTGGCAACATTTTGTCGCGCAAATATTAAAATAATAATTACATACACATTAAAAACCGAAATATCATAAAAATAATACATGAACAACATGGTACACATTGCTATCCTCGGCAAAACGCCCGATTTTGGCAGATAAGCAAATGACGTATCTCGGTAAGCTCGGCCTACCGGAGATTAAGTTGAAACTTATATTGAAATGCAGATAAAGCTATCTGCATTTCATTTGTATGAGCTTACCCATCTCTAGTAGGCTATCCGTCTTCGTCTTCTTCTACTTCCGTAGATAGGATGTGCTGTTTCGACAGGAAATGCCTACTGCCAGTAGGTTATTGAAACGCAAGTAAGGACAAAAAGATAGATTTGCCTACCGTTAGTAGCAAGGATTTTGGATAGATAGAATATTGAAAACGGCCGTAAGTGTGTACCTACTGCGGATGTCAATGGACGCTGATGATGACTTTAATCATGCTCCCACTTATTTTTTTTGTATATCCAAATTACAAGGCCAAATTACATACATTCATATAACAAGTGTTAATAATTATTTAGTCGGTCCATTTATGTCATTTCCTCATAGGGCTGATGAGTTCATAATTGCTAAAATAAACAAATTGCTTGACATCTATATTATGACATACCTAATTACCTAGGTCACAGAATACAGTACCTAATACAGTAAATAGTATAAGCCAATGTATTTTGTTAACTATTATTGCAACTTATCTACTAAAATATTGTGCACATGAATGTTGTGCGGTGTGCCACGTTTAAAGATGCTGTAAAACCTTTGTAGAACCACTATTTTAATTTGTGACATTTGATGACTGAAACGTCAAATTCATTTGACGTAATTTTTATACACTTTGTTTTGCTTGTGTCCATGGGCGTAGCCAGGTTTTAGTTTCGGGGCGGATTCAAAAAAAAATTAAACGACGGGGGGGGGGGGGGGGGTAATTGATATTCGTATTTTATCGCATGACAGTCTTTTAGGGTTTAAAAAGATTTTAACAGGCAAAGGAGTGAAAAACATTTGCTCGGTTTGAACGCATGTAACATACACACATACATATAGTACAAATTAGTATCAAAGTTCTGATTTACGCTGTTGATTTTTTTTCTAAAATAACTTCCAAAAATCATCTTTCAGATAGGGTTAATGGAGCGGCAAAATATGTTAATTGGTCTGGGGCGCAAAATTTCTAAATACGCTTCTGTTACATAGCCGGCCCATTTCGGGGGGGGTTTGAACCCCCTAAACCCCCCCCCTGGCTACGCCCATGCTTGTGTCATAGATATTTAATTTATTATTAAAATAGTTATCACTGGCTTGTGTATATGTGAAAATATTGTAATGACTATAGTGATTTTATTATTTTACTTAATATATTTATAATGAATTTAATGTAAAAATTGAGAACATTTCCACGCCCAATGGGTAGAAATTGTGACCAATAATTATTGTAGGTACCTAATGTAACATCTTTGTACCAATTTCAAGGAAATAAATGATTCTGATTCTGATTCTGTACAATAACTGCAGCTGCTCCTTTATGTAACTTAGGTACTATTCGATGTTGCCCGCGACGTCGTACTGGCAGAAAGAAATCACGCTGGAACCGTAAATTTTTCTGCGATAATAAAGTAGCCTATGTGTCCTTCAAAATCCATTTAGTAGTTATTGCGTGAAAGATTAACAAACATCCACACATCCGTACAAACAAACTTTTATAATATTAGTACCTAAAGGCGTGACTCCTGTTCGAAACATTACACAGAAAACATGAAACAAAAACATTTGTTTTCATACACAAGCTGTCTCCAGCTACAGAAAATGTTTTTGGTCGAAACAAAACATTTTGTCCAGACACGATCTAAGTTCCGACGAGGAAGACGTATTAGCGCTCACAGTTTTAGTGATTGTAGGTGTAGAATCTAGGAGAAAAGAGGGGTTCTGAAAAGGCCACTTTAGGTGTTTCATAAAAGTATTTTTTTCAACTCATAAATATGTGCGCCATTTTACGCATTTCTATTGAAAACTGTAAAAATTTGTATTTTTTAATTAAGTCAGGCCGTATATTATGAGCGATCACAAAAACAAACACAAAAAACACAACAAGCAAAACTATAACCCTAAAAAACCTGTACCTAGGTGTCATGTGAACGATGTGAACACTAGTTAAGAAATGAAACATTTCTTCCCCTCTCTACCCGCGCGGGAATGTTTTTCGTCCGTCTCCGAAAACAAAGACATTGTCTATTCCTAGACAAATGTGTATAGCCACGCCCCAATGTTTCATGTTTTCTGTGTAATGTTTCGAACAGGAGTCACGCCTTAAGGATTATATAGGTATGTAGTAGTGGCGTGGGGTTCCTATAACTCCATTCCTATCGATAACGCAATGACAGAACAATGTAAAACTACTTACCTAGGAATTTAAAAAAATAAAGTATGATACCTACATTCTTTATATATTTAAATAAAATAAAATAAATAAAGCACGCAGTTAACAAACTCCTTCTCAACTAGTACATTTTCATTACTACTTATTATTCTGGGCGCCTGTCCATATTTTTTAGCAATAGGCAAATCTTCAAATTCAGCCACGTTCTTTAGTTGTAATTTAAAAAAAAATACTTCCTCGTTCCACGACTTGTAGCTTTCCAAATTCCAACAAAATTTTTTGAAGAAGCCACATTACAAGTTACCCCTATAACATTAGATATGTGCCAGTGAAAGTCCCGAGAAAATCGATCCAGCCGTTTCAGGGATAAGCCGAAACAAACAGACATACAGATAAAATATTAAAAAAATATATTTTTTGATATAAATACCGAATAAGGATGAAGTACACTTCATCCTTAAACGGTATATTTATATCAAAGATGTAACACGTATCTCCAAAAGTAACACAAATCCAAGGAATTTGTAAGTAAAACAAATTACAAATTCCATGCACAAATCAAAAAAATGTCTTAGATGTGACAGCGCCATCTATTCACCGGAAAAGCAACATACACACTTCAAATTTTAAACGTCAGGTGTCACAATTTGACACTTGACAGTTCGTAATTGTTGAAGTTGTGAAGTTGTAAAACGTAAAGTCGTCAAAATTCACAGCTCCCAGCTGAGTGTTGTGAATAGTGGCCAGTGAATTGAATTTTTGATTTTTATTAGAATTCAATGATAATCCAAGTGATCAAATAACCAGTGCAGTGGAACAATAACTAAATGTTGGTGAAAGAAAGGGCTAATGCTAGTAGTACCTAGTAGTTGAAAGGTGGATGCTGAAGGCATCTGTCAATTACAATAACAAAAGCTTTTCTTCTCCAGGGTTTCAACTGTGTAGTGTGAAATAATAACATAAGATCTCTGGATTAAAATATCCAGTGAGAGCTGACTACTATAACGTATTTACAGTAAAGTGTTTGAAAGTGATCGAGTTCGTTTAAAATGGGAAACCAATAAACTTTACCTTGCCCTCTATTATTAGTTTGCTGACGAATAAATCGCGTGTGGAGTGATAATTTTCATACCTTTTGAAGAACCTCATAATATCTCAAAATGTCTAGAGTGTCATTGAGCAATATTCCATCGAATCCACGTATTAACCGCTTACGCACATATTCCAGAGTGAGTATACTTACGTTTTATTATTCTAATCTGAATTCCAGGGTTACTTGTAGTTACAGCTTTGATTGGAGGTTATTTTGATTAATTTGTAAACACATAGAGACAGCTCACTTTGC
The DNA here is from genome assembly GCA_905404095.1 of Glaucopsyche alexis. NCBI lineage: Eukaryota > Metazoa > Arthropoda > Insecta > Lepidoptera > Lycaenidae > Glaucopsyche > Glaucopsyche alexis. The sequence goes on from FR990059.1 coordinate 16,037,456, forward strand.
ATCTAACTCATTGTTAACACTTAGCAATACACTTTTGTTTAAAGACTTTATTTTTGTTATACATAAATTAATAAAAAATTGAGATCTTGTTGTTAAATTATATTTACCATAGATTCCTCCTAGGGTTCCATTGTATTACAAGGACATGTATGTTTGTAATAAACTGATGAAGGAACATGCAAACAAAGTGTTTTGTTTTGTTTCTACAATAGCCTTTGTTGCAACAGATGATAAATGAATTGAATTAAAAGTGACCGATATGCCTACTCTGCCTTGATTCATGACTCAAATTAATTTAGCAGATTCTTAATTCTTGACATGACATACTTAATATGTGTAATATCATTTTATTTTGATTTAGTAAATAAAATAAGTAAATTTTGAAAGCACAATAGCTAGTTATATAGGTAAGTAAATAGTTTTAAAATTATTGAAAAAAAGAATCAAAATTATTTAAAAATTCATTAAAAGTAATTTTTTAATGTGTAACTTAATTAATTTATGGCCACACTCAGTAGAGATTTTGACAGACACTGTACGGACTTTATGTCAAAGTCTGTACTAATTAGCATTGCCGTAGAGTTCCTATAACTCCATTCTTATTGGCTTCACTTCACCACTTACATTTTGAAGACCGTCATCCAAATATCTACATATTATACAGGTTTGGGCTTCCCTATGATGGAGAACTGCGATGGAGAGCTTTCGCAACTGCTAAATAGCTCCTTAAGTAAGCAATAAATGTCTCTGAGTGCAGCAGTAAGACTTTGTATGCGCAAGAGAATATTGTGCGGGAACCATGCATTTCCCATGATTAAAAGTAGCCATAAATAACCATAGGACATAATATCCTTTCCCATGTCCAATCTATATATTATATGTTTAAATTTCATCATAATCAGTTCAGTAGTGTCGGGACTATGCAATGCATATTATTATTATTATTTTTATGCATATATTATTGATTGACTTCTGCTAAGTAAGGTGGATTTAAGTACTTGAGTATGTGTAAATAGTTATTTAGGTATACACACTTTTTTTCTTAGTAATAAATCCTGATATTTAATATTACCTAATGTCTATTGTTAAATGGAAGTTTCTTATACATCTATTTATATATAAAAGAAAGTTGTGTTGGTTACACTATTTATAACTCAAGAACGGCTGAACCGATTTGGCTAAAAATTGGTGGGGAGGTAGCTTAAACCAACAGAAGGACATATTATGATACTTTTTATCCCGTTTCCGAGGGATGAGAAATAATGGAAAAGGTGTAGGACTAGGATGTAGATTGCATTGTAGGTGTAGGAATTTGAATGTGTTACATTTATAGTCATAAAATACTAGTATTTTCCTTGGACAGTTTCAGATGGTATGCTTGCCTGCCTGATTCAGTCAGAAATCTTTGCACCTCCAACTCCATTTCTGTTTTGAGTAGGACGTCTTTGGTTCAAATAACATTGGTAAACATATTACCCATAGTGTTATAATGGTTAAAATCCAAGGAGATTGTAAACATTATTTACACATCATACCTTTATTGTGACCATTTACAAATATATTCAAACTACATTCATCACTGTTTCCTGTTTATTATGATAATTCTAAAAACGATACAGTTGCTGCGCCTGATAAAAAAATTCGAATCTAGATTTAAAACATTATAAAGTTGAAGTTGGTTAAGTCCATAATCCTTAGAGATGATTAGAAAATATTAAATGATTAGAAAATGCTGTTCTTTTAAAAATCAGGACAGTCCTTGCGCAATAAAGACCTGTTCCATCAATAGATTATGGAACAGGTCTTTCCTATCAGTATAAGTGCCAGAGAATAGCGTAACTGACTGAATTTTTTTATTGCATAAATGAATAGGACCAGTGGTGAAGGCTGGTTCTCCTTTATATAGAAGCCCTAGCCTGTATAATAGGCGATTGCGCGGGTTGGCGGATTTGAATGCGGGTCATTAAAAGATAATTGGTCACAGTATGTTGGGTTTGGTGAATAGTATGCTTAAATATGAGTAACTTCTCAAAAGAAACAGTCTATCTTAGGGTTAAGGTACAGCATTTTTTAAATTTCGCAAGTCTCGTGAAAACGCTCTATACTAAAGTCGAACCTAGCTGTGACGTCACGCCTAGGCTAAAGTGTATGAAATATAGAGCGCAGGAAACAATAGTTTACAAGGTTTACAATAGTCTATCTTAGGGTTAAGGTACAGCATTTTTTAAATTTCGCAAGTCTCGTGAAAACGCTCTATACTAAAGTCGAACCTAGCTGTGACGTCACGCCTAGGCTAAAGTGTATGAAATATAGAGCGCAGGAAACAATAGTTTACAAGGTTTACAATATAGTATACAAGGAATAGTTGGTAAACAAGTAGTAATGCCTGAGCAATATTTCTGAGTATATTAATTGAACTAAATATTTTAGATGTAGTTATCTCCCCTATTTGCATGTTTGTCTTTGTCACTCAATATAAAGTAAGCAGCGACAAAACTTCCCAATAAGCTATCGGACACTTAAAGAAGATTGTGAAACAGGCCAGTATCAAACGGAAACACTGAGTTAATCTCTTGCAACATAACTCATACTATAAAATGTAAACAAGTTCACGCCTTTTAATTAGATAAAACATTTCAGCTATGAAAACATAGAAAACAGATAGATAATATCCCACCAAAAACATTCTGTAAAAAACTAGCCAAGTCTCGATGGAGCTGCTTGTTTTTCTCTAAAAAGTAATGAAATCTAGACAAAATCGTGCCAAGTCTAAGGTTCCTTACTGCGGTTCCTTACTGCGGTTTCTTTATTATTATAGTTAATGTTGAGTGACTTGGCCGTTGAACATCTACACTTAATATTATAAAGAGGAAAACTTTCTTTGTATGTTTGTTTGTTTGTTTGTTTGTTTGTTTGTTTGTTTGTTTGTAATGAATAGGCTCAAAAAGTACTAGACCGATTTCAAAAATTCTTTCACCATTCGAAAGCTACATTATCCACGAGTAACATAGGCTAAATTTTATTTTGGAAAAAATAGGGTTTCGTAAAATATTTGGATTTTTCGGACACAAGGTGTAAAAAATCAACCAGAAAAGTTACTTATTTTGCGTACGCTGCCTAAACTATAAAAGATAGAACCCTAAAATGTTCTAATTAATTGTAGATCTTATAAATATCTACAAAAAAGTCTGCGACACACTATACCTATCTATGTCGAGTGAGGCACAACAACCATTTTTTTATTTAGAAATCTTGATTTTTTTTTGGACTACATTTAAACGCGTTTATTTTACTCATGCTATTAATCCTTATCAAAATAAATTATTTCATCACTAAGTACAGTTTATGTAGATAATATTTGGTCTTTGAATGATTGAAATTGGACGTTTGGTTTTGAAGTTATGGCGAAATTAAAATATTACGATTTCTGCTGCACGGCCCGTTGTGAAGCGGGCGTCACCAAGGCGCGCATGCGGGGGGGGGGGGGGAGAGTTTAGATCTATGGTATTTCATACTATAAAAGTATACCCACCTACTTATTTCATTGAGTTTTAGTAGGTACCTATATTAATTTTTTTCTGTTTGTTTTGACTAGATTTCGCCCGTTTTGTTAGAGGTTTAAAGACATTCTGTAGTATAAGTATCAGTATTGTACCCGTGCGAAGCTGGGGCGGGTCGCTAGTTCTTTATACTTTAGTGGGTACAAGTCAATTTTGTTTACATTTGTAACTACCTATGTTTGTTAAGCGAGATAATAGCCCATACTGGTATTGGTAATTGGACGCTAGTGTCTCATTTTAGGCTGTTGTTGATTGTACAACACACGTATTGGAGCAATGGTGTCATGGAGCCCCTTTTGTACCCTTGTGTGCCCTTCAACGGCCAAGTCACACAACATTAACTATAATAATAAAGAAACCGCAGTAAGGAACCGCAGTAAGGAACCTTAGACTTGTCACTTGGCACGATTTTGTCTAGATTTCATTACTTTTTAGAGAAAAACAAGCAGCTCCATCGAGACTTGGCTAGTTTATTACAGAATGTTTTTGGTGGGATTTCTCTTTTTTTTTTAGAAACGTGGGCATATTGATTTATTTTCCTAGATTTTAGTGTAATTTGTTTATTTAATTTGTGTAATGTTCGAGTAGAATAAAGGGGCCTGAAAATGCGGCAAAATGGTTCTAGTAAAGAATGGTACGGCAGTGTTTGCTTCGCGCTCGACTTGGCGGGGGCACTGCCGTGCCCCCAGATCGACGTTCTGGTCTTATCTAGAGGTTCTCAAATAGGGGCCTGAAAATGCGGCGAAATGGTTCCAGTAAAGAATGGTACGGCAGTGTTTGCTTCGCGCTCGACTTGGCGGGGGCACTGCCGTGCCCCCAGATCGACGTTCTGGTCTTATCTAGAGGTTCTCAAATAGGGGCCTGAAAATGCGGCGAAATGGTTCCAGTAAAGAATGGTACGGCAGTGTTTGCTTCGCGCTCGACTTGGCGGGGGCACTGCCGTGCCCCCAGATCGACGTTCTGGTCTTATCTAGAGGTTCTCAAATAGGGGCCTGAAAATGCGGCGAAATGGTTCCAGTAAAGAATGGTACGGCAGTGTTTGCTTCGCGCTCGACTTGGCAGGGGCACTGCCGTGCCCCCAGATCGATTATCCTAGTTTTTATAGTTTTCCCTTTATGTGGCCATTAAACCCCAACTCTGTACCAAATTTCAGCTCTCTAAGTTTATGGGAAGTACTAGTTCTATTTTGATGATCATGAGTGAGTGAGTGAGTGTCGAAAATGCGAAACTTTGCTTTCGCTTAACTTCGAAACTAAATGACCTACAGACTTGAAATTTTGGATTTTAAGTACGTGATTATAGCTTATTGGATGACGAAAATTTCTGCGTTGTGGTCTTATCCAGAGGTTCTCAAATAGGGGCCTGAAAATGCGGCGAAATGGTTCCAGTAAAGGATGGTACGGCAGTGTTTGCTTCGCGCTCGACTTGGCGGGGGCACTGCCGTGCCCCCAGATTTAATTTAAAAACATAGCCTCATCACTATATTCCACTTCCATTGGAACTATGTAAGTCCAAGCGTTTCGGATATCTCATTTTGTAATCTATAATTTACTAATATTATAAAGAGGAAAAGTTTATCTGTTTTTATGTTTGTTTGGATAGAATAGGCTCCGAAACTACAGGACCACCGATTTTGATGAAATTTCGCAGAGATTATAGAGTAGACCACAGGGAAGGACATAGGCTACTTTTTATCACGGAAAAAATGTACGGTTTCATCATGATTAGGTAACTTTGCGCGCACGAAGTCACGTGCTACATCTAGTAAAGTGTAATATATCTGTAACATTCATTTTTCTCCGTTTGTTTTTCGCGGTGAAAAACCCAAATTTTGGCTGCATATCCATGCTTTTGCTTGTTATTAATTTTAAAGGAAGCACGTTTTTCATATTTAAGCTATCTTTTAGTGGCCTCATACAAGATATATCTAGAAGACAAACTTTTATATCCTTTGCGCTTCGCGGTTATAATATGTGCGCACTGTGAATATAAAATGTAAAATCTATACATATAAAATCCTTTGTCCTGAATGACTGACGGATCAACGCACAGCCTAAACCGCTGATCGTAGAGACCTGAAACTTGCAGGGCTTGCTCTTTGTAATGCGTAGGGATCCGATAAGAAGGGATTTTTCGAAATTCGACTCCTAAGGGGGTGAAAAGGGGGAAAACAGTTTGTATGGGGCAACGTGATTCCTTGGTCCAACCTACTTCATATTTTGCACAAACATTATGTAACAGAATTGATGGAATTCGTGTATCACAGTTTATTTAAATTCGTCCCCTAACGGGAATAAAAAGGGAAAGAATATTGTTTGGGAGCGATTTGCTTTAAAGTTGATATAAATACTCCTTTGTGCTTTTGATTTAAAGCTCCCACTCACAAGCGATCGATCAATTTAGTCTTTACAATTTAAACATTTACTGGATTCGTAGTTGCATGTAAATCGGTTTAGATAAAAATTGAATATAGCCTGAGATCCTATGACCGCCTTGCTACACTTTTTATATGAAACTCGATATATGCGTAAATTTGCTTCCAATTTTTTACGCCCACAGCAAAAACTAGCTGGTAGGTCTTACACTAATCATTTTGTGTAATAGTTTATCGTTAGCAATTTACTTTCAAATACGAATTAATTTCCAATTTGATCGAAGCAATCGATAGCTCGTGAGCGGGGAGCTTTATTTTTATTTTGACATATTATATTGTCATCATGTTGAAAAATAAATCTGACAAGAATGCGAAAGAATTTGATGAAAATCTTACTCTTTGAAAAACTAGGCACCTAAATATTTGCGATTGCTGCATTAATTATATTCATAATACTCTGATAATACTTATTATATTATATACTATTTCAGTAGAATATTTTGAGTGTAGGTATAAATAAATTTCTTTCTCTTTTGTTGTTATATGTAATATTTAATTTATTTGTGCTTGATTTATCAGTGTTTAATACATAGGTTATTAGTTTTTAACACAAAAGAATGACTTTTAAGATTTTCTTAAAAGATTTTTGATCTGTACGTTTGTGTGCGCTAATCTCAGAAACTACGGAACGAATTTTTATAAAATTTGTTACCGTAGTAGTTTAGCCCTTGGATAAACACATAGGACTCGCTTTTTATCGCGGAAAATTGTTGGGTACCTAACTACCTACGGGTTCCACGCGGATAGGAATTAGGATAGCTCTGCTTATAATTTTGTGAGGTATTTAAATTCAATCGGTTCATACCTACAAAAAGTTTTATTAATCTAAAAAATAACGTTGTATAAAATACTATAATATAATTACATATTTGAATTGGTTAAAACTTTACCTAGGTTAATCCTAATCATTAATGTGTATGATTATTATATGAGGAACTAGCGACCCGCCCCGGCTTCGCACGGGTACAATACTGATACTAATACTACAGAATGTCACCCACTTCGCAACGGGCCGTGCGGCAGAAATCGTAATATTTTAATTTCGCCATAACTTCAAAACCAAACGTCCAATTTTAATCATTCACAGACCAAATATTATCTACATAAACTGTACTTAGTGATGAAATAATTTATTTTGATAAGGATTAATAGCATGAGTAAAATAAAGGCGTTTAAATGTAGTCCAAAAAAAATTCAAGATTTCTAAATAAAAAAATGGTTGTTGTGCCTCACTCGACGTAGATAGGTATAGTGTGTCGCGGACTTTTTTGTAGATATTTATAAGATCTACAATTAATTAGAACATTATATGGTTCTATCTTTTATAGTTTAGGCAGCGTACGCAAAATAAGTAACTTTTCTGGTTGATTTTTTACACCTTGTGTCCGAAAAACCTATATATCTTACGGAACCCTATTTTTTTCCAAAATAAAATTTAGCCTATGTTACTCGTGGATAATGTAGCTTTCGAATAGTGAAAGAATTTTTGAAATCGGTCCAGTACTTTTTGAGCCTATTCATTACAAACAAACAAACAAACAAACAAACATACAAACAAAGTTTTCCTCTTTATAATATTAGTGTAGATAAGTGAGAAGCTAGATGGCTTCGTGGTCGTACTGCTAACTCATCTCTCTCTCAAACTCTGTCGTGGTTCCAACTAGGATGGGCGATCACAATCCAAATTATTTTTATTAAGTTCAAAGTCCACAACGTCTTCCCATTCAAAAGATTTTCGAAATCATTAAAATACTAATTATCGGGTACAAATAAATGTTTACTTAATATTATACCTAAATGTGAAAGTTTGTATGTACATAATAATATGTTTAGTTTTTCATGCAATAAAGTAAAGTAAAGAAAACACGTAAAGAATTTTGATGATTGAATCAGGTACGGTAGTAGGTTAAGCATACTTATCACAGAATACTTTTTGCAGCTTATTCAATTTTATTTATGGTAGAGTTCTCGGTAGATTTCTTGAGAGTACCTACGAAGTCACAGGAAACATTCAAATAAAATACAACTGATACGGCTGTGCAGTGCCTACACCATTATGTATTCAATTTTGGTATTGGTATTTTACCGAACAAGCTTTCCCTTTGACGCGAGCGAAGCTGCGGGCAAAAGCTAGTCACAAATTATTATTTTTACGTCACAATTTCTTTGAATTTATATCTCATAGCTTAATTGCGCCGATGTGAGCAACCTTAACAATTCATATTTGTTTTAAATATTCTGCTATTTTACCGGCTTAATAACCTAGACTAGTTTGTGGATGTGGGATCAATTGTGTAACATTGGGCAAATGTCCAAAAACAATGATTATGCAGAGGATTGTGAGAGAAAACGAATTTGGTTTACGTAGAGATCTTGTGTGTTCATAAAACTATCAACAAGATGTTTAAAGTATTTTAACGGTGTGTATTTCTTTCAATAATGAATAAAGAACGTTCCTAGCTCAAGTAAATGTTCTGTTCAGTTTTGTGTCTTTCTGTTCGTTGGTACGATTGATTTTTTGCCGGAAAACTATTTTTCGCATCAAATTTACGAATACATTTTAGTTAGTACTTAAACAATGCACATTTGTAAGCTTGTAGCTATGTCATATTTTTGTCTGAATAATAAATAGTTGTTCATGATAGTGACTGAATTAGTTCACTATTTAATAAGGTCAAAAGACAAAGACAAACAGTAGAAGGGCGTTTGTCACATGAATTAAAAATCTACATAAAAACTATTTTAGTTGAATTTTTCGTATGTAAGTATTATAATAATTCCGTGAATTGAATAACAAATGTGCTACCAAACAAATGAGTAATTTAACCTCTTTTAAATTGTATTTGTTTAGCAAGTAGATTCGGTCGTTTACCTCGACTCGAACAAATTTTCAGCTGACCATGCCCATTGTCCTGTTGGCTTATTAAGTTCATTGCTAAAATGGCGAATTTCACTTTTACATTAATAAACAATAATAGATCACGCTTTTGAAGTAAGACATATTTTCCTTTCTTATCAGTAAGTATATTATCCAAAAATATTGAAATAATAGGTATAAACTACGTAATAATGAAATCGCTGAAAAGCTAAGCTAAGCCATTTTCAAGCACAAATGAATATTGAATACTCTAGTGAAAGAGAGTCTCAGATTAATAAGGCTCTATCCCATTTGGGCTTAATCCCATTTGGGAGCCGTTTTTAAATTTTGATAACACTCGGCGTATTTATATTTTTGAAGTCCTGGACAGTTTTCAAGAATCGAAAATTTTCTTGAATAGTCGGGTCGAAAAAAACCATGAAAATTTTAAATTAAAAGCGTTCTTAGCTTTTTAGTATAAATATTCGGATGTAGGTAAAGGGCAGGGGGGGGGGTTTAGGGGGGTTCAACCCCCCCCCCCCCCCCCCCCGAAACTAAATCCTGGCTACGCCCACGGTTAAGGGTATAATTCCAAGTTGATCCCGTTGTCACCAAAGTGGTGACCTGATAATGGGATCTATGAGGAATCGAGGGAACTCCTCGAAATTTATATCGACACATTAAATCGTTACTACGTAACTAGAGTCTAGTCCATTTTAAAACTCGTATGTAGTCGCTTCTTTACTTTAAAATGTAGAGAGTAATATTCAATAGGGCGAGTATTGTTTACCTATTTAAGTATGTACACAATACATTTATTCAATTTACCTACATTTGATAATTTAAAGTATACATTAACTTTAATTAAAATACCTACTACTCTGAGGCGCTCCGCAGACCGTTTGGTGCGCACTCGAGAGAGTGCAGGTTCGAATCCCAGGTTGTGGCGTGTACCAATGAGACTTGAGATTTCAAGTACATTATACAAGGACGCTCTAACGGTGGCGGTGAAGGAAAACATCGTGAGGAAACCCGCACATTGTTGGCCCCAGACGTATTGACCAGTCATTCCTCTGGACTAGACTATGTTGTGAGATGTGCTTGGGCAACCATACGACATTTAAAAACCAACTGTACCAGGCACAGTATTTCAAGAGTGGTTACTTCGCTCGGAGAATACTGTATAAATCATCCATTAACGGATGAAAAATCCTAAGCTATGGTACCTGCTGGTACTTTTGACCATCGTCTTGACTGTGATGCCCGCGATAGATAAACGATAAAACTGCGCAGCTGTAGTACCTATATTATGTGCGTGCGCCGATTCGAGTCTAGTATGAAGTTGTACTACTGTATTACGTCTACTGTGGTCTGTGATCGAAGTCGGAACTGTCCAGTTCTATCGTTGTGGTGTGTATCGGGCTAGCGAGCATAAGTTGCAACATAATGTCTTTGGTACAAGTACGGTCACAGGATTGTTAGTGATGGCTATGAAGGACAATTGACGAGGAAAAACGATTTAATTGTGCAAGTTTTCTTAGAATATAATAAGTTTTTATTGCAGTTATACATAACTTATATGACCTCTATAAAAGGTAAAGTAATCACTAAGATCTTTGATTAATTATTACATAGATACGTTATATCCTTACAAAACTGACAATATTTCTGTGCCACGACACACATTGACATGGGATGCGTGTCAATATGTCAACGTCGCATAGTAACACAAAACACGCTATTACTCGCGGAGCACACTAACCTAAATTGGCCCGACTCGGGCCAATTCGAATCTTCATTTTTACGTGTTTATAACATATCTACCTCTTTTTAATATTATATATCTATGACTAAGATGAAGATAATACAATTCGGCTGTCTTGATGTTCGACTGGGGTAGAGATCACAATAAGATTTAATTAGCAGAATCGATCAATTATTGTCACCCACACTTGTCACCATACATAACCAAGACTCCGCTTTCTGTCCGCGTCTGTCCATCACCAGGCTGTATCTCAGGAACCGTGATAGCTAGACAGTTGTAATTTTCTCAGAATATGATGTAAAAATACATTATATTCTGAGAAAATTACAACTATCGCAATATATACCAACAAACACTAAAAACAGAGTAAGATAGTTAAGTAAATGTGTTTTTTTTTCGTTTGTTATGGATCCCTTCGTCTGACTTTCAAGGACGGTTTTTAATTTTTTTTTCTAATGTAGTGTTATTATTATAAATAATTATATTTATAGCACGGTGTGACCTAAACCGGCACTTTACGTGCGTAAAGTGCGGGTTTTTGTCACACTTGCTATAGAATAATATACGATACTTGTGGCCTAAGTTGTCTAAATCTGCACGGCGTTTAGCACCCTCGCTCCGCTCGGGCGCTAACTTCACGCCGTGCAGTAATAGGCAACTTAGGTCACGCGTATCGTAATGTACTATAAGTTAGTATTTACAAAAATATTATAGGTACTAGATATTATTACACTTTGAAGGATTGAAAAAGGAAGGACGAAATGAAAGTTTACTGTCTCAAAGTAACATTTTTGTAAATCCGATATACGGCGTGTACCATAAAAATTTTACTATGTGGCGTAAGTAATTACAAGATGTAGAAAAAATATTGTGTCTTAAAATTTCTGCGCGTTCTTTTTGTTATTACTTAGTTATATCTTATACTTTAAACGAGCTAACCTTGTATATTTATAATCGGAATCTCGGAAACGGCTACAAGTATATTTCCATAAAATTTACTAGTAGCGGTTTTGGGGAAGAAAAATCAATCTAGCTAGGTTGTATGATGTATCCCTTGAAGCTATAGGTAAATATATAAGTTTTTTTTCGCAGTGAAACAATTTAATACCTATGATTTTATTGATGTCAGTTTAATCTATACTTAATATTATAAAGCTGAAGAGTTTGTTTGAACGCGCTAATCTCAGGAACTACTGGTTCGATTTGAAAAATTCTTTATGTGTTGGATAGTCCATTTATCGAGAAAGGCTTTAGGCTATATAACATCACGCTGCGACCAATAGGAGCGAAGAATCAGGGGAAAATGTGGAAAAAACGGGGAAAATTATTCATATTTGAGGTCTTCCGTTGTTTGTTTGAACGCGCTGATTTCAGGAACTGCTAGATCGAATTGAAAAATTATTTTTGTGTTGGATAGTCCATTTGTCGAGAAAGGCTTTAAGCTATATAGATATAACATTACGCTACGATCAATAGGAGCGAAGCATCAGTGAAAAATGTTGCAAAAACGGGGAAAATTATTCATACTTATTTGAGGGCTTCCGTTACGTGCGCTGCGTAAACGCAAGATCCAATCGTTCATAGTATTGTTCTTCTGCCACAAGAAAATAAAACTAAAAATATAATTTACATACTTTAAAATATACAGAAATTGACGCGGACGAAGTCGCGGGCAACAGCTAGTCCTATGTATAATTTTTGCGTGTTTGACAAATTGGTGTCTTGGGTTCGAATCCAGGTCAGACATTTTTTTTTATTCTTTTTATTTTTAAGTTTAAGTACTAGAACTCCGAGGAAAGCTCGGTTACCAATGTACTTCCTTCTTAATTAGGTAGTAGACAAAGATATTAAATAATTTAAATAATTAGGTATTAGGGGTCGTCCATTAATCACGTGATGCCTAAAGGGGGAAGGGTGGGGGTCCGAAAAAATCATCAAGTATCACAAAGAGAGGAGGAGGTTTAAGGAGACATCACGTATATTAATTTTTGAATCTAGTCTATGCATACCGAAATTCTTATCGGTTGTAGATTCGTAATGTTGTTTAAATACTTACAAGACAAATGACTCGTATAGTTTTTTAATCGCTTAAATTATTCGATTAAATTCTTTTTTAAGTTAAAGTTTTTCTTCAATCATGACCTGCTGTACTATGTCCAAAAAAAACACGTGATACTAGGTAGGGGCAGGAGGGGTTGTATAAAACCTCACCACGTATCACCAGGGGGAGGGGAGGGGTCTTAAAAGTTGTTAAAAACATCACGTGATTAATGGACGGCCCCTTAGGTAAATAAATTAAGACGAAATTTTTATTATTTTTGGCGATTAGAATAGGTTATATAATATTTAACAGTTAACACACAATAACAGCCAGTAATGGTTTCGCTTACACAATAGCAATTAATCTATTAATTATTGTAATTGTTTACCAATAATAAAGTAAATAGCCTTACATTGCTAAGTACCCTTTAATGTGTTAGTGATTAGGTATGTGGATTATCATTAGAGTTTACTTAGACAATCTACCACGAACGCTCCAGTTAGTGTTTAGCCGTAGAACAGTGAAGTGTACTAAATAATTATCGTTTTTTTACTTACATAACGTAGATAATATTATATCTAGATAGTAGATACGTTGATTAGTAAATTATCGTTGTTCGATTTGTCTTATCATACGACTTCGCGTTTTAAGTGGGCAAAACGTGTTTGTTTTCGCGCTGAAAAAATATGGTAAGTTTTTTTTTTATCTGCGACTGGGTACCATAAAAACATACATAATATAATATAATAATATAATTGGTACACAAAAATTACAAGCCTCGGAAGTGGTGGCAGTAAAGCAGTGGCGAAGGCTGCTTCTCCTTCATAGGGAAGCCGGAGCCGGTATAATAGGTAGGGATTTCTATGAAGTATTGCAAAATGTAAGTGACAAGGGAAGCCGATAGGAATGGAGTTATAGGAACCCTACGCCACTGCAGTAAAGTGTTAACTTTTTGGAAGTATTTTAATTTTTTACGCATACATTAATTAAGTATAATTTTTTAATGATGTAAGTAATTATTAATAATATAATTTAATAAGATATAGTAGGTATGCTGGATATTTACAGTAAAGAAATGTGCAAGTCCTCAGCCATTGCATTAAGTCTATAGCATACATTTTTTTATATGATAGGAAGCTATGATAGCTAGAATTAAGTTTATATTATTTAATTCTGATTTGTAATTTCTAAGTCTAATTTGTTATTTAAGCAAATTTAATAAGTTTAAAAAAAAAGAGCAAAAATATTGAAAGATAAATTATTGCCACATAAACTGTTAAATCGTAGTCACACAAACCATAGAGTTTACATGGCCATAGAGTTGGTTCTCCCAACAATATTACATGACCATGTTTATAGATGTATAGTTTTTGCCCGCGACTTCTTGCGCACAAAAGGAAATCTTGCGGGAACCGTACATTTTGCCGCAATAAAAAGTCCTTCCCCGTGTTCTACTCTACATCTATGCCAAATTTCATTTAAATCGGTCCAGTACTTTCGGAGCCTATTTAATGCAAACAAACAATCAAACCTGTCCTTTTTATTATATTAGTGTAGATGACTGGTGAGTGTAGAGTATGGACATTGGACTAGACACAGAGTCCATATAAGCCTGGGAACACACTTACCGAATTTGACATAAACCTTTAAGGATGTCAAATTCAGTGAAAATTCACGAATTTGTATGAAAGTGTCAGATCGTACTGAATATGTCAGGATTCGAACGAGTCGGCATGTGTGTGGGACATGCGTGGTTTGTATAGAAATCTGAGCTTTGATCTGAATTTGACATAATTAAATGATGTCAAATTAAGTACATGTGTTCCCTAGCTAAATGTACTTGGACGTTGGTTGAATGCGGGACAAAGTTTATATTATATCAAACTAAACAAACTTTTGCGTTTGTGATATTATAAGTGGGATGTAAATATTATACTATGCAGATGTTGATGCAACAGTAACTATATGTATATGTACATATTATTATGTACTAACGTTGATATGTGCATTAGTCACTGGGCATTATTTACAGTGCCTGTGATAGGTGTTCTCATGTCATATATAAGGAATATGCAACTATGTACGGGACACGTGTAAAACTTAGGTGATAACTGATAAGTCAATAAATATGATACTACTTAATCAATATTAAAATAAAATATGAATATAAGTTTTTTTATCCAAATAAAAATTTATTTATCCTCCTTTTAACTTTCAACAACCAAAAGGACGAATAATAAATAACTAACGTTACGTATCAAAATATACCCATTTCTTAATTAATCTTAAAAATATAAAAGGCAAACCTGACTGACTCATCTATCAACGCACAGCCGAAACGACTAAACGGATTTTGCTGTAATTTGACATACAGATAGTTGTAATAACGTAGGCATTCGCTAAGAAAGGATTTTTGAAAATTCGTCCCCTAAGGGGGTGAAAAAGGGCTTAAAATTTTGTATGGAAAGTGGAAACCGAACTCCATGCGAATGAAGTTGCGGGCAAAAGCTAGTATTATGATAAACTGACAAACTTTTTTATTATGAAGCAAAAACTTTCAGTACAGTTTTACGAGAATTGTACGAATGGAGGAGTATGATATTTGGCGCAGTTAAAGTTTATGTATCATATTTTTGAAATAAGGCTCAGAAATACATTAAAAAAACACTACCTACCTCATATACCAATTTTTTTGTCAACTGTCATATTTTTTTTCTTTCCGAGAGGCAAAAGAAGCCTTTTAAAGTTTAAACTTAAAAAAAATTATGAATGATTTTGGTATAAACGCTGTGGTCGAAATTATACCAAAATCAACTACAACTACAACTAGAGGTCTCTAGTTGTAGTAACTTTATAATAGTTCAAGTAGCATTAACTTTGAGCGCTCTTTTGGTTTACTTATTTTCTGAACTCTACTGAGGTAGAGTCAGAGAACTTGTCGGTTCTTTTGTGTTTTCTTTGGTCCGTGTGGTTATGGCAAATATCCGAGTAACGCCAGGAAGGAAGTCAGCGAGCGGTTATAATCAATTAAGAGTAATTTACATGCGTCCCTACGAGCCATTGCATCGCCATTATCAAATGATTAGTATCGAGCACGTGCATGATCATTCCAACCAGCGCTAGCCAACCTTTTAAACAATTTCGCCTTTGCGAATGGTTGGGCAGTTATTTAATACTAGCTGGCTTCGCCCGCGTAAATATAGGATCGGGAATCCTACGGGAATACTGTACTCTTTTGGGATAAAAAGGACCCTATGTTTTAATCCGGAGCCTAAACTACTACCATGCCAAATATCATCGAAATCCGTTTTTGCGTGAAAGAGTAACAAACCATCCATCCTCACAAACTTTCACATTTATAATAGTTGTAGGATCTTCGATTTTGCTTCATCACTTAAAAAATTTAATAGAACAAATGAATATTATGTTTTATGTACGTTTATTTTTATGAAACAGTAATTTTCTCGTTCCACAAATTATAGATTCCTTTTCATAAGCCGCATTCTTGCTAGAGTGCGTAATGAAAAATTCAAACCCTTCTGAAGGTTACGCTTCCTTGACTGGCTTCCGTCATCTTAATGACGTGTGTGTGTGAATGCGTAGAAATTGTATTTTATTGGCATTCGTTTAATTAGTACCTGTTACAGCTACGCATGAGCCTCTTACCTATTTTAAATAAATTTTCTTAAAAATAATATTTTCTAAATTTTAACTAGGTAGGTACCTAGAACGCTGTGTAGCCACAGACACTACACCACAGATGGTGTAGTGTCTGTGGTGCACCTCAAAATTGTGGTGCTCACGCCCAGTTTTCTATCATAATTATCCCTTAAAAATTCCATTGAATTTAAATTTGAACAATGATATAACATGTTCCATAATATTTGTTTTAAATTGAGATAAAAACGTTTGGTTAGGTGTTGCGCTTGAAAAACACTAATGTGTTATGTGATTAACGTAATCTAAACCACTTTCATACATTGAGCATAGCTATAATCGGTAGAATATGGACTGAAAAGTGCACCTGAATCTCGAATGAGATCGCTCTCTGAAAAGGATGAGAAGCAATAGTGCGAGCAATGGGTATATGTCCTTTTCTTGAGCAAGGAAATTTTCTGCGAAGGACAGGTCGAGGCTTCGAGATTTTTTTCCAGATCTTTTTGCTTTGACTGATCAAACACTATGGGATAGTTTTTTAGTCCATCCTTTATATCTATGTTATTTCGTTGTGTTGTGGGTAGGTACCTAATGGGTGTAAACATCGCAAGGTCGCTCCTACCGCAACACGTGGTACATTTGAATACATGTCCCTTTCGATATGTTGATAATATATTGTCTGAGTGTTAAGTAAAGTATGGCAGAATAATGCCTTTCTCTAAAATAGCTTCTACTGCTAACAGCGGCATGCACAGGATATGCGGCGGACTGGGTATGCGGCGGAGTAGTCGGTCACAAAAACTTTTCTTTTATAGATTTTTAGCATAGCCACAGCCAAGCGACGGATCTCTAAGTCGGAAACCATGCCAACAGAACTAACAGAACTTCATAACTTTTAACATGAAACTTTCGAGTTACATTCCCTTTTTGCTGATTTAATTGTTGTAACTCGGGTACACACCTACCTTTAGACACAATTTGAATCTTTTCACTGAATGGCAATTGTGAGAACTTATTATTTTTAATTTTTAATAAACACACATTTTCAACACAAACCTCACAATCAAATAACATTTTTAAAAAATCAAATCAATTAAAAAGCAAATCACTACAATTTTTATAGAACTTCAGTAATAAACTGTTATAATATGTACACACTTTCAAATGTTAAAATGAAAAATCTTTTAAGAAAACTACAAATATTAAATATAAGGTTCGGTAAAATCAATTACGGATATCTTGGGCTTATGATCTGCTGCTTATGTAAAGACGTTTAAGCAGAAAAATAATTGTCATACTCTAAAAACATTTTTTTTCTTTATATGGGCGAGTTTGCGTTTGCGGTGAGTCACCCATACAAGAGATGATTTTTTACTTTGAGTATGACAATTATTTTTTTGAGTATGAGTTTTGAGTATGACAATTATTTTACATAAGCAGTGGATCGTGTGCCCGAAGTATCTGTAATTGATTTTCGGTGACCTTATATAATGGCAAACGAAAAATAACAATGCGTTTTCACATGAAAAAATGGCTTCCTTGAAACACATTTCTGATATTTAAACAAATAAAACCTTACTAAAACAAAAATGCATCATGTGAGTGATATGAGTAATTAGATTTTACATCAATTATATTTACTCGCATTTTACCGTGCCACGAATATTTCCGAGTACTTCCGAGTCCCGACAACTGCCGAACTTCGCCGAAGTCTATAGCTTGCCGCGGGAGTCAGGCGAGTCGCGCCTTGGGATATTCATAGGTGTTTGCGTTTGCGAACTGTTTACGGACACTAAAATTACTACACACATGCGAACAAATCTCATGCTAGGCGACACGGCATGAGTCGCATCACCAACATGCCGCCAAACGCCTGGCAAACATAATGTGCTTATAAATAGGTGCTATTATAAAATATTAGGCGTTTTTAAGTTATTATATTTTGTTTATTCATTTATTTACTACTAATTAAAGTCATCTAAAACGTACGAACGTTTTATTAAAATATCTGTGAATGGTAAGTAAAGCACTGCATTTCTGCCTATAAGGAGCGCACGCCCCTGACTGCTAATACCAATGAAAATTGTGGGTTCTAGGGATTGTTTTTCGTCTTAAAACTTGACAGAGATTGCGGGTCGAATTTAGATTTACTTACTAATTTTAATTGGATTTTGTGAGTTATATATTTAAAGCGTTGAGGAAAGCGTAGGGTGATAATAATTTGTGTGGAGTAGTGGGCGGGTTTAAATCGTTACTTGGACTTATAAGAGACTCCTCGAAAATTACTTTCCCTAAGCTTATTTCGTTACCAAGGTACACACTTAGTCGTCAAGCCTGCGCCTTTGAAATCGAAGGTCGATTAAGTAAAATTACTTCGAAATTCAGATAAATTACTGGTATGTAACAAAAAACAACGATTTAAATTGAAATTAAAGTACAAAGCCTTTTAGTAATGAAAGTGTTATTGAGTATAACTTATCTAACGAAATTTGAAAATAGTTGCTTAAAAATCATAATGTCAAGAAAATAATTGTAATTGCGAATTTTCCAGCTTAAGTTTCGCAAATGATTAAAAACGAAATTATCGTTGTTTATGTATTGAAAGATACTACGGGGATATATAACATACGAGCAGTTACGATACCTTACTGGTATGAGTGGCTGGTAAATATGGCAACTATGGCCGAAGTGTGAAAAGAGGCTAATGAAGAGTAAAACGTTTGAAGATAAGTAATTACTCGTTAAAACGTCTTGAACAATCGCACCTTACAATAAGTGGTATTTATATTTTTCATCGCGACGTAATACAAATGTATGATAAACGATACTTTATCATTGATGTATATCGCAGCTACGCTAGTTAATCCTTTAATGAGTCTTATCTAAAGACGTAGTGTTGCTAAGTAAAAAAATGTTTAGTAATAAATATTAAGATGCTTCATGTTAACTGTGAATAGCGCTATAGGCTTCCGCAAGTATGTGTGCTGGGACCTATTTTCATTATGTTGTATGACAGTAACATTTTTTAACATAGAAAGTTTCCATTGTTATTTAATTATTATTGGCTACCTTTATTATTCTTCATATTCTTTGAACTTATTTTTTTTGTAATTCACCTCTATATTATCTCACTGCTTGACCAAAACCTTTCCTCTCAACTGGTTGTTGATCGCGATGAAATCGCTTAAGATAGTGCTTTGTGATATCCTTATTTAATTGAACAAACATGTAAAGTTTCATAAATCTTCATTATAATAACTAAGGAAACAACAACAAAACGTGATCATTGTTACAGTGCTGTTGATGTGGAATGAATAAGTGATTTATTATTAGTCTCCTTTATGATATCATGCTGTGAACTTCTAGCCACAGTTCTAATCATTTTCGCCTTGCAGTATTGTACAATTCAATATTTTTGTAGAAAATCTAAATATTTTAGCTTTTGTAAATTTTGTAGTTACAAAAGCTAAAATATTGCTAAAATGAAGGTTTAAGACGTGAATGCCAGTTTAGATCTTAAAAAACATCAATTTTCTAATGAAACAACGTAGTAGGTATGATCATGCCAGCTTTAGAACAAATGACAAAAGAATTTTGCAACAAAAGAATTTTGGAAGTTAGCAGGAATAACCCGAATTAAAATTGTAACGGGTTTAAGAGTTAGTGTAAAGGTTTAAGGTACTACAATCTACATAGTTTCTACTCAACTATAGTCTTGGTACTCTATTTTGTACATTGTTGGTTTGCCTTGAATATGTGATGTATAATATTATAATCAGCACACACAGCTTGTTTGTTTTATAGACGTCGCCCCGTAGTCGAAATTCGCCTACAAATAATTAAATTTCCCTTTTTAAAAGGGTTCTTTTGCCTCTTACTCGTACATAAAATAAAATAAAAAAATTAAATGTTGTGCAGATAGAGAAATAAAATAATTGCAGATTGACAAAATTCAACGTGTAGTCAAGCTTTCATCTATCAAACTCACGATAGCGAGTGTTAATAATTTGAGGTCTGTGTGTGTTATTATTTTTATTAAGTTTATATATTTCTAAGCATTTAAAATAAAAATTAGCTTTCTGCACACCTTCCTCCACATAAACTTTGATTATACCAAATTGAATACCCTGTCGTTCGCACTATTTTCGTAAAACTGTACCTACTCAAAGCTTTTGCTACACGTATTAATATATTATAATTACCTATGATGATCATAAATCATATTGTAGGTACAAGGTTATGGGACTATTCTCTTAATTAGTGTTTCGACTTTCGATTACTTGTTAGCTTTTGATCAACGGCAAGTTCAGGTTCAGGGCCACTTCTCGGAATCTCTGATTGTCCATGTTTTTGTACCTTCGTAAGACCTTAAATTGAACTTGTGAGATCAGTCCTGACCTTTCGAACGTCGAACGAGTCACTACAGTGACTTTTAGATTTTACAAGCAATAAATGTAAAGAGTTATGTCACATGCATTGAAAAAACCTCCCTATTTTAGGTCATTATTTGTATATATGTATTGAAGTATAAACTCTTTGAATCAATTTACAAAAATTAAGTTTTTTGTAATTAATTAAGTTTTTTGTAATTACTTGACAGGAGAATTTTCGATTGAAAATTAGGGTTAATTTTTCGATATTAAGACAAAATAAGGTGAAAAACTAAATATTTTAAATCACAAAAATTACAGTGTATTTAGGACATAAAAAGGTAAGTTTTCACTAAATTTCGTGATTTTTTTTTGTTTTTGTACAAGATAAAAATTAAAAACCAAAAACTTGGTTATTTGAATTTTTCACATAAATTTTGAGGTTATGTAAAAAAATTGTTAGTATAAAAGTTGTAGATCTTTTTATTATCTACAACTTTGCCATTTAACTTTTTTTCATAGGACTTGTAGTTTTACCGGAAATCAAGATAAACCATTTTTTACCCTTAAAAACTCACCCCCTCCCACTTCCCGAACTCAGATCGCCCGTAATTTATTTTTCCTTTCATTTTTATCATATTCCCCTCCTTTTCTAATAGGTTTCATCCTACTACTATTTTTTTTCACTTTTTACCATTTTTGAAGGCTTCGACCCTGGTCTAAATAGTCTTTTTAGGTACATGGAATGCTTTGCGTGGGTTCGAGAATGTTACCGCATTGTACTAGTAACTAGGTATTAGGTAATATCTGTAGGCTACGAGCGTGCGCTTTGTAAACAAAGCTATATTATCATACCACGTGCTGACGTGACCTTAAAACTGGTTTCACTATATTGTCTTTGACAATGACCATGAATTTGATAGATTATTATAATATTGATATTATGTGCCCTTGTTCTCGTGTCATACTATGGTATTTTTAATTGAAAGAAATCACAAATAGAAGTACTTACGCTATTGTTATTAACAACACTTCCGCCCCTTCGTAAATAAAAGCCTCTAAACATTCCACATATATTGTTTTAATGTGTCGAATTTAAACTCTACCAATAGAATACTTGTCAAGTAAAGAGAAATTATAAGTAGGTTATTACGTCTGTAAATATAACAGGCCGATTACCATTAAACCATTAGTATTCTAACGACATGCAATAAAGGACAATGGAAATCTCGGACGATAAACGTGATCGATTAAAAGTTTATGAGAACTTCCTCAATTTGAATAGGGATAAGATTAAGGACCAATAAATGACAATTTCGTTTATTCCGTGTTCATCACTAGTGTTGAAATTCTCCTCATTCTCATCCTTATTACAACGTGTGATGTTACGTAGGACGAGTTTTTGAAAATCTAGGGGTTGAACACGGAATAAACCGATAATTTATCAGGGTTACCACTTTACTCCTGACTTGGTTCACTCACCAGTTCAATTAATCAATAGCTGATCAAAACAATTTTACTGCTATCGTCAAATTTGAAAAGTACATACTTAATGTGAACTATGAAGCACGAAATGGTTCACGTCACGTTCACGTCAGGTACAAAGAACTTATTGCATACTTCAAGGAAAGCTAGCTGGCTAACACGTAGGGCTGAATAGTGTAACGAGTGACTCGCTTGTGCCTATGCCAATGAGGTTCAGGCACGAATGAAATTTGTATGAGCACGTCCCTAGCGCTCGTCATTACTTTAACAACATTTTGACGAGATTGCGTGGGATGAAGTAAAGCTTTTAATTTTACGACCTGCTCCAATTAATACAAGCAATAAAGACCAAGTTTAGATCATATTTCGGATCTAGCGGGCATAACATAGCTACTACCTATGGCCAATTATTTAATACTAAGGAGAAAAAATATCTTCATACAAGAAAAAGTTACACCATCATAATTTCAGAAGATTTTTGTCAATTGTACGCGGAATGATTAAATACAGCGAAAATCAAGTGTCAAAATGTCAAGGTGACAAATGTCAAACCTCGATTGCCCCAATCAAACCCCAAAAGTTTAAAATTTAAATGTGGACATTTTTTGCCTCGACAAGCCTCGTCTATAATAATATTTTAAGTCCTTTTATGCCTATAGCAGATTTTATCACATTTTGATACCGATAGCAATTTAGGTGGTCGTTTCGAAGATTGTAGATTGTTTCCTATCATAATTTTAGTTATTATTAATTATGACGTCAATATATGGAATTCCAGATTACTATAGAGTAAACAAGGCAGCTTCAAAGAAAAAGCCATGTGCTAATACTTACCTCATATTATAGGAAGCTAAATGTCAATTAAATGATTTAATAACTGAAGTAGACGAAAGAAACAAGGAAACCTATTGGTTATTCAACACAATCGACTATTTAAAGGTCACAGGCATATTCCTTAGGTTACATACTACCTTGAAGAGAAGGTTGTAAGTGATATCCAGCTTTGTTATCGAGTTTATTTTCCTCAGATTCTGGTGCAAACTCTCTAGTATCGAAACTTCGAGAAAGTTTTAATTTGTTAGAAGTTCCAACACGTAGCCGCATTAGTTCTCGTATTGGGTTTTGTTTGTTTTCTTTATAAGTATGACATACTTTTACAGTAATATAAACAATAGGAATTGCCTAACCTTGTTATAATTCTTCGCAAATATGAGCTCGCTGCTCATATTAAGTTATATTTCTCCCTGAGCTTATTGTTTTCAACCACCTAAACTTTATCTGAAGATAGCCTAGGTGTTATTTTTCATCTTGAGAGTCATACGACTTTCATTATATTTTGTTCTGAGTACTAAATTACATTAACCACCATAGAAACCATAGCATTTTTTAAAATATAGGTATCAAATTTGTCCACGCTCCATCTCAAATCTCCATAAATCCTGTTATAAAGGGATACTTAATGCTTAGTAATAAGGTTGCAAACATTAGCGATATAATTCTTGAATCTTGTTACAGACCGAAAGCGAAACCTCATGTGAGGAAGCGGCAAGACTGACAGCGGAAGGTGCGGCCGAAGCTGATGATGACGAGGCTTACGACTACGGGGAGCTCCCGCCGCCACCCGACGGTGGCTACGGCTGGGTGGTGGTCTTCGCGTCTTTCATGTGCAACCTGGTGGTGGACGGCATAGCGTACACCTTCGGTATATTCCTGCCGGAGTTGGTCACGTACTTCGGAGAGGGGAAGGGAACTGTCGCGTGGGTCGGCAGTTTGCTGTCGGGAGTCTATTTGGCTGCCGGTAAGTTTTTTTTTAATATTCTTACTTAGTACAAACCTTCACATTCACAAGAATGCGAAGGTTTGTGAGGATGAATATGGATGGATATACGGTTTCTGAAAAATCTGTTGTACCACTTTTCGATCTTATTAGGTACCTACTTAGCAATAAGTTTCAATAGTGTTACACGGGATCTGTCCGTGTCTGTTCGTGTGTTTATATACTTACAGTCGTCAAAAGATCTACTTTTCTATTCTTTAACCATTAATCCGCTTCTCGGATGTGACATTAAACAAATTGGATGATAATGATACGTTTTACACCGACAAAGTGTTCAGTTGCCACTGGGTAGATAGGAGTTGTTTCTTATACGCGAACGAAATCTAACATCTATTAGGTTGGGGAAAAAGTTTCTTCGCATTTTATATAAAAATTCAAAAGGTTTTTTTATAAAGTTTATTTACAAGTGACTAAAGTATATAGGTGCCATTTTGTTCGATAACTTTTTGCCATCTTGTTGGTAGGTACATGATCCCATTGCTATAAAATTT
This sequence comes from Glaucopsyche alexis, assembly GCA_905404095.1. Taxonomy (NCBI): domain Eukaryota; kingdom Metazoa; phylum Arthropoda; class Insecta; order Lepidoptera; family Lycaenidae; genus Glaucopsyche; species Glaucopsyche alexis. Next base: position 16,061,953 of record FR990059.1, read on the forward strand.
TTGGGGCTTCTGATGAAAAAACTGCGACAAGTGGTTTTGGCAGTCCTCTTGTGATGTCAACCTGACACTGCCTAAGGAATTCTGCAGCGACCGAAACAGGTGGAAATCTGAAGGTGCAAGGTCAGGACTATACGGCGGATGCATTAACACCTCCCAGCCAAACTCCCGTAATTTTTTCCGAGTGGCTAAAGATGTGTGAGGTCTAGCGTTATCATGGTGAAAAACCACACCCCTTCTGTTGATTAATTCCGGCCGCTTTCTCTCAACTTCTTGCTTTAATCTCATCAGTTGTTCGCAGTACAGTTCAGAATTGATGGTCCTGCCTGGCGGTAACAGCTCATAATGAATAATGCCCTTCCAATCCCACCACACACACAGCATCACCTTGTTGCGAGTTAACCCGGGTTTCGCCACAGTCTGTGAAGCCTGACTGGCCTTTGACCACGATCTTTTTCGCACGTTCTTGTCGTACGTGATCCACTTTTCATCACCAGTTATCAGCTTCTTCAAAAATGGTTCGGTTTCATTACGTCGTAATAAAGAATCACAAATGAGTACACGGTTCATTAGGTTTCTTTCAGTGAGCTCATGAGGCACCCAAATATCGAGCTTTTTTTGTGTACCCAGCTTTTTTCAAATGCGCCAAAACCGTTTTGTGGTCAATCCCCCGTTCTTCAGCTACATCGTAACTACTAATATGCCGATCTTGCTCCACTTTTTCAAAAATGGCAACAGTTTTGTCCGTAACAGGGCGACCAGAGCGACGTGCATCTTTGATAACAAAATTTCCGGATTGAAAACGCTTAAACCAAATTTGCGCTACTCTCACAGATACTGCATTAGGTCCATAAATATCACAATTTTTTTTTCGCGGCTTGTGTTGCATTTTTACCTTTTTTGTAATAAAATTTTAAAATGTATCGAAATTCTTCATAAGAATCACTCATTTTAACAATAAGAAAAACAAATGAAAATCTCAAATTTACCTAATTTGAATTTGGAATTGTCTTCTGTAAAATTAAAACTTTTTAATGATACCAAAATCAGCCAGATACAATTGGTATAGCCCAAGATATTTTATGACAAGTTCATACATACTATAATGCGAAAAGACTTTTTCCCCAACCTTCAACCAAGTTTCATTTTCTAATAGTTCCACTTCCAGTAGCTCGCTAGATAAGGATTGTGTTTGACAACGCATTGATAAGGAAACTTATCGGAATTGAGTTTATCGGATTTCAATCTGTGGACATAAATCTGCTTTAATTCAAAATGCGAAACTATTGTATGGTGTAAATGACGGCTTTACTCTATGACTAGTGCCCGGTTTCTGAAGATTAAGAGGAAACGCCAGGGCCACGAAATGTATGGAAAAATATACAAGCGTAGTCCCCTGTTTCCTCCCTAGATAATGCCGGTAGACTAACAATATTTTCCCTGAATATTTATAGATACTATTAGCATGTCCCCATGATTTCCTTTTTTTCATAAAATTATTATTAAAAAAGATATGGACGTTGAAAATCTAAAAATATACCCAGATTTTCCGCTGTTTTCAATCATCCAGAAAACAAAATTGACTAAATTACCTATCTAAAAAATGAAAACATAGGAACATAGTTCAAGCCTTTTAATAATTTTTAATGAAAAAAGTACTTAAATCGGTTAAGTTTTGGAGAAGGAATCAGGGGACTACGAATCGTTGACTTTTTGTACTTTTAATAGGTATTTTCAGTTCAAGTTGTAGTTGTTTCTATCGCACTCGCACACTGCGGGACATCAAACTAAGTTTAACTGGCGCAGATACATCTAGTGGTCACTAGATGAATCTTCTCTCTCTGAAATTCCTACGAAAGTCTTAAATTCGAGGAAACAGCTATTTTATTTAGCTATAATTCGGAGATGTAACTTTATGTAGTTTCTTTGAAAAATACTTCTTATTTTGGGAGCTTTAAACTATTTTTATCTAATAAAAATAGTCATTTTCTGTAAATTATTTTAATTCCTTTCTGTCTATAGCTATCAATACTAGCAGTGTCAATAAACGTACCTCATTGATCGGGTAAATTATAGGTAGTTTATTTATCTAATGTCAATTTTTTGTTCAGTAACCCGTTATTGAACTAAAAGCACTTAGGCCTTTTCATCCATTAATGGATGATTAATTTTATACAGTATTCTTCGAGCGAAGTAACTACTGTGCCCAGTGCCTCGGACAGTTGGTTTTTAAATGTCGTATGGTTGCCCAAGCACATACGGCATTCTCACAACATAGTCAACCTAGTCCAGAGGAATGACTGGTCAATACGTCTGGGGCCAACCGTGTGCGGGTTTCCTCACGATGTTTTCCTTCACCATTAGAGCATCCATATAATGTACTTCTGATCTGTAAAAGTCAAATTGGTACACGCCACGACCTGGGGATTCGAACCTGCACTCTCTCGAGTGCGAACCACACGGTATACTAGGCCACGGAGCTCTTAATAAGCACTAATGAATTCATCAATTACCGACAAATTCACCTCTGTCCGTCCGTCTGTCCGTTCCGGCTAATCTCTGAAACGGCTGGACCGATTTTCACTGGCAGATAGCTGATGTTATAAGGTGTAACATAGGCTACTTTATCTTAATGTTGCGTTTTAAAAAATAGAGTTCCGTTTCCGTTAGTTCTATGCAAACGAAGTTACGAGACAGCAGCTAGCACCATAATATTGTTGAAAGTTTTATTATTAAAACCTATGTGGGGATCACATACACACTACATATACCTAAATGAATTCAGTTATTAGTTCGATTAGGTGGATACTAGTTAGTTCTAGCTTCTCCTATTGTTTGATAAATACTGCTATTACGGTAGCTAATTCCATCAAAGGTTGTTATGTTATGGTTTTGAAACAATTCAAGGGAACCGTCAATGCCAACATGTTTTCTGAAGCCCAATTTTCTTAGCTACATATTTTCGTGTAATCTCATTTCATCCACGCGCGTTCGAGAGGGACAGCCTAAAAATCCAAATGGGATTTAAGTTTTAACCGACAATATTTACGACAATTGCCCCCCCGACCTGATCGTAAAGTAGTAAACCTTTTTGTTTTATGACGTTGCTTAAATGCAAGGTTTTTATTTGCTACCTAGGTAGTACATCTTGAAGTAACTAGATAGAGTAAACAGTAAACTACCTACTAGGCCTGAAGTGTCTAGAAAATTGAAAACTATTCAATGAAGTTATTTAAATGTCGTTTTCTTCATGTAATTTTAAACTTCTGTAAATCACATTCTCTACCGTATTTTTTCTCTAAATCTCATACATAATAGGTTGGGGAAAAAGTCTTTTCGCATTATAGTATGTATGAACTTGTCATAAAATATCTTGGGCTATACCAATTGTATCTGGCTGATTTTGGTATCATTAAAAAGTTTTAATTTTACAGAAGACAATTCCAAATTCAAATTAGGTAAATTTGAGATTTTCATTTGTTTTTCTTATTGTTAAAATGAGTGATTCTTGTGAAGAATTTCGATACATTTTAAAATTTTATTACAAAAAAGGTAAAAATGCAACACAAGCCGCGAAAAAAATTTGTGATGTTTATGGACCTAATGCAGTATCTGTGAGAGTAGCGCAAATTTGGTTTAAGCGTTTTCAATCTGGAAATTTTGATATCAAAGATGCACGTCGCTCTGGTCGCCCTGTTACAGACAAAACTGTTGCCATTTTTGAAAAAATGGAGCAAGATCGGCATATACTTAGTTACGATGTAGCTGAAGAACTGGGGATTGACCACAAAATGGTTTTGGCGCATTTGAAAAAAGCTGGGTACACAAAAAAGCTCGATATTTGGGTGCCTCATGAGCTCACTGAAAGAAACCTAATGAACCGTGTACTCATTTGTGATTCTTTATTACGACGTAATGAAACCGAACCATTTTTGAAGAAGCTGATAACTGGTGATGAAAAGTGGATCACATACGACAAGAACGTGCGAAAAAGATCGTGGTCAAAGGCCGGTCAGGCTTCACAGACTGTGGCGAAACCCGGGTTAACTCGCAACAAGGTGATGCTGTGTGTGTGGTGGTATTGGAAGGGCATTATTCATTATGAGCTGTTACCGCCAGGCAGGACCATCATTTCTGAACTGTACTGCGAACAACTGATGAGATTAAAGCAAGAAGTTGAGAGAAAGCGGCCGGAATTAATCAACAGAAGGAGTGTGGTTTTTCACCATGATAACGCTAGACCTCACACATCTTTAGCCACTCAGAAAAAATTACGGGAGTTTAGCTGGGAGGTGTTAATGCATCCGCCGTATAGTCCTGACCTTGCACCTTCAGATTTCCACCTGTTTCGGTCGCTGCAGAATTCCTTAGGCAGTGTCAGGTTGACATCACAAGAGGACTGCCAAAACCACTTGTCGCAGTTTTTTCATCAGAAGCCCCAAAAATTTTATAGCAATGGGATCATGTACCTACCAACAAGATGGCAAAAAGTTATCGAACAAAATGGCACCTATATACTTTAGTCACTTGTAAATAAACTTTATAAAAAAACCTTTAGAATTTTTATATAAAATGCGAAGAAACTTTTTCCCCAACCTAATACATACACCTTACACACGCGTGAGCGTCACGCAAAAAGAGGGGTGTTATAAGTTTGACGTGTCTGTCGGTCTGTCTGTCTGTCTGTCTGTCTGTCTGTCTGTGGCATCATAGCACCCGAACCGATGAAGCGATTTCAATTTAGTTTTTTTTGTATTAAAGGTGACTTATCTGCGAGTGTTCTTAGACATGTTTGATGAAAATCGGTTGAGCCGTTTAAAAGTTGTGGGGAGTGAAAGTGGGGAAGAATAACTGAATGTCTGCAAATATACTCGAGTGGGGTCTCAAAGCGCACTGTAAGAGAATATTGATGACTTAATCGAGAGTGTTCTTAGCTTCGTTTGATGAGAAAATTGGTGGTGGGAATATCAGCCGTTTGAAGATCATCAGCTCTTTTCTAGTTGATGAGGGGATCTGACTATCTTCCATATGTTCTATCGATTCGAAATTCGGTACCGTGTTACTTCAATGATATTGAAAGTATATGGTAAGGTAACCATTATTTACACCTACTTTAAAAAGGACAAAATAAAAGTAAAATTAAAAATTTTAAAAACCCCCCAACACAAAAAATAAACTTTAAAAATTAATAAATAACATTTTTAACCTAATATAATTATTATCGTCACATATAATATTATGTAAGTTGAAATATTTTTATTTTTCATTTTTCGTCTCGTCGGGGGACCGCTATATGAGAAAAAGAGGTATAGTCGCAGATTGCAACAAAAGAATTTACTCCGGGAAAAAATTCGCTCGTACCTAAATGTAATTCGTAATAATTAATTACATAGCTGTTGTTGGAAAAACACTTTATAAACTTTAGCGGTCCCCCGACGAGGCGACGATTGGAAAATAAAAATATTTCAACTAACATAATCTGCCGTCCTATACTAAAAGGCGGCTAAATGACAAAAAGAGTTTTTGAGGTAGAGCTAAAGAACGTGGGATTATTTTGAAATTGATGCTAGTTATTTTCTATAAACAATTGTTAATGTTGTCATAAGACATTCATGAAAACATTAACAATTGTTTATACAAAATCACTAGCATCAATTTCAAAATAATCCCACGTTTTTTAGCTGTACCTCAAAAACTTTTTGTCATTTAGCCGCCTTTTAGTATAGGACGGCAGTAATATTATATGTGACGATAATAATTATATTAGGTTAAAAATGTTATTTATTAGTTTTTAAAGTTTATTTTTTGTGTCGGGGGGTTTTTAAAATTTTTAATTTTTTCAATTGTTACCTATATTAGATACCTACTAGATGTTTTCCGCGACTTCTTGCGCGCAAAAGTTGATTTCGCAGAAACCTTACATTTTTCCGCGATAAAAAGTAGCCTATGTTCTTCCCCGTGGTCTACTCTACATCTGTGCCAAATTTCATCAAAATCGGTCAAGTAGTGTCGGAGCCTATTCAATGCAAACGAACAAAAAAAATTTTTTTCCTCTTTATTATATTAGTATAGATATAATATTGTGTATTATATTATGTATTTACCAATCCAAGGCAGGCAGAGACCAGAGACCCATACACCACACTGGGGTAGGCAAAGGTATCAGAGAAAATCTAGCCCTCTTCTCGCCCTCGTAGGAACTCTTACCTCTACAAATTGGTATTGGCATCTTTAACTGAAAAAGATGTTGTGTAACCCAAATTGTTGAATACATTAGGCACGTGTTGTTCGCAATCCCTTCGACCTAGAACCGTTTCACCAATGCCCTATTAAAAGTTTACCAGCCTCGCCTGTGCTGCCACGTGGTACTTTCACGAACTTCGCCTTTGTTGATAATGTAATTCGCACGTTTATACTTATTTGTCGGAGGAAAGTTTTGCTCCTGAGATTACGTTATGTATATGTCACCGTAAAATTGCAAAAACCGTTAGATTGTAATATAACTAGTAAAATTGTAAAGTTTTTATAGACTTTCGACGCGAATATTCTGCCTATAATTATTTTTCGTTAGATTACAAATATATAGTTTTGAATCTTATGACATATTTTTACAATCTCGTTAGTTATTTTACAATCTAACGGTTTTTACAATTTTACGGTGACATATATTTTAATGTATTTATTTTAAGCTAACTGGTGCCCGCAATTTCGTATACGTAGAACGAATGTAAACGAAACCCTATCGTTTTAAAAGTAGTACGTAGATAAAAGTAGCCTTAGTACTCCTTATGATATCAGTTACTTGCCTGTGAAAGTCTCGTTGAAATCGGTCCAGTCGTTTTAGAGATTAGCCGGAGCAAACAGCATGGCAGTTTTTTTTTAACTAAGTACACTTATACACTTTTATGTGCATTTTAAAGAAATTACAGACAGATAATTTTAAAACAAACAGAGAAAATGCAATTAGGCAAAGAAACCAGAAAGTACAAAATAGTGTGTACAGTAGAATAATTAAAACGTGTAGAATTTCTTGTTTATCAAAAGATAAGCAACGATAGTGAATTTGGTTGATTAGGTACATAGATTAAGTGCATAATTTTAGCGCACTGTCGGAACTGTGATAAGATAATAAGTAGATAATTCGTATCAAATCTTCGCAATAAGTAACCAACTTTTAAATCACGCACCGTTTAAAATAAATAAAATATGTCCTTGTAACTGTAGGTTTCTCTCTTTAATCGGTTAAGTTATATGCATTCGGTGATTTGTTTACGACAGGGAGTGATTCTTTACCTACTTTTTTATTAGGGCTCCGTACCTCGAAAGGAAAAAACGAAATCCTTATAGGATCACTTTGTCCGTCCGAATGTCTGTCAAGACTCAAGACCCTTTTTCTCAGGAACGCATGGAGGTATCAAACTGAAATTTATATCAAATACTAAGGTCTACGGTCCCTTGGAGCTGTAAAAAAATCAAACTTCTAAGCCAACGCAATCAAAAGATCGCAAACTCAAAACTTACAGGATACTTCCCGTGAACTCAGAATCTTGAAATTTGGCACGAAGCAACATCTTATAGCACAGATAAAGGAAAAATTACGAAAACCGTAAATTTTTATTTACATCATATAGTAAAAATATTTTTAATAATTTTAAACTTATATTTAAATTGAAATTCATGTCAAATACTCAGGTCTATAATACCTTTAAGCTGTAACAAAATCACTACAGGTTTGTACGGAACCCTCGGTGCGCGAGTCCGACTCGCACTTGGCCGGTCTTTTACAATTTAACAACAATTTTAAAAATAAATTGTTAATTTTATACTGTAGCTTGTAGCAAAACAATTATTAAATGTATAAGTTACAACCAATTGCGTGAGGTTGCGAAATTTGGTCTCGACAACCGATAGGTAGTAGGTACATCTTTATCAGTGTTTTTATTGACCCCAATAAAACGATTGGAATCAGATATTATCTGGTATCTGTTCTGATATCACGTTATGAAAATCAACGTCACGCTGTTAACAACTGGCCTGATTTGATGAGGACTGAAAGAATTACTACTTAAAACTGAGTGTTCATTCATTTTAGTCTTTGAACCAAAGTTGTAGTATGAACGTGTGTTCATTCATTTTTGTTTTTGAACCAAAGTTGTAGTATGAACTATGTAGCATGTAGAACATGCCAACCAAGTAAGGCAACATTGTTTGACACTTGCCTTTTAGTTACTATAATAATTTAATTGGCAAATAAGAATTATTTGTAGATACAATAATAATATATTTAACTCTTCTTAACTTACGGAAGTGACAAGTCCATATTTGGTGTGTCAAAACTGAGGTATTCAGACCTAGTAATACATAACATGCCGAGGCCAATTTAATAATATTCTACTTTAAACGAGCAACTCTTGTATACACCTAGTCAGAATCTCGGAAATTTCTGCATATATTTTCATGAAATTTAGCATACTAATAACCTGCATAAGGTGATTTTGATAGTAAAAAAACTAGCTAGGCCTTATCTCTGGGACACTGCACATGTTTAAATTATAATATTAGTTTTTTCTTTCGTCGTAAACCAATTTGTTATCTACTAATATTATAAATGTGAAAATTGTGAGGTTGGATGGATGGATGTTTGTTACTCTGTCACGCAAAAACTACTGAACGGATTAAGGATAAATTTGGTATGGTAGTTGTTTAGGCTCTGGATTAAAATATGTTTATTTTATAAAAAATATAGTTATTATTTAAATCTACAAGAACTCCGAGCATAGCTCGGTTACCAGGTAGGTACTGAGAATATAAATGGCAGTGAATGTTTTGTGTTATCATCCCTCTAGTCCTAATCAGTGCAGGCCTATATAGTTTATGTTGTTCTGTATGTCTGGTTACTTCAACCTAAATAGAGGTTAGTTCCCCAGATGACGTGAGCGATATGCGCCCGCGCAGCACATTAACTAATAACCAATAATTATGTGTTACACTTTACCATACTCGTCTTTATTACGTATACAAAGTGATTAGAAAATGCGTTACATTTATCCATACTTCCATTCTAATATTATAAATGGGAAAGTGTGTGTCTGTTTTTTCGTCTTTCACGCCAAAACTACTGAACCGATTTAAATGCAATTTGGTACACAGATAGTCTAGAGCCTGACAAAGGACTTGGACACTTTTTATCGCGGGACATATACGGTGCCCGTGGGTTACTGTACTCACGCGGGCGGAGCAGCGGGCATCAGCTATGTAGATAGTAATAGTTTTAATTTAACAATGGTTTTCGGGAACGATTAGGTATTAGATTTCAGATGAAAGATTAACAATTTTATACAATAGAGTTTATGTCAAATTATTTTTTCCTAGTAGGTACCTACCAAGTACTTACTCGTACATATATATTATTACTTTTAATGATATGGACCAGGAAACGAGCAGACGTATCGCCTGATGGTCAGCGATTACCGCCGCCCATGGACATTCGCATATAGGAGTTACACTTGTAACTCCGCTAGTGATGCGTACTTGTGTTCATGGTTCTTAAAATCCCCTTGGGCCCTCCGATAATCTAGCTCACGCGGCGAAACACAACGCAAGAGTTATTTCACGCCGGTTTTCTGTGAGGCTGTGGTATTTATCGAGCCGGCCCATTTGTGCCAAAGCATGGCTCTCCCACATTCCTATTTATTATATACCTACCTAGTACCTACTTATATAAATATTATTTACAGCTAACCTCTACTCAAGTTTCTGCTTAATATTTAAAAAAAATCTATAAAAATGTAATAGACAGTAGACACTGTTCTATACCTACCAAAAATCTAAATATTTTATTTTCCAACGTTGTACGGAATATGAACGGAATGAAAATTCTTTATTAATATCTCTTCACTCCAAAATAATCCATCTTCTTTGTTAACTTCACCTTTTGTCCATATTTTCATCTTCTGCCGTGCGAATTAATACTGGCTAGCGAGAATTTTTCCTATTTAATAATATAGGTCAAATTAATTGATTCGTTTGCACAAATTATACGTAAATGACATAGGTGCGTAAGCCGAATAATTGCGAAACTTCCTTGAACTGCATCAAGTATTTAAATAACATGACAAGTTTTATTCAGGTTTTAGCCCAAGGCAGGTACGATGTTACTGCAGGTACCTACTACCTACATATCGTTAAATTAGGGTTGCCAACCCCAAATTTAAAAAACAGGATTTGAAGTTGAAAAAACCAGGACAATTCAGTTGAAAAACAGGACGCAGTAATAGAACAGTAAATATGAGTTAAATGAAAGTGAAAATAGGTTAAATGAAATACATGTAATGCTATTCATGAAAAAAAAATCATAAAATTCTTTGAATATAATAAAATTAGAAGGAAATATTTGTAAAAGTGGCGCGCGACTTTTTAAACTTTATCAGGGCGCTTTATAAACCCAGGCTTTAAAACTATCCAGGACACCCCAGGACACTGAAAAAACTAGGACATGTCCTGGGAAAACATAACGGTTGGCAGCCCTACGTTAAACTCATGTATTGAGGTCTCAAGAAGTTGTTTGTTTCATAAGTATTAACTATTGAGGTAAATCGCATTTGACTATGATTGAAATAAAGATAATATTAAGGACTTACATTGAATTGCGAAATCTTTGGTTATGTAGAATTCGTTACATTTCTTTAAATGCGGGCTCCCTATAGAATATAGTTGTCTATTAATTTATTGTCTTTATTCCAAATCCAAATAAACATAGACTTAGAGCTTAGACAGATAGAAAACTATATTCCATTATAAGAAGGCACCTATACAGTCAGATAATGTAGCTCCAAATTTTTCGTAACTTTTACAGCTTTTTCAAAACGCGTTGCGTGAAAATTCGTGAATGTTTTGTCGCGTGCGAACTCGGCATGCGGTGCGTGTGGATCGGTTAAATATATGAGCCTAATAAAATAAAGTCGTTGAACTTAAACGTGGGGAGACTTTTCACCTTTAGTGACCTGAGTTTAAATTGATAAACCTTATTACATACGATACAATGCTATATGTATATGTAATTTGCTTTTCGTCATAATAAAACGTCATTAAAATTATTTTAGACTAGCTGTTTCCCGCGGCTCCGCCCGCGCAAATATACTATCGAGTATCCCGCGGGAATACTGTGATTTTCCGGGATAAAAAGTAGTATATGTTTTAGTCCAGAGCGTAAACGTACTACTATACAAAATTTCATCAAAATTTGATCAGTAGTTTTTGCTTGAAAGAGTAACAAACATCCATCCATCCTCACAAACTTTCATATTTATAATATTAGTAGGATACCTGTAGATCCAGTGAGTTACTTGATATACCTTTCAGCGACTAGATGTTTTTATGTAACAACGATAATATATGGTCAATGTTCTTTAGCTCTATCATTCAATACAAATTGAATCTACACTTGTAAACAATCAGTAAACACTTGTTCAATAGTTATTGATCACACGTATGTACTGAAGCTATATTATTATGATAGATTAATGGATGCAAAAATATCTGGGGGCACGGCAGTGCACCCGCCAAGTGGAACCATACTGGAACCATTTCGCCGCATTTTCAGGCCCCTATTTAAGAACCTCTGGATAAGACCAGAACGCAGAAATTTTCGTCATCCAGTAAGCTATAATCACATACTTAAAATCCAAAATTTCAAGTCTGTAGGTCATTTAGTTTCGAAGTTAAGCGAAAGCAAAGTTTCGCATTTACGACACTCACTCATTTTGATGATCATGAGTGGATCATCAAAATCGAACTTCCCATAAACTCAGAGAGCTGAAATTTGGTACAGAGTTAGGGTTTAATGGCCACATAAAGGGAAAACTATAAAAACTAGGATAATCGATCATCGATCGCGCCAAGTCGAGCGCGAAGCAAACACTGCCGTACCATTATTTACTGAAACCATTTCGCCGCATTTTCAGGCCCTTATTTGAGAACCTCTGGATAAGACCAGAACGCAGATTCTAGCGATGTGCTGTTTCTTCGCCCAAGCAATCTCTCTTTTGAAGGACCTAGAGGCAAGGTTGTACTCCTTTTTATGTTTGCTGGTGTTTATCTTGTGCTGACACTGCATTAGCCCAGGTTTGGTAAGCTTCCTGCTTCCGGCGAGAAGCTTTTTTGGAAGATGAACCAAACCAGGGACGGAATCTGCTGCCAGTAGGGACCACAGAGGACGGAATGAAAAGTTCCATTCCTTGTAGCACCACGTTGGCAACAGAGTTTAATTATTATAAAATCCAAAGGAATTACTTAAAGATACTTAATTAGCAATTATCAGATAGATTTAACTACTATTTAGTTATTAAGATATTAATCGCAAAGGATACTCTCATATCAAGTGCAACCCCGAGAAAACGTTCGTTTTATACAGCTCAGTGGCGCCCCCAGGCGGCAGCAAATGCTCGCCAATTCACCACCGGAAGTCACACGTAGTGGCTTCTTCTCGGTGTTGCCAACTAAACTTGAATTAATTTTGTTCTTGTTCCAGGTCCGGTGGTGTCAGCGTTGTGTAACAAGTACGGCTGCCGAGCGGTGTGCATAGCGGGGTCGCTGGTGGCCACCGCCGCCTTCGTGCTGTCCACCTTCAGCAAGAGCGTCACCATGATGATGGTCACGTACGGACTTATTGGAGGTGAGTTATTGTCTGTTGTTCTTGTTCGTTGCAGTCTCCACTGGCTGCATGAGTTTCGCGGATGATGCTGGGATGGTAATTAGTATGTGATCCATGACGAATAGCCTTAAAAGTTTAAAGATAAACAACATTCCTCTTTGCTGCGTTTGGTTTAAACTGTAGATTGGTATAACAGGTATACAAGGTATGTGCGTATATCATTGGATAATGAATCTGTAGTTCAAAATATTTAGCCTGTCCACGTATGCTGAAATATCAATTCTCCGGAATTCAGACACTTATCAGTAGATATACTGATAATTCGTAAGTGTCAGGTTATATGCAGGTTTTGCCTCTGTCGCTCAATATAAAGTAAGCAACGACAAAACTACCGAATAAGCTATCCGCCGCACTAATTAGAAGATTGTGAAACAGCTGGCCCTTATTAAAATATGTGAAACTCTTTTTTTACTTTTTTTAAACCTAAATCATATTCACTAGTTATAGCTTAACTATAACTAGTGAATATGGTTATTAATATTTCTATTCATTTTTATGTCGCGATCCACAAAAGAGCCAAAAAGTTAAGCTAAAAGTCTTGCGACCCCGTCACTATAAAATTATAATAATACTAGTATTTATTAGGTTTTGAACATTCATTTCCTATTTTACCCACCTAGGGGCTGAATTTTAAGCAATGCTGAAATACGTAATTCATTATTTATTCCGTACTCAATTCATACGAAAAATCATGCAAATATGTCCAAGGAATAAAAAGTTTCATACTAAACCCCCAATGTAAACTTTCAACGTCCAAGCTGGTGAAATAGATGACAAACGACTATTTCACCCCCTTGGGGGTTGAATTTTGAATAATCCTTCCTTATTGGATGCCTACGTCATATAAGATTCATTCGAAAAACGAGTCTTTTGTACCTTTAAGTAGTTTGTATTTATTTGTTGATTATATAATCATGCATCGTTCAGAAACGATGCATTAATATATACTCTAGTTTCTATTTTCATGAGTTGTAAAGTTGCTGTAATCAAGTCATTTGTACATTTCGAGGCGCTCCCTACTATGTAGTGTCAGTTCTTAGCCATTGTATTCGTGCCTGCTTCGGACTCGTCTCAAGGGGCTTTGTTGTGCCATGAACACTTTTCCACCGCACAAATATTATATTTTTAAAAAGTAAAATTCTTTAGACATTCAGAATGCACAAGAAAAGTGTTATTGTGTTTTTGATGTGTAGAGGAAACGATAACTATGGATATTTCAGTTCCCCTAAAACGCAATTTGCTGCAAAATTGATGGCTCGGAATAGGAATTTAATAGCTTGTATCTATGTCAATACGGCCAAGCGTATGAGGCGTCATGAACGATGCCCAGTAACCTTGGCACATTGGCACAAATGTGGGCCGTTCCGACTCGCTGGCGACATCCTTCCTCGAGCTTTACAGCCGATGCTTCCAATCAGACAATTAAATCAAAATGTATCATTTGTCTATGTCAGATGTCACTCTGGTGTCTATTACAATACAATATATATTAGTGCATTCTCGTACATACATACTATCAGGGAGTCTTATTCATAAGCAGGTTGACTGGTGTCATAATTTGTCCGTATTATGTTAATAATTTGATATCAAACTGATATGTCATTGACATTGTATTGTATGCCGTCATTATAAGGGCCCACGAGCGATAATCGGTGACCGATTTTTTGTAGGTGAAAAATAGAACATACTGATTGCAAAAGTGCAACGCACACGTCATACAAGAAGAGGAAGAAAATCGGTCATATTCTTATGGTGGAAAAATCTGCGAAAAAATCGGTGGAAAATCGGCCTACAAAAGGTATGACGTGGGCGGGCACCCTAATATAAATAAATTATGAGACATCCTATATCCTGCTTATGAATTGAATTCCCTAATGGTACATATAGTTTATAACATACTGTATGATGAAGAGCATTGTCCAAGTATAAGACTGCGTCAGAACTTGCGTATTTTTTTCCAAAGAAATGAGTAAGATTTTATTACAAAACCATTTACCATACCATTCTCATAGAATAATTATTCAAAAGGGAAAACTTTGCTTGATGATGCCCGTTCATGAACTGATGCCCACTTCATGAACGCTTTCGATTCAGTTGCAGCTATTAGTCAGTTACGAGCGTCGCGTCGCGTAGTAAATCACCATACAACGTAGATCTTGATTTATTCAGTCAATAATATGTGACTAGAGGTCGTCCCGTGGTCGAAATTCCGACTATAATAATTCATATTTAATTTTTTAAGTTGTGTACTTTTTTGGCTTCTTTTCACTCTTAGGCCTTTTCATCCGTTAATGGATGATTTATACAGTGTTCTCCAAGCGAAGTAACCATTCTTGAAATACTGTAGTGTCTGGGACAGTTGGTTTTGAATGTCGTATGGTTGCCCAAACACATACGGCATACTCACAACATAGCCTGGTCCAGAGGAGTGACTGGTCAATACGTCTAGGGCCAACCATGTGCGAGTTTCCTCACAATGTTTTCCTTCACCGTCAGAGCATCCGTATAATGTACTTCTCGTATAGATCTAGATCTGAAAAAGTCTCATTGGCACACGCCACAACCTGGGATTCGAACCTGCTATATCTCGAGTGTAAACCAAACGGCCTACCCACTAGGCCAAGGAACTCTTTTTGACTCTTAGATACACAATAAAAATATGTAGATGTTGTCTGTGGTATTGTATCTAACCTACTGTTATGATACAACCGCATAGCAGCGGCGTGCACAAGGTTATGACACTGGGTATGCGGCGGAGTAGTCGGTCACAAAAACTTTTTCTTTTATTGATTTTTAGCAATTAGCATAGCCACAGCCAAGCGACGGATCTCTAAATCGGAAACCATGCCAACAGAACTAACAGAACTTCATAACTTTTAACATGAAACTTTCGAGTTACATTCCCTTTTTGCTGATTTAATTATTGTAACTCGGATACACACCTACCTTTAGTAGACACAATTTGAATATTTTCACTGAATGACAATTGTGAGAACTTATTATCACTCAAATCAATTAAAAAGCAAATCACTACCTAAAATTTTTATAGAACTTCAGTAATAAACTGTTAAATGTACACACTTTCAAAAGTTAAAATGAAAAATCTTTTAAGAAAACTATAAATATTAAATACTAGCTGATGCCCGCAACTTCGTTTGCATAACTTCGTTACCCGCAACTAACGAAAACGGATCCCTATTTTTTATACGGAACCCTAAAATAAAAGTAGCCTGTGTTAGACCTTATAACATCAGCTATCTGCCAGTGAAAGTCCCGTGAAAATCGGTCCAGCCGTTTCAGAGATTAGCCGGAACAGACAGACAGACAGACAGACAGACGGACAGACAAAAATTTTAAAAATTGATATTTTGTTGTTAGTATCGAATATACTTTCATATGCATCAAGTGATAAGCTGTTAATTTGACATTACAAACAGACACTTCAATTATATTTATCTGTATAGATGTATAGATTTAGTTCAAAAATAAAAAGAAACATAAAAAAATACAAAACAAACTGACTTTAGATTTTTATTGTATTATACATATCCATGACCCGGGAACACAGGAAACTTTTTGTTCCTTCGGCGGGATTCAAACCCGCGACCCCCGGCTTGAGCACCAACACGCTCAATCACTGAGCCACAGAGGTCGTCTCATCTGGCAAAAGCAATGACGCGGCGACGATTAAATATAACATGTTATTGTGTATGATATGTATAATTTAGTTCAAAAAAAAAAAAAAAAACAAACAAACTGACTTTCCTACACTGCGTTAGAAACGAAAGAATTGTTCGATAAATAAGCATATAATACGCGGGTAAGCCGTGCGCTGGCAAAACTGACATAGATCTGTCCTCGTCAACGCCTAGCGGGCGACTGTGGGGCGACTCTAGCGGCTTACGCACGCTGCATTTCAATATTAATTTATTGTTAAAATAATTAAACCAACATGCAAAATGTAACCAGAAATTATTCTTTTTTAAGTTATTAGCTTTTAGTAGATATGATTTTTGAAAGTAAAACTATCATGAACTTCATGAACAAAAAGAAAAATATTCAAATTTAGCCTCCTCTTCGGAATTATTTTTGATCGAGTGAAGTTTTCAATATTATGTTTCGAACCACAAATTGTAAAAGAACATTAAGTAAACAACAATGTGTTTTTTTTTTTGGCTTTTTAAAGTTACTATTTGTTTGTTTATTATCGATTCAAAGTCATGTAAAATTGGGTCCACGCGGCCTTAATAAAAATAATTTGGATTGTGATCGCCCATCCTAGTTGGGACCACGACAGAGTTTGAGAGAGAGATGAGTTAGCAGTACGACCACGAAGCCATCTAGCTTCTCACTTATTCCTCATATAATAATCATGATTAGGATTAACCTAGGTAAAGTTTTAACCAATTCAAATAGCTGGTTATTTTATAGCATTTTATACTACGTTATTTTTTAGATTGATAAAACTTTTTGTAGGTATGAACCGATTGAATTGAAATACCTACACAAATTATAAGCAGAGCTATCCTAATTCCTATCCGCGTGGAACCCGTAGGTAGTTAGGTATAAGGTACCCAAACATTTTCCGCGATAAAAAGCGAGTCCTATGTATTTATCCAAGGGCTAAACTACTACGGTAACAAATTTTAAAAATCCGTTCAGTAGTTTCTGAGATTAGCGCGCACAAACGTACAGATCAAAAATCTGGGTTAAAAACTAAAAACCTATGTATTAAACACTGATTAATCAAGCACAAATAAATTAAATATTACATATTATAACAACAAAAGAGAAAGAAATATAATACCTACACTCAAAGTATTCTACTGAAATCATAGATATATAATATTAAAAAGAGGACTGAAATAGTACATATGTAATATAATAAGTATTATGAATATAATTAATATAGCAATCGCAAATATTTAGGTGCCTAGTTTTTCCACAGGTTTTTCAAAGAGATTTTCATCAAATTTAACTTTGGCATTCTTGTCAGATTTATTTTTCAACATGATGACAATATATTATGTCAAAATAAAAATAAAGCTTCCCACTCACGGGCTATCGATTGTTTCGATCAAATTGGAAAATAATTCGTATTTGAAAGTAAATTGCTAACGACAAACTATTACACAAAATGATTAGTGTAAGACCTACCAGCTAGTGGAACAAGATTTTAGGCGTATATATACGAGTTTCATATAAAAAGTATAGTAAGGTGGTCCTAGGATCTCAGACTATATTTAATTTTTATCTAAACCGATTTACTTGCAACTACGAACCCAGTAAATGTTTAAATTGTAAAGACTAAATCGATCGATCGCTTGTGTGTGGGAAGCTTTATATCAAAAGCACTAAGGAGTATTTATATCAACTTAAAAGCGAATCGCTCCCAAGCAACTTTCTTTCCCTTTTTATTCCCGTTAGCGGACGAATTTCAATAAACTATGATACACGAATTCCATCAATTCTGTTACATAATGTTTGTGCAAAATATGAAGTAGATTGGACCAAGGAATCACGTTGCCCCATACAAACTGTTTTACCCCTTTTCACCCCCTTAGGAATCGAATTTCGAAAAATCCCTTCTTATCGGATCCCTACGCATTACAAAGAGCAAGCCCTGCAAGTTTCAGGTCTCTACGATCAGCGGTTTAGGCTGTGCGTTGATCCGTCAGTCATTCAGGACAAAGGATTTTATATGTATAGATAATGGCAACCGAAAAATAACAATGCGTTTTCACATGAAAAAATGGCTTCCTTGAATCTGATATTTAAACAAATAAAACCTTACTAAAACAAAAACGCATCATGTGCGTAGTGAGTAACTAGATTTTACGTCCATTATAATTACTCGCATTATAGGCCACCGTGCCACGAATATACACGATTACTTCCGTGTCCCGACAACTGCCGAACTTCGCCGAAGTCTATAAGCATGCCGTAGGAGTTGGATGACTCGCGCCTTGGGATATTCATAGGTGTGTGCGTTTGCGAACTGTGTACGGACACTAAAATTACTACACACATGCGAACAAATCTACTGCTAGCCGACATGGCATGAGCCGCATCACCAACATGTCGCCAAACGCCTGCCAAACATAATGTACTTGTAAATAGGTGCTATTATAAAATATTAGGCGTTTTTAAGTTATTATATTTTGTTTATTCATTTATTTACTATTAATTAAAGTCATCTAAAACGTCCGAACGTTTTATTAAAATATCTGTGAATGGTAAGTAGGTAAAGCACTGCATTTCTGCCTTTATGGATCGCACGCCCCTCCAGAAATGCAGTGCTTTACCTACTTACCATTCACAGATATTTTAATAAAACGTTCGGACGTTTTAGATGACTTTAATTAATAGTAAATAAATGAATAAACAAAATATAATAACTTAAAAACGCCTAATATTTTATAATAGCACCTATTTACAAGTACATTATGTTTGGCAGGCGTTTGGCGACATGTTGGTGATGCGACTCATGCCATGTCGGCTAGCAGTAGATTTGTTCGCATGTGTGTAGTAATTTTAGTGTCCGTACACAGTTCGCAAACGCACACACCTATGAATATCCCAAGGCGCGAGTCGTCCAACTCCTACGGCATGCTTATAGACTTCGGCGAAGTTCGGCAGTTGTCGGGACACGGAAGTAATCGTGTATATTCGTGGCACGGTGGCCTATAATGCGAGTAATTATAATGGACGTAAAATCTAGTTACTCACTACGCACATGATGCGTTTTTGTTTTAGTAAGGTTTTATTTGTTTAAATATCAGATTCAAGGAAGCCATTTTTTCATGTGAAAACGCATTGTTATTTTTCGGTTGCCATTATATTTAATATTTATAGTTTTCTTAAAAGATTTTTCATTTTAACTTTTGAAAGTGTGTACATTTAACAGTTTATTACTGAAGTTCTATAAAAATTGTAGGTAGTGATTTGCTTTTTAATTGATTTGAGTGATAATAAGTTCTCACAATTGTCATTCAGTGAAAATATTCAAATTGTGTCTACTAAAGGTAGGTGTGTATCCGAGTTACAATAATTAAATCAGCAAAAAGGGAATGTAACTCGAAAGTTTCATGTTAAAAGTTATGAAGTTCTGTTAGTTCTGTTGGCATGGTTTCCGATTTAGAGATCCGTCGCTTGGCTGTGGCTATGCTAATTGCTAAAAATCAATTAAAGAAAAAGTTTTTGTGACCGACTACTCCGCCGCATACCCAGTGTCATAACCTTGTGCACGCCGCTGCATTTCTGCCTTTATGGAGCGCACGCCCCTGCCGCATAGGAGTGTGATTCAGGTAGTGTGTGTAACTTTTTAATTAATTTTATGTACCTATTTCTAAGCATCATTAAAAAATATAAGCTCTGCACACCTCCCTCCACATCAGTGGCGAAGGGTTCCTATAACTCCATTCCTATCGGCTTCCCTTGTCACTTACCTTTTGCAAACCTTCATAGAAATCCCTGCCTATTATAAAGGCTCTGGCTTCCCTATGAAGGAGAAGCAGCCTTCGCCACTGCTCCACATGAATTTTAACTGTGTCAAATTTTACACTTCTTCGTATGCACAGTTCTCGAAAAAGTGTACCTACTGAAAGTTTTTGCCTCCCGTATTAATAATAATGTGATGACGCCCACTTTGATCGATAGATGCTTCGTCCTTTCTATGCAAATTCTCTGCCTTTACGCGACAGTACAACATTAGGAACTTTAATTTTTACCATTTTTCATCTTTAGAAAAGGTTTTTAAGTAGATACTATGATTTAAGGTTGTTTTTTTTTGTTGGGTCAGGAGATTCCACTCTTTAGCATTGCTTTCTAGATGTAACAAATCGTGGTAGAAGGTAAAAGCAGTCACAATTCCTTCCTTGAAAAGCTTTGATGTTAATAAACTTTTGAATAGCAGACGTTAGTAAAACCAGGTAAAATACGCCCCACGTAAAACTGAAAATAACATTAAATTGCTTTTGAGTCATTCAAAAGCGGTGGCAACAAGCTGTGTGAAATTGGACATTTGCCAGTGTTAGCGATGCTAAAACGGCGGCAAACACTCATGTCGATGGTCATAAGCCCTTTGTCAATTATCCGGGTTTCCCGAACAACCCTCGGATATTAATAGGTTCCAGGACTCGCCGTTTTTCCCTTTGGGCTTAGGGCTTTTCCGAGTACATACATTTAAATTGCATTGCTTTCCGAAGGCTACAAATACATTGTTTATATATCTGAGCTTATAACCTAGCTATTTTGTATATTTGTTGTTGTTGCAGTACGTCTGTATTTGTTGTCTTTTTTGTATCTGTCACCGTAAAATTGTAAAAAAACCGTTAAATTGTAAAATAACTAACGAGATTGTAAAAATATGTCAAAAGATAACTATATATATGTATAATCTAACAAAAAATATTATTATATTAATAATTCGCGTCTGAAGTCTATAAACATTTTACAATTTCACTAGTTATATTACAATCTAATGGTTTTTTACAATTACAATTTAACGTTGACATATTCAACGTAGTAGAAACCAATTTTTACTACTTCAGCTCAATTTGATTTTATCTGCTTTCACTTGTTGCTAGACGAAATCATTTCCAAAGGAAAGGAAATGGTAAAATTATAATATGTTCTTGCTAATTTTAAAACAACTGTCTCAATTGCTTTGTGTAATAGTTAATAGAATCAGGCGTTACTTTGCGGAAATCCATAACATAAAATTAATAAATAATATTGCACTCAGATGCACGCATAAGCAGTGTGGGAGGAGGGAGGTGCGTTACGCATGCTTATGCGTGCACTCACACATTTGCTTGCAGGTTGTGGGTATTATTTGGCGGAAGATTGCTAAAAATAATAATATTTATTAATTTTATGCTTTGTGTAATGTTTGATTCCAGGTTGTTGATTTTTTTTCCAGGTCATTGTTAAAATTAATATTTGATTGAGGCGTTATACAGTTCTCTTTGCTCCTAAAATTAATATTTGATTGGGGCGTTCTACAGTTGAAAGCTTTCAAATGCGCCGTTTTCCATGTTCTCGCAGTTTTATTTTCAAATTCTTGTTTCATGTTTTGAACGAAAATTGCTTTGATTACCAGCGCAAACTAAAATTTCACGCAAGATTGCAATTGTAGAGTATGGTTATAGTATATCACCTTCAATAAATAGGGCAATGATTTGTATGCGTACGAGATCTATTTTCATATTTTTTTGTCGCTACATTTGTGCGAAGGTCACGCAATTTGGAACAGTGCCAAAAGCCACAGACGAAGCGGCGCCATGCTAACATGGTGGTACCTGATAATAAATTTCTTAATCAATACTTTATCAAAATCCTGAAGACTTTTCGTCGAATCAATCTTTCCGTTTTTTCTTTGTTCAGGCTCATGTTACTTTTACTTTGCTAGACCCCCTGTAGTAGGTGTTCGTATTCGTATTCTCATATAAATTGTATGAAAATCTCATCCAAAGATTTTAAAACTAAATATAGGCTATGACCATAGACTAATGATTGGTCTCGCTGGGCGCTCTACTAGACCGAGCCGACGTGCTTGTCAAATACACACTAAATACTAAGCCGAGATCGGCTTACACGAGCCAGTCATATTGAAAGCTTTATGACAGTTGTACATCCCGAATATTTTATTACATTTTAGTTAAAATTGGAAACAAAATGCCATGTTGTGTAGTGAAACTATGTGAAAATAATTCGACAAGAAATAAGAAGGACACTGTGATCACATAATATCATCAGTAATTATCGTATAAATTCGAAATTTCAACATAAAATTACGTAAACTCAAAACGCCATTCAGTGTTGCCGCGTATGCAAGAATCAAGTTCCCCGTAGTTGATAATTTTATGACGTGATTTTATAATCGTCATTATTCATATTTTATTTTATATTATTATTATCATATTTATTATAATCTAATAAGATACAATGAAATAAATCATATCCTTGGTATTTATATAATTTGGTCTAATTTTTAATTATTAATTAATCAAGATTAATAAATAAATAAAAATTAGACCTAATCATTTGTTTACATATAACCTACCATTTTTCTAAAGAAGAATTCGGGTGGAGCCGCGTCAAAAGCTAGTTTTAACTTACCTGAATCTATAACCAATAACTTAACCTCTTGAGCGTCCCGCGCGGTGTGACCGTTTTGACAGTTATCGCGCAAGTGTCCAAGACGGTGTGACCGCACGCGAATTAGGGTGACTTTGTCTGTTGTTTATTTTAAATTCTCTCAAGCATTGCTTGCCGACGGGTGGCAATTTATTTTCTACTGACTTAAGCCCTGGCTTCTGCAGTTTTACTTTTGGGATGTACATTCGAAAAATTGAAAAAAAAGCTTTTAAATAATAGTAGAGCTAATTAGTTGTCATTTGCAATCCTCTCAAGGGTCGCATGCCGACTGGCGGGAAGTGATATTTTATATACAGATCTCGAAACTTTTTATATAAATCGTTATTAAAACATATATTTAACTTATTAAATAGTAAATTTGGTGTGTGTGTTAGATTTTCGTCATAATTTTGCTTCAAAACCTCCAAAAATTACATACAAGTATTTTGTGTTCACATCGAGATTGCTTTTATTCCTTCAGTTTCTTTTTAATTCCAGTTACATGATCTTATAGAGAATTTACTCTAGTTTCTAAATATATATAACATGCATAGGTTTTAGCAACAATTTATCAATATAATCCATAAAAAATAAAAGGCGGGCATTTTCACGCGCTCACGC
Organism: Glaucopsyche alexis; assembly: GCA_905404095.1. Taxonomy (NCBI): domain Eukaryota; kingdom Metazoa; phylum Arthropoda; class Insecta; order Lepidoptera; family Lycaenidae; genus Glaucopsyche; species Glaucopsyche alexis. Next base: position 16,085,423 of record FR990059.1, read on the forward strand.
GCGGGGACACGTGACATACCCCGGACGCTTGCGCCATTTGCTTATTTGCGGCCGGACGCTCGAAAGGTTAAGTAATAGACTAGAGCATAAGATATTTTTCCCGTCAAATCAGGCAAAAGTTTAGTAGCTGGCATCACAATTTATCACGCACACTAGAATTTGTCACATGTAAGTCAATTGTCACTTTACACACTACAATAATTCGTAGCCGCATTGACAAGGTGTCATCTTAAGTCATTCTATGTGAGTGCTCTATCTAGTTGAGCGCCCAGCGAGACCAATCATTCATCCATGGCTATGACGTACATTTGAGAGAACAAATCTTCATACAAGAAAAATTTACGCCATTCTGGTTCTGACGACACTTCATAGGTCAGTCATCTTTTTTTCACCATATCTCAAATGTCAAAATGGTCCTAAAATCTCCAAAGTCGTGTCAGTTAAGTGGAGACAGTTTTCACCTCAACATGCCTCGTCTAATATGTACGTCTAGATGCTTTTTCGCAAAATTTTGCTTTGGCTACTATCGTTTGTATTCAAAGTTCATAAACATTTATTCCAAGTGGCGGACCATCACCGCTTAATGTTTAACGTATTAAAGTGTTTTCTGTCTATACTTGATTAGAATACTTCATCAAATCCTGTCCCCAAGATCTTCGTCCCAAAAACTCATCCTTTCCCTTTCTTTTCCGTTCTTTCTCGTATACTTTTACTTTCGCGTGAACTATTTTCGCTTATATTCCAAGTTCGTAAATATTTATTCTATGAACGGAGCATCCCCGATTCTTATCATTTAATAGAATAAAATGGTTGCCGTATTGCAGTGTTTTCTATCCTTGAATGTAAACTCTCCTTACTTTACTTTGCATTTAAATCTATACATAAATATAAGAATCTTTCGTTTTGATTATCATTTCGAAATTATTTATATAAGTTTGTGCTATACTTTATTTAGATATTATGTAATCTAGTATGAATAATTGAAGCGAAAACTTTGTAATCCTTTTTACGAAAATTATGCGTAGGTATGTTATGCCATTCGTTTGATACAATTTTGTCAAAGTTGTCGGTTGTCAGTTTGTTTTTACATACAATAGGCAACATTAATATTTTTATTTCGTGTCTAAGAGGCAAAAGGATCCCAATAAATTTCAAACTTAAAAATTAAGTATAGTTAAATTTCGACCTACAGGCGACTAATAAAACGCTTAACGTAATTTTGCCATTAAGCTGAGTACGAGTTTTTAAGAAGTTAAATAAATACAATTTGTTTGGCCAACGCGTTTTGAACAACGCCCCTAGTGGCAAGCAATGGTGACTAATTCGATGCCATACAATTTGCAGGCGAGTGACAAAAACTTGCAGTCAATACACAGATTTAGCGGTTAGCGTTAATATTACGGTTTAAAAGCTACTTTGCGCAATCTATCAAGTTCTTGTATTATAAATATTAAAGAAAAAATTATAACAGTTATGGCCTACTCTAAAAAGTTTTCTTTTAATATGTTAAAATATAATATCTATAGTAGTTATCACTGATCTATAGTAAATATTGTAATGTTTCCAATATAACCCAACGCAAAAATAAATATAAATGATATAGGTATCTTTGTCTATTTGAGTGTAATGAAGCTATTTGCAATGTTAATTGATTGTAATTTGTCACAGTGCGCGAGCGTGGTCAACAGCGCCAAACGCTGATTATTATAAAGTATAATGTATTATTATGATACTCTTGATACTAGATGAGCATTTCTCAAATTTTTTGACCATAATTTTAATAATCTTCTTAAAATACAATAAGTATATTTTGGACATATTATGTTAAATACAGCTAGCTAAAACTAGACAGATTCTGAATTTATGGTTGTTTTTTTGTTTTAATAGAGTTTTTATACAAAAAACCTGTAAATTATTAGTTAAGGGCGAAATAAAAGTTCTTATTTTGTTACTTGGAAATTAATGAAAACCATAAAGAAACATGCAGACTGTATTATAAATTTATGTTTTTCTATGTAGATCATAAATTAAACAACATCTGATAAAAGTAAAAATTGTGAAAAAAATTATTTAAATTGTTTTTAGCTGTACTGAGTATTTTTTGTTACCTTTTTTAAACTTTCTAATCAAAATGTTTAGTTTTCCTCTAAAATAGAAAAAGGCATGTTATATTTACTATTTATAATTATAATAATATTTATCATAAAATTGTTTTAAATTATTGATTATAGCATTTCAATTTAAAGAAAAAGAAATATCTACCATTATTATCAGAAAAAATTTGGGACAGTATCAAAACAAGAAACTTGGGTAACAAAATCGGAAATGTAAGGCTAAGCATACACACACTTGACACTCCATTATAAAATGAAAACAAAATAAGTGAAAATGAAAATTATTTAGTTTTATCCTGTGTTATAATCTTCAAATTTAGTAATATATACATAACAAAAGATATATATATATATAACATTATGGGGATTAAACGAATATAGATACCTACCTACCAGTATGGCAATTTTACGAAATGTGTACTTAGCTTTAAAAACTCCTTTTTTGTTACCCCTCGATCTGGTTATACGTTACCACGCGAAAGTAACAAAAACAGAAGTAACGAAATGACGGGTACAGATTTTGAATAAAATACATATTCTTTAAAACTCAATACTTAAAACAGTATTTTACATCAAATTGTAGCCCATTAAAAGAACTATTTATCAATTTCAACAAGAGTATTAAGTATCTTGAACTTACCTTCACACAGTATAACAAAATCCAGATCGAAATAACCGCAGTGCAGAGCACTACGTCAAGCCGCGGCTGTTGTCGACACCGAAATGACATCACAACAAAATAGCAATGTGAAATGTCGTCAATAGTGTTGCCAAAGGAAAAAAAATCAATTAACTTTGTAGTTTAAAAATTTTGGAATTTTTTTATGGGACAATATTATTTTCCTGAAACGGATTAACTTACGACGTATTTCACTATTATACTACATAAAATATGTATTCAAATACTCTAAGTAGTGTTTTAAGACTATAACATATATTCCGTTTCTTAGAATTTAATGAAATAAATGAGTTCAAAATCACCGCGGTCGCAATGGGACAACCTATTTTCCATACTACGAAAATTTTGGTATTTTAGATTATTAATTATTTATTGTAGTGAGAGTGTTTTATTTATAGCTTTGATATTTTCTCTGATAATTAAATAATATCAACGAAGTTACGACAGTCATGTATGTTATTTATGTTATCGTAGTAAAAAAATAATCAAAGACCAAAACATGGGACATCGACGTTGCGGCTATGGTCAAAAAATTTGAGAAATGCTCAGATATACTATGGCACGCAATTTCGCGTATTCAGCCCCAGAGCTTCTAGCAAATTTAGAGCAGGTGTTTGAGGCAAGCTGAAACCTTGTCCAGTGTCCTACTATACTGAAGTATACTGGGGTATATCCTAACACTGCTAAGAAGGTCGCGTCCAGTCCTTGCGGCGTGGATGCGCCGCAAGCGGAAACCCTTCACCTTCCGCCTTACACAGGTGCTCACCGGGCACCGGGCTGCTTCGGTGCGTACTTGTGTAAGGTCTCCAGGAGGGAGCCTACGCAAGCCGGCCACCAATGTGGCGCTGCGGAGGACACGGCCCAGCACACCTTAGAGGTGTGCGACCGATGGGCCGTGCAGCGCCACGATCTCGTGGCAGTGCTTGGGCGGGACCTCTCGTTCTCGAGTGTGGTTCGCTGCATGCTCGAGAGCCTGGCAGGCTGCGGTGTCTTTCTGCGAAGCCGTCATTTCGCAGAAAGAGGCCGCGGAGCGGGACAGAGAGATAGATCCATCATCTGTTCCGCTCAGCCGGCGTAGGACAGGAGTACGGAGGCGTCGCTTTGCGAACCTCCAATATCCTGTCTAACGGGGCTCCGGGAGAGAATGGGAACCTTCCCGGCTTAACTAGTCCCGGTGCCGAGAGGGAAGCTCCAGTTTGCCGGAGTGGCCCCTAATTGTGTTGGAAGTCCGGTCCCTATAAGAGGTAGACCGGCCGGTCGCGGGGGGTGTCCTTTGTTAGACAGATCCGGGAAACTCCCCTTATAGCGGCTGAGGGCAATCCGCAGGTTCAGTTTTAGTGGGTAAACCGGCGAGTGGCGTCGGGAGTCCCACATACCCACGGGTCCCCCAACTCGGGAAGGGCGTAACAACTTTTTCCCTGCGAGAGCAACAAAAAAAAAATCCTAACACAAGACTGCAGGACTGAGTGGTTAGAAGCGGGACTAAGTCAAAACTCAAATTTTAAAAGAGATTTATTAATATAAAATTTTTGAGGCAATTTGAAATGTTGATGGGTTGTACTTTAATGTTTTAGGAGTTGATAAATAAAAGGCCATGCGATTTAGTCGAGGCCTTAATCTTACCAGTCCAGCTATATATGTTGACAGTGACTTTGTTTGCGTACAACATAAAATATGTTTACATCGACAGGTGATGTTATATAGCTTATAGCCTCTGTGGGAATGACTATTCGACACAGAAATAATTATTCAAATCGAATCTGTCGTTTCTGAGATAAGCGCGATTGAATCAAACAAACAACACAGTCAATAAATATATTCATTGACTGTGCAGACAATGTCTGTCGCTTTATAATATTACCAACTAGCTTTTTCCTGCGGCTTCGCCCGCGTAAATGACTACATTTACGCGAGTAATAACTGGTATCCTACGGGAATACTGTGCTTTTTCGGCATAAAAAGTAGCTTATGTTTTAATTCAGAGCCTAAACTACCCAATACCAAATTTCATCAAAATCTGTTCAGTAGTTTTTACGTGCAAGAGTAACAAACATCCATCCATCCTCACAAACTTTCAGATTTATAATATTAGTAATTTAGTATGTTTTAAGTATACTGTATATAGATATACTCGTACGTGTCATATCACATTCTGTTTCCTAGCATAGATGAATATATGCCTCCGCCCATATGCTTTTGTCAGCGTTTAAACAACTTAGTTCTGTCCTAACGTAAAGAGACAACTTAAATGACTTTTATACTGACTGCAGCGAAGCGCTGCTATGCGACAAAAATTATTGATGAGAATTCAGAACGAGTGCCGAGCTCAAATCTCTGCCTCAGCTTCAGTCATTATGTCATCATTTTTGTGCCATATATGATTTTAAAAAAAAATACACTTTTGGTCCGTAATCGTGATTAAATTATAATATATTAAAAATTAGCTTTTACCCGCGACTCCGCCCGCGTAAATTAGTATCCCACTGCCTTTTTTCCCGTGATGAAAAGTGGCCTATGTCCTTCCCCGTGGTCTCCTCTATATCCTTGCCCATCAAAATCAGTCCAGTAGATCCTATTCCATATAAACAAACATACAAACAAACAAACCTTTTCTCTTTATATTATTAGTACCTATGGCATCTGCGCCATAAGATACAAAATAAAAAGAGATCATATTCCTAAAAGCTGTGATTGCACCAAAATAAAGATTATACCTACTTGGAATCCCAAAACTAATATTGTGCTAATATGTAACACATTTTCCATCGCGTTAAAGCCAATTTCACACTAGGATAACTGCGGCACGAGTCACGAGTCCCGACACGGTAGCATCCAGTCACAAATATATTCGCTAGTGACATAATATTTATTTTGGACAGACTACGTGATCGCCAAACGTGTAAAATTTCAGACGTATTGACTCGTCAATATTTGAGTTTGAATGTATTAATTCTTTAGCGATCGTGAGTGAGAATCACGAAGCTCGAGAGCACAGTCAATATACACTCGAGAAGATACAAAGGAAAGTGGCGGATCGTGTTGAAAACGGCGTCAGCAAAGCCTAATGTAATCAATGCCGCTCTGAACATTTTGCTTCAAATAGAGATTTAATAATTTTAAATATGTACTGCGAATTCTATACAGTAGCAAATCGTATAGAGTTGTTGGAAAAGAGAGGATTAACTTTTTTTAGTAACTAGAAAGTACTTTTTGAATGGCACCTTCACAATTTTAACCCATAAACCATTTTGCCTTAGCTGACTGGTAATTTCGATATCTTTTTTATTTGTGTACAAAAAACTTACAGCTGTACAAATAACAATATCATAGCAAACTGGAAATAAAAAGATATTAAAAAGTTTTTATAGATTTTTAACAACTAAGGTGAGTGCTATAATTTAACATTACAATAAAGTAATAGAAAAAAATATATATCGTCACTATTATAATATGTAATAATTGTATACGCAAGAATATCCGTAGGCGAAAGTAAAATACATTATGCAGAGGACAAAAGGAATTCCCGTCTCATCAAACGCGGTCTTAGAATTTAAAATGTATGCCACTTGTAATTTAAAAGCTATTTCGCACATACATCCATTAGCATGCCAGCTACGAATTAATGTAAAAATCCATTCCCTGGGCAATTCATGCCGCATTTTCAATCAATAATACTGCATTCTGTACTGTAATTACTTAAGAGTGGGTTATACTACTCGTAATAGTCTAGATTACATATAGGTAGATTATTGTGACATAGGTATTCCTATAATGCCTAATTGGTAATCCCAATGTGCATACCTATCTCGTATCTATGTGCTACGTCGCGTCGTAGCGCTACGACTGAAACTGCTACGAAAAAAAATATCTATAATTTATTATTATTATTGTTAGTATAATCTTACACCATTAATATTAGGTTGGGGAAAAAGTTTCTTCGCATTTTATATAAAAATTCAAAAGGTTTTTTTATAAAGTTTATTTACAAGTGACTAAAGTATATAGGTGCCATTTTGTTCGATAACTTTTTGCCATCTTGTTGGTAGGTACATGATCCCATTGCTATAAAATTTTTGGGGCTTCTGATGAAAAAACTGCGACAAGTGGTTTTGGCAGTCCTCTTGTGATGTCAACCTGACACTGCCTAAGGAATTCTGCAGCGACCGAAACAGGTGGAAATCTGAAGGTGCAAGGTTAGGACTATACGGCGGATGCATTAACACCTCCCAGCCAAACTCCCGTAATTTTTTATGAGTGGCTAAAGATGTGTGAGGTCTAGCATTATCATGGTGAAAAACCACACCCCTTCTGTTGATTAATTCCGGCCGCTCTCTCTCAACTTCTTGCTTTAATCTCATCAGTTGTTCGCAGTACAGTTCAGAATTGATGGTCCTGCCTGGCGGTAACAGCTCATAATGAATAATGCCCTTCCAATCCCACCACACACACAGCATCACCTTGTTGCGAGTTAACCCGGGTTTCGCCACAGTCTGTGAAGCCTGACCGGCCTTTGACCACGATCTTTTTCGCACGTTCTTGTCGTACGTGATCCACTTTTCATCACCAGTTATCAGGTTCTTCAAAAATGGTTCGGTTTCATTACGTCGTAATAAAGAATCACAAATGAGTACACGGTTCATTAGGTTTCTTTCAGTGAGCTCATGAGGCACCCAAATATCGAGCTTTTTTGTGTACCCAGCTTTTTTGAAATGCGCCAAAACCGTTTTGTGGTCAATCCCCAGTTCTTCAGCTACATCGTAACTACTAATATGCCGATCTTGCTCCACTTTTTCAAAAATGGCAACAGTTTTGTCCGTAACAGGGCGACCAGAGCGACGTGCATCTTTGATATCAAAATTTCCGGATTGAAAACGCTTAAACCAAATTTGCGCTACTCTCACAGATACTGCATTAGGTCCATAAACATCACAAATTTTTTTCGCGGCTTGTGTTGCATTTTTACCTTTTTTGTAATAAAATTTTAAAATGTATCGAAATTCTTCATAAGAATCACTCATTTTAACAATAAGAAAAACAAATGAAAATCTGAAATTTACCTAATTTGAATTTGGAATTGTCTTCTGTAAAATTAAAACTTTTTAATGATACCAAAATCAGCCAGATACAATTGGTATAGCCCAAGATATTTTATGACAAGTTCATACATACTATAATGCGAAAAGACTTTTTCCCCAACCTATTAATTATTATTTTTTGCTAAATCGAGGTTTATCGAATCGAATTTTTAATTCTTTAAATACTTAAAACTTGGCCTTTGCATCCGATAATGAATGATTTATACAGTATTCTCCGAACGAAGTAACCACTCTTGAAATACTGTAGTGCCTGGGACAGTTGGTTTTTAAATGTCGTATGGTTGCCCAAGCACATACGGCATTCTCACAACATAGTCAGCCTAGTCCAGAGGAATGAAGTAGTCAATACGTCTGGGGCCAACTATGTGCGGGTTTCCTCGCGATGTTTTCCTTCACCGTTAGAGCGTCCGTATAACGTACTTGAGATCTGAAAAAGTCTCATTGGTACACGCCACAACCTGGGATTCGAACCTGCACTCTCTCTAGTGCGAACCAAACGGTCTACCCACTAGGCTACGGAGCTCACTCTATAAATAAAGAATTAAAAAAAAAGCAGGTAACTGTGGGAGAACTACGCTTCGGCATGAATAGGTCGGCTCGACCGGATAAATATCACGACCTCGCGACGTCTGAGGTTGCCGGAGGCCCAAGGGAGGAATTGGGGATTTTGCCGACCAGTAACGCAAGTCGCAACACCAGAGGAGTTACAAGTATAACTCCTCTGGTGGTGCGAGTGTCTATGGGCTGCGGTAATCGGTTACCATCAATCAGGCGATCCGTCTGCTCGTTTCCTGGTTATCATTATATAAAAAAGGTAATAATCGAGCCCTGGCGTCACTGCGACCCAAGTGGATCTATCGTTACTCCTTGTTATAGTACCTGCCCCAGGCCTATGCTGCCCATAAACTGGACGATATGGGCGGGGTTGGTATGAATTCCATCTGTGGTAGAGTATTCGTGCTGCCCAAGGTACCTACCTGTTTCTGTTCAGTTGAAGTGCTGGACAGCAGTGGCGAAGCCGCGAAGGCTGGTTCTCCTTAATTGGGAAGCCCTAGACTGTAAATAGGTAGGGATTTCGCTGGGGGTCTTCAAAATGTAATTGGTAAGTGAAGCCGATATTAGTGCTCCATTACTATCGGCTCTATAGGAACCTCATCCCATCGTGGATAGTCAAGGAGAAGGTGGAGTCTCTTCCTTTTCCTCGTAGAATCTGCAAGTGGTGTTAGGTGTTATTATTATAAGTAGAATTAAGATTCATAATTCAGCAAGAATTCATAACTCCCCACACCGATCTCGGTGACGGTGGCCGGTTTCATTGAAACCAGGCCAGTTACGCAGGAGTAATTTTTTTAGTGCCCAAGTGTGTGCGCAGTACACAAGAGCACTTTCTCTTCCTTTACTCTCCTTCCTTTAGTCAGTCAGCAAGAATTGTTATGGTATAAAGACATATATGATAGAACCTATTAAGATATTAAATACCGAAAAGAATAAATTACTTCTGTATGATGTTCTATTGCGACAGCACCAAAATATACCGTGCATACTCAGACTATGCATCTCTTACAAGCATGAATAATGAGGATTTAATAAGATTTATTTGACTCCCTTATCCTCTACGATTTATACTCTCTGAAAATATAGGCTACAAAGTCGTTGCCAATTTTGTTTTCATTAGTTAACGCCTATTAGGCGATCGCGTCCTATAATAAAAATCCAGTTACCTAGAAAATTAAACACCTACTTCCTAGATTAGTAATTTGGTTACTTATGTGTTGGTATAATATATTTATACTTATTTACCCAGCTGCAAGTTTCGGCTGAAAGATACAAAAACTTGGCTGAGCTTGGGTTTGTGTCGACTGTTGATACATAATATAAATTCTTACCGGGAAGTGACGCACGACTCACGAGTGAGTGACCCAAAAATCCTTTGTTTGGTTTGATTTGCAGTGGCCTACAAAGTTACACTGACTCATTTATATCGATATGCCGCATTGAAGTGTGTGTTAGAACTTAGAATGGTAATAACAGTGATAATATAATACATCTATGGGTAATAATTTGTTAACATTAAAATGTTAACAATTATTTTAACCTTTGCCCGAGACATCGTTTGTTAGGATCGGGCCGAGACTGCATTTCGATTGAAACTTGAACGATTCTTATTTTAAGTAAGGCAAAATTCTCAATGTTCTTTTGTCCTGGCTTGTTGTTGTTTATGGAGCTCATTATAATGGTTGCTTCGTACATCTATACCAGAGGTTCCCAAACTTATTTCGTCTAACGCCCACTAAGAAAATTAGTTATTTTGTAGCCATTTTTTTTATCTTAAAAACCTCAATAGCATATTTAGTCTCGCCTGGAGAATATCTTTTGTCTATTCAAATTGAACCAAAGTTATTATTATTGTTCAATGTTGTATACATTAAACAATAATAATAATACAATGTATACAACATTGAACAATAATAATACTAGTCACATCAGCGCCTCTCCAATTTTGTCTGGGTCCTTTACCCTCTAAGCCTCCAGCGCCCAAAAGGGGGCGTTATCGCCCACTTTGGGAAAGGCTGATCTATCCTAATATAATAAAGAGGAAAAGTTTTTTTATTTGCATTGAATACGCTCCGAAACTACTGGATCGATTTTGATGAAATTTAGCACAAATATAGAGTAGACCATGGGGAAGGACAAAGTCTACTTTTTATCGCGCAAAAATGTACGGTTTCTGCGAAATTAACTTTTGCGCGCACGAAGTCGCGGGCAACATCTAGTGCATAATAAATTAAATAAACTAGGTAAAACTTAAAACTAGTTTACTATAGTTACCTGCAGTGGGAATCATGTTTTCGCTTAGTGTAGGTAGTTTATTTATTATTCTCGTTACAAAACTTTCCGCTATTCGCATTATTGACTTGCATTTTTAATGGAACTGCTGCTACGTTTTATATGGATTCCCACACGGGGTCGTTGTCCTTTGGGCTTGCTGATTATTTACATCTAGCCCTTTGTTTTCACGTAGGTCCCACAGAAGCGTGGAAACATAATAAATGTTGTTTTTCGACATAAATAATATGTACAAAAAAATTAACTCCCATCCAGACTCTACCGAGAGCCCCGAAACGTAGATGTGGTTTGTAAAGGTGTCTGCCTTTTACCTCTCGCTCTCCCACATAGATTTCTCACGAGAGAGATGATGTTGTGGGCTCATCAAAACACGATAAAGTCTCCTCCATTCAATAGAGAGCTAATAAAAATTACTACGTACATAACAGTAGTACGGTTTCGACGAGACAAATTGTCCAAAATACACGATGTGCCAATTGGTGTGACAATGATCTCGTTTGAGTCAATCATATCTATCAGCCAGTGATGGAAATATGACACTTTGTCACTGTAGGCGTTACTATATCATCAATTGGATAATTTTCATGACACATTTTTGTTGTCATACAGTTTTATTCCCTATTTAACCTCTGACTCAGGAATGTTTCCTGTGCTGAATGATCACGTGTTTGAACTGGAATTGTTACTGGGTGACTTTTTATTCCGTCTGATAAAAAATGGCACAATAGAATATATGCACAATAGCATTTGTATCAAAGGTGAAGAATAGAATAGAATAGAATAGAATAACATTTATTGCATGAAATGTGGTTTATAAAGGTGTTACAATATGATGCTTTATATGGATCCAACATTCTGCCTTGTCAGTGGCGTGCAAAATTATTACAAGAAGCAATATCACTTAAGTCAAAAATAAAGATATTGAACATTAACATAATAAGTATTTACATTAGATATTTGAGTCATAACATAAATTAAATTAAATGAAGTATTTGAAAGTTGGAAAATTAAAAAAAACATGAATTCGGATCTGTCTACTGCGCGGGCGACAAGGAGCCGCGCCTAGCGCCGTTGAAAGCTCCAATCACTCGCTAGGTCAGCTGGGCAGCCCCGGATTTAAGGGGGGCAAACCGGGCGGTTGCCCCGGGCGGCGAGGTTTTTGAACACGTGTGTAGTGTTTAAAAACAAAACTGCCTATGCGACGCACTTTGAGGAGCTAATAGATGCTGCTTAAAATGAAAGGATTAACATTTTCTCTCACGAATAGTCACAAAAATGCTACTTTTAGTCAGTTTTAACAATTTTTATCAAACCCTAAGGGGGGGGGAGTCACCAGGGCTTAAAGGGGAAGGGTCATAATTATAGATTTCTTATACTTAAGCGAATATTGTTCATAGTTTTAAACACTTACGGATATGTACCGCGATACAATCCTTGTTTAAAACTATAAACATAAGGGTCATCTCAAACCGAGACGAAACATGAGGCGACTTAAGATAGCGAATTAAATTGAACTTTATTTACTACTCAAGAAGATACATGTTTAATAGACTCATATTTAATTTCATACATTGAAGGAGTATTTCCTTTAGTAGGTACTTCGCTTAGGAAAACGTATTCTAGCGATATAATAACTTAAAAACTTAAGATTGATAAATAAAGTTAACTGATTTAGAAATATGTATTTTTATTTGCTACTGATGAAAACACTTCGAAGCAACTTCCGGAAAGGATGTGACGACACAAACATACTGAACACATACGTAGTAGTGAAACGGAACGTGTTTCTTTTGTAAATTAATAGTTCATGACATCTTATAAAATCATTAATTATGCATTTTGTTTCCTCTAATTCCATGCTGTATTGAATTAGCACAAAAGTGTTTTCCTGTATTCTTTACTTTTGGAACGAAGTTCCTTATCGCGCGTTGTGAAAGGGGGCTAGACGGAAAAAATTCTTACGAAAAGTTGTCACGACACTTTTTTAATTACAAAAGATAATTTTATTTTTTATAAAAATTTAATATTTACGCGTATACATTTATTATATTGATGTATGTATGTATGTATGTGTGTATGTATGTATGTATGTATGTATGTATGTATGTATGTATGTATGTAATGTATGTATGGATAATATCGGTTCGGATATTGTATTATTATTTATTTTATATATACAATATACATGTACAATTGTCTGTCTGTATGTCCTCTTTTTTTTTTTTGGTATAGTAAGCTATTGTAAGCTGTGCGGCGTCGCATGTTTATCTGTCTGTCTCTCTCTCTCTCATAGAAAGCAAGCCAGATATTTTCATCCGGAACTTCGTTCCATCCGGGTGTCCCTTGACACCTCTCAAGTTTTTTTTATTTATTTATGTCAAAACGTCAAACGGAACGTCACACCGCCAACTACTACGGATAACATAGATTACAAATATTTAGTACTAGTTTGACAACACAGCACAGACAATAATCTATCAACCAACGTGGCGTATAGTGTTTTAGGCGGTTTTATAAAAAGTGTATTTTCATAGTATTTTTTGTAGGTTTTCAGGTTTCAAAATAATGTTATATTATTTTTTTGTGTTTAATGAAACAATTATACAGTGCGTCGCGTATCGGTGTGAAACGATGGTAACACTATCGAGACAACTCGATAAACATGGATAATATGGATGGTCATACATTAACATTATCAAGTTGTCTCGATAATGTTAACATAATATTATTATGACCATCCATATTATCCATATAATATTACCTACTTGTAGGCATACCTTGATCCGACCATTGGTATTTCAATTTTAATCAACTTTTACAAGTAATCTTACGACTGTTATTTTATTAATAACTTACCTAAGAGACTATCTTCTTTATATTTAAAAATCGATTGATATTCCAATGTCTCGCTAAAACTCGAGAACGGCAGGACCGATTTGGCTTTGGTCTTGAAATAATTGTGGAAGTTCAGGGAAGGTTTAAAACGGTGAGAAATGTGTAGATGTAATTGTAGGTGTAGGCTGTAGTTGTGGGTGTAGTTATTTATTTATTCCAGTTCATAGTTAACACGGGACAACGTGTTTCGGGACAGCCAGTTTTATTATAAAATAGGTTCGCTCATGGCTATTATTTATTTCCAGGCATCGGTTTCGGTATGATCTACCTGCCGTCGGTGGTCGCTGTGGGCTACTACTTCGAGACGCGGAGGTCGCTAGCCACCGGCATAGCGGTATGCGGCTCCGGCGTCGGCACCTTCAGTTTCGCGCCCCTGGCCGCGATCCTTCTAGAACAGTTCGGGTCGTGGCAGAACGCGAACCTGTTACTCGCCGGGCTCATCCTCAACTGTGCTATATTCGGAGCTCTAATGAGGCCGCTGGTGTATCCTAAAGTAAGTTCCTAAAGATTCATAGTTATTTGTAACTCTGTCTGGAGGCCTTTGGACACCATCACTTTCTTGCCCCTGTATCTATAATATAACTTTAGTCATGTTACTAGATATGTACTAGTTATTATTAAAAAACTTAAGCCTTTTCATTCGTTTTGGATGATTTATACAGTACTCTTCGAGCGACGTAAACACTCTTGAAAACTGTAGTGCCTGGTACGGATGGTTTTAAATGTCGTATGCCCAAGCACATACGGCATTCTTATAACACAGCTTAGTCCAAAGGAACGACTGGTCAATACGTCAGTGGCCAACCATGTTTCCTCATAATGTTTTCCTTCACCTTGAGAGCGTGCGTACAATATACTTGATATCTGAAAAGGTCTCATTGGTACACGCCACAACCAGGGAATGGAACCTGCACTCTCTCAAGTGAGAATCTCGAGCGCTTAGTTATTATTAGGTAACTGCTATTCCATATTGAAAAATTCTTCTCATACTTTGCTGTAACGATTACAGAATGCCGGCGAGAAGCCTCTACTACAGCGTATGGCCGAGGAGAAGAGGCTGCAGATGGAGCGCGGCTCCATCGGCGGCTCGTACTTCGTAGTGCAGCTGCCCGATGGCACGATGGAGAAACGGATGAAGGTATACTTTGTAGGAGAATGTTCTCAAATTAAATATGAGGTTTGGTAAAATCAACTACGGATATTTTGGGTATATGATCTACGGCAAAGTTACATACAAAAAATATATTGTCATACTCAAAATCATCTCATTATGGATGAATCCCCGCTGAACGCAAACTAGCCCATAATAATTATAAAGGAAGATTTTTTAAAGTATAAAATTTTTTTGTATAAAAAGCCAGCCAAGTGCGAGTCGGACTCGCGCACGGAGGGTCCCGTACCAAACGCCAAAAAAGTCATGTTTGTTGTATGGGACCGTCCTTAAATATGTATTTTTAGTATTTGTTGTTATAGCGGCAACAGAAATACATAATCTGTGAAAATTTCAACTGTCTGGTTATCACGGTACATAAGATATAGCCTGGCTCTGATAAATTATTACATAGATACGTTATACCCTTACAAAACTAACAATATTTCTGTGCCGCGACACACGTTGACAAGGGATGCGTAAACGTACGCACATTAACATAAAAATTGGCCCGCAGCGGACCAATTTGAGTCTTCACTTTTTACGCATAATACCATATCTACCTCGTTTTAATATAATACATATTATATGCAACCTAAGGCGACAGGCAGTGATATATTTACATAAAATTTTATAATAAATATCAATAATAATTTAATTGATGAAAATAAAATTATAACATGTGGTGCACCGCAAACATACAAAATATACTTCGTTTGTTCACACTGCGGCCCCTGTTCGATATAAAAAAATGCTTATCAATAAAATCCTAATAAACTATCGCCAGGCGCCGCTGAACATCGACCCGGGCGTGCACTCGTCCCTCAACCTGGAGGCGCTCGCGCGCGTGCCCACGATCCCCAACATGCCCGGCGTGCCCACCGTGCCCACGCTGCCCACCATCACCGAGGCCAAAGTTCCCGATGAGGATAAGAAAAAGGTAACGACTGAAGTATACATAACATACCCGCAGGTACAGAATTTATGATGAATAAATGTTTTATTTTTATTTATTTAATAAATGTTTTAGTGTTGTGCAAATGGACTTAGTTCGTTTACTTGATATTTTTCTACATCCAATTTTTTTTACCAAACTTTTTTTCAAAATTTCCAGACCGCAGATTGCAAAAAGTTGGCAAGGCCTAGAATAATAATAATTATAAAACTAACTAGCATACTTGCCGCACTCGTATTAGCTGGAGAGCTACTAGCTTTAGAGCAGGTGTTTGAGGCAAGCTAAAACCCTGTCCTGTACTTCTCCTGTTGTACCTCAACACGAGACTGTAGGACTGGCTGGGCAGAAGCGGGGCTAAGTCAATGCGCAAATACGATAAATGATTTTAAATACGGATATAATTAATAATAAAAAAAATGTTTTTTTTTTCAAAAATATGTTTGAGACAATTCGAAACAGGTTTCAGCTTGCCTCAAGCACCTGCTCTAAATTTGCTACTATAGTAGAATTATTTTGTCCGTGAAGTTTGGGTCATAAATCATAGCTCGGCCTCAGTACAGCTAGGGCGGTGAGCATGTTGCACGGGCGCAACACTATTATCGATAAAAACAAAAACAAATAATTTTATCATATTTCTTTTCTGATCATTTTAAACTTATACATTCTAAACTTTTGTAATAAATAATTAATAATTTATTTTAAATCATTATTATTCGTTTTTTAATTAATAAGTTGATTTTCTTTCATTTTTGTCACTAACCCACATAATAACAAAACTAAATACACTATCGATAACGCTTATCGACAACAATAATGCGCATAACTATGCTCGTCCATAAGGCTGGTAAGTGGGAGAGAGAGCGAAGTATTTGCTTCACCGCTCCGATAATTTATGACCCAAACTGCACGGATAAAATAATTATACTTTAGCTCTGGGGCTACACAGGTACTTGAGCGTATCTGTACTTGCATTTCAGAACGGAGCGGAGAACGGCAACGGCACGGCGTCGCAGATGTCGCGCAACGTGTCGTCGCCGGCGTTCAGCGCGCAGGCGCCGGGGCTGCCCAAGAACGGCTCCGTGCCCTTCTTCGACCGCCAGCGGAAACAGAGCACCGGCGATAGGTGAGTTACTGAGACTATATCGGAGCACTGAAAATAGAACTCTACGCTAATACAATAGAGCTGAAAATCGAACACACAACTGTCGAGTCAAATGTCAATGTCATGTATGACAGCACGACACTCGACAGTTCGATTTTCAACTCTATTGTATTAGCGCCAATATTGTATTAGTCCCAGCCACGAAGTATAGATACCAGGAGTCCGAACGTAATGTTAAAATAATGGTCTTAATTTAGGGGACAGATTATTTGCCGGTAGAGCGCGCCATTGTTCAAGAAGTACCGAGCGCGATTCAGGACTGTGAGCTGATTGGTCCGCCATAATAGCATCGGTACGTCCAAAATTCTAGCGCAGCCAGTAGCAGAAAAGAGAACTAAGATCTGGGTTTATTATTGTGTACATAAAAAGTAAGGAAAAGCCTATACCGTTCGGACTCATGGTATCTATACTTCGTGGTCCCATTTTTAGGGTTGAGCTACATCCGCCCGCAACGTGTCGTCACCGGCGTTCATTGTCCGTAAGCGTGTCGAAACGGTCTGCGTGATCAGCCACTGTCATGTCCAGCCCGCAAAATATACCTTAACTTCCGATAGAAACCCCCCGATTCCTGCAAGAACGATTACGAATAATGATTGCCCCAAAATAAAAGCGAATATAAATTGTCAAATTCTAATTTATGTAACATGTACGTCTTGGTATTATTTTCAGATTTAAACCGTCCTTAGCAGCAATAAAAGCTACGTCCAAAACTTCTATGAGTAGTCAATATCGAAACGACGTAAGTGAATTTTGTGGTCATTATATTTATTTATTTTATGTTTTTTTTTTTTATGTTTCAATAATATGCGATCTCGGTGTCTCATAAACTCATCAAAGGTCTTCAAACATAGACGTATATATTATAGACGACTGACAAGGCATATTGAGGCAAAAAGCGTCTCCAGTTAAATGGTCATTTTTTGACATTTTTAGGGCCATTTTGACATTTGAAGTATGATGAAAACCAAGATGGCGTAACTTTTTACTATATGAAGATTTGTTCTGTCAAATGTACGTCATAGCCTATCTTGAGTTTTGAAATCTTTGTCTTCAAATCCAAAACGAACTTTATAAATTATGCGATAAAATATACTTAGAAATACATAGGTATTTTAACATTTAAAATACTTTTATAGAACTAACAAGTAATATTATTTATCAAGTCACGACCAAGTGGTTCCACTTCAAAATTGTATAAATTTTATTTTCGAAACCTACCTTAATTTTCTTCAAATAAACCTAAACATTTGTATAGCTTCGAATATCACATTACAGGACGCGGAAAGCGGCGTGTACAACTCGAAATTGTCGGTCGCCATGCCGAAAGAACCTTCCAGAATGGTCCGGCCGATGTCCAGAAAAGACATCTTCTATTCCGGATCAGTGCTCAACCTCCCCCAGTACCAGAGCCAAAAGTCCCTGCAGGGTTACAGGAATTCTGTACTCAGTTTACCGCAGAGCAGACAAACGGGTGATCTGGAGAGGCAAGAACGTGAGTATTTTTCTTTATAAAAGTAGCTAAGAAACGTTACACGAAGTAACTAGGTTCTCTATTTCATCGCAAAATTATTCAAATAATCTTCTATTAAATTCCTATTAAATAGTAGAAATTAATTGATCGTTGAGCGCCAACTATGGGTGCAAGTGTATACTTTAAAAGCAAGTAGAAAAATCATCAAGAACGCCATCTGTGGATGCCAATGATGCGTGCTATTTTAGCGCGCAGCTCGCAAGTGATCTAGGCGTATGCTACAAGCTCGATATTTAGATCGTGATGCAGAATTACGATAGGGATTTGTGTGTGTAGTATAGAGTAGGTATAACGAATCGTGATACAAGGGGCCTAGTAGGAACATTTGACAGTGGCGTAAACGTAACGTCATCGAATGAAGTTTGTATGGGCGCTGTGAGATTTTGACAAATTTTCATACAATTCTCATTCGATAACGTTTTACGCCGCTGCGCGCTGTCAAATATTCCTGCAGCCCTGGTTCGCTGGAAGGCCAAAGAGCAAAAGACCAAAGAAAGGCATGTAAACCAGCAAATATATCGCCAGAAAATGTGAATAATCTAATTGTAAGCTCAAACCAAATAAAGTGAAGACAGAGCTTTGTCCAGCAGAAACTGAAACGGTTTTATGTATGTAGTGCGACAGCTCGCCTTACAAGGCTCACCTTAAAAAAAATGGGCGTGTAGCAGCCGTATACAGCGTTTATCACCGCTTGCGTCTTATTCACAATCAACATTACCTCGCTACTTTGGACTTTCTCCATGGGGCGGGCTTAAATACCAACTACTGACTACTACAGCTACCTACTGCTACTACTACACTACTATAACGCGTTTCAAATGAGAATAGGAACATCAATGACCTTTTTCTGTCAAATATCACTCGAAAAGTGCGATATTCCGAAAATGTATGTGCATATAAATATTATTAGTCTCATCATCGGATTTAAATAATAACTTTAAATAGTAATCAATTATCTAAACATAAATTTAACTACCATAACAGTCTAAATTCGAAACAATAAGGCGCCGACTCGATCCTATTCTCATTTGAATCGCACTATACCTATTACAATTTCCAGAGTACTCGCTGTGCCCGTGCCTGTCGCTCCCCGCGTCGTTCCGCTCGGCGCTCGGCTCGATGCTCGACGTGAGCCTGCTGCGAGACCCCGCCTTCATGTTGATCGGCGTGTCCAACGTGTTCGGCATGGCTGGACTGTACGTTCCGTTTGTGTATATCGTCGACGCCGCACATACTGCCGTGAGTATTAATCGAGAGAGCGAGACAAAATATATAATAGGAAACATTGATGCTTGTACAATGCAACAAGTTTTCTTGAATCACTTAATCACTCCAAACACATAAGTAAACTGTAAATTATGTATTACATAATATTTTTACACTTGACAGTTCACAGTAGTAATACTTTCCCCCACGTGTGAGATTTTTGGGGTCATTTTGACATTTGAGGTATTGCGAAAACAAGATGGCTGACAATTGAAGTTTGGTGAAAACCAAGATGGCGTAACTTTTTACTGTATGAAGATTTGTTCTGTCATAGCTTACCTTGAGTTTTTAAATCTTTGGTTCGTGGTAAATAAATAGAGATTTTATAATATATTTACAGGGCGTAGAACAATCGCAAGCGTCGTTCCTGCTGTCGATCATCGGTATAACGAACACCTTCGGGCGTATCATGTGCGGCTGGGTCGCGGACTTCCCCTGGATGGACTCGCTCCTACTCAATAACGTCTGCCTCATTATAGCCACGGTAAATATATAGTCTTTACTAGCTTTTGCCCACGGATCTGCCCGCGTAAATACAGTAACCCACGAGAACACTGTACTTTTTCTGAATAAAAAGTAGAGTATATGCTAATCCAGTGCTTAAACTACTACCATACCAAATTTCATCACAATTCATTCAATCTTTTTTGCGTGAACGGGTAACAAACATCCGTCCATTAAATTTATAGTTATGAAATTATTATTTATTATACAGTTTCATTTTTTTTTTCAGATAGCCGTTGGCGTGATTCCCTTCTGCTATTCGTATGGCGCGTTCGTAGCGGTGGCTATAGCGTTCGGTCTGGCTATTTGTAAGTTTTTTGATTTGTTTTACCGTATAAATACTAAGCTTATAGCTCTACATGCTGGAGATATATTATTATTTTAAGTTTCAAGGACATCACAGACTGCAAAGATACTATAATATAATATCTTAAGATGCCTGGATATATTTCATATTAGTGTACGTAATATAAAAATATAATATAGTATCTTAGCCGTATGTGATTTAGTTCATACAAACTGCATATACTGTAGCAAGCGATATTTTATCTTAACACGATTTTTATAGTATCTACGCCTTCTGTGATTCACAGAGCTTTTTGAAGTCAATAATCTTAAGATTAAACCATAGTCGTATGAAACTGTCGTAGTTAAAGATTTACGTACAGTAATTTACGTATGACTTTTGACTAATAGTAATATTATTATGATCACAGCCTTCGTGGTCTAGTGGTTAGAGCGTTGGCTCTCGACCCGGAGATCGTGGGTTCGATTCCCGTATTGGAACAACAAAAATTTTGTTTCCGAGTTTGGTTAGGACAATGCAATTGATCACTTGATTGTCTGACAAGAAAGACGATCCATGCGTCGGATGGGCATGTAAAAAGTCGGACCTGCGCCTGATCTCTCGCCAGTCGTGTGGGTTATCCGTCCCACTGGATTATGAGAGTATAGAAAGAGAAAGTGCTCTTGTGAACTGCGCACGCACTTGGGCACTATAAAATTACTCCCGCGTAACCGGCCTGGTTTCAATGAAACCGGTCACCGTCACCGAAATCGGTGTGGAGTTATTATTATTTTTTTGTAAACTCGTACAGCTATGTAATTTTATATATTGTACATTCTAATATGGAAGAGAATGGTCTTAGCGACACAGGGAATCCTAGTGTGAAGACCAGTGATAGTCTTAATATTTCATGTACTTTTTGGTCAACAAACTTTTTATATATTTATTAACGAATGACTATTGATTAATAATCATAATATTGTTATGATCACAAAATGTATTTCAGCGGGCTACATCTCCCTTACGTCGATCATCCTCGTCGACCTGCTCGGCTTGGACAAGCTAACCAACGCGTTCGGTCTGCTGATCCTGTTCCGTGGCGCGGCCGCCATTGTGGGGTCTCCTCTGGCGGGCGCGGTTTACGACGCGACCAAAAGTTACGACGCGTCGTTCTACATGGCCTCTGCGTTCTTCCTGGCCGCCACGCTGACGTCGTTCGCCTCGCCTTTGTTACGCAGGTACGTTTGAATCACGAAGTATAAATACCAGGAGACCGAACGGTATAGGCTTTTCCATAGTATTTATGACACAATAATAAACTCAGATCTTAGTTCTCTTTTCTGTCACCGGCTGCGCTAGAATTTAGGACGTACCGACAGTGTTGCCAATACTATTGCAATTACCGTGTTCTACGGTGTCTTTAATTCGTGAAAAGTTTCTAAGAATTTCCTAAAACTTTTATTTAATTAGATTTAATTCCACGTTTCTCTTAATATTTTTTTCCAGAGCTGTCAATAGCAACATAACTTCCCGCGTAATTTCGAACGAGTGCTTCTTTTACTGGGAGGCGCTCTACCGGCAAAAAAATCTGTCCCCTAAATTGAGACCATTATTTTAACATTACGTTCGGACTTCTGGTATCTATACTTCGCGGTTTGAATGTTTTCATTTTTTTACCCGACTACGGCGAAGCCAAAAGGCACGGTAATGATTTCGTCAGTCCATGTATGTATGTAGGTATGTATGTTCCACCGTAGCGCCTAAAGTACTGGTCCGATTGTAATAAATGAGGTGTCAATAAATTCGTAATAATAGGATAATATAATTTGGGTAAAATTGTAAAATTGTAGTTATTTTTCTTAAAATATTTGTTGTTAGTGTTTTAAACTTATTCTTGCGTCTGGATACCTTCGCGTTGAATAGTATTTTATTATTTAAATGTGCTACTATTGCTTAATACAATGTTATGTTAAATCAGAATACAAACAAAGTCGCATCGCATAACGTTACAGAAAAGTCGAGGAGGTCCAACAACCCATGGACGTACTCACCCCCATAGACGAGGACCTGGAAGAGGGTGACGAGGAGGACCCTGACGACACGCCCATAACGATGGGGGCGCGGTCCAACCCCCCCGCCATCGTGCGCACCGCCGCCTCCCCCTCCGACCCCCCTTCGCCGGCCTCCCCCACCTCGCCCGCTTCGCCCCAGGAGCTGTCGCAGCGGGAGAGCGTGCTCTGAGACCGCGCACTGCTTCTACAGTAGAAGTGTAATGACCCTTATTGACCTGTCTAGATCGTATAGCTTTAATTAGTTAAAATCACGGAGTATAGAGATAAGGAGTACCATCTCCATACATGAAAAAGTGTCCGTAAGAAGCGTTAAATAGGGGGCGCTGAAGACGCAACGTGGTGTAAAGCGGCAAAATTAAAACAGTTAACTAAATCTTAGCATCTTCTATGGTTATATTTATAAAAATATATTCGCCTACACGAGTAAGTAGAATATTCATGATTTACTGAATTAACTACTTTTAGTCTACTAAAGTCGTCAAAAATGTTAAATAACTAAACTCAACTCACTTCACTCCATCTCTTATTCCTAACTTCATACCATAACCTTTTTGTACATCAGCGCCATTGTGGAAGATTTTTGAACTGTTATTTATAGCATACAGCTGGACACTTTTTCAATTTTTCTCCCATAAGAGATGGTTCTCCTTGGCTCTACCCTCCATAGTTAAAATAAAGACGGGGTTGAGACAGAATAAGGTCGTTTGTTTACCGCCACCGTCAACGGGACGTCAACGAGAACGAGATTATTTCTAGTCGATATTAGATTGACGTGACGGACGTGCGGTGGAAACACGGCTATAGTAAATGTATGTCACTACTTTGGCGCCGTCATGTCTTTCTCGGCGACGTCCCGTTCACGGTGGCGGTGGACAAACAGCCTAAGTCTACATACAATATTTCAACTGATTTCGTAGACTTTTTGTGTCTCCGTCCCTCTCTTTATTTGATTCAAATACCGTCGTCTCAGCTCCGACTTATATGGCGTCGTGTTAATAATCCTCAGTATGACTAAGTCTGTTATGAGTTTTTGCGTGTTGTTAAAATCAAGCCGCCAGTTTTACCTCATTTCACCTCAAAGCATCCAACTCCATCACGTTTCCTTAGAGATTCTCCTACAGACTGCTGTAATATGTGACATGTTCATTGAAATCCAATGTCAATAATCAATTTAGCCATAAATGTCACTAGTAGATTTGTGAAAAATCGTAAGTACATTTTTATAGCTCGATAGGCTATTGATATTTGGCATTAATGACAAGAGAATTCTGGTTTATGACTTCCAATAAGGACCTCAAATCTATCTTCCGTCTTTGTCCACTGAACTAAGTAAGTAAGTCTTGATTTTTTTAATATACGCTGTAATTGGTAGGAGGAATTCCACTTATTGAAATGTGCTAATTAATTTATTTATTTTTACATTTTTCTAATGAAAAAGCTTATATAATGTCAATTAATGTACTTTGGATGCCGATTTATTATAATTAACAATGAAATTTTAAAAAGATAAACCAAAGTACTTTTTGAATGCGACTGCTTGTAACGAAGTGTAAGTGATATTTATAAATAATATACAATTCTGATTTTTAATCTTAGTTAGTAAAATGACAGCCAAAAATCATTCGGTCTGAGGGTTTTTAAATTCGTGACATCTGACAGCTTTTGACAAGACAAGGATCGTCGGGCTACCAAGCGCCGCCTGGTGACACAAAAAAGAATCAAAACATTTTATTGATACCACTTACGCCACCAGATGACGCTTTGTGTGCGTTGTGCGTCCCTAACGGCAGAAAAAATATCAAACACACTCATTGACAAAGAAGGAAAGAGAGGTAAAGTGGATACAAAATGTTATTTTAGTGACTCAAATCATAAATTGGAGTAAGCATATAGGTGCAGCGGTGCAGGCGCCTTGCAAGATTAATAAAACTAATAAAAGTAACAAAACTATAAAAATAAATAATTAAAAGTATGTAATAATAAAGATACCAAAAATGTATTTTAAATTAATAATTTTTCAATACGATCTCAATAATGTTTGAATGCAGCATATTAACTTATATTACTTAGACCCTTTTAAAAATATTTTAACAGAATTGTAGTTTTCTCATGGCATAACAAGCGGTGCTGATATTACAAAATTAAAATATTTGGCTGTAGGTATGAATTATGATACCTATACGTTGACAGTTTGACGTAATAATAGTACTTGGTGCGCATCGTTCTATTTTTAACCGACTTCCAAAAGAAGGAGGTTATCGTTTGTCTTTTTGAATAAGTGAGACAGCAATAGTATTACGCGTAAATGAGTGTCTTGTTAACCATGTGTCTATGTATAATTTTACATACAATATTAGATTATTATCGTTATAATTATTATAATTATAATAATTGTTACCGTAATAATATTTGATACTTGTAAGTGATTAAGGATGAAATTATAATGTGTCTAGGTGCTGTCAGATAAAATTACAAGCTTTTTGTAATTTTAAATCTTCAATAGAAGTTTTTATTATGTTAGAAGTTGAGCGTCAAGTGTTTATTATAAACACAAGTGTGAGAATGTCTCGAAATTATTTGACTAAAGTGTCGGTCTTGAAATTCATAAGGGGTATTTGCTTGCTTGTACCGAGCTTTTGTATTATTTTTGTTTGGATTTTGTCGATACGTTCTCACAACTTGTGAATATATTTAGATTAAACACAAAAACGGTTCACTGAATTTTGTTAAAAATACTATAGTCGTTTCAAAATCATAAAATATAACATATTATTTACTTGTACTAATAATAATAATAAGTGTACCGTTTTTGTGTTTGACCTAGCGCCCATGTGATGCCTAATTTTACAAACTAGATAGGCTAGTATTAAATCTTAAATATAGAGTTTTATAAAATAAAAAATTCTATAAAGTGACAAAAAAATGAAGATTTCTCTAGCCCTTCGTGTCAAAAACATGCAATAAAAATATGCACCATATAGTTTACAGTGGGATATCACAATGTTATTTCAAAATGTTTCCTCCATTTCAAGTATTTAATTCAATATATACTGACTTATCATTATACATTTGTACATTTATATCTAGGTAAAACGCACATTTGCTGGCACTGTATTAATGATTTAAAAAAGAAACGTAAAAAAAACTACATTGTCAGTGCCAATGACAAGATAGTATTTATTAATTATTATTTCATACTAATGAACACAATATATAAAATAAAGACATACAAAACTGTTTTTCAGTTTGTCTGTAGGATCAATGTTACAAAACTTAATGTTATAGACTAGCCGCGTTACTAATAAAAATATTTACACAACGGATAAGCAATGCAATGTTTTGTCCTTGTCTGTCGAGCGACTTTTCCCACGTAGCAGACAAGGACAAAACATTGTGTTGCTTGTCTTCTGTTTAAATATTTTTATTAGTAAGGGGGAAAATTAAAAAAAAAACAAGATAAATACAACATTAATAAAAAGAAAATTAAATATTGCAATAACAAATGAATTGCATCATTTAAAATGCCAACTCTTTTGCCACTGGTGCCATTTTATTTTGCTTTTTGTTTCGAAGGGACTATTATGTAAAACGCATTGTACAATATTTCATAGACCATAATATAATAGAGTTACTCATATTGTAGATAATTTTTATTTTTTTAACATGTTTACCAAAAATCCTGGAATTGAAATTGATTACGAGCAATAATTTAACGTTTTTAGAGACATCATGTTGAGTGAATAGTTTGTATGTGCCATATGAAATATTTAGAAATCAGGTAATAATCGAAACGGTACAAAATATCGAAGTAAATAAATAAAGTAAGTCAATAAAAGTAAATAAAGTGGTAAAAAAAAAACACCAAAATATGATGGAACCAACATTTTTGTGTATATATTTTTTTTTGTATTAAATATTGATATCAGTCGTCATAAAAAAAACTTTCGCACCCTGGTCAGATTTTTTTCTTACTTTATTTATTTATTTCGATATTCATAATCTAAAATTAACGCATAGTACTCAAATGTAGGTAGGTACTTAAAGTGTGTACTTAGGTAGTGACGAAACTTAAATCAGTTGTAGGTAATAGAAAATCAATCTTTGAATATTGTATAATTTATTAAAAATGATGACATTACGGTTTATTTTTTTATCTGCACTTTTTGTAAATACACCTTTATGTAAATGTATTAAAACATAAGTACATAATAAGTGAATATTCTTAGAATTTTATTTATATAGTTTCATATTTCAAACTTTGAGGAAATTCAAAAATTTAGGACCTTGCTGCTATGGAATACAATACAATTGCTTGTAGTGAATTAAATCTATACCATTAATATTCGAAAAAGTTAAACTTATAAAATCCGAAAAAATAGAAAAACTTATTTTAAGAATAAAGTATAATAATTTATTATTTAATTCAAAAAAGAGAATATCAATATCTACAGAAAAAGTATTTTATTTATCTGACTTAACAGACAAAAAAGTGATTGCTTGTATTCCCTTCATATATATAAGATAAACTGTGTAATATGGCCAAAAATATATAAATATGTATTTATAACAATATATAAATGTATTAAGAAAGTGTTAGGTATGGCAACATTAATTTATGTGTGCTGTTTGTGAGAACCAACATAACATTGTACAATATATTGTAGTAATTGCTAGAAAGAATGTACCGAAAACACATATTTCGTTTCACTTTTACCACTCCTAGCACGGATTTTTGTGAGAAAACTGAGATTTTTCTTCAAGAACACCAAATTCTATATATGAACGAAACAATTACCAAAAATGCGTGCTAGGAACTCTGAAAAGTGTGTATATACTGACAGAATTATTAAGAGCTGAAATAAGCGTTTTAAGGACGAGTGACGTAAACGCCAACGAATAGAAATAAGGAGTATTTTATTAAATATACTTTATATTTCTAATCGTTAGCATTTTTCGGTTATATCCTTATCGTCGAAGCATGCATCCAACTGTGTACTCTACATATTTATGTTAACTATAGATAGTTGCCACGCAGTCAATTCAATGAAAACCATGATATACCAAAAATCATTAGTATGTGCTCATAATATATTATACGCCGAACTGGATGCTAGGAAATCTTTCGATACTCACTTTTTAGCTTTCTAATGTAAATATTGTACTATTTTTTAAAATATTGATAGTGTAATTTTTGACAAAACTGTGAGTTAGCGAAATATGATTTGTTTTATTTTTGTATGTAGATATTATATATTGTAAATAAAAGTATTTCCTAGCGTCCAGTGAATATATTTTTGTGTTATAAATTATAATATTAAATAGGTTAGGTGTATAGATCGTGCGGTGCGAAGTACAGTGCCACTACTTTCTTAATATCCTTTGGCACGTTCCCCTAAAAAAGTTAAGATCGTGGTTGCATTGTACGTAGACATAGGTGAAGGCATTATGTGATAACAATGCGAAAAATATTTTTCTTTTATAACAAAACTGTAATGAACTGTAATGTAATGCTTATTATTAAGTATAATTTAAAATTGTATAAATACATTAAATATTATTGGAAAGTTATTATTGAATGTTGTTATATAGCTTTATAAAAACCAAAAGTGTTATTGTGTTTAAAAAAAAGGTTAGAAAAGTGGATAGTGGACGATGTTGATGATATTTCAAAATTGCTATTTGGACTAGTTGTCGCCTATTAAATTGTTTAATCTGTAAGAGCCACCGCGCACTCGCGATTTTTAATCGTACGCCGATTGCAATTCAATAGTTTGGTCACATCCCTGCACCAACCCATGGCCCTATCAAACGATAGTGGTTATACGGGCCAAAGCACGAGAATGCGCACCCTACTGTCCTGGGTTCTTCCCATCAGGTACGCAATTCTTGATTCCCTACAAGTTAATTAATCTCTTTCTATTTGTCCCTAAGTCCTTCTCCCCTTTCTGGGTCGGACAACACAGATATGACTTCGGTGTCTTCCGATAGAGCGTACTGGTTCTATCCGTATAGGTTTCGTCCATAATTGCCTCCATTTGCTCTCTCTTCGCGTTCTAGTCCACTTCTAACCCTGTGCCTGTTGTCGATAGTTTGGTCAGTCGATTATTATTAATCAATTTATGCGCGCACTGGCATATAACTCCATACCGACTACCATATCCATCAAACTATCTAATTATTTCGCCGATTAAAAATCACGAGTGCGCGGCGGCACTTAAGACCTTCCCTCTAGGCCCGGTGGCGCCACCAGAGCTTTTTTAAGGTTCCGTACCCAAAGCGTAACAACGGGACCCTATTAATAAGACTCCGCTATCCGTCCGTCTATCACCAGGCTAATACTCATGAGTCAGAAACCGTGATAGCTAGACAATTGAAATTTTCACGGTGATGTATTTCTATTGCCGCTATAACAACAAAATACTAACATTGATTTTTTTGTCATTTGGTCCATGCGCGAGTCTGACTCGCACTTGGCCGGTTTTTTATGGGATGACCGCTGTCACATAGATGGCGACACAAGCGTACACCAGGTAGCGCCACTGTGGTTACCTAATGTTCGAGACGCGCACATCACTAGCGCTGCACTGCCCCAACACTACAGCGGAGCGCTGCGGCGGCGCCGGAGACGGCTCCCCCGCGCCCCGCTGTAGTGTTGGGGCAATGCAGCGCTAGTGATGTGCGCGGCTCGAACACCTAATATACGAAAACTTTTCAATGAAATATGATATAAATATAAGGTTTGGTAAAATCAGTTACGGAGACATCGGGGATATGTTGTGCTGCATATGTAAAGACGTTTAAGTAGAAATATAATTGTCATACTCGAAACAGAATGTTTTTCTTTAAATGGGCGAATTTGTGTTTTGTGAGTCACCCATACATGAGATGATTTTTTTAGTTTGCGTATGACAATTATTTTTCTACCTAAACGTCTTTACATAAGCAGAGAATCGTGTGCCTAAAGTATCCGTAATTGATTTTTGGAGACCTTACTTAATAGATAATATTATAATTATAAAAGTGGAATAAGTACATGATTTAAATTTCGTTTCTTATTTCTGTGAGTGTGAATACGTGTCTGATTTTATTATATAGATACGTGTTAATCGTAATCATAATGGTTTATATTGTGGTTTAACGAGCAGAATGCAGATATTTTAAGATATGCTATGCGGTTTTAAAAATTTTATATTTTAATTTATAGAAACCAAAACAACATGTAAAATGTTTAACAAATAAATAATTATGGTCCTAATTGCAAAAAACAAAATAAACGAAACTCACGTACTTGTTTCAATTGGCTCAATTTTTGATAAACCTATAATAATACCTATATGTATCTTCAGTATTGGCTCAAAGTAGATATTGTACGCCACCATATCTGTTAAAAAAAGAACAAGATTACATACATAGAATATTATTACATTATAGTCTATCCGCGTAAAGAAGACAGTTTATGTCAATAAATCATGCGTACATAATATGTCATAATGGCTTACTGTAATTGGTTAATGTGAACACTGCTTAAGCATCGTTGGTCAAATTTGAATTATTTACTAACATTTTTCTGACTCCTCATTGCGAATAGACTTTAGTTTAATATTATTATTATTTAAATCTTGTTGTTTTTTTAACAGATATGGTGGCCTAATTTATTCGATTTTTAAATTGCAGTTTCATTTCTTAATTCTAATTGCCTATGCCATGAACGATTAGGTATATCTATTGTATGATGTATAAGCAGCTGGTTTTGGCTTTTGTTTTTGCTTGTCACGTTACGCTTTTCTAAATATGATACTTCTACAAGCTGTTGTTGATAATGTCCACCGAATAGATATTTTGTAAATAAATTCATTAAACGATAATGATGACTGATTATTGTTTTATTTGGCTTTTTTTTATAAAAGATCACCTATCACTATAAAAATGTGATACTTAGGGAGAAGGAAGTTGGAGGCTTAAACCGGTGTCGCATGTTGGCGGCCTAATCTAGTGAAAGGCGGTAATGCCACAAATCACAATATAAATAATGTACAGTAGCCTACCTATCTTCATTCTAGACCGCCGGAATCTGTGCACGTAACAAACGTAACATAAGTCGTAAGCGACATATTCTGATGTTGTACCAACAGATGTCGCTTACGACTTATTGCTCAATGTATTGAGAAATAAAATTTTTTGGTCAACAATTACAATAGTTCCCTAAAAATCACTCTAAGTCTAAGTACTTTACTACACTCAACAAATATTTATGTAGAAGCTTAAGTTTAAGACTTGCCTTAGTATCAAAGTATTTATACAGTGTATACGCTATACAATGTTTTGTCCTAATCTTTTAAGCGTCTTTTCCGACGTATGAGACAAGGAAAAAAGTTGTATAGCTTATTACTTTATACGCTTTATAAATATTTTTTATTAGTAAAGTGGTTTATTTTTAGCCCAGAAAAGTATAGGGTACACGCAGGACTACCTAAATAAATAAATAGATTTCCATTTTGCGCATACGTCCCGGCAATGTCTCGTACCTGGTAGGTAGCTGCCTGTCAAAATAATGGCCAATAGGTAAGTGGTTTTTGTTATCTAACGTAGCATGACAAAAGGAAAAACTGAATTAGGTAAGTAGTTTTAATTATACAAACGATTAAGATTCAAATGTTAAAAGGAGGCAATTCGCGTTTAAATTGCTTTGAAAGACGTCATCCAGTAAAAAATGGTTCTCTGCTTTTCCAACACGAACAGTAAATACCTATTTATTAACAAAGAACTAAATTAACATTTCCTATAATGAATAATTAACTCTTCGTTTTAGAGTTCTTTGGCAACTAACAATAATAGTGATGAATACTATAAGTTGTACGTAGTACGTTTATATATTTTCTTATTCCTTCGTCTATGTCCAGAAAGTGCGTAATCATACGTACGTAAGACCGTCGCGCGTGTGGATGTACTGCCCCAACCCCCAATACGATGCGTCTAAAAGCTACGTGCGTATTTTTTTAACTAACGCGTGTATTGTCAATTACATGTAGGCATATAGGCCGCCAGACATTTTGCCTTGAAGCTCTACGCACGTAGGTTTACGCGCGTAATTTGCCTTTCTGGACAAGGTCTTAAGTTCTTACACAATAATTCTACTACTATTATAAATGTGAAAGTTTGTGAGGATCGATCGATGGATGGATGGATGACTGTTACTCTTTCACGCATAAACTACTGAACAGATTTAATGAAATTTGGTATGGTAGTAGATTAGTCTCTGAATTAGGCGACTCTGTACCTCTTTTAAAAAACATCGTGGCATACTTTATGTACGCGAGCGGAGCCCCGGGGAAAAGCTAGTTGCAGCTGATATTTCCGCTTGTTTGTCCTCGTTCCATTAAAATGCTACGATTTTTTTTTGTAGCGCATCTACGCGGTGTAGCAAGACGTTACGTGACGTAGACACGACGTAACAACTTTCTTATCCTTTTACAATTTTCTAAAATGAAATTCAACTTTGCCATGCTTATATCGCAAAGTTGAGTATCTTTCTTTCTAGTCGTATCCTTATGACTGAGGTACGTGACCACCAAAATTTGCTGTATGGGATAGGGTTCTCCACTTCTCTCTGTTATTGGCCTGGTGAAATGCCTCCTGGAACGTGTAGCTGGCAGCCTCAACTATCGCGTTTCCCGGCTTTAATAGCCCGTGGACATTCCAGTTTCCTATTGTTATTGCCCTTCCCTTTGGTGTTAGTTTGTGAAAATAAGATGGTGTAGTTCCAACAGTAGCAGAGTTTCTGCAAACAGCCTCCTGGTTAACTGGCCTGCAGCCGGTAACCAATTTCACACCGGTCGGCCCGGAACCAAGCGGGCGCCAAGCGTCAGTCGGTGACATCATATCTCCGCTGCCGTTCCTAATCATGGTGGTTTTCTTGGGAATATTGCAGCGGTAGTTTCCCGTTGCTTTTCGCGCTAGTCTTTTTGAGGGTATTTAGTCCTCAAGGCCACTACTGCCCAGGTGTCAGGTTATCACATCCGCCGCCTGAGACTCGGCGTTGTTACTAGAGATGAAAATTCCCCGGAAAGTTTCCTTTTCTAAGGAATACTTCCTGAAAACTTCCTGAAAATTTCCAAATTTGGAAGTTTTCAAAATATATGACTTTTAGAATATTTATGAATAATATTATATAATATAACTTACCAGGGATGAGTGTACCTAAAATCTAAACAATTTACCTAAGGAAAAATTAAATAAAAATGTGTCTCTCCATACCAGAGTTACCCCCGACTCGTCACTCCTTCGATTCGTCACCAAAAATTTTGTCTTTACGTCGACCCCCGACTCGTCAGTCGTCACGACTAATAATGATAATAAATTACTATTCAGATTAGATCAGATCACTTGATTGACTTTAGTATGAAAAGTTGTACCTAGGTATATTTTGTTTTACGTCCTTTTTACGTCTGACAGTTTCATTGTCTGAACACACCCTCTAAGTTTGTCGAATGATTTCAATTTCACCCTTAGAATATAGCTTTATATTATAATTTCAGTAAATAATTATTTATGTATATCATTTTAGTAAATAACATAATTTCATTATAAAGACAAATTTAACCAGATATACGAGTGAGTTCATGTAGTCAATAATTTTATTATAAACTGTTTTATTAACTACTAGCTGGTGCCCGCAACTTCGTTTGCATAGAATTAGTAAATGGAAACGAAACCCTTTTTACCCGACTACGGCGAAGGCAAAAGGAAGGATAATGATTTTGGCTGTCTATGTATATTATTTCCTGACTGCAGAAGGTGTTTGGTATCAAAATAAAGAGCTTAAAGAGACCATTCCAAAAATCTAGAACACATAGGTATACTAAAAAGGTCAATTATGAGTCTGACTCAAAAAAAAAAAACATTCATACCCCCGTTCATCCCATTAGGGGTTGAATATCGAAAAATTATGAAACGTGTGCTAATTATTTTCTTTAAGGACTACATTGACAAAGTTCCAAGCCTCATTCCAAAAACTTACCCATACAGAGTTTAGTACCCCTTTTAACCCCTAAAAACATTGAATTTTAGAAAATTTTGAATTAGTCTTAGTAAATCATGCCAAAGAGCAATATCACCAAATCCCAAACAGATCAGACCACAAACAAAAAAGTTACATACAAATGTTGAGAAGGGGTCTCAGGGGTCTTTTACCCCTTTTGGGGGTGAATTTCGCAAAAATCCCTGCCAAAGGAAGCCATGGTCCAAATATTACGTTTCTATCTTCAGTAGTTTTGCCTCGACGTTGATGAAAAAAATTTCATTCATACCCTTTGGGGATTGAATATCGAAAAATCATGAAACACATGTTTATTTATTTTCTTTAAGACTACGATTACAAAGTTTCAAGCTGAAACGCTTATTTAATATGTTTTCCCCATACAGAGTATAGTACCCCTTTTTAGCCCTTAAAAAATCGAACTTTAGAAAATATTGAATTATAGTTTTAGGTAATCATGTCAAAGAACAATCTTACGAAATTTCAAAGAGATCTGACCACAAACAAAAAAGTTACATATAAACGTTTATATACCTCTAGGGGATGAATTTCGCAAAATCCCTTCTTAGGGGATCTATACGTCACAAAAGGAAGCCACGGTCCAAATTTTACGTTTCTAGCTTCAATAGTTTTACCTCGGCGTTGATGAATCAGTCAGGCGTTGTTAGTTTATATAATACTAGCTGGTACCCGCAACTTTGTTTGCGTGGAAATAGTAAATGGAAACGAAAACCTTTATACCCGACTACGGCGAAGTCAAAAGAAAGGATAATGATTTTGGCTGTCTGTGCATATTATTACCTGACTGCAGAAGGTGTTTGTTATCAAAATAAAGAGCTTGAAAGGACCATTCCAAAAACATACAACAGATGTATATGGAAAATGGTCAAGCATTGTTTGACTCTGAAAAAAAGACATTCATATCTCCGTTCATCTTTTTAGGGGTTGAATATCGAAAAATCATGAAACATGCGCTTATTTTTTATGTTAGTTAGTTACTTCCAACCCGAAATGCTCATTTAATAAAAATTTCCATACAAAGTTTAGTACCCTTTTTACCCCTTAAGAGATCAAATTTTAAAAAATATTGAATTAGAGTTTTAGCAAATTATGCCAAAGGGCAACA
Organism: Glaucopsyche alexis; assembly: GCA_905404095.1. Classification (NCBI taxonomy): domain Eukaryota; kingdom Metazoa; phylum Arthropoda; class Insecta; order Lepidoptera; family Lycaenidae; genus Glaucopsyche; species Glaucopsyche alexis. The sequence goes on from FR990059.1 coordinate 16,120,141, forward strand.
TCACGAAATTTTAAACAGATCTGACCATAAAACAAGTTACATACAATTGTTTATCAACAATTGTATGTAACTTTTTTTATGGTATCCCAGTTTTTACCCCTTTAGGGGGTGAATTTCACAAAATCCCTTCTTAATGGACCTATGCGTCTCAAAAGGAAGCTACGGTCCGATTACTACGTTTCTAGCTTCAGTAGTTTTGCCTCGGCGTTGATGAAAATAAAAGATATTCATACCCCCTTTCATCCTTTTAGGGGTTGAATATCGAAAAATAATTAAACACATGTTTATTAATTTCTTTCAGGACTCCATTTACAAAGTTCCAAGCCTAAACGCTCATTTAATATTTTTTCCCCATACAAAGTTTAGTACCCCTTTTTACCCCTTGAAAGATCGAATTTTCGAAAATATTTAATTAGAGTTTTAGTAAATCATGCCAAAGAACAACATCACGAAATTCCAAACAGATCTGATTACAAACAAAAAAGTTACATACAAACGTTGATACCCCTTTTTACCCCTTTAAGGGATGAATTCGCAAAATTCCTTCTGAGTGGACCTACACGTCACAAAAGGAAGCCACGGTCAAAAATTTACGTTTCTAGCTTCAGTAGTTTTTCTTCGGCGTTGATGAATCAGTCAGGCGTTGTTACTTTATACTCGTATAATAGAAGATAATAAGAAGATAAAGCGATAGTGTAGGTATTTAAAAATTGAAATCGCGTACTGAATCGCTGCGAGACATAGGCACGGTCGGTACACTGAACTATACGATCAATAAGTTAAATTTTAAATAAAAAGAAAACATAGACTTAATACGACCTTATAAGACATAACCAAATACCTACATGTTGGTGTCAATAGATGGCGTTGAGTCAAGGTTCGTGCTTATTGTGTTCAATTGAATCTAAACTATAAAAACTATCTAATATTAGTGTAATTTACATTTAAAACAACTATTTTTAATAGATAAATGATCAGTTTTGAAAACTTCCTCATGGGGAAATATTCAGGAAGTTTTCAAGTAAACTTCCTGAAACTTTCCCGAAAATTTCCAAAATTTCGGAAACTTTCCGGAATTTTCACCTCTAGTTGTTACTCGTTACGCACCACCCAGGGGACACGTGAAGTGTAGACCCCAAGCAAGAACATTTTGCGGTATCGTTACGTGTACGTAAGCGAGAAATATTCTATGAAAACCACGAAAGCGCCTCTAGCGGACGTAAAAGTAACTAAAATTTTCATACAATATTCCTCATATTTCACGTTTACGTACACGTAACGATACCGCAAAATGTTCCTGCTTGGGGTAAATTCCTACGGACGCGAGTAACTGCCGCCCCCCAGTTGTTATCTAAAGTTGCGTATAAGGCGTTATAATTTTCGTGAATATCATTAATTTTTACTTTAAATTATAATACAGAAACGGTTAAACTAACTATCATTATACAGAAACGGTGAACTTAACTAACCGGAAAATCGGAAAATATAAAATGGAAAACCACAAACGTCCGAAATTCCATATTACACAATTCTATTACGTTGTACAAAAACATACTATAATTTTTTATTTGAGCACGCCGCTTGTAGGTACACTTGTACTCTTATTTATTCTGTGCTTGTACTAATATATTATTTATTCTGTGACGCCGCACTGTTTGATAATTCTATTTGAGGTTACGTCCTATTGTAACTACGTTTTCATTCAACTCGGAGGCCGATCGTCATTTGTTAATAAATTGTAATTAAACTGAACAATCGCCACATTTTTTTGTAAACGATAAAAATAATTTAATTGTTTATACAGAAATCTGTAATGGATACCTCGTTTAGTTTTATCATTGTTTTTTATTAGAGGTTGATTGTTCTAACCATTACTTTTTAGTTACATCATTGTCATTTGTGAATGTACTTAGGTTATTATTACGTCGCATAATAGCGACTTTATAACTAGTTAACTACTCAATAAGTATTAGAAATAGATTATCTTAGAATAAATATCACTGGCGAAACGAATCCAATTATATTATGATTTATAATCCACAATCCGGCGAGCTCGGGAACATTGAGAGCACTGAAAATACAACTCTGCGTTAATACAATATAGAGTTGAAATTCAAAGAGTGGAGGGTCGAGCTCATATACGACATTAACATTTTACTCGATACTTGTGTTCGATTTTCAGCTCTATTTTAATAGCGCAGAGTTCTATTTTCAATTATATGAATTTTCGCTGCCCTTCCAGATTCCGGATCGTATATATGGTCCCATCTCAGGGTCTCTAGTCAACTTCGAACTTCGAAATCAAAAATGTATGGGATTTGATATAAGTAATCGTTATGCGACATGTCGCTTGCGATGCGTTATGTCAAATCCCATATATTTTGTTTTCGAACTTCGCCGTCGAAATTATCGAATGCATCTTGACTAGAGGCCCAGTCAGGAGCGCCCAGCGAGACCAATGATTTATCTATGGTCTGTAGTTCCTGCAACCGAAACGTTGAGAAAAGTAAGTTTTATTTTTATATTTTTTTCTCATTATTTTTTAATTATATTCTTAACATTCTCATTCCACAAACAGCTTCAAAACCAGATTAATCAATCAATTATGTTATCAATCTCGAGGAAATCAATACCGAGAAATGTCGCGAATTTTTTCCGGTTTAGTTACCTTGTGTAGTGTAATGCCTAAGTTTCATAAGGACAAGTGCAGAGGCCTTGACATGACAAAAACGGGAAATACGCCGGAAAGCCTGCCGATTCCGGACAAAGGTATCTACGTTTGGCCTGTGCCCAAAATACGCGAGTTTTTTTCACTGCCCAAGTTGAAGTTTAGAGGTAATTATCCATACTTAATATTATAAATGGGAAAGTGTGTATGTTTTCCGTGTCCGTCTTTCACGCCAAAACTACTGAACCGATTTAAATTAAATTTGGTACACAGATATTCTAGAGCCTGAGAAAGGACATAGGCTACTTTTTATCGAGGGGAAATGTATGGTTCCCGTGGGATACTTAATTTACAGTTTCACGTAAAAACTACTAAACCGATTATCATAAAATTTGGCACAGATATAAAGTAGACAGGCTACTTTTGATCGCGGAATATATACGGTTCTCGTACTGTACTTACGCGGGCAGAGCCGCGGGCATCAGCTAGTTTTTTATAAGCCTTACCGGCGCGGCGCGGGCAAAAATTCTTTGATGTATTTTACAGTTTTTTTTATCAAACCTTATAATTCAGAGCACGCAAACGTGTTGACATCATCACTAATCTAAGTAGGTGCTACTACATAAGATAAGTTTGTAAGTAAGTACTTAAATACGTTCAAAAAATTCGTGCAATCTTATTCACGAAGCTTTTAGTCAGCTACTTATCTTTAGTTTTTTTTCTTGTACCTACTTACGTAAATTATATTAATTTATTCTTAAGAATTACTCCAATAATTTATGGGTAAAAATATGTACCTACGTATTTTATAGAGTCGAGTGTTATAAAATGTGATAACTTAATCTAATTTTCGTTTACTGTGCGAATCGAACACGTGAAGTTTTACCTATATTTTCCACTATACTGACTGCACTATATCTACTACATGGGCGTAGCCAGGGGGGTGGTTTAGGGGGTTCAAACCCCCCCCGAAATGGACCGGCTGGTATATATAATACAGAGATCTGAGCAATATACAGAGGCGTAGTTAGAAATTTTGCGCCCGAGACCAATTAACATATTTTGCCTCCCCATTAACCCTATCTGAAAGATGATTTTTGAAGTTAAATCAGAAGCTTAAAATCAGAACTTTGATACTAAGGTAGTCGTTTTATTTTCTTGAACCCCCCCCGAACTAAAACCTGGCTACGCCCGTGATCTACTATATCTACTCGTACTCATAGACGTAGAACGAAACTCGTACTTCGTTATTATTTAATACTAGATGTTGCCTGCTACTTTGTACGCGCAAAAGGAAATCTCGCGGGAACCGTACGATTTGCCGCGATAAAAAGCCTATGTCCTTTCTCGTGGTCTACTTTATACCTATGCCAAATTTCATCAAAACGGTCCAGTAGTTTCGGAGCCTATTCAATGCAAACAAACTTTTCCTCTTTATAATATTACTAGATATTGCTTGCGACTTCGTGCGCGCAAAAGCGCAGCACCGTACATTTTACCGCGATGAAAAGTAGCCTATATCCTTCCCCGTGGTCTAATCTATGTGTGTACGGAATTTCATCAAAATCGGTCCAGTAGTTTCGAAGTCTATTTAAAGCAAACAAACAATCTTTTCCTCTATATTATATTATAGTACCTATACAAGTAATGTTAACAATTAATCAATAACTTGTTGGTTTTCTGCAGCTTTACAATGCCATAGCCGAGTAAATAGCGCACTGTGTACATGTAACGGCGCGCCCACGAGGTCAGTAGTGATGTGCTGCATTTCCACTTATCGATAGACCGTGGCATCGTGCAAGGTCGTTGACCGGCGCGGGTGCGTCTGGTGCAAGCCGCGTGGATATTACATCAGCCAGCGACCTTGCCCGACACGGTACAATGGCGGTGCTGTAAGTTGTAACGCACCAATCCATGCGAATTTTGCTTTTCGGTAAAATAAAAAAGTATATACAATGCAAGCGTGGCTTTTAGATTCTATAATTTATATTTTAGAAGCATTTAGTTTTATTTTCGTTAACAAAAGACACACAAAGTTCAATGTCAGAACGATTACAAAGTTCATAAAGAATGTATGGGAGTAACCACATGGTTTAAAGACTAAATATTGTGTCAATGCCATATATTTTTGATGTCGAACTTTATTAAAGCAGTCACATCAACTGAGCCCTCTGTTTTTAATCCCTATCAAACAGTACTAAAGTTCTAAATGCTAATATGTACCCAAAAAAAAAAAAAATATCTATTATTGTTATTGTCATCAACAAAAGTATTAAAACAGAATGCTCTATTTGTCGATCAACGGTCACTGCCCTACACTAGTCATGTGTACCAGAAATAACTTTTATCGACATTTCGAATGTCTATAATACTTACATCAAGCTCACATCGTTGCCATTTTCTTAAATACCAGCCAAGTGCGGGTTGGAAACATGCTCAACGGGTTTCGTACCATTATCTATACAACTATTAGTACTAATAGATATATAGATAATCGAGCACTAGTATTAATATCGAGCAAAAAACAGCCAGAATATTTTTTTCATTTTTTTAGTATTTGTTGTTATAGCGGCAACAGACTATCACGGTTCACGAGATATACCCGAGCGACAGACAGATGGATGGACGGACGGCCCGACATAAAGCGAAGTCTCACTAATAATGTCCCGTTTTTACCTTTTTGGGTACGGAACCATAAAAATAATATCATTTTAATAAACAAAATGCAATATACCTATGGTATACTTATATTACTTAGTATTCATTAATTTTTTCATCGCTGTGTTTAAATTTCCAATATAAATTATTATAGTAAGAAAGTGTTGTACTTTGAAGAAGGACGATCAATAAGATTGCCAGGCTATTTTTATTGATCAAAGACACATTGTATTGAAATGTTACGCTACATTAGAGCCAACTAAATTATTTTGCAATAATTTAATGCTGGCTGACATTAAATAATAAAATAAATATTCATGTTTTATTAAATGTCGCTGGTAAAGTGCTTATTATCGATATAATTTAATATTCTTACCATCCCTAACGGAACGGGCTCTTTATTGTTTACCATTTCTAGGGTCAATTTCAATTAATTTTAGTCGGCTATGTGGTCTAAAAGTCAAAGTAAAATATAACAGACACCTTTCCTGCCTGTCTATTCTCTAAGAACATTTTCAAATCTCGAAAGCTGAATCCGCGGTGAGTGTCAAATTTGTATATGTTATTTGACACTCACCGCGGATTCAGCTGTCGAGATATTTGAAAATGTTCTTAGAGAATAACACTGCTGATAGTACATACTACATATAAAATATTTATTTAACACCATGTTTCCCGCGACTTCGTACGCGCAAATCTCGTGGGAGCCGTAAATTTTCCCGCGATAAAAAGTAGCATCTGTGCGAAATGCGAAAATCAGTCCAGTAGTTTCGGAGCTTATTCAGTTCAAACAAACAAATGTTTCCTCTTCATAATATTAATAGTGTAGAAAAATAAAATGTTGTTTGTCTATTAAAAGAAGACTTTTGACTTTCAATATACAAAAATGAAAAAAAAAAGGTTGTTTGACCTGCTACTCGAAATTCGTGTAAGTAAATTAGTATTACTTAAGTTGCATTCGAATTTCAAACAAAAAGCAGTAGGTGCATTTCGCGTTCGCTAGTTATAAATAAACACAACGGCATACCACATCTGACATCACACATGACGCCGGGTAAACCTCGTACGGAATGGGTGACTACACAGTTTCATTTTCAGGGACAAACCGGGACCGCTGACATAAGCGAAAACTGAACATGTGATAAGGAACAAATCATGCAAGTCGTGATGGATATAATTTTACATTCGAAATCATTTACATCTACTAGTAGATTGTAATCTACTATTAACATAAGTGGGTGGCACAAACCTAAATTTTATCAACTACCTAAATTCGCTTAACGCACTCAGGACTCAGGTACACGGCGAGGCCTATCTTAACTACGCCTCGCCGTGTACACAGTGTCACTCACACACATGCAACAAAACTACGCCTTACCTTGTAAGTCGAGCTATCGCGGTGTGTGATTACTGAAATTGTTTGTCAAAGCGCTGAGTCCACTTTATTATTTGGTTTGAGCGTCTGAGCCCTAAACCTACACATTGTTAATCTTTGTAACATGGCAGTAAGTTTCTCAAATATTTGCTGAAAATATGTCTAATTTCAGCAGATATGTTTCTCATTTCAATAAATATTTGAGAAACTTCTCAACAACCGGCTGTCCAATATTATATATGTACACGATACATCACGTTATAATTTTGCCGAAGTAAAAACCTACGTATAAGGAAAAGGTTACACAAAGGTAAATCCCCATTTCAACCCACGCAACTTGCGTTCTAAGAGCCCAAATTGAATTCATAATAAAATGTCTTGGAAAATTTTAACGCCTGGCTACCACAATGCATTCTGTACGCAAATAGTGTGCGTATATAAATAAAACACGCCTTCCACTGAACATCCTCAGTTCGTTAACACGACGTCGCTTGTTGGATTAGCAGCAATGAATTACCGACTCCATTTGTATACATTTAACATACCTACTTGTATGTCGTGTGATGTAACATACTGCAGACTTGCACCAGACATTTTAATAATACTATAGCGAAAAATGCCTTTCTAAATTTTACAGCCTTGTCACACAGTAACAGTGATTAGTTTGACGCTTATCATGTGTTAATAATTATGAATAATTAATTGGTACGGAGCGTACAGCGGATCTGGTACGCTCCGTACCAGATCCGAGCGTGTGTAGGGGCAGGGCAGTCCGGCGAACATAAGAAGAAGGCGAAGAGTTCGCCGTTGTCCGCATCGGATCTGGTCCGCTCCGTACCAAATTCGTGCGTGTGTAGAGCAGTCCGGTGGTTAGGCCGTACAACGGTATCAGTGTTGCCAACTTAGGAATGTACCCCCCAAAATTAGGGAAAATATCTACGGGGGTTTACTAGGGGACAGGATGTTTAGAGTTTACTCTTTACGAATCAATTCGTATATTATAATAATAAAAAATATTTTAATGTGTGTATATATAGCCAGGGATATGAAAATGTATTAGGAGTGAAATCAGATGAAGTTAGTTTTATGTTATTCACGCGTAAGTCTTTATGTTAAACACATAACCTTTCTTTCTAGCTTATTTTTATTTTATTTATTTTCTTTATTATAATACCAACAGCGTATTACATAAAAAAAATTAACACTAAGCAATTAACAATTAATATGGCCAATAACAGGTATTACAAATCTAAACAGAGTGTACAGACGTGTAGCTAAATAGAAAGATAGTATTAATTTAAAAATTGCCAAAGGTCCTTGTAACTTAAGCAACTCTCAGTTCATTGGTAATGTTAAATAAACTACTTATAACGGTTGAAGTACTTGTAAAATGTACAAATGTGTGTGTGTTGTGTGTCTTTGTGTGTGTTGTGTGTCTTTGTGTGTGTTGTGTGTGTATGTGTTTGTGTGTGTATTGCTTGTGGGTTATGGCACCCTAGCCCTGCGACACGAGGTCTTGGGATCAGTGACAAAGACTACTAGGGTACCATGTGCGAGGTAGGCAATAGACAACAACGTGTTAAAAACACAAGGTATAAGGTAAGTTATTTTTAAATATTTTACATTGGGTTTAGTTTAGATTATTCATTAATTTTTTAACGTTTTAATTATTTCATTTTTAAATTTTATTTTTTTATGCTCGAATAGGTCAACACTACTAAAGCTTCTAGTATATGAGCGGATTATACGTGGTAGAACAGAATTCTGTGCATAATTTGTATTGGATGCAGGTACATGTAGCAGCGGGGTGTTCCTAGTGCGATATTTGGGTGTGCGGTAGGTAAGTTGAGATACAAGGTCGGGGCAGTCAACTTTACTATTAGCGATATCGTACAACAGACACATATCCAAAACCGTACGTCTTTGTTCCAAGGACAAAAGATCAAACTCGGCGCAGCTATTATCATAAGTATCAAAACATTTGCCACTGCGGTAGTTTAAATGATATATGAATTTTTTCTGAATGCGTTCTAGACGACTCTTATATATGATGTACTGCGGGGACCATATCGGACTATTGTACTCTAAAACACTTCTTACGTATGCGGAATAAACGATTTTAAGTGCCGAAATGCTCCTAAATGGCTTACATACCCGAAGAACAAAGCCCAAATTCTTGTAGGCTCTATTAATTACGTTTTCAACATGATCAGAAAATGTCATTTTGCTGTCCAAATACACGCCAAGATCTCTAACGAATCGTTTTCTATGAATTTGTTCACCATTCATATAATAATTGTAGATTATGGGCTTTGGTCTCCGAGTAAATGTTATACATTCACACTTATTGGAGTTGACAGTTATATTGTTACGAGTGTAATATTCAAGCAAGTGGTTAAGGTCTTTTTGCAGCAATGAACAATCCAGACTGGAATTGATTTTGCAGAATATTTTTTTGTCGTCCGCATACATAAGATATTCCGAATGTTCAAAGCACGAACCGATATCATACAAGTAGGCATTGTACAGTAGTGGTCCCAAGTGCGAACCCTGTGGTACTCCCGTAGGCATACCAATATAGTCAGACCGATAACCGCCCAATACTACAGCCTGGGAACGATTCGATAAATATGATTTTATCCATCGCAGTAAATCTCCATGGATACCTAGCTCCTGAAGTTTTTGTAAAAGAATGTGGTGATCTACACGGTCGAACGCCTTTTCAAAGTCCGTATAAATAACATCAATTTGACCTCCGCGTTCCATATTCTCTAAAATAAAAGAAGTAAAACAGGCTAAATTAGTAGTTGTCGAACGGTGCTTTAGGAAACCATGTTGTTGAAAAGGAATCAAGCGGTGTAATGTCGGATAAATATTATTAAATACAATTTTTTCCAATAATTTGGCGGCTGTATTCAAAATAGAGATACCCCTGTAATTCTTAACATCCATACGTGAGCCTTTTTTGTGTATAGGAACGATATGAGCTATTTTCCATTTTTGCGGGAACACACCATCACGAAGCGATCGATTAAACAAAATGGTCAAGGGAAGTGCGAGGGATTTAGAGCAGCGTACCCAAAACAGAGGTGGTAACATATCGCTACCAGGCCCTTTCTTAATATCTAGTTTTTGTAAGATTCCTTCGACTTTTGAGGTGGTTACTTGAATGTTAGACACTACGTCTGTATTTATACTAAGTATACGATCGGGAGCACCACTACTGGGCTTGCCGAATACACTTCGAAAGAAAGTATTAAAAGCGTCACACATATCCCCACCCTCAGTGTACTCTGCCCCATCCAATATTAATTTTTTAGGATAAACTGAGCCACCTCGTACAGCCTTAATGTAAGTCCACAGTGTCTTAGGATTACTTTTTAAGTTATTTTCACAGTTGGATGTAAATTTTCTAAAACATTCTTTTTGTACACGGCGTTCTCTTGTCCTAAGGAGAGAAAATTCGTCGTAATCTAAATTATTACCGAACTTTTTCCAGCGTTTGTGTGCCCTACTTTTTTCTTTAATAATATTAATTAGCGCTGGCGAGTACCACTTGGGGTAAGCACGTCCACCCGTGCAGGTAGTGACGGGAACATATGACGAGACGCAGCTGTATATGGTCTCGTAGAATATATCGACGGAATCATCAATAGTATTCGCAGACAGCAGACTAACCCAGTCTTGTTTAAGAAAATAGTCATTCATAATAGTGTAAGGGGCTTTTTTAAAGTTATACTTTTTTATCACAGCCTCGTGTAAGGTGGATATATTTAAATCGAGTACAATGAAGGTAAACGACGGATGCGCGCGGTCTTCATTCAAAAGAGGCACGGAGGCGGGACTTACTGATAACGGCAGATTACAGAAAACAAGATCGAGTGTGTTACCGTAAAAATTTCTCAATTGATTATACTGATGAAATCCGTAAAAGGTCAATGATTCCATAAATCTAGTTCCCGATTCCTGGACTTCAACAGGACCCTTTTTTAATACTGTGTACCCGTTTTCATCCCATGACAAAAATGGGAGGTTAAAATCGCCGATTAATACGTAATGATCGTTCGGACTAACGGTTAAAGCATTACCAATTATCGTGTTAATCGCATCTAACTCCGAAGGCAAAATTCGAGGATTCGGGGGAACATAGACGGCGAGGAAGTGCAAGTCGTGCGTGGAGGAGCAGGCGCGGGCCGGCACGGTGACCCACAGCAGCTCGGCGTGCGGGCGAGCGCCCACGTCACGCGGCACGGCGCCGAGCGCGCGCCGCACCAGCACCACGACGCCGCCGCCCGCTCGCTTGCCGCTGGCGGCGGCGTCGCGGTCCGCACGGAACACGTCGTAGCGGTCGTCACAAAGCTCGGCATCAAAAATGTCACCGTGCAGCCAACTCTCCGTCAGGACTATAATGTCATATTCGTTATTAAGTATACTAAGCCTTAGGTCCACACACTTAGTTCTTAGCCCGCGAACATTTTGATAATATATATTTAAACTATTAGTAGCCATATAACACAATATAATATAAAATTATCCAGTGGTTCATGAAACTTGACATTATGTCCCCGCGTTATAGTTACAAAATGCATAGTATAATATATTATTATTTCAATAAAATATAATATTATGATGTAATAAAAACGTAAGTTACCCTTGTAATGACTTATCGTAATTATAATAACGTAACAGAAACAATACGTACTACTACACAGAAGGTATAATAGTGTCCTATTCCTAAAAATTAAATATGAAGCCAAATATCTGGACGTTACAACAAATTGTAGAACATGTAGGTAATTTGAAAAATTATGAGCCGCTCGACTATCTCGATCGTACTGCAGCGACAAGTAAACAAGACCACCTGCTGTGACGATACGTGCGCTCAATACGGGTGCGCTCTTTGGACCTGACCGTTTGGGAGATTTAACGTGTTGAATATACACTTTCTTTGATTTTTTTAAATAGTAATTTAATGCTGTGCGAGTAAAGTGATATGGTAAGAATGAATAAATTGTGTCTTTAAGTAATGTGTTGTGTATAGTACTATTAAATGGTCGGTTATTGTATATATTATAATTATCCGTGTATTTTGTATTTAAGACGGTATTATATTGACTAGAGAATAGTGAAAAAGTAATAGATAAGGCAAGGTTAAATACCTTACAGTTAACTATATCAGGACAGAAAAAAGACGCACCCCTTGCACTTGTTAGCGCATCACTAATATAGTAAATGTGCAAGTAATTTGCATTGCATATTCCATTGCTTCGAATCAATGAGTAAGTAAGTATGATAGATGCACTACTGCGAAATATTTTATACCAATTACTGAGAGTTACTTTTACAAATGTTACTATAAAATAATTTAAGTATAATGAGAACATTATAAATTGAAAATAGATGTTTAAATTTAAGTTAGAAAAAAGGAATGCTTTTAATTTAAATATACAAAAGTTGATACCGTGATAGGTTACTGGATTTTCAGAAGGTCTTTTTCCTGTGTGATTTGTATTGCTGGTTTCGTATCTTCCTTTCTTACAAAGATTCTTCCGTTCTTTGTCCATACATATTGAAAATTATTCTGTTTTGCAGCTTCTCTGACTTTCTTTAACAAAAGTTTATTCAAGTACGTCAAATGTTCGTTAACATAGATTCTAGATGAGCAGTCAGTCATACCGAGTTCCTTAGCCGTTAAACGACACTTTCGGGCTCCAGAGATTATATTGTCCTTCAGGAGACGAGAATTCAATTTAGCAATTATATTCCTTGGACGACCAGGCTGCTTCGATCTAGGGGTAACACGGTTAACTTCCAGGACATCCTGCGGGAGCAGTGTAACACCGGACTGCTTAGCGATGTTCAAAATGAGGTCCAACAGGTTTTCTTCTTTCTGCTCCTTAATACCTACAATTTCTAAATTCAGTAATCTGTCTCTTTGGTTATTCTGGTTTAATTCAATTTGTAATGATTTATTTTCAATAGATAGTGATTCAATCTTTGATTCTAAGGCTTTTATGGTATTTTTTTCAATTGTTAGTGAATCAATTTTTTTATTTATAGAATCATGTTGATCACTACAGAATTGTAATGACTTTTCTATATCTGTTATTTGTTTTGATGTCTCCTTATGCTTCAGTTCCAATGAGTTGACAGATTTTTTAAATTCTTTATATTCTTGACGAATTGTATTAATTTCTGTTTTAATTTCAGCAAATGATGAACTCAGCGATGAGGTTAACTTGTCAAGGTCGGACTTCAACACGGATTCAAACTCAGTTTTCATCTTTGCAAAATTGTCTTGAAAATCGATCTTCCAGTCATTCATCGTAGCTGTAACTTTCGAAGTAATTCCATCAACCGCTTCTGAAAGCTCGTCGTTGTATTTACGTTTCGAACGCAAGGTTACATTACACTCTTCTACCGATTTTCTAATTTCAGGATTCGAAGCGTATATTTTGTCGGTATTACTCGGTGACCGGGGCATTCTATAATGTGCACCTCTGTTTCCTTGTTAATCTTTGACGAGCCTTTATGTTTGGCCTACTAAGGAAAATGATACTTGTGATGATAGGGATTAAGTTTAAATTTAAATGACGATTGTGGAGTACAACCAAGAACGCGTCCGCACTGCAAGAGACTATAAATCGAACTGTGATTATCTCTATAATCAGGTGTAAAATTTGGGGAGAAATATTTTTGAGAGTTGGTATCACTGCCCGTTATCAATGAATTGCGGGAATCATCGTCGTCGTTGAAAAGCAGCAGTGTAAATAGAACTCTGTATTATATGCAATAGAGCATAAAATCGAACACACGAGTGTCGAGCTTTACGGTTCATTGCACCATACCAAATCCGTGCGTGTGTAGCGACAACGGATTCGGTCTGCGGATATGGTCCGGTGTACGCTCCGTACCAAATTCGTGTGTCTGTAGATACCATTAAAATAAGCATGTAAATACAAGAGTACCTAAGTGGCATTTTCATGGCATTTTAAACTCATTAAATGTCATTTAAAAAATAATTGATAATAATAAGAGAATAATATAATTAATTAATACGTGAAGTAAAAACTTTCAGTAGTCTTACGTGCGAACAGCGGAGTATAATATTTGGCACAGTTAAAGTTTATGAGGAGGATTCTAATATCTTTATCTATACTATAGTCTGTGCATTTGTTTGTTTGCTCCGAAACTACTGGACCGATTTTGATGAAATTTGGCACATATGTAGAGTAGACTACGGGGAAGGGCATAGGTTACTTTTTATCGCGGACAAATGTACGGTTTCTGCGAAATTAACTTTTGCGCGTACGAAGTCGCGAGCAACATCTAGTTATAAATATAATAAAATGCTTAGAAATACGTAAAAAAACTACAAAACTCTACCTCTGATTATTAACACACACTTCTCTGAGTTTGATAAAATTTTGTACCTTTGTCAATCTGTCACAACACTAACATTTTTTTTCCTAAAGGGCAAAATTACCCTTATAAATTTATACGCATATAATATTATAGTAGAGTTTGGAGCACAGTAAGAGTTAATCAGTAATGTTTGTTAAAGGTACGAACGAAAAGGTAAGATTTGAGATAACTAACCTAAGATTGTATTATTGTTACAAATAAATGAACTAAACATATCAGAGAGCTCCGTAGCTTAGTGGGTAGACCGTTTGGTTCGCACTCGAGAGAGTGCAGGTTCGAATTCCAAATTGTGGCGTGTACCAATGAGACTTTTTCAGATCTCAAGTACATTATACGGACGCTCTAACGGTGAAGGAAAACATCGTGAGGAAACCCGCACATAGTTGGTCCCAGACGTATTGACCAGTTCATTCCTCTGGACTAGGCTGACTATGTTGTGAGAATGCCGTATGTGCTTGGGCAACCATACGACATTTAAAAACCAACTGTCACAGGCACTACAGTATTTGAAGAGTGGTTACTTCGCTTCGAGAATACTGTATAAATCATCCATTAACGGATGCAAAGGTCTAAGTTTTTTTTTTTAAACATATCATTTAAAATGCATTTAACAAACTTAAGGCCAGAACAGAAGGTCAATAATTATGGAAGATACCAAACTAGCACACGATAAGAGTACGTAACTTACATTTTACTGAATTAAGGTGAAGGTGACATTTTTATGGTAAAATAATAATAAGTACCTAATGACAACAAATATTAAGTATCATAGTATGTAAATTACTTATAGTTATATTGTACACATTTCGAAAAATTTTAATAAAAAAATGACATCATTACTGTAAATTTTACGTAAGTAGGGATTCCCCTACCTATATTAAGATTCAAGTTAAATTGGAATAAATAAGCGTGATGTCGTCATTCAATCATCAAACTTATCTGGATAATAAAAGTCACTTACGCACTTCACAAACATTTTTTTAACTTATACACAACTTTTTTGTTTAGTTTCAGGTTTTTAAGTAGGTCACATATATTTTTTTGATAATTTAATTTTATTTCGTATTTTTTTCTTTTTTTTGTGACCAAAACTTACAAGAGACCTCGCCCCGACGGTAGCATGTCGCGCACTGAACTTATTGAACATTAATAAAATGCTAATAACTTCATAACACATTTACTGTTGTTAATTATTTAGTACCAGGTGGTTTGAAGTCGTAAATGATGTTTTTTTCAGTAAAATTATAATAATAAAAAATAAATTAAAATATTGTGTTTGTCTCATAATATAAGTCTTAGAACAAAACAGTGAAAAATTAATCAAAAGGTTCGTAGGATGTCTGTGAAAAGTCGACCCAAAACTTTTAAAGATTTTTCCAAGAAGGTTCTTTGAATCGTTATATTATAAGTAATTATTTTTAGATTTTGGAATTCTTACTTTTGTGACAAAAAATAAATATCACAGATTACAGTTTCCGATGTAGAGTTACTAGATAGGTGTTTTAAATTCCTCGTAAACAAACGGAAACCACCATTGTTTGGCAGAAACAATGTCAAGGCACTAGTCATTTGTATTCTGATAGATATTTCCTTCCGAATGGAAGATAAATTACCTACACTTAATGTAGAGATTCATTCGGGAAAGGTTCCACAGAGAAGTGATAGAACTATAGAGATTACTATTGTAACACGATAACATTTGTGGAGCACGGCTATATTTTAGGGTTAGGACTCTTAGTGTTAGGATACAGCTCTCCCCTATAGTTTAAAGTAAAATCTGATCCCGGATTTTATACCTTGTGTATTACGGGATCACCGTGGCCTAGAGGGTAGACCGTTTGGTTTGCACACGACAGAGTGCAGGTTCGAATCCCAGGTTCTGCCGTGAACCAATGAGACTTTTTCAGATCTCAAGTACATGAGGAAAGTGGAAACCCGCTCAAATATTTAGTAACTATAAAAAAGAACTATCGCCAGCAGTACTTCCGGACCATTACGACTTGCAAAACTTTATTATTTTTTATATTTTTATAAATTATTATTCCGTATTCCCTCCTAAAAGTCCGGCGACGCACTTGCAACTCCTCTGATGTTGCGGTGTCCATGGGTGATCGCTTTCCATCATGTGATCAGTTTGCTCATTTACTACTAGAAAAACTTAGAAAGCTACAATAAAAAAATCTCCCAAGTCGTCCCCACCAGGCAGAGTTTCCCCGCTGGATTACGATACTCATTCTATACGCCAGATAGGTGCCGGCTCTGGGGTCTCGGGTGGCCTCAATTAGATTTTTCTTCAGTTTAGTTAAGTTAGTTCTCTAAAAAGTTTGTGCGCACCCGGATCACATGTACCTTGGGTTTCAACCCTAAACGGTTCAAATATGAGATCCCCACTAAGCAAGTTAAATTTTAATTATATTTGTAATTCTTTACTCATGAATTATTAATTATTACGATGTTAATTACTTATTCATAATTTCACTGTTCAGTTACCTTTGAAAAAATTGACTCTGCAGTTATGCCTAATAATAATAACTTCCCACACCGATATTGGTGACGGTGGTCGATTTCATTAAAACCCGGCCAGTTACGCAGGAGTAATTTTTATAGTGCCTAAGTGTGTGCGCAGTACACAAGAGCACTCTCTCTTCCTTTACCCTCATAAGTTCATAACCCAGTGGGACGGACAACCGACACGACTAGCGAGAGATCAGGTTTTTACATGCCCATCCGACGCATGGATCATCTTTCTTGTCAGATAAGTACTTTTTGTACTTCCAATGCGGGAATCGAACCCACGACCTCCGAGTCGAGAGCCAATGCTCTAACCACTAGACCACAGAGGAAGCTATGCCTATAATATGATAATTAACTTAGATAAGTGTGTAATGTGTATTAATTGTTTAATTAAATATACATTTTGTGTTATTTTCGTCTAAGCAAAAATATAGAGCAAAATCTCGCTGTTTTCCTTAAGTCAGATGGTTTGTTGTCGGTACTTCCCTGGTAAAATATTTTCAATATCAAAAGCTAATTTTCCTTATGAAGTAGTAACAAATTAAAAAACTACATAGTTCTGTAAATTTTGCTAAGCAATGTTGTTTAGGTTACACAACAGGAAATTATGATAAGTAATGTACGCTTTTTTTAATTATCATTGAAAAAGGTATATTTTACATACTTATAACGTAGTATGATAACATATAATATGAATAACTAGATGTTTACCGCGACTTTGTATGGGCATAAATAAATCCCGCGGAACTTGCAGAATTTTGCTGCGATAAAAAGTAGCCTGTGTTAATCCAGACTCTCGACAACTACTTAGATACAAATTACATCAAAATCCGTTCAGTAGTTATAGCGTGAAAGAGTAACAAACATCTATGGTGAAGGTATGGAATGTGGAAAAGAGGTGTTGAATAGCGGGTGCACATTGGATTTTTTATATAATCTAAACAAAATATTTATACAATCTATACTAATATTATAAAGCTGAAGAGTTTGTTTGTTTGAACGCGCTAATCTCAGAAACTACTGATTCGAATTAAAAAATTATTTTTGTGTTGGATAGTCTATTTATTGAGGAAGACTTTAGGCTATATAACATCACGCTGCGACCAATAGGAGCGAAGAGTCAGGAGAAAATGTGGAAAAAAACGGAGAAAATTATTCATATTGGACAGATTTTAATGAATTTTTTTTTGTGTTCAAGTGCATTGGAGAATGGTTTAGATGAGCAATTGGACGCGGTAGGTGGCGCTGCTGTCAGTACGTCAACAAATTTAATTCTAAGGCGATACGAAGTTCGCCGGGACAGCTAGGTGATAATATATATAGGTACTTTATGTTTTAAAATTCAAGGAATTGAAAATAATCCAACCCTACAAAGAAGGAGAGTTACCGAAGACGCGAAGCGATCGAATGATAGATGGACTTGTTGAAGAGGAAGCTGTAGTTTTTGATGTCTACTATACAAAATCTAATATGAAAAAAATCTTATATTATTTCATGGAAATAAAAATATTTTATTTGAAAAATTAAGAAATAATAAGTATACTATCCAACCATAAATAATGCCTCCTACACATGTAACGTTTTATTGTTAAGCCGAAGTGCAGTTTTATTGATCGTGTGTGACAATTCGTTGCGAATTATCGTGACAATTTGTTATTTTATTTCACATTAATTGTTACGTTAAAACGTAGGTAGATTGTAAAATAACTAACAAGATTGTAAAAATATGTTGAAAGATTAAAAACTACATATTTATAATCTAACGAAAAATAATGTGTGAAATTATAGGCAGCATATTCGCGTCGGAAGTCTATCAACATTTTACAATTTCACTAGTTTTATTACAATCTAACAATTTTTACAATTTTACGGTAACATACATATATAATCTAGTATACTTATCTACATATTTTAACAAAAAAAAGGTAAGAGGCAATAAACAATGACCGCAAATTGCTGTTTAAAATTATTCACGAACTGAGTTGTAGAAAGGAACGCAGAATACTGATGGACCTCCTCGCGACCTCAGGAGGCATCGCGAATTCGTGATGAGGATACTATCCAGAGTACAACTGCGCAAATACTTGAAGGTAAAATGTAATCCTTAAGCTTTTTTCTTCTGACTAGTTTATGATATGCATTATTTTTTTTAGTTACTACAATAATCTAACAGGCATAATCGGCATGCATAATAATCTAGCGTGTACAACCAGCATTATAGTGTCTTAAGATTCACGTCACTTTCATCGCATAAAAAGTATCTATATAGTGTTAACAGATGGATAAAAACCACGGATTTGATTGCCAACTTAAATTTCCCATCATCAACAATCCCTCTAGAAGAGAGAATTTCTTCGGGTTATTTTTAGAGGTTTTTATTTTCTTGTAATAACAAGTTATATTATATAATAATATAATATAACTTAAGCTTTTGAACTCGAACATCGACAGGCAATTTAAAAATTCAACCAGTAAATAAACTTTTTATAGTACTTATAACTATTTGAGTAAATGACAGAATAATATCTAGGTATTACCATAGAATAGACAGAATATGTATTACCTACATTAAAAAGAGAGGTATTACAGAATATACATTTTATTATGTATTTATCATTAAAAATGAATTATTGTAGTATTCATGCTACTGGATTTGAAAGCGGGACCGTGAGGATGGCTCTATCATACCGAAATGTCATAAGGTTACAGCACTGAGTAAAATATATTATTTAATAATAATATTATGTATACTATACAGTATACATATACATACTAACGTGCTTATCGACAAGTGTAGTCAAGGGGACCCTTTCTGATACAGATATCTAGAGTCAAAGGTGAACGGGTCTAAATACTATAGGTACTTACCAGTGGCGAAGGCTGCTTCTCCTTCATAGGGAAGCCGGAGCCTGTATAATAGGTAGGGATTTCTATGAAGGTTTGCAAAAGGTAAGTGACAAGGGAAGCCGATGGGAATGGAGTTATAGGAGCCCTACGCCACTGGTACTTACTATTATAACTGATTAATGGTAAAGTTAATAACCGTCTCCTTTTTAGTAGTCGTTAAAAATGATTAATTATTTTCCAATCTACAAATTAAATAACCAAGGAAGAAGACTTCACAGCAAATAATCGCTTGCGTCCACTTTATTTTAGACCACAACCACAACAAAAGAATAAATAAGAAGTAATAGAGATTAAATAAAGATATGGATAATTATTTCTCAAAGTCTATTAATTCAAAATTGACGGCTGGTCAGTGGTGTAGAGCTTGGCTCTCGACTTCAAAGGTTGCCCTTTTCGATCGAATCCACCACGATCCGTTCGATCCCCGCTTAGGAAAATTTTGTTGTCAAGTCTAGTTAGAACAATACAGGCTGAACACTGGATTGTCTGAGAAGAAAGATGATCCATGTGAAAAGGTGACCATTCACCTGAAGGCTGAAGCATGGACCAATAAAGTATAGTTCCTCCATGTCTGAAGGTATCTTAGATTCTGCTAATTAAATCCTACAATAATATAATTACGATCCAGTCCCGATAGTTTAAAACTGCAAAATAGTATTCTCATAAATCTCGAATCAAAGTCAAAACTCTATTATATATATCATATATTATTATATCAAAACGATTCATTTATAATAATTTAACTAAATGTTGCCCTTTAAATAAATTTGCCTATGTCCTTCCTCGTGGTCTACTCTACATCTGTGCCAAATTTCATTAAAATCGATCCAGTAGTTTCGGAGCCTATTCAATACAAACAAACAAACTTTTACTCTTTATTATATTAGTATACATAGATAAAAGTATGTATAATGAAAGTGGTGTCTTAAAAAAAACTGACCTGGCTCCACTCGTGCCGTACATCTGTCCCACTGGGTATGAGAGTAAAGGAAGAGAGTGCTCTTGTGTATTGTGATTTGTACACTATAAAATAACTACTTATATAACTTCTGTGGAAATCCACCGTCACCAAAATCAGTGTTGGGAGCTACCACATTAGTTCAAAATAACCGTCTCCTTTTCGTTGGAAATCGGTTATTGAAGTGAGTTTAGTAGAAACATTTACCCTCTTACTAATAAAAATATTTATACACTGTATAAATAAATTGTATTAGTAAGGGGGTAATTGTGTTATGACTATCACCTACAAGGATTGTAAGACCTTAAACCAAGTATGAAACTTTAATCTCAAACTAAATCGCAAGTATTTAATTGAGTAATTGTGTCGCTTATATTTACGTTCAAACTCATTATTTACATTGACACATTCACATTAAAATGATTTCAGTAAATATGTTAGCGACTTGGACAGGTATTTAGAGCACAGATAAGATTTTTGTGTTAGTGGCAACTAGTAAAATATCTTGAGTATTTTTGTATGAGGTAAATGTTTTAATTGTTAAAACATTCAAATTGATTATTGCATGCATTTTAAATGAATGTAAATTTTTTATACTAATATGGGGTCTCTGAATTAATGTAATTAGTATGAAACCATTTTAGCTGTAGGTAAGTTGTAACTTATCATTGTATGTCACTTCCTACGAACTTAAATATGCCCTGAAAAATACGAGCTAACTTTCAGTTGTAACTTGTAAGTATAAGTAGAGCCAACGAGTAAATTATTCTAGCACACTTTCGTGTAAAAGACAATATTTTATTATTTTATTCTACATGAAGTAGACTGTTATTCCTACTACTATTATAAATGTGAAAGTTTGTGAGGATGGACATTTGGATGGACGGATGGATAGATGTTTGTTAGTTGTTACTCTTTCACGCAAAAGCTGCTGAACTGATTGCGATGAAATTTGGTATAGTAATAGTTTATCCCGAATCCCGATTTAATCTCGAAAAACTACATTTTTCCCGTGTATTTTTTTTAATATAATGAACCAGGAAACGAGCAGACGGATCTCCTGATGGTAAGCGATTACCGCCGCCCATGGACACTCGCAACACCAGAGGAGTTACACTTGTAACTCCTCTGGTGCTGCAACTTGCGTTCCTGGTCCTTAAAGTCCCCAATCCCCCCCATGGGCCTCCGGTAATCTCACTCACTCGGCGAAACACACCGGTTTTCTGTGAGGTCGTGGTATTTATCCGGTCGAGCCGGCCCATTCATGCCGAAGCGTGGCTCTCCCATAGTTAATACTATAATACAATTAATACTATATTTACGCGGGCAGAGCCGCGGGAAAAAGCTAGCAACATAACAATTGTGTTGATAGTTAAGTGAAGCTGAAAAATTTGAAGTCTGGAAAACTTGAAAAACTTGATAGTTAGATGACTTGTGATGATGAGCGATATAGGTATCCTGGAGATACTAAATGTATTCACAGCAGTGGCGTAGCGTAGTAGGGGCGGGGGGGGGCGCCCCGGGCGGCACTTTTAAGGGGGCAGCAAAACCTAAGTAAGGGGGCGGCAAAACCTAAGTAAGAGGGCGGCAAAACCCAAGTAAGGGGGCGGCAAAATTGACGTCCGCCCCGGGCGGCAGACACCCACGCTACGCCACTGATTCATAGTTAAAGTATCCTAATACTATTACAAATGTAAAAGTTTGTGAGGATGTATATAATGGATGTATATGATGGATAGATGTTATTTATTGTAACTGTTTCACCAAAAACAACCGAACGGATCTTGATAAAATTTGGTATGTTTAAGCTCTGGTGTTTTCTTTTGCGACACCGCCGCCATATACAACATTAATCCTTCGAGCCGTTTCTGCAGCACTGGTGCCACGGTGGAAGTCGTACTCGAAAATAATACAATATTTAAAGTTTTCCATTTTCTAAATAGAGCGACGCAAAGAAAAAATCAAAGAAGGAAAAAACAAATGAATTACGGTTTTCAAAACACAAATGCATGAGTACACTACGGCCGATGTATCTTGGCCAGTCTGAACATAGGCTCTGCGAACTTTCGCTCATGTACAACTCGTGAAGAAAACTGTTATTGTATTTTTTTATATACCTATGTACGAATAAAATTTGCATAATTAATACAGTGACCAATTAGTACAAATAAAATAAATACGAAAACACTTAAAAACAGTTATTATGCAACCATCTGCGCGAAGTTCAGACCCCCAAGATACATCAGTCTTAATGTAAATAGCGGTATGGAAATTGGAATTCCTTACCAAAGAAGATAATATAATATTATATTTGAGATCAAAGTGGTCAGTACAACAAAACGCCAATTTCATACGTAATGACCTAATACCTACATAGACTACTTTTTATCCCGAAAAATGAAGTGCCCGTGGGTTAACGTATTTACGAGCCTAAGCCTAAGCAAAAGCTAGTAATACATTTGCTTTATTATGTGTCTGTATGTAAGCTGTTTGTGTCTTTTTGGGCTACCCATTTATTCAATACAACAATAACAACAACGGAAGAATAGTTTTGAAACAAAGTTTTTTTTACAAACACGTGTTTCAAACGCTCATTGTTTTGTCAAATTCAACTTTCGTTATCTTAACATTGTGAATACCATAGTACATAGTTTTAAATAACATATTTATGAAGATGTCAGAAAATCATAATTCAAACATATAGTTAGAATAAACAGTGGAAAACATTTCTACCGTTTAAACATAATAATCAGTTAGTAGTTACTGGTACTTTTTTTTAGTTTTAGTTTAGTTTGGGAATTGGGTTTAATCGCAAAAAATAATTTCTTCAGTTTATTACTTGTCTGATAAAATAAACTTCGCTCTGGAAAATTTTTGATTACACATGGAAGCTTTTCCGCGAGTTTTCCAGTTTGCAATTTTTTTATAATTTTTATTATCGACAAATTACAGGCAATAAACACGAAGTTTGAGTTAAACTGAATTATCTAACAATTAGTTAATGATAATTCCGTTATGACATTGATTAATGTCATTCATAGGCATTTTGTCTATGATAATTTTAATTATAGCTACGAGTATAATTTTTATTTTATTTATTTATTTTTTTTATATTCAGAAAACTTATAGCTTAATTATTACAATCATTAACAATACATTTATTGTCACCATAAAGTCAATTGAAAGTTTTTACTGATAGGTGACATTCAATATTACTTTATAATATATAAAGTTGAGACTCCCGTTAAAAAACTATATCTCGACTATCAAAGTTAAATAACCTATGTTACTCGTTACCTTACGAAACTATTGACACCTCATTCATTAAAATCGGACCAGTACTTTAGACGATACAGTGAAAAAACATACATATACTGCCAAAATCATCATCCCTTTGGTTTCGTCGTAGTCCGGTAAAATTAACTAATTACATACTTAATTAGTACGAAGTCAATGGCTGTGTTCTGCGGAAAAAACGCTAGCAAAAAGCGTTAAATAAGCAAAATGGCGGATTATGTTAGGAGTACTCGTATTGAAGTTAGCAAACGTGTCCTGACAATGTCCTGACTCCTGGCCCATCATCTGTTTTTTTTTTCATAAGCAAGCGCTAACAAGCGCTTTTTTCCGCGAACACAGCCTATAAGCGTCAAATGGTCCCGTGAGACTGCGAAGTATCAACTTTGACTCGGAACTTGGAAGCAACAACATGGAAAACGAAACATTCTACAGACTGTGCTTTTAAACCTGGGCGACAAACGCCGGCGCCGATCAGTACAGTCGTAGCCAGCGAGCGCGTAGCGTGTTCCGTTTATTTATTTTTTTTCGTTACAGAAAAGTTTTTTTTTTCCTCTATTTTTAAATTAGTGCTCACAATTTACATGTTTATCAGTTGAAACCTTGAACGATACGAATGTTGTATATAAAAAACGCGAGTGGGTGCGATAAATAAAAAAAACGCCGGTTTTGTAAATATTTTTGGTGAAGGTTTTGAGTTCGACAGATTTTATCTATCGACGATTTTTATCTAGGACTGTTGAACGGGTGAGTGACACATGAAGGGACCTAGTATATTTTATTTTTACAATCGACGAGGTGCGGGTTGCGCAGTCGAAACTATTTTTGGCGGAGACGCTCTAGGTTGCATCTACAATATTATTCTGTCTCGAATTACAACTGTGTTTAACTATGATAACAAGGAAAACTACCAGATAATTATTTATTATATTCTTCTTGTAAAGATTAAAGATAAATAATAAAAAATATCCTCAATATTATTATCAAGAAATTCATCAACATCATCCAATTTTATGACTTAGCTAAATCCGCAATATTTGAATTAACTAGCTTTTGTAAACGCACTTATTTTTGTGATAACACAAACAAAAGGCATCATTGTAAGTAGCATTATGTTTGTAATATATATACTTAATTTGTGTAAAAAATGTAAATATTGACACAACAAAACACGTAGGTCATACATGAAATTACAATTTCTACTTTCAAACCTACCAGCCGTGATAATTAAAAACAAACCGCAAAAAAGTCCGCAATGAGTTGCATATTGTGATAAATACTTTAATAATTTTGTATCAATGGGTCACGGGTGTAAAACGAAAAATTCATCTGAATAAGAAACTACTATTAAGTATATAAGTAACCTTTAATGAATACTTGCATACTGATAATATTCTCATCTTTATGTCACTTTTTAACAGGCATATCTGATAAGATTAAGAGGAAGTTCCCAATTAAATTATCGCGTAGCTATTAGGGTTCTTAGAAGGAACAATCGGTATTTTTATATATACAATCATAATATGTCTGGTTACTGGTACCTAAGCTCGGAACAATCAACGAAGCCATAGATCCGAAAAATGCTTTTAGTAAACGTTCAGCTATATAAATTATTTTACACTGTAAATGATATATGATAGTTTATTTACGTGTAAATTTCTACATACAAAGTAACAAAACATTATATTATATAAAAGTTTATAAAAATGTTTACTGATAAAATAAAACAAGGTTAAATAAAAATTTGTAGAAAGCGGAAAAGGAATACAACTATTTGCATAAATGATAAGTAGTTATATCATTAAAAACTTGTAAAGTGTGTATTGTGAGTGGTAGTCAAATGTATTAATGATATACATTGCGGTACGCAACTTGACAGTTCACACGATCTGATAAAATGTATATTTTTTTACAATATGTGGACAAACAAATAGACAGTCTGGTAAAAAAAAAGAATTTCAATTTCACTGCATTGTTGATTTGATTACTATTTTCAGTACAATGTTTTGAATGCAAATTAAAATAATGCTTATAATTTCTATACAATCGGTTGCCTCATACAATTTCATTAGGACGTGTTTAATCTTCAGCAACTTGTTGCAACAGTTTGGTACGATGAAAATGGTTTATTTTACCGGGCCGATATTATCATAGACACACAAAAAAAGTATTACTTAATTATTTTTTTCCATTTGTGAATTATGTTTTGTGCTCGATTGTACCTGTTCGACATTCTTCTTTTGAATTCATTATTATGACGTCACAAATAGTGCGCACCTATTTTATTTTTTAATTAGTAATATAAAATAAGTTAGGTGTAAGTCTGAAGTTTATGTAGAGTAATATGTAAAATTCTTGCCTATTTAAGTAGGTAAACCATACACACAACCAAACACATGGTATATACTTGTTGTGGCTATTAATTATCATGTTTGACTAAAATTCATATTCGAGGATATCATACATAATTTTTTATCGGAATGGTGGTCAAAACAGGAAAATAGAGATTACGGTTTTTACTCGCTTTTGATAGTACTATTCAGAATTAATTAATAAGGTTTAAGAGTAGGTAAACAAATTGAAAACATCATTACTTAATTAGCTCACATGATCTCACTACAAGATCTCCCCTAATATTCACCACTTTATTATATATAGACTATAATAATTCAAATGCCAGTCGTATTGAAGTATTTTTTGTTCCCTATCATATATCATAATATCTTGGGAATTAATTTTAAATATGATTAAAAAAAGTGTGAATTGAAGGCACCGCCATTATTTCAATTCCGAGAAAGCGACCCTTCCCGGAAAGTTTTGAACCTTTTTCGACATTTGTGTAAAGTTTGGCGCCACGGACCATGAATAGACCATTCAGAACGGCTGAGAATTTATGAATGTACTTAGTCTTTGTTTTTTTATATTCTACTACTATTATTATATTTCGACGACCTCTGTGGCTCAGTGGTTCAGCGCTTTGGTGCTCAAGCCGGAGGTCGCAGGTTCGAACTCTGCCGAAGGAACAAAAAGTTTTTCTGTGTTCCTGGGTCATGGATGTGTATTAAATATGTGTAATAATATAATAAAAATCTTATATATATATATATATATATATATATATATATATATATGATTGACGGCCAGATTGACGTGGTGTGAAGCGTCCATAGATATTATTATTATTATTATAAGTTATAACTGTGCAAGTTTGTGAGGATGGATGAATGTTTGTAACTCTTTCACGTAAAAAGTGCTGAAAGGATTATGATAAGACTTTACGGTAATACATAAAAGCGGTAAGCTTATACATAAAAATAAAAAATAGACTTTTTTTTTTTCGCAAAGAACACTATTCCACGCGGGTAGTGCCGCGGGCAAGAGCTAGTCTGCTCTATGTTAGAGGCGAAGAAATCGAGTTAGCTTTAGTATTACATGGAAAATAGGTATTAACAAATCTGAGATAGATAGATAGATAGTTTTATTTGCATAGAATGTTGGTATTATAATACAATTGTAGATGATACAATGTTTTTGGAGCCTTATACATTCCACCGTATGGCATGCAATTTTTTTTACAATTATAATAATAATGAAAATTAGTACTGACTACTGGTACAAATCAAACATTAATTTACTTAGATATAAGTAGTTAATTTTTTAAAAATACCTATTTAAATTACTTATGTCGACATTTTTTAAGAGCTCTTATATTTAAAAAAAACGGATTTCTATTAATAACTATCTGAGTGCCAAAATTCAACGCAATCCGACTTGTTGATATATTTTACTATATGTACAAACTTTGTACCCCCATTTCATCTCTTTAGGGGATGAATTAAAAAAATATATAAAATACGTACTTAATCATTTTTTATATATAATAATAATAAATTACATAGAAATCAGAGTAGATTTTAAATATGTTTCATACGAACTTTTGACCCTTATTTCACACCCTCAGAAGGTGAATAGTTGAATACTAATAAATCCTAGAAGATGCATGTAATTAGATGTATTCAGATGTAATTAAAATGTGTTTTAGGAGTATGAATCTCAATTTTCATCGAAATCGGTGCAAATTTAAAGATTTTTCATACAAAAGAGATGTTAGATTTTGGGCCAGTTCTATGTACACTACATAGGTAAATAGGAAAAAAATATGGGATATCATAAAAATACGAAAAAAATAATTTGAAGAAGTGTACATGCGTACAAAAATGATTATTTGAAGAGTTTTTTATTGCGAGAACACTATTTTAGGGCGGCCATGACAGTTGTTTTGACTTGACTTTTGAGCGACAGACAGTTTTAAGATGAGACGTCGACTTGAATGTCATACGTCTTTCTTTGTCAAAAGTCATGTCATTGACAAAATGACATTCTTTAGTTAATTCTGA
The DNA here is from genome assembly GCA_905404095.1 of Glaucopsyche alexis. Classification (NCBI taxonomy): domain Eukaryota; kingdom Metazoa; phylum Arthropoda; class Insecta; order Lepidoptera; family Lycaenidae; genus Glaucopsyche; species Glaucopsyche alexis. The sequence continues at coordinate 16,148,337 of FR990059.1, forward strand.
TCTGATCCGCCATGTTTTATTTTACTTTGTGTTGCTCTCCTTGACGAAGTTAATATAAATGTACATGGAAACGAAGTGAAATTAAACAAAATAAAGAATAGGAAACGGTTACTATATTATGTAGCTATATTTACATATACTGTACGTAGGGCTGGCCCAGGCCTCATACATTTCTTGAACATCTCTTTTTCAACACCTATTCTTTAAGATGTTATTATTTAAGATTTATTTCATGATGGGCCGGCTGGACTGTATAAATAGGTGGCCTCACAGAAAACCGTCAAAAAAATCTTAATTTTCATTAGCGTTTCAGTATTCAGCTAAAAAATATTTAATTAATCATAATATGACATAACCTAAACAGATTTAAGTACACTAAAGAATTTAACTATACAGACACATCACACATACCTAACAAGTTACATAATAAGTATTATAGTTTTGGTAATCCGTAGGAATTTGGCTACGCAAATACTTAATAACTTTGCTGCCGTTCAAAATAAGAAAATTGCGTGGTTTATGGTCACGAATTCTTCAAATTTATTTTTTTACCACATGTAAATACCGAAACAAATGGGCAGCACGACCAATAAACAAAGGTTTGAAATCGATTGATTGAATGAATCGGCTTATTTTAAATTGTTTTATTGGTATGGAATGTTAGGAATAATAAAAATAATGGCTTCCTATATATTACGTGATTTGTCAGCCTCTATCTACACTAATATTATAAAGAGGAAAACTTTGTTTGTATGTTTGTTTGTTTGTTTGTTTGTTTGTTTGTAATGAATAGGCTCAAAAAGTACTGGACCGATTTCAAAAATTCTTTCACCATTCGAAAGCTACATTATCCACGAGTAACATAGGCTAAATTTTCTTTTGGAAAAAAATAGGGTTCCGTAAGATATTTGGGTTTTTCGGACACAAGGTGTAAAAAATCAACCAGAAAAGTTACTTATTTTGCGTACGCTGCCTAAACTATAAAAGATAGAACCATAAAATGTTCTAATTAATTGTAGATCTTATAAATATCTACAAAAAAGTCCGCGACACACTATACCTATCTATGTCGAGTGAGGCACAACAACCATTTTTTTATTTAGAAATCTTGAATTTTTTTTGGACTACATTTAAACGCGTTTATTTTACTCATGTTATTAATCCTTATCAAAATAAATTATTTCATCACTAAGTACAGTTTATGTAGAAAATATTTGGTCTTGAATGATTAAAATTGGACGTTTGGTTTTGAAGTTATGGCGAAATTAAAATATTACGACTTCTGCTGCACGGCCCGTTGCGAAGTGGGCGTCACCAAGGCGGGGTGTGCGTGCGGGTTAATGTTTAGTTTAGTTTAGTTTAGTTAAATAGTTAAACATCAAATTGATAATATCTTAAAATATAATAAATTATAATATCTATACATCTATACAGTTAAATACAATTTAAGTGTCTGTTTGTAACTTCAAATTAACAGCTTTTTACATAATGAATCTGAAAGTATATTCGGTACTTACAATAAAATACATTTTTTTTTCATTTTTGTCTGTCCGTCTGTCTGTCTGTAAGTCGGTCTGTCTGTCTGTTTGTTCCGACTAATCTCTGAAACGGCTGGACCGATTTTCACGGAACTTTCACTAGCAGATAGCTGATGTTATAGGGTACATAGGCTACTTTTATTTTAGGGTTCCGTTTAAAAAAATAGGATTCCGCTTTCGTTAGTCATAAATAAAGTCGCGGGTAAATTTCAGCGATATCCCAAAGTATTGTTCCACGCGGACGAAGTCGCGGGCAAAAGCTAGTTAAATATATCTTTATTCTGTATTTATTAATTATACCTACATATATACAAAGGCGCGAATTATCTACCAGCCAACCTTTGGGTGATACATGGTGATATGTTTGGGTGAACATAGATATATGAGCGTATTCCATCCACATCGCAATATTCATAGGTTCTAATTAGGATCCTATAAAGAAAGCTAATTAGAATTTAGTCAAGTCAATTGCTACACTTCTTCGAATTTAGAATGCTAATCAGGATACTAACTTCCTAAATGCCCTTGGCTGAATTTAGTTACTGAATCATTTTCAATCGTCAATAGTCTGAATTTATTAAGTAAAAGCGCTTTAGATAGGAAAGCTATACTATGTCTGTCTGCACTATGAATTTAAAATATTTTGATGGCATTTAACTATGAAATGGATTTACTCGGTCAATAGAACCGGAAAAACCAAGCTTAAATGCGATTATTTTTAATCACATCCGACTTATGAAAGTTTCATAAGAAACCGTCAAAATAAACAAGTTGCTGCAATATACATAATCCATACATCCACATCCATAAAACCTACAGGCAATATAAGAACAAGAAACTTTCTACTTATCTTAATCGTCAATCGTTTTGAAATGTATATATATACTAGCGACCCGCCCCAGCTTCGCACGGGTACAATACTGATACTAATACTAAAGAATGTCTTTGAACCTCTAACAAAACGGGCGAAATCTAGTCAAAACAAACAGAAACAAATAATTATAGGTACCTACTAAAACTCAATGAAATAAGTAGGTGGGTATACTTTTATCGTATGAAATACCATAGATCTAAACTCCCCCGGCACGCGCACCCCCACATTGGTGACGCCCACTTCGCAACGGGCCGTGCAGCAAAAATCGTAATATTTTAATTTCGCCATAACTTCAAAACCACACGTCCAATTTCAATCATTCAAAGACCAAATATTATCTACATAAACTGTACTTAGTGATGAAATAATTTATTTTGATAAGGATTAATAGCATGAGTAAAATAAACGCGTTTAAATGTAGTCCAAAAAAAAATCAAGATTTCTAAATAAAAAAATGGTTGTTGTGCCTCACTGGACATAGATAGGTATAGTGTGTCGCGGACTTTTTTGTAGATATTTATAAGATCTACAATTAATTAGAACATTTTATGGTTCTATCTTTTATAGTTTAGGCAGCGTACGCAAAATAAGTAACTTTTCTGGTTGATTTTTTACACCTTGTGTCCGAAAAACCCAAATATTTTACGGAACCCCATTTTTTTCCAAAATAAAATATAGCCTATGTTACTCGTGGATAATGTAGCTTTCGAATGGTGAAAGAATTTTTGAAATCAGTCCAGTACTTTTTGAGCCTATTCATTACAAACAAACAAACAAACAAACAAACATACAAACAAAGTTTTCCTCTTTATAATATTAGTGTAGATATATATATATTTCTGCCCACTTATATTGGTAATGATGATGCATTTTTTATTTTTGCATTATTTAACACCACAAACCAACGCGCTGAGAAAATAACCAGTTTCCTACGGCATTTGACATAGAACTTGAAAATTTACATTCAGTGATATAAACAATATATTGTTATTGCGTGGTCAACAGATTCTGTTGATAATAAGTAATAACTGAGAAGTGGCCCATGGAGAGCCGCTTCGCTACGTTGAATGTAAGAGGAGGAATGGATGGCAAGAATGAAAGTGAACGAAGCGAAACAAGTATGTACTATGTAAGGATCGTAGCAAGTGGAAAGAAGTAGTCTCTATAGTTCTCTACCTACTCCTACGGAAAAGAGGCGTGATTATATGTATGTATGTATGTATAACCGATTATGCCTTAGTCCCAATTTCACTAACGTCTGTTAGTGTTAGTCGTTTGTCTAAATATCATGCCTTTTCTTTCATTAATACGAAGAACGAGAGATAACTTGATATCTAATCGACAATTAACAGGCGTTAGTTCGTTTCACGTTGTAAGCTTAAATGCCAATATCACCACCGTCTGTTAAAGTTAATCGTTGAACACAAGAATTTTAGTAAGCGAGTTCTGCAGACAGAAGCTACGTCGTTTTTTTTGCATATGAGTTTACACTTTTTTACTGTAAGGTCAAACAATGCATATTTTATTAACAGGTTATGAACTAAACGAGATTGACTGGATCGGACGCACATATTATACTGTAATAAATAAACATTTCAGGTTTTAAAACTTTTAAATTAGCTCATGATTATTGACGGCTAATGAAAGCAAAAATTATGAAGAACTTAAACGTTTTATTGACTTCCTGGTAAAAGCTTCGAAATTTAAATTTGTAAGAACTGAATGTTTGTCTATATTGTCTATCTGAAAGTAATATTTATTTAATAGTATTTTATGTTGTAATGACTTTGTAGAAAAAAAAAAGGAAAACAGTTGGCCTAAAGGCCATCCGTGCAACTTCCCGCTAAGCGCTTAAATTTTATCTAATGCGTCATTTTTGAGCTTATCGAGCTGTCACAGTCAGGAAAGCTTCCTATGACCTCAGAACGTCGAGATCTGATGAGAATTCGATTTTTGAAAAACGGGGTAAAACAACACCTACTGTTAATATTTATTTGGGTAAAAACAATAACTTCCTGATTTTCTAAAAGCTTAAATTTTCTTAGCGGGAAGTTAAAAAGTCACGAGATTTCATTAAAAAGAAAAACATATCCTACAGATTTGCGTCAGCGAAACACATAGGTACTGTTAATGACACTTTTTGTTTTAAATTCAATGTAATTTGTATTCAATTGTTATACTTAGGTATTGTGTACGTAAGTATTGTTTGACAAAAGTTGGCAAAAAATATTACGTACGTACCTATGCTCGAACAATTTATGTTAATACGCGGTGTTTATGTTAAAACAGTTGGCGTTGCGATTGGCCTGACCCATCACCCAGAGGCCAGGCTTAATGGCTATAGCCCGAATTACTACGGTAATCCAGTATGACACACCTAATCAATAATAATTCACAGATACAAAATAAAAAAAAGTACTATAATTGTTCAGATTTATAAGACCTTTTATCTAATTTCATTATATGAGCATTTCTCAAATTTTTTGACCATAGCCGCAACGTCGATGTCCCATGTTTTGGTCTTTGATTATTTTTTTACTATGATAACATAAATAACATACATGACTGTCGCAACTTCGTTGATATTATTTAATTATCAGAGAAAATATCAAAGCTATAAATAAAACACTCTCACTACAATAAATAATTAATAATCTAAAATACCAAATTTTTCGTAGTATGGAAAATAGGCTGTCCCATTGCGACCGCGGTGATTTTGAACTCATTTATTTCATTAAATTCTAAGAAACGGAATATATGTTATAGTCTCAAAACACTACTTAGAGTATTTGAATACATATTTTATTTAGTATAATAGTGAAATACGTCGTAAGTTAATCAGTTTCAGGAAAATAATATTGTCCCATAAAAAATTCCAAAACGGAATTCAGATTTTGTTACCGATTTTTGTGTCGAAAGATTTTTTAAACTACAAAGTTAATTGATTTTTTTTCCTTTGGCAACACTATTGACGACATTTCACATTGCCATTTTGTTGTGATGTCATTTCGGTGTCGACAACAGCCGCGGCTTGACGTTGTGCTCTGCACTGCGATTAATTCGATCTGGATTTTGTTATACTGTGTGAAGGTAAGTTCAAGATACTTAATACTCTTGTTGAAATTGATAAATAGTTCTTTTAATGGGCTACAATTTGATGTAAAATACTGTTTTAAGTATTGAGTTTTAAAGAATATGTATTTTATTCAAAATCTGTACCCGTCATTTCGTTACTTCTGTTTTTGTTACTTTCGCGTGGTAACGTATAACCAGAACGAGGGGTAACAAAAAAGGAGTTTTTAAAGCTAAGTACACATTTCGTAAAATTGCCATACTGGTAGGTAGGTATCTATATTCGTTTAATCCCCATAATGTTATATATATCTTTTGTTATGTATATATTACTAAATTTGAAGATTATAACACAGGATAAAACTAAATAATAACGATAACATAATATAAATTACAAAATAAAAACGGTTGCGTATATCAGCTGACCGAAGCACTAAAGTATATAGGTATTTTATTTGTCAAATATAATTTTAAAATAAAAAAGGGTAAGCTTTAAATTAAGGGCCCTGGTTAATATTAATTTATGCATTTGTCTCTTATGTTTGTTTAATATCACCTACCCGAGCTTCAACACTAGGATTGTTGGTGCTTTAATGGCCCAAGAGCCCGTGAAGGCCAGACCTTACTAGCGTTCACAAGCATGAAAGTTCTTCTACGTGTGCCCCCAACACTGGTAAGATTATCCCCAAACATGGAACCTGGATCGCGGTTCCTTTGGGAGATAACAGGTAACAAAGGTGTACAAAATCTTGTCTCCAATTCCTTTCGTTCACAAGCTCAAAAGTATTTTTTTCGTAACAGCATTAAAACTCGCGATATGAGTATCGCGAGTTTTAATGCTGTTACGAAATGAAAAACGAATGCTGTTGTACATAAAAATTGATCTTATATTATAATACTTGCTATCTCCCAAAGGAACGGCGATCCAGGTTCCATGTTTGGGGATCATTCTTACCAGTGTTGGGGTATTGAAGAACTTTCATGCTTGTGAACGCTAGGAAGGTCTGGCTCTCAAGGGCTCTCGCTCTATAAGTTTCGAGTTAGATGAGTATTAGAGATCGTCCATTGTGGTTCGCAGTTGAAAACATTATGATTGTGTTTAACAGTATCATGGTAAGTTCTTTATTTAAACATTTGACAAATGAATTGTATTATATTGCTTGCAGGTCAAAAAAGTTGATTCCAGTAAAAAATCATAAGAGGTCCATTACTTGGATAATACCTACTAAGAAACGTAATTGTTGGTTCAGGTATGGACAGTTAGATTGTTATTTTATCCTCACAGTAAAAAAAAAATTAATACCAACGCAGCGCATCTATTCTAGGTACACAAAAATGCCGTTAACGGCGGCTGAGAAGATGAAACGTTATAGAGAACGCTTAAAATTAAACCCAGAAAAATTAGAAGAACAAAGAAAGAAAAATTTAGAACGAATAAAATCGAAATATAAGTACAAGAAGGTATCAGAAATGACAGAAGAAGAAAAAAATGAGAAAAGAAAAGAATGGAGAAAGGAAAAACAAAAGCAAAAAGATAAGAAGAAAACTTGTGAACTGACATCAAATGCTGTAGACACGTCAAAACGTTCTAGTTCCAGGACATCAAAAATTAATTATAAACAAAAATACAATGCTGCGCAATGTCATATTATACATTTGAATCGAGCTTTAGAAACCATGAGGAAGAGATTATACCGATTGCAGAAAAGCCAAATGCAAGAAAAGAAAAAGCATGAAGTAGAACTTAACAAGTTAAAGGCTAGGAATGAAATTTTGGAATAATATTCACAATAAATATTTAATTTTCACTTAATTTGTTTTCATTTTATAATGGAGTGTCAAGTGTGTGTATGCTTAGCCTTACATTTCCGATTTTGTTACCCAAGTTTCTTGTTTTGATACTGTCCCAAATTTTTTCTGATAATAATGGTAGATATTTCTTTTTCTTTAAATTGAAATGCTATAATCAATAACTTAAAACAATTTTATGATAAATATTATTATAATTGTAAATAATAAATATAACATCCCTTTTACTATTTTAGAGGAAAACTAAACATTTTGATTAGAAAGTTTAAAAAAGGTAACAAAAAATACTCAGTACTGCTAAAAACAATTTAAATATTTTTTTTTTCACAATTTCACTTTTATCAGATGTTGTTTAATTTATGATCTACATAGAAAAACATAAATTTATAATACAGTCTGCATGTTTCTTTATGGTTTTCGTTAATTTCCAAGTAACAAAATAAGAACTTTTATTTCGCCCTTAACTAATAATTTACAGGTTTTTTGTATAAAAACTCTATTAAAACAAAAAAACAACCATCAATTCAGAATCTGTCTAGTTTTAGCTAGCTGTATTTAACATAATATGTCCAAAATATACTTATTGTATTTTAAGAAGATTATTAAAATTATGGTCAAAAAATTTGAGAAATGCTCATATGTTAACTCTTTAGGCCTACTGGCACATTATAATTTATTTTTAATTATTTCAAATTTAGAAGTCTTATGTCATTTTTTTTCTTTCTGGTCCTTGGTCTGGTCTGGTCTTTGGATATATTATGTAATATAAACCTTACTAGGTACTTAAAAATATTATTATTTTCGACCACTTTATGTATTATTAAGTCCGATTAGACCTGCAGTCCTGAAGAATAATATTTTAGAGAACCTAATATTATAATAATATTAGGTTAAGTATAACGGTTGAGTTGTGTTCATATGCAAAAGGTGACAGTCCAAAATTTACCCAGAATCAACAGCAATGGAATGGATGGTAAAGGTTGATTTCATCCCAGATTAGCCATAATTCTATCATCAAATAAAAAAACTTGCTCTATGAATATTTAAATAACTTTGTTAGAGATAAGAGCCAATTCCCGCAAACAATTTTCGCGATTATTCTTGCTCGTTGACGTTGACTTTGATGATGAAATAAGCATCGTTAACAATTGCACTGATAATGTTGTTCATAACAAGCTCACGCCCATAGCAATGTTCAACATGAGACGATCAACAAGTTATCGGACTCGATGTTAAGGGGTCACGTTATCGATATACGCTTTTATGGAAAGTTAGCGTTATTTATATACTATATAAATAATAAAAGATACAGTAATAATTAATTATAATAATATATTATTAGAATAACAAAATATTATTATCATCCTCATATTTTTAGAGCCCCAGTCCTGAGGAAAATGAGTCTGAGAGGTGTAATGAATCATCGACAATATTTTGGAATATACCTAAAGAAAAAGGTAAATTGTTTAAAACTCAATAATAATCCTTTACTTTAAAATTCTGCGGACTGTTACGATTCACGCGTCAAACAAATTATAATCCGACCGAGTGAAATGGTTTATTAGTTTCAAATGACACATATTAAATGTTAAAAACTTGAAGGATTCAGGATTATTTTCAATTTTACATCATGTTAACATACTTTAATTGTTTTTACAAAACCATCACCATGCTCACAGTTTATCTCATGTTCTGACCTGCGGTGTTTTTATTTAAAATATGATCTTATAATAAACTGATTTATATTTCATCAGACCATATGTAATCATAATATTGATAAAATCATTTCGTGAGCTATAAATACTATCCGCTACATCTTTTACGGATACGGATTTTATCTTGAGTTGGTCAGTTGGATCTTATAATTTGGATTACAGGATACCCAACATAGAAAAAATACATAATAATGTATAGAACCTTATAAAAATATCGACTATGGATGTCTTGATTCGATGGTAGAGCCAAAGAATATAATGTATTACTACTCGAACGTCGAACCGTCATTCGATATACTTACACGATAAACTTACATTTATTGTGCCCAGCTAGACGTATGCCGGGGTGCACGCGGCGAGCGGGGAGTAAGTTTTTTCCAACCAGGACTTTCGTTCACGAGGCCGGTCGTTAGTCATTTCGTGTTTTGACACAATTGACAATATAATTTATGATAGATTTGTCTGCGCGACGTTTAAAATCATTTTGGTGTCAACCCCAGGCTTACTTTATCACGGCTGACATTCGCCGGTGTCCGAGCTGTCATTTTTAGAGAGTGTCGCCCCTGTGGTAAAGTAGCGTCGCAACCTATCCTGAATTCTACAATACAAATAGTTCTTTTTAATATTACACATCTATGGATACAACAATGATTTTTATGTGAAACTGCTGAAGCGTCGCGGTGATTTAAACTGAAGATCACGTCTGGTAATTCAATCCTGCAGTAATATAGCTACAATCAAGTCGCGATATGCTTGAATTGCAAAATGGTATTCTCATAAACGTTAAACCAATGTAGAAAGTTTTTATTGGCGCAAACTCCAAAAATCAGTTTATGATAATATTTATGATGATATCAAGACTTCATCAAATCAAAAGATCATTTATAATTCAATAAAAGTAAAATGATAGTGTAAGTTAGTTACGAGAATTCTGGATGAACGAAAAGTCATCAGTACTTATAAAGTTACAGAATGCATTATTTCATTTTTGAAAATATAGAGTTTGGGATAGAACGCTATTCCTCTGTTGCGTGTGAACTTTACAAAATATATTATGTGACTTATGGTAACTTATAAATTTAATGATGTTGTAATTTATATAGATATGCGTCCAAGTAATTTTTCATACGGCACGGCAGCGTGTAATTACGATTTCTAAAGCTAATTTCTAGCTGGCGCGTTTCCATTCATATAAGGTGTAATAGCACGAGTATTGAGCATTAAGACCGGTTTAGTTATAAATAAACGCTGGAGCTTGCACTGTTATTGTGCAGATTTCAGTTTTATCTTTGGTAAGTCATTTATCTATATGAGAAAAAGAAAAGGTCTGAAAATGCGCCCCTGAGGTACCCTTAAATCTATTTTGGCCCCGGAACAGTATTCGTAATACAATGAGCTTTATGATGGATTAATTATAAATAAATGCTGGAGCTAACACAGATATTGTGCACTGTGCAGGTATCAATTATATCTTTGATGAATCATTTACGTATATGAGATATAGGAAATGACCTAAAATGCGCCCCTGAGGTACAATAAATCAATTTTGGTTCCGAAAGAGTAATTGCATGAGCATTGCGACCGCTTGGATATAAATAAATGCTGGCTTGTATTGATACTGTGCAGGTTTCAGGTACAACAGACAACTGCACCAAAGATTGTGATCTTTCTCGCTAAACTAACAACTAGTTACTAGGTGGTTCTCACAGCCTTTCCATGTGGAATGCAATTAAAAAGTCTCATTACATTTTTATAGTATCTAGTACCTCAGCAGTAATTATTGTACTAGTGTAAAATTTTGTCCCGTTAGTATTTATAGGTTTCCAATTAAGTAGTTATTACTTATTAGTTTATTAATATAAAAGGTATACGTTATATTGAAAGACAAAGTTATTCGAAATATTAAGCTTTCGAGTAGGCAGCCACATGGTTGATAACATTAAATCTTATCTAAGTTATAAGTAGTAGATAAGCCGAAATAATTAACTTGTTATTTCACTGCGCATGAGATTCAATTTTATGACTTCGTGTTAGTTTCAGAAGCATCCTACCTACGAAATTATTAAAGAATGTTGGTACCTAATCTAACCTAACCACCGCTTGTTTGTTAAAGTGAAACTGAAGGATATTCAGAACGCAAAGTACAATACCAATTCATAGTTTCTGAATATAATTATAATATTCTTCTATACTAATATAGTAAAGAGGAAAGTTTGTTTGTTGTTTGCATTTGCAATACGAATATACTCCGAAACTATTAACCGATTTTGAAAAAAATTGGCACAGATATAGAATAGACCACGGGGAGGACATAGGCTACTTTTTATTGCGGCAAAATGTGCGGTTCCCTTGAGATTTCGTTTTGAACGCACGAAGTCGCGGACAACATCTAGTCTTATATTATATAAAAACAGATTTCAATTCTAATGACTATGTTGCTAAAAGTCTAGAAGGATTAAAACCGAAATTAGACGATTTGGCTAATGTCGGTTTTAAAATAATTGTGGAAACTCAGGGAATGTTCTTACGGTAAGAAATATTGGAAAAACTGCGGGAAAATACTAAAAACGTTCATTGAATTCTCACATACTAAATTTTCAATGTGTTCATTTTTTTTATATTTATATGTGGTGTTCAGTTTACGTGTTTAGTTTACTTAAAAAGTCTCCTGGCTCCAGTAGGTTGATGTTGATATAGGTTTAGGTAAGTTGTTCAGTAGGTGTACTTATTTATTTATTTCAATTTGTAATGAGATAATAAACGTGTGTCAGAACAGCTAATTAATATTTTATAAATGACAATACAACTAGCGATCGACAATAATTCAAGTTGTACCATCTAGAATGTTCTGACAAGGTTCTGACGATATCCAAAACAAGCGCCAGGCTATCTAATTATCATTAATTATTGCAGTTCTCAATAGTGTCAGGTCAAACGGACATCGTTCTAGTATCTAGATGTTATTTGTTCTCGCTGGGTATTTCCATTACACAAATAGAACAGAAAATAATTAATTAAATTGTTCATTTATAGAAGGACAGTAATATTAGAGGAAAGAAAAGACCCCTGAGGTATCTATTTTCTAAACATTTGTTTATTGTGACTATTAAATAAACTATATCGATATGTAATAGGTACAATATTATTATGCATTCATATATACCTATACTCGCTAAAAAGTTTTAAATAAAAAGCAAAATTAAAAAATAAACCTATGACGCGATGGTTAAAACCTTTGGTTAAAACATACTGAGAAAGCTTAATTGAAAAGGATAAAATGGTTTAAAAACGTTTTTCCGTTAGGGCTGTCATAGTTAATGAACTAAAGCTTTCCAGAGATATTTTATTGCTATACCTACTTATTTATATTTACTAGAGGTCGCCATTTGGTCGAAATTTGACCATAATTTATGTTTCAATTTTAAAGGTTCAACTTTTTAGGTTTCTTTTGCCTCTTAGATACGCAATAAAAAAAATATTATGTAGATGTTGTTGACGAATGATGAAGAAAGATTGACACTTATTCACAATTGTGTCAAACCTCCTGTGAGTGAGGTAGTGTGTGTTGTTGTTATTTTTATAAATTTAATGTATTTCTAAGCGTTATTTTAAAAAAAAATATTAGCTTTCGGCAGGTCTTCCTCCACTTAAAATTTAATGTGCCAAATTTCACTCTGATCCCTTTTTTGCTACACGTATCTATTAATATAATGATGTTGAAAATAGTAATCGCTTATTGCAGCATGCTCCACCTATGCTCAAGGGTTTTTAAATTATTTATATCATCATTTTTAGGGCTTTCCGGGTTCCACAAAAATATTTTCTTATGTTATAGTGAATATTGTTTACTAAAATTTTGGTACCATTATAGATTGCGAATAGATTTTGTTTTAAGAATTATAAAATAATTATTACGTTTTTTATGATTTTAAGGGTGGCTCCAGGCTTCCCAATTCCCATACATGTGAAGTGGGAAATATTTATTTTCTCATAATATACCACATCGTTGAATAGGTAATTTCAAATAGATAAGGTTTTTTATAAAATAAATAATTTTTAGGGCTCCGTGATACACAAGAAACCCTTATAGTTTCGCATTATCCGTCCGTCTGTCTGTCTGGCCGCGCTTCTAGCTCCTGTAATTATTAATATAAATGGATGAAATTTCGTACAATTATTTATAGATTGTGTATAGAAAATCTTGGTTTTGGCAACGTAAATTAATAATAATTTATATTTTAGGGGAAGCTCTCCATACATGTGAAGTGGGGGATGACTTTTTTTTTATTTTACCCATCGTGTATCGTTGAATAGGTCTTTTAAAATAAAGTTAAGGTTTCATACATTACTTTTTTATAAAGTTGACCATTTTTGAGTAATCGGCCTCGAAAGTTAATAATGTAAGTTGGTCCCGCCACTAGCATTTTTAAACTATAGAAGATAGAAACTTGTAAATTGCCATGCTGATAGATCATGCTAAAAACTGTTTTGAAAAAATATTTTGAACGAAATCAAATATATATATTGTGAAGTAATTTGAAAAAAAAAACCTATTACGCGTTGATAGTTACGAAACCCTCCTTAGACATGTCCTGAGTCCTGACATGCTCCTGGTTGGGTTATTGAGTAGGTAATCTGGCTAGCAAATGGTTTACGAATTAGTCCCCCACATGGCATTTCCAAACTATAAGATGCAAAAATTTTTAACTTTCAATGAATGTTCAATGTAAAATAATATTGCGGAAAATTATTTTCAACACTAACATTTGAAGCAATGTTAAAAAAATAACCTTTTGGGCGTTGATAATGTACGAAACCCTTCTACTCGTATAAGCTATTTTCTAAGACACGACACTCATTCAATTGTTCTAACAGTAGTAGATTATTTCAACCTTTTTTTTTGTGTTACGTCTGTACATATCAATAAATTAGTATATAAAAGAGGACATACAAATATACGGGCTCTTCGTAAGAATATAACCCAAAAAGGAGAAGCGATTGTAGTACAAACCTTGAATTCTTTCGAGAAACATTGTAATTTGTACTTAGATAATTTTTATTGCAACAGGTAAAGAGCTGATTAGGTTTCAAATGAAGACAATGGCTAATTGTGGAAATTGTGATTTGCGTTTGTATTAATTTCCTGTAGATTAAAAAAAAATCACAAAGAATGTAGGAATTACAGAACATATTTTTAGCAAGCGAACATATTTTTAAAGGAAGCTCTTTTGCATAAATTATATTATTATTATTTTTAGAATATAGATAATAATCTAAGTCCTACTAATATTATAAATGTGAAAGTTTGTGAGGATGGATGGATGTTTGTTACTCTTTCACGCAAAAACTTCTGAAAGGATTTCGATGAAATTTTGTATGGCTAAAAGGAGGCTCTGGAGTAAAACATAGGCATTTATCTCGAAAAAGTACGATCTTCCCGTGGGATAGCCGATACTATATATTTAGGCGGGTGGAACCGTGGGGAAAAATCTAGTAAGATAATATAATTAATTAAAAAAAAAAAAAAAAAGAACATTAATTAGGTACATTATACCTCTTTTTAATATAATACTGTATAATATCTATGGGTACATACAATAAAATTACTGTATAACAAAAATTAACATACTTACCTTATTTGACGTTTATTTTTGTTTGAACAACTGTGGCTTGTGGGTCGAACGTAGAATGCGATCAGTTTTTATATTTAGTGTTCGATTTTTAAAATATTTGTCTGGTAGTTTTCCTACACACTAGTCTGGTATTATATTCATAAGATCATAAAAATATTTTATGAAAAGGTGACCTTATTATGTTTTTTATTCGCTTTTGCTTTTGATGAGAACAACAGATTATGTTATTAGTTATACCTATACATAATATTTTGTAGAAAATTATCCTTATTTAAATTATTATTAGGAGAGGCAAAACTTAAAACGACGCGACGATTTAAAGACTGAAACGGATAGTTTTGGGACGAAACCATAGACGTATAATTATATAGCCTCAACATGCCTCGTCTATAACATATTATGTTATAGACGAGGCATGTTGAGGCTAAAAGTGTCTCCAATGGCACTACTTTTGAGATTTTAGTACCATTTTGACATTTGAAGTATGGTGAAAACAAAATGGCTGACATATGAAGTATGGTGAAAACCAAGAAGGCGTAACTTTTTTGTATGAAAATTTGTTCTGTCAAATGTACGCATAGAGCTATGAATGAACGTCATAGCCAATCTTGAGTTTTGAAATCTTTGACCGAAACACTAAACGAGTCAGATTGACGTGGTGCTCTATGCAGTGATACTTAGATCCTCTTAGATCGTTTAATTTCATTGATATTTTCATAGTTTTTTTTTTTTTGTTGCAGCAGCAAAGATGGTGCAGAGGGTGGCGACGGACGAGCGGCCGTTCGAGACGCCGTCGTCCGACGAGAGCGGGCTGGGCCGCAGCGACACGCCCAGCGACGAGGTCGAGCCTGAGGCGGCACTGGTATGTAATGTGGATCTACTGTGTAGTAAAGCACCATACTCGCCGTCCAGCCTGCATATCCAATATCGTGGCCTTGAAGCAGACTTGTAGCAACTATTATTTATTCTGTGCCTGTAGGCATGGACCATGGAGAGCCGCTTCGCTACGTGAATGTAAGAGGAGGAATGGATGGTAAGAATGAAAGTGAACGAAGCGAAACGAGTATGTAAGGATCGTAGCAAGTGGCAAAAAGTGGTCTCTGCCTACCCCTTTACGGGAAAAAGGCGTGATTATATGTATGTATGTATGTATGTATGTTGTAGGCAAAAATTATAAATTACCAGATGTGCCAGCGACTTCGTGCGCGCAAAATTTAATCTTGCGGAAACGGTATTTTTTTTCGTTATAAAAAGTCCCCCGTAGTTTACTCTACATCTGTACCAAATTTCATCAAAATCGGTCCAGTAGTTTCGGAGCCTATTGAATGCAAAAAACAAACATAGAAACAAACTTTTCCTCTTTATATGTATATTAGTATAGATTGACACTAAAGACAGCTCATTAGTGTCAGGTACTGGATATATAGGCTGGACGGTGACTAAGGCCTGCCGTCGGTCGCAGCAAACGGCATTGCACCCATCGACATTAATAAGTCTTATATTAAGGGCCAAACTCACGGCGCTTCCAGCAAATCCAACACCAATACTAATAGCCGTCATTAGTGTCAATAGTGTCAATCATTTAAAATTTTTGCCTACAAATACGCGGCCTTGAGCTTGCAGGCTGGATGGTCAGTATGGCCCTTTAATCGAAGATTGCACCGTCTTGTGTAGTATCTACAAAGTTTTTGTAACAGATAACAGATTGCACCTAGACATAAAATAATTTTAAATACGTATTTTGGTTTTTGCTTAAAAGATACCTAATCTTCACAAAAGGATTTGATTAAGAATTAGGATATTGTATTCGAAATCTAGTCGATTTTATCAAAAAGAGATGTGAAGGGAACGACATCTGTTACGTACGGATATAGGAATAAAATTATATCGCTTACGGTTACGGATAGTTTTTATTTAGGACTAGCTAATGCCCGCAACTTCGTTTGCGCAGAACTAACGGAAGCGGAACCCTATTTTTTTAAACGGAACCCTAAAATAAAAGTAGCCTATGTTAGACCTTATAACATCAGTTATCTGCTAGTGAAAGTCCCGTGAAAATCGGTCCAGCCGTTTCAGAGATTAGCCGGAACAAACAGACAGACAGACTGACAGACAGACAGACGGACAGACAAAAATTTTAAAAATTTGTATTTTATTGTAAGTACCGAATATACTTTCAGATGCATTATGTGAAAAACTGGTAATTTGAAGTTACAAACAGACACTTCAATTTTATTTATCTGTATAGATATCCTATAGTTTCGGTTACGATTACGAAGCTACTTAACATCCCTCAACCATGCCGATTTCAATTTTCAACTGAATGTCACCGATAAAAAGTTTGACTTCAATATTCGTAAATATTATAAAAAATAATAAACTGACAAGAGTATTGTCAAAAATAACAAAAACTTTTTATAATGTCGCACAAAATGACTCTATAAAATTCAATAAAGTAAAAATGGAACAAACATACTTAGATATTATTAAATGTTTATTATAGATGCAATAGTCAGCGGCATAGTATTTTACCATATTTACACTACAATATCCAAGTACATGAAGCTATATTATAGAACAGAACAAAATGAAGTAAGCACTCAAATAGTTAAAAACACCGGCAGCCCGAATATCTGAAGATTATGAAGCTAGTTCAATGAAGTTACTATAAGTTTCAGTAAGCAAAAGAAGATTCAGATGATTTTAATAAAGAACCATCCGATTTTCACTATGTAAATATTTATAACATAAAACAGAACCGAAACTTGTAATTGAGAATAAAGAAACCATTGCAAAGTGCACAAGGAAAATGCAAAAAAGATTCGATAGTAATAGGAAAGAAAAAGAAAATAAAAAACCTAAATCAAGACTGAGGACGATTGCAGAGACTCTAATTGACGTCGCATTACTAACAATAATATCCCTATCAGTTGCCGAAGTCTCGCTTACTATTCTACTTTTTCTACTCTAAAAATGATGCGAAAAATCCAAAAACTATCAGGCAAAATCTTCACTTTTATAGCCGATTCTCTGGCGTGGGCAGCTTTAATTTTTGGTACTTATTTCTTAATATATTTCTGAAAATGTAAACTTTGTAGTTTGTTTTTACCAGAAATCCTTCTAATCTTACTACCAATAAAAATGTGAAAGTTTGTGAGAATGAACGGATGGATATGGATGGGTGTTTGTTACTTATTCATGCAAAAACTACTGAACGGATTTCTATCAAATTTGATATGGTAGTAGTTTAGGCTCTGGATTAAAACATAGGCTTTTTTATCTCGAAATACTGCAGTGTTCCTGTGGGATACTTTTTTACGCGGGAGGAGCCGCGGTCTAATACCTACTAGTAATGTGAACATGTGAAAGTTTGTGAGGATGGATGGACGAATGGATGTTTGCTTATTAATATATTTCATTCATTTTCAATATTGTATACAGAAGTATATTGCAGTGAGTGGAGTTATTTGCTGAAGAAGTTTTTTCTCCAACAACACTATTCTACGCGTGTGAAGACGCGAGCAAATCTAGTATACCTAATAACCTTTAAATAATAGCGTTATTCATATTTATGCTTAAAAATTCCACCACAGTTTAGGGGTCTTTCTTTACACAAGCTTTCAAAATTTCGATTACATAATATCTTCTTCTTCTTTCTTTATATATAATTATTTTTAAACAAACAATTAAACCGACTTCTAAAGTAAAAATAAACAAAAAAGTATGAAATAATACTTATTTTCTATATAATTCCCCTTTTAAATTTGGCTAAAATTTTAACTATTTCTCTACTCAATCTTCTTAATTTTACTTTCTAACGTTAACTTAAATATTAAATTTAGTGCTTGTAGATCTAAACGCACAAATATATTTGCTCTACAAGTTTATAAAAACAACATCTCTTAACTTAACAACGACAACCCACACGTATGGCCCGGCAATACAATGATTTTGTTAAAGATAATCCTTTAGACATCTTTGATAACAATTTCTAATCTTATACAAAAACTGTGAAATCCTCCATAACATAGTTACTCTAAAAGACTCTTGTTGACCTCATGTAGCACGTAAATATAACACTGTAACTTGTAATTATTTATATTTAATGTAGAGCTATTGTTAAGTATCTAATTATTACCGTTTAGTTGTATGCACATAATTGTTACATTGCGATCTAGCTCAAATAATAATAATGTATTAGCAATTACTTATATTATGTTATGATTGTGATGTGTGCATTTAAATAAATTAAAAAAAGTAAATTTGAGATTGAAATTTCCGATATCAAATATTTAGTGTTTACCGTGTTCAATTTGTCAAAGCTAGCATTCTGTTTGGTTATTACGAGTATATGGGTTATTTATTATTCCATTTCATAGTTAAGACTGAACGACGTATGTCGGGACAGCTAGTATTTTATAAAAATCTTTTACAAAAAACCACAATCAGACTGACATTAAAAATAACTTTGTAACTACCTTATAAGTTATAAGGTAGTTATAAAGTTATTTTTATTGTTATAACACTTGAAACAATACACAACATAATACTTTTGTTAAAGAGATAATATTATAATATATTTTATATTACGACGCAATTTTATACATTTCATAACATGTGTGACCTTCAATATACGAATTATTGCTAGCTCATTTAAAAAGTAACAAATTAATACTGTTTTAATTTTATAATTTATCATCATCATAATTAACTTAAAATTATTCACAAGAACTCAGTAAGAATAAGTAATGTTGTACTCTAGGATTTTTTGGAGCATTAAACGACGTCAGATTCATAGAGGCTAAAATTCGAGTTACATCAGTCTGGGGGGAGGTAGTATTGTAATGTAATGCTCAAAGTGGAATCTATAACGTTACATTATACGCGAATGCTCCAGGTGAGAGAGCACCTTTACAGTTGAGTCAAAGAATATATATTACTAACGTAGTTGAGTGCTCTAAGAGGGATCTAAGAGAAAGGAAGAAGAGTGGGAAAAATTAATAGCCTAGTCATAACTGTGGCCTAGGCTATATAATATGACATTTCTAAAATATTTATTAAACGGAAGATCTGACGGTAAAGGAAAACATCGTGAGGAAACCCGCACATGGTTGGCCCCAGACGTATTGACCAGTCATTCCTCTGGACTAGGCTGACTGTATTGTGTGAATGCCGTATGTGCTTGGGCAACCATACGACATTTAAAAACCGACTGTCCCAGGCACTACAGTTTTCAAGAGTGGTTACTTCGCTCGGAGAATACTGTATAAATCGTCCACTAACGGATGAAAAGGCCTAAGTTTTTTTTTTAAATATTATATAGGAGATAATGTGACTGAGATAAAACTTAGACTTCTTATAATTATTTGCCTCCTCTTTAATACTAAAATATTGAATATAAATTTTATCTAATTCTTATTCAACAAATAACTTATTTACTGACAGCTATCGTACATTGTGGAAATCTGTTAGCAGATCTATAAAAACCTCGTTAATCGTAATACAGGCTAAAGTGGTAACACGTGACTTGTTTGGCCTCCACCGAGACCTTGATCCTGAGGCCCTTACCACAAATAAAAAATAACATTTCGACACATTTAACATATTTAGGTCATTATACGAGAATTACGTCATAATTCAAATAGAAAAATATCACCGTTAAATGCTTAAGGTTAAGGTGAAGAGGTTAAAAATTTTCAATTCACGTATTTAAAGTAGACTTTCATTTTACTTTGATTGAATTGAAAGTGAAGCGACATGTTACCATGAACGGATTTTATGACGTTTCGACCAATCAGAATTCAGAGCGCTTTTCACGTTGGTTTAACGTTAATAAAATACCGTTTGAGAGTAGCGTATCTTAATTGTATTACGAGTATAAATGCCAGTTTTATTTAGCAGAGTTGCCCCTCTGATTAAATAAAAGAAATACCTCCTAGAAGAATGGTCTCCTCAAACTCTCAATGGATATTGTAAGAAAAATTGATTAGAAGGACAGGGTCGGATTTCCGAGTAACTAAAGTGTTGAGGTCAAGTCGATTAATTGCCTAATTGCTGTGTATCGAATGTCGAACACCTACGGCAGTTATGACGTATTGAGAGTGTTGTTGCTAGGGATGATTAGATCGATATAATCGACCTTTGGAGTACAAAGCTTAGTATAAGTATAACTTCTGGAAGAAAAACGATTGTACCAGTGATCCTCTTTTTAATATAATACATTTATGGATTGTACTATATTTAAATTAACAGCAGTAATTCATTTATAATGCTGGCTGGCTACTTAAATGAAAATTAATTTAGGTACCGCAGAATGTGCGCGATTTTCGCGTCCTTTGGTCCTATGAACGGATAAAACAATGTGTATGCTGTTCTTATTTTAACTACATATGAAAAAACCTACCTGCCACCTGCAGGTAGTACCTACTTAGGTGCTAACATGATTTATACTCGCAGGTAATCCCTATGCTAGTGCTAACAAGATGTACCACCCTATGCTAGTGCTGACAAGATATACCATACGCAGGTAGTACCTACGCAGGTGCTAACATGATGTATACTTGCAGGTAGTCCCACCGGACGGCGGCTGGGGCTGGGTGGTGGTGGCGGCGTCATTCATGTGCAACTTCGTCGTCGACGGCATCATCTTCACCGGCGGCCTGCTCAGCAAATCTATCCAGGAGGAGTTCAATGTGAGTACAAACGTACATAAACCACAGTATAAACAATGTATAGTAGACCATCTTCATACTAGACCGCTGGAATCAGCGCACGCACACATACGCGTCATTTACACGGCCGCTAACGAAACCTTAAGTAGCAGAAGCATGGAGTAGCACACCGCGTGCCACTATACTATTGAATGACTATACGAGTTTTAGTTAGTTGTGCCGGCCGCGACGCTTGCGCACTGTCAACGCCTTCTTTTTACTAGCCCTAGCACTTCGCTCGGCCACGCTCAATCGTAGGTGAAAATTTCTAGGACACGTCTGAGTACGCTAATCTGTAATACATTATTTATATTGTGCATTTAAAACGGCAAGGCTTTATCGTGTTGGCTACATGCTTGCGTGTACGAATACGTGCACTCAGGACTGAGACAAATATAATATACTTAATAAAGGGGATATTTTTAGGGTTCGGACCATAGGCTAAAAACGGGACCCTATTACTGAAACTTCGCTTTCCATCCGTCTATCTGTCTGCCATCAAGCTGTATATTCTGGTGAACCGTGATAGCTTAAGACACTTGACAGTTGATATTTTCACAGATGCCCGCTATAAAGACAAATACTAAAGACAGAATGAAATAAATATTTTAATGAATGAAACAAATATTTTAATGAAATAAAGAGCGTCTCAAATACAACAAACGTGACATAGACGCTTAAAATATTCAGTGTATAATTGCAAGATTTCTAGTTTCGAGATGCATCGGGCTATGTAACGCGGCACCGCTCTTGCAATGAAACGTATTTACTTCTTAAGTAATAAATAAAGTTCAAATTTGAATCGCTATCTAAAAAATGCAGCGCCACGTCGCGTCGCGTCTCGGTGTAACCTGAGTGCTGACCTTAAGACGCAATTATTAAATGGCGCTGTAAGTACTAATAATTAAACTTAATCCGCTTGATAATATTTGTGTAACATATTTCATACCATCATCATAATAATAATATTATGTTTTAATAAGTTTGAAATTGAAATAAAGTTTGAAATTTATATAGTAGATATGGACCGTTATTTAACTTTTTTTTAAACTATATTATATAATTACAAATCTATTGACAGTTGACACCTTGTTAATTATACTCAGATCAGTAGTTTAGGCGCTACGGTGGAACAAACATACATACATACATACATAGACCACCTTCCTTTAGGCTTCGCCGTAGACGGGTAAAAAGTGGTCTGAAAGACCACCTACGACTACGTCCTACATAGTAGTGGCGTGGAGTCCCTATAACTCCATTCCTATCGGATTCACTTGCCATTTAGGTATCTTTTGTGGACCCTTATCGAAATTCCTACCTATTATACAGGCTAGGGATTCCCTACGAAGGAGAACCCACCTTCGCCACTGCTACATAGCTCTACATTTTTGAAACGAGCATCGTATTTAGTTAATAACGCAAAAGAAAAATCTTTTAAGGTAAACTTTTTAAGTAAGCATGTAGATAATAGATATATTTCGCAAAATTTTAATATACGTTATTGAAAATGTATCTAAATCGCGTCAGTACGGTGACTTATGGCACAAAAAATCTTGAGTTCCTCGAGTTATTTACGTATACACGCGAATATATTGGCCAAAAGCGCGTACGCACGGAAATCGTGCGCAATAACGCCACGCCTTCTTGCGTCACGGCCGAGCCTCTCGATACATTTCGCTCCCGACTCTACATCTCTAACCTCTGCCGACTACACACGATACAAAACTTGTTTCGGCAAAACCACTGGATACTTTGTAAGCGCAAACGGCAAATTGTTTGACATTCCTTACGTTAGTGTTTCCGTAAACATATTAAACGCGTGATATTAAAAGATTGAAAGTAAGGGTCAGTTTGCACCGCGACGAAACGCGAAGATAGGCGGCGTTGCATTTTTAAAATAGCTTTTCAAGATTAAACTTTATTCACTACTAGATGTTGCCCGCGACTTCGTGCGCGCAAAAGCTAATTTAGCAGAAACCGTACATTTTTCCGCGATGAAAAGTAAGTCCTTCCCCGTGGTCTACTCTACATCTATGCCAAATTTCATCAAAAACGGTCCAGTAGTTTCGGACAATGCAAACAAACGAACAAACTCTTCCTCTTTATTATATTAGTACCTATAGAAGATTATAGATATTAGTACATATAGATATACAAAAAGATACACGTTTCATATGACATCAGTCCAGTCCAGCGCTGTGCAGCACGGTGTGACATTCGCGGGCTTATTACGTATCTTGCAAAAGCCAAGCAATAGCAAAAATTGCGCAATTTTTGCTCTAAAATCGCAAATTCGTATTACGTATCTGCAATAACCTAGCAAAAGCAACCTAGCGATAGTACTGCCTCTACCGAACAATCGAGGAACTATAAATTGCAATCAATCGTTCGATCTCTTCATTGCGGTCTAATTTTTCGTATTAAGTAAGACTTTTACAGTAAAGCGAAAACAATCAGCGAGCGATTTGAACTGTCAGTTAGCAATAATAAGCGAAAATGAAGCAAAGTGCATTCAAACACAACAGCGAGCGATTAGCAATCGATCGCATAGGTAATACGATTTTATTTGACGTTCAGCAATCGATTGTGCGTCTACCGCGCGATGACTGCAAGTTTTTTGGTAATCGCTATTTTTACGTAATACGGCGGTCGATCTCTTAAAATAAACTCGTAAGTTCTTATGTAAGCTTAATTTTGAATAGCTATCTTGAAAATGCAATGCCACGTAGCTTTCCGTATCTTCGCGGTGCAAACTGTCCCTGACAATCTTTTAGGGTGCCCGATTTTTTGTAGGAGAAAAATAGAATATACTGATTGCAATAGTGCAACGCACATGTCATACAAAAAGTCGGTCATAAATAAAATCGGTGCATCTCAAGTCTCAACCGAACCGATTGTCGGTGAAAAATGGAACGTCCGGAAATGTATGCGTTAACGCGAACTGCTCACCGACAGTCGGCCGCTTGCACTCTACTACTCCCTCGAAAGCTACAGACAAAGTGACGGCCGTATGCGTTGAGTCGGTCACAAAATCGGTCATAAGAATCGGAGGAAAAATCTGCCCGATTATCGGTCCTACAAAAAGTATGACGTGGGCGGGCACCCTAAATATTACGCGTTAATCTGTTTACGGAAACACTAACTTATGGAATGTCATACAATTTGCGCTTACATGTTTATATTATGTCGCGTATCGTTTCGCTTCGGTGTGAATTGACCCTTAGAGCTAAATTATAAAGTATGTCAAAAAAAGTATACTAAAGATTTTTCGCATATCTTTTTGATCCGTGATTCATCATGACTTTTGCACACAATATAGAGAACGCCGCGGCGTGGAGTGCGTTATACTTAATATTTTAAATATGAAAGTTTGTGAGAATGGATGGATGGATGAATGGATGTTTGTCACTCTTTCACGCAAAAACCACTGAACGGATTTTGATGATATTTGGTATGGTAGTAGTTTCGACTCTGGAAGCTCTGGATTCAAACAAAGGTTGACTGGTAGAGATTACTTGGTAGCAAAAAGTTCGCCTTTTGTACATCATTTATTAGTATTAGCAATATTGTCGTATATTTTGTATGTTCTTGGTGCGCAATAAAGTGTTTTTGTATTGTATTGTATTGTATTGTATTGTATAGGCTACTTTTATCCCGGAAAAGCACAGTAATCCCGTAGTATCCTCCGATAGTATATTTACGCAGGCGGAGCCGCAGGAAACAGCTAGTATTTCACACAATTTCATACAAACAGTATTTGGTCGTCTCGCGTCGCGTAGTTCCGTTGCCGCGTCTACGGATTAGTGTCTTTTGGATTAGTGTTCCAACTTCCATGTAAAGGTGAGAGTGGTGAGACCCCTTTACATGGAAGCTGGAACACTAATCCAAAGGAGTTGACAGTAATCATTAAACTTTTTACGCTTTCGTTTTTACGCTACATACTTGTACACTGTCCAGTGCACATTCGCGTTTTTTTTTGTCGTCTGACATTTTTCAACCGAATGACTGTCTGATGGATTGTAGCTACAAAAAATAGTCGTGGTATGTCCAAGGTTGATGGAACTGGGTCGAAGTGACGTCGCAGAGTGTGAATTGACGACTGATTCTGCGAAGACGGTCATTGGTCTAGATTTTTTTGTTACAGAAAATTTTTCTCAAACTACAAAATATTTTTCTTGTTTTCCTTTTTTTTGTTTTGCTTTCCTAAAACACGATATTGGGAAAACTTTCGACGAAGAAAATAATTGTTCTTCTAAGTGTAAGTAATTTAGTAGAAGCTAACTAAGTGTAAGTAGGTAGAGCTTAATGACAACATTACAGCTTTTAAGTTTTATCTAAGTCATATCATCTGCATCCAATAGGCATATACGCTACTTTTTTTATCAGTCTAATAGCGTTAGCTATATTATGATACTGATTGGATCAGTCCAATAGGCATAACGCTACTGGTTGGATCAGTCTAATAGGCATAACGCTACTGATTGGATCAGTCCAATAAGTATAACGCTACTGATTAGATCAGCCCAATAAGTATAACGCTACTGATTGGATCAGTCCAATAGGCATAACGCTACTGGTTGGATCAGTCTAATAGGCATAACGCTACTGATTGGATCAGTCCAATAAGTATAACGCTACTGATTGGATCAGTCCAATAAGTATAACGCTACTGATTGGATCAGTCCAATAGGCATAACGCTACCGATTCCATATTGACGTAAACAGTAATTTAAAACTGTCATACCAATTCACGTCCGTACACGGTCAGTTCTACAATCTACTTCTAAACTTCTAAATCATCCAATCGGTAGCATTATACCAATTTGAGGATATATATCATTTAATGTGATAGGCAGTATGGTGGGTGAATGGAGCCACAGAGTAGAAAATATAATATAATATAGGTATATAAGGTTCGGTAAAATCAATTACAGATATTTTGGGCATATGATCTATTGCTTATGTAAAGACGTTTAAGCAGAAAAATAATTGTCATACTCGAAAAAACATTTTTTTCTTTATATGGGCGAGTTTGCGTTTTGCGGCGAGTCATCCATACATGAGATGATTTTTTAGTTTGAGTATGATAATTATTTTTTTGCCTAAACGTCTTTACATAAGCAGTGGATCATGTGCCCGAAGTATCCGTAATTGACAGGCCAAACAGGCTTTCATAGAATGATCCAAGTCAAATCAATTTTGATAATTTTGACATCCCCTTCAACGGCCAACAATTTTCCACACAGTCGTGGACAAACCATATACTTGTAGTAGTGCAATCAAATCAAAAGCATATCCGTCCACAGCAAATTGAGCTTTATCGACAACGTACAACCTATTCGATCAAACATTTAGCATGCGGCTGCATTGTTATTCTTGTGGTCATAATATAAACGCGCCCTTACTGCAAAACAAATAATTTTATTTGTAAGTTCTATCGCTGTGCAATGCCACCGTCTACTAACAATTACCATACCGCTAAGGCCAAGGGCAGAGCCTCGCCAGACATTTAACCTACCTTCCTACCTAACCGTACGTATTTTTACGTATGTGATATTTACGGCAAAAAATAATAACTATCTAGTCCGTATTTTGACGTTACGTCCAAACCATGACGCATTTTAGTAGTAATTAGCACGATAATTAGATCCGCAGTCCATACTGCATACTGCAGATCCTATCGCAGTTTGAAACGTAGTTCGATCTGCGGTCCAAACTATACGTGTGCTAATGATAATGCTAACTGTATTAGGTTCCTTACAACTTCTAATTATTATTTATGATTACTTAGTACGTAATGTGTTGGTTCCTTTCTGGCCTTAATTATTAATTGTAATTTGATTTCTGTACAGTCCTTAGTGAAACAATAGCAAAGGTACTAGAATAAAAGAATTTGGTATTATTAGCCTCTAGGCATTTCGGGACAATCATTGGTACTAAAATGTTAAGTTTCCCTGTTATACAGTCAGTTGAAGTGTGTGATAGAGACAGTAGGTATCTGGAATACCAATAATAATCCTACTACTATCCTACTAATATAATAATAATAATATGTTTATTGCAAGAATGTAGTGTTACAGAGATCTTAGTAATTTAAAAACATGTTCTTGTATCCTTGCCATACAGATGGCGTGCAATAAGAGTAAGGTGACATTACAAATACATTCATTAAAAAAAACTACATAAAAAAATTAATTAAAACATTTAAACTATTTTTATATCCATATGGATATAAAAATAGTTAATAAGAAATATTTCTTATATGGATATAAAATGGTTAATAAGGAATATTTCTTAATAACATTTTAAAAAATTATAAAATTGAAAGTTGTGAGGGTGGATGGATGGATGGATGTTTGTTACTTTTTCACGCAAAAACTACTGAAAGGATATTGATCAAATTTGTTACGGTAGTAGTTTAAGGCCCTCCCCCGAGCAAAAGACCTTGAGGCGGTCAGTCGCATTACTCAGTTCAAAATTTTTCACATAACTTAGTTTAAAATTGACCAAAAAAAAAATGTAAACGGCGAATATCTAGCTTATGAGATTGCCTATCTATTGTGTGTGTCCCAAATAAAATTAACTTGTAAATACTATGGAGACGCTGAAACTATAATTGAATGTAACATTGAATTATAGAAAAAGTACAGTGCCCGTGCGATATATTTACGCGGGCGGAGCCTCGGGCAAAAGCTAGTATAATAATAATACTATATAAATGTCACCGTAAAATTGTAAAAACCGTTAGATTGTAATATTACTAGAGATATTATAATTATGCTGACAGATTGGCAAATACAAATTTCTCCATACAATTGTACGCATTATTTTTCGTTACATTGTAATATTTACCGTGCCGATTGGTTAAACGGTATGTGCCCCGCGCCGCCATATTTGTTTGCTTTTTCATAATATAATAATAATTATAACGAAAAATAATGCGTACAATTGTATGGAGAAATTTATATTTGACAATCTGTCAGCATATTATAATATCTCTAGTAATATTACAATCTAACGGTTTTTACAATTTTACGCTACTTTTAAATACATACACGAATTTACGATCGCGTCACTGGTTAGGGCAAGTCCACTATTCAAATAATGGAACGGTCTAGAAACATGGACCGCACAAACACGCGATAATAAAATTAGATAATTTACATACAAGTAAGAGCTCTGTGGAACTTCAAACTGCTAATAAAAATTCGTTACTAATTTAATTTATTTATAAAAAGTTGCGATCTCGTATTCATTAGAGTATATAAGGTTTGGTAAAATCAATTACGAATACTTCGGGCACATGATCTACTGCTTATGTAAAGACGTTTGGGCAGAAAAATAATCAAGGAACGTGGCGGACGTGAATATTCTGGAAAAAGTAGTATGTACCATCGACCAAGTTGCCGCTCGACCAGACATACAATAAAAATCGCTCAACAACTCTGTTGAATCGTGCGAACGCACACATACTCGCTTGTATATACGTAGTTCAACCACATTTGCAGTCGTTGCGGTCACTTCCTTTGTGTTAAAATATTTAGAGGCGTTCTAATTGGAAAATGATTAGGAACTGGTCGAGCAGGAACTTTGTCGATGGTACCTAGTATAGACCGTACGTGTAGTGTTCAAATCCAATGTAAAAAATACCGTGCAATGTTCTTTATTGTACGGTAAATAAGTGACATTAAAACTGGTAGCATTATGTGTTCTAATGCCCTTTTTTTACATTTAGATTAAATTAGATCGGAAGTCGGAACTGAGTTTAGCTGTGTTTGTAACCTTCGTAAAATATTTATAAATTATAGGTAAAAGAACCCTATATTTATAGGTAAAATTCTAGCATCCAGTCAGCCAATTGCTTCTAAGGTTTTCACTTATAATTATGTAGCAAAAATGCGTTTGTGAACAGATAGATATATTGGAAGAGAGGTACTATTGTTTGATACATACATACATATTACATACAAATAATCACGCTTTCTTCCCGTAGGGGTAGGCAGAGACCACTTCTTTCCACTTGCTACGATCCTTACATAGTACATACTTGTTTTGCTTCGTTCACTTTGGTTCTTACCATCCATTCCTCCTCTTACATTCAACGTAGCGAAGCGGCTCTCCATGGGCCACTTTTCGCCTCCGCGAGAAACAAGTCGTGATGGGTGGCGAACCACATGGCGGCGATGTGGTACTATTGTTTGATAATCTAAACTAATCTATTTATGTAGATTTATAACTGTAGACTGTAGAATATTTTCGCCCTTTGCGCTGGAGTCGATACTCGAGACCCAAAAGCTCGCGAACCTACACGGGCTACTCTACACCCATACTCTACCATAAAGTACTTTATTCTCTGACCACACGGGGGCAACGGCCCAAGTCGGCCTCGAGACAACTTTATCACATAGTTATGTGGAAAATTGGTTAATAATACTTATATTATATCATTTAGAAACATGTGTAACCATCAAACTCTTTGCAAAACTATTGAATTATGAAAAAAGTATATAATTTGAAGAACGTTATTTTTACTAAGTAGGGTTACTCAGCTGTAATTAGCTATTATGCATTAAGATGTACTTAAGAGTCTACAAGAGTATACCGAATCATTTTCCTATAGTAATTTGATTACGTGGGACTGAAAAATTGTTACTTGTACTTTGTAATCTAAATATAAATAATACTGGCAAACCTGACTGACTCATCTATCAACGCACAGCCGAAACTACTGAACGGATTTTGCTGAAATTTGGCATATAGATATGTGTAATGACGTAGGCATCCGCTAAGAAAGGAATTTTGAAAATTCGCCCCCTAAAGTGAAAACGGGGTTAAAACTTTGTATGGAAACCTCGTCCGCGTGGAGTTCCACGCGGACGAAGTCGCAGGCAAAAGCTAGTACATTATACATCTTATACATCAAGTTGAGTTGTTTCATAATATTCTAATAAGTGTCGGATTGATTTTTCAAAAGTTTTGTTGGTGCTTAATTTATATCGAAAGAGAGAGAGAGAGAGAACATGCAAATAAGCTATATCTGATACTTATCAGTAGATGATGCACCAGGCTCGCGCTCATTGGCGAATCAATAAAGTGGTAATTGATTCATTAATTGATTTTCGAGAGCAGTACAGTCTCGTCTCTATATATTACTGATAGGGTAACTGTGTCATTTTCAAAAGCTTTAAGCTCAAACTTTTTTAAATTTAGTTAATTTTCATAACCACTGATATTTTCAAGCAAAAATTCTATGTTCACGTTATTAGATATCACTTAATACAATGTGTTATGTAATTTTAGCACAAAACCATAAATATTTTATACAAAATGTATTCAAACAAACCTGTAATAGCAAGGTCGAGATAATGTCATATTACACACAACCTGTTGGCGACATGTGGCTCGGTGGCTCTGTGCGTATGTAGTCTATGGCTATACAAATAGGGCTGATACATTATTAAAAACTAAATCAGTTGTATTATGTTTATTGTACTCGTATTTTATTATTGAGTTATTAATTTTAAGTGCGGGTGATTAATTTAGAGTAAATTACAAAAACACATAGAAAAACAAAATCAAAGTTAACTTACACATGTAATATTGAAAATATAATGTAATAAAAATATATGATAATAAAAAAGATTTGAATTTGAAACATGTTGCTAAAAGAATTCTAAATTCTAAACATAAGCGAGATTCAGTAACTAACATTCTAAAATATTTTCTTTTGCATTTCTATAATTATAATACTATCTATAGTAATAATAAACAGTGGAAAGATTTGATTGTTTGTTTGCATTGATTAGCCTTCGAAACTATTCAACCGATATTTATGAAAATTGGCACAAATATAGGCTATTTTTTATCGCGGCAAAATTTACATACGAGGGCAACATCTACCCCCTTACTAATAAAAATATTTATCCAGTAGATAAGCAATACAATGTTTTGTCCTTGTCTTATGCGTTGGAAAAGTCGCTTGACAGACAAGAACAAAACATTGTATCTTGCTTATCTACTGGATAAATATTTTTATAAGTAAGGGGGCTAATATTTAATAAATTAAGCGCCAACCCTAAGCACAAGACGCAGCTCTGATAAGATTAATTATAGATCTTATATCGTTGCAACGACCTTATAAATATTTGCATTTAAAAGCTCTTAATGTTATAAACAAGCCACTTGTTTTCTACAGATATATCGATATAATTTATATGTATGTTTATAATAATGTTTATAATAAAGTAATCTACTGCGAGACAAATATATTCTGCGCCATGTTCTAGTAAACTCCCAAGTTATTTGATGAATAATATTTTAAATTTTCAACCCACTCCGACACCATCACGAATATAAAGTCCCTTGTTAAAGTATGAGTCAGGCCTTAAATAACCCTAAACTGACAGTTCTGACACTGTTTATTGCTTCCGGTACATATTCGGTTAAACTTTTTGCAAGCGACGCTTAACATCTGCCGACATAGCCTTGAAATCGGTTACACTGGTTGGCCACTCACTAAAAAAACTCGTAATGTTAAAACTTAAAACGAATAACTCGCAATAATTGATCATTAGTTCCGCTCAACAATTAATCTACGTTTCTCCGCTTCGATAAAATCTAGCAAAGAACTTTTTACACGACTACGGCGAAGCTAAAAGGAAGGGTAATGATTTAAGCAGTATATGTATGTTTGTTTGTTGCACCGTAGCGCCTAAACTACTGGTCCGATTTTAATAAATGAGGTGTCAATAGATTCGCAATAATAGCCCGGGCAGCATAGGCTATAATATTATAATTTACGAAGTCGGGCTCCATAGTTTTTTATAAAAATAGTAGTTATAATATTCTACAGTCTTAAGCTGTTTAAAGTAGTTCACAGATAAAATAAAATGCCTCTTATTATAATATGATATTATTTATATTATGTTATTACATATTAGGTACTACCCAATGATTTCAAAACTATGACGTATATAAGAAAAAGTTGAAAAGCAAATGTCAAAATATGAAGATGCCATATGTCAAACATCGACTGCCCCAAACAACCTCCAAAAGTGCAGACACTTTTCGCCTCAACATGCCTCGTCAATAATATTATAACCCCCTTACTAATAAACGCTGTATAAGCTTTGAATAGTTATACAGTGTTTTGTCTTCTTCTATCGAATTAAAAATGTCACTTGTGTGACGGGAACAAAACACTGTATAACTATTCAAAGCTTATACAGCGTTTATTAGTAAGGGGGTAAAGGTCTATCTACCTAAAGCCCAGGGCCGAGCCGACCCCCGGCAGCGCCTGTGTGCGAAACCCATGAAGCGCCTCTTATTTTTACGAATCTTCATATTACACTACAAATCTTCCCTGACTACCCCCGCGAGGGTGTCACTATGTCTGTATGTATGTGTGTGTATTATGTGTGTGTAAATATGTAAAACTCTTATACTTTTGAACGGTTTGACCGATTTTATTGCGGCTGGCGCTATTCGAAAGGGCTTGGCCAAACTTAGATTTTGAATACAATTTGGACCGATTCGGATAGATTTCAAGAAATCTCAAAATCTGTCAATTTTTTAAGTGGTTTTTTTTTTTGGAATAACTTTTAAACGGCTTTATCGATCAACTTCAAAAACTAATCAGCTCTTATCCTTAAAAAACCACGTCGATCGCTGCTAATCCGCTCAAAATCAGCCGATTCGTTCGAGAGATATCGTACAGGAAAGAAAACCGAAAAAAGTTTTTTCGGAATAACTTCGAAATTTTTCATCTAAAAAAATTTTGTGAACTGTCATAACTTTGGACGCTTTATTAAACTTTCCAAGGCTGATGAAAGAAAATTATCAGTGAAGATTTTTAGAAGCACTTTTTTTTGAGCTCGATAATCTCACAAATTTAAGTGGTTAGCGGGAAGTTGCACGGACGGCCTTTAGGTGAAGTGTTTTCCTAATTTTGTTTTAAAAGAGTTTTTTTGGAATAACTTTTAAACGGCTTTATCGATCAACTCCAAAAACTAATCAGCTCTTAACCTTGAAAAACCACGAAGATCACCGCTAATCCGGTCAAAATCGGTTGATTCTTTCGAGAGATATCGTGAAGGAAAGAAAACCGAAAAAAGTGTTTTTCGGAATAACTCCGAAATTTGGCATCAAAAAATTTTTGTTGTCGGTTATTTCAAATTACATAAAAATTGCATCGATTGCCGCAAATCGCGTGAAAATCGGTTGATTCATTCCAAAGTTATGTTAAGTACAGTTTGAAATTTCAAAAAATAGTGTTGTAACTTTCATCAGACATCTCAAAAGTCTGATGAAAGATATCAGTGAAAATTTTTAGAAGCCCTTTTAGCTCGATAAGCTCAAAAATGACGCATTAGATAAAATTTAAGCGCTTAGCGGGAAGTTGCACTAATGGCCTTTAGGTCAACTGACGCTTCACATCAAGTCAATCTGGTTCTGTGGTAAGTTCTTGAAGAACTTGTGTTACGGCAACGCAACGGTACCTAATATATTTATTATTTTTTATATCATACCCATATTTTTTCATTCATCATCCATGACCCAGGAACACGGAAAAACTTTTTGTTCCTTCGGCGGGATGTTTGAGTCCTGAACTGAAAACTGTTAGATTGTAATATAACTAGTGAAATTGTAAAATGTTTATAGTCTTCCGACGCAAATATTCTGCCTATAATTTAACACTTTATTTTTCGTTAAAAATAAATATTTATTAATTAGTAATGAATCTTTCGACATATTTTTACAATCTCGTTAGTTATTTTACAATGAATAAAATATGATTGTTCAATTGTTTTGACTCTCTCCTTCATTAAAATCGGGAAACCCCGCGATTCAAACGCCCGCGCGCCCGTGCCACCGCGCTTGCGTCGCACGCATCGCATCGGGATTCGTTCATAAACACACTCAAAAATACTCATGGCGCAGCGCCGCGGGCGGTTCTTTTGATTTGCTAAGTAATTAATGTAAAGTAAATGTATTATATGTATGTTTTGCGCCTATTGTACCTACTTACTTATCAATACTCTATTACAAACAATATGTTGTTGTGTAAGTGTTAAAGTGTAACATAAATAATTTTGGTGGCGGCCCGCGGCGCGGCGCCCCCATCGTCTTGGCGCCTGTGTGCGCCGCACACATCGCACACAGGGGCGGAACGGCCCTGCTAAAGCCTTGTTGACACAATCAAAGTGCCCTCGTACAAGCTAGGTTGAATGAATAGGACACCGTCAGTCAACTTGGATCGGACACCGTCATCCAAGTGCACTGGAATGTCCTATTGAGTGCAGACACAATACGAGTATTGTCCAAGTGTTTAACAGCCTCCGTGGTCTAGTGGTTAGACTACTCGGAGGGTTCGATTCCCGCATTGGAACAACAAACATGTTGATTCCAAGTTTGGTTAGTATAATGCTGAACACCTAATTTTCTGACAAGAAAGATGATCCATGTTTCGGATGGGCATGTAAAAAGTCGGTATTGCGCCTGAACTCGCCCAGTCGTGTCGCTTATCCGTTCCAGTGGGCTATGAAAGTAAAGGAAGAGAGCGCTCTTATGTTCTGCACACATACTTGGGTACTATAAAAAATTACTCCTGCGTAACTGGTCTGGGTTCAATGAAACCGGTCACCTTCGCCGAAATCGGTGTGAGGAGTCATCATCGTTGTCCAAATAAGTGTCCAAGTGATTAGTGAACTTTGTCCAATCATATTTTGATCGTGGAAACGCGGCTTAAGGAAACTATTCCCTATATATTTTACTAGCTGTTGCCCGCGACTTCGTCCGCTTCAATTTCTGTTATTATGATCGCGATTACGAAGTTTTTAAAAGAATATATTTTAAAGTACTTCTGCGTAAATGATATTTTAGGTTTTATTTTCTTGTGGCAGAAGAACAATATTATGAAGAATTGGATCTTGCGTTTACGCAGCGCACGCAACGGAAGCCCTCAAATATTAATAATTTTCCCCATTTTTGCAACATTTTTCCCTGATGCTTCGCTGCTATTGGACGCAGCGTAATGTTATATAGCTTAAAGCTTTCTTAAATGGACTATCCAACACAAAAATAATTTTTCAATTCGATCTAGCAGTTCTTGAGATCAGCGCGTTCAAACAAACAACGGAAGCCCTCAAAGATAATTTCCCAGTTTTTTCCACATTTTCCACTGAGTCTTCGCTTCTATTGGTCTCAGCATGATGTTATATAGCCTTTTAGCCTTCCTCCATAAATGGACTATCCAACACAAAAATATGTTTTCAATTCGAACCAGTAGTTCCTGAGATTGGCGCGTTCAAACAAACAAACTCTTCAGCTATATAATATTAGTATATAAATATCTTATACAAAAATCATATTACATATTATACTGCTTGAAAAGGCATGAAAGAGTGCCTAATAAGCAAGTTCGTGTTATTTTATTAAGGTAGGATTTGTCATAATTTCATAATCTATCTTTTCGACCTATCTACCTACAACAAAGGCAAATCTTCGTACATTTTTCATGACTAACATTTTACTGTAACAAACTCATTTAGGCAACTGTATTTGGTGCGTTGCGGCAGTGGGCAGATAACTCCTACTGCATCTGATTCATTCAATCGAGTACTTCAAGTATGTCCATAGTCTATATATATATGTCGAAGCGTTAAGAAATAAGAAGTTTATTTGTTTGTTATTACTCCATTTGTGGTTATTTTTAAATAAGAAGTTTTGTTATAATTTCATTTGATTATTTATTACGAAATTAACTGGCAACGTCAAGCGGTTAGCTTGAGAGAGGTCACCCCAGAGTCGTCATGACAACTAACAAATAGTGAGAATAGAGAAGTGTCAAATAGGATGCGACAGTCTAGCGGCTGAACTCGCTACGTTCCCGGTTATTTTCAAGTAAATAAATCATTACTGTTGATAGTAATCATGGATCATGTGCGAAAATGAATCTCCCGACCCCCCGTTATCCGAAGTGGGATGCAACCAGAACGCCCCACGTTCTAACAATGTTGGAAGTGACGAAAAGTATTTGTTGTTATTGGAGCAACAAAATAGAATTTTTTCTTGGCCATGTTAGAAGCCCTGAAGGAGTCACGATCGTCAAAAGAACTTCATTTTCCTGACTTTGATCCTGACCGAATGTGTGTGGACTATAGAGAACTAAATGATAATACGGTACCAGATCGATTTCTTTTACCGCTGATCTCCGATCAAATAGCAAGACTGAATAAGGGTAACTTCTTCACTATCTGTTATATGGCTTCAGGGTTCCATCAGATACCCATTGAGCATGACTCTATTGAGCGCACGGCGTTTGTTACTACCGAAGGCCAATACGAGTACCTCACAATGCCTAAAAAATGCTCCAGCAGTGTTTCAACGCGCAATCATTAAGGCACTTAGCGATCTTGTTAATACTTACGTAGTAGCTTATATGGTTGACATTCTCATTATGGCGAGTACGATATAGGAAGCTCTTACGCGTTTAAAGGTAGTACTCAAAGTACTTACAAATCAAGGCTTTTCGCTGAATATTAAAGAGTGTGCCTACCTAAAACAAAAGGCGCGAGTACCTTGGGTACGAAGTATGCAAGGGATAGATCCGTCCCAACCCACGTAAAATCGATGCACTTACGTCTCTGTCACTACCACACACAGTAACGCAGCTACGTTAATTTATTGGATTGACCTCTTACTTTCGCCGGTTTATTGCTGGGTTCTCACAAAAAATGGCATCATTGTACACGTTGACCTCCAGCTCTAATGGTAAGTTATATTGGAAATCAGAACATGAAGCAGTAAGACAGCAATTAATTTCTACTCTTACTCGGGAGCCAGTTCTGATGATCTACGATCCAGATCTACCAACTAAGCTGCATATTGACGCAAGTGCGCTTGGATACGGTGCGGTCCTAATGCAGAGAAAGGCAGGTAAGTTGCATGCAATTGCTTATTTTAGTAAGCGTACTACAGCCGCAGAGTCGAAATATCATTCATACGAATTAGAGACTCTAGCGGTTCTAAACGCGGTAAAACATTTCCGTAATTATTTACATGGCCATAAGTTTGTAGTAGTTACTGATTGTAACTCCCTTCAGTCAACTAGAGAAAGTGTATGAGCTTTATTGGTTAGATAAAATGACCTGCAAGTACGTGAGAAAATTGCATCACA
This sequence comes from Glaucopsyche alexis, assembly GCA_905404095.1. Taxonomy (NCBI): domain Eukaryota; kingdom Metazoa; phylum Arthropoda; class Insecta; order Lepidoptera; family Lycaenidae; genus Glaucopsyche; species Glaucopsyche alexis. The sequence continues at coordinate 16,185,868 of FR990059.1, forward strand.
TGTAAAATTTCAAAGACACACTCTGGCAAAATTCAAGGCGAATTACATCTCATCCCAAAGGTAGCGATTCTTTGGCACACTATACACATGGACGTCCCGGGAAGCTTAGTGGTAAAAGTGACAGCAAGGAGTATGTGTTTGTGAGTTCGTCCTGCTTCATCATACCTCACATCGATGCGGCTAGAAGTATCAAAGCGATTAAAGCTAGTGTCTCATTGTTTGGCGTGCCTACAAGAATTATTATCGCAGATCAGGGTCGTTGCTTTGTCAGAAAGGATTTTAAGGATTATTGCGATTCTGTAAACATCAAGATACATCTTATCGCAACAGGTAGCTCTCGGGCAAACGGTCAGATTGAACGTATAATGAGCACTTTAAAGGCCACCATACCCGACGTACAACTAGCTTTAAATTGCTCCCAGTACAGGGTTACCGGATCGAGTCCTCTAGAATTACTTATTGGGAATGTTGTTAGGTCTGCAGATATCCTATTAGGTAGTGATGTAGAGCTCGAAGTCGATTTTATTGCCGCACGAGATCAAGCGATAGAGAATATGACTAAGAATGCTCAGTACGACAAAACACGTTTTGATAATACTAATGCCAAGCTAAAACCATTTTCTATATGCGATTATGTTTTGCACAAAAACGAGGAACGGAACCAAACCAAGTTAGATCCCAAGTATAAAAGTCATTTTAAGGTAATAGATATCTTGGAGGGTGACCGTTACATGTTACAAGGCTTGAACTCAAATAAGACGTACAAGTATGCCCATGACAGACTTCGTAGAATGCCTGAACCTATTGGCCTTGAGGTTCACCACTCTGACGATGACTGTGCTGTGCCGTCTACTAGTTCTAGTTGAAATTGTGAATTAGCGATAAGTTGTACTTTTAGGATGCCTGTGGTTGTCGATGGCTTGATCCGACGCTGGCCTTCCACCTGGTTATCCTGGTTTTCGGATGCTATAGGTTGTCCACGTCATTGGTCGGACGCTGATTTAGTTATCCAGGTTTTCGGATGCTATAGGTTGTCCACGTCATTGGTCGGACGCTGATTTAGTTATCCAGGTTTTCGGATGCTATAGGTTGTCCACGTCATTGGTCGGACGCTGATTTAGTTATCCAGGTTTTCGGATGCTGTCGGTTGTCCATGCCGTTGATCGGACGCTGTTCAGTTATCCTAGTGCGGTCGGATGCTGTCGGTTGTCCATGTCGTTGATCGGGCGCTGTTCAGTTATCCTAGTGCGGTCGGATGCTGTGGGTTGTCCATGCCGTTGGTCGGACGCTGATTCAGTTATCCTAGTGCGGTCGGATGCTGTGGGTTGTCCATGCCGTTGGTCGGACGCTGGTTCAGTTATCCTAGCTGTTGGTTGTCTAAGGCTTGATCAGACGCTAGTCCAATTAATGTATGTGAGGTTGTCCATGTCATGTTCAGACGCCGAATCAAAAGAAATAGTGTATTTTAAATTTAAATCGAATCTGACTGCTAATTTTAGTGCGTATTGTTTGTCAAACAATAGGCAATCGGACAAAATTTTTTTTATTGCATAAATGAATAGTACTCTTAAATATGAGTAACTTCTCAGAAGAAACCGTATATCAAAAGTCAATATTTTCAAAGGTACAGCGATTTGTATAAAAAATTTCGCGAGCCTCCTAAAAACGCTCCATACTAAAGTCGACCTAAAAATGACGTCACTTGTATATGAAGTAGTATGAAGTAGTATATGAAGTATATGGCCGCAGGAATATATTTGTAAATATCTCCGATATTTGTGCGTTTAAGTTCATACTTACCATAATGAATGTTTTTGTATATGATGTGAGTAAACTAATGATGTAGGTATTGTTTACCAATTTCGCAAAAAAAAAAATTTTTTTTTGGTATAAAGACTCGCGAAATTTTGTATACAAATCGCTGAACCTTTGAAAATATTGACTTTTGATATACGGTTTCTTCTGAGAAGTTACTCATATTTAAGAGTACTATTCATTTATGCAATAAAAAAAAATCAGTCCGCTTGCCTATTTCGCTTTATATAGAGAATCTCAATTTTATTTTCTGTTTGTAATAAGATAGTTAAGACTATTCTCGAATTGTTAAATCAGGTTGGCCGAGTCGTGACTTCAAACACTGCAGGACCTTATTTCTTATTTTCAGGTAGTTCACACGAGGACGTGTGAGAAGTCATGATGGCCGTGTCGAAGCGTTAAGAAATAAGAAGTTTATTTGTTTGTTATTACTCCATTTGTGGTTATTTTTAAATAAGAAGTTTTGTTATAATTTCATTTGATTATTTATTACGAAATTAACTGGCAACGTCAAGCGGTTAGCTTGAGAGAGGTCACCCCAGAGTCGTCATGACAACTAACAAATAGTGAGAATAGAGAAGTGTCAAATAGGATGCGACAGTCTAGCGGCTGAACTCGCTACGTTCCCGGTTATTTTCAAGTAAATAAATTATTACTGTTGATAGTAATCATGGATCATGTGCGAAAATGAATCTCCCGACCCCCCGTTATATATAAATGTTATGTTGATTTGTGAACACTTCAAAAACTCAAAAAGTTCTGCACCGATCGAGCTGAAATTTTAGCATGATATATAATCTATTTTTTGCATCAGTCACATATCCGCGACCGCGAAAAAACTATGTTTACGCGGGCGGAGCCGCGGGTAACAGCTAGTTTATTATAAATTAATATAACACCGTGGTCAAGTGGTTAGAGCTTGGCTCTCGACTCGGAGATCGTGCGTTCGGTTCCCGCATTAGAACAACGAAAATGGTGTTTCCAAGTTAGGACAATACAAGCTGATCACCTGATTGTCTGACAAGAAAGATGATCTATGCGTCAGATGGGCATGTAAAAAGTCGGTCCAGCGCCGGATCTCTCGCCAGTTGTGTCGGTTATCCGTCCCACTGTGTAATGAGAGTAAAGGAAGAGAGAGTTCTCCGTCACCAAAATCTGTGTGGAGAGTTATTATTATTATTATAAATTAATATACCTTTAATAATTATATAATATATTATATTGTAACATCACACAGTGTAATCGAATATCTGATATGGAAATTATGTAAAATATAAAGTTAGGTACCATAAAATATTTCAAGATCTTGATTATATTTTATATAAGAGCATTCTTTATTAAGTTTAGTGCCATTTTAACTATTACCAAGTGTTATTATGTTACACTGGCTTACAATATGAATATTAATTTACAATAATAGACTTATTGAATTTTCCTACAGTATTGAATTTGTCACTTGGCTATCAACTATTTACATATGGGTTCAGTTTACCTGTTTGTTTAATTAAAAAAATCGGCATGTCCCTGTACTGCCCTGTAGGTGTAGGTTATATTTGTAGGGTGCAGTTGTAGGTATAGTTGTAGATATAGGTGTAGACTGCTTGTGTAGGTATAGTCGTAACTTGTAGGTGTAGACGTTGGTGACTTGGTGTAGGATGTAGGTATAGTAATTTTTTATTCCAGTTCGTAGTTAGACAAAACAGTCGGGACAGCTACCTAGTTGGTATGTCAATAAAATGTTGCAATACTGTATGTTTAGCTATGTAAACCAATCTTCTGTGGAGTCAGTACATAAATATTGATATAAGGTATCCAGTTGTCGTTGACATTCCTCCATAACTACTCCATAGTACATAATGTACTATGGTCTTTATGGATAATTGTATAGTCCATTTGGATTTCATGGATAGTCATGTTTGTATGAAATATGAACTCAACAAACGACAATGTTTATGCAACATTTGTGTCATACATAAGGTAGTAGGTACCTGTAAGTGTAGCCTTACACCATACTGCTAATCGTCCAATCGCGATAGGCATGACGCTGTCGACTGGATCAGTTAGAACTGACCGTGTATAGGCGTTCTAAATGATCCAACGGCTTTGTTTAAATAACGATTGAATGGATGTAACGAGTACTACTAATTCAAATATTTACCCAGTAGATAAGCAATATAATGTTTTGTCCTTGTCTTATGTGTTGAAAAAAGTCGCTTGACAAACAAGGACAAAACATTGTATCGCTTATCTACAGGATAAATATTTTTATTAGTAAGGGGGTTACTGTATACATTATAGATTAGATGGTCAATGGAGAATCGGAGATGTATCGAATTTTGGATTACAATGTCTAGGAAAGGCATTAGAATTCAAAATCTCAGGAATACTTAGCTGGCCAAGGTACAACTGCGTCCGTAGTACAGCAGGTTACCCTAATGTAGGTATTTAAATTTCCACCAAGAACCAACAGTACTCAATCAGTTAATGTAGGTACGACCATCAGTCGATATTCGTAGGCCCGAGGTTTATTGGCAGGCCATGTTGTAATGCGGGACCTAGAATACCTAGACTTAGTCCCGTTACAACGACTCGCGGCTGACCTAGAAGCCATACGAAAACGAGACAGGTAAAATGAAAATAAATAATAGGCAAGCGGACTGATTTTTTTTTATTGCATTAATGAACAGTACTCTTAAATATGAGTAACTTCTCAGAAGAAACCGTATATCAAAAGTCAATATTTTAAAAGGTACAGCGATTTGTATACAAAATTTCGCGAGTCTTTATACCAAAAAAAATTTTTTTTTTTGCGAAATTGGTAAAGAAAACCTACATCATTAGTTTACTCACATCATATACAAAAACATTCATTATGGTAAGTATGAACTTAAACGCACAAATATCGGAGATATTTACAAATATATTCCTGCGGCCATATACTTCATATACTACTTCATACTACTTCATATACAAGTGACGTCATTTTTAGGTCGACTTTAGTATGGAGCGTTTTTAGGAGGCTCGCGAAATTTTTTATACAAATCGCTGTACCTTTGAAAATATTGACTTTTGATATACGGTTTCTTCTGAGAAGTTGCTCATATTTAAGAGTACTATTCATTTATGCAATAAAAAAAATTGTCCGATTGCCTATTATACAATAGGAAAATGTTAGTTTTTACAATGACAGTAAAGTTATTCGTTTAGTGGATTTCACGTAGCACTTAGGTAAATTATGAGATATAACGATATAAAATGAGTAATCATTTAGTTAATTATGTAGTTAATAAATAATAAGTAAGCACAGCCAAGTAATTAATCTATACTATACTAATATAAAAGAGAAAAGTCTGGAAAGATTTATTTGTTGGTTTGCATTGAATAGGCTCCGAAACTACTGGATCCATTTTGATGAAATTTGGCACAGATATCTTTATATCCATCCATCTATATAGATTATAGACCATGGGGAAGGACATAGGCTACTTTTGATCTCGTAAAAATGTATGATTTCCGTGGGATTACCTTTTGCGCGAACGAAGTTGCATGCAACATCTAGTAAATAACAATGAGAATATAAGTCAGACAGTTAAATGACAGCAGAAGCCTGAAACATGTCAAATTGCGTCTCTACCAGTGGCGTGTGCGTTACCCCAGCCAGATGTTGTGGATTTTGTTAACTTTTTACCTATGCTCAATTAGAGCGTTGTCTCCTGTAATTGAGCATTGCATTTTCATAATTTGCTCCTTTATAGTTTTCGAGGAAAACTCGAAAAACAGATCTGGCTGGAGTAACGTTTCAAAACGTTACTCCAGCCAGAGATTTTTTCTTCTAAAGGATATTTTAAGAAAAATAATATGCAAATAATTAGAGCGTTGCAGGGTGTAATTGAGCGTATAAAAATTTAATTTGTAGCTTGATCCGTTATGAAGATATTCAAAATCCTGCTGGAGTAACGTTTGGCGATTTCTTAGATCTCGAAGACTGTTGGATGCAGATGTACAATTTTTGGTACACGGCTTCTCCCAAATGTGCTTAAATTTGCTCGGCAATAAAAAAGAAATAATAATACACGCTTTACAAGTTTTCTGATATTTTATAAAAACTACTTAGCACGTTCTAGCACTTTTTTTAACAGGTCTAGAGACATAATTCAAATTGCATATTATAGTTTACATCAATCTTCAATTGAGCATTAAAGTCTTATCAAGATCCAGTTGGTAGTTATCTAATTATGACGAAAATTAATTCATAAAAGTGCACAATACCAGCGAGATCCTATAAAATCGGTATCTTGTGTGTTTCCTATTTCTAGGTGATACCAATAATTAGAGCGTTGGTTTAATTATATACAGGTAAATTTTTACCTAAAAACACTCAATAATTTGGGAGATAATGGAAATAATAACAAATTGATAAATAACGCTTGACAACCTGACCGAGTTAAGATGGTCACAAAAAAGCGGCCGTTTTATACATTAAGCTGACATTCTGAAATTTATAGGGTAATATTAGTACAGGTATGTAAGCAAGTGTAAAAATTTAAATTTATTTCAATCTAAGAGATCATCAGACTTCACTTTATTAATATCGCTCGAAAAGTTCTAAATCAAACCATTCCTAAAAATGGTAGGCATAATTATTGATAACACAATAAATGTATTGCGAGCTTTAAACAAAGCTTTTGGACTCTTAAGCGCTCGACATCTTTTACGTAAAAGACGTTGAGTGCATAAGTTTTCTAGTCCACTCAACAATGGACATAGGTAGATAGTACAAATAAGCACAAAAAATTATTACGTGTCGTGACACTTTTAATAAATCAATTAAATCTCTTTTTTCTTATTTTAAAAGAAAAAAATTATTACCTATGTCTTTCTCGGCCATTGAAATTTAAGTCTTTACAATTTTGGATATTAAGTTTATTTCTGAAAAAACTGGCACATTGAACAAATAAGCACTGCACTCCGGGAGTGCTGACAGAAGTGAAAACTTGAACTTTAAAATGGAAATACCACCATGAACCATCTAGGTTAAAATATACCAACTTAAATATACCAACTTTCATGCTCACGTAAAGGAACTAAGACAGAAAACAGTTTCAAGTTGCATCTTACGATTTTTCAATCAGGATTCAGAACACTTGTCCTAACGCCGCTAAAGGAGTTTTCACTTCAAAAAGTGAGACTGCATATTTACCTCGTTTTCTCCAAAAGGTAGCCAAAGCCGCTGTAAGTCGCTATTTCTTTTTAGACAATTTATGTAGGTACACAATATTGGATCACATGGGCGTACCCGGGAGGGGTGGCCCTGCCCCCCTGGGTACTTGGTACAATTTTGGTACTTGGGTCTGGGTACAATTATAATATTATAACCTTCGCAATTTCTACACCTGTTACTTGTCGGTTTTATTAAAATAAAATTAAAAAATAAAAAGCAAGCCAAATTTTCGGAATAATAAATTATTCCGAAAATTTGGCTTGCTGGTAGAAAATAGCCAAATTGTGAGGGAGTACCCACGAGCGAGCGGCTTGCATTTATTTGACATGTTATATAGTTTTCAAAGTGCACAACGAGTTTTGGTTAAATTATGCTTATTCCACTGCTACAATTGAAAGGTCATTCAGCAAACTTAGACGTGTAAAAACGTGGCTAAATCCTAATGCTATCTACAGACACACGAATTTGGTACGGAGCGTACAGCGGACCATATCCGGAGACCAAAACCGGTGTCGCTACATACGCACGGATTTGGTACGGTGCAGTGGAGCGTAAAGCTCGACACTCGTGTGTTCGATTTTATGCTATATTACATTAGCACAGAGTTCTATTTACAGTGCTGTTTTTAAACGACGACGATGATTCCCGCAATTCATTAATAACGAGTAGTCATACCAACACTTAAAAAAATATTCTCCCCAAATTTTACCCCTGATTACTTATACAATTGACAGGTCTAAGAGATAATAAGCTAGAAAGAAAGGTTATATGTTTAACATAAAGACTTACGCGTGAATAACATAAAACTAACTTGTCTTAATCTGATTTCACTCCCAATACATTTTCATATCCCTGGCTATATACACATTAAAATAATTTTTATTATTACATACAAATTGATTCATAAGGAGTAAACTCTAGACATCCTGTCCCCTAGTAAACCCCCGAAAAATTTTTCCCTAATTTTGGGGGGTAGGTACATCCCTAATTTGGCAACACTGATAGCGTTGTACGGCCGTACCGCCGGACTGCTCTACACATGCACGGATCTGGTACGGAGCGGACCAGATCCGATGCGGACAACGGCGAACTCTTCGCCTTCTTCATAATTATGTTGACCGGACTGCCCTACACACGCTCGGATCTGGTACGGAGCGTACCAGATCCGCTGTACGCTCCGTACCAAATTCGTGTGTCTGTAGACACCATAAGATCGACTATGACCGAAGGCAGATTAAATGGGCTTTGTATGCTCAGTGTGCTCAGAAAATTTGTTTACGGTATGGACGATTCTTTCATGGAAAAATTTGGCACAGATTTAGAGTAGACCATGGGGAAAGGCATAGGCTACTTTATATCGCGGAAAGATGTACGGTTTCTTCGAAATTAACTTTTGCGCAAACGAAGTCGCGGGCAACATCTAATACAAGATAAACTAATAAACGGCGGACAATTTTAAGGTCTACTATTTACAATTTTAAGGTAATACTAACAGTCCGCCTGCAGTCTGGTCCAAAATATATCAATAAGGCTTTCAAACCAAATCTGACAGCGCGGCTGCCAAGTATTTAGTCCATAATAATAATAATAATAATATCTATGGACGCTTCACAACAATCTGGTTCCGTTCTAAGTATCGGAAGAACTTGTGTTACGAGTACCAGACATCGGAAATATATAATACTAGCGACCCGCCCCGGCTTGGCACGGGTACAATACTAATACTGCGGGTACCTTACTCATATCTCATAGATCTAAACTCCCCTCCCGCACGCGCACCCCCGCGCCCGCCATTGTGACGCCCACTTCGCAACGGGCCTTGCAGCAGAAATCGTAATATTTTAATTTCGCCAAAACTTCAAAACCAAACGTCCAATTTTAATCATTCAAAGACCAAATATTATCTACATAAACTGTATTTAGTGATGAAATAATTTATTTTGATAAGGATTAATAGCATGAGTAAAATAAACGCGTTTAAATGTAGTACAAAAAAAAATCAAGATTTATAAATAAAAAAATGGTCGTTGGGACTTTTTTGTAGATATTAATAATAAGATATATAAGACCTACAATTAATAAGAACATTTTATGGTTCTATCTTTTATAGTTTAGGCAGCGTACGCAAAATAAGTAACTTTTCTGGTTGATTTTTTACACCTTGTGTCCGAAAAACCCAAATATCTTACGGAACCCTATTTTTTTCCAAAATAAAATTTAGCCTATGTTACTCGTGGATAATGTAGCTTTCGAATGGTGAAAGAATTTTTGAAATCGGTCCAATACTTTTTGAGCCTATTCATTACAAACAAACAAACAAACATACAAAGTTTTCCTCTTTATAATATTACTAGCTGACCCGGCAAACTTTGTTCTACCTTAGAGGCAATAAATGAGCAGATTTTGGATTTCATTAAGTGCAATTTTTCATTAGGATAATAGATATAATTAAAAAGAAATCAATTATTTTAATGATCGTTAAAATGGGCCATGTATTTTGTTGCATGGGTTGCAATCTTCAGTAAAGCATCTTGTAATAGACGACATTTTTCGTTTTATTATCAGGCGCAAGAATAAATAACGCAGATTGTCTTCGCATCCGTGAATATGCCACACATAATTGACCAGGTGAAAAACATGGATTTTGTAGATTCAGACCACAAACTTCAAGGATTGACCTTGTGACTTATTAATGGTCATGGCGAATGCAAGACGGATGGGAAATTGAAGTAGTTTGAACTCAACGGCGTATCGGTATTCGGTAGGGATCATCGGGATCTTCGGAATGAGAACTTCCTCACCTTCGAATTTTCCTTTGGGTATCGTCGCGTAAATCACATTATTTGTAAATCCCTAAATCCCTTAATTACTAAATCCCCAAACATATTTTTCTGCGATAAATAGTAGCCTATGCTCTTCCTCGTAGTCTACTCTATGTCTGTGCCAATTTTCATGATGATCGTTTAAGTAGTTTTACGTAAAAGCGTAAATACAGTTTTCCACAGGAACCGTACATTTCCCGCGATAAAAAGTAGCCTATGTCCTTCCCAGTGGTCTACATTATATCTGTGCCAAATTTCATGATGATCGGTTAAGTAGTTTTTACGTAAAAGCGTAAATACAGTATTCCACGGGAACCGTACATTTTCTGCAGTGAAAAGTAGCCTATGTCCTTTCCCGTTCTCTACTTTATATCTGTGCAAAATTTCATGATGATCGGTTAAGTAGTTTTTACGTATTCCACGGGAACCGTATATTTTCTTGCAATAAAAAGTAGCCTATGTCCTTCCTCGTGGTCTACTTTGTATCTATAGCAACTTTCATGATGATCGGGTAAATAGTTACGTAAAAGCGTAAATACAGTATTCCACGGGAACCGTACATTTTTATGCAATAAAGAGTAACCTATGTTCTTCCTCGTAGTCTACTTTATATCCGTGCCAAATTTCATGATGATCGGTTAAGTAGTTTTTACGTAAAAGCGTAAATACAGTATTCCACGGGAACCGTACATTTTCCCGCGATTAATAGTATCCTATGTCCTTTTCCTGGTTCTAAGCTACCTCCCTACCAATTTTCAGCCAAATCGGTTCAGCCGTTCTTGAGTTATAAATAGTGTAACTAACACGACTTTCTTTTATATATATAGATAGTGTAGATTTAGTTATATTATATTTAAGATTTGTATTATATAATACACACATTTAATATATATTAATGAATCATGACCTAGAAACACAGAAAACTTTTTGTGTTCCCTGGCGGGATTCGAACGCGCGACCTCCGGCTTGAGCGCCAACGCGTTAACCACTGAGCCACAGAGGTCGTCTAGCTAGCTAGTCTATAAGCGGGCGCACTATCTTTTCTCGAAGCATTTTGCGGCTTTTTCGTGCCCCCATATTTTTGTTTGTATTTGTAATCAAGCTAGCGGTCTGAAATTTTGTAACGAAGACGTCGTTGGCGGCACAAGCTAATATTTTAAATTTCATAAAAATCGTGTGTATAGTTTAGGAGATATTAGGTAAGCGGGAAAGAAAACGATTTTGAAAGATGGATGGAGGTATGGAGCCATCGTAAGCACAATTCAAAGCATACTTATAGCAGACTTAGAAATTTAAATTTTCTGCCAGGCTAGGTAATTTTGCTACAAGTAAAGGGAAAATATAGGAAAAGTAAAAATTCTGAATAAAAATAATAATTTTATAATTTACTAGATGTTGCGTATGTCATGGGATACTCATCCCAACTTACCTGTCCGGTAGTTGTGGTATAGTATACGGGTATGCGACCCCGGCTTCCCTAGTCTGTCTACTACTACTGTCCTATCCCTTGCCCTCCTGGGCGGTAATATCCTACATTTCCTATTTCCCACTCTAACTTACCAATCTTCCTTTCCACACCACCTATCCTTCCCTTTCCCTATTCCACCAATCCGTGGAAATGCAATGGATAATCATAAAAATAATTTAATTATCCAAAATGGCGGCGATGTGGTTCACTTCACCACCCATCACGTCTCGTTTCTCGCGGAGATGAAAAGCGGACCATGGAGAGCCGCTTCGCTACGTTGGATGTAAGAGGAGGAATGGATGGTAAGAATGAAAGTGAACGAAGCGAAACGAGTATGTTAGGATCGTAGCAAGTGGCAAAAAGTGGTCTCTGCCCTTTACGGGAAAAAGGCGTGATTATATGTATGTATGTATATTAAGAATTCACATAAACAAAATGTATAAGTTCACTGGTAACATTGTAATCCTTATTTGTTTACCAAACGTCATAAATTGAGAAGTGGTAGGTTATTTTAAATTCGAGAAGATGCTTCGTGAGGAATGGGCCGATTCAACCCGAGTATCATGGAGAATAGAGGTAAGGAGATCCATCTTGTATGGGGGATAACTTGATAAAGTGTCCACCCGTAAAGACCAAGTTATAGTTCGAAAACTCACCGAAATAGCGCTATACACTAGCGTGAACGAAGTGGAAATAATATGAAGTTAGCAATAAGAGATGGAGTGAAGTTATTTGAAAGTTAATTATTGGTTAGTTACTATAATAATTTGTGGCCATTTTGTGTCGCTCTTTTTGAAAATTTTCCACTCGCTACTATTGCGCCATCTTACGAGTATCTTGCTCCCTTTCAACGGACACTTTTTAATACACGAGATGGTTCTCCTTACCTCTATTCTCCATGCCGAGTATGTAGTGATTAGTATTATTCACCAATAATTGTAACCAAGAGCATGTCAGGAATTCAGGACATATCTAAGGAGGGTTCCATATCTATAAACGCGTAGTAGGTTTTTTCAAAATACTTCAAAATTTACTGTCCGATTTCGTTCAAAACAATTTTTCTAAAGAGTATTTAGCATGATCTAGGTATCAGCTGGGAAAATTGCAAGTTTTTAAGTCTCATAGTTTAGAAATACCTATAATTACAAAAGACCTATTCAATGACACCCCACACGATGAGGTAATATGAAAAAAATTTTAATCCTTATTTCACATGTATGAGAGCCACCCCTTAAATATAAAATTATGATTATATTATACCAAAACCGAGATCTATATATTACATTCTATAAATATAACAAAAAATTTCATCAATTTATATTTATATTACAGAAGCTAGAAGGGCGGACGGATAGACAGACGGACGGACGGACAAAGCAAAACTAAAAGGGTTCCTTGAGTACTACGGAACCCTAAAAAGTATTATTGTGTATTATGTATATGGGTGATTCTTAAATTCTAGTATTATAACATTTTAATACTTGCTTACTTAACTGTACTTTTAGTACCAATATCATCCTATACATTTCAGAATATATGCTTGATGTATGAAACGGCCGCTTTTTTGTGACCATCTTAACTCGGTCGGGTTGTCAAGCGTATTTATCGATTTGTTATTATTTCTATTATCTCCCAAATTATTGAGTGTTTTTAGGTAAAAATTTACCTGTATATAATTAAACTAACGCTCTAATTATTGGTATCACCTAGAAATAGGAAACACACAAGATACCGATTTTATAAGATCTCGCTGGTATTATGCACTTTTATAAATTAATTTTCGTCATAATTAGATAACTACCAACTGGATCTTGATAAAACTTTAATGCTCAATTGAAGATTGATGTAAACTATAATATGCAATTTGAATTATGTCTCTAGACCTGTTAAAAAAAGTGCTAGAACGTGCTAAGTAGTTTTTATAAAATATCAAAAAACTTGTAAAGCGTGTATTATTATTTATTTTTTATTGCCGAGCAAATTTAAGCACATTTGGGAGAACCCGTGTACCAAAAATTGTACATCTGCATCCAACAGTATTCGAGATCTAAGAAATCGCCAAACGTTACTCCAGCAGGATTTTGAATATCTTCATAACGGATCAAGCTACAAATGAAATTTTTATACGCTCAATTACACCCTGCAACGCTCTAATTATTTGCATATTATTTTTCTTAAAATATCCTTTAGAAGAAAAAATCTCTGGCTGGAGTAACGTTTTGAAACGTTACTCCAGCCAGATCTGTTTTTCGAGTTTTTCTCGAAAACTACAAAGGAGCAAATTATGAAAATGCAATGCTCAATTACAGGAGACAACGCTCTAATTGAGCATAGGTAAAAAGTTAACAAAATCCACAACATCTGGCTGGGGTAACGCACACACCAGTGGCGAAGGCTGGTCTGGTTCTCCTTTATAGGGAAGCCGGAGTAGGGATTTGGATGAGGGTCTTCAAAAGGTAAGTGGTAAGGGAAGCCGATAGGAATGGAGTTACAGGAACCCCTCGCCACTGGTCTCTACTCTCTATTAAGTTGTATATAGCAAGTATAAAACTATATATTGCCTACAGCGTCTTTGTAAATCCCATGTACGAAGTCTCTCCTCCCGTACATTAACATCTAAAACATTTAAAACCATGTTCGACATTCACACACTTTATTTACATCGTGGACTGTACAATTTCTATTCTTTTGAGAATACAGCATTTTGAGAATACAGCGTTGCCATTTGGCAACTTTGGTTGCCATTTTGGCAACATTTGACCCTTCGTGGCAACCAAATGGCAACCAGGCTCAAATGGCAACATTTTGGCAACTTTTCGACATGTCGCGCGATCATCAGTAAAAAATTATCGAATTGCTTTCACAGAACTGAACACATCGAAATGAACAAAATCAAAATCTTGAACACATTTTTATTCCCAAATGAAAACAATTCATAATCAGTAGATAAACAAATTGTACCCGTATTTCTACATACAAAAGGCCTATTTTAGTGAAGCTAGAGATAAAAGTAATTTTATGAAGACTCTAAAACAAAAATGGAAAAAAGTGTGTGTCTGTGAGCAGTGTGTAGTGCAGTGCAAGGAAAGTTTTTTTTGTGGTTTTCTAATACTTTTGTTTTTAAATCTATTTATAAGTTCTTAATTTTTTTCATGTTTTTAATATTGGATTTTAAATGCATGGGCACTTACACATTTTTTAACTTCCTAAATCTAAGATTTTCAAAAATCGGGAAGTTATTGGTTTTACCCCGTTTTGTAAAAATTGAATTCTCATCAGATCTCGACGTTCTGAGGTCACATGAAGCTTCCCTGACTACCCCCGCGAGGGGTCACTATGTCTGTATGTGTGTGTGTGTGTGTGTGTGTCTGTAAGTATGCAAATCTCATAATTTTTGAATATTTTGACCGATTTTATTGCGCCTGGCCCATTCGAAAGGGCTTGGCCAAACTTAGATTTTGAATACAATTTGGACCGATTCGAACAGATAGATTTCAAGAAATTTCGAAAAAACTGTGATTTTTTAAAAATTTTTGTTTTGGAATAACTTTTAAACGGCTTTATCGATTAACTCCAAAAACTTATCAGCTGTTAACCTTGAAAAACCACGTCCATTACCGCTAAAAATCGGTTGACTCGTTCGAAAGATATTGTAAAGGGAAAAAGAAGGGTTTTTTCGGCATTACTCCGAAATTTTTCACCTAAAAAATTTTTGGTTGTCGATTCTTTCAAAGGACATGAAAAACTGCATCGATTGCCGCCAATCGCGTGAAAATCGGTTGATTCATTCCAAAGTTATGACAGTTTGAAATTTTAAAAAATAGTGTTTTAATAAACTTTCATCTTAATAGAATTTTGTACGATTTTTTTCTAATGGCAAACTTTGGTTTGAGATGGCAACATTTGACCCTAAAAATGGCAACCTGGGTTGAGTAGGCTCTGGCAACACTGTGAGAATAAGTCTTTTAGAGACTAGGTCGTTTTGCTAGTATGGCGTTTATGGCGTTTTTATTTATTCTCTGTTTAGTATTATTTTGTGTCGCTATGACAACACAAACACACAATCTGTCAAAATTTCAACTATCCATCTACCATGGTTTACGAGATACAGTATGACGTGACAGAAAGAAAGACATACGGACGGACGAATAGCGAAGTCTCACTAATAGAGTCCCGTTGTTACCCTATGGGTGCGGAGCCCGAAATAATAATTATAATAAGCTAAAATTACCGTTGTTACCCCATGGGTAGCCCGAAATAATTATAATAAGCTAAAATAACCGTGGTTACCCTATGGGTGCGGAGCCCGAAATAATTATAATAAGCTATAATAAACGTTGTTACCCTATGGGTGCGGAGCCCGAAATAATTATAATAAGCTATAATAACCGTTGTTACCCTATGGGTGCGGAGCCCGAAATAATTATAATAAGCTAAAATAAATTAATAAGGTCATTTTACTGACAGATTACAGATATGAACATTTAATCAGGATTATTAAGTATGGACTTATCTCGTTATTACTTTGCTCTTAATGTTACTAATTATATATGGCTCTCAACTCAAGCATTAAATATCAAAAATGTAAATCCAACCTGTAACTGTCAAGTGTCAACTATCAAGGCCATTGGGTCAATGTAACCGAGAGTGAAATTTCAATTCGTGGGAAATTCCATTTGTATTCAACTTTAAATAATATGTAACATATTAAGGCGACCACTTTTTTTTTAGTGAATTATAAATGTTGAATGCACAAACTGTAAAATAACCTAACCAAGAGCATGTCAGGACATGTCTAAGGAGGGTTCCGTAACTATAAACGCGTAATATGCTTTTTTTTTAATTACTCCAAAAGTTACTGTCCGATTTGGTTCGCAATAATTTTCCTAAAGAGTTTTTAGCATGATCTATTAGCATGGAAATTTGCAAGTTTCTATCTCCTATAGTTTAAAAATGCTAGAGGGGGGACCAACTTACGAACTAGTTTGGAGGCCGATTACTCGAAAATGGTCAACTTTATAAAAAAGTAACGTATGAAACCTTGCCTTTATTTTAAAAGACCTATTCTACGATACCCCACACGATGGGGTAGAGTGAAAAAATATTTTTCATCCCCACTTCACATGTATGCAGAGCCACCCTTAAAATATAAAATTATTATTTTTTTATGATCCCGAAACCGTGATCTATAACTGCACCAAATTTCATCAATTTATATTCATAATTGCAGGAGCTAGAGGCGCGGACAGACAGACAGACAGACGGACAGAGCGAAACTATAAGGGTTCCTTAAGTATTACGGAACCCTAAAAAGGGAAATGCTCATTTGCTTTGACTAAAATATTTAAAAATTGCTAACTACCTGTAAAATACTATTTTTAACCACTATTTATTAGCACATTCAGGAACGTAACTAATTCAGTCATAAAATGTAGAGCTGTGTAATGACCGGTATCTGAAGATTTTACATAAAGTCGAAAGATGAATATCTGTGACCACTAGACGGATATTTTGGGTGTGGCGTAATATGTAACTTAGGCCTTTTTTCATCGGTTAATGGATGATTTATACATAGATTTACATATTTTCCGAGCGAAGTAACTCTTGAAATACTGAAGTGCCTGGGACAGTTGATTTTTAAATGTCGCATGGTTGCCCAAGCACATACGGCATTCTCACAACATAGTCAGCCTAGTCCAGAGGAATGAACTAGTCAATACGTCTGGGGCCAACTATGTGCGGGTTTTCTCACGATGTTTTCCTTCACCGTTAGAGCGTCTGTATAATGTACTTGAGATCTGAAAAAATTACATTGGTACACGCCACAACCTGGGATTCGAACCAGTCGAGTAAAGACTACAAAGAGGTGCACTCTCTCAAATGCGAACCAAACCCACTATAATGTATTAGGCTTAATAAGCAGTACCTAATAAGCGTAACTTTAATCGGGAGTGTAGTCTTTTAATGTCCCATCCTCACATGGGATTCAGATACTCGGCAGTCGGCGCCAATTACTTAGTTTGTATTGTCACTTATTTGTTTGGAAACGCAATTTATACAAATTTTTATACGAACCAATTGCGTTAAATAATAATATAAACTGCCTACGAAAAACATCTCAAAAACTTAGATGTTCGATTGGAAACTACTCTTCATTAATTAAAATGTTAAAAGATCACATGGGTAAGTACTTAAATAATATTTTTGAGATGATCAAATTAATATTTGAACAATAAAAAAACTTGACTTTCAAATATACCTCGTACGTCGGACGGCGGCAAATGAATTGACAAAAGACAGTAATCGATCAATAAGTGATGTTTACTGGCAGACAATGACTCCGATTACTGAACAAAATATATACATGTAACATACCTAATACCCACGTAGTCGGTAGTAATTGTACGTTCATTCGCTCGTCGTTCATTCATCCAAATCAGTTATGGAGAGAGAGATAAGACACGAAGACACGGATTCGGGATTCCCTATATATTATACTGTTAGAGTAAGTATGCAATGAAAACAGAAAACGAGCACTATACAAAATAATATTATACAATCTAACTTTTTTGAATATAACATTAGGGAACATCCCCATATTAGGTACGTGACCGTGCGCGTCTTCTTCTTGCGCGACGGTAAAAAGTGAGAAGGATGAGGGATATCTCGGTATATATGTCACCGTAAAATTGAAAAAACCGTTAGATTGTAAAATAACTAACGAGGTTGTAAAAATATTTCGAAAGATTCATAACATAACATAATTCATAACAAGGTGCAACAAAAATAAGTGATAATACTTTAGGGTGTGTACGTGTTCCTTATAGAGAGTTCGCTGTGAAAGTATCAGCGCTGAATGAGCAATTTTTTATGGGGCAATGAGCAATTTTTATAAGCAATTTTTTATAAATATAATTATATAATTTATTAATCTTTTGTATGGGGAAACTCGCGACGCTGGAGCGCTTTCCCATACAAATCGCAAAAAAAATTTTGCTCTTTCAGCGCTGCTGCTATCACAGTGAACTCTCTATAAGGAACACAAACACACCCTTAAGTATTATCACTTATTTTTGTTACACCTTGTATACGTAAGTACTTATAATCTAACGAAAAATAATGTGTTAAATTATACGCAGCATATTCGCGTCCGAAGTCTATCAACATTTTACAATGTCACTAGTTATTTTACAATTTAACGGTTTTTACAATTTTACGGTGACATATATATTACGGATGCTCACTGTGGAGGGGAGGGAAGTAAAAAATGGTCACTTATTATGGGTGCGTTCCGTTATCTACTATCTGTTTCAAACTATAGACTATTTTTAAATAGGCTTTATAAAACTATAGTTGATTTCAATATTGTCTGGACAATAATATAATTTACATACATTTAATGGATATCGATATCAATAAAATACGATGTGTTTACATTTATGTACATGCAAATAAAGCAATAATGTTACAATTTATGACGGAATTGTTATATTGTCATATTAATAAATTTATAAATATGGATTAATATAATCTATTTCACAATGTTGTGAAATCTGTTTTATAAAGCTACTTTTTTAATAATAGATGTATGTACTTTTGTTAAACTATCGACTAGGCAAAGACTGAAACAGATATATTTTACATTCGACTTTTGGCTAAAAGAGTTGGGAACTTCTAGGTTTGACTATATACTTTAGTAAAAGGCCAAAATTGTTATTTATTTTAGGGTTTGCCTGCCGGGATAGGGTTTGGTCAAACCTAGGATAAAGTAGTCATTCCGGGAAGAAACTGTATAATATCATACATATATAATATCATATCATACGTTAGTAATATATATTCTTTGATAATATCGAACTTTACTATATCATATATTTAATCATTCTAAAATTTATTGCATTTATAAGTTTTGCAATTTCTTACTTAAAATATTGTGTTTTTAAGATGTGTTCAATTGTAATTTTTCTATTTTATGGTGTTCATTTTTTATGTTTACATTTTTTTTAATATTATATTCTTATTCTTCTTCTTCGCAGGCTACGGAGGGTCAGGTGGCGCCGGTGATAGCGTTACTTAGCGGGTTCTACTTACTGGTGGGACCCTTCGTGTCCGCCCTTGCCAACAAGTAAGTTCACATAACAGGTTTAGCCTTATTACAATTACCGTAGACAAAGCTCTATATAATAACTCCCCACACCGATCTCGGTGACGGTGGCCGGTTTTCTTGAAATCAGGCCAGTTAAGCAGGAGTAATTTTATAATGCCCAAGTGGTGCGTAGTACACAAGTGCACTTACTCTCATAATCCAGTCGGACGGATAACCGACACGACTGAAGAGTCATCAGGCGCAGGTCCGACTTTTTACATGCCCATCCGACGTATGGATCATCTTTCTTGTCAGACAATCAGGTGATCAGCCTGCATTGTCCTAACCAAACTTGGAAACAACATTTTTTGTTGTTCCAATGCGGAAATCGAACCCACGACTTCCGAGTCGAGAGCCAACGCTCAACCAACCACTAGACCACGGAAGCTGTTAAAGCTCTATATAATATATAACTGTGCCATCTCACGTTGATTCAAAAAATGTTTATATTTATTAAACCCTGACGCAAATAGTGTTATAACTTATAAGTTTGACGTGTCTGTACTCTGTCCCCCTTACTAATAAACGCTGTATAAGCTTTGAAAAGTTATACAGCGTTTTGTCTCCTTCTATCGAATTAAACATGTCACTTGTGTGATGTGAACAAAACACTGTATAACTATTTAAAGCTTATACAGCGTTTATTAGTAAGGGGGTGTAGGTATAGGTATGTGTCCATCTGTGGAATCGTAGCTCCCAAAATAATTAACTGATTTTGATCTACATTTTTTTCTTTTAAGGTGAATTATTGTCGGCATCTACGAAACAAAATATGTATATTGTTTATTTCAGATATGGTTTCCGCGTGGTCACAATAGCTGGTAGTCTTCTGGCCTCCTTTGCCTTCGCGATGTGTTTCTTCGCGACCAGCGTCGAATACTTGTACTTGGTGTTTGGTTTCGTCGGTGGTAAGTTTTTTTTTTATTGAAGTAAATTTAAACTTTCCCCTCGAAAATCAGCAGAACGCCAAGAAATGTTTCTAATCTTTTTTTATCAAGTAGATGATTTTACCCTTACGCGTCCAATATTCTGTTACCTAAAGTCTCGGATCAAGGACTTTTTATTTGGTCAGTTAGGTACCTATTTAAATAATTAATTTAATTATCTACCCATAATTACTAACCACAAAACCCATATATGGTGTTCACTTTGAGTAAACATCACTAATATCTTAAAGAGGAAAATTTTGTTTGTTTGTTTGCATTGAATAGGCTACGAAACTATTGGACCGATTTTGATGAAATTTGACACAGACATAGAGTAGACCACGGGCATAGGCTACTTTTTATCGCAGCAAATTGTACGGTTCCGACGGGATATCTTTATGCGCGCACTAAGTCGCGGGGAACATCTAGTTTACAAATAAAATTCAATCCTAATTACTAAGGGATCGTCCATTAATCACGTGATGCCTAAAAGGGGAGGGGAGGTCCGAAAAAAAATCACCAAGTATCACCAAGGGGAGGAGGGGGTATAAGGAGACATCACGTGTATTAATTTTCGAATCTAGTCTATGCATACCGAAATTATTATCGGCTGTAGATTCGTAGTGTTGTTTAAATACTTACAAGACAAATGACTCGTATAGTTTTTAATTGCTTAAATTATTCGATTAAACTGTTTTTTAAGTTAGTTTTTCTTCAAACATGACCTGCTTACTATGTAAAAAAAATAAACGTGATCTTAGGTGGGGGAGGGGGGGTAGTATAAAACCTCACCACGTATCACCAGGGGGAGGGGAGGGGTCTAAAAAGTTGTTAAAAACATCACGTGATTAATGCACGGCCCCTAAGTAATACTAAGTATGGATGTCATTATTACAAAAATTAAAACATAAAAATTAAATTTTGGCTGAATATCCTTCGCTTCTCACGCTCCTAAAATGTTGGCGCTCATTGGGGGAGACCTCGTACGCTTAGCAGCGGTCTACAATAAAATGATGGTAATGTTGATACCACAATTATAGTTCTGCAATTGTTTTTTTTTTTTTGCAGGTGTCGGATTCTGTATGATCTACCTACCTGCTGTCTTGACTGTTGGGTTTTATTTTGAGAAATGGCGGGCTTTGGCGACTGGACTCGCCCTGTGCGGCTCCGGTGTAGGCACCTTCGCGTTCGCACCCATGACCAAGTATTTACTTAATGTTCTGGGATGGCGATACACTTTACTTGTTTTTGCAGGTATGTTTTGAATACATTGAACTCTTTATATAAGCGAAAAGCATTAAATCAATTTTAGGTTACGACTTACGACTATTAACGTTATTACGAATCGAAATTACGAAATCGATTTAATTATTAAATTAAATTACGAAATTAAATAATATGATCGTAATTTACGATCATATTATAATGTAAAATACAATCCTTCGTTTTCGAATAAATATGCACATTTTTTTACGTCTCTATTCTTCTATTGCAGGTTTGATTCTGTTTTGCATCATTTTCGGGAGCTTATTCAGGCCTATAAATCCGGTGCGAGTGACCCTGGCCCAGCAGCAGGAGGAGGAGGATATAGCTCGTCGCCACGAGGAGGCCGTGGAGAAACTCAACTCCATAATAAGTTTACACAAAAAAATCAACTCCAGCCTCACTATGCCCCACGAGATGCGGTTTACCAACAAAGTGAGCCCGCACACGTGGGTCGGCGTCGGCAACAACACCCAGTATCCGACCGCCGAAGAGATCTTCAAGGGCAGCAACCAGCTGCTCAGCAGGCGGTCGTCCACCACCGCCGCCACCATCAAGAATACTCTCGGCAACAAACCCATGTTCATCACGTCCCCGGTGGACGAGAACGAGGAGCAGGACGACAGTAACGACAACGTCGAACCTCTCATTTCGGAGTCGGTGAAGGTCGTCACGCAGGAAGTCCGGCCGCGAAGGCGATCCCAGCTGGACCTGGTGGCGCGCCCGCTGTACAGGGACGATATTTTCTTCGGCGGCAGCTTGGCGAGGGTCCCCCAGTACACGTCGCGCACTTCTCTCGGCTACCACTTGGCCGTGACCCATGTACCGACGAAAGAGGAGACGCAAGAGGAGAAAACCGGAAAATGTAAAATCTGCCCCGAAGCGGTGAAGCGGGCTCTGGCGACTATGTTGGACGTGAGCCTGTTCAAGTCGCTAACGTTCAACATACTGGCGGTCAGCGGGTTCATCACGATGCTGGGCTTCTTCGTGCCGTACATGTACGTGACGAAACGCGCGGAAAAGAATAACGTGCCGAACAGTGTGATGCTGCTGTCGACGATCGGCATCGCCAACATCGTGGGTCGTGTCGCCTGTGGCTACGTATCATCCCTGCCCAAGGTATTTATTTTCTTTATTCTTTTCTATGAACCGGACCATTTAATTTTTTTCTTTATTTTTATCCATAGATAAATTACAGAGGCGCAATTCTGCTAAATAAAACCTATATTAATACAATTACAATCAAGTCCCGATACGCTAAAACTCTCAAACGGTGTTTTATAAACGTTAAACCAACGCGCTGTGATTGGTCGAAACGTCATAAAATCCGTTCATAGTAACATGTCGCTTCACTTTCAATCCAATCAAAGTAAAATTTAAGTCTACTTTAAATACGAGAATTGAGGTTCTGGTTTCGCTTGGCGGTCGAGCACCAATCATTTGTGTATGTTTTTATCAAGTTAAAATATTATTGTGCAAAAAAGTTTCTTGCTTCTCATTATTCTGTAAAGTCGATCATTTACCCGCCTTCAATGTAAGCTTTTAATGTTTACTGGACTCATTTGCCCTAGGTCTCCCCGCTGTGGCTGAACAACATCGCACTGAGCGCGGGTGGTATCGCCTCCATGTTTAGCGGGTACTGCTACGAGTTCTACTTCCAGCTCGCCTACTGTGTTATCTTCGGACTTGCCGTGGGTAAGTTTCAACGTAAAACGATTGATAAATATTTAGTAGTAGTGACCCTACGTACTGGGACTACCCTATAAAATTTTCCTTTAATGCTATACGTATTTACCTGGACCTTATTTTTTGAAATTCCATAGGCTTAGTAAGCTATTGTATTAAAATTAGATATTGGTACTTAGTACATAATTACTATTATTCTAAGAAATTGCATTTTGTACCTGCTTTTGCAAAACCAGGGGCGTATTCAAAGGCCACAGGGCCCCAAGCATTTTTATTCATGCACAATAATTAATTTTATTGATTTTTTTCAGCTGTTTTCTCGTCGCTGAGGTCAATAATAGTGGTGGAGTATCTTGGCTTGGAGCAGTTAACGAACAGTTTCGGACTCTTCCTGTTGTTCCAAGGTCTTGGGGCCTTCCTCGGTGTGCCTATTGCTGGTATGTTTGAATTCAAAATTATATTTTAAAATATAACTGACAATATTTGATCATGGTTAATTAGAAAATATTGTACTCTACAATTTAAGCATTACTAAGGTAGTTTTTTTATAAAACGCTTTGTTATAAAATTAACAAAATTTTCAACAGCACTCCTTTCTGTTTTCAGGGGCTCTTTATGATATGACTCAGAGTTTCGACATATCGTTCTACGTATCGGGAGGTTTCATGCTGTTATCTGCTGTCATGTGCTACCCCATCGACTACATCAGCAGATGGGAGAAGTCGCGGAGTAAAAAAGTCGAAACGCCCAAGGTCTGAACTCTGAACCTAGTGTTAGTAATAAATAAATAAGTAGACACAACATAAATTCTGGCTTTCCTGAAATTTTCAATAGTTAGAAATTCTGTTTAAAATTATCTATTTTATATAAAATTTTGAGACAGCTATCGTAGATTTTTCGATAGATATTTTTAATTGTACCCGAATATATAATGCGTGTCTAGATAGTAACTAAATATTTAGTTGTTATTTAGGGGCATGTTAATCCTATAAGAAAGAAACAAACAGTGTAAGTTAGGTATTAGTTTGTAAGTATATAATCCATGCCACAGAGGATAAGCTGTAGGTAAATAAATTCAAGCGGCCATAAATTAAGGCACTTAAGAGACTTAAATAACAATCCAAAAATAATCGAAAGGAGATTTTAAGTCGACTTAGGCATGGATTATGTTGTTTGCCAACAGTCCGTTTTAGGATGTTTGTTATTATAATATTATGTTCCATATAAACACTGCCTTGTTTTCTACAATATACACACTCGTGCTTGCCAAGTACTCTCTATTTATGTTGTTAAAGACAAATAACCGTTTCACGCCGAAACGAGACGATATACGATGCGGCGCAGCACATTTTAGGAAAGCGATTCAAAATTGAGCTTTCACTACTTAATAAGGTACACGTTTAATACGTATACGATACTCGTTTCGGTGTGAGGTGAAAACCCAAAGTGTAAACCATAAGTTTTGAATCACTTTAATATTTTTACAATATAACGTACTTAACGTCTTACAACATCACATACCTAGTTATTTACACAACACATTTTTGTATGGTATTTTTTATTCCGTATTTTATATTATTGTATAATAATTTGTAGTAAAACTATACCTACTGTGAGATTTTGAGAGCTCCTTATTTTATTAATTAATTTTTTTTTCATTCATAAACGATAAACAGACTTCCATGATGTTATAATTTTTTTGTATTTTACCTTTTACACAATATTCGTTTAAATAACAAGTGTTACACTACTAAGGTTTTTGCGCTATTATTCAAGTTTCGTTAAATGTAAGGTGTTCCATTTTTACACCATTTTTTATTATTTACAGTAGATTCCGTAGTAGAGTCTAGCTACATTCCTTTCAAACTTAATTGTGACACATGGAAAATCACCTACTAATTCCCTATTGTCTCTGTAGAATTTGAATCGCATTTAAAATAGTTTTAGTAGAAAACGTACAAATTATAACTCGAATTACTATATAATACTATCATACTATAACTTTATTTTAAGTTTGTAAAAATAAATTAATTGAGTATGTACCTTTAAATTACTTAAAATGTGTAAAATGAACTGACTTTAGAAAACGTCAGTGCGCCATTTAAATCTCTTGAATAGGCTAAAAAAAATTAAATTTAGTTTTGCCCAATCTTAAAAACATGAAATTATATTGCGATGGTCACGTTAACTCTATTTAACTTGTAATGTCTTTAAATTCTTAAAACCTGAGAAAAATCCAACATTTCATTTGCTGGTAAAGTTAATTGAGAAATTGGCAAAGTTACTTTGAGGAGTACAATTTTTTTGTAGTACAAAAAATGGCCGTTAATATGCCATGTGGCGCTCTTAGCCAAGAACATAAGTACTTTAATGTAAATGCTATCCACTGTGTGTGAATCAAATAAGACTTGTTAATGTTTAAGAGTCAGTGTGAACAGTGAGAGTGATCGTTTATAGTTTAGTATTAATGGTATATTGTTCACGTTTTGTGCCTTGAATGAAGTGATACTTACATTAGTTTTTAATATTGTATCGTTAAGAAATTTATCCAGGATTGGATTAAAGAGTTGAAATCCTAGCGGTACAGGGTCTTATACACATGTAGAGATTATTATGTTCGTTGTTATTAATAATTACATGTCAAATATATATTATATTAACGAATTTAAGAACTTAAGAACATGTTATTGGTGCAAATATAAATAAGTACATAATAGTAATATAGTAAAGGCCCAAAAAGGTACTAAATATAGTATAGGGCCCCGTTTGTAGAAGTGGCCCACACTATGGGCCCAGTTGAGCGTAGTCCGTCCCTGACAATTGTACGGAATGCTCCATTTAAGGCTAGGACTATAATATTATGCTTCGAAATCCGGAACACCAGTGAAAATTCAGAGCACTGAAATACTCGTAGAACTCTGCGCTAATACAATAGAGTTAAAAATGGAGGTTTCGAGTGTCTAGCTAGCTGATCATATTAAATGACATGGATATTTGACACTCATGTGTTCGATTTTCAACTCTAATGTACTAACGCAATATTCTATTTTCAATGCTCGGAATTTTCTACGGCCTTCCGGATCCCAGATCATATTATATAGTCCCAGTCTTAAGTTTTTTTTTTATTTATAATGTAGATTTTATAAATAGTTTTAACAAAACGACTGTGGCTGTGGTCTTAATTGTAGTACCTAATAGTAAGAGTCATAGTCATACTTCAGTCATAAGTTTACAGATTACATCAAAAGATCATGCCACATATATCATTTTAGTTCATAAGAAAAATATTTTAACGTGACTTTAAATCCTTTGAAATTGTACATGAACTGTATAAAATATTCCTATAAGTGTTTGTTTAGACTTTAGGTTATTTTATGTTGTTACGCCCTTAGTACACCTACGCGATCGCATGCTGCAGCGAGTCGCTGCGAAAATTCTGCGGTAGAGAAACATCTGTCGAACGTTAGAAGAGTGCAGTTTTTTCGCAAAGAAATGTCATTGTAATTTCCTTCTTTTCTTGAACATTCCCCCATACCACCACATTTTCGTGCGCATTATTATAATCTGCGTGTCCGATTATGGGATATTTTCGAATAGAATTCCATATTTTCGTTTCTATGGTACGTAAATCTGTCCTCACTCCTCACCAACAGATCGCGTGCGAACGCCTTGTGATGCGAAACACCAGTAGCGGAATGTCTGCGCGTGTAACGGCCATTTCGCAGTTACTTGTAAAACTATACCGACAAGGACGCAACCATTTAATTTAGCTTAGTGCTAGAGAGAGAAATAACATATTCGAACTCCGCCATACTAAGTATGTTCGTTTTTTCGTAATATCTCTTACGCATGCGAACGCGTCAGTGTACTAAGGGCGTTCTACTAATTATACATATAATAATATATAATAATTATATGAAAAGAAAAGGTGCCACAATGCCAGTAGGTACAATTTAAGAGTGCATCTTTTATAACAATATACCTACCAATATGAAATAAATTATGATACAATTTGAAAAATTATGAACGACTTTAATTTCAGACCTTAGTCCTCTACGCGTTTAAAATACGCCGTGTGCTATGGCTCTTAAACTTTTCGCCGCGCCGGCGCGGCGGTTGAAACTTGATACATCTAAAACCTAACAGACCTCATACTCTTTTCTGGTATAAGTTTAATAAGTATAGTACATAGTGGTGACTCATACTAGCATTTTTGTATATGTCACCGTAAAATTGTAAAAACCGTTAGATTTAAATATTACTAGACATACTAGAGATAATATAAAATGTCGACAGATTGTCAAATAAAAATTTCTCCTTACAATTGTACGCATTATTTTTCGTTATATTGTAATATTTAATGTGCCGATTGGTTAAACGGCAAGCGCCCCGCGCCGCCATATTTGTTTGCTTTTTCTTAATAATAATTTTAACGAAACATAATGCGTACAATAATTGTAAGGATAAATTTTTATTTGACAATCTGTCGACATTTTATAATATCTCTAGTAATATTACAATCTAACGGTTTTTTAAATTTTACGGTGACATATACACGGTAGGACGTAGGTTTGACATAATTGTCAATGAGTGTCAATCTTTCTTTCACTATTCACTATCCTTATCTTATACAACATTTACATATTTTTATTGCTTATCTATGAGGCAAAATAAACCTGAAGATGAAACTTTAAAATAAAAACATGAATAATGGTCGGAACAACAAGGCGACCTCTAGTTGTAATTAAATAAACATGAGCCATTTATTAAAGCATTTTAATATGCCAACTAACTAATATTAAAACTAATATTAACTTCTAACTAGTTTAATTATATAATAGTATATGCTCGGATTAATGCCAATCTAGACATAGAAAAACACAAAGAAAATTCGAAATTTGTCACTTATAAATTAAAAAATTATCAACTTACTAAAAGAAATATTCTTGTGGTCTACTAGGAACATTTCTTTTAGTGAGTTAATAATTTTTTAATTTACAGCTTTTTAAAGCTTCGTTTAAAAGTTAAAAAAAAAAAGAATGCTTCGACCATTCATTGATATTTGATACATTTCTTAATATATCTTATTAGTTTTTAAATAGCTGGATAGTAGCTAAGTAATTAATCTCAGTATTGGTAGGCTTGCCAGATGGCCAGGAAATCCGGGATAGTCCCGGAATTTTGGGTCTTGTCCCGTGTCCCGCGATAAATTAAAGTTTGATTTTGAGAAAGACTCTTTTTATTTTTTATTGATACGAAGTATATTCCTTCATTAATCTATGTATTTCATTTGCTTCTCGGCAGCTTTTTGTCTATGGTCAGATATTCCGATTTCAGTGAGAATACTCTGTATCCTGGACTGCGCTAGCAGAGCGTTTTCAACATACATTTTCTTGAGCTGCACGGCCACACTACGCCCGAAACTATCGCAAGCCGCCTCTTCAAGGTTACGTAAATTATCGTCATTGATCGTGTCTCTGTATGACTCTCGTGAGTCTCGACGCCTCTTAGTGGGTTTATGAGTCCTCTCGCTCCTGCCGGCCTTGCTGGAGCTGGGAGCAGGCGGTGAGCTGGTGGTAGCAGTGTTATTCGTGGTAACGAAGGAGAACTTCTGTTCGGTTGGGTACACTTCTACGAACATGCTAGAATTAGTTTCCGGAGTCACAGGCGCTTCATCATTCGCCGAGCCGCTATCCTGAAATATGAAAAACTACATTTTTATAAAAAACTACAACCCACATAAAATATTATACCTTTGATACTCGGTCTGTTATTACGAATCTATTGACACCTCATTCATTAAAATCGGATTCGTAGTTTAGGCGCTACGGTGGAACGAATATAAACATACAATATACTGCAAAAACATAACCCTTCCTTTTGGCTATGCTGTAGCTAAAAGAAGGATAATGTAAAATAAGGCAAAGTATTACGGTCTATTTACATTTAATATTATTATTAAGTAGAGGTGTACCAGAATCTCATGGCAAATAGGGTAAAAAAAAATTTGTAGTGTGCAATACTGGGGAAATTGGATTAAACGATCTTGATACTGGTTAATATTTAATTATGTCTTTAGTATTATTGAACATGAATTATAATAAGACTGTATGAAGAATGTTCGGTGTATAATATAGAAAACTAGCTTTTGCCCGCGGCTTCGCCCGCGTGGAATAGTGTTCTTGGAGAAAAAACTACTTCGGCGAATAATTCTCTACCTACTTACAGCAATATACTACTGATACAATATTGAACATGTTTTTAGGTTTGCCCAATGCAAATTGTTAAAAATGGGACCCTATCACCTCGATACGACATGCGCGACCACTTGATAATATACTTACGGTCATTCAGGGTAACTTTGAATCACGAGGGTAACTTTGACAGTTTGTTCACAAAATTCTTTTCTATTGTTTTATGTGGGAAACAATTGGCGCTTAAAATTTAATAACAATTCGTGTACGTAACATACTTCGTAAACGAAATCTAAAAAAAAGCAGCTGTCAAGAGAAGATAATACCAAAAACTTTTGTTTTTAACCGCGCGCAACATAATCGGTAAAAATCAGTGCAAAACTTTGTTTAAAAATTTCGTTAACTTTGCTGCTATCAAGGTATATAAAAACATATTTAAATGTAATAACTTTATGGTTTTTTTGACTTGTCTGTGACCCCACTGCATCAATGTTTAATAAAAACATAAATTATTGTCACTCTGAAGCTGTAAATTAATTAAAAGTTAGTTTGTGTCAAAGTTACCCAAGTTAGGTGGTAACTTTGACACACGACAAAATTGCCAGTTTTTAATATAATTAGTCATTTTTAAAGACGTTTTATAACTTTATAGCATGAAAACCAACCTGAGAGCACAGATTAACTAAACTCTTTTGACTAATTCTTAACATAGTAAAAGTTTGATTAAAAAATATGTCGATGATGATTCAAAGTTACCCTGATTGACTGTACATAATAAGTATTTTATTTATCGCACTTGAATATAAATTTTACCATAATCTTATAATATCTTAAAGAGTATTAAATACTTAAAGACTATTATTTTAAAAACTCGCATCAAAATCCGTTGCGTAGTTTTAAAGATTTAAGCATACATAGGAACAGACAAAAAAGGGACTTTGTTTTATACTATGTAATATAATGATATTTCATGAAAAATAAATCAATCGTGAATTACTTTATATACTTATTTATTACGAATAACATACAATTAAATTGGCAACAGTTTATTTAATGTTGGAATTTCCTTCCGAACTGTATAGAACTCGTTTACTTTATTCCTAATCAACTATAAATCGAAACTGTCTTAGGTATGTTGATTTTCTTTTTTCCTCCTCTCCTCCTTTTACCAGGCATGGAAAACAGACCATCATTCGATGTGCCATCAGCTACGATTCACCTTATAGTAGTACTGGAAACACATTTAAAGAAGTCACAATAATTACCTAAGAAAATATAAAAAAACTAAAAGTATCAAAACAACTCACTCTAACTTACCGGTCAACTCTACCACGAACTTTAAATTATAAGATTGAGTTCGATTTACACCTTCTTCTTTCTGTATTTTACTATAGACATAGAAAACAATATTTCTCGCTTGAGATCGAATTGCCTTTTTGGATATTTTCACAAAAACAACAAATTCCAAGAACATAATCACAAAATTTTAGCGTTGGTTGACAGATCACGTACTTTGATTTGACGGGTCATACTTGACATTGCCATATGAAAATCACATTTTTTATTTTTTTTAAAATGCCATCAGATTCTGGTAGACCTATAACTACTGTTATTATGACGACACTAAAGCTTCGTTCCCGCGAGAGTTTTTTTGTGGCGGCGATAAAAAAGCACTGTAAGAGCTGAAAATCGATCACACTATAGTGCCGAGTTGTCAAATTCGAAAGTAGGAACGAGGGCTAGAACCACGAGGTATAGAATACCAGGAGTCCCAACGGTATAGGCTTTTCCATAGTATTTATGTACACAATAATAAACTTAGATCTTAGTTCTCTTTTCTGCCATTGGCTGCGCTAGAATTTTGGACGTACCGATGCTATTGTGGCGGACCAATTAGCGCACAGTCCTGAATCGCGCTTGGTACTTCTTGAACAATTGCGTGCTCTTATTTGCTCTACCGGCAGCATTACAATACGATCATGAAGACGATGAAACTGTGTATATGTCACCGTAAAATTGTAAAAACCGTTAGATTGTAAAATAACTAACAAGAATGAATGAATGAATGAATGAAAAACTCTTTATTGCACCCAAAACAAATAGGACACACAGAACATAGTAAAACTAAAAAATAAATAAGCACAAAAGGCGGTCTTATCGCTATAAGCGATTTCTGCCAGACAACCTTTTTACTCATGACACAATATTTTTGTAACATACTGGTAGGTGGCTTTAAAAACAGGTAAAGAGAAAATTATTTTAATACATACAATACTTTAAGACATCATAAAACTAATTATAATATAATATATGCTATTTCGGTACACTACTTTATAATATTAATTAATACATACACAAATACTTACATATCATAGGTACTACAGAATAAATATATTTATTAAATACTATTAATAATAAAATATCACACATAATACATACAAATTATGGATTGTAGTAAAGATCACAATAATATTAGTTATGACAAAAAATGTTCCTTTACTCTATTTTTAAATACGTGCAAAGATTGAGAGCGTCTTAATGAAATTGGTAATCTGTTCCACAGGCTGACTGCACGAGCTGTGAACGAAGAGTCAAAAAATTTTGTATTTCGTGTAGGGGGTTTTAATGATATATTAGAATTTCGAAAATTTTTTACACTATCGTCCAAAAATTGAAACCTTTCTTTCAAGTAGGTAGGTGTCTTGGGATCATACAGTATACCATACAGGTGGGTCAGTATATGAGCATTCCGCCGAAGTCGGATTGGCAGCCACTTGAGTTTGGTACGAAATTCGGATATGTGATCATATTTTCGTAAACCGAAAATAAATCTGATACAGAGGTTTTGGAGACGCTCAAGTTTATTAAGCTGCTCTTTTGAAATATTTGTGAAACATATGTCAGCGTAATCCAATATAGGAAGGATAAGCGATTCGGCAAGCAGAATTTTGGTTGGAATCGGCAGAAAATGCTGCAAGCGCCTCAGAGCACTCCACGCACCAAAAACTCTCCTACCGATCTCACCCATGTGCTTAGACCAAGACAGTGTTGAATCGAGATAAATACCAGGATTTTTAACGGATTGTGAGAATGGTATAATGTTTCCTTCGACCATTACTGGGCAAAGATCCTGCAATCGAACCCTCGTCAACAACCTTGATCTGCCGATGATAATTGCTTGGGATTTCGTAGGATTGATGACTAATCCATGAGATTTACTCCAAGCACATATACTTCTTAGATCTTCATTAATTCGTGCAATAGCCGACGGTAAGTTATTAGGTGATGCGTGGAGATAAATCTGCAAGTCATCAGCATACATGTGAGAACAGGAGAAGATGTTTTTGGTGATGGTATTAATGAAAATGCTAAACAATAAAGGCGATAGGACACCGCCCTGAGGGACACCAGCAGTCACTGTAGACCACTCAGATGCGACGTCTTCCACCGCGACACGTTGAAGCCGATTACATAAATAACCACGGAACCATGCAATCACGGTAGGGGAAAAATTAAGAGAGGTCATGAGTTGCAAGAGAATATCGTGGTCAACAGTATTAAAAGCATTTGTAAAGTCCAAAAGTGTTAAAATCGTTAATTCCCCATTGTCCATGGCACACCGGATATCGTCAGTAACCTTCATTAAAGCAGTAGTTGTGCTGTGGCCGGGACGGAAACCAGACTGTAAGGGGTTAAAGTAATTTAACCTATTTAGGAAGTTAACAATCTGCTGGTGGATGAGACGCTCCAATACCTTAGATAAAAACGGTAGTATAGAAATTGGTCGATAGTCCTTACAAAATTGTGGTTTAGGCTTTTTGGGTAAAGGGATAATTTTGGCCCTTTTCCAGGATTCTGGAAAAGTACCTGTGGATAACGAAAAATTTAGGATATCTGTTAAGACGGGACATATTATATCAATTATTGGCACAATCATGTTACGACTAAGTTCATCACTACCAACCGCATTAGATGAAATCGACATTATACTTTTCTTAACCTCACTGAGGCTGACTGGACTAAAACAAAAAGGAGAATGTCTTTCAGGAGGTTGCATAGAGAGATGTTGTAGCATATTAGTCTTGTCGGTTGCACTCAATGATGCTGATGGCGATGAGAAAGATTTATTAAGATCATCAAGCTTAATATTATAGGTTGTGACCTGCCTACCACGATTACCTATACCCAGAGACTTTAAAAATTTCCATGTTTTAGCTGTCCCACCACTTTCTATAGACGTATGAATGTAACACCTCTGTGCGTCTCTGCACATAGTGTTGCAGCGATTACGAATTTTTATGTACTTTTCATGACTTTCGTTGGTTTTTTGTCGTCTGTAGGTTGCTTTGGCACGATGTTTCTTAGCTATAAGAATGTAAAAATATTCTGAAAGATTAAAAACTATATATTTATAATCTAACGAAAAATAATGTGTTAAATTATAGGCAGAATATTCGCGTCCGAAGTCTATCAACATTTTACAATTTCACTAGTTTCATTACAATCTAACGGCTTTTACAATTTTACGGTGACATATACACTTACACATAGGTATTTATAATAATATATATAGTAATAACAAATCAATGAGGCTTTAAGCCGGGACTTAATATTGTCCAGAATTCGTAAGGTTGGGAAAATTCAAAGCACTGAAAATAGAACTCTGCGCTAATACGTATTTGTTATTTAAAAAAAAAACAAGTTTTTATTACCGGTGAATAAAAAGAACTAAAAATTATGAAGATAAAGTAAGTAGGTACTCATCAAGACGAATTGAACGAGCCCATACTCGATGGTGTTATGTGGTTTACGGAATTCCTATGGCCACCTTCCAGCTCCATCATCAGATCAACTCCATCATAATATTGCATTGTCACGCGATTTACATATTAATGCAAAATTTCAGCTCAACCATCCAATGGGTCAAATTTAACTTGCAAGATTCGTAAATAAAAGCTTGTAAAATCGAACACGAATGTCAAGTCAAACGTCAATGTCAAATCTGACAACCCGACACCCCGTTCCATTTTCAACTCTATTGTATTAATCGAGAGTTTTATTTTCAATGCTCTGAATTTTCCCCGGTCTTCCGACTTCCGGATCACATAGTGACAGCCTTAACTACTTACCTCAGTTTCCGATTCACTCTTGTCTACGGCCTCATCTGCATCGTAGTCGGCGTCACTTCTGGGTTTGTGTTTATCTTTTATAAAGGCCATTTCATAATAGTACCACAGGGTAGGCACATATTCCTGGCCATTTTTCTTCGCGTATATTACCTTTAACATTTTTTTAATTTTAATAAATAATATCATAAGTTGTCATAACTCATAACTAATTAACGTATTGTTGCACTATATAGTAAGTATGATCCTTTGTTTATATTTATGTAGTATATAAGTAGGTACTCAGTATAAAAATTTGTTTTAGGAAGTTTTAGGAAGGGTAAAGATTTCTCACAAAAGAAAAAAAAATTGCATAAAATTTAAAGAAATATAATTATTCATCATAATTATCTATCTGTCACTTTTCCAAAATTTTTACAAGCATTTCAAATTAAATAATATATGACACTCTCCTTGCCTTTTTTCGGAAAACTGATTTATATTATAATCATTTATAGCTGATGATTACTTTATCAATTATACGGGGCCCCTGTGGCCCTACGGCGGTAGCTACGCCCCTGTATGTATTACTTATCAGTTATTACTACAAATAAATGAAATGGTCTGTTTGTAATTTCAAATTCAAATTGTTCCGGCTAATCAATGAATCGGCCGATTTGATGTTATTAGAAGTAACATAGGCTACTTTGATCTAAGGGCACGGAAAAAAAGGGTTCCGTTTCATTAATACTTAGTTCCACGCAAACGAAGCTGCAGGCACCAGCTAGATTATAATAGGTATTAATATATTATTTAGTATTATCGTTGACCAGAAACAACCAGCATACAAAATACACCTAAATGCTTCAATATAGACTATAGAGCTTAAAATTGGTTGCATTGTAATTGTATTATTATGCCCTCACTAAAATGCCACCGTCGGAACAATTACGTATACGAGGCATAAAGCATACTGAAATAAGGGCTTATTTAAGGAATTAACGACATCGTCATACCTTTTTCAATTCCCGTACATAATTAGTGCGCATATTCGAAATTTTCTTCTTAAGCGCCGGCAACGTCGCGCTATCATCGAAACATCGAAACACAGCCAGCAGTTCTAAATATGCTTCATGTCGTAAATGCTTGTTTGCGTAAGCTTTAATCGAGTGATCCCACAAGCAAGGTCTGTCTCTGTATAACCGTAGGATATTCAAAAGAACCTTCTTTTCTTTCTCGCTGACCATATTTTCAACAATATCCAATTTAATTTTGACAATAATGACGTTTTTGCTTAAAATCCGCGCTGCTTTTAGGTTCGATCACTGCGATTTGCTCGCGCCGACTGAATGACGCGTCGTCAGGCAGGCAAGTGTGAGGGGCGCGGGACGTAACGCCGAACGCGAGCTCTCGAGTCTCGACACTCGACCGATACGAAGTACGGTGTAATGACTTTTACGCTAGATTTAGTTTGCGATGCTAAGAACGGGTGAAATCCGACTATTGTAGACAACACGCTGCAGTCTCCACAGTTTACTACTTCATTAGAGTATTTTTATGATCGGAATTACTCTCCAAGGGAGCTCCAAGTAGGGTTACCAGATGAAAAAATCAAAAGTCCGGAGAAAAGGCCTGATTTCCTAGAAAAGTCCTGAGATTTTCTACAGCTTGAGAATTTTCTCTCAAAAACGTATTATTATCTTGCGCACGCGTTTTACGCGACTTTTTTGATTTTAACTGCAATTGTTAACAAAAGAAGATTATTTTTAGTTTGTTTCACTTTGATAAATAGGTAAGTATTGATTTTAACTGCAATTGTTACTAAAAGAAAATTATTTTTAGTAGTTTAATAAGAGATATCTTTAAAATGTAACCTGTGTTTTAATGAAAATACTGAGCTATCACTAGATTTGCTAAATCCGGCCGGAATCCTGAGAAGAGTCGAAAAATCCTGAAATCTCAGGACTAATCCTGAGATATGGTAACCCTAGCTCCAAGGTATCTAAATAACGTGTAATAAAATAGTAATATAACATTTTACCTAAATGGTGCCTAAAACACACATTAATAGAGACCACTATAACACGTTAATACACGTAACATTTTCATGGATTTTTTTTTAAATGTTTTTTATATTACGATTAGGTAGTTACAAAAGTTCTACTAAAATTCTGTAGCGAAAAAGCCATAATTTTCCACATACCTACTCGTACCTACTTTTCGAGATCTGGAAAATAGCGGTGTGTGAACTGACGGACCACACTTGAGGGCTGTAGTTAGGGGTCGTCCATTAATCACGTGATGCCTAAAGGGGGAGGGGGGGTCCGAAAAAAAATCACCAAGTATCACCAAGGGGAGGAGCGGGTATAAGGAGACATCACGTGTATTAATTTTCGAATCTAGTCTATACATACCAAAATTCTTATCGGTTGTAGATTCGTAGTGTTGTTTAAATACTTACAAGACAAATGACTCGTATAGTTTTTAATTGCTTAAATTATTCGATTAAATTGTTTTTTAAGTTAAAGTTTTTCTTCAAACATGACCTGCTTACTATGTAAAAAAAATACACGTGATCTTAGGTGGGGGAGAGGGGGTAGTATAAAACCTCACCACGCATCACCAGGGGGGGGGAGGGGTCTAAAAAGTTGTTAAAAAACATCACATGATTAATGGACGGTCCCTTAGCGAACAAAATATTATAGCTGTTGCCCGCAGCTTCGTTCATGTAACTCTTGTTCCTTACTTACCCTCCGGACAAGTCTGTGGCTTATATGGAGCGTACAACAAAAAAGTATTTTATGTTCTATGTTAATAATATTTAAAAAAAAAAATAATGTCACTTAAATGAATTTACCAGCAATTTAATTAATTCATACTCGTATTGCTCGTATTTAACGTAATGAGCGCCATCTAGTTAACAATATGAAAATTAGTTAGTAATTAATTATATAATAATTAATTATATAATACTTGTCAACGCCATCTGTTGTTCAATAGACACAAAACGCTTCCGCAAAGCATTTTGTTTATTATATTTTTATAGTGCGATTCAAATGAGAATAGGATCGAGTCAGCGCCATATTGTTATGAATTTAGACTGTACTAACTATAGTTAAGTTTATGTTTAGTTAATTGATTATTATTTAACGTTTTGATTTAAATTCGATGCAAGACTATTAATATTTATATGCACGTAAGTTTTTTATCACAGGAAAAGGTCATTGACGTTCCTATTCTCATTTGAAACGCGTTATACACAGCCAAAACAATAGCGGCGTTATAAGTTGACATGTCTGCTGTGTGTCTGTCCGTGACATCGTAGCACCCAAACGAATGAACCTATTTTGATCTATTTTTTTAAATATGAAAGTTGACGTGTCCTTAGATTAAATGCATCGTTATCGCCCCGGGTGGCAGTTTCATGGGGGCGCCAAATCCTTGAGACAATAATTCGAAATATGATAGTGTTACACACGCTAGTGATTTATGAATGCACTAGCTGTTGCCCGCGGCTCCGCCCGCGTAAATACAGTATCCCTCAGGAACACTGTATTTTTTTCGGGATAAATAGTAGCCTATTTTTTAATCCAGAGCCTAAAATACTAAGATACCAAATTTCATCAAAATCCGTTCAGTAGTTTTTGCGTGAAAGAGTAACAAACATCCATCCATCCATCCTCACAAAGTTTCACATTTATAATATTAGTAGGAAGTAGGATGTAGTAGTATTGAAGTAGTAGGAAAAAATGTACCTACTTGACATTTTTTTTAACGCGTGTGTAGTGTTTGAAAACAAAACTGCCTATGCGACGGACTTTGAGAAGCTTATAGACTCTTTCGCAGAAAAGAGCACGCTTGACGCTGTTGTAGTAGTTGTAGTCTTTTCTGGTCATATTATATTTTTTCTGTGTTTCTGTTTTATGTCACAAATAAAGTTATTAGCTTATAGATAATAAAACGCTTAAAATTAAAGGATTAATATTTTCACATATTATGGTCACAAAAATGCTACCTACTCATTTGTCAGTTTTTATCAAACACTAAAAGAAGGGGGCGCCACTATCAAGTTTTGCCCCAGTTCGAAAAAATCGTAGAACCGGGGCTCGTTATCAGTTCACTTAAACTTATTGATTTTTTTTATATCGTTTTTCAACTTCGATTTACCCGTCATGTCGTGAATTTTTTAAATATTTTATTTTGATTAAGTTGAACCATACACCGTACGCGGCGTATTTTAGGTTTCTTTGTAGGTACTTACCTATGCAATTACATATTGCATAGGTACCTACAAGTTGCGTGCACGGTGCGGATGAATGTGCGAGCTTTATATTTTTACTATTCTCGAACAGATGGCGTTAGTAAAAAAAAATTATTCGTTACAAGCACGAAGTATAGATAGAGTCCGAACGGTATAGTCTTTTCCATAGTATTTATCACGAAGTATATATTTTATGACACACAATAATAAACCCAGATCTTAGTTCTCTTTTCTGCCGCTGGCTGCGCTAGAATTTAGGACGTACCGAGTGTTGCCAATACTATTGCAATTACCGTGTTCTGCGGTATTTATACTTTGTGAAGTTTCTAAGAATTTAATAATTTTAAGTTAATTAACATTACGTTTGGACTCCTGGTATCTATACTTCGTGGTTACAAGCATGGGTCTACCATTGGTTACAAGTTAAATCTTAAAAATATTTGAATTATGAGTATTCGTAATGGAACACACTGAACTCAGAATGTAACAAATTAACTTGTCAAAATACGATTTTATGGAATAGCATTACTATCAGTTTTATTGTCAATGACTAAATTGCACTTCTGCAATAGATTTCAGCTAAGTACATTTAAAACTAGGTTTAGTAAAATCAATAAAACTTCAATGTGCAAATGGGATGTTATATCTGCATTTTATTTAAATTACAATAGTTTACGAGTTGGAGTTGGGTCCACGACGACGGCCGAAGGTCTGCACGACATTCACAAATCTGTAGCAAAAATAATCACGATATTAACTGGTGTGCAATTTAAATTATTAACATATTTTATTAATTAATACATAGATAAGTTATATCTTTACAAAACTGACAATCTGTGCCGCGACACACATTGACACATGTCGCGTATTATGTGCCAAAAGTAGAGGGGGTTTGCGCAGAAGTCAGTTTTTGGGTGTGTTTGGCGGTAGCGGGCTCGGGCGGGTGGTGTGGGTGCGCCGAACGTATGCCGAACGTGGCTGCCGACACGCTATTGGTACGTTAGTAATATATATTATTCTTTGCTCTTGGTCATATGCGCGAACGATCCCCTCCACTTTCACTGAGCGCTCATAAACCGTTGCGCGACCTGTACTCGTGGACTGACTACACACACTAACACAGAACACTATTACTCATGGAGCACACTAACCAAAATTGGGCCGATGGCGGGACAATTTGAGTCTTCACTTTTTATGTGCAATGCCATATCTACCTCTTTTTAATATAATACATATTACATCTATGATTAACATCAACTTAAAATACATATAGAAAAGATTAGAAAATTTTCTAAACATACAAAACATATTGCCATAAAAAAATATAAACAAAAGTTAGTTAGGTTAGTCATTAATTTTCCTTCTATAATATTACTAGCTGTTGCCCGTGGCTCCGCCCGCATAAATATAGTTTTTTTGCGGTCGCAGATAAAAAGTAGATAAAAACCATCCTTGATGCGGATTATATATCATGCTAAAATTTCAGCTCGATCGGTGCAGA
Organism: Glaucopsyche alexis; assembly: GCA_905404095.1. Classification (NCBI taxonomy): domain Eukaryota; kingdom Metazoa; phylum Arthropoda; class Insecta; order Lepidoptera; family Lycaenidae; genus Glaucopsyche; species Glaucopsyche alexis. The sequence continues at coordinate 16,226,276 of FR990059.1, forward strand.
ACTTTTTGAGTTTTTGAAGCTTACACAAACCAACATAACATTTTTATATATAAGAGATACAATAAAAAAATATATAATACTGTTTACCTCCTGTTGTACTGGATTCTCCTCTTGGCACGGCCAGTCTTCTTCTTCTTCTTTTGTTGCTTCTCTACCTTTGGGGTTTGTCCCTTGACCTTACCTAAAAATAAAAGAGTTTCATGTATTCTATATTTAATAACTATGGAATAAAAAGATTATAAAGTTAAAAGTCTAGATGCCAGTGGTAAGTTATTAGGTACCATCCAATTAAGACTTATATTAACTAGGCATATTATTATTATTATATTACTACTATTAAAATTGATAAATACATTAAGTAAATCTTTTGCCAAGGTTTCAGTGGCGAAGGCTTGTTCTCCTTCATAGGCAAGCCCTAGCTTGTAATTATACAAGCTAGGGCTTGCCTATGAAGGACCCCTATCTATTAAGATAGGGGTCTTGAAGACCCTCATCCAAATCCTTTCCAAAATTTGGAAGAGGTAAGTGGAAGAAGCCGATAGGAATGGAGTTATAGAAACCCCACACCACTACAAGGTTTCACAACCTAATACATATAACAAAAAAACTTAGGCCTTTACATCCATTAATGGATGATTTATACAGTATTCTCAGAGCGAGTAACCACTCTTGAAATACTGTCCCAGGCACTAGCCTGGGACAGTTGGTTTTTAAATGCCGTATGGTTGCCCAAACACATATGGCATTCTCACAACATAGTCAGCCTAGTTCAGAGGAATGAACTGGTCAATACGTCTGGAACCAACTATGTGCTGATTTCCGCACTATGTTTTCCTTCACCATTAGAGCGTCCATATAATGTACTTGAAATCTGAAAGTCTCATTGGTACACGCCACAACCTGGGATTTGAACCTGCACTCACTCGAGTGTGAGAGAGTGCAGGTTCACATATAACAGAACACCTACAAATTAATGGGATATTTGATGCTTACTTCTTCAACATTTATAAATGTATTATTCATTGAGCAAGCTACACTCAAAAGATAATTAGATAATGCATAACTATTATCTATTATTTAAGAATTGCACCAGATATGAAAAGACTTACCGGCACGAGCGAGTGAACCGTGCACTTTACCACCGAGCAGTGGTACTGTAAGATCTAGGTCTGTGGACTGCAGTTCTGATACCAGAACAGCATCTTCAAGAGGGGCACCGCATGCTGAGAGCACTAATTCCTCTGATCCGATGTCTGAGAAGGCACGAATGCGATCCTAAAAAAAAAAACCTATTAGATTATGGTGTTTATAAAGGAAATGCGTTGTATAATGAATGCATAAAATAAAATCCTTTTTGGTAAGCTATATACGTAAAAAGTTGAAACCTATTATGAACAAATAAGCATTATGATAATGTAAACAATGTTATTTGGATTTCAAACAACTGTTATTTTTATTTGAGCCTCGAAATGCTACACCCATTAGTAAGGAAACAATTGCAGTGCAGTCTACTGCACTTTTAAAGTTATCAAGCTTGATACTACACTAAAGTGAAGGAAACATATGACAGGGAAAATGTTAGGTTAGGAAGCATCACAAAATGTAATAGTAAACTATACTTTGATCTGGCCAATAGATTCCTCTCCATTGACATCAAGAATGTGAGTTGACTGTCCTCTTATGTGTAATTGCATCTTGCCGAGTGGATTCTGGAAAGAATCGGTAAGTTGAAAGCAGCATGGTCATGAAACTAATCTTATCACACACACTAAATAATGCTTCAAAAATTATATGTAGGTATAGAATACAATTAAAAGTAACACAATAATTATAGTTACATCAAATATTTTACAAAAAGTCTGAAGAAATTAAATTTATTTCGCAAAAGATCTAACCTGCCACAACGTCTGACAAGCGAAAGAAACAATAATGGCGGCGCTGTCAAAAGTGAAACGGAAACGGACGTATAAATACTTTTAATTATTTTAAAGTAAAGATCATCTAATAAAGTGCCTTACATTTACAAAATATGCGTACCTATTTATAGTTTTGAATTTCATACCGTAGTAGCATTGGTTTCGTAGGTACCGTATTTAATATTAATAATTTAGTATTTACTGTTTCAACAAAGTAGCCCTCGATTCTCACGCACACGCCGTGTAAATGTAATATATTAATTAATAAGCCACGTTTGTCACTTGCCGCAAACTCCAAACCTCCACAAACGCTTGACGAAAAAGGGAATCAAACATCGCCATCCGCAATTCCACACGCTTGCGAGTGAGTAAGTGTGTTCTGAATAGGTTAGCATGACGGACATTGAGCTCGTATCGGTTTTTTGAGCATTTGCTTTGAGTTATTTTTATTGTAAAAACAACAGCCTCCGTGGCTAGAGTTTAGACTCTCGCCTCGGAGGTCGTAGGTGCGAAACCCGCACTGGGATTATGAGAGTAAAAGAGAGAGTGATGACATACATGGGCACTATAAAAAATACTCCTACGTAACTGGCCTGATTTCAATAAAACCAGCCAATGTCACCGAAATCGGTGTGAGGAGTTATTTATTATTATTATCGTAAAAAAAATCGAAATAAAAAAACCAAAAGTAGGTACGGCAAAGATGGTGGATGTTACAAATTATTCACAAAAACCGTTTACGGGCTTATTCAATAATGTACTAAGGCTACTCCACGCATCAGCTACTTTTTTCTCATAATAAGAACAATATTATTATCTATGGACGCTTCACACCACGTTAATCTGATCCCGTGGTAAGTTCTCGAAGAACTTGTGTTTACGGGTACCAGACAACAGAAATATATTTAATATACTTTTATATTATACACATATTTAAGATTTTTATTGTAATTGTGGGATGTGTGGTGGTAAGCCCCAAAGGGAGATCTCCGACCGAGCGAGGTGTTATGCCCGGTCAGGCCGAAGCCCGCTTGTAATCATTTCAGCTGTCGTATATATACTTTCCGAGCTCAGAAACTTCGATAGCGCGATTCAGGACTGTGCGCTGATTGGTCCGCCACATCACTCCCCCCTAAGACCGGAGGTCGAACCATTTTTTTTATGAGTCTTGTGCTTGAGTCGCCAGTGCCAGTGGAGAGAGTCCCAGTGAGTCGGAACTGTGCTGCTGCTGCACGGTCTCCAGTGAGTCGGAGTGCTGCCGTGCGGGGCCGATGCTACGTGCTGACCAGGAGAGATGTGCTCTGCTTGCTGACCGGTCGTTGTAGTGAGAGTGCCCGTTGAAGCCGATGAGGGTCCGACCAGGCCGCGGTGCGTTGAAGCTGGTGGTCGAGGTACCCGATAAGGCTGAAGCTGGCTGGCGTGGTGCGGAGGGGTGGGGAGTGATGATGATGATGTACAGAAGGAGGCGTGTTCTGTCGAGGGTCACCAATGTGGGATTATAGTGGGAAGCCCCAAAGGGAGATCTCCGACCGAGCGAGGTGGTATGCCCGGTCAGGCCGAAGCCCACTGTAGTGGTTTTCAGATGTTCTATATATATTGCCGATCTTAGAAAACTTCGATAGCGCGATTCAGGACTTTGCGCTGATTGGTCCGCCACATAATAAACACATCTATGACCCGGAATCACAGGACATTTTTTGTTCCTTCGGCGGGATTCGAACCAGCGACCTCCACCAGCACCAACATGCACAACCACTGAGAGGTCGTCTCATCTTTGTGATGCTTGTTTTTCGGGTCCCAAATGCATGGTTCAGCCTGGTAACATTCGAGAAAAAAAACAAGATGTCTTAATTTGATCAATCACCACTCATTTTGTGCGAGATAAAGCACGTCTGCCCGTCTCCAGTACACAAACCAGCAGAGGCGGCGTAAGGCGTGGGCGACGCGACGTGGGCCCCCGCCTACGGTTTCGCGGTCCAAGGGGCCTCGCGCCTCGAAGACCCGCGAACGCAAATATAGGCTAAATTTGAGTTACATGATTTTTTTTTCTCTTAACAAAATCCGTCCTCTTGCGTCATCCATCAGGGGCCCTCGCAAAATATAACTTGCACATATCAAGTTTAGGTCTTACCCCGCCACTGAAACCAAAGTGAGCGCGCGCAAACGTGTGAAATGTGAATGCATCGCAAGCGCTTGCGACAAATTCCCTTTAATTTGTGTCAAAAAACCGACACTCGATCGGAACGGCTGCAAGCGCTTGCAAACCTATCAAACCAAGGCAAACACACTTTCCACAATTTGTGACTGCTTGTTGAGGTTTGGCAAGCGCGCGGACCGGCATTATTTAAATAAGATATAAATAGCAACACCTATTCATTCATAAACACTCTGCGTGTTGAAAATTCTGTCCACCTGTCATTAAATTCCATAGACAATGGTTACACATTTTAGCTCGTGATTGGTTGTCGGTCGACGTAGAAATAAGCGGTAGACGGATCCTCCGTCTTCCAAATCCACAAAATGAATATTTTTGCAGTAAATATATTAGATATCTCGAGTTCCTGTGCCTAAAATGGTCAAATAATATATTTCAAAAACATTAATTTAACTGCATTGACCATGTTGTCACGTCTTCTGAGACAATTTCTGTTTACATTAGTGCATTTGGTTGTGAATATACTTGTTGCTGTTCAAAATGTTTATTTGGGGCTATTTAATAATAAAAGACACTTGTCCGTGGATAAGGTTACGAATGAAGATATACTAAAGTTGATAGAATGTTCTCCAAAAATGCAAAAGAAGCTGAAGCATTTAGTAGTGTTGGCAAACACAAACTACCACTCCATGTGTGACTTAGCTCATATAGTCATTTGGAGTCTAGTCCTGGGGGTTCCGTATATTAGTTTCTACGATGTCACAGGTATATATTATATTCCTCTTGCTATAGCTATCCAAAAATCACAGCTTTGAATAATTCGAGGTTACTCTTTCAGGCAATTTACAATCAAACGACGAGGCCCTCTTCTTCGAAATTCAGAAAAACAAAAAAGGCATTCCCGGCTGTATAAAGTTCTCAAACAAACCAAATTTAAATGGATACACTAATGGAAGTCAAGCGAATACTATTGTCATTAATATTTTTAATAACAGTGATGGAAAACAAAAAATTGCCAAATGTATACAAAAAATTGCAAAGAATTCTTTAGCTGAAGAAGCTCCAATGAAGGAGTTTACCATTCAAGAATTTGATAAAGCTCTTTCAAATGTTTATCCTTGTATTCCTGATCCAGAAGTTGTTTTGTACACAGGTCGTTTGTGTTGTACCCATGGTCTTTTGCCATGGCAAATCAGACTGTCTGAGTTTATACCTTTATCAATATTCCACTATATTCATGTTGATGATTATATAAATGCAATATACAAATATAATAAATGTGATCAGAGGTTTGGTAAATAAACTGGATTCTTACTTATCCACAGGCCTACAATAGCAAATTGTAATTGAATATTTAAAACCTAAGACATAATGAGTTTGTAAATGTTTAGTTTATTATTGATTAGTTTTTTTAAGGTAAAATGTGATAAAACTTAATGTCTCAATATAATTTCATATATAAACTTGGATTATATGTTTATGAATACCAATTTTTTTTGCCTAATAGATTACTATGTACAAGATTTATATGTACATTTTGAATAATAGTTGAGCATTTAATATCTATTTTAATTTTTCCAAAGTCTAGTCTAGAGTATAAAATTCTCTGGTTTATATAAATTAGGCTTGCTGCATTACTTAATTAATGAAACAATATTACTATGCTATTTATGATTGATAACAAATGTGTTATAATATTATTATGTTTGCTATCACAACCTTATGACTATTTATTGTAGGAAATATTGTATTGTAGATTATTGTATTTAAAAGTTAAATAAGATAATCTAATCAATATACTGTTTTATTTTAATGCATAACCTAGACTAGATGGATAACCGTGGGAATATATAGGTACTCCATGGGAAACCTAAAGAGAAAATTTCTTATCTATCTATCCCCTACAATATAAGCATTTTTTCATTTTGGGCTCAGAGCTCAGACCAAATTAAAAGCGAATACAGCACTTTGAAACAATAACGGAGGCCAGTTTTATGTATGTAGTTTGCGTGTGGCTGTACATACATAAAAAGCTCGCCGCATGATAAGGCGTAGTTTACCGTTACATATTTGTGCGTGACACTAATTACACGTCGAGGCGTAGTTTAGACCTGCCTCAGATTGTGGTTCATCTGGTGGTGGAACTCTGTCATCACATTTTTATTTGATCTGAGAAAGGCGGTGGATGACGGAGTTTTTCGTCGTCGATCCTCAATGCTAGAGTTCGAAGGGGAAGAAAAAATCCCGTTCGACTTCCCAAAAATAAGCTAGCGTCGAAGAATTAAGAATCAAAGAATTAAGGGCAGTATAATATGTTGTTTATAGCACTTGCAAAAAGAATTGCAAATAATTTTACTCAAAATTCACTTAATTTAGTTCTGCAATAAAATCGAAGAAAAACCAAGTTGGCCATACTATTATCATGTTAATCTGTTTATTTCATGATTTTAAATTTTATTTCCATTTGGAGGAGTGTTGAATAAAAGAGTAGATTATATTTCTAATTCAATTTATTAAGTATTATACTTAATCTGATTTAAATACCGAGGAGTATTTACATTTGTAGGTCTTGTCTTGTCTGCACAACCTGTAAAAGAAAAAGTTATATTTATCACAGCATTCCATTTAAACCTTATCTCTAAATATTCTCTAGAACATTATTTAATGTTAATTTTCATTAGTCACATAAAGTATTTTATTGTTAACAAATATAATAGTAATATGGGTAGTATTATAATTTATAATAATGTAATCACTGGGGAAATTTAACTACTTTTCAGGACCCCAAGCAGGAACATTTTGCGGTATGGTTACGTGTACGTAAACGAGAAATATGAGGAATATTGTATGAACATTTTAGTTACTTTTACGTCCGCTAGAGGCACTTTCGTGGTTTTCATACAATATTTCTCGCTTAGGGTCCATCCACATATTACGTCACACCTGATGGGGGGGGGGGGGGGGTCATACAAAGTGTGACAGTACATGTTAAATACAGGTACAGGGATACTAAAAAGCGTGACATGGGGGGGGGGGGGGGGGTAGGGGTTTCTAAAAGTCGAAATTTTGCGTGACGTAATATGTGGATGGCCCCTGATGGATGAACAGAAATATATAATGCGAATGTAATGTAGCACAAGCAGGGTTGCCAACCGTAGGTCTTATTTTATACAGATGTTTCGTACGGGTGAATCTGTACAGCTGGCAACCCTGAATACAGATGTTGTAAAACGGGTAAACAAGAGTACAACCTGCGGTCGATGTAACCTGATGTTCACCGGCGGTGGCGATGGCTGCCGCTGCGCGAGCGCCTCCTGTCACGGTCCCTAGACCTCTCATACCTATCGTATTTGTCGTAGTCTCTGGACCTATCGTAAGACCTGTCCCGCTTCGAGCTGTCCATATCGTACTTGTCCCTCCTATGCGATCTATCTTCGGATCTGTCTCTCGATCCTCTTCGCCGGCCCGACCGCGACTCGTAACTAATAGAACGCGAGCGTTTCGAACGTTTTTTCGGCCTATCGTCGTCCGAATCGTATCTATCCCTATGCGACCTCTCGTCCCTACTTCTAGATGACTTGTGTTTGTCGTGATTATCGCGTTTCCTCGATTTGGACTTGTCGGATTTCTCGCGATCGTCTTGATGTTTCGATTTGGAGTATTTATCGCTGGATTTCTTATCCTTTTTCTGTTTCCGTTTCTTTCGCGACTCGGTCGAACTAGAACTCCTGCGTTTGCGTTTGTTCGGTCGAACGTTTTCTACTTTTTCTGCTTCGCTTTCGGAAGAACTACCGGAGGATGGAGAATCGTCCTCCGAGTCAGTGGAGCTGGAGGAGCTCTGTTTGTTGTTGCTTTTGTCGGTCCTCTGCGGACTCGGAGTGCTAGTTTCTCGCGCGTGCTCGGAGTGTTTGTTCGACTTTTTATGTTTTTCCTCTGGAATGGTTTCGAGATGTCGGTAGCCATCGACTTTGTCTGTCGCTTTATGCGAACGTTTGTCTTTCGAATTCCGACGCTCTGGTTTTTTCTCGGGGGTCTCGCTGTCTGCAGGCGGCGGCGGTGTAACCGACGATTCTTTGAAAACAAAAAAAAAACATGTTATCACAAAAGTAATATTAAGGTTAAATATTACAATAGAAAACGTAAAATAAGATTAAGTTATTTTAAAACCTAATTATTCCTAATATAAACTCCTTCCCACACATTATGTAAGTACATCATTTTTATTTATTTTAAGACCTTAATTATTGCAATTACGATAAGACTAACTTTTATGCCTACTATTGTTTTAATAATAATACCAAGCAGCAAGACAATATATTTTAAAGATGATAAAAGTGTCACCTAACCTATGTACATTAAATTAAAATTTTATATCTTAGATAAATGAGGGATTTTAATACACGTGGTATTTGTAAAAACATTTTTATAATACATTTGGTATACATAGTAAATATAAAACTAAGTTATTATAAAATCTATACCTACAACGCAAAAACAAATGCAATATGTCTATATTAAACAGTCTTGTTTAGAACTCTAGACCTTTAAAACTAGTTTTATAGTTCGGATACTAGCTGTTTTTAGAATAGTCTACAAAATTTTGCCGTTTTAGCGAATACAAGATTGTCGGGAAAACCTGACAAACTTGTATCTGCTAAAACGGTTTGGAGAATTTGACATTTGGACAATGTAATAACATATTCCATTTGGAAGTGTCTAAAGATTGACACCTTCATGCCGTCTGGTAATGCACGATGCACGATTAATCAGGATTTTATGGCTGTTTTTCCACTTGCCGGCCCCTTCCACCAGGGGAGGCCGGAGGGAGAGGAGGAGGGAGGTGGAGCTGTTTTGCTCCCCATACATATGGAGGGTACCAGTGGCGAAGGCTGGTTCTCCTTCATAGCCTAGCCTGTACAATAGGTAGGGATTTGGACGAGGGTCTTCAAAAGGTAAGTGGTAAGGGAAGCCGATAGGAATGGAGTTATAGGAACCCCACGCCACTGGAGGGTACTGAGTAGATGAAAGCAGAACTATGTCCATAAATAATAGTTCCAAAACTAGCCAATAGCCATAATGGTGCTAGAGTCCAAATTGGGTGTGATATGAAGTTAGCAAATTTAGGAGTGAAGTTTAAAATAACTTATACTTATAGCAATATGAGATGGAGTGAAGTTGAGTTTAGTTATCTAACTCAACTAACTTCACTCCATCTCATATTGCTAACTTCATGTTCATATCACACCCAATTCTGCGTCTAGCGCCATTATGGCCAGTTTTGTAACTATTATTTAATTACTACGGAAAAGTGCGGTTTGCAGAAAAATTTATTTGTATAATATAATTAATAATAATAGTCTTGCATCAAATGCAAATAAAGACATTAAATAGTAGTAAATATAAATTTAAACATAACAGTAATAATTCGAAACAATATGGCGCTGAGTCGATCCTATTCTCCTTTGAATCGCACTGTATAAAAAATATTTTATTTATTTACGTGGTAGGCCATGCTTCGGCACGAATGGGCCGGCTCGACCGGAGAAATACCACGGGCTCACAGAAAACCGGCGTGAAACAGCGTTTGCGCTGTGTTTCGCCGAGTGAGTGAGTTTACCGGAGGCCCAATCCCTACCCTATTCCCTTCCCTACCCTCCCCTATTACCCTATTCCCTCTTAAAAGGCCGGCAACGCACTTGCAGCTCTTCTGATGCTGCGAGTGTCCATGGGCGACGGAAGTTGCTTTCCATCAGGTGACCCGTTTGCTCGTTTGCCCCCTTATTTCATAAAAAAAAAAATTTGACCGTGTCGAGTCGCATAGTTACGTTAGGGCCTCCATATACGGTCCGATTTACCTTCAGTTGGGCCTGCACGGATGCAAAATCGTATCGTCTGTGTACAATTTCGAGATCGCATCAGTCAGACAAATTGACTGAAGCGATGCGTTCCAGTGTTGCCAACTCTGTTTTTGCAAAACTACTAAACTCGCTTCGTTTTCTACTAAAATAGCATCGAAAAATATCGAAAAAGTTACTAAACTTAGGAATCCCTGGAAAAACCACGCAGAACAAATGCCTTAACGGTTTTACTAAAACTTTACTAACAACTTAATTCCTACTAAAGATACTAAAAATACTAAATTAAGTAGTAAAACTTTGTCAAACCACTAAGTTGGCAACATTAATAATTCATTCAGATCGTCCTGAACTGAACGGGCCATGAATCGGGTTAGCTGTTATAGCGCGCCAATAATTGTTTCGCACAATGTTAATCTGTGGGGCTATAGAGGGTAAAGGAAAGGAGGACTATCTCTGTAAGGCAGAAAATTTAAAGTGTCCGTAAATAAGCGTTAAATAATACATAGTTCCTAAATTGGCCATAATGACGCTAGAGTCAGAATTGGGTGTGATATGAAGTTAGCAAATATAGGACTGAAGTTAATAACTAAACTTAACTAACTTCACTCCATCTCATATTGGTTGCGATGTCCGCTCGAACTCCACGTCTCAATTCAATACTCACTTTGTCGCGGGCGCTCCGGCGTGTTGGGGGGCGTGGCCTCCTCCTCGCGTAGCTCGGCGCGGCGCACGTCTAGCTCTATCTCACGCGATGTTCGCTCGAACTCCACCTTCTTACGCCTTATGATCTCCTGATATTTTATAATTTGATTAGTTGTATATTATAAAAAAATATAATGGTAGTAAATAGGGCAAGGGTAGATTAAGAGAAAACTACATTTGCCAACATGAAAATGTTTGTGCATGACTTATTAGGGAAAAAGACGACACTGTGGTCACATTTAGAGCATGCGTATTAAAATATAAAATATTTTACTTTGCACTAGGAGGCCTCAAAATATATGAACACAAAGGAAGGGATCGCAATGACAGCAGAGACGTGGCTGAGCTAGGAGCATATGTGCGTACGGACGACTCAACGGCGCTGTTAAGCAATTTTCATGTTCCATAGTACAAGGGGAGCAATATTAACCCAATTCTCGTACCTCGAATCTCGGTTCGATTAACGCGCTGACTCATTCGCATAGGTGGCAAATCATGCGCGCGCGAGCGGGGCGGACTGACAATCAAACCTATTTTCGAACATGGAAGTATTAAAGAAAGGAAGTAAGGAAAGGAGTAGATTACATCTTAGTCGACTGGGGCGTAAAATGATGAAAAAGTAATTATTGCTTTACGACTGAAAAGCCTTTAGGAAGTACTGGAAAAAAGTTTTGTACGCATGATGACTAAAATTATTGAGTTAGTACGTAACTAGAATATTATATTTTAATCCCTGTGATCAAAGCTTAAAAACGCCATCTAATGGCAAGTAGAATAATTTCTAATTTAATCGACACCACAGAATAAATATTACTTACAACCGACACTAAGAGAATTTTCTAGAACAATTGGAATCAATTTAGATTTTAATTACACATGAAATGTGATGCCCTCTGTAACATCAGAATTTTAGTACATATATTTTACATAATAAGACAAAATATTCTATCATTTTCGTCTTAGAAACTCGAAGTTATTGAAATCACAGAGCTGTGCATAGTACGAACGCTGACAGTACATTGATTTAGGCCACGCCCATTGTGATGACGTAGAGGGCCGAGTAGAAACAGTGCACAGTTGCGTATGCCGTCTCTCACATATCATATTATCAGCTCCATGGTTTCGAAGTACGAGAATTGGGGCCGTAGTCCATCGACAACTTGTTCATAGCATGGTATAAGGGGCTGCATTCGGGAAGCTCCGAGACATCTTTGAATCGTCGAACCCACAATCCCTTAAGACCAGGGTCTTTAATCAATGCGTTCTACCGGGAATGACATACGAAGCCGAAACGTGGACACTCACTGTAGGGTTGGTTCACAAGTTAAAGATTGCACAGCGTGCGATGGAAAGAGCAAAGTTGAGAGTATCTCTGGTGGATAAAATTCGTAACGATGTCATTCGCCAGAGAACTAAAGTCACCGACGTTGCTCAATGAATTAGCACGCTGAAGCACAGAATAGATATTAGTTACAACAGAAGCACCACTTCGAAGATTTATTAGAAGAAAAAGGGACTCTTACTACGATACCATTAAGTTCAATTCAGCTTGCGCAGCGCGTGATCGCCTACGATTATATTTACCTACAAGTTGCGTCTCTTTCTATCGCATAACTCTTATTCATATCGCATAATTGTGACGAAATCGGGGTTGTCTCCGTTTTGAAAATAATTTATTTAATTACAACTTTTTTTCTAGTACCTACTACTGTACTTTAGTGAAAAAATTACTTTCCAAATAAACCTAAGGTAGGTGTTAATAGTAGGTAAATAAAAGTAGGTACTTATACCTAGGTCTAGGTAGGTACTTATTTGAAATGCGTTGGTTCGTCAAGTCTTCAGCCTAAATACCTAAATTTTGAACGTGTTGCAGGTATGTAGATAGCTTAAACAAAGTCTTTCAATTTATAGGTGTTACCTACAGAATTAATGAAATATTATTAGATATGTTTAACAACATAACTATAGCGTAGTTATCTACTGTCAGTACATATGGCATAGTTAGGTATATATTTTTTTATCCATTATCGGTTTTATTCTAGCGAACAGAAAAACAAACAATGGGCAGGTAGGTTTTTAAAACGAAACACATCGAAATTCCTTTAATTTAGGTAGATATTTGTGAAAGATTAATAATTACACCAACTTAGTATACCTGCCTACATTCCTACTTATTTTGGTAACCCAAAGGATGATAATTTCACAATAATAATAACAATGTTAAAATTATAGATCTTACCTCTCAGCGTCCATAGGGAGCTTGAAAAAACTCAAATTTGGATCGCAATCCTTGTTTAAGCAGTTAAATACTGCACAGAATCTCTTTCCCGTTTTTTTTACCCATTTTTAAAATAGTACGTTAAGTAATAATAATTACGAACGAATCTTGCGCGTACGTCACTCACAGCTCGTGCGTAAGTCCCTACCGATTTCCCGCTAGAGCGGGGTGCCGCACGTACTTGTATTTTCTATACCTACACGGGGAGTGAGACAGGCCTGGCTGAAGTGGAAGTGGGCCGGCCATGTCTGCAGACGGAGAGATGGTCGATGGAGCAGACGAGTTAGTTACACCTAAGCGTGCTCTCCACTCTAATAGTGGAGACCACGCTAAGGCAAACGTAGTATAGGACGTCCAGCGGCACAATGGACCAACGATTTGAAGAAGGCAGGCAGCGGATGGATGAGGGCTGCCCAAGATCGGGTTGGTTGGCGCTCATTGGCCGAGGCCTATGTTCAGCAGTGGACGGCGATTGGCTGATGATGTAATGATGGTACAAGGGGACTAATGTCATTGAATTGACTCACCTGCAGCTGCTGATCGTCGAGGTCGGGCTCCTCCTCGCTGTCGCTGCTCTCGTACGCGCCCAGCCCTGCGCATCATTACTACACATCAACACATTGCCACTGCCATGGTGGTGGTCCAGATGACGCGATTTACGCGCGAGTCAGAATCGCGCGAGTGATTCTTTAGTGAATTGTGGTTGGCATAACGTCTAGTGAAGAGTTAAACGCGTGCAATTAAAATCCTAGTAGATAGTGTCATCTGGACATGTTCATGAAACAGTTCATTTTCAAGTGAAAAATCAATTTTAATTCATGTAATTTTAAATCTGTGTAATTTATTTAAAGTTTTTAATTTATCTAGGGCGTGTCACCAAAAATGGTAGGACGAGTCTTTCCATTAAATGCCAAGTGCCAATTTGACCAAAACTTCTTTATACTTTTACAACCAGACGGTTTTTCATTCATCATCATTTTTAAATGGCGAAGATTCTTTATGAAAAGTATGATTTTTTGAGGTCATGACGTCGAATATAATAATTATAGGTCTGTATCATCTGTACATGTTCATGGAATAGTTCATTTTCACGTCATCGGAAAAAAAACAGTATTAATTTATTGAACCTATATAACTTATTTAAAGATTTTTTTTATCTAGGATGTGTCACCAAAAGTATTTTTTAAATGGCGGACATTCTTTATGAAAAGTATGTTTTGAGGTCATGACGTTAAATATTACAATACAGTTTACATAATTATATGCAATTATTATTTAGACAAAAGGATTTTAATTTTTAATTTACTTATTATCTCATGAACATAATATAGTACTTGGACAGTATGTAATAAAAATAATATAATGTATTTAATTTATTGTAAATTGTAATAATAGTATTTATTTATTTGAAAAATGTAACTACTGAAGAGACTTATTCCAGAAACAATATATCAATGAAGTCTTTTAAAATATGCATTGTAGTTTGTTAATAATTTTGATTTTGCATTGTGTGTGATTATTATTATATTTTTAGTACATTTTAGGTATACTAAAAAGACATTAGCACAAAAAATTCACTTCATTCTTGGGTGGATCTTGATACAAACAACAAAATCTTACAAAAACGATTTCAATACAAGAACAATATTTTTTATTTCAATCAAGTTATCATTTTAATAGTAGGTTTATTGCTTATCTAATTAAACCACACAATGTTTGTTTTTATAGTTTAAACTAGAACGTTTATAAAAAAGTCACAGTAGAACTTTCAAGTTTTTATAGTTTAAAAAGACTTTTCTAGAACTTTTATTTGTTTATACAACAAATAAAAGTTCTAGAAAAAAAGTAGTACCAACGTAGACATATAATAACTATACACGTGCTAAAAACATCGATATACAGCTATTTCTTACCAATCACATCTCTATTGTAATCTATTGCCAATATTTAAAAGCTGAAATTTCTGAAATAAACATAGAAAGTATGCGACGGATTTTATGATAAACTTTAAAAGCCATCACAACAATAGCAAGGTACAAATCCTAGAATAAAAAATGCTTCTTCAGCTGAGTCCTGGGGCTGAAATATGGGCCGAATTAAGGTGATGATCTCATTGCAAAAATATTAATAATGAATACGTTTTTACGTGACATCTTTATTTAATGAATATTAAAAATATTTTATAGACTAAGATAGTAAAAGGATAGTGCAATGGTAGACAATGGTGGCGAGACACAAACATCAATTATTTCGTGTTTATATGATGTACTAATGTTTCATGTTTAATTTTTATAATCTATGTAATAAATACCAATAAAAATAATAATACCAATACCACAATGTCCTAATAAAAAGTATTCGATTAAGACTTTGTGCTTAATTTGCTTGTAAAAACGTATTCAGTTTTTACCAGTTCAAACTGGTTTTAACCGGTTCATACTAGTTTAGTGCACCTTAATTCGTCCCCGTATGATATAAATCGCATAGGAATTGAACTCACCGAGCCCACTGGCGATGGCGGCGAGTGCCTTGGACTTGCTCGCCTTCATGGCGTTGAGGCGCGACGCTTTTACCATATAAATAAAACCAACATTAATCACACATACATGTATTTCAACTGGCGACATCTGAAATAAGACTTTATTAGCATAGCATAGATCACATTTTATCACAGCACCACATGTCTCGATACGAGATAAGACTAACACTAATTTTACAGTCAGTAGATTGTCCCTTGTCGTACAGCCCTTAGGGGACATAGTCTTGCGGAGGCCGTTTGGTATAAGCCTATATGAGTGGAAATACCTTGTGCGGCGGTATATCGGGCCAATTCTTCCTGGCTCACCGTATGTATCTCCTGGTCGGTCACTTCCAGAAGTATCTCTGTCAGTGACCTCCTTACCGCTAGCATCTGAAAAATATTGAATAGCTACTTAGTATTTAGAGATATTATGCAGATCAATAATAGGGAATATGCATAAAACATAATAATATGATACTAGACTCAAGACTGAAAAATAAAGGCAATGGCGAGAAAATTTTCAATATCTGTTGATAAATTAGCAAGATATGAGCAGTCAAAGTTTTTAATCTATCTCTTTCTAGCAAAGCAAAATTACTTATGAACTTTCTATGAAAGTCGTGTTATGTGACGTCACGTTACACATCCGATATCTCTGTCTAATAGACTACTTTAAACGTTCATATCTTTGTTATTTCTAATGATATCTAAAAACTGGTATTACCATACGGTTTACCAAACAAGATAAAACAATATAAAAAATATGTGCATATTCCCTATTATTGTTTAAACTTTATTTGTTTATTTCCTATATATTATTCGATTTGAAAAATTAAATGTACTACCAGGGAAGCAGATTGATCATTAATTTTATATACATATAACTATCAATTTGTTTGTATTATATTAAACTCACATGTCACTGACAATAGGGAATATGCGTGTATTTTTTTAAACGTTTCTACTGGTTATAACATTACCAAAAATATATATAACACATCAAAAACATTATCCATTAAGCTGGAAAAAATGTTTAAAAATCACTATAATTTTTGCGCGGCTTAAACAGGCCATTTTCGCGGGCTTGGGTTGTGACGTCATCGTACACGAAAAAGACAGTTGACAGATAAAATCATAGACGAGTCAGAGCATAAAATTCAATTTAACGTCAGTATGTCATTGTCACGAAAGACAGCGTCGTGTAGCGTGACGTCACACGCGCGTCACCATTGGTCACGACTCGCGACCAATGGAGACGCGTTTCGCAATTTTAAATATCCCGGGCTAATTTTGCATTTTTTATATATTTTTTTTCGGCTTAAATAAGAACTAAATTTAAAAAATTCCTTTTAGTTATAATGTGACGACAATAAAGAACAGGGAAAAAAATATTTCAGGCAAATTAAATTTTTATGCATATTCCCTATTGTATTGTGACTGCATGTCATTATACCACAAATAAATTATGAGAACACTCTACTGATTTTGAGGCCGGAATTCTTAGTCGTTGCTTAAGAAAAGACTTAAGAATTTTCGAATAAGTCCGCCTTATTTGTATGAAATAATACTTAAGACAATGCTTAAGTTACGACTGTGAATCGAAATGTCACCTTAAGCATGTCTATAAGGCGAACTTAGAAATAAGAATCGACCAAGAATACCGCCCTGAGATTGCCTGATGGTTTCATTCAAATGTATCATTCAAATATTTGAATGAAACTTATCAAACAATAGAAACTAGTAAGATAAGTTTTAGCTCAATATGAACAAGTCCTAGATTTGTTTAATATGTGTAACTAGATGTTGCCCGCGACTTCGTCCGCGTCAACTGATGGCGCAATAATGCATTAATTTCGACCAAATTTGATTTTAGTTCATTTAAAGAGGAATAATTCTTTCATACATATTTTTTGGGTAACTTGAACCGTTTACGTAGCGCACGCAACGGAAGCCTTCAAATATGAATATTTTTTTCCCGTATTTGCATGTTGCAAATACGGGAAAAAAATATTCATATTTTCATATTCATATTTTTCACTGATGCTTCGCTCCTATTGGTCGCAGCGTTATGTTATATAGCTTAAAGCCTTCCTTGACAAATGGACTATCCAACAAAAAAATAATTTTTCTACTCGAAGCAGTAGTTCCTGAGAATAGCGCGTTCAAACCAACAAACTCCTCAGCTTTATAATATTAGTATAGATTATATTACGTACCACTTCCTGCATGATCTCTTCCTTGGTCTTCTTGATGAGCGCCGGTGGTTCGGGCTCCGGTGCAGGTCTCACCACTGCCGGGGGTTCCACAGTCTCCCGCGGTGGTTCCTTCTGCTCTTCTTTCTCTGATTCTTCACCCTCAGAATCCGTTTCCTGTAAAGTCAAGTGTTATTTTAGTTATAAATCTATTTTTATACTAGAATAATGTGCCAGGTAACTTGACCAACGAAATTATCAATCTAATTGGTGAATGTAAAGAGATCTTAAGCGTTATTTATATCAATTTTGACATTCGCACTGATGACTCACTGCAATCTTAACAAAGCGAATATCGTAGAGTACAACTAGAAAATGCAAAATATTGCTTAGTTTTAAACAAAACGAGTACTTGTCTTACTCTGTTACTTATGAGAGGAAAGATTTGTTTATTTGCGTTGTATAGCCTCTGCCAAACTACTGGACCAATTTTGATGAAATTTGACAAATATATAAAGTGGACAATGAAGCTTTTTTCATTGTCCATTTTATATATTCGTCAAATTAGCCTATTTTCTATCTTGCCTAGCAAAATTTATGGCTCCCGCAGGATATCTTTCTGTTATAAGCAGCGGGCAAAATCTAATTGAAAATAAAATTATAATAAATATTTTGATTGCTTCAATTAATGTTAGAGCCTGTCTACACAGCGGTTTTTATTCGGACGGACTATATTCGCGGAATATATTCCGTACTCGCGAATTCAGCATCACATAAAATTTGTATCAAATTAGTTTATTGGGTTACAGATTATCAAAATAAAAACTGATATGCAAACAGGTCCTTTGTCATATTGACGAGTTATTGAAGTATTAAATTTCTAATAAGAAACCAGATACTAACAAATTTACTCTTCACTGGTATAATTGGTTCTCCAGAAGCTGCCGCTTGTTTAATCCTCTCTAATTCTTCTTCTTCTAATCTCTTTTTCTCTAATTCTGCTTCTTCTCTCGCTTTCATCTCTTGTTCCCGTTCTATAGCTTTTTGTTTCTCTCTTTCCATTTTTTCTAAGCCTGGAAATATAATACAAGAAGTTAAAACAAATTAAAAAATGAACAGTAATTCTAAATTCAAAATCTACTGATAAGTTTCAGATAGGTTATTTTCATGTTTTGTTTCTGTCGCTCAATTCAAGTAAGACAAAACTTCCCAATAAGCTATGGCAACACAATATATTAGAATATTTTGAAAATAGTTCGATAAAAAAAAAACTTAGGCCTTTTCATACGTTAATGAATGATTTATACAGTATTCTCCGAGCGAAGTAACCACTCTTGAAATACTGTAGTGCCTGGGACAGTTGGTTTTGCCCAAGCACATACGGCATTCTCACAACATAGTCAGCCTAGTCCAGAGGAATGTCTAGTCAATACGTCTGGGGCCAACCATGTGTGGGTTTTCCTCACGCCGCCGTAAGAGCGTCCGTATAATGTACTTGAGATCTGAAAAAGTCTCATTGGTACACGCCACAACCTGGGATTCGAACCTGCACTCTCTCGAGTGCGAATCAAACGGTCTACCCACTAGGCCACGGAGCTAGTTCAATAGGTTATTTAAAAATTTAAATAAGCCACACTAGCGTCTTCCGAGCGTCGTCGTCGTGTCAACGTCTGCGCTACGTCGACGCGACGGCAGCGCTAGCCGCCTGTTGAACGCTCCGGGTTACGCAGCGTGTAAGCCCGGTAACAATGCGTTCAGTAGCTGGATAGCGCCGGCGTCGACGCTGTGCGAACGCTGGCACGACGTAGACGCTCGAAAACCGCTAGTATGGGGGGTCTCTAACTTACTATTTGACAGTAAAGAATGTATTATGATATTGGTGATAGTTGTTTTGATGTTTCATGATATTTTAGTGTAAAATACTTTTAAAATATGAATATTCTATACTAATGCATTTTAATATAAACATAAACAAATAGAACACATAGTTCTAACAGTTGTTACTTAACACATTCAAATTTACCTTTTGCTTTTCATTTGGATTAAAAAGAGTGTATTTATCACGAAAAAAAAAAAGACTACAACATTTACCTTCTCTTATCCAAGCAGGTAGCTGCCTCCTTTTAGCTGCATCAATGGTAGGAGGAAGCACGGGAGTTGGTATCACTATAGGCTCTATTATTGGTGGGATCATTGGGGGTTTTTCTCTGTAATGTAATAATAATGTTAATTTATATAATTAATAAAATTGAAGTGTCTGTTCGTAATCTCAAATTACAGCTGTGGGTGCAACCCAATGCATATACAGTACTTAAATGCATATACAGTACTTACACCACAAGTCAAATTTTGCGATTTTTGTCTGTCTGACTATTTGTTCTGGCATTAGCTGAGATTACACTGAAATGGCCGGATCGATTTTGACCGGACTTTCAGTAGAATATAGAATTGAATTTTTTTTTATTCAGTAGGCCAAGCAGGCAAAATTGACAATTATATATTGGTACCATCATCTAATGTCATTTGTATATGAGCTGTCATAATTTTCATTAATTTCTCTTTTGATAGTATTATGAATATGTAGTTGTCAATTGTTCCTGCTAACCCCACATAAAGTTTTAAATCGGAAAGAATACCCCGGTTCTTCTCGCCGGGTTAGTTCTCAAACACATAAGCATTGCTTTGTAACCTATATGGAAATAAAACTTCTTTGATTTTGAAAGCCTACCTGTTACTTCTCGGCCTAGATGATTTAGAATCTCGGTTTTTACTTTTTGATCTTCTGTCAATACTTCGGTTGGTACTTCTGTTGTTTGATATGGTCTCCGCTTGGGGCGCAGTCCAATAACCATGTTGGAATGTAGGCTGTTGTACACCCCCACTTGTGTAGCTGTAAATTATTCAATTATATTTAATACAAGTCTCGTCTAGAGGACTTTGGATGTCTGCCAAATAATATTGTAGTATCAAATCAAACATTAATCATTCTGACCTATAAATATTTACTATTTAATATGTAGCCTAATAATTTATTTATTTGCAGCAAAAACTGATCACACAATAATTATTGTATAATGTAAGCAATTAAAATTATTGCAATAATGATCAATTATAATTTCCCTGTGTAAATAAAGTGAAAACCGATTATAGCGACATTCAAGACTGATGAAACTATGGTCGTAATAGCTGATAGTTGTTATAACCTGTAGTAAAATGTTCATATTGGTACATGATGGTTCATCAACAATTTGTCGTAATTCACTGTATTATATTAAAAAGACCAGGTGTTTCCCATGGCTTCGCCAGCATAAGTATACAACCACGGGAACTCTGTACTTTAAACTTTTCTAGGATAAAAAGTAGCCTATGTTTTAATCCAGGCCCTAAACTACTACCCTACCTAATGTCGTTAAAATCCATTTGGTACTTTTTGTGTAGTAGAGTAACTAACATCCATCATTCCTCACAAACTTTCACATTATAATATAAGAAGGATAGTAGGATTACCCAGGCATAGCAGCTGCGTTATCACCAGTTTGGAATCCATCCATCATGGGAGGAACTGCTATTGTCGGATCAGCTGCCATTTTTGGATCCATCTGCTGTGAGCCTGGCCAGCCCCATCCTAAAACATAGCAAACAAAATCATATAGTTAAATTGTTTGACCTATTTTATTCCTTGTAAACTTGTGTCAGAAATATGTAATTAGAAGAAAACAAATGTTTCTATTCAAAATATTGTTCTACACCTGTCCTCATTATTATTATGAGAATTTGAAGAATAATATACACAAAATATATTTTTTCAATTTTATGTTATCAATGTAAAATCCAGTTTCTTCTAGATACTAACGTGTAGGTCTGAAATTAGGTTGTCATTGGTAAATAGTGCTAATTGATAGTAAAGATAGATTTCCAATGACATTCCAATTGTTAATAAAGGAAAATTTCCATACCCCATTGATTCCATGTACCTCCCCAGTTATTGGTAGAGTTCCAGTCTGCTGGAGGAGCAATTGGCACATCATTGTTGGTGTCAGGATTCTCTACTTCCATAGGAGCCTCGCCTTCCTCGACCTCGCCTTTTGCCTGCGACGAGCCGACGATAGCGGCTGCTTCTTTCATAGCAATCCATTGTTGCGCTAAAGCAGCCCAGTCCACAGAATTGGAATCTACGTTTTGATAAGCAGATGGATTTAAGGCCCACTGCGTGGGATATGCCGCATTTGCGGCATCCTTGCCAGAAAACATATTCATCGTTTCCTTACAGTACACATTGACTTCACTTGATAAAGCACTTTTTAATATCACATGTGATTACTACGCTGAGAATAAAACGTTAACAATTATGGAAATTAAGTTTGCCTTGGTTCTTCAAAATATCTCCAATCTTCAGTAACCCTAACCATAAACAAATTATAGAATTTGTAGATTAAAGAGTTTAGACTTTATAGACCTATGGTATCTATGGTGTTTGTGAACAAAAAATTGTGAATCTATAGTTTCGGCCGTGCTTTCGGCAGTGACATCTATTGTTCAGTAGACCTAGGCGTTCTATAACTGGAACGCCATCTATAGTAACATTGTCAAAACAAATGTAAATATGTTTTGACTTCCTTGCGGTAGATGGCGTTATCGTGTTCCAGTTCTTTAAATAGTCGAAACCTCAGATCAAATAAAAAGTATAGATGGACTTATACGAACAACACAGTGAAGCCGGTTTTTTATGCATTGTGTGCGTGAGCCGGTGTTGCCATACTAAATTTTCATTACCATATGTTGGCTAAACTTTCGAAAAACATCCCACATTTGTACTATTTATTGGTTTATGGTAATTTTACCGCTTAAAGTTCTTTTACTGTCGCAGTAATTTCGCAAATTTTCAAAATTATAAGATCCGTAGTTTTCGAGATAACAATATAATAAATTTTCGAAAATTGTATAGGAATTCGGCCATGTTAACGTTTCTGTGACATTTATGTTTCGTTTTCCATAGCTTTATGTCAAAAAACTTTGCAGAGCTCTATTTTACGTAAAAGTTGTAACACGGCCTCACAAAAACCTGGCGCGAAATAACGTTGTCACAACTCTCCCCAACTATGGAATTCTAAAAATGGGTTAGATTAGAACATTTTTATTGCGTTTAAAACGTCTTTAACTATGAAAAAAAAAACAGAAAGTGATAATTCTGTTTATTATTTATTTATAGATAAATTTAGATAAAGGATAGGTAAAGATGAAAAGTTTCGATTTAGGTGTACCAATAATATTATGGTAAGTAATAGGGTAGTTAATATACGGTCACCAACAAGTCAGTGTACCACTTGCCTATTTTTTTTTGGTAGCATAATATGCTTGTGTTATTTCAGGAAAAATCTAAATCATTATATGTGTCCATATAAATTTCAAGGAGTTCCCTCGATTCCTCATGGATCCCCCATCATCAAGTTTCCACTTTAGTGACT
The DNA here is from genome assembly GCA_905404095.1 of Glaucopsyche alexis. Lineage (NCBI taxonomy): Eukaryota > Metazoa > Arthropoda > Insecta > Lepidoptera > Lycaenidae > Glaucopsyche > Glaucopsyche alexis. Next base: position 16,249,363 of record FR990059.1, read on the forward strand.
AAAAGACCAATTTCGAATTTGTACCCTTTACAGCAATAAAATAATATTGCTAATAGGTCCATAAACGACAGAGTAATATTCAAAGATCTCCGTGTTGGTGTAAAATACTATAAGAAGTACCTTTTATATCATCAAAATGTGATGATGTATGGTGTGATTGTGGTGGTGATGATGATGATTTATTGACATGGTGGCATATGCTTGCAGTTCTTTAAATAACGCCGAAATCCCCAAACATGTATCTATAAGGAGTCAGGAGTTCTGTTCTGCACTTTTGGATCCAGAGTATAACTTGGAGCAAAATCTTACTTTTTGGTAGCATATGCTTGGACTACTTCAGAATAAGTCAAAATCACCTTAAATTTCCATAAAAATTTCGAGGAGTTCCCTCGATTCCTCATGGATCCCATCATCAGGTCACCACTTTTTTGAAAACCGGACCAACTTGGGATTATACCCTTTATATCAAAAAAAGAATTTTGAAAATCGGTCCACAGACGGCGGAATTATCGTTCCCGATATTTTCCGTATACCGAATAAAGGGGCATTTACCTTAAATTACTTCAAACTTCAAAACTTCCTAATTAAAAAATAAAAACACAGTCTGACTCTCTACTTCATAATTTTGTTAAGAATTTGCCTACAAATTACTTACCTTATTTTAGGCTATTGAGAATATGAAATCCTGGCAACACTCTCTCGATCCGCCATTATGAAATTGTCATTATTTGTTTCGAGTAACCTCTAAATTGTGATAAATTATCTTAAACAAACTACAGTTTTGTGTGTACTTACTTATAAAATGTTATTCCCTGACACTTTTTGTTCGCCTTCGTACAGGTTTTACACCACTTAATAGCGCAGGACGGCATTTTTGTGGCAAAATCACTGCACGACGACTCGTTCGATACTGACGAAAAGTAGCGTACTTTTTTTGCATGAGTGTGCGTGACCGCGTGTGTTTACACAAAGTAGCGTAGTTTTTGAGGCTTCATTTGAAACAAGCGCCATGCGCAATCTAGTTTTTTATTTGATCTGAGGTCGAAACTAATAATATAAATATAATAATCTTTATACTATACAGCAATAGATGGCATTCTAATGTACAGCAAGTCTACTTGACGATAGATGTCACTGTTGAGACCATATACATAATTATTGCATCTAAGTTAGAATTCAAACTTTTAAAATACTTTTTTACCAATTTCTAGTACTATTATTTATTATGTGCCAATTTCGACAATAAATATAACACATAACATAGAATCATCAAAATTTATAATACGAAATATTTGCACCGAAGGAAAGTATTTCTAAATTAGGTATTATCTTTTATTAATCTTTAAAAAATCATGATTATAAATTAATAAGCTCACCTTACACTTGGAACTTGTTAGAGATGTACCGACTACACCACTACGTACTAGATTAGTGGTCAGCCCCGGCTCTACGATTTTTTCGAACCGGGGCAAAAACTTGATAGTGGCGCCCCCTCCCTACAGTCCCGATCCCCCTGTATATGATTAATGATTTCACACTGCAAATATTAGATAAAGTGACGAAAGTGGATAATTAATAAGTATTCAGTGTTTTTAATTCGAAGTTGTTTGAGTACTAAATTCATAGAATTTACGAGTATGTACATAAGGTCTCACTCGTGAGCGAGGGATAAAAAAATTACGCCTGCAGCGCTCTTAACCCCGCTACTGCCTCAGTGTCATTTCATCTTTGAAGTTTAAAGTGACTCTATTGAGAGTCTGCTGAGGCCAAAATAAGTACTTATAAATTATAATATTATGTACCTAACATTATTCTATAATTATTATGATTTATATAATTTTTATGACTGTTCTAATCTCTAAGGGGGTCTTACGTCGGTTCTTCTCGCCGGGCTAGTTCCCGAAACGGTGGTAGGCATCATGTAGACCGACGTTCAGGAAGTGTATAAAATACCAGTTTTGAATATTTTTTTTGACTTTGACTAATAACAATTTTGTAAGCAATATTCTAGTAGGATCACTCTCTGAATCGCTGTATAAATAAAATGGAGATTATCAGTGGCGAAGGCTGGTTCTCCTTCATAAGAAAACCTGTAATAGGTAGGGATTTGGATGGGGGTCTTCAAAAGGTAAGTGGTAAGTGAAGGCGATAGGAATGGAGTTATAGGAAGTAGGAACCCACGCCACTGGAGATTATTATATTTTAGGGTCCACCAAAGAAAAACTTTTCAACAAATTAATTTATTTTATACATCCACACTACAACAATCAACATCATTTATAAAATATACACAGAAACGGTCATTCAATTCCTATATTAATCAAGACAGTAAACATTGATCACATTTACTTATAAACATAAGTTTTTTTATAATAGTTTTAACACCATCTTTCTGCAAGACCACAAAAATTATTATTGGTCTTATTTTATGGACAACTCTAGGTAGGTGTATAGCTAAACAGTAGGTATTTTTTATTTAATATTACCACAAAGTTCTATGATATAAATTGGCAAGAAATTATTCGTTGAGTGACATGAATGAACGATGAACATGCAAAGAAAAGAGCAATTTGTGTGTACCCTTGTATAAAGAATCTGATTAATTATAATATGATAATAGACTCTATAGTTTTAATTACCTATTAATGGGACAGTGGCAAAAATTGCTGGCTTGTCGAGTTAATGACGTGTTGTTGTCGCGTGACCAAGGGCCGTTATGAAGCCGTGAGTGGTTACTGACAATGTGTACCTCGCAAAACGCATTGTTATTGTTTGGTTAATAATTATTAATTAAAGTAAATACTATATTACCAGATAAGACGGACCGACAGTGTTGCCAACTTACCAGTTTTATAACTAAATCTAGCAGGTTTTTTCCTCTTTAGTAGGTAATAGGTATTTAGTTGCTTGTAGTTTTTAAAAGGAAAGCCTCCAGCCACCACTTACTAATCTTATGCAAAATGGCCTATGTTAGGCAGAATATACTAAAATAATAATCTTAGCTTGATAACACATCATAGCACGTAAGTCGTTTTTAACTGTCCGTTAAATCCTGTAGGTATGCGTTTATTTTGTTGTAAAAGGTAAAATTGTGTGCTTTTAGGGATTTCCAAGTTTAGTAGCTTTTTTGGTAGTTTTCGGATCTCTTTTATTAGTATTTAATAGGAAACTAGTTTAGTAATTTCACAAAAAGAGAGTTGGCAACACTGAGGTCCGAATCGATCCTTAGATACAGTCGTACAAGGATCTTTTGGCACTTTGGGGCGTGAGTGTCGCAAATAAGAACAATACTTATTACTATAAGTGAAATTTTACAAGACGGCGATGTTAGTACTGATTTTATCCACGTGCCAAAAGGTAAGTGTCGCAACTACAAAACAATGCATAATACTAAAAGTGACATTTTACAAGACGGCGATATTAGTACTGATTTTGTCCACGTGCCAAAAGATCCTTGTACGACTGTACATTAGTCGCCTAGTCGGTTTTCTGTCATCTGTGTCACATTTAAATCAATATGAATTCTATTCTCATTCAGTTCACATGAGTTTATATTAATACATGAGTTTTAGGAGTATTCGAAGAAATTAGAGAGTGTGTTACCTATTTAAATACGTGTGTTGTCTCTACGCTCTAACCGAGTCTAGCCTCTATAAAATGTTTAGCGATTTCTTTGACACAACACTATATTAATCGATAAAATTTAAGAAATAATGTTAATTGGAAATTAGTCCATAGTAGTCCCAGTGTAAATGTTATAAAACTGGGGAAAACTTTGCACTCTTTAGTGGTTTTATTATTTTACACGTGTATACTTATAGGTAGTAACTAATTGCATAGTTATTATTACCTATATACAATAATAAAATAACATCTGTCTGTTGCCACATCTGGTCGTCTACCGCGGGCTTCCGTAAAACCGCGATCAGGCAGCTTCACTATGCTATCACTGTTAAACACGTAACTTAGAGTAGGCAAGTCTTTTCGATCTATAGCTAGATTTAACTTAACGCTAATAACGGTTCTTCGATATCGTGTTTCTGACTGACGTATTTCGAGTTATTCTTCTTCCACTGGTCTTTCTTTATCTGCGTTTTCTTTTTCAGCGCCTCCAATTTAGTTTTCGATTTGGACTTTTTAGGTGGAGGTACGTCTAGTTGTTCTAAAGTTTCAATTATATTTTTTGGTCTCGTCGTCACTTTCCTGCTCTCTTCGCTGACCTCGTCTAAAGTCGCGTTTTTGTTGGCGTACACGACCACGTAATGCGAATACGCTGATCCCGACGGGGTATTTATGTCGGCAAAGTCTCTGAAGTTTGCGAACTGGTCTTGGTTGTAGTTGGGTCTTGGATTCGCTATGTAGTTGACGTTGTTAGACGGTCTTCCGTGACCGTTGTTGTAGTACGAGCTGAACCCTTCGTCGAAGTCGTCGTCGTTCTGCGCGAAGAACGTGCCTCCCCGAATGATGCCGAAGTTTCCCGAGCCGAGAACACTGGTGCTTGCATCGACGATCGGCTCTGCGACGGGTGGAGGGCTACTCTGCTTAGCGAATCCTTCGAAACCCCTGTAATTGCCGAATAGTGGATAATTTAGAAGAGATCGGTAGGAGTTCGGTCGTTGACTATACGCGGCTTCCTGGTTTCCGAAGCGGAAATTGTTCGGCTGCCTCGGTTCGAACAGATTGGCGAAAGACGGAAAGAAAGTCTGGGAGTCGCCGACTACTTCTATGGAGTGGTCGTGCTCATCGGCTGCCGTTTCTAGATCCTTCTCACTGTCTGCCATGTGCAGGTTGGGCGGTGGGACGACTGTTTCTGCTATGATTTCCGATGATTCGGCCATGAGATCCCCTTGTTCATCTGAAAAAAGAAACAACTGAATTAGTTTCCAAAATTAAGTACAATTTGCTGTTTCTACCGTTTTATTTCTCATGTAATATGAATCAAAATAAATTATGTAAAGGACACGCCATGGTTATAATAGACTAGATGATACCCGCGGCTCCACCCGCGTAAGTAACCCTCAGGTACCGTATATGTCCCGCGATAAAAAGTAGCCTATATCCTTCCCCATGGTCTACTTTATATCTGTGCCATATTTCATGATGATCGGCTTAGTAGTTTTTGCATGACACTGTAAATAAAGTATCTCACGGGAACCATACATTTCCCTGCGATAAAAGTAGCCTATGTCCTTTCTCAGGCTATAGACTATCTGTGTACCAAATTTCATTTCTATCGGTTCAGTAGTTTTGCAGTGAAAGACGGACAAACAGACACACACTTTGCCATTTATAATGTTAGTATGGATACTATTTATTAGGAATTTCAGTTTTCTAATAAGAATCTTCAACAGAGACCTACATTTTATAGACGTGGTATTTCGACGCAAACTTAAAACTTTGGGGTTATTTGGGGCAGTAGAGGTATGAAGAGAAATGAGGAAAATCCGTAGCAGAACCAAAGTTGACGATATAGTCCAGCGCATTAGCAAGTTAAAGTGGCAAGGCTGGACATATAGCCCGTAGAACCGATAGCAGCTGGGGCCGAAAGGTTCTCGAGTGGAGACCACGAACTGGACGTCGAAGCGTAGGATGGCTTCCTACCAGGTGGACAGATGACCTGAGAAAAGTCGCAGGGAGTCGGTAGATACAAACCGCGAGCGACCGGTCGCACTGGAAAATGGGGGAGGCCTATGTCCTGCAGTGGACGTCACCAGGCTGAAACGACTATGACGACTAGTACTTTAAATCAATCCATTAAACAGACATAGGAACATTGTTATAGGTATGCGTGATGCTATTTATTAACTTTTACAAAGGAACCGTCAGATTGCATTTTCCTATTGATACATTATGTATGATATTGCGGCAATAACACTTGTAAATGAAGGTTTTCGGCGTGTGGGCGGTAGGCGTGACGACGTGAAGCGTGAATACCTAACATTGAAATGTTTTGCATATCACATTTAATATCCAGGGTTATTAATTATTATTATTGTACTTAACACCAGTGCCAGATTTAGAGGTTGGAGGCCTCGGGTTGCCCGAAGGAGTGGAGGCCCCCTGGCTCCTAATCATTTTCCAAATAAAATGATTTTTTTTTCAGCCGACTTTTCCAATAAATCATTTATTGTCACACCAAGTAGGTATAAAGGAATACTTTTTCATCGGTACAATAAATTTTACCACGTCATTGGTATCGATAATATAGAATACATTTCACAAATATATTTTTTTTCATTTCGATTAATTTATCCTATAACCAATCTAATACCGCATGGGCGCACTAACCACAAGGCGTCAACGGGTGCGGTATGAGGTGGGGGCGGCGGGGTGGGGTAAGCGATCGGCCGGGCGCGGCGGCGCAAAAGCATCGATAGATGCGTAATGCATCCACATTTTGTATTAGTTTAGCGGATAAGTTCGGGGATTGATAATTTTGTTTTTTTGTTCCAAAGGGGTAGCAACAAAAATCGCTAGTATTTTTTATTTTTACAACTATTACGTATGTTGATTTATTGTACTGGTGAAAAAAGTAATCCTGTATATTATTTATTTATTTAACAAACATCTTATATTTAACTTGGCGACTACTGGGATAAAGGCGGATGCTTCTGTGACAGATTTGCGTCTTGTGCTTTCCCGTAATCGAGCGGTTTTTTTCCGAAGTTTCTACTGTGGAGGCCTTGTGGAGGCCCTGGACTGTAGACCCGGTTTCCCTCTCCTAAACCCGGCCCTGCTTAGCATGTTCATTGCGGTATCAGGTTACTAGAACCCAATTCTCTTAACTATTTTCGATATTGTCACGGACGGGTCAACGCGATGACTTATTCACAGACACGTCAAATTGTGTCCGTGTGAGCGGGAGAGCCTGAAAATCCAAACTACATTTAAATATCGACAATAACTACAAGAATTACCCCCTGAACTGTCCACTACAGCATTGAAAATACTGTTCCTACCGCTGGTGCGGGATCGATATCTTTTTTTGCTTAGGAGTAGAAAAAATGCAGTTATTGTTTGAGAATTGTCTCGTTGAATAATTTACATGGGTACAATAAAAACATATCGGGTGAATTGGTCCTAATACCATACATAGGGAAGTTTTTAATAATTCTAGTGCCGATATCATGCCCTTTCAACCTTGTACCCGATGACCTCATAGAGTTACCTAGTGCAGGGATCATGTGCAGTTAAAATAAACAAAACACGATAGATACCATTTCGTTAATGTTTGGATTGTCATACTAAAATTAATAGGTGCTATTATTCTATGCGTAATGTAAAGAAAGAAAGAAAATATAGTTTATTTGGTAAAACACTGAACAATAAAAATATACATTAAAAAGAAAATCACAAGAAATTTTACCAAATTGGCGCCCACTCAGCATATGTTGCAAAAATAGTTCGCAACGCTGATTTTCAGTGAGCACCGAAATGCAATATGTAATGTAATAAAAAATAAAAATAACCTTAAACTACAATTTTTAAAACTAAACATAAAGAATGAGATCTATTAACATCACAAATAAATAATTAAAAAAAAGTTCAAGGTAGTGGAGATAAATACAGTGAAGGAGCATATACAAAAATATTAAATAGAAGATGTATTATGTAGGCTTAAAAGTAAAAAAGCGTGACACGTGTTGGGTTTGTGTACGTGTAAATGGTGTAATAAAATATATATAAGTATATGTTATTGAAACCAGCCTTACCTAGATGTTGACCGATATAGGCAGTGGTCCAGCGTCAGTAGGTATATGTCACGTCTTCCTGGTGTAAGTGTTACGTCTTACGAAGTGCGGAGAAGCCAACGTAAGAAATTATTTCCGCAGTCTTGTCTATACGTATGTGAACCCGTTTGTGGCGTTTCCTATTTAAACTTTCTTTCACTTATTGAATTCGAATGCTGAAGGTCTGTTTTAGATGAATGTTAACCAGTGGCGTAGCTAGATTTAGGGGGATCCCGTATTTAAAAAAATTGGTGGCCCTAACCCAAGGGTAAAAATTTACAAAAGAAAAAAAACTGATATTTTTATAAGTATTATTTTTATATCTGAGAACTCGTCACTTTGAAAAAATTAGTCACAAAATCAGCAACGGTGTTCACTTAACATAATCTATATCTACTATTCAAATATAAAATATAAAGCGGAAAGGTTTGTTTGTTTGTTTGCATTTAATAGGCTCTGAAAGTACTAGACTAATTTTGATGAAATTTGGCACAGATATAGAATAGACCACAGGGCAGGACATAGGTTACTTTTAATTGCGATAAAATGTACGGTTCCCTTAAGTTTTCACTTAGCGCGCACGAAGTCGCGGGCAACGTCTAGTTTTAGATAATTTCCTTAACTCCATGAGATTGATTGGAGAATGCATAGATGGAAAGAAACAATGAGAAGCATGTTGTAAAATTGGTACTAAAGTCATCAGCAGATCAGAGCGGGCCAGATATTTAAAAAAATATTTTACCGGTATTATAAATAAACTGTACTGTAATATCTCGAATATTGTGTTTCTGGAAGGCTGTAAATATTTAAATAGCTAAAAGCTGTACATAAAAGAAGGAAACGGAGTAAAGTGTAAACATAACATTTTAATATAGATGCCGTCCGTACCTAAGAGTTTTCACACGTTGAAAAAAAATTGTATTATAGTAATTAGCAGGGCGGAGCAGGAGAGATAGTTAAAAAAATACCGGATCCAATATATTAAAACATTATAATTATTAAATAATCCGCTAACGGATGTACAATAATATCATGTAGTCAATGGCAAGCGAGCGAGTCGAACTTTATGCGTATTTTTGTTTCTGGAAGTCTTTATCGTCGCTTACCATCCGTCGTCCAAATAGTACCTACCTACCATAGCCATTAGAAGTATGAAAAACAACCATTCGATAACCCCTACGAATCTACTAGAGTAACTAAGCTAAAAAAACTAACTAACTAAGTAGTTAAGCATGGTCAAATCACACCGAGACACGAAGATAACATCGCTATCGCTATCTTAAAATCTATCGCTTCGCGACTCGCGTACCGTCTTGGTTCTAAGTGTGAACTGATGCTATAGGTATGTAATATGTATGTAGATGCAAAGATACGGATCGGACGCATGACGTCCATTGAGACGTCAACTAATAGTGACGTAACACCGGAATCAATGGTATCGTTAGTAACTGTCAATATTGACACGTCATAAAGCTCACGTCAATATGACAATTGTATAGCATGTGACTGATAAGCGTAATGTTACGACAGCGTGAATATCCATTACTTTACTAAAGTACAGTCGTAAGGTAAACTTTATACTGAAGTAGCATTAATTGCCCGCGGCTTCGCCCGCGTGAAATTAAATTTTCAGCTTTCATTCTCTACTTTACCCCATTAGGGTTTGAATTTTGAAAAATCCTTCCTTAGTGGATGCCTACGTTATATAAGGAATACGTGTGCAAAATTTCAAATTTCTAGCCTTAAGAATTTGGGCTGTGCGTTGATACATCAGTACCCCAAGCAGGAACATTTTGCGGTATCGTTACGTGTACGTAAGCGAGAAATATTGTATGAAAACCATGAAAGCACCTCTAGCGGACGTAAAAGTAACTAAAATTTTCATACAATATTCCTAATATTTCTCGTTTACGTACACGTAACGATACCGCAAAATGTTCCTGCTGGGGGTACAGTTATTCAGTTTTACCTTTCATATAATATATAGATATTAGATAGATTACCAAAAAGTACGATTTATAATCGCTTATTCCTGTCATCAAAATTAATATTTATTTACTTTCTTTACTTGTTAGTACAAACAGAGTTAGGTATGTATCGGCAGTGATTTTATTATCTAGTGTTAAAAATCTGAGCTTAATTAAAGTTTAAATTATTGTTTAATACAAGAAGTTAACAGTAAGTTGGCGCGAGATAGTTTTATAACCTCGCGTTTTGCCGCGTCTACCTAAAAGGCAGCTAAATGACAAAAATAGTTTTTGAGGTAGAGCTAAAAACGTGAGATTATTTTGAAATTGATGATAGTGATTTTGTATAATATATTGTTAATGATATCGTGATTGTCTCATGACAACATTAACAATTATTTATTGGAAATAACAAGCACCAATTTCAAATTTTTTTTGAGGTAGAGCTAATTTTTAATAATTAGCTCTACCTCAAAATCTCTTTTTGTTATTTAACCGCCTTTTAGTTTGAGGACGGCAGATAAGTGGTCACAATATAACTCTGGCTATTTCAATGAGTGTCGAGTTGTCAGATTTGACATTGACAATTAACTTGACACGCGTGTGATTGATTTTCAGTGCTCTGATTTTTCTCCGGCCTTCCAGATTCCGGATTATATTATAGTCCCAGCCTTAAAGAACTTAAATCTTAATACATTGTAGGTTTTGGTTTCGACTGTACTTTATATAACACGTGATTACGTCTGACATATCGCACTCTCTTGTGACTTGTGGTGTTCGGGAAAACGAAACGATTAATATCATAATTATATTTGCACTGTAGGACTTTACTTGAGTCGCTGTACTGTCCTACTAATATTATAAATGTGAAAGTTTGTGAAGATGGATAGATGGATGGATGTTTGTTACTCTTTGACGCAAAAACTACTGAACGGATTTCGATGAAATTTCGTATGGTAGTAGCTTAGGCTCTGGATTAAAACACAGGGTACTTATTATCTCAGAAAAGTACAGAATTCCCGCGGGATACTCGGTATTATATTTACGCGGGCGGAGCCGCGGAAAACAGTTAGTCAATTATATTATTAATATCATTACTATAATTACTATTAAAATATTTTTGCGCCTTTTAAGTAAATCGTCATTTTGACACTGATATAATATGAAATGACTAGCTAGCGTAAATATAGTATCCTTCGGGAACACTGTACTTTTTCCGGATAAAAAGTAGCCTATATTTTAATACGGGGCCCACACTACTACCATACCGAATTTCATCAAAATCCGTTCAGTAGTTTTTGCGTGAAAGAGGAACAAACATCCATCCATCCATACATCCTCACAAACTTTCACATTTATAATATTAGTAGGACAGTACAGCGACTCAAGTAAAGTCCTACAGTGCAAATATAATTATGATATTAATCGTTTCGTTTTCCCGAACACCACAAGTCACAAGAAGTGTTATATAAAGTACAGTCGAAACCAAAACCTAATAAGTAACTAATAACTAACCTAAATAATATTAGTAGGATGTTGATAAAGCAACGAGGGCTCTGCGACTTCGTACGCGCAAAAAGAAATCTCGCGGAAACCGTACATTTAGCTGCGATAAAAAGTAGCCTATGTGTTAATCATAAAAAGTTTAAGCCATAGTAAGTAGTTGTTGCGTGAAACATCCATACATATTATCCATAGTCACCCATACACGCGAACTTTCGCGTTTATAATATTAGTAAGAAACTAAGGATGCATTTTGTACAGTCCATTGTGTCATTGTTTAACAGATCGGATAAGAGCGGATTAACATAAGAAAGTGGATTTGATAGCAGCCGGAAGTCGGAACTGGCTGGAATGGATGGAAATGGATTTTCGGATCCAATTTTATATACACATGGACAAATAAATTAAATTCGATTTTTTTGCTTTGAATAATGATTGAAAAACGAAAATTACTGTTAAAATCCTTATGTTATTTTAGACATTTCGTGTTAAAATAATGATAAACAATGCAGTATTTAAATTAAAAAACAATTTTGTATTTATTTTCATACATTTTCAATCGTTCATAATTTTTTGTGTACAGCGTTTTTAATGCAATCCAACGATCTAACTTTAATGATGTGTTTCAGTCAACAATTGATCGTAGATATGGCATTGCATTATTAATATTTCCTGACACATTATGTACTTTTTAGGAGCCAATAAAATACTGCATGTTCCCCTTTGCGAGTATTAAATAAGTAGCATTACGTTATCTCAACTTTCTCATCTATTTCTTGTCACTCGCCCAGCCCATATATACACTTACATAATGACATATGAAACTTACTCAACCGCTTAATCCTTAATCCCATTAGCCACTAATGGAATTAAATTTACGGAAGCGAAAATCTAATCATTATTTAATATGTGTGTGAAATTGTTACGCAATGGAACACTATTCCAATTTTCACCTTTGACCTGGTCGTACGAAAAACTAGATATTTTGCAAGAAAAATATATATTTTGGATTGTTTTAATTAAATTTCCGGGGCGACCACCTGATTATTATTTATTATGTGTGAAATGTTATGTAATGGAATACTATTCTACATTTGACCGGGTTGTGCGAAAAATCTATATTTTATTTGTATAATATTAATTTTCAATAAAAAACAAAACCAGCCAAGTGCCAGTCGGACTCGCGCATCGAGGGTTACGTACAAACCTGTAGTGATTTTGCTACAGCTTAAAGGTATTAGTATAGGCCCGAGTATTTGATATCAATTTCAATTTAATGCCTCTACGCGTTCATGAGGAAAGGGGTAGTAAGTTTAAAATTATTACAAATATATTTCCTTTATCTGTACAGGACGTTGCTTTGCCTTTGTACCAAATTTCAAGATTTTGAGTTCACGGGAAATACCCTGTAGGTTTTGATTCCCTTGCGAGTGTCGAAAATTTGCGGAAATTTGCGGCATGAACGGCTGTACCTTTTGATTGCGTTGGCTTAGAAGTTCAATTTTTTCACAGGTCCAAGAGAGACTTGACAGAGTAGACTTGAGTATTTGATATAAGTTTCAGCTTGATGACTCTGCGCATTCCTGAGAAAAAGGGTCTTGACAGACAGACGGACGGACAACAAAGTGATCCTATAAGGGTACCGTTTTTTCGTTTCGAGGTACGGAACCCTAAAAATGGAAGAGTTCGGATTGTCATAATGATATTAAATTTGCGGAAGTGACCACCTGATTATTATTTAATATGTGTGAAATAGTTTCGTAATGGAACACTATTCCGCCTTTGACCGGGTCGTACGAAAAATCTATATTTTTCAAGAAAAATATTACGAAAGTGTGCCATAGGTCAGTAGAAAGCCAGAGAAGAGACGTGACCACAATCGGCGGAGCTCGTCATGTATATTGTGTTCATTTAATTGGACTGTTGAGACATAGGATTTGACTATGTTACGTATTTCCATAACAATGTCAAAAGCTTATAAGGTAAGCATATACATTATTTTGTCAAAATCATGTTAATTATGACGTTTACAAATATTGTAACGTAAGTACAAAGTTTGACGTGAAATTTGACACGCATCTATACTTTATAAAGTATAGATGCGTGTCAAATTTCACGTCAAACTTTGTACTTACGTTATAATATTTGTAAACGCGAAAGTGTGTCTGTCTGTCTGTTACCTCTTCACGCTTTAACCACTGAACCGATTTTTATAAAATTTGGTACATACTTTGAGCCCCGGGAAAGGACATAGGATATTTTTTATCCCGAAAAAGTAGTGTTCCCGCGGGACTATGTATTTACGCGGGCGGAGCCGCGGGCAAAAGCTAGTTAGCTAGCAAAATTACCAATGGAATAAAATATGTAACAGTGAGATATGAAACAATATTAGATCGACCTATGCGTAGAACAAAGTCCGATTTGAAAAATTGCTACTTTTCAGTAGAGGCAAAACAAGTTTTGCGAATTGAAAAACTTGAATAACTTATAAACGGTGAGACTTTTATTTTTGAAATTTTGGTATGTTATTATGACATCCTAGTCTAGTTAACCACTTTATACTGTTTATTATTAATTATTATATTTACTGAGATAACGAGTTCTATATCAACCTAGGACGTTTTACAGCGGAGAAGCGAGAGTTCGTAGTGATCATATTACGTTGTTTTACGGAGACATTTGAATGAAACACCGTCCTATATACATATGATTCGTTTTTTGATGGAGTTATCCGACATTTTTAAGTCCTATGTGAATAATCATAAGCTATTATTTTGATATAGCACTATCCACACTACGTATAAATTAATTATAATACATAATTATTTTTTAAAAGTGTTTATTTACATTAAAAAATCTCAAAATAGGTGGTGTTTTGAACTATAATTAACCCATAGTCGGTACTAGGGACTCACTTAAAATTAAAGACTAGTTACCTACAAAAAAATTAAAATCTGTAAGATATGCCCATAAAAATAAATATTGTTTGAAAAAATACATCGAGCCCAAAACAAAATTTAAAGTTATAAACAATTAAAACATTTTTTTTATTAAACTAGAGGGCAAATTAGCAAACGGATCACCTGATGGAAAGCGATTACCGTAGTGCTTACGGTACCGTACCGTTACCGTAAGCGATAACATCAGAGAAGTTGCAAGTGCGTTGCCGGCCTTTTAGGAGGGAATAATCCCTTCTTGAAGGTTTGCAGGTCGTAATGGTCCGGATACTGCTGGCGACAGTTCATTCCAGAGTTTTACAGTGCGCGGCAGAAAGCTTCGGGTAAAGCGCACGGTGGAGGACTGCCACTCATCAAGGTGATGAAGATGATAAATATTTTGTCGCTTGGAACGGTGGCGAAAAGTTGCAGCCGGTATAAGTCCGAACAATTCCTCGGAGCACTCCCCGTAATATAACCGATAGAGGATGCAGAGCGATGCTACATAGTCAAGTCTGTTTGAGATACTATGGCAGTCGACAATTCGAGTGGCTCTACGTTGGATACGATCTGGAGAGAGAAGCTGGTACTTTGGCGCCCCTGCCCAAAGATGAGAACAGTATTCCATGTGACGCCGAACCTGCGCCTTATAGAGTTGTAGGCGTTGGACCGGACTGAAATACTGCTTTGACCTGTTCAGAACACCAAGCTTCTTGGAGGTTAACTTGGCCTTACCCTCCAGATGATATCGGAACTGACCTCGCTCGATATGTTAACAACTAACCCTTTCTAAAACGTAGTTATAAATTAAACTGCTTTGGTACTGTATCTAAGCTTTCTAGCTATGTTGTATAATGTAATTAGATAGGTACAAGTTCAGTTTAACCTACATGGGGGGAGGTATGTGCACTTTTATCCAAAATAATGAAAAATAACCATAATATTGTTATGGCCATAATCCCGTTATAATAAGCATGTTGCATTCAGGAGAAATAATACATAAAAAGTCAATTTTGTCATAATAAGGTTCGGATTGATTTAAAGTATCAATCAAGTGTCTATAAAATCGATTATCCTGAATGTGATAGTATATATCAGGTGTTTAGCAGTATGTGATTTATCACGATAACTATTTCTATAAGACGCTATGTATTCTTTGTACCGAGTCTCAAATTTACGTCCAGTTTGAGTCAAACTTTGTACCGATTCTCAAAGTTACGACCAGTTTGAGTCAAACTTTGTACCCCGTTTCAGAGTAACATATGATCACCTTTTGCAAAACACCTTTTAGACAGTGGTCAAAGGCTTTTGACCGAGCGTGCTGGAATAATTATTAGAAATAATTAAATAAAAGAGGAACATAGACTTGCATTACGCATGGTCAAACGTACACTCACACATTTGCTTGCAGGTTTTGGGTATTTTTCTAGAGTAGGGTCAAATGTTCAACAATGAACCAGTAGTACACAGTTAACCACCGCTATATTTTTAAATTTAAACGTTATTCGAACGCGCTCACTGGTCACACTGAACGCCGACCGACACCCCTTTCCCCCACATCAGTCGGCGGCGAGCTCACGCGCAAGACGGCTGCGTGACGAGCAATTCGTCATAAACTAGTGGCAAAAGTTGAAAAAAAAAGGTAAGTATTATTTAGTTTTACATATTTCTGTTACATATTGCAAAATTATTAATAAGTTAGCTATATAGCTATGTTCATTGGCTTGCTTTTGATAATAAAAGTGATCTCGTAGTGATATTTTTTCATAACGTTTTCATAACCTATAAATATTGACGGTAGGGTGTTCTACAGTTAACCATGTTCATATGTTCAACAATGAACCACGGTTCATTGTGTACCAGCTATTGGCTCATTGTGTACGTATACATGATTGGAGTAGCTGACATCAAATTTTATTTGTTTTAGATGGGTCGAGTTAAAGTAAATTCACGAAAAAAGAGAGGACATAGTGAAGAATCGATGAGGAAAGCCATAGACTTAGTTAAGGCAGGTATGAGCATTAGAAATGCAAGTAAAGCATGCCACCTTAGTTATCCAACAGTACGAAGGTATGTTGCTATGAGCAAATTAAGCCCAGAAATACAGCGACTAACTCCAAATTACGAGGTTAATGCAATTTTTACATGAGAAGAAGAAGGTTATTTTAAAGAATACATTGATTATTGTGCTCAAATATTCACTGAAGAAGAAGAAAAGAGACATTAGAGATATAAAAAAGGTAAAGAAAAATGTATTTACAGAAAAAAAACCCTCGAAAAGATTAAAAAGAAAGTTTTAATAACATGGAAGAAGATGACACATCAGACGATGAAGAATTTGTGCCCAGTGGGTCATCGTCTAGAGGTGAAGAATATTTGTATGACGATGAAAATGATATTATTACCTTAGATGATAATTTTAAACCATTGCGAAAAGACCCAAAAGTAGGAGAATGTGTCATAATATTGTTTTCATTAAAAAAAGGCACTGTTTACTATGTTGCTAAAATAAAATAAAAGACATTAAATACATTTTGCCAAAACTTAAAGTAATTGGAAGCAACCGTAGACAAGCTACATTTTCTTTTGACGTAGATATGTCACAATTAACATTGCGTTAAATTTTTCTTATTATTGTTATTAAGAAATCTAAAATTTATTGAAACTTTACTCTTTTTGTTTTCATTACAAAGTTTAAAATGTTATTATACTCTATTTTGATAATAAACACTTTCCTAAGAGAATAAAGACAGATTTTTTAACGTTTTGTTTTAATATATCCTTTTTAATAATAGTAAATTACTATATGGTTCAATGTGTACTTTATGGTTCATTGTAGTACACCCACCCGGTTCATTGTGTCCTAGGGGATGGACACAATGAACCAAATCTTTTTTTTTTAAAAAGGCTACTTTTCTCCGTTAATAGTAATTAAATAATAATTTACTATATTCCAATACTTAGCCAAATAGTTATTATTCTCACTTAAACACATAAGCATACTTTATTGAAAAAAACATTGAAGTTATGATGGTTGGAAATTTTGGTGGTTCATTGTTGGACAGGTCACCCTACACTTTCGAGATATTGCTAGATATAATACCTATTAATTAAATTGTATACTACTATCTACATAATTGGACCTGAAAACGCTGGCATAGGTGGAATGACTATCAGCAGGAGACTGCATAGGAGCTAGCACCGACATTTCTTGATCAACTGATGGTCAGAACCTATGTTCAGAATTTTCTTCTTCTTTAAGTTGTATTAAAGGTGATTTTTCGAAATTAGGAGTCGCTTTTAAAGAAAGTATTGATGACCGAAGGCCATAAATTCTCTCATTAGTAGATGGATTAGGAAGTGCGGCATCAATTTTATTTCAAACATCATCTAGTGGCTGACTTATTTCTTCTGCACCTTGTTGTCAACAAGTGAAATTTTAAAAATTGTATTACTACACGGCACCATAATATATTAAAAATAATATTATGTATGATATATATATATATATATATATATATATATATATATATATATATATATAACTTGAAAACATTTTAATACAAATTAATAACATTTGTACAAAGCTATTTAAAAAAGTTTGAATATACAAGGTTTAATGAACATCGCAGTACAGAACTAAAAACTGTCGATCGTAATGTTATATTATGATTCACCGAAGACCCTACAAATGTGTATATATTGTAAGGTAACGCAGCTTTAAACTATTTTTATTTATTTAATATGAAATATATTTATATTTAACGATATTTTTAAAAGAACAACGTCCTAACTGATGTCGTTATTCAGGCGATAACGTCCCATCTGCATATCGAACTGACAAAATGTATTGTAACTATTCTGTGATTCCGTAAAAAAACGTCCCATAGTTACATGAAACTCTTAGAAATTCTAAAGTATTAGTCTTACATAGTTCTAATATTACTTATAATCTCAACTATTTGGTACGTCAACTTTTATTGATAACACGACAAATATTTACCTACTAAATAATAAAAAAACTAATCATACTTCTCGAACTAAAATGTATTTTTCTAACTCTCCGTCAAAAAATGTCTTATATGAATATAGATTTCCCGTTTCTATATATGAGCTTAAAAAGCGGAAGAGTAAAAAAATATAATTTCAAAGCATGATAATACAAAATTTGAAGAATAATTTAATTAAATATATCAGCTTACCCGGATCTACACCGTTCTTCATAAAAATATATTGCTTATTTGAAAAATAAGGACTACGTTCAGGCTCTTTTTCTCCTCTTTTTAAAGCATATCCAGCATTATTCGTAAGCATGACATCTCAGAAATACTTTTAGTACGCAATAATTAGTAAAATTATAATTTTCGTCAAACCGAAAAAAAATCACACACATGACGCAAAAAACCCTTCTTTCCGCTCGACAACGCCTGAAGTGAAGATCGCGCGAGGCGCCCACGCCGTGCGCGCTCCAATTTCTCCGTCCTATGAACACTAGGTGCATTTTATCATGGAGCTTACATCAAATAAGACGTTGTACGATTCTGTATTTCCGAAAATAAGCCAGATACAAAAATTCTGAAAATGTCAGTCTGTAGAGCATTGATTCCTTATTTCATTTATGCAAAAAACGCACTTTTGCTCTATGATCACATCAGACTTTGTTCTACGCATAGGTCGAGATATTTAGTAATACCTTACTTTAGTGTTGATAGTTACTCACTACTTTAAAGTTAATAAAAATTATGAAATAGTTACTTAACGCTAATTGACGTGTGAATCGACAGTCTATCTTGGTTAATTTTAGCTTAAGCCGCGTTGATACGATCAAATTACGCTTGAACAGAGTTCACTTGGACACCTACTCGGACAACGATAAATAATAATAGCTAGTAGCTCCCTACACCGGTTTCGGTGACGGTTTCATTTAAACCTGGCTAGCTACGAAATTCTTTTATAATGCCCAATTGTGTGCGTAGTTCACAAGTGCACTGTCTCTTCCTTTAATCTCTAAACCTAGTGGGATGATTAACCGACACGACTGGCGAGAGATCGGGCACAGGTCCGACTTTTTACATACCCATCCGACGCATGGATCATCTTTCTTGTCAGACAATCTGCATCAGGGGTGGTCGACTCTGTATGAATGACCTTGGACCAAAAAGGGGGCAGTTCGGTGCGACAAGAATGGTTATATTTCAATATATCGCTCTCTGTCTTACATGGTTAATATTACATAAAAGTTACTTAAAAACCACAACAGATGACGCGTAACAGACACTATGCCGCTTCTAGATCGCGCTAGCGAAAACACTAGACGTATGTATATATAAGGGCTCACGAACGGTTTGTAACGTAGTGACTATTTGGTCGTGGAGGTGGTTGCTCGGTTTTGTTGAAATGTAAAATTTAACTCTAAAGAGAAATTCAACGCTAACTTAAACTTTAATTACGTATCTTCAATTTCCCGCCATATTCATATAATCAAATATATAGTCCTCCTTTGTTGGTAGGCGGTTAAAAGTTTGAGGGGGCAGCTCACTAGAGGCGCTAATTTGGTCCCAATTTTTTTGTATGAAGTCGACCTTCTTCTCCGCGAGTAATAGTGTTCTGTGATCTGCATTGTCGTAACAAAACTTGGAAACAACATTTTTTAGTGTCCCAACTCAGGACTCGAACCTACGACCTCCGAGTTGAGAGCCAAGCAAGTCCAAGTGAACTATCCAAGCGTACTTTGATTGTGGCTTTTCCGAGGCCGCGTTGACACGATCAAATTAAGATCAGAGACCAGAGTACATTTTGTCCAAGTGCCCTCGTACGAGCTAGCTTGGATTTTGGACACGGTCTTACAGCCCATTTCAATAACCTACATACAAATGACTATTTGTTCAAAACGTCAAATTCGTATCTCGAAAAATAGGCAAATGATTGTACGACGACCTTTTTAACAAATAGTTATAGATAGATAGGTTATTCAAACAGGCCGCTAGCACAGATTAATAAATAGTGCTGCTAGTCAACTTAGATCGGACGCGGTCATGCATGATGCAAGTGTACTCGAATGACCTGTTGACACAATACAAGTATTGTCCAAGAAGATATTCAAGTGAACTTTGTCCAAGCGTTCTTCAATCGTGGCAAAGAAATTGCAAATTAAAGTTATAGAAATGTAAACACAAAAAGTAATATTAAATATATTTACTATTAGCGCAACAACGATAATAAATTATTAGTATCATTACACTATTATTACTAATAATAGTGTAATACTAGTACCTAATAGCGGTAATAATGATTCACTATATTCTATTCTAAGTTAGATATTATTACGTAGGCCTTATAAAATACTATGTATTAAGAAATAAAAAAGATCATAATATTAAGAAATACCTAGTTCATTACACTAGCTATGTCCACTGATGACTTCGATAAGAAGCAAAATATAACTGTGTACTTGACCACGACGATAAAACTAAACTAGAGTTGAGTTTTGGTAATGTGTCGTAAGGTAACCTTACGACGAGAAACTAAAACCACTTAACTTTAAATACTTAGCTTCAGTTAACTTCATTTGTCCATTACGTGACCAGTTAAGCAAACATTTAACATTACAGAAACTTGATGACTTGTTACTTTGGAGCATTTTAGGATAATTACAAAGTACAAATAAATATTTACCATACCATTTTCGATATAGACGTTATTCAGATTACACGCTTTCTGTAGCTTCTGTATCTTCGGTGAGCTCCGTAGCCTAGTGGGTAGACCGTTTGGGTCGCACTGGAGAGAGTGCAGGTTCGAATCCCAGGTTGTGGCGTGTACCAATGCTACTTTTTCAGATATCAAGTATATACGGACGCTCTACCTAGTGGGTAGACCGTTTGGTTCGCACTGGAGAGAGTGCAGGTTCGAATCCCAGGTTGTGGCGTGTACCAATGCTACTTTTTCAGATATCAAGTATATACGGACGCTCTACCTAGTGGGTAGACCGTTTGGTTCGCACTGGAGAGAGTGCAGGTTCGAATCCCAGGTTGTGGCGTGTACCAATGATACTTTTTCAGATATCAAGTATATACGGACGTTCTAACGGTGAAGTAAAACATCGTGAGGAAACCCGCACATAGTTGGCCCCAGACGTATTGACCAGTTTATTCCTCTGGACTAGGTTGACTATGTTGTGAGAATGCCGTATGTGCTTGGGCAACCATACGATATTTAGAAACTGACTGTCCCAGGCACTACAGTCTTTTAAGACTGGTTACTTCGCTCGGAGAATACTGTATAAATCATCCATTAACGGATGCAAAGAGTATCTTCGGTATTCTAAATTCTTGATCTAAGTTATAATCACTAAATAGGAAACGTGAAGATGTGTGCTCACTCACAGTTGATTGAAACAGGCATCGTAATGTGATAGACATATTATCTCCATCAAGAGTAGTACTGTCTTGTATTTACGATCAATGTAATTTGAGTTAATCAAAGTGTCGGATATAGGCAACCTACCAGCTTGTTTTCTATCTAATGATTTCCTACTTCAGACGAGAAGCGCCTGAGGTAAACACCATAAGTTACAAGTGACTTACAAAATAGGAGGTCACGTCGATTTCAAGGCATTATAATCTTCACCAAAAGCATATCTAAGGAAATGTTAATGGAGGGTCCCGAAACTATCAACGCGCAATAGGGTTTTCCGAATTACTTCGAAAGTTATTGTCCGACTTCGTTCAAAAGAATTTTTCTCGTGGAATCTATTAGCATGGAATTACGAATTTCTTTCTCTTATATACTTTAACTTGAAGATCACTTTAGAAGCCTCAACTACTCAAAAATGGTTCACTTTATAAATGAAGTTGGTTAAATAGTCGTGTATAAAACTTCACCTTTAATAAAAATTACCTATTCGAAAATACACCAGCCCAAAGATAAAAATTCAGAAAAATGAAAAAAATGCTCACAGCAAGCGAGCTGATATTTTTTGGTATAATTTTTGTATCTGAGAACTCGTCACTTTAAAAAACTGGTCTTAAAATCAGCAGCGTCAGACGGACAGAGCGAAACTAGAAGGGTTCCTTGTGACTTGTGAGCTGGGTCTCTAGTCAAGATGCATTCGATAATTTCGACGGCGAAGTTTGAAAACAAAAATGTATAGGATAATCATTTAACATAAGTCATCGTTAAGTGAGATTACGCTTGCGATGCCTTATGTCAAATCCCATACATTTTATTTTGAAACTTCGCCGTCGAAATAAACGAATGCATCTTGATTAGAGGCTCTGTAGTACTACGGAGTACGGTGCCCTAAAAATAATCATGTGAAAGTGCTATGCTGTCATAGGTATTGTCATTTTTCACACAGCTAAAATGCACTACAAAATATAGAGTAACGAAATGAACCCATTTTCTCTTCTAGCACTATCGTTAACCTGGTTAACAAATAGAACATCTTTCCATGATGTTTTCCATCAAACGGTACAAACTAATATGAACGAAGCTATTGTTATATTACGTACTAGCTTTTGCCCGCGGCTCCGCCTGCGTGATTAAAGTGTCCCACGGAAACACTGTAATATTTCAGGATAAAAAGTAGCATTTGTGTTATTCTAGAGCTTAAACTACTACCATACCAAATTTCATCAAAATCCATTCAGTAGTTTTTGCGTGAAAGAGTAAGAAACATCCATCCATTCATATATCCATCCTCACAAACTTTTACATTTACAATAGTATATGATGTAGTAGTTTACTTTTATCAGTTGGAGCATGATTATTAAAGACTAGATGTTGCCCACGACTTCGTGCGCGCAAAAGGAAATCTCGAGAGAACTCTACATTTTCCCACAATAATAAGTAGCCCATGTCCTCCCCCGTGGTCTATTCTATATCTGTGCCAAATTTCATCAAAATCGGTCCAGTAGTTTCGGAGCCTATTTAATGCAAACAAACAAAGAAACGAACAAACTTTTCCTCTTTATTATATTAGTATAGATTAATGACAATATTTTAAAGTACAGTTCAGCTTTTTTATCAATTGAAAACTAACGCAAACACGAGGTAGGTACTTTCAATATAATATTTAATATTATTTTAAATTTTTAGCAGAAGACCAAGGTGTATGTTTCGTGTTTCAATTTAGGAGTGATATTACTTAACAAAAGATCTTTGAAATGTGTGACGAAATTCGGAGCAACACTTCTTTACGGCGAGACGTGTCTAACAATTTCGTGTTGCAATCCAAGCACTATATTTGAATAAATTCATTATCTGCACTATTTACGTTCTAAAGATGAAAAATGTTTTTCTTCAAAAAGGACCATTCACTATTGGGCATTGTTTTGGTAAAAAACTTAGGCCTTTTCATCCGTTAATGGATGATTTATACAGTATTTCTCCTAGCGTAGTAACCACACTTGAAATACCGTAGTGCCTGGGACAGTTAGATTTTAAATATCGTATAGTTGCCCAAGCACATACGGCATTCTCACAACATAGTCAGACTAGTCCAGAGGAATGAATGTAATATAATCAATACGTCTAGGGCCAACCATGTACGGGTTTCCTCACAATGCTTTCCTTCACCGTTAGAGCGTCCGTATCTTATATTATATACTTGAGATCTGAAAACGTCTCATTGGTACACGCCACAACCTGGGATTCGAACCTGCACTCTCTCGAGTGCGAACCAAACGATCTACCCACTAGGCCATGGAGCTCACTACTTGTTTTTTGTTTTGATAAACAACTATAAAGTAAAACTTCTTTCAGGGATTTAGTGGTTGCTATTAGATTAGTTGAATGTGACTTGAGAGTAGGTAATAAATATGGAAACAATTTTAAATACGTATTCACGTAGTTTAGAAATCATTCACCTTAAAGAAGTATCTCTTATTATTCTACAGGTACCAGTGGCGTGGGGTTCCTATAACTACTTGTACTATTATTTATTCTGTGCTATAACTCCATTCCTATCGGCTTCCCTTACCGTTTACTTTTTGAGGACCCTCATTCTTCTCAGGCTTCCCTATGAAGGAGAACCAGCCTTCGCCACTTGACAGGTACCATACTTAAATACACAAGTCTATATGCAAAATAATTGCAAAAGGCGCACAGTAAAACCAATTTGCTAATGGTTTTGACAATCTTCTTTTTTCTATTGAAATTGACAGGCGATGTATGAAAAATGACGACTATCTAAAACCACTAAAAACAGAGCCTTTAGCTAAGTTGCCATCGCTAATTACTGGAACGATGTTCGAAAACAAGAATTCAAGGGATTAGACATCAGCATCGTTATGTGACTTCAGCATCGTCACTTGTCGATGCTGAAGTCAAATCTCACACATATTTGTTTTTGAACTTCGTTGTCGAATTACGACAACGAAGCGTGGTAATTCGACATTAATTACGACGCTTCGTTGTCGTAATTCGACAGCGCGAAAGTACGCGATGGCAACTTGGCTAAGCTAAGCTCGGAGTCGCACTGTATAAGGATACGATTTCCATTTCTATAACTCATCCGTTGGTAATCTGTCTGCAGTCTGCACACAAAAGAGATTGGTATAATTCTTGCGTAGGTGGTACCCTGTAGGTGTACAATGTACATAATGACAGTACAATTGTACACGGAATTGAGACGTAAGTGACAAAACGCATTCGTGACACGTACGAATAGTGAATACGTAATGTAGATCAAGGAAGTAATCACACAAAAAATAACGTACGTATGATTTACGTAGTGTTCCTTACTGGCTTTTGCTCGTGACTTCGCCCGGGTAAATACAGTATCCCACGGGAACACTGTACTTTTACGGGACAAAAAGTAGCCTATGTTTTAATCCACGGTTTTAACTATTACCATATCAAATTTCTTAAAAATCCGTTCAGTAGAATTTGCATGAAAGAGTAACAAACATCCATCCATACATCCTCACAAACTTTCACATATATAACAGCAGTAGGAAAATAGAATACAGTGACGAATATACATGATCGTAAACACTATCTCCGTGGCCTAGTGGGTAGACTATTTGGTTCGCACTCGAGAGAGTGCAGCTTCGAATCCTAGGTTGTGGCATGCCACAATGAGACTTTTTTAGATCTCAAGTACGGACGGACCCTCTAATGGTGAAGGAAAACATCATAAGGAAACCGGCACATGGTTGGCCCCAGACGTATTGACCAGTCATTCCTCTGGACTAGGCTGACTGTGTTGTGAGATGTCGTATGTGCTTGGGCAACCATACGACATTTAAAAACTGACTGTCCCAGGTACTACAGAATACTGTATTAATCATCCATTTTCGCTAGGAGAATACTGTTTAAATCATGTATTATCGGATGAAAAAGCCTAAGTTTTTAATCTCTATAATAATATAATTACAATAATAATTAATTGAAAACAAATTAGAACCGACTGCACGAATATTTATTAGTGACAGTCAATTGTTTATTAATTTGACTTCACATGCAACGCCTTGAAAGTTTTCTGTAACTTTGGAAAATAAAAATCGGTCAAGTACGAGTGGGACTCACGTACGAACTACGAATGCTTCGGCAAAACGGCAATAAACATGTTTATTGTATGAGAATTGAGAGCCCTTTTTAAATATTTATTTTATTCTGTTTGGGGCCATCCACATATTACGCCACGCAAAATTTCGACTTTTTTTAATGCTCTTTCGGTACGGTAAAAAGGACCTAAGTTTTAAAGTCGTATCAGAATTCAGAACTATTCCGTATAGTGTATGTTTCTTTAATTTTTAAAGGAGTAAATTTTGGAGTGCATTAAGTGCATTAAGGAGTGTGTAATGTTTAGTTTCAATTCAGTAGCCCTAGCTGCAACAATCGACAACTACGTATTCGAAACGCTATCGAATGTCAGTTGTGTTTTCGCTCTCATAACTTTCATACAATTTTCTTCCAATAACGTTACTAATACGTACTTATAATTGTTCCTGCTAGCCCCACACGTTTTAAAATGTTAAGTAAATTAACAGCAGTATGTATTTAATAAGCAGATTATTATGAGATTATATATCCGAAGCGTTTTTCTCTCGTCAGTACTTGTAACTTGGCACGTACAATCGGTTACATAATACAATGTTACGTTGTCTCTTGGCTGGTCATTATGTTTTTTGTTAATTCAAATTAAGAACACTTACTATTCGACTAATATGTTCGAAGTGAAACGAAATTATAGCTTAATTCGAATTACCTACAATTCTATTGTGAACATGAAAAAAATTAAACTTTTAAGCCAACGCAATCAAAAGATACAGCCGTTAACGCCGCAAATTTACGACACTCGCAAGGGAATCAAAACATACAGGGTACTTCCTGTGAAAACAGAATCTTGAAATTTAGTACGAAGCAACGTCTTATAGCACAGATAAATGGAAAATTGCGAAAACCGTAAATATTTAGTTACATCATATAATAAAAATATTTTTTATAATTTTAAACTTACTACACCTTTCCTCATGAACACGTAGAGGTATTAATTTGAAATTTATATCAAATACTCAGGTCCATAATACCTTTAAGCTGTAACACAATCACTACAAGTTTGTACGGAACCCTCGTTGCGCAAGTCCGACTCGCACTTGATCGGATTTTTATTAAAAAAATAAACCCGAGTGTAAAAATGTAAGGAAATCCTTTATGAACAACTCTTGTTGAGTTGTTACATGAATCGAAAACGATTTTGACGTCATTTAAGTAGTTGATATTGCCCTTTCGAACACAATATCTAAATCGGAATGTCTAAATTTGTTAAACCTTGAAGCACCTCTCTAATCCTTGAAGTACAATCGAAAACGTAAATGCTATTATAACATTGTAGGACCTCGTCATAGTCAAATCTGTTATTTTACGAGTTGATCCCCTAGATTTTTAACCCTCGTCCTTATAATAATAATAATAATTAAACATTTATTTGGCACAATGATACATTACACTACTAATAATACGAAACTTACCTACATAATTGATTGCAAAAAAAAAACACAATAACAAGACAAAAAATCAAAATAGCATGGATAAATAATAATAAACGCAAAAGGTACAGTTATGGATCGGAAGGTAGGTAGTGTCATAGTCATAACCTAACCTAACCTAACCGTTATAATAGAGACCGTAGAGAACCACTCAGGCGGCGCGGCGTGTAAACACCACAGTGCCTAGTATTGTGCGGTTCCATATTGTAACGACGTCACGTGGGACGGGGTTGAAAATCTACGGGTTGACATGTTCAATATGCCGTCAATTCAGTTGTTTGACCTGCCTCTGTGGTCTAGTGGTTGAGAGCCTGGCTCTCGACTCGGAGGTCGTGCGAGCGCATGGCGTCACACTTTGGAACAACAAAAATAATATTATTATGTTGTTTCCGAGTTTAGTTAGGACAATGCAGGCTGATCACCTAATTTTCTGACAAGAAAGATGATCTATCGGATAGCATGTAAAAAGTCGGTCCTGCGCCTGATCTCTCGCCACTTCGCCAGTCGTATCGGCTATCCGTCCCACATGGTTTCGAGAATGAAAGAGGAGAGAGTGCTCTTGTGTATTGCGCAAGCATTTGGGCACTATAAAACAATTCCTGCGTAGCTGGCCTGGTTTCAATGAAACCGGTCACCGTCACTAAAATCGATGTGAGCTATTTTTTATTGTTTGACTTGCAGTTGATTTGTTTTACATATGTTGACAGGATTGGGTTACATATAGTATCTACCTATAATACCTATAATTCAGTAACAATATGTTATTATGTATCCGACTGTACTCAGAAGCAATATAAAACATCTGTTTCGGAATTACGAGATGTCTGTCGTAAGCGTAACTACTGTGTTTTGTCTGTGCTTTATACATGCTTATTATGTGCCTTTGTGCGAAAATCATTTTATTATATTCCAAGAATGGACCAAGACACGCATATTATCATTATTGATGGAAATCTATTATATTGCTTTGGAAATGTCGGTATTAAGTAGGCCTGTGACTGACACAAGTTAATAATAACATGGATATTCAATACTAGCAGTTGTTCGCGGCTTCGTCCGTGTAAATACAGTATCCCACGGGAACACTGTACTATTTCGGGATAAAAAGTAGCCTATGTTTAAATCCAGAGCTCAAGCTACTACCATACCAAATTTCATCAAAATCCGTTAAGTAGTTTTAGCGTGAAAAAGTAACAAACATCCATACATCCATGACGTATTTTGACGTCATATTACCGTTTGAACCGCGTGCTATGACGAAATTTAAGTCGTATCAAATTTGCACGTCGACGGTTCGATCCGTAGTCCAAACCACACAGATTATTCCTTGGATTGGAACGCAATATTCGCGTTCCGGACTTTTCATGTGCAGGGCGCTATTGGCTAGCCGAGCTGCACACACACCATATTATTGGGAATAATGCTTATATTGACAATAACATTCCTTGTGTGCGAGCCATATTGCCGTTTTTTGTATGTGTTAACTAGTATTGACAAATTTATTCTGTCAATAATATTGCACGTGTGCGGCTGGCCATTGAAAGTAAGAAAAATACACGTCTTGTCTGCAGATTTCGTCGACTTTACGTCGACGTCTTTAGTCGGAGTCGGAGAGCAAGTACAATATCGGCTAAATTCCTGCTTGACCAGTTTCTAAACATTTTCCATTGCATGCACTACAACACAAAGGAAGTGACCGCAACGACTGCATACGTGGTTGAAGTCTGTTTTACACGTGCGTGCGCACGATTCATCGGTGCTGTTATTCAATTTTAGTCTTACTCCTGCTTGAGCGGCGACTAGTTCGATAGTACCTTATAGTATATTATATAGGTTCGGTAAAATCAATTACGGATATGATCTATTGCTTATGTAAAGACGTTTAAGAAGAAAAATAATTGTCATACTAGAAAAAAAAATTAATATGGGCGAGTTTGCATTTTGCGGAGAGTCACTTATACATGAGATCATTTACTTTGAGTATGACAGTTATTTTTTTGCCTAAACGTCTTTACATAAGTAGTGGATCATGTGCCGTAATTGATTCTTGTAGACATTATATACAATACCTTATAGTTAAGTATATGCAATTTTGTATATATTATAGTAGAAAGTGTTTTTATTCACTAATGAAAATGCAGTATCAAAAACATAAAGTCATAGATGAAAAGCAATATCGCATCTGAATTGATTGGTTTTAATAAATAAATACATCATGCTATGTGCAACAAAGAGGAGCATAATATTCTAATCACCAGTCAGCTTATGGTGTATACTGTAATATACATTATACACGATACACCTTTATACTAGAATAATAGCTGGAAAAGGTCAACACGATAGTTCAACAGGGTAGTACTGGTGTTTAGAATGCAATATGCTGCTCGTTATTTCTATGGGAATATGATGAAAATGACTAAGCTAGCAATAGTTATCGTAAAGGAGTAACATGAGACTGTGAATATGTTTAAATTTAAACTATCTATTTCAGAATTCAACGCAATAGAAAAGAAGAACGTCTGGGTATGTAGTACGTACTTTCTTCAATATTGATTGGTTTATTGTTCATAATTATTTAAAACGATGATGATATCTAGAACTGAAAAAAAAATATAAAATGTGGCTTTCGTTCTTGTGTAATGTAAATTTTCTTCTTGGAGACCAATGCCTTTTAAATTTTTGTAGCGTTTTTACGGCACCGTTTGAACGCCGAAAAATTCGCTAATGTAAAAGACTCTTATGTATTCTGTTCTATATTTCGAAGTAGGACCCTGTTACAATTATAAATAATAGGAGGATACTACTATCCTATCACTATTAATTAGATGAATAGATGTTTGTTACTCTTTCAGGCAAAATCTACTGAACAGATTTTGATGAAATCCAGTATGGTACCTATTATTTTAAACTCTGAATTAGTACATATGCTACTTTTCCCAAAATAGTATAGTGTTCCCATGGGAAACTATATTTACGCGAGTGGAACCGCGGGCAAAAAGGTAGTAAGTAATGTAACGATTATAAAATATTTTCAAAATTTTATGCAATTTTAGAGACATATATATACAATAAGTTGTGATTTTTACTATTCAATATTTTATTGATCAATATTTATTTTAATGAATTATTTTTAGAAAATCAAATCTATTTTACGTTTACATTTTTTATAAATTCTAATTAGGTAATCGACTTAGGAGAATACCAATTTAAAATTTAACTGAGGATTGCCTTAGAGGGCGTGTTTCCGGCCTGTCATATAGACCGAGAACGTGTTTTCTAAATTATTAAACTATCGTGTTTTCGATTTGTGATCTACATTTTGGAAGGGGCATTCTTCTTAGGACTAGATGTCTATCTAGAACAATAATTGTACTGAATTGCGTTATAATAAAAGTGTAGAGAATGAATTCAAGAAGTGCAAATAAAAATTAATATACAAATACTGGAGAGTTTGATTTTATCACAGTAATAACTCCGGAAATTAACTACACGATCATTAGGCCACATCGCATTACCTCCAGCGGCAAAACCACACATCTGATGATATCGGATTATACAATAACGAGAAAACCATTAACCGACTTGACTTGATTAAAAAAGATCTTCATATTGTACCTCATTATATAACATTAAAAGGTCAGCGTACATCGTCAAAATAAATTTGATTAATATTCGAGATTATAACTTTTTATAGCATTTATGCATGAGTTGGTAAGATTTTTAAATGCCAGCGAAAGTTGATTAAAATAATTAAAGATCAATTATCTATTTAATGTTTTGTTATCTTGAAGTTCTTGTTATTCTTAATACGACATATAATGTGTTTTACTAAAACTTGTCACATTCTCACATTGGTATCAAGAGATCACGGATTCCTCCAAACCGCGCGGAATCTGTCGAAGATTTCACACAAAACGCAAGGAATCTCTCGCGGATTTCACCATAGCGGTATCCTCACATCTCCGTCGCGTGGCTTCAGTGTGAAAAAAAAACTTATTGGACGATTTATACAGTATTTTCCGAGCGAAGTAACCACTCTTGAACTACTGTAGTGCCTGGGACAGTCGGTTTTTAAATGTCGTATGGTTGTCCAAGCACATACGGCATTCTCACAACATATTCAGCCTAGTTCAGAGGAATGACTGGTATACGTCTAGGGCCAACCGTGTGCGGGTTTCCTCACGATGTTTTCCTTCACCGTTAGGGCATCTGTATAATGTACTTGAGGTCTGAAAAAGTCTCATTGGTACACGCCACAACCTGGGATTCGAACTTGCACTCTCTCGAGTGCGAATCAAACGATCTACCCACGGCCACAGAGCGCTAGCAGAAAGAGTGAGAAAATAATAACACCACGTCAATCAGGTGATTGCAGCGGAAGTGGTTTAAAGTTTAGTCGTCTAATTTCATCTTTTATACGACCTATGTTACCAATCTCTCGCGGATATCGTCATAGCTACGTTAGTAATATATATTATTTGTCATAGCGGTATTCATATGTCCGTCGCGTGGCATTAGTGTGAAAACCGCCTTTGAAACATCTTAACTAGGTAACGTTATATTATGATGATGCATATATTTCGGCGACAAGAGGTGTACATAACAAGCCCTCCACTTGACCCCGTATGAAGTTATCATAATCATCTTGACCATCGCTTTCTTCGCTGTAGGCACATTATAGCGTACGTATTACCTAATATGACAATAATCTTTAAAGTTTATGAATATTATTAATTAATCTTATTATCTGAGCGCTCCGTTGGCCATGAGTCATGACTAGAGATGTGATAAACGGCTTAAAATTAAAAGTTAACTAATCCGTTATTAAATATTCAATAGCAGCTTTTTTTAACTGCTTAGTTGCTTAGTTGCTTATTTGATTATCTACTTATTGCCACTTATAAGTTATAATATTTTTTGCGCTTATGTTACGTTTTTCGATCGCTTAAACTGATTTAAATTAACTTTCCTTCGTACTTTGCAGGCTTAGGACTGTCTGAAATCTGAATAATTATTAATATAATAATATGAACTCATAAAAATGTTTTTACATGTTGATAATATGCATTAATCTTAAATGTTGCTTATCATTAGTAATAGTTGATTTATAGGATAACAAACATCGCCACTTTTTCCACCTCATTTCTTTCAAAGTAGTTCCATAAATTACTGTTCCAATTCACGTCGTTTATTCGTCATCTTACGACAAAAACTTAATAAACTTAATACTAAAACACTACACGAAAAGTTTATATTACGTCCATATGGACCATTATTATATTTATTATTTACATTAAAACTTCACGGTAAGCCACCAAAGCACCACTATTACGATTAAAATACGAATTATTGCGTAACGTAATATAACGTGTTTTCGTCAACCCGCAAAGCGCAACTAACAAAAAGTGAATAAACACGAAAAAGCTTAATAGTTATAAGTACAAAAAATAACCCGTTTAAATAAGTGATGAGCTACATTAAAGAATTTTCACTCTTATTGCGCTGTCATAAGAACTATTTTTCTTTGCTCATACCACACTTATGGCTTTATGACTATAAACGATATGAACGATAATTATAAGTGATAAACGCTTAAATTTTTAAACGACTTTACAACTTATTTATAAAAGCACGCTATTTTAAACGCTTTACGTTATAACGGCCATCTCTAGTCATGACTCCACCGAGAGTCTAAGGGTCTACTCACATCGAAACGAACATGGCGGCCATGGCGCTGCGTTTTAAAGAATTTTGAACTTTATTCATTGCACAAGATACACGCGTATCATCGCAGTGTAAGACGAAACAATGAAAACGCGGGGCGCTAACAAAAAAAAATCTTCGTTTTTGTTTTTAATCGTAGTCAAATGAATAATTGTGAAAACAAATTATCTAAGTACAAACACTTTGTCAATTTGAAAAGCTCTGCGTGGGCTAATTTATACGTAATTTTATAACCTTACTTGTAAGTTACAGTCTCCGGAACACGCGTAACAATTTATCATAATCTTAACCGTAGCAGGAAGAAATTGTTTATAATAAAATCATATTTCTACGACCTGTTTATAGAAGTAATTATATACATTAGAGTCCATTATAGTTACGCCGTATAAGGTAATCTTAATGCAATTATATAATTTGTGGTCACAACGAAGTACGAACGAATGTTCCGTCAGGCGCGGATCTAGCCCTCGAAAAGGTTGTGGTCATGGCCAATTGAAAATGGGCCAAATAATTTAATGCGTATTAGTCACAGTATTACGTCAGGTGACTAAATATTGCATCCAAAGATGTTTCTTCTATTTCACTGTGAGACATGTGTGGAAATTTTTCTAAATAATATTTTTGATTCGTAATTAAGGTTACAATTATTTTATTAACTAAGTATTAGTTGACCCGACTAACGTTCTTCTGTATCAATAATAAATAAATAGTTACACGTACGACATACACCCACAACCTACATTTACTCCTACACCTACAACCTAAAACCTGGGGCTGGCCGATTTAACGTTACGCACTTTCGAAAGAAAAATAATTAATATTTTCGAAATAGAACTGTTTTGCATTCCAAAAAAATCTGAATGTTTCTAAAAAAAATATTTGATAGCTAAGTGACACGGGAGATACGAATTAACGCAAAAGATGGGACAAACATCAAACATTTGACAGGTAGAAATAGATAGTATTGAAAAATGTTATCGTCTTTTTTGTAAATTTTCTCGCAATTTTTCCAATATTTGTCACCGTTTGAACCTTCGCTGAACTTCCACACTTATTTCAAGATCAAAATTATGCAAATAATCCAGCCGTTTTCAAGTTTAAGCGAGACAAAAGAATTGCAATAAATTTTTCACGATAATAAGGAAAACCGCAGGATAATTTTGATATTATAATATTTAATGTTATTTATACAATTGTTATTTTCACACGCAACAAGGTATTCGAAATATGCAACATGAGCAATATGATTAATTGCAAATGTAAACGTGACTTGGAGGAAGTATCAGGAAAACTACTGACTATTGTAAATGCACTTTGTAGTTAATGACATAAAAGTTTGTTAGATGAAGTTACAAAAATGTACATAAATATAAACATTCGCCAAAATATACATTTACTTGCATTCGTTATCTACTTAACTTGCTTCCATAAATGTTTACATTCGCTAAACAGGCTGCTTTTTAAATTTATTTTTACATATTACAAACATGACCTTCTCTATACATACCCTAGAATCAAGCTAAGGTATGAATAGTAACGTATTAAATTAAAAAACTAGATTTTCGCGCTAAGCCTAACTAGTTTTTATCACGATCGATTGAAATCGTTCAAGGCTATCGCTAGTTACCAGTGAGTCAATATTTTCAACACGCTTTACGCTCCGATGCACCCGCACTCCGATAGCAGACTGTATGCACTTAATTGCACCAATTAAGTGTTAGTTTCTCTAGCGCAGTGTTTTTCAACCTTTTTCATGATGCGACCCCCCTCGTATGAAAAAATATTTCGCGACCCCCCAACCCTTCGCTTTTTTATCACATATATATGCGTATGTTACAGTGTTACAAATATTCATTCCATACGACGTTTGTATGCGTCTCCATAATTAGGATTCGGATAGTACATAATATAGTACGTCAAACACATTATTATACAATTACATACATCAATGATATCGATCGATTTATGAGTATCCTTTTGTTAAAATTCTCTTACTTAATAAATCAATCTTTTTAATCTTCATTGCTTTTTTACTAAAGTTCTCTCTACCTCCGGCGACCCCCCTACAGAAGCTTCGCGACCCCCCAGGGGGTCGCGACCCACAGGTTGAAAAACACTGCTCTAGCGTGTTACTAAACTGTACTATCGTCAAAGTTTACTTTTTGATTAAATCACGGCTGAATTACTATTTTTTTAAATATATTTGTTAAGTAGAGAAGAGCTAAAGCAGCTCAATTTTGGGATACACATGTGTTACAGAATCACGCTTTCTCACATAGCAAGCCCTTACTCATAGATTTCATTGTAGTCATTTTTCTCAAACTTATCTTGAGATACTTGAGCCCTGACAGATAAATGCTATGAGCACAAACTTCTCTAACGAAATTTTCCACCATAATTAAAAACCACTTATGTCAATAAACATTACCGTGTCGTCACTTAGTTTCAAAATTTATGTGAAAAGTTCACAATGGACCGCGCAATATAATAATTAATACGGTACAATAGTTGGGAGTGGGAACAGCTCAAGGTTTACAAGAAGCTTACTATAACCGGTTTAATATTTAGTTTAAAATAACTAGAACGCTAGTCTTTGTTTATCTTGAACCAGTGCAGAGGAAATTGTAATGCAAACTTAGAGACAAATTGTGAATTCGTTGAATTATTTTGTTTGGAGGCACTAAATTAAGTAAGATATTATATAGTAACTTTACTATGTTATCTTCATACCTTAATAAATTAAAAAGTGAGTGAATTTGTAAGATATACGTGTATTGAAAAAGGTGTTATTTTCGTGAAATAAAATATTGTCAATAAAAAATAACAAGCAACGTAAGATGTGTAGATACAAGTATGATCCACAGATAGAAGTTTGATGCACAGATACAAGTATCAAGAGAATAATTTTAATTAAATCCACTTGAGATAAGCGGTTAATATAAAATGATCACGCACTATGTTCCACCTCGTGATCACTGAGTGTTAAGCAGGGACGGATTCAACTCATAAAATAATGGGCACAAATCGTGATCATATTATATTAATTCACCTAAAATAATTATAAACATGTGAGCTCAACTTTGTTAGTACATAAGTCAGAAATTTTCGATAGTAAGTATGTATCAAAATATTTACACAAAAGCTTCAAGTACCTAATTTATAAGTTTGTAGCTCGTAAGGCTTTGGATCCAACATTTATTAATGTTTACTTGTTTAGCTCTCGTAAAAAGTTTTAGATTTATTCTTGCAAAAAACTACTTGCTTCAATTTTTAATTTAAGTCGGATATGTCCAATTACAATTAATAATCTCCAATTACAATAGTTAATATATTACAGAAATAAATTGTATTAATAGCGCAAATGACGCTAATAAACAATTAATTTATTCGTTATAGATTTAATAGGTACTCTGTGTATTTTAATCCATTATGTGCATGAAACCTCTATTGGTTCCCGTACACGCTAGACAAACAGCTTGTCAAGCAGTGATCTACCGAAGAACAAAAGATTTGCTTGCTTGCTAAGCTGCTTGTCTATAATATAAGTCTAGCACGAAAAGCAAATTCTCGTAAGTATAATATGTGACCATAATTAATCTGGTTCCGGTCTGCGCGGTGTCGCATTCACACACGCGCGTTAGCCAGTCAGGATTATAATCACAAATATTTACGAGAATTTGGCTTCAGATATAAATGTAATATTAAATTCCTCGGTTAGGTAATTATATCTGAACATGATCGCGAGTAAAACGTTGCCTCACTCGTGAAGTTCATCGTAGTTTCGCACACTAATTGGCCATTATCTAAACACCAATCTGAAATAGTATTCCATCAGACGCCAAGGCAACGAGTTTCTTTGAAAGCATTTTAATTTACTAGGAAGGATAGCTTGGTAGACAAAGATCATAACTGAATAGTTTTTCGTGGGCTAGTGACTGAAAAAGTGCTTAAATTGCGTAAAATTGTACTAAAGTTAATATGTTCATTTATTCATTGTACACACTAGTACGTCAATATAATATACATTTTATTAACTGACTTCCAAAAAAAGGAGGCGGTTATACGTTCGGCTGTATATATTTTTATTTTTTTTTATCAGTAAGAATATAACGGGTGTCTGGCGGGCCTGGTATCTCAATAATAATAATTATAATATGTATCGACGTTTCATACCACGTCAATCTGGTCCCGTGGAAAGTTCTCGAAGAACTTAATCTACTATTTCGTTGTCTGGTACCCGTAACATAATTTTTTTTATTTTTTAAATTTTTTAATTAACTATATATTAATAATAATAAAAAAAAATAAATAAAAAAAAAAAAAAAAATTAAAATAAAGAAATTTATTAAAACCATATCTGTTTTTAGAATATATTTCTATCCCAACTATTCCAACTAATATTATAGATGCGAAAGTCTGTCTTTCTGTCTGTCTGTCTGTCTGTTGCGTTTTCACGCCTAAACCACTGAACCAATCTTAAGAAATTTGGAAGATAGGTAGCTTGACACCCGAGGCTAGGGGCATAGGCTTCATTTTAACCGATCACGGGACACTAAAGGGGGCTCATGTTTTGAAAAATTGTGCCAAGCGCGATATAACCAAAACGCGGACGAAGTCACGGGCGGAAAGCTAGTTTTTAATACGTTCATTTAATACCAGAAAAAGTTTAGCACCTCTGACCTTACCTGTTACCCCAAATTTCGTTTTTGTATGCTGTCAGCCTAAATAAGACCTTATTTTAAACGAGGTAAGTTTTCATTCCCTTAACCCAAAAAAAATAATTAATACATGCTATATAAACACTTAAAAACATGAGTTATTACTTAAAAGTATCGAGTGTTCCTCTTACCCTAAATCTCGGGAAAGAGGAATATTTTTATAACCTAGCTTTGTTGCTAAATTGTGCCGTAATTATACGAACAATCTAGTCCTGTATAAAAAAAAAATGTTAGTATATTTCAAAAGCGAAGATTTATTTCAATTAATATCCAAATAAATGTATAATTTTGATAGCTGAAGGCCAAAATGTTCACAAACCAGTAAAGTATGTTTCTCTTACCCCACTTGACCTTAATTAATTTGTGATAGAACACATTATACAATCATATTTTAATATTTTTGTTTTGCGGCACATCTAATTTGTGTAAAACTGTGTTATGGGGTCTTAAACCAAAAAATACAAATTTTCATGTTTCTGTGTTACGCCACATCTAACTTTCGTATATCTGTGGTATAGGGTCATAAACCAAAAGCGCGGATATGGCGGCGCGGTGAACTTAAGAACTTTGTACAATGAATCACGAAATGTTTTCCGCCCGCTCGTGACGAAATATCGTGCATTTATCTAATGGTTCCATTGGGGAAGACAGGCGGAATGAAATATTAGTGCATAGAAACGGGAGTTGGAGTTACCAACTATGGCGATTCACACACTAACAGTTTTAAGTG
The DNA here is from genome assembly GCA_905404095.1 of Glaucopsyche alexis. Taxonomy (NCBI): domain Eukaryota; kingdom Metazoa; phylum Arthropoda; class Insecta; order Lepidoptera; family Lycaenidae; genus Glaucopsyche; species Glaucopsyche alexis. The sequence goes on from FR990059.1 coordinate 16,287,663, forward strand.
TGGAACACCAAGTGAACCACGTGTTGCATATTAAAGTAGTTATAAAAATTTTTTTATTGTCAATGTCTTATTGACAGATGTCATATGCGAAGCCTATCGAGATATAGTGTAGACGAATCTGTATTAAGCATCTCTCATATTATGTATAATGTAATCCGACCATAATATTATAAATGTGAAAGTTTGTGAGAATGGATGGATGGATGTATAGATGGATGGATGGATGTATAGATGGATGGATGGATGTATAGATGGATGGATGGATGTTTGTTACTCTTTCACGCAAAAACTAATGAACGGATTTTGATGAAATTTGGTATAGTAGTAGCTTGAGGTCTGGATTAAAACATATGCTACTTTTTATATAAAGTGTTCCCGTGGGATACTAAATTTACACGGGCGGAGTCGCGGGCTACATAAATAAAGAACAGTTAATAAGTATTGCTGCTAGTATATAAATAAAGAACAGTTGATAAGTATTGCTGCTAGTATATAAATAAAGAACAGTTGATAAGTATTGCTGCTAGTATATAAATAAAGAACAGTTGATAAGTATTGCTGCTAGTATATAAATAAAGAACAGTTGAAAAGTATTGCTGCTAGTATATAAATAAAGAACAGTTGAAAAGTATTGCTGCTGGTATATAAATAAAGAACAGTTGATAAGTATTGCTGTATCATTGGTATCACACACTAAGATAATGAAGTACATGCTAGAATCAAAACGGCGGGCTCATAACAATACAGATACAAAAATGTAACCGTGGGCGTTCCCCAAAGGAACCTTTTTTTAGGTATACTCCGTTCAGATCCAATTAAATCTAAACGTAAAAAACGCAATAAAACACATAATGCTACCAATTTAAATTTCACTTACACGTTAATTTTGTCTAATTACATTTTTTGTTTACGTTTACATTAAATTCGATTTACAGACCCACGGGCAATAAAGTACTACTATCGTCTAATCAGCACGACAGTGGTGTAGGTATATGGACGAATTGCAGAATGGATCAAACCGCCAGCGTCATGCCAATAAGACGTTAAGAAGGTAGGCGTATGACTACTTTTAGGGTCAGCTCACAAAAGACGCGGCGCGGATTTTAGGATAGTTTTTCAAAATTGGTCTTTATTCGCTAGACAAGATACACGTTTCATTGCAACAGCGACGCAGCGCGGTGCAGCTCGAAATTCGAACTCTTGCAATGAAACGTGAACCTTCTTGTGTAGTAAATAAAGTTCAAATTGGAATCGCTATATTAATAATGGCGCGCTGTGTCTCGTCTCGGTGTGAACTATGAACTGACGCAGCAATACCATATACCACGCACTACGCAGGAATGTGTCTTAACCAAAGATTTCAAAACTTAAGATAGGTTATACGTGGTAGAGCCATGCTTCGGCACGAATGGGCCGGCTCGACCGGAGAAGTACCACGGGCTCACAGAAAACCGGCGTGAAACAGCGTTTGCGCTGTGTTTCGCCGAGTGAGTGAGTTTACTGGAGGCCCAATCCCCTACCCTATTCCCTTCCCTACCCTCCCCTATTACCCTATTCCCTCTTAAAAGGCCGGCAACGCACTTGCAGCTCTTCTGATGCTGCGAGTGTCCATGGGCGACGGAAGTTGCTTTCCATCAGGTGACCCATTTGCTCGTTTGCCCCCATATTTCATTAAAAAAAAAAAACCACGTATAATTTCTTCAGCCATCTTGTTTTCACCGTACTTCAAATGTCAAAATGGCCTAAAAAATCTTAAAAGTGAGGGCATTTCACTGGAGATACTTTTTTCCTCAACATGTCTCGTCTATAATATGGTCTATGGTCTTAACATTTTCTAGTGTTCGACATTTTACATATGTATGAAATCTGCGACCCCGTGTGGTTGTGTGTGTTTTTCGCTTTAAATTGGCAAATATGTATTATATTTATTTGAGTTTTATTCCCTGGTATATTTTAAATTCCAATGCAATACTTTGGGCCATATTTCCAATGATGCATAGAAATAAAGTATATAAGTTTATACAGTTAACCAAAAACGAACGAAGCAAAGACTCTTAGCAATAAAAAAGACGACTGTGTGTGCTGTAGTGTGCTGGCAAAATATTTTTTTTACTATCAACTATTAACACTATTTATACGTTAATTGGTAAAGTAAAAGTTCGCTTAAGCAACTATTATTTATTTCGTCCAATTAGGCACGCAAGCATTATTTTAATGACAATGGACATAATATATAATTTTAACTGCGTATTAAAAACTGCACAGGAACTACATTTTGATTGAACGTAAAATTTATTACGTATTAAGAAATCATGACAAGAAAGTATGGCACAGGGATGGTATGGAGCTCCGTATCCGTAACCGAAACTATCCGATATCCGAAATAAAAAAATATCCATAACTGTTACCGAATCTCATTATATAAAAGCTTCGGACAATTTCGGATATAGACGGAGTATAATATACCTCATTTGTTTAATTTGCCGAGCTGACTCACTAGTTTCTTAGGCCAAATAAATACCTAAACTTGTAAAATACAAATAAGTATAATGTATATTTACGTTTTGCTGACATTCGCCATAACTCGTAAGCCTAATATCCGTAACCGAAAATATCCGAAACTAACGGATAATCCGAAATAACTAGATCCGTATGTAGATCTGAAATGTCATAAATATGTACCTTTGATTTCACGATTGCGATGGTGCTAATTATACGAAAATAAAATATCTTAACAATAGACGTCCATCTCTACATTTAATTGTCATATTTTTATAACGTGAATCTTAATTTAATTTCTAAATTATTTTACTAAATTTAAATTAAACCATCCGTAAAGTAGCCGCATTTAATACGTAACACCTGACATCTTTAATATCACAATACTGCAGAGGTTACAACTGCACTGAATTACTTAATTCCTGAATCGCTCTTACAGATGTCAGAACTCAGAAACGAGAGGAAATATGTTACACATCTAAAATATGAAAAGTATGTGTTAGGTATACGACAGTTGATATAATCTATACTAATATAATAAAGAGGAAAAGTTTGTTTGTTTGAATCGAATAGGCTCCGAATCTACTGGACTGATTTTGATGAAATTTGGCACAGATATAGAATAGACCACGGGGAAGGACATTGGCTACTTTTTATCGCGGCAAGATATCGCGAGATTTTTTTAGTCACGCACGAAGTCACGCGCAACATCTAGTTAGTATATAATTGTCTTCAATTGCCTGCCGTATCTTCCGTTTGTCTGAATTTAACATGCGTGCGCGCATGCTCTTGACCGCTCGCAGACAATGGCTCGCCGTTCGCGTGTCGATGTCGGTACATTTTGGGAATAACTCTTTGTTGTACCAATTAGGATGCGATAATGAACATGTTTCATATTTGCGGGCAGTTGGATATATCACACAGTTAAACAAGAAGTTTGATTTGCACAACGAATTCGCGTATTCCTGCAAATCTTACAAGCGTGAGAAAATGTAGAGGCTTCATGAAGAGCTGTCAATGAAAATAAAAAATTATTATGTAACTAGAATTTTCTGATATTGACAATTTTAAGTTATTTAAAATATTTATAAAAGCATATGCAAGAACCTCAGATTAAAAAAATACATTCAAACATAATATTTAAAATATTTTAATACATTACTTCGAGGTCTAACAGTCTTTTGTTTGATGCTGGGAAGGTAAAGTAAGTTCACAAGCAAATGCAAAAGTGTGATTTAGGAAATAAAAATTACAATTTAAATTCGCTGTTAATTACAAAGCTGTCACTTTAAAAGGTATGTGATAGAGCTCAGGTAGAGCAGGATTCCTCCACTTGTAATAATGATATCTATGGATGATTCACACTACATCAATACGGCACCTGTACTATGCTAAGTATCCGAAGAACTTGTGTTATAGGGACCAGACAATGGGAATTGGGAAGTATATCAACACCAACAACATTACAACACAACAGCATCGACCGACGAAAATACCGGAGAAGTTTCTCAAGTCAACGCGTATTTTTTTTAAGTATCACCACGCATAACTTTTTTTACTATATTTAAGCTTTTTATTATAATAGAATATATTATACGTATAATTAATACACATCAATGACCCGGTAATACATTAAACTTTTTTTTTAAAGAATTTGATCTCCAACTTGAGCACCGACGCGCACGCTTTCATAGAATTTATTGATTAAATCATGATTCAAGGAAATAATTAGATTAGGTTGACTTGAAAAGACTATATTAGTTATTTTCTTCAACATCACTAACAGTTATTAGAGTTGAGTTAAATCTAGGTAGGTTTCAATTGTATAATCGATAAAGTCATACAAAATCTTCACACTGTCATTTATCTATCAAATTGCCCACTTACTCGAATAAACCACGAACAGTTAGTTACCTACACGTCAAATTATATCGCGGGCCGAAAAGTCATCACTCATCCGTTAAATAATACGTCATTCTACAGTCAACTAACACCACACGATGCGTCATGCGATTTATCGCATCTGCTTGTAATGTGTAATGCTTCAGTCATATTATATTTTTTTTTATTTTATACTAAATCTAGATAATAAATATTTTTTTAAATTCTATGTTTTCACACGTATTAAAATTGACATGTTACATAGTTATAACATATAGATGTTGCCCGCGACTTCGTGTGCACAAAAGTTAATCTTACGGAAACCGTACATTTTTCCGCGATAAAATGTATCCTTTGTCCTTCCCCGTAGTCTACTCTACATCTGTGCCAAATTTCATGAAAATCGGTCCAGTAGTTTCGGAGCCTATTTATTCAATGCAAACAAACAAACAAACTTTTCCTCTTGATTATATTAGTATAGATATACCTAGCGTAGACGTTGCAAATAGTTTTTTAACATTATTTATTTACTGTGATTAATTATTATTAGTAAAACTAGCTTTTACCCGCGACTCCGCCCGAGTAAATACATTATCCCACGGGCACATTATACTTTTACGGGATGATATTATTAATCAAAATTAAAATAATAGTGTAAATCCAGAGGTCAAAATATAACTACCATTCCAAATTTCATCAAAATCCGTTGAGTAGTTTTTGCGTGAAAGGCTAGCCGCACACGTGCAATGTTATTGACAGAATGAATAACATATAGCTTTTTCCCGCGACTTCGTCTGCGTGGAGTTGGGTTTCCATACAAAATTTTAACAAAATTTGAAAATTCGCTGCCTACGGGGGTGAAAAAGGTTTTTCAAAAATCCTTTCTTAGCGAATGCCTACGTCATTACAACTATCTGTATGCCAAATTTCAGTAAAATCCGTTCAGTAGTTCCGGCTGTACGTTGATAGATGAGTCAGTCAGGTTTGCCTTTTATATATTTAGATACTAGTCAACACATACAAATAAACGGCAATATGGCCCGCACACAAGGAATCTGGGGGCACGGCAGTGCCCCCGCCAAGTCGAGCGCGAAGCAAACACTGCCGTACCATCCTTTACTGGAACCATTTCGCCGCATTTTCAGGCCCCTATTTGAGAACCTCTGGATAAGACCAGAACGCAGAAATTTTCGTCATCCAATAAGCTATAGTCACGTACTTAAAATCCAAAATTTCAAGTCTGTAGGTCATTTAGTTCCGAAGTTAAGCGAAAGCAAAGTTTCGCATTTTCGACACTCACTCACTCACTCACTCACTCACTCATGATCATCAAAATAGAACTAGTACTTCCCATAAACTTAGAGAGCTGAAATTTGGTACAGAGTTGGGGTTTAATGGCCACATAAAGGGAAAACTATAAAAACTAGGATAATCAATCTGGGGGCATGGCAGTGCCCCTGCCAAGTCGAGCGCGAAGCAAACACTGCCGTACCATTCTTTACTGGAACCATTTCGCCGCATTTTCAGGCCCCTATTTGAGAACCTCTAGATAAGACCAGAACGTCGATCTGGGAGCACGGCAGTGCCCCCGCCAAGTCAAGCTCGAAGCAAACACTGCCGTACTATTCTTTACTGGAACCATTTCACCGCATTTTCAGGCCCCTATTTGAGAACCTCTAGATAAGACCAGAACGTCGATCTGGGGGCACGGCAGTGCCCCCGCCAAGTCGAGCGCGAAGCAAACACTGCCGTACCATTCTTTACTAGAACCATTTTGCCGCATTTTCAGGCCCTTTTATTCTACTCGAACTTCATTCTACTCGAACATTACACAAATTAAATAAACAAATTACACTAAAATCTAGGGAAATAAATCAATATACGTTTCTACAAAAAGAAGTGAAATCCCACCAAAAACATTCTGTAAAAAACTAGCCAAGTCTCGATGGAGCTGCTTGTTTATCTCTAAAAAGTAATGAAATCTAGACAAAATCGTGCCAAGCCTAAGGTTCCTTACTGCGGTTTCTTTATTATTATAGTTAATGTTGTGTGACTTGGCCGTTGAAGAGCACACAAGGGTACAAAAGGGGCTCCATGACACCATTGCTCCAATACGTGTGTTGTACAATCAACAATCTAAAATGAGACACTAGCGTCGAATTACCAATACCAGTATGGGCTATTATCTCGCTTAACAAACATAGGTAGTTACAAATGTAAACAAAATTGACTTGTACCCACTAAAGTAATATAAAGAATGTTCAACGGCCAAGTCACTCAACGTTAACTATAATAATAAAGAAATCGCAGTAAGGAACCTTAGACTTGGCACGATTTTGTCTAGATTTCATTACTTTTTAGAGATAAACAAGCAGCTCCATCGAGACTTGGCTAGTTTTTTACAGAATGTTTTTGGTGGGATATTATTGTCAATATGAGCATTATTGTCAATAATACGGTGTGTTGGCTAGCCAGAGCAAAAAACATCCATCCATCCATCCATCTTAAAAAACGTTCACATTTATAATAGTAGTAGGGTAGTATGATAAATATCGATAATAAAAATTTTATTCACTTTTTAGATCATCTTTAATATCGATAAGAGTCATAAGTCCAAGTATAGTGTTGACTTTAACACGTACAATGTCGTACCGTAATATTTAATCGGATCTAACAGTATTTTGACATTATTTCAATACCTAATAGCATACTTCGTGTACTAAGTACCGGTATTAATATAGAAGGATCCAAATTTATGTATAGCGGTAAACAAAACGAGGTTAATCCGGACAATCCGGATAATTTATTGTCATCTGAATACAGTTTAAACCATGTTTATATCAATACATTCGTAAGACATAATAAATGAGTTCCAAATAAAAATTCAATTTAACCATTTGAAAAATGATTTTAATTAAATCGAAAGTCAATTTTAACATACCAGCCGACTGATTGTGGGTTGGTTATAACATTTATCACGGCAATATTTTCAATGAGTTGCTTTTTGTTTGGGTCTCATCTTCCTAAAGTATTTCTGCTTTTTACAAACCATTATGGTCACCACCTCTCAAATCAAGCCAACGTAAAACTCTTGACAAACGTGAAGTATCGAAATAATATATATCCTACATGTTATTATACTTAATGTTATCAGGAAATTTAATTTATACTGCTTATAAATTGATGGTTGTCATAATTTTTTCGTATTATAATATTGTGATATCAAACTGACATGTCATTGACAGTTGTATTGTGACTGCATGCCGTCATTTTAATACAAACAAGTTATATAGTAAACACTATCTACTAATGAAATTCCCTAATAGTACTGTGTTAATGCGGTGCTGTTTATTGTAGTATGGACGCAACATCCATCATACTAACGGATTAATATTTTTTCCGGTGCAGTGTGTATGGACCTTTATCTAGTATTGAGAGGTTAGCGGGTTTATGCAACTCGGCGTTCGCTCAAACAATGAGTCAGTCCGCAGTCGATATTACCCGCTGAGTCCGACCGTTGACACCAAGTTTATTGCACCCCAGTGTGAACTTGCCTTTGGCCTACTTCGAAAAAGGAAAAATACTGTAAGTTCAAATATGCACAAATGCTTGCTGAGTACTGACTTAACCTTTGCTCGCTTCACTACGTGCTGATTGCGTTGAAAGCCGATAAATATATTTTTTTAATATATCTGCATTACCTAAGAGGAATACAGCTGCATTGTTAACGTCATAATAATAATCTATGGCAACCATACTCAATCTTTTTTTTTAGGAGCCACAAATGTGTTTCAGTCATGGACCATGGTGTCGAGGGATGTTTAAATATGTTTGTGTATGATTTATGAACACTTTGTCAAAAACTCAAAACTTCCCTAATATTTAATAAAACTCGCTCGGGTCGCTCGATATACGAAAATTATGGCACAAAGCGCCCCACGCTTTTCCCTCAATTACACTAGTATTTTTTATATACTACTGTTTTATGTTTATTTTTAAAATTTTTAAATTATTTTCAACTTTTTAGTTCGATATTCTTTAAAAGCTGTTTTTTTTAGTTTTTTTAAACTATATTTATTTTCAACTAGTTAGTTCGATATTCTTTAAAAGCGTGTTTTAAAGCTACCAGAGCCGAGGAAGGCAGCAGGCGCGCAAGAGAGAGTTACATACAAGCAAGCAAACAAGCTTACATACAAACGAGGCCACATTGTCAGATGGTGAAATTTTAATGGTTTACATACTTACATTTTTAACTTCAGTTGATAATAATAAAGTTCGAATTGATCGCATGTTGATAATAATAACTCTCCACACCGATTTCGGGACGGTGGCCGGTAATTTTATAGTGCCCAAGTGTGTGCGCAGTACACAAGAGCACTCTCTCTTCCTTTACTCTCATAATCCATTGGGACGGATAACCGACACGAACTGACGAGAGTTCAAGCGCAGCAGATCCGACTTTTTACATGCCCATCCGACACATGGATCATGTTTCTTGTCAGACAATCAGGTGATCAGCCTGCATTGTCCTAACCAAACTAGAAAACAACATTTTTTGTTGTTACAATGCGGGAATCGAACCCGCGACCTCCGAGTCGAGAGCCAATGCTCTAATGATAGAGCACCAGAGCACAAAGAGACCACGGAGGCTGATGCATGTTGATATAGCTGATCCATGGCCTCTGGTACTCACGTTAAAGTATCTACCATAAGCTAAAATGATTCCAAAAGTTCTCACGAACAATCTGTGTAACTGTGCAGTCATTATATAAAATTAGGAATTCATAAATGTAAATAACTTAAACAAGCATCTAATCACAGCGTTTGCAGTATCTTATGCCAACTCCGGAAGAATTATTGCATAAACAATACATAATTACATCAAGTATCAAGATCTTTTAAAGGTTATTCTCAGGTGTGTCATAAAATTGAGTTTAATACCTTCGAGTCTTTGTATTAAAAAAGTTTTTTTTTAAGTTTCTTATCATAAGGGTCCTGTCACAAGCGTAGAGTAACATGAGGTTTTCCATAAAGTAATTCGATACAATCATAAGGAAATTGTTGATATGAATTCACCTTATTAAGTTGTGACTTGTGATAATTTCGAACGTAATTGAAGAGAACTTTTATTTTGATGAGTGTAATATACCACTTGGGTCACAAAATGTTGTCATATGAGGTACTCTAATGATCACATAGTGGAAAATAATTCACCATAAATATGGTAAACACTTAATTCTGCTAATATATTTTGAAACTTCTCAATAGAATAATTATTTTTACGCAGATGCTCAAGAAACGGCTTCAAATTGCCAGAATAATACAATTAGTGACTATTACAAACAGAAAATTGAATAAAACAAGTAAATTACACATTATTTCAAAATAGTTTTCGACACAATATTAAAATCTTACAAATTAGAAAATCTGAAATGACCATATTTAAATTTCATTGCAAACACTGAGATGGCGTTGCGAAAAAATTGTAATTAGCTGCGTCGCCACGCGGTTTCGTAACGCATTGTCACGACGCACCGCATTTACTTAGCCGCAGGCTTATTAAGCTCTATTCCTTTAAAATTTAAATTCAAGCTTTAGCAGATGACGAAATTTCAAGAATGGCAATTTTACCTTCATCTTAAATATATAAAAGGCAAACCTGACTGACTCATCTATCAACGCACAGCCGAAACTATTGAACGGATTTTGCTGAAATTTGTTATACAGATAGCTGTAATGACGTAGGCACCCGCTAAGAAAGGATTTTTGAAAATTCGCCCCTTAAGGGTGTGAAAAAGGGGTTAAAATATTGTGTGAAAACCGAACTCCACGCGGACGAAGTCGCGGGAAAAAGCTATTTATTATAATATTAATACGTGCAGATAAAACAGTTCAGTACAGTTTTACGATAGTTGTGTGAACGGAGGAGTATGGCATTTGGCACAGTTAAAGTTTATGTGAAGAAAGGTGTGAATGCTAATATTTTTTTAATAATGTTTGGAAATCTATACTAATATAATAAAGAGGAAAAGTTTGTTTGTTTGTTTGCATCGAATAGGCTCCGAAACAACTGGAACAATTTTGATGAAATTTGGCACAGATGTAGAGTATACCACGGGGAAGTACATGGGCTACTTTTTATTGCGGAAAAATGTACGATTTCTGCGAAATTAACATTTGCGCGCACGAAGCCGCGGGCAACATCTAGTACCATATAAAATAATAAATAACAATAACACATACCAACTAAAGTTTATTAACACACTACCGTGCGTTTGATAGATGCAATTTTATTATACAGTCGTACAAGGATCTTTTGCCACTTGGATGGGGGCGTGAGTGTCGAAAATAAGAACAATACTTATTACTAAAAGTGAAATTTTACAAGACGGCGATGTTAGTTCTGATTTTTTCCACGTGCCAAAAGGTAAGTGTCGCAACTACAAAACAATACATAATACTAAAAGTGACATTTTACAAGACGGCGATGTTAGTACTGATTTTGTCCACGTGCCAAAAGGTAAGTGTCGCAACTACAAAACAATAAATAATACTAAAAGTGACATTTTACAAGACGGCGATGTTAGTACTGATTTTGTCCACGTGCCAAAAGATCCTTGTACAGTATGTACGTTGCCGTTTGTCAATCTGTTACTACATCTACATTTTTTTCTATCTAAGAGGCAAAATAATCCTAAAAGGTTCAAAGTTTAAAATGTTATGGGCTAATTTCAACCACAGGGCGACCTTTAGTTCTTTTTAACCGACTTCCAAGAAAAGGTTATGAATGAACGTTCATTTCTATTTGTTAGAATTTCTCGCAATTTTGTCCAATATATCACGTATTTATATCCATATCTAACTCTACATTTTGCTGCGATAAAACGACAGATAGACAAACAGTTTTACTTTCGAATTTATAATATTTAGTCAGGATAAAAAATATACAACAACACCAATAATGCATGGTATATTTCGATTAAATTATTGACTTATTTATTACTCGTATGTGTCCTAGTTAAAGATACGAAATACGATACGCCACTGGTAAAAAGTTACGCCATCTTGGTTTTCACCAAACTTCAAATGTCAGCCATCTTGTTTTCACCGTACTTCCAATGTGAAAATGGCCCAAATATCTTTAACTGGAGACACTTCTTGCCTCAACATGCCACGTCTATGGTCCTAGTAAACTGGAGCGCAGTTCCTCAAAACCATAACAGAAAATGTAAATTTTAATAGGCATTTTGCTAAAGCAATTTAAGATACATATTACATATTAATTATTATATGAACATTATGCATGGTCTGATTAATTTCGTTGTTTTATTTAAAAAAAACATTAAAATGCAGATGCTGTGAAAGTAAACCAAGAACCATTTTATAACTCAATGCTCTGTTTTATAGTATTAATTGCCCGCGGCTTCGCCCGCGTGAAATTAGGTTTTAAACTTTCATCCCCTATTTTACCCACCTAGGGGCTGAATTTTAGAAACCGCTTACATTTTTTTGTTCCAATGCGGGAATCGAACCCACGACCTCCGAGTCGAGAGCCAATGCTCTCACTAGACCACGGAGGCTGTTATATTATATAGTAAGTATAGATATAGATAGATAACCTGCTAATCCAATAAAAAAAACATTTTATTAGGATAATAAATTGAAATAACGTAATTTTCTGACCGTCTAAATAAATTTTAGTGCTTTTAATAGATTTTATGATAGGATGCTAGGCTAAGCTATTACTTAAATTTTAGCTTAAAATTACTACTATTACTAATTGATCTTAGTTTTTTAAAATAGTTGCTACTCATCTGTAAACACTTTATTAATTAATGATGGTATTTGTTTACAAACGCGCTCACAACCAAAACAGCAGTAAACTTCATATAAAAATATTTGTGAAAAGGGTTTAAAACCGGTATAGGTACATTTTTGGTAGTTCAGCGCCCTTTTCCCACGATGTTGACAGTTTCCATATCAGGCCGTGAAGGCTGATTTGAACTCGATCAGTACCTATATTTGATAACTAGCTTTTGCCCGCGAATTCGTCCGGGTGGAGTTCGGTTTCCATACAAAGTTTTAACCCCTTTTTCACCCCCTTAGCGGGCGAATTTTCAAAAATCCTTTTTTTTTTAGCAAATTTTCAAATTTTAGGGCCAATTCACACTGAAACGAAATAACAAATAATATGGCGCTGCATTTTTACAAGCTTTTATTCAGTTTTCATATTACGAAACGTATATCGTTTTGTGTGGGGAATAAAGTTCAATTTTGAATATCTGTTTTAAAATTGCAACGCCGCGTAACGTTGTGGTGTGAACTGATCCTTAAGCTATTGCATCGCCGAAAGTTTAGTACCTAAAATGATTTGAACGAAATCATAATATTCGATTGTATTTTGAGCATGGCGACGCTCATCATTTCACCAGACATCCACTGCATTAGGTATTTTACATCAAAAGTTGTTCTAAGGCTGGGACTACATGTATGCTCCAGAATCGTATCCTATCCAAAAGGTCGTAAAAATTCTGAACCCTACGCTTTTATAAAAGAGTTGAAAATCGATCACATCAGTATAGAGTCGAATGTCAATGTCATAATATTATAACTTCTATTTTCAACTCTATTGTATAAGCGCAGAAATTTATTTTTCAGTGCTCTGAATTTTCACCGGATTCCGGAGCATATCTAAGTTCCAGCTTTAAACTGTATAAATTATGTAACTTCTTAAGCTAGTATCTTAATAATAGGGCTTCAAATCAAACAAAACTAGCGGAAGTGGACTGAAATAGGAATTGTGAAGACACTGTGAAGAGGTTATGTAAGGCAATGAAAGTGCGATCTTCGTAGATATATATCTGTTGCAGTACAAAAGGTGAACTAGTTTGAAACCGATAAGCTTTTGTGCTCAGCACGGTCTTGTAAAACGACAGACAGAGCATTACGACGAACTAAGGTGAAAAGCTAGTCATAAAGTCCAGTGGAAGTAAAACAATTAATAATAATAATAATTAAACAAATTTTTTATTCAGTAATTTCATTTTGATACCTTTTCAACATTTTAAATTTATAATAGTTTACGTTGAATAATTTTTTATCCAGGTACTTATATTTTATTCAGTAATTTCATTTTGAGACCTTTTCAGACCTTTGAATATATATAACAAATTTCGCCGAAAAGCTTTGAGTGCTTTAAAGCTGAATAATCAAAACCCGTTAAAAATCATAATATTTTTAGTAAAGAATTTCATCCAAACTGTTAAACCTTTTCATCGAGGCGTATCTACGGTTGTTGTTTAATCTATGGTCGGTACAGATTGATACATAATGGATTTGGAATACAAATTGTCATTTGCTTGCTTTCTATTTATTTTGTATGTAATAGTGCTCTGTCAACACGCTAGCTGTGAATTGTGATACAATTAGAACTATGTTATGTAAAGATCTATTATTATGATACAATATTAAATAAGACTTCATAATAATTGATTGACTTTTATCTAGGGAAACGATTTTATTGCTAATATTATAGTAGATTAATTAAATATAGTTATCATAGCAAAATACAAGAGTATTTTGCGGAAATAACGATAATTTATATCTATACTAATATTATAAAGAGAAAATATTTGTTTGTTTGTTTATTTGCAATGAAAAGGCTTCGAAACTATTGACCAGTGTTGATGAAATTTGGCATATACAAAGAGTAAACCACGGGAGAGGACATAGGTTCCTTTTTATTGCGGCAAAACATGAATTGAAGTGAAAGAAGAAATGAAAAATGTACGGTTCCCTCAGGATTTTATTTGTCGCGTACATAGTCGTATTAATTCATATTTTGGAAGATATAAAAGATTATAACACAGTCTGAAAGTAAGGAGAAATAAATCTTACCAAAAACATTTTCATGTAAAGTGATGCCAAGACTATACCATATGACTCGCACTGTCAAAAGCTATCAGATCTCATGTTAAACCAACTTTCTGACACTACCAAACTTCAAGTTAAGGCAGATAGAGCGCTTTAACTCTACAAACCTAACTAAACAAACTCTACACCTTATTATTATTATTAGTCAAAATATGTGCCTTGGTTTTCGCTACATTCGCTTGGGCGCAAGGTGAAAAATTTTACGGACTTTTTCTGTTACATTATTCTTGTAGGAACAAAACGGCCAAGCCGCATAACTTGTTACTTGACTAAGGTGTAGAGTTTGTGTAGTTAGGCTTGTTATGTAGAGTTAAGGCGTGTAGAGTTAGAAGTTTGGTAGATTAAAAATAAGGATAAATTAATAAATGAAGCAAGCATTTTTGAAAATATAATTATTTCTGCATATTATATTATTAAATGTAATAGTATTAAATTTTAATCATGTCAATGTGAACTGTTGATGCTATTTGATGGGTATTCGTCTAATAAGGATTAGTGCCATATACGAGTATGTCCCAAACATCAGTTTACGGAATGCAGTAGCGATTTGGGCTGTCTCCCATATGTTTGCTTTAGGTATTATTGTTTTAGCTTAGGGTTAATTCACACCGCGATGGCGCCATGGCGCTGCATTTTTCAGATAGCTATTCAAAATTGAACTTTATTCTCTACCCAAGAAGATAGACTTTTCTTTGCAAGAGCGGCGCCGCAGCACGGTGCAGCACGAAATTTGAACATTAGTAATTTAGAAACTGATTTTATTTTTATACTTTTTTTGAATAAAACTAGCTGTTGCCCGCGGCTCCACCCGCGTAATATATTATAGTATCCCACGGGAATATTGTACATTTTCGGGATAAATAGTATCCTACGTTTTAATCCAGAGCTTAAACTGCTACTATACCAAATTTCATCGAAATTCGTTCGGTGGCTTTTGCGTGAAAGAGTATCAAACATCCATCCATTCATATAACCTACCAACTGTTGCCCGCGGCTCTGCCCGTGTAAATGCAGTAGGATATCACTCGCAAATAACGTAGAAACGTAAGTAGAGGATGTCACTCACAAATAGCGTAGCCTTCTATTGGTAAAAGAATTTTCAAAATCGGTACAGTAGATCTAGAGATTACCCCCTTTATCCTCATAAGCTTTGCCTCTTTATATATTTATAATATTAGTATAGACAGGGAGTAAATGAACAACCGGGTCGCCTGATTAGCTGAAAGCAATTACTTGTATTCTTTTATTTACTTGCAGCCTTAGACGTCCTTTCAGAAATCCTTTCTAAACTCTGACTTAATATAAGTGACTGTTTATTTACAATGCGATTACACTTCTATTACTCGAGTCTCGATCAATTCGATATTCACATGACGAATGAAAAATTCGTATTCGCGGAATGCCGATGCGAATCGTGCGAGGCGTACGAGTCTCGGATATGTTCCGATTACGCCACACGACATCATTTCATGTCCAATACACATTAAATATTCCAAGTTTCACTTTCGCGTATAAGCTATTATCATGCGGGCTTTTTGTGTGACATGTTAGGTGTGTAATCGAGAATTAATCGTCAAAAAAAAAAAAAGAACCAGTGGTCTCCTTATTTATTCTGTGTTGTTAGCATATTCCGCAAAAAAATATATTTACTACATGGGTATTTGTCCTTTAATCTTTATGAATTGTTGCATGATTAAGATTTTTTAATAATAATACTTATTTACAACTGAAAGCTCCATTTATATTTATCTTGTTTACAGGATGTTGTTCAGTCACTATCCAAACTTTCAGGAATGAATATACTCTTGAATATAAGCAACTTTCACTATTGGACCAACTTTCCTACTTGAAAAACAAAATTAGCTGTTTCTTACAATATGCTATCTATGTCGTAGAGATTTTGTATGAAATAGCTGTTTTTTTTTTCAAGTAGAATAGTTGATAGTAAAAGTTGCCTATATTCAAGAGGATATTCATTCCTGAAAGTTTGGATAGTGACTGAAAAAAAACCCGTATATTTTCATTTCATTTCTCGGCAAGTATTACCATGGAATTTAATATGCAGGGAGTTTTGGTGGAGAAAATTCGATCTAGCGAAGTCATATCCCTGGGAAACTGTGCAAAGCTCTGTATGTTTTTTCTTTCGGCGTGCAACAATATATCAATTATTTTGACTCTATTACGTAAGTCCGATTGGCAGTATGGTATGCATATTTATAATTTTTGCGTTGTTCGAAAATTCGAAATATGGTGGGTTCGGAATTTGAAACCCAGTCGGATTATTTTTGTGATTCTTTTTATTTTTTTTTCAAATTTATCAGAACTCCGAGCAAAGTACTTGTGATTAGGTACTTGACAAATAAGCCAAATTGTTGTTGTATAACCTATGTATCATGGTTCTTAAAAAAAAAAAACAAATAAGTGTCTTATAGTTTCGATGTCACTCGGATTCCAAACCGGTATTGACATCGAGTCTATCGAATAATCGGTATTGCAACACGTTTTGGGGTCATCGTTCGAATTTAAAAACTTTATTAATCGCATGTAATTACACAAGAAGATTTATGACGAAATGTGTGCAAAAAATGCTAATGTTATGCAAACATATGTTTTACTTTTTATCAGACTGGAGATAAACTAGATAGGCGGGTATTGAAATTAATTTTCAACAGCTTATATTCTGATTTAAAAATGTGTTACGAAAAAAATATACTGTATATTATATGCTACTGTCTATTACATTATATAATATAATATTAAGTTTTATAACGTTGATCCTACAGACAAACTGAAGAACAGTTTTGTAGGTCTTTATTTTATATTTTGTTTTCATTTGTATGAATTAATAAATAATAAATAAATAAAAATAAAATCTAACTAGCTGTTTCCCGCGGCTCCGCCCGCGTAAATATACTATCGAGTATCCCGCGGGAATACTGTACTTTTTCGGGATAAAAAGTAAAGCTTATGTTGTTGTATGTTTCTTTAATGTGTATGTTTGTTTCATCCAGAGCCTACACTACTATCATAACAAATTTTATTAAAATCCGTTCAGTTGTTTTTGCGTGAAAGAGTATCAAACATCCATCCATCCATCCTCACAAACTTTCACATATATAATATAAGTAGGAAATAGGATTTCTCGTCAATCTTGCCTGATACGGTAATCAGATTCGCTGCGAGAAGTTTCGCAAAGCTTCTCGTCTATCTCGCAAAGTCTCCGAGTGAGCGCGAAGAGGAACATGAAAAAGGTTCACGTTTCACGAGGGTTCTCGTCTGGATGGTTCTGGATCACGGAAAAAGATATAGACGGAAGAAACGCTACAACCGTAGAGAATATATGGAATGTCAAATCCAAAACATCTTTGATTTCGAACTTCGCCGTTGAAATTATCGAATGCATCTTGAGTAAAGGCCTAGTTCACTATTATATTTTATAAAAAAAAACATCATAATTTTCATGGTTCATCAAATATTGAGACAGTGCACGTTTGGTAAACATATAGGTCGCCAGTGTTCGCCTTGACCCTGTTGCATTGTTCAAACGTTACATCTCGTTCTCAACAATTTGATGCGATAATCGTTCGTAAATGGACACTAATTGTATACTTATATTTACTGTTAGGTACTAAACGGAATAGTCTGAATCTCAGGCCGCATATGGACATTTGGATGTCATATTTTGTAAGCGTGAATCATGGGATTTTGCCAAAATTATTTTTTTTGTTATACCTATAATTACCTACTTAATATTATCTTTACAAAAAAATCTGTTTTGGGATCGGAAGGAAGTCTTTCAATAATAATATTATAATGAAAATAAAAAATAATGAGTTAAAGATTATTATTTTTTATTATTAAAAAAGGACGGACGGAGTCCACGTCAAAAAAACACAAAAGTTTAGCTGATTTTTATTTTATTTATGGCTGTACTATCAAATAATTTTATCGCTGAATTAATTGGCGTTAATGGCCACCGTAGCCCATAAATATTAGTAATTTGATTCATTCTTCTAATTTCTTTAAAAAAATAAGATTCCAACCGTTTCTTCTTATGTTACTTTTGCGTACAGAAATATACGTTTTTCACTTATTTTGAAAGTTTGGTAAGGTACGCTTTTAGGATTCTACTTACTAGCTGTCTGAAATAGGTACCAAGTACCAACAAACTCGTAAACATTCATAATACACGTTTTTATTCTATATAATATACTAGCTGTTGCTCGCGGCTCCGCCCGTGTAAATATAGTTTATTCGCGGTCGCGGATATGTGACTGATGGAAAAAATAGATAAAAACAAACCTTGATGCGGATTCATGTTAAAATTTCAGCTCGATCGGTGCAGAACTTTTTGAGTTTTTGAAGCGTAGCGTAAACCAACATAACATTTTTATATATATAGACTTGAATGTATTTACCCTGGATATCCTTAATTGTATCCGACTGTTTCTGCTGGGTATGACGGGCCGTTATGTCTCTCGCCACCTGTTAAACTGTTGCGAGGAAAAGGGCACAGTTCTGCCGTTCTCGAGGCAGTTGTTGTGCTGTTTGTTCCGGATGAGTACGCGCGTCACCGGCGCCGGCCGTCGCTGCAGCGAGCGACGCTGACGCTCGCGCTACATATTATTATCTATTCATGTTGATCTATTTTTTATGTACACTGAGTGAATTCACAAGAGCCGCATTTTGTTTTTTATCCTAGAGTCCTGTACCCAGAGTTTGATGTTTAAGTTTTTTAGTTTATATCGTGTTTCTATTTTCAATTAGTATTGTATAATTTCATTTATCTATTTGTAATGATAGATATTTATGTATTAATAAATAAATAAATATATTTTTTAAGCAGGTTCACAAAATATAAATATGAAATACCTGCCATATTTAAAGATTTAAATTACAAAATGTTCTCGGATTACAAAAGATATCAATGAATTTGAACTTTTATTTGCAATTTACAATGGCATCAGTGACTGACAGTTCTATGGCGGAGCGCCGAAATGTTATCAGTCCAAGGTCGTCTATTGTATTGCAATTTACAACTTCTAATCAGTTCATTGAAAACAGTAGGAAGGTAAAGTGTGGCTGTAAGGCGAGTTTTACACTTATAACGGCCCCTGATTCCATCTAATCGCATGGGGGTGAAGATTCCGCCATATCGCGTAGGGGCACTAATTCCGCTATATCGCACGGGTCACAATTCCGCCATATCGCGCAGGGGTGCAAATTCCGTTATCATACTACGCGGGACAATGCAAAAATTGTAATGCATCTACAAAAGAAAAACGTAGTACCGTAGTAGTAAAATTATAGTGCAGTTTGTTCATATAAAGCTGTACTGCGGCATGCATTAATATCATGAGACAGGAGCGATGATGATGATTTACAAGCCCATTGAGAGTTTTTGTACGTTTTGGCGACGAACTCGTATCATATATCTAGTTACATAATTCACAGTTGCGGTGCGATTCAGGTTTATTGGCGATGCAAAACAGATGTCATTTCAAAGTTGTTCACAAGTTGTTCGTGCGGGTTTTATTAACATTTTGTGGGTGTTTATTGTATTGACTACAGGTGCAAGTTCAATCCTTACTAATCATACTACTAATTATTAATGTGAAGTTTGTTAGGACTTAGGATGGATGTTTGGATAGATGTTTGTTACTCATTCACTCAAAAACTACTTATTACGATGAAATTTGGTTAAGTAGTAGACTATGGATTAACAAATTGGCTATTTCTTATCGCATTCACTTGTTCGCGCGGCATTTTTTTAGCGCGTACGAAGTCGCTTGTATGTAATAAAACATTACCTCCTTATTAATAAAAATATTTACACCATGGATAAGCAAATCCAAATCGCTCTCTTTGTCTATCAAGTGACTGTTCCAAACTATCTGACAGAGACGGCCATGTTGAATTAGCTAATCCGTGGTGTATATAATTTTATTAATAAGGGAGTCAAGGTACAGTCCGTTTTGGGTCGATATAGGCTATTCCAGAATTTAAAGGATTTTTTTAGAAGCACTCGAAATTATTTAATTGAATGACCTACTCTTAAGAATTTAGGAATTTAGGTTTGATTTAAAAAAAAATGTGGTAGACTGTTTATTTCTTGAGGAAGGTTTTAGGCTATACTATATTAAACATCATCAAACTACAAACATTTTTGTTCAACGTGAATAAAGTCATGTGAAAATGTAAGTGAACATAATAATAATAGACGTAGCTTTGTTCTTCTAAAGTTAAGAATGATAAGAAAATATGTGCGATCGAAGAATTGCGGTTTATGTTTAACCCTTATGGTGATTCAGATAAGGAAAAAACATAAGGAAGAAAAAAAAAAGAAGTCTTAGAGCAATGGAAAAAAACAAGTAAGGCTTTTGGATTTTCCTAATCGTAAGGTATGATTTAGAAATATGGCGTTCGATTTATTACCCCTTAAGGTGATTTACAAGTGAACACACATAAGAAAAGGTATGCACTGCTAGGGTTAAAAATGTTATTATTCTTACTTTGTCAGAGCTTTATGATTTTCCTTTTGTCCTTCATATGAGCTAGCAGTGTTTAATACAATATTGAAAACTCAAAGATCTTTAATTTTTCTAAAGCAACATCTCAGGAAGCCCCGTTTTATGTTTGTGAATTTTTCGTAACGTTTACTTAGTAAATGTAGCAACTTTGATTTTATTGTTAATTAAATCACAATTCTCAAGTCCGTGATGACAACAGATCTTGCTCTGTGGTGTGAACATTTTAAAATGAGTGTGCAATTTTTATGATGAATGAAATTATAACTTTAGTAATAAGTGATGCAGTGTATTGAAATCTTAAAACTTGTTAAATTACCTATGGTTTTGAGGGTCAATTTGTAGAAAGTTTTGCATCAAAAAGTACTAATTAATGTTAGACAGAAAATCTTAAAGCATTTATAACGCGTAATTCTCTCAAGCTTTTAAGAATCATATATAATTCATATAATATGATACTAATACGAGAAGAAAAAATGTTCCGTACATAGTTACAGTAAAGAATTGTGCGAACGGAGGAGAATGATATTTGGCACAGTTAAAGTTTCTGTGGAGGAAGGTTTTTTATCTGAGTCAAAAGAGCCCTTATATAAAGCCTAAACTTAAAGTAAACTTAAACCCCCTTACTAATAAAAATATTTATCCAGTAGATAAGCAATACAATGTCTTGTCCTTGTCTGTCAAGCGACTTTTCCAACGCATAAGACAAAGACAAAACATTGTATTGGTTATCTACTGGATAAATAATTATTATTAGTAAGGGGGTTTAAGTTTACTCTAAGTTTAAACTTTATATAAGGGCTCTTTTGACTCTGAGATAAAAAACCTTCCTCCACAGAATCTTTAACTGTATGTATATAAATTTTATGGTCAAAAAACAAATTTCGATTACAGAGCGACCTCTTGTACATTGAATTATGGTAACGTAACATGCGACACAATATAATACTAAATACTTGAAGTGAAAGCTCGGGTCTTACTCGTTACAAAAATACATTCGCGCTTAACGCGAATGATGAATAACCGATCCGTTATGCAACATTTTATCTGTTAATCGTTGATAAGGACTTTAATTTCTTCACATCCTGTTAAAATGTTAAATTTCGTGAGGATTATCGAATTATCATCATTTATTCTACGAACGTCTGCAATAAATAGATTAGTCTTATAAGTAGTGTTTTCCAAATTAGTAGTAAAATAAAATGGTAAGATTACATGCATTTAAATTTACAACTAATTTAGAAAATACTATTATGTAATGATTGCGTTACATTACTGCACATACAAATAATATTATCTATTCCGTTATAAGATTAAAATTAATGATAACTCGTTATTGTTAAAAATCGTAAGGCGAGATTTTATCACTTCGCAGGCTTCGTGAGTATGACGGGTATGACCGTCAATAATAATCATTAATTTATCAGCTTAAATACTTTTATAAATAAAATCTATACTTAATATAATAAAGAGGAAAAGTTTGTTTATTTGCATTGAATAGGCTTATGAGAACTACTGGACCGATTTTGAATAAATTTCACACATCTGCCTACATCTGCACAGCCTATGTCCTTCCCACTCTACTCTACATCTGTAGAGTAGAGTGGGAAGGACTACTTTTTATTACGAAGAAATGTACTGTTTCTGCAAAATTAACTTTTGCGCGAACGAAGTAGCGCGGGCAACATCTAGTTTATAAATTAAAAATAATTGTTATAGCGCTGAAACTTTAATGTCCAACGTAATATTTAAATTTTTAGTTACATTTTTATTTTAAATTTGTGGGAATGTGATGGCAAGCCCCAAAGCGAGATCTCCGACCGAGCAGGTGGTATGCCCGGTCAGGCCAAAGCCCCTTGTATGCTGTTTTTTTTTTATAGGGTCTACGTTAAAGGTCGGGTTAAGACCGTTCTAGCTTCGTCGGACTATAACTATCCTGGTGGCTAGTTTATTAGGTTAGAGTCGATGGGAGGGTTTGTCCCTCCCTCACATCACCCTGGTGACGTTCAGACCGGTTTTTGGGGACAGCTACAGGTAAGCTATTGTTAGGACGGATTTCAGCTATCGTATATATAGTGCCGAGCTGTGAACTTCGATAGCGCGATTCAGGATCGTGGTGCTATTTGCTCCACCACAAATTCTTTCAGTCCATATTTTAATATATCTAATTCCATTACGTTCTCTAATATTAAAGCATCTATTATCTTATGTACGATTATAATAAAATAAGCGTCCTCAATCATCAGAGTTATCGCGATAAACAGTTGTTGCAACAATAATTGAAGACAATTGAATGCTTAAATTGCTTTTTTGATTGCACTCCACAGCTATAATAAGGATTTACAAAACATAATAGTTGTTATGGAACCCTACGATCACGACATCAAGTGTTAAGCATTTACAACATTGATTTAGTAATAATATTATAGTAACCCTAACCCCGTTATTTAAACGTAATGACCCGGTACGAGTTTGCAATGCCATTTTCGACACTTTTTCATCGAGACGACTGTACTTTGCGAATAAACCCGAATAAAAGGTACTTCACGAAATTCATGATTTATTGGATGGAGATTGAAAATATATGTATATATGTCACCGTGAAATTGTAAAAACCGTTAGATTGTAATATAACTAGTGAAATTGTAAAATGATAAATAAAATAAAATAAAAATGACTTCGGACGCAAATATTCTGCCTATATATAATTTAACATTATTTTTCGTTAGATTATAAATATATAGTAATGAATCTTTCAACATATTTTTGCAATCTCGTTAGTTATTTTACAATCTAATGGTTTTTACAATTTTACGTTGACATATAATATATTCCATTGTTTTAAGTATTTTTAACGTACGCGTTAGACACAATTTACTTTTAAATAGAAAAAAATACGTTAAAAAAGCTCTACGTCGCGCTATCTACTAGTATAAACACAGGCCAGTACAGTGAAATACATGCTTTTTGTAGATAGATGTTTAGATTTTATGCCCTGCGCCGACTCTGCACCAAGGACGGGACGCGCTTGATGCAGGTGGCCTCAACTGCGCCCGTACACATGAGAATGAATTCAAAAAGATATCGCGTAAAACCTAATTTCACATGGACGAAGCCACAGGCAATAGCTAGTATGTAAACTTAAAAAACTAAGAATAGAATAAATAAATAAAAAAATGGTAGGTAAGAAGTATGAGTAATATTCGTACTTAATATTCATAAATCTGACAAAATAAAAGCATAATATGAAGCGTAAACTAATTTATAATATTAAAAGACCACCAGTGTTACAAAGAATACAAAAGAGACATCCTCACGACGAATTATGGATATTACGACAGTCAATATTTATTGCATCAAATGGCCAATTTCATCTTCCCTTCATTGTCTTACGTAAGAACCTTCTTCAGTTACTTAACACTGTCATAATGGGAACTACTTTAATAGGAAGTGATTTACGTTGCGTTGTATATGTATTATTAACATACTTAATATGTATACGAGTAACTTTTTTTTTTGTTTTTATATCTATGGACGTTTCACACCACGTCAATCTGATCCCGTGGTAAGTTCTCGAAGAACTTGTGTTACGGGTACCAGACAACGGAAATATATTTAATACTTTTATACTATACACATATTTAAGATTTTTATGATATAATACACATATTTAATACACATCCATGACCCAGGAACACAGAAAATCTTTTTGTTCCTTCGGCGGGATTTGAACACGCGACCTCCGGCTTGAGCACCAACACGCTCAACCAACTGAGCCACAGAGGTCGTCAGAACTCCCCACACCGATCTCGGTGACGGTGGCCGGTTTCATTGAAACCGGGCCAGTTTCGCAGGAGTAATTTTATAGTGCCCAAGTGTGTGCGCTGTACACAAGAGCACTCTCTCTTTCTTTACTCTCATAATCCAGTGGGACGGATAACCAACACGACTGACGAGAGATCAGGCGCAGGTTCGACTTTTTACATGCCCATCCGACGCATGGATCATCTTTCTTGTCAGACAACCAGGTGATCAGCCTGCATTGTCCTAACCAAACTTGGAAACAACATTTTTTGTTGTTCCAATGCGGGAATCAAACCCACGAACCTCCGAGTAGCCAATGCTCGAACCACTAGACCACGGAGGCTGTTATATAATATATGTGATAGAAATTGTCTTATGTTTTACATAAGCTACGACATATATTTGGCATATCTTAATGATTTCTCAGGTCATTTTGGTGATGCAAACATATCAATAGTAATAATCGCATTAAGTGTTTTAGAATATAATTAGAATAATTTACTTTGACGAAGACTTCAAGATTACTGAAGATTAGATGCGGAATACCTTGATACATATTCAGGCAACATTTTAACAACAGGAATAAACGACATTGGGTATTTTGTATGGAACAATTTGCTACGGCGACCAAATTTGGCTAGATGCAAGCGTAATTACACATAGATTACATACACAGGTCGAATGTCTGCACTCTGCAGGTAAATTCTCATATATTTTAACTTATTTCAGCGAATATTCATATAAAATATGATAAACAATTTCTTAATTATCGCCACTTCTCCATGGATCCGAATTAAAATAATTACCGGAATGAAAATTGTACAATCTTAAAGTATTTTGTTTGTGGTCGACACTTTTTTAAACAACGGGTCTTAAACGCCCAACGTCTATTGTTAATGTTTTTACTTTAAAGCTTTCGTATATACTTACATCTAACTTTAAAAATCCCTAAAGACAAGAGGTTTTATTCACTTTAACCTAATTTCTAGAAAAATATCCAAGTGACAGTGAGAATATAGTCACTATTTACTTTACACGAGTGAACAACATAACCCTATAATCAAGTATCATTTATACTTATGTGAGAACGGGAAGTTTTGCCTTTGACAAGTCTAACTTTCCTTACATAATGAAGCTTGGGCTCAGAATCCTGGTAACTACGTAACTTCCCGCCTGTCTCTCAAATAGTTCTCTTTATTTTGACGACCTCGGTGGCTTAGTTGTGAGCGCGTTGGCGCTCAAGCCGGGAGTCGCGGGTTTGAATCCCGCCAGGGAACAAAAAGTTTTCTGTGTTTCTGGGTCATGGGTGTGTATTAAATTATTATTTACTAGCTTTTGCGCGCGGCACGCGTAAATACATTATCCCGCGGGAACACTACCTTTTCGGGAAAAAAATATCCTATGTCCTTTCCCGGGACCCAAAGTATGTCTAGGTATGCCAAATTTCATAAAAATCGGTTCAGCGGTTTTAACCGTGAAGCGTGAAGAGGTAACAAACAGACAGACTCACTTTCGCATTTATAATATTAGTATAGAGTATAGACTAATTAAACGTCTACCATAAATAGTCACATATCCTTTCGCATTTATAATATTAGTATAGAGCCGCTATCCCCAACCCGCGGCCCGCGGGCCGCATGTGGCCCGCCGGGCCTTTATCTGCGGCCCGCGTGAAATCTGTAACCGTTAGATAAAGTTGTGAAAAAGCGTTCACAATTCCAAAAATCTCACTGAGTGAACATAATTATTATAATACATATTTGTTATTTTATTTTAGTTTGTGTCGTTAGCTCATCTTAAATGTTTAGTTTCACTCTTTTAACTACCTTGTGTTATTCTATTATTAAATCGTTAAAAGAGATGTTCTAGAAATGTATGAGGCGTGGGCCAGCCCTATGTACACTATATGTAAATATAGCTACATAATATAGTAACTGTTTCCTATCCTTTATTTTATTTTATTTCACTTCGTTTCAATGCACATTTAAAATAAATTCGTCAAGGAGAGCAACACAACGTAAAATAAAACATGGTGGATTAGATCAGAATTAACCAAAGAATACAGTCGTACAAGGATCTTTTGGCACTTGGATGGGGGCGTGAGTGTCGCAAATAAGAACAATACTTATTACTAAAAGTGAAATTTTACAAGGCGGCGATGTTAGTACTGATTTTATCCACGTGCCAAAAGGTAAGTGTCGCAACTACAAAACAATACAATATTAAAAGTGACATTTTACAAGACGGCGATGTTAGTTCTGATTTTGTCTACGTGCCAAAAGATCCTTGTCAGACTATATCATTTTGACAATGACATGACTTTTCACAAAGAAAGACGTATGACACTCAAGAAGATGTCTCTTCCTAAAACTATCAACTACGTCAAAAGTCAAGTCAAAACAACTATCAATGCCGCTCTAAAATAGGGTTCTCGCATTAAAAAACTCTTCAAATAATCATTTTTGTACCCTTCTTCAAATTACTTTTTTTGTATTTTCATGAAATTCCCTTATATTTTTCCTATTTACCTATGTGGTGTACATAGAGCTGGCCCAAAATCAAACATCTCTTTTAAACAACATATTTTTTTGCCCCTAAAAAATTTTGGTTGCGGCCCGCGACACAGACACAGGAGTACAACGGGTTTGTGGCCCGCGTAAAAAAAAGGTTGGGGACCACTGGTATAGAGTATAGACTAATTAAATGTCTACCATAAATAGTCACATATCAGAGCTACGGTCTCACAGTTCGATCGGGTTTGCAAGACACGACGACAACGCGCTTAGGGTAGCCATACACCTAGGGTTGCTAGGCGTCCGGATAAAGCCGGACGTAGTTAGGCTTTTTGTTTGCGTGTTCGGCCAAAATAATAAGTGGCTTGTTCAGATTTTTTTCAGTCGTTTTACATTTCGTAAACGATGCCAACTAACACGCATTCGATTTATTTATAGATAAATTTTTTGGCGAAAATCAAAAAGGCTTGATTTTAGAAACTATTTTACTGTCGTATTTATTAATACTGAGACAAAATACTCAAGAATGTAGGGAGTCCGGCCTGTTCTGTCCGGCTATTAGGTTTGGCGACCTGGCAACCCTACATACACCTATAGACTGTATGGCATATGCTTATCGTTCAAGCGGCATGACGCTTCCGATTGGATTAGTTTATAATATATATTGGATTAGTTATAGCTGACCGTGTATGGGCGTGGATTGGATTTTTTTAATGAAATGAACCAGAAAACGAGCAGACGGATCGTCTGATGGTAAGTAATTACCGCTGCCCATGGACATGAGAGGAGTTATACTTGTAATTCCTCTGGTGTTGCGACTTGTGCTTCTGGTCCTTAAAACCCCCAATCCCGCTTAGGCTTCGTAACCTCATTCACTCGGTGAAACTCAACGCAAGCGTTATTTCACGCCGGCTTTCTGTGAGGTCGTGATATTTATCCGGTCGAGCTGGCCTATTAGTGCCAAAGCGTGCCTCACCCACAGTTATAGTACATTTGTGGTGTATGTGGAACTGCAGATAGATCAAGTGTGCAGCGTCATCATGCCGATTGGACTATATGGTGTATGGCTACTGTACATAAGCTGTAACTCATCTATTATGGGTCTATGACTCCTCATAGTAGCTTCGCTGCTGACATCAGATAATCCGTCTGCTTGATTGCCGAACATATCAATATCAAAAAAGATGATGATTATCTATACTAATATTATAAATGCGAAAGTCTGTTTGTTACATCTTCACACTTTAACCGCAGAACCGATTTTTATGAAATTTGGTATAGTCATATTTCGGGTCCCGGGAAAGGACATAGGATATTTTTTTATCTTGAAAAAGTAGTGTTCCCGCGGGATAATGTATTTTACGCGGACAGAACCGCGGGAAAAAGCTAGTTACTTAATATTTCCTTTACTATTGTGAGCTGGAAGTAGGTTGAAATATGATCATTTATCAACGTTTCTGAAAATATTATGAACAGTCACAAACTAATCTGATCGTACGATCTGATAGTGATTGATGACAAATGGAAGTGAATTTGATCTTGCAGCACCAATAACAATCGCGCGATATAATAATTTATCAGCTGTTTCGGATATATAGATGATTGTCGCTAAATACAGTATCGAGAACAGAAATTATGTGTTAACCCAGAGCCTAAACTACTACCATACCAAATTTCATGAAAACGGTCTGGACCAGTAGTTTCGGAGCCTATTCAATGCAAACAAACAAACAAACTTTTCCTCCTTATTATATTAGTATAGAGTATAGTTTATAATTTGTGTCAATCCAGACGATAGTCAATGCAAAGAGAGCATCTACGGCCTATAAGTCTGTCACCTGTCAACATTTTTGTCATATTCCACACATCATCACTGGCGAATTGTATAATAATAATAATTTATTGGTGTAAAAAAGCAGATTGTAGTTGTTACAAATTTACTTATAACTAGGCACAATTTTAGATAAAATCCAGTCACTGTGGGTGAAGTCCTGTTACCCTTGATACGTTGATAAATCTTAACAGTCCCTACACATACATAATAGTAATACATTCTTAATGCACTAAAATTTACTTTGATATGTAGATAAAATGAAAATAGATTTGATTGCTAAACAATAGTCAAGTTCAAATATCTTTCACCGTTGCCCAAGTTCAATTTAAGGCACTTATTGGCACGCGTGCTTGTGAAATGTTGCGTTGATTTCACAATGTCGCCTTTATCCTAACCATTGTGATACGGTTGACATGTCGAAAATCGCTATTGTTCGACTGTGGAAGGCGCTTTAGATATGCATTGTCACCCTGTGGTAGCAGACTTTTTTGGTTTCCGGTACACTTGTAAATAATATTATTTACTAGCTGTTTCCCGCGGCTCCACCCGCGTAAATACAGTATCGCTAACTATACCATGCAAAACCTCATCGAAATCCGTTCAGTAGTTTTTGCGTGAAAGAGTAAAAAACATCCATCCATCCATCCTCACAAACTTTCACATTTATAATATTAGTAGGATATTTGACGACTTCCACGGCTCAGTGGTTAGCACGTTGGCCCTTAAGCCGGAAGTGGCGGGTTCGAATCCCGCCAGGGAACAAAAGTTTTCTGTGTTCCTGGATCATGGATGTGTATTAAATATGAGTAAATAAGTAAATATAAGTTTAATATAAAAGTATTAAATATATTTCCGTTGTCTGGTCCCGTAACACAAGTTATTCAAGAACTTACCACGGGACCAGATTTCCACGGTGTGGAAGGATCCATAGATATTATTATTACTTATTATGTTCTTTTATCTCGACCTTAGAGTTAGCGTTTTTACCACTGGACAACAGGAACCCTTAATATGATGTTTAGTTTCATTATTTCAAACCCTACCATCCTACTAATATTACAAATGTGAAAGTTTGTGAGGATGGATGGATGTATGGATGGATGTTTGTTACTCTTTCACGCAAAAACTACTGAACGGATTTTGATGCAATTTGGTATGGTAGTATTTTAAGCTCTGGATTAAAATATAGAATATTTTTTATCCCGAAAAAGTAGTGTTCCCGTGGGATACTGTATTTACGCTCGCGGAGCCGCGGGCAACAGAGTTAGTTCAAATATATATTAAAGCTATCTCGTGCGTGTAATGAAATAAGACTATTCATAATTATTGGTATCCTTTTATGAACTCTTTATGCCAACTTTTTTAAAGACACAACATAAAAACTAATAAAGATTCAACGAGCTGACAGTAATTTATATTCCGTGTATTTCCGCTAATGCAATAAACGTATGCAACAATACTAAATGTATGCAACAACACTAAATTAATGCAACATTTTTCAATAGCGAAGTAAATCAAAAAGCGAACTATATGCATGAAGCAGTTTTGATTACTTTCACTTCGCCTTGAGCAGACAATGACCTTCCATATCGCACATGCCGTAAATATATTTAAATACCTATTATGTATTTACTTATACATGCGTAATGTTATAAGTGAATATTACGTAGTAAAATCTGAAAAAGTAAATGTACATGTGGATATTTTCTCTCATCTCCTACTTGATTGTTCAGAATTTAGTACATTCTGAAAAAATGTGTAAATTGCCTAGTGATTTGAATAAATGTTTAAATGATAAAAATTTGTTTCTACAATCTACATTTTTTGAAAATGAATATTTAGCTAATTTAAGTTGTTTGTACTAAACTAAGTAAATTGATGGTGGTCGTTAATGAACTCGACATTGAAATTAAAAACATGTAGTCTCCATATTAATATTGTAAAAAAGTTTGTTTCATTGAATGTGCTAATTTAATTTACTGATTCGATTTAAAATAATCTTTCTCTGTTGGATAGTTCATTTACTGAGAGAGACAATAAGTTTGGATATATAATAACTATGAAATTTATTGTACCTAATTCGTTGGGCAACACTTCAAAGAGACATGCTTTGGTACAAATGGGCCAGCTCGACCGGATAAATACCACGGCCTCACAAAAACCGGCGTTGAGTTTCGCCGAGTGATTGAGGATACCGGAGGCCCAGGGGGGGGGGGGTTCTTAAGGACCTGCAACGCGAAGTGCGTATAACTCAGAGGAGTTTCAAGTGCAACAGGTGTTGCGAGTGTCCATAGGCTGTGGTAATCGCTTAACTTCAGGCGATCTGGCTGCTCGTTTTCTGGTCCATAGCATAAAAAGATAATGTTGCCCGCGGCTCCGCCCGCGTAAGTATAGAATCCCTCGGGAACACTGTAATTTTTCAGGATAAAAAGTAGCCTATATTTTAATTCAGAGCATAAACTACTACCATACTAAATTTCATCGAAATCCGTTTAGTAGTTTTTGCGTGAAAGAGTAACAAACGTCCATCCATACATCCTCACAAACTTCCACATTTATAATATTAGTAGGATTTAAATGAGTGTTTTTAAGTTTTTTACATTTTGCATAACTTTCTAAGAAGCATTCTGAATTCTCTGTTATTTGGCTCCGACTAAAAAATATGTTCAGCCTAGTAGTTAACCTCACGTCATGTTAATGTAAAAAGTTAGTTAAGAACTTATGTGGATGACCTATTTAAGTGCGTTCACTTTACAATACGAATTTTAGCATATGAATCGCCATACATTTTTTAAGTTTTGCCATGAAGCAGCATTCAAACGGTCGGCCATATTTCTTCGCATCTCTAAAGAGTAGGCATTCTTTATTAACATGCTAAAAATAAAAAACCAGTGAGCCTTACAGTGGTCGCATATGATGCGTAACATTATATGAAAATAATAAATGAAATAAATAATTAGAAAAATAAAAAACCCGACTGCGAAAAAACGACAAATACATACAAGATACGCGCGAAAAACATAACCCTTCTTGACAGTCGGATAAAAAACCGTAACCGCACTCGCGCGACACCAGATAGGACCGAAGTTCCTTATTATTAAATATTAATTTCAAGTCCTATTCGAGGTATAAGGAAAATAATTATTCGGGTATAATTTTTTTATTATGATTTTTTATCGATAAAAAAACTTATCTTAACATTATTTTTCTATTTACAATGATTTATTATAATATAATAATAAGAGTTATTTATTACGTAGATAGACTATACATTAGATAGAGACTATACACTGTATAGCCATCATACATAGACTTTATAATAATCTTACGCATTTTTTTAACGTTACGGACGTTTGTTGCCGACTAGGGTACCCCCTCACAACACCCCATAAGGAACTTTCGTTCTAAAACACCATTTTTTTTTTTAATGAAATAAGGGGGAAAACGAGCAAACGGGTCACCTGATGGAAAGCAACTTCCGTCGCCCATGGACACTCGCAGCATCAGAAGAGCTGCAAGTGCGTTGCCGGCCTTTTAAGAGGGAATAGGGTAATGGGGGAGGGTAGGGAAGGAAATAGGGTAGGGGATTGGGCCTCCGGTAAACTCACTCACTCGGCGAAACACAGCGCAAACGCTGTTTCACGCCGGTTTTCTGTGAGCCCGTGGTATTTCTCCGGTCGAGCCGGCCCAATTCGTGCCGAAGCATGGCTCTACCACGTACATTACTTAGTACGATTTTCTAATATAATAAAAAATACGGAAACTTTTCCAAGAAGTGTCAGAAATCAACCTCAAAATATAATAAAGCTAAATACTGAAATAATTTATTCGAATCTGATGGCCAACTCTACCACCGCGCGCTCATTCGTCAAATCAAATCTTCGCGCGTGCACTTCCGCGACTTCCTGTTACACACTTCCGTTTCGTTTCACGAAATCACTTCCACAAATTGCAAGAAAGCAAAGGAAAAGATGTTACACATCAACAATATTTTGGATATGTTTTATTATAATTTTCCAAAAATATATTTAAAATGTTTTTTTATTCTAAAATTATTATCATAACTTTTAAATAGGTTACTAAGAAACATATATTCATGACAGTAATGTAACAGAAATTCAGTAAAATAGAGTACAGATAAGAAGTTTGATTATTTCTCTGATAAACAGTTACGCAAACGCATAGAAAAGATTCGAACGGGCGCGCTGCTCGTACTTATTAAAAGTAAAAGACTTAAAATATTTCCGTAATCTCAAAAACTTATCGCCGACAAAATAATAACATCAATTACATTATTCATAATGTACATTATCAGGTTTTATAACAAATTACGTAATATTATATAATGACACAAAATCGGTTAATGTTATTAAAAATATATATATTTTTCTTTGAATACCACGATATTGGCAATACTTTAATGTAACATATATGTGTTACATTAGCTTTAATTACATTAATTGTATTAATAATAACAAAGATAATGTGAACGTGCCGTATCTTCAGATTGTTATCGCGGTAATCACCGGCTGTTGGTAAACAAATATTTTATATTATGTTACATACATATACATACATACATTTTTACGTGGTAGAGCCATGCTTCGGCACGAATGGGCCGGCTCGATCGGAGAAATACCACGGGCTCACAGAAAACCGGCGTGAAACAGCGTTTGCGCTGTGTTTCGCCGAGTGAGTGAGTTTACCGGAGGCCCAATCCCCTACCCTATTCCCTTCCCTACCCTCCCCTATTACCCTATTCCCTCTTAAAAGGCCGGCAACGCACTTGCAGCTCTTCTGATGCTGCGAGTGTCCATGGGCGACGGAAGTTGCTTTCCATCAGGTGACCCGTTTGCTCGTTTGCCCCCTTATTTCATAAAAAAAAAAAAAAAATACATATACTCGTACTTACGAAGCCCTACCGTAGTCTCCAAGGTTACAAAGATCGTTGGGAAAAACTCAAATGGGAAAATATTGCTTTTACACGTGTTGTATGCGAAACGATAATATTATCTATACTAATATTATAAATGCGAATGTGTGTCTGTCTGTCTGTTACTTCTTCACGCTTTAACCGCTAACCGATTTTTATGAAATTTGGTATATATGTCACCGTAAAGTTGTAAAAACCGTTATATTGTAAAATAACTAACGAAATTGTAAAAATATGTCGAAATATTAAAAACTATTTATAATCTAACGAAAAATAATGTGTGAAATTATAGGCAGCATATTCGCGTCGGAAGTCTATAGACAGATTACAATTTCACTAGTTTTATTACAATCTAACCG
Organism: Glaucopsyche alexis; assembly: GCA_905404095.1. NCBI lineage: Eukaryota > Metazoa > Arthropoda > Insecta > Lepidoptera > Lycaenidae > Glaucopsyche > Glaucopsyche alexis. Next base: position 16,321,946 of record FR990059.1, read on the forward strand.
TTTTTACAATTTTACTTTGGGTCTTGGGAAAGGACATAGGATATTTTTTTATCCCGAAAAAGTAGTGTTCCGCAATATAATGTATTTGCGCGGGCGGAGCCACGGGCCAAAGCTAGTGAGTGAATAAAAGTTTGCATTCTTTGATTGCATTGCGTTGTGTTTATTGTTCATTGAAATTTTTATTTTTGTGCGTTGAGTCAAGGTAGATGGGTAAAATTGAAAATGTCACACAAAAAGTATATTCCTCTTGAATCAAATACAAAAATATAGTAGGTATAACTGCTTTGGCCCAATTCGCTTTACATCGCCATTTATGCGATGAATTAAATAGACCTTCTGTAGTTTTAATTTTTTACATTGAAAAAGCTTAGGATGAATTTACTGTGTGTTGAAGCTGTTATGTTTATTGATTTTATGTATTTTTAAGTATTACTAGAAATGTTAGCTTTCTGCACACCTCCAATTAAACTTTAACTGTGCCAAATATCTCCTTTGCTCGCACACGGTACTGAAGGATTTTGCTTCACGTATTAATATTATACGAATACAAATGTTTTATTTCCGAAAAATACATTTAATAATAATAATATCTATGGACGCTTCACACCACGTCAATCTGATCCCGTGGTAAGTTCTCGAAGAACTTGTGTTACGGGTACCAGACAACGGAAATATATATTTAATACTTTTTATACTATACACATATTTAAGATATTTATTATATTATACATATATTTAATACACATCCATGACCCAGGAACACAGAAAAACTTTTTGTTCCTTCGGCGGGATTTGAACCTGCGACCCCCGGCTTGAGCACCAACACGCTCAACCAACTACTGAGCTATAGAGATCGTCTAACAACAGTTATGATGGCAGCACTAGGCGTAGCCTGTCCTGCGGGGCCATTCAAGACAATGTTCCATGTTATAATAATATTGTTAGTTAAAAGATAAAAACTGCATTGCAAAGTCACGTTAAATCTTCATAATATATAATATTATTAAATGTAGTATCTTAGCATTAAGCACGATGTTATCATAGTTTATTGTTTTAGACGGGAAGCCTCGCGCTCAATAAGGTTATGAATAAGCAAATTTCCCTCGCTCAAGGTTTCCCTAAATTGTATAATTGGTCTAAACCAGCAACAATAGAGCCAAGGCAAATGCTTAAGTTGGTTAGTTTTCAACAGCATTGTCTAAATTGTCTTAGCGGATCCGTTCACTTCCGAAGAAAATTGCGAAACGCGGGTCGAACGCGCCGCTCCGTGCTGACATTTTGACCTTAGCTTTAGGTTACCTTTGTGATGAATTTTTAGGTTTTTTTAAATGTACTCTCAAAATTTTTTGATAAGATTCGGATATAGGATGATGAAGCTTACTAAAAATAGTATAAAGATTAAATAAATGTAACAAATTTAATATATTATAATTTTTAGGTGCTATATGTTAAACTATCATTTTTATATTTAACATATTGTATTAACATCAAAACCACATTAAATTTTTATTTTTATAACGAACCTCAACAATTTTAGAAGTCGGTTAATAAAAAATGTTTATTGCTCCTCATAGGTACGTAGGATATATGAGCATTTCCCCAACAAAAAAAAAATCTTGGAGAACTGGCAAGGGTCGTAACTCTGTCAATATTGACAAGGCCAGTGAACTGCGAAGTTCGCAGGTAAGAGATGACATGGAATTTTTATTGCAATTCTTTTTCCTGTTATTGCAGTGATAAAATTTAATACGAAAATGCCACATCTGTTTCTTTAAATTATTAAAAAAATAAATACCTAAGTTATAATCACAAATTGCTGGGCGCTGGCTGATTTTTACAACACTTATTTTTACTGCTGTTACAACATTATTCGCCGTTTATTTTTATTACTTGTGTTTTTGAAGCACATACTAAATATATATCTCAGCATTATCAGGTGTTCATTTTTCTCGAGATGTGTGTAGCACGTCCAAATTCGTGCCTTATATTAATTAGGACCACAACCTTACAACGAAAACCTTTTTACGGAAACACAAGTCCATCCGTTATAGAGTAAAATAATCCCACCCAGTTGGTGACGTCTAATTAATGAATATGTTTTATCAATTATCCTGAATATAAATTCATCAATCTGCCTCATCAGACGGTACTTGGATGCTACTTTGAATAAAATCAATCATCATAATATCAGCTGATTCATCATCATCAGCCTATCGCCGTCCACTGCTGAACGTGGCCTACCCCAATGAGCGCCAACCATCCCGATCTTGGGCAGCCCTCATCCATCCGCTGCCAGCCACCTTCTTCAAATCGTCGGTCCATCGTGCCGCAGGACGTCCTACACTACGTTTGCCTAAGCTGATTACGAAAGAAAAATATTGGCACGCTCAAAACGATATTGTGCATAATCTATTTCTTACGAAAGTGCTGATATCTATTAAATATGATATCAAACAGTTTAGCAACGTTTAGTAGGTCATTGTCAGGTAGGCGTACAGACTGTTTGGTTTCGCCGTGAAATTGTAAAAGCGAGCGAATTGCTAACGCGAACTGTGAACTCCTTGCGACATCGTTTGTGTTTGTAATGATTTAAGCATATAATTAAATAGTAATTGTAAATAAATGCTTGTTAGTACATAAGTAAGCAATAAAGCAATTAAATTGTACTAAATGACTAATGCTTGGTAGCGCTGTGTGCACAATAAAATGTGACTAAACTTACACTATCAACAACAGACAACAGTATTGCATAATGTGCACAAGACCTTATTTGTCTACGTTGCTTTGTAGGGTTCCGTACACAAGGTGTAAAAACTATATAAATATTACTGAAACTTCGCTGTCCTTCTGTCTGTCTGTCACCAGGCTGTATGTATTTATTATACTTTTTTGTTTTCGCAAAAGTAATTAACAAAATTTTATTTATAAAAAGATTTATCTTTCTAATTTTATTTTTCTTTGGCGTAGTGCGGCTTAAATATGTAGGTATATATACTAATAACAATAATTTTAAAATGTTAAGGTGTAAAGAGAGACCAAAAAATTGAATTCATAAATCGGAAATATATAAATAGACTGTCAGTCTGTGATCTTGTCACCTCGAGGGTCCTTGACCGATGGAGGTCGTTTTCGTGAGGTTTAACTTTATTATTTCTTTTCACCAGATGATGCCTGCGACTTCGTGCTTTTCCTTTTGGTCTACTCTATATCTGTGCAAAATTTCATCAAAACCGGTCCAATAGTTTTAGAGCCTTATGACTCAATGCAAACAAACAAATAATCAAATCTTTTCTCTTTATAGTATAAAGCATTATATTATATAACTAAATGTTGAAATCTCGCGGAAACTGTGTATCTTTCTGCTATGAATAAGTCTATGTCCTTTCCGGTGGTCTAAACTATCTAAGTTCCTTAATTTCATGAAAATCAGTCTATTACTTTCAGAGCCTATTCAATGCAAACAAACATACAAACAAACAAATCTGTCTTCTTTATAATGTTAGTATAGATATATTATTTTATTAGTGTAGGTAAAATCGATGTCAGACCCAACAACTGATGCTCAAAATATAATTATCTTCATTATTATTTATAGAGCAAGTATTAAATTAAAAAATGTTTTATCTTTATTATGCATAATATAAATAATATCTGATATAAAAAGGTTAAGTACCTACCTTATTAAAATCAATCTGATAAAAATGCACGACATAAAAATTACTAATTATTGTATTGCAGTCTGATTCAGGAATAGTTTTATTTTTCAGAAATGCGAAAGCATTGCCTTTATAATTAGTACTAGCTGTTCCTTGCGGCTCCACCCGCGTACATCCATCCATCCATCCATATATCCATACCTCAAAGAATATGTGTACAAAGTTTCATGACGATCGGTTAAGTAGTTGTCGCGTGAAAGCGTAACAAACAAACTTACATTCACCTTTATAATATTAGTATGATATTATAGGAATTTTCAGCCAAAAAAATAGGTATAGATTATATTATTCAATAAATTGTATGCTATGGTTTCCGCAAAGTAAGTAGCTTTGCCTTTATTTCTGATTTCGAAATGAGCTTAGTCAGATAACATCGAAAATTTATTCAAAATGCAATAGCTTATTATTTTTTAATGATTGCGATCTATTACTGTACTTAGTTCCATTATCATATTAGATATGCAAATATTATGTTAGACGATCATAATAATTAAATTATATACCTGTTTAAAATTTTTTATGATTATTTTCGAGAATTAATTGTTGAAACATTATAATTCGTGTTTTAATTAATTCTTTATTAGGTATAAAATTTACTGGATTTTCTTATCATTACTTGTTTAAGGTCATAAAATTTGCAGGTCAAGGTTGCTCACTTTTAATTTTATTCTTTTACGCTCGTTTAAACTTTTTTTAAGATTTTATGAATAAATTATATTTTTTTTCTAAGTTAATGTAAAAAATTCTTGCTTTCTCAATTAGGCGTTTATTTATCAATACAATAAAGAAGCGAAATATAATTAGTATTAATTTGATAAGTAATTACGACTGTATTTATCTTTATATAAATATAGTTTATTAAAGAACAGCCGCTGCCGTAGAGTAGGGGCGAAACGCCGAATTTTTTTGATATTAAGTATTTAATAGATAATATTCCTAATTTATGAATCTGAAAAAAAAAAATCGTTGTCCCTCATAGTAATAGGTTATATACCTTTGAGTTTTGGAGTTCTTCTGGCATCTCCCGCAGGACCGGCGAAGGCTGCAGTAACCACGAGAAACAGGACTGTAATCCTCACATTGACACACATTCTGACTGACTGACCGACTGCAGAGTGACTGACTGTTCTGACCGACTCGACTGCCGACTCGGGGTGTAACGTACTCGCGCGCGCGCTAAGCCCCGACCGCGTGCTGTCTACAACTGAGCGCTGTACTTTCTATCAGCTGTACACGTTGTGTTGTTTTGGTATTGTGCGGTTGATAAATATAGCGGTTTGATAAACTAGCGGATATTTACGTTAGTAGGTGCGTCCCCACGCTGAGTTGTCTTTAAAATTGCAGGATAGTCCAGAGGAAGTTTGCAAACATGTTACATATTATTTAATATCGCTACAAGTTATGAATAAATAAAAGTTAAAAAAAATAATACGATTTAGTGGGTCTACCTACTAACCAAGTTTACAGGCTACACTTTTTAACCTCCGAGGAAAACAGAGTGCTGAAGGGTGTAAGATTGTCGTACCGTCTCTCTCTGTGTGTGTGTGTGTTTAAAAGCTGACATAATTGAGCGTTCTCAGCTATAATTTATAATCAGCTTGCTCAGTTTGACATTTTGGGGGTTACTTAATTTTTTCTTTTTTATCCTACTATACTGTAACAAATGTGAAAGTTTGTGAAGATGGATTGATGGATGGATATTTATTTTTTGTTTGTAAGCTGACATGATCGGGAGTGTTCTCAGTTACGATGTATGTTACGATCTTTCACGCAAAAACTACTGAACGGATTTCGATGAAATTTGTTACGGTAGTAGTTTGAGTTCTTGATAATACATAGGCTACTTTTTATCGCGTAAAAGTATAGCGCTCCTGTGGAATACTGTCCGAAAGCTAGTTAGTATCTAAAGTACGCAAACTGAACGTCCCGATTGTTATTTTTCAATTATATATCCCCGAAAATACGTATCCTACATACATACATACATATGTAGTAAAACTCCAGATCACACATAATAATATATTTATTATAAAATGTTCCCAGAAACATATTTACAGTAGGTACATCATATGAATACGAATTCTAAATATAGTTATCATAATAGTCGTCTTATTAATACAACACATAAACTTAGGCCTTTACATCCGTTAATGGATGATTTATACAGTATTCTCCGAGCGAAGTAACCACTCTTGAAATACTGCAGTGCCTGGGACAGTTGGTTTTTAAATGTCGTATGGTTGCCCAAGCACATACGGCATTCTCACAACATAGTCAGCCTAGTCCAGAGGAATGAACTAGTCAATACGTCTGGGGCCAACTATGTGCGGGTTTCCTCACGATGTTTTCCTTCACCGTAAGAGCGTCCGTATGATGTACTTGAGATCTGAAAAAGTCTCATTGGTACACGCCACAACCTGGGATTTGAACCTGCACTCTCTCGAGTGCGAACCAAACGGTCTACCCACTAGGCCACGGAGCTCTCACACAACACATATAACACATTAAAATAAAACAATGCCAACAAGATTATTAATTCACACAATAGGTACATAGTAATAATATTAAGTAAGAACTTACCAATAGGAACTGCTGAGGTCAACGCTGATATCAGAATTAAACCCAAAGGACTTAAACTTCCCATTTTATACTTAAATATTCCCTCCAATTATTCCCTCCAACTGTTATCAGCGCTAACCTCTGAAGGAAGTCAAATATAACTTCCTTTTAAAAATAAATGGTTTTATTTTAACAATACTAAGAAAAACCTAACACACATCTTAATAAATGTTACATTATTTTATAATTCCAATAATAATATTTCCTATTTTTTACACAGTCCATCTTATTAATAAGTTTTTATACAAATTATCTGTTACTAAATTTAAAGGTCAATTGTCAATCAAATTAACTAAATAAGACATAATAAACTTTGGAAAAATCATAATCAGAGACAAATAATTATGCGATTATTATCGTTATTTTAATTTAGGTTCTAGATTTAACATTTTATAATTTAGAATAATTGACAGTTGCACAATTAGAAAAACAAAGCTTTTAAATTTAATGTAACAATTAGAAAAAACATAAAATCATAATCAAACTAAATAAATATGCGATAATTATTGCTTTTAAATTTATATACTAAATTTGCCATAATCATTAATATGTTTGAATTTGATCTAACACATACATACATATAATCACGCCTTTTTCCCGCAGGGGTAGGCAGAGACCGCCTCTTTCCCGTAGGGGTAGGCAGAACCACTTCTTTCCACTTGCTACGATCCTTACTAGTTTCGCTTCGTCCACTTTCATTCTTACCATTCATTCCTCCTCTTACATTCAATGTAGCGAAGTGGCTCTCCATGGGCCACTTAACACTTTTCGCCTCCGCGAGAAACGAGACGTGATGGGTGGCGAATCACATTGTCGCCATTTTGGATAATTATTATTTTTATGATTATCCATTGCGTTCCCACGGATTGGTGGAGAGGGTAGGAATAGGGAAAGGGAGGGATAGGTTGTGTAGAAAGGAAGATTGGTAAGTTAGAGTGGGATATAGGAAATGTAGGATATTACCGCCCAGGAGGGCAAGGGATAGGACAGTAATAGCTAGGGAAGCCGGGGTCGCATACCCGTATACTATACCACAACTACCGGACAGGTAAGTTGGGAATTGGGATGAGTATCCCATGTATCCTGAGAGTTCAAATATATTAAAGGACAGACACTGCCATAGAGTATGGGCAAAGGACCGAAATTTTTATATGAGCAAAATTATTTTTAATGGTAATCTTCAGATATATCTCTCATCATCGTATGCCATTCAAACACACACATTCTTAAGGGCCATTTAGGCAAGTGCGTAATGCGTGAATGGCTATAAAATTGCGTGTGCTTCTAAATTGCAATAAAAAATATCATCTTAGCACTTGCGAAAGTAACTCACTCCGAATGTGACAATATGCTTACTCAATATAAGAGCGACAGTTCGGTATTTTAATGTCCAAAGCAATCTCGAGTTTCATCAAAACATCTTCGAGCAATATACTCGTACAGTCGAGGACATTCGCCGTGTACCAATTTCGAACGTTATGGCTATTGGAATAAGGTCGAGTTGTTGTACATCAGATTCGTCGGCGACTGTAGGTACAATGAACATAAATAAAGCAATATATTTAGTAACGGGACGACAAAAACCATCTGTATGTTTGTATAACGAATGGGATTCATCGTTAAACAGTTATTATTTGAATCCTGATTTTTTGTATTGTGATTTATAAAGAGTCTTTAAGAGCTAACTAGGTCAAAGCTCGGAATAACTTCTTCGCCCATGGACACTCACAACACCAGCGGAGTTGCAATTGCGTTGCGGCCTTTTAAGAAGGAATACGCTCTTTTCTTGATGGTTTGAAAGTCGTAGTGGTCCGGAAATATTGGCGACAGTTAATCAATGTAAATTAAAGAAATCCGGGAAAAGCAAATAGTGGATGACTGTCTCTCATCAAGATGATGAGGGTGGAGGTTTGTCGCGTGGAATGGTGCAGTAGTTCCTATTATATTATAACCGACTAGCTTTTGCCCGCGGCACCACTCGCGTAACTAAAGTGTCCCATTGAAACACTGATTTTGGGATAAAAAGTAGCCAATATTTTAAATTTCAATTCAGAGCCCAATACTATTACCATACCAAATTTCATTAGCGCAGAGTTCTATTTTCATTGTCCTGAATTTTCCTTACCTCCAACCTTACGGATTTCGGGCAATATAAGTCCCAGCCCTAAAGTAGGTACGCTCACGCTGTGCCCGAACGAACGGGGAGTACTTTAGGAGATTGCTTTGCACCGATAAGTATTGTTTAATAATTATTTTTTTAATTGAATAATTATTAAACAATAATTATCGGTACTTCCGTAATATTTGGCAACGACGAGTATCACCATCGGATCAACTCAAACTCAATGTCCAATTACACAGTTATCGAAGTTGAGTCACAAGTCACACACGATAAATAAGTAGTTACGATGTCTTACAAAATGACGATTTTCGTAAACAAATAATTAATTACGAAATTTATTGCTTTAATTAGTACTAACAAATAATAATCTAAAAGAAAGCCTTATCGTATACCTAATATCGGTCACTATTTCAGTTTGTATATAAAATAAAAGATTTCATGTCTATTAACTTCATAACTCCTTCTCTTCTAGGACCTAGGTAGGTCCTATATAGGTATATAATCTACCTAATCATACAATAAATAAAAACCTATAAAATCATAATAAAAAAAATAAGAGCAAAAGCAATATCATGATAAAAAAGAGTATCGATGAGATTGAAGTTTAGTAAAAATAGTTTTCTAGTAAACCTGAGATAATAAAAAAATTATTAGGGGTTTTTTATGTGTAAGAATCAAATATAAGATACTGCTATTTAACTTACTGAGATACCGTTTTTGCACTTAGCACGGTAGTACAGTCAATTTCACTATTGATATTATGACTAACATAGATGTTAGATGTTCCCAATACATCAGACTGATAAGGATATTATTTACCCTGTGGTCGATTCTGGGTAATTACTTAAGTGATAATAATATACCTTTACAGTGTTACTTATAAATCGAGTATAAAAACTTATGCTCAGATTAAACTTGGAATAAGCAGAATCACGACTCATAAACTCGGTATAACTTAAACCTAGCATAAAGTAGGTGTAAACTCCTTAGGAACTCTATACCAACGTTATACCAACCCCCGCCCTAGTTTAATATAGGTGTAACTTATTTTGACTAGTGATATTTCATAACATAACCTTAAATTAAATGAAAGCTTTTATTATAATTTGTAGTCCGAATAAGTTTTAGAGTAGATAACAAAATACATAGGTATCAATAATAATAAAGTAAGCATTAAATATGCCCTTCAGATCAATACAAGAAGTGGAAAATGTTATTAATATCATACAAATACAACATGTACGACATTTTCTAAGAAACAGAAGAACATTTAAAACAAGAAATAATCCTTTTCATTTGTATAGTGATGAAGAGTTTCGTTTGAAATATCGCTTTTCTAAGCATGGTGTCAACTTTTTAAATCGACTATTTGGTAGTGCAATAGCAATGGATAAGCGGGGAGGTAGTTTATCACCTATGCTTCAGATATTAATAGCTCTCAGATATTGGGGCCATAACCAAGTAAGTAAGATGATATTGAGTACCTACTATACTTAAATATCAAAGTATAAAACTTATTTATAAGTAGATACAGCAATATTGTAGTGTTTTTACTTTTTTCTCAGATACAAGATGATGCTGCAGATATTCATGGTTTATCTCAACAGTCCATTAGCAGAATAAGCAAAAGAGTAGCAAAAGCTATATTAGATAAAAGATTTGATTATAATATTAAAATGCCAAACTCCATAAATGAACAGTTAAAAACCATACAAGAATTTGAGGCTTTAGCAGATTTCAAAACTGTTATTGGTGCTATAGACTGCACTCACATTAGAATACCTAAAGTACAAGGGCCTAGTGGACAATTTTCCCAGTTGGTACTGCGTTCTCTTTTAACTGTTGCCATTTTAATGTAATGAACAGAAACTAGCACGTATCAACAATTAGTTTTAATTTGGTTTGAACGGATGCAATTATCAAAAATCTGTTGATTTATAAGTGACAGATCACAGAATTCATAGACAAAAACCGACTTTTTACTTTTTTTTCATAGTATTGTCTATGATTTGCGGCGTTGCCGTCTTGTGCATCGGGAATAGCGGTGGAAGAGTTATGACAACCTTATACCGAGTTTATGAGTTAAAAAATAATAACACTGTAACAGTGTTACTTATAAAAAATATCTATCCTTAGGATATTCCATGCTTAAATTAGGAATAGTTATATTCAGTACAAATTAAGAATAACCTTAGATTGTTGTTGATAGTACAATGTAAGTACATCACATACGCGTCACGCGTCGGATCGAATAGCAGATTGCAAATCGCAAATGTAGGCCGTAGTAACGCAGTTGCGCACAATGAAGTACCTTAACAGTGGCAGCTGCCAATCAAATTTGGTATATTCATATTATTGTTTCTGGGGTTCCGTATACCTAAGAAATCTATATATAGGAAGCCTTATAGTTTCGCTCAATCTGTATGTCCGCCACTCTAACTTCTATAATTGTTAATGTAAATATAGATGAAAATTTATAGTAGATGTTGAAAATATTATAGATTTAAAGTTTAGCGACTTAAAATAGAGAGTTTATATTTTAGACTACTAGGAACCCCTTACAAATTAGATGACATAAAAATCATTCTATCTCATCGTGTGGCTGTGGGGTAGAATGGATTTATTAATTCATTCATATTCATTGCCTTAAGGCAAGTATTCTTAAATAATGACTTTTTTATAATGTGAAACTTTTGGAGTATCGGCTTCCAAAGTAGTTTATATGTATGTTGGTAGAAATTTCAGGGGGGTCCTTCAGGGTTGTAACTTTCAATGCTGAAAGGTCATGCTAAAACTTTTGGAATATATATAGAGCGAAATCGGACTATAACCTCCTAAGTAATAAAAAAAAAAACTTTTGCGCAGTGATAGTTACGGAACCCTACTTAGACATGTCCTTGCCCGTTGGTTAGGTTATTATTATTCCTTTTTTTTATTAATAGGTTTTAAATTAGATTCCCTGATAGTAGTTATGGTTGTGCGTTAATAGATGATATATATAGAAGATTATGTCAGTTTGATATCATTAGATAGATCCTGACTGCTTATGAATTAAATTCCCTAACAGTACCTAGGTAGAGGCTTAATTAGATACATTACATAGTAGTTAGAGCTTACTCGTAGTCATAACAAATGAATGTGTGTAAAGACATCAGTCGCAGATGCATACATGAATTTCCGTAGTTCTAATGGCCTCATTGCCCTCTCCTCTCTCTCTCTCTCTCCCCTCTTTCTCTTCTCTCTCTCTCTCTCCTCTCTCTCCTGTTTAGATCCAATTTTATTATGTTATTGATTGTACTGTAGGTTCTTGGTGGAAATTCATGTTTCACAGTAATAATACACAATACTTCTTGCACTATTTCCACTTTAATAAGTATTTTACATTAATTTTAATATATCACACGACCGGTTTCGACAACGTCATCATCAGGTGTAGGTAGATTAAATTTTTTTTAAAATTTGTAAACATTGTGCAAAGGGTTACCAGCATCACGAAATTTATACAATTTTGAGTAACGTAATTTAAATGTTTATACCAAATTATTAAATATTCTACTGTATAACATAAAGTACTATTAGTATACTATTATAACACACATAATTATAACACATTGATATTTGAGATAATTTTGACATAATTTATTAATTTTAAGGTTGACATGTTTTAATTTAATATAATTTATTTGACATTATTTATAATAGTATTATGGACATTTTAATTTAATTGAAACATTGGTGATAGTTGTATTTTAATTTTATATTATATTCTGAAATCTATTCTTTATTAATTCTATGACATTACAAATCAATAAGTTATTAATTTATCAATGTGTTATAATTATGTGTGTTATAATAGTATACTAATAGTACTTTATGTTATACAGTAGAATATTTAATAATTTGGTATAAAAATTTAAATTACGTTACTCAAAATTGTATAAATTTCGTGATGCTGGTAATCCTTTGCACAATGTTTACAAATTTTAAAAAAAATTTAATCTACCTACACCTGATGATGACGTTGTCGAAACCGGTCGTGTGATATATTAAAATTAATTTAAAATACTTATTAAAGTGGAAATAGTGCAAGAAGTATTGTGTATTATTACTGTGAACCAATTTTATTATTTTACATAATATAATCTACACCTTGTACAATGTACCTATTATATTATAAAAGGCAAAGCTGATTGACTGATGTATCAACACACGTACTTCTCATATGACGTGGGTATCCACTAAGGAAGGATTTTTCAAAATTCAACCTCCAAGGGGGTAAAAAAGGGGATGGAAGCTTAAAGCCGCGGGCAATTGATGCTAGTGCTTTATAAACTATTTTTATTATTTACTAAATTAATGTTTAATTACTTGATTGCACGGTAAATTGAAATTGGTAGCCTTATACGAAACTACAGTCTCTTTGTTTACATTGAGATGGAATTGGTTCATTTAAACGGTAGTGCCCGTATCGAATCCCTATGAACAAACAGAGCGTGCGCAAGACATTCAGAGAACGTGCGATTAACCCGCTTGTCACGGATGGTCGGGGAATAATTATTTCATGAGGAAACCTCCACTATACTATTTCATTTATATTAAACTTACTTGCTGGACTAGAGAAGAATATTTGAGCCAAGAGTGTGTATCTAAGTATGTCTCATAACTCATTGTAAGTATAAATTATAGTTTGGTCTTCTTCAGGATTGAGAAATTAGAAACACTGTAAAAATATGTATTCACCATTGCATACATTTCAAACAAGCTTTAGCGTTAGGGACAGACAGACAGACAAACATTTTATAAGTTGGGTTTTTGGTGTAGTTACTATAGGTACCGTATATACTCCCCCCGATGGTTGCACGCCTTGTCGTGGCGGTGGGGCTTAGTAACCGTGGACTGGTCACCCACGGTGAAGCTAAGAGGCAACCGGGGCCGGCCTGTTTGCCGCCGGCTGGCCCGAGGAGGCCGCTCCCAGCGGGCTGAACATGTCCGCTGAGGATGCGCGTGGAGGTGGCACCGCAGAAGAAGAGGAGTGCCGGTATTACGGTGCGCCGTTCTCCCTATCTTCTGCGGCCGTGGAGGGATCGCAGGGGGAGAGGCGTGATGGTATTACGGTACGCCACTCTCCCTACCCCCTAAGAGCTGGCGGGGCCGTTCCGTCGAAACGGCGTTGGTGGGGCCGCAGAGGAAGAGGCATGTCGGTATTGCGGTGCGCCGCTTGCCCTATCCTCTGCGACCGAGGTGTGATCGGTGGCAGAACGACAGACCTGATCTGCCACCGGGTACCGGTTGATGAGGCTGGTATCCGTGGCCTCTTAGTAGCAGACTCGGGGGGAGTCTGCTACAGTACTGGTGGAGGCCGAGGAGGGAGGCGCACCTTACCATCTGGTGCGCCTGGGGCCTTCGGGCCTTAGATGGAGCCGCTTGTGATCGGCTGCCGCCGGCGGGGTCGCGGATGTGTTTATCGTTCCCGTGGCCCCGTCACAGGGCGGCGAGGAGGAAGGTGGGGGGTGGTTTTTAGTGGGTATACCGTGGGTCTCATTAGCCTATACGGGAGTCCCACATCACCACTCGGGTGCCCCCTGCGCCTGGGTGGTATGCGTAATGCATTTTCCCCCCCAGAAACAAAAAAAAAGGTACCGTATATACTATCATATGCAAATCTGTTAGTTTGAAATTACAAACCGACACTTCAATTTTATTTACTTCTATACATTTAGGTATAGGTACTTATTTTATGAGAATTTATAGTGAATAAAATTATGTAATTATGATCCAGGAAAAACAAAATAAAACTGTTCAGATCTTTTGATACGGATTTTCTGGACTACATACATACATACATACATACATACATACATACATACATACATACATACATACATACATACATACATACATACATACATACATACATACATACATACATACATACATATAATCACGCCTTTTTCCCGTAGGGGTAGGCAGAGACCACTTCTTTCCACTTGCTACGATCCTAACATACTCGTTTCGCTTCATCCACTTTCATTCTTACCATCCATTCCTCCTCTTACATTCAACGCGACGTAGCGAAGCGGCTCTCCATGGGCTAATCAGCATTTGCTGTATTCAAAAAACCACGTTTTAGTAATGCAGACAAAATGCAGACGTCAAACCATAGAGTATACGTCAAATCACCATTGTATTTCTTTGATTGTATTATTATTATTTTTTCTTAAATTCGTATTTTTTTTTATTATTTTTTTCTCTTTTCAAAGTCAAAGACAACAACACCTATACATCTAGTTGAAATTTATTGTATGTATTTTTTTGTATTTAGTTCTTTGTCACTATTATTATATTTTGTTTTTTCTCGGTATATTTAATTTTTGTGTTAAGTTTAGTAGCGTTGTGAAGCCACTCATTGGCCTCTGCAGAATATCAGTGCAGCGGGCTTGCTTGCTGCGTTTGCTGAGCTGGGGCCAATTTTTGGCGTCACACAGCATTTTAGTAATTAAAATTGTATTTATATTATAGTCAAACTGTACCACTGACTTATATATGATGTTCTGTGTGATGCTAAAAATAAATCCATTCTTATTCTTATTCTTATTCTTATTCTTATTCTAACTCTTTTTAACGCAATGTAAAAAGTGCAAACCCTCTCGTGCAAACGGGGGCTTAGCTAAATACTTATAATATGGAGGGTAGAGGATGGGTAAGAGGAAGCTAAATCATGAGCTAAATATTAATAAAAAGGCACGTTGTTTTATAACGCCATCTAGTGGAAATGTCTTAAACAAGCAGAAAGTTTTGAGACCTGTGACATTATATTTTCAGATGAGTTCAGTTAATAAGATATAGATGGCACTGTAATCATCTTTATAAGCGCCATCTAGCGTTGAGTAGCTACACTAAGATATCAAGACTAACCCGATGTATTGTTTATATTTTACAATAGATGGCAGTAGAATGTGTCTTAATTTAATTTGTATTACATATAAAAATTAGGTAAAATAATAATATAATATAAACTATACATACTATAATCTGATACTTAATATAATATTATAAATAGGAAAAATTTGTTTATTTTCTTGTGTTTGTTTGTTTGCTTGCATAGAATAGGCTCCCAAAGTACTAGACCGATTTTGATAAAATTTGGCACAGATATCTAGAATATACTAGGAAGGACAATATATTATGCTACTTTTTATCACGCTAGGCATTACATAATTTATTCGCGTAGGATTACTATTTTCGAGCGCCAAGTCGCGGCCAAGATCCTACTATTCACTTAATATTAAATAGGATATTATACATGTGAAAGTTTGAGATGATGCATGGATGGATATGGTTGGATGTACGGATGGGTGGATGGATGTTTGTTACTCTTTCACGCAAAAACCACTAAACGGATTTTTATAAAATTTTGTATGGTAGTAGTTTCTTAGGCAAGTACACCAGATTTACAGAGCCTGTATGGGCAATATTTACTTTTACAGTGATTATATCGATAGTATACGATACTAGAAATATTTTCCAAATGAGTACAATCGTCATATATTATGTCGTGACACTTTTTTAAATCAACTTTTATTTTGTAAGCTTTTATTCTTTAAAATATATTATGTGTATGATTTTAAAATGAATTCTTTAGTATCTTTAGTTTTATTTTAAGAATTGTTAATCAAAATCTACTTTAATGATTAATTTGTTTATAGCATACTAGATGTTGCACGCGACTTCGTGTGCGCAAAAGGAAATCCCGCGGTAACCGTACATTTTGCCGCGATAAAAAGTAGCGTATATCCTTCCCCGTGGTCTAATCTATATCTGTACTAAATTTCATCAAAATCTGTCTAGTAGTTTCGGAGCCTATTCAATGCAAACAAACAAACAAACAAACTTTTCCTCTTTATTATATTATTAGTATAGAAAACTTCTCCCGGTGTACTAAATGTACATAGTACACTTCATTTGGGGAGAATTATTGATCCCCCCAGGATTAAGTGACCTTTAAAATATATTGAATTTATTATTGCGAATTTCCATAGTCCTTAAAATTAAACATGTCATGGGATACTCATCCCAACTTACCTGTCCGGTAGTTGTGGTATAGTATACGGGTATGCGACCCCGGCTTCCCTAGCTATTACTGTCCTATCCCTTGCCCTCCTGGGCGGTAATATCCTACATTCCTATTTCCCACTCTAACCTTCCAATATTCCTTTCCACACCACCTATCCTTCCCTTTCCCTATTCCTACCCTCTCCGCCAATCCGTGGGAACGCAATGGATAATCATAAAAATAATTAAATTATCCAAAATGGCGGCGATGTGGTTCGCCACCCATCACGTCTCGTTCTTGCGGAGGCGAAAAGTGGCCCATGGAGAGCCGCTTCGCTACGTTGAATGTAAGAGGAGGAATGGATGGTTAGAATGAAAGTGGACGAAGCGAAACAAGTATGTAAGGATCGTAGCAATTGGAAAGAAGTGGCCTCTGCCTACCCCTACGGGAAAGAGGCGTGATTATATGTATGTATGTATGTATATTCTGATGTTGGCAGATTTTTGTAACCAGGTAAATTCTACGTATTTAAACGCTAATTGTTATCAAAGAATGTACAAGATTGGGATCAAAAAACAAAAGGGGTGATCAAGTGTCCCCCTCCTCCCTTACTATGTCTGATTGTAAATAAATCTTTCAAAAGGAACATTTGATTTTGTTTATTGCGGGTATAAAAAAATCAGACTGGTAGGTAAATAGGCACATATAAAAAAAAAGCAAAATAAGAATTCATTTAGCATTTATTCATTTGCAATACTTATGTCACGCTATTTATTCGAATTGCAATAATTTTATTTTACATAAAGTTATGTACATCGGTCATATTTTGTATCAGTTCGATTCATTAAAAACTAACGGCACATGTTTTCCTATAAATTAAATTATTATATAAATACGTACAGTACGTAAGTACCTAATTTAAATACAAGTCTTTTCTTATACGGCCAAAGCCTTCTAATAATACTATTTGAGATTGAAAAACCCTAAGGGCGTGTTTGACAATCTACTGATAAATGACAGATAGTTTATTTGCCCGTTTTGTCTCAGTCGCCTATATAAAGTAAGCAGCGATGAAACTTTCGAAAAAGCTATCCAAAACTTATTAGAATATTGTTAAAGACGCCCTTATGAAAAAAGCTTGGGAACAATTTGATTGATAAAATTTTACAGTGAATTAAAAATAAATATTGATGTAATAAGTAGATTATTTAGTTAGTAAAGGAACGAAAGTAGTCGCTACAGTCACAAGGATAAAGGAAATAAATAAGTATGACCAGCATAATCAAAGTAACGAAAAAAAAACTAGAGAATATAATGGAATGTTTCTATCCAAGTGTCTGTAGCGGTACTCGTGAATTTATAAGTAATTCACAGTGAAACAACAAAAATAATCGAGATAGTCAAATGCGAAACAGCAAAGGAACTTAAATACACAATAAATTAAATATTTAATACCTACAGAATACTTAATATCACAGAGAAAGTACCCATTGCTTAACCGAAATAAGGTATCGTCCGTCATTAAAATATTTCCGCCTCACGCGATAGAGAGCGACATAACTTAGTCTAACAATAAATAAATACAATTACAATACTTCGGGCACAATACAATAAATAACATATGAATTGTTTAACAATCACAACGTCTATCTCGTATTCTGATTATTCTTTTTATTGTCCCTCTTCTTTTCCATCATGGCGTGGAACACTATGCATTTTCTGTCGGCTTTTTTGTTGAGCGGACATCGGAATTCCTTGTTCCAGTTGTTCAGGAGATTGCCGTAGCCCCTGAACGCTATGTGGTCGTTCTTTAGACATGTCGTCGCGTCAACTTTCTTCTGTAACGCGTCCAGCTTCATTCTGCTCTTGTCGAACACGGGTGGGCTCACATTCACGGCCATCATGTTGAAGTGGATTTCATCGATTGTGCCTGAAAGCTTGTCTAGTGTGTCCTTCAGTAGTTTTCTCCTGATCGCCAGGTAGCTGTTGAAAGGGTCGTCTGCCACGTCCACCTGTATGTTCAGTAGAAGCTTGAAGATCACCTCGTACTCCTTCAAAACCTTGTACAGCTTCGGCATCAGATACGTGAACTGTAACAATAAGAAAACGACTGTTAGTATTTAGAAATCTATACTAATGTTTTAAGTGGAAATATTTGTTTTAATTGAATAGGCTCCGAAACTATTGGATTGATTTTAAAATAATTTGGCACAGATATATAGTGGATCACGCGGAAAGACATAGGCTACTTTTATTGTGGAAAAATATACGGTTTTTCGAGCTTTTGCACGTACGAAATCACGGGTAACATCTAGTATTAAAGAAAATTCAAGAAACATTTCGTGAGCTTTTTCTTTACTCATAGATATGTTACCCTATTTTTATATGAACTGGAAAATCATTGTTATGAAGAATTTATGACTTGTTATGTTAGACATGTCTTGGTTTATAAGGAGTCACTGGAATTTACCTAAGTCTTTAAGGTAATTTATGATTACTTGTGATTCCTGTTGATGTTTTAAAGGGCAAGTAGGTAATAAATTGGCTCGATTTAACGACCATTCAACTGTGAGATAAATACATACATTGTTATCACAGTTTATATTTTGATTATGTATAATGCATTAAACCTTTATACATCAATAGGAATTACATAAAGATGATTAAATTACATTTAATATTGCATTTATATTGCTAATACTTTAACTAGTCGGATAATCCGTGTCGAGGCTGTTCTCGCAACACCCATATAAACTTAAGGCTCTGAGGGGACTTGTAAATTGTCGCTGATGATTTTACAACCAGCCTCATTCAAAGGACTAAATAGTATGTAATAACACTATAAAATCGGTGCCAATATACAAAATTTTATGAAGTAACTGTTTATAGAAAGTAGGTTATGTTTAAGTTGCTTTTAAACTTTTATCCAACAACTAGATGTTGCCTGCGACTTCGTGCGCGCAAAAGTTAATTTCGCAGAAACCGTAAATTTGTCCGCAATAAAAAGTAGCCTATGTCCTTCCCCATTGTCTACTCTACATCTGTGCTAAATTTCGTCAAAATCAGTCCAGTACTTTCGGAGCCTATGCAATGCAAGCAAAGAAACTTTTCCTCTTTATTATATTTGTATAGACAGATAAACACAGTTTCCTGCCCCTATCAGAATCTTAAGGTTGTAAAAGGAAAAAATAACTCCCATTTTTTTCACCTAACATTCTGTAATTGAACATTGTAAGAATTTCAGTTGGTCGTAAGTGCACAGGGTCCTCAAAGCGGGTACACTTACGACCGGCATACTCTAAGGCGTTGTTTATACGAACAAAAGTGGAAGATGACAGAACGCGATAAACGATTTTATTGAGCTATTTATAGAATGCCTTTGTTGAAATATCAACTATTTAAAGAATTGTACACAAGAAAGGTCTATCAATGGAATTGTAACAAATTTAAAAATTTATCGATGCTTTATTAAATTTAAATTCTTTATTAATAGCCAATTATATAATATCTATCGTTTTGTGTTGTTGTTTTTGTAGTTTGTTGGTATGTAATATGTATAATATTATAATATTGTTGTTTCTTATGGTTCTTTATTTCTGTATAATATTATAAATTTACACGTTATTTCTTTTTTTGCGCTTGCAATTTATTATTATAATAATTATTATCGTCTTATTGCTTTCAGTGTTATGTAATTAATTAATTAACAATTGTGATTAAAGTACCTAATTATAGCATGTATTATTTATATAATTATAGTTTGTATTACTTTAACAACATAATCGACTTTTATCTATTAGTATAAGACAATAATATGATTATCGGTAGGCATAAAACGTTCTTTACTTGCAAAAAAGATACGTCGAGTAGGGTTGGCAGATACGAATAATTATGTTTAAAATAGAATTCGTAATTGCTATACTAAAAGAAAATTAAATACTTTTATGCCTACTTACTTATTACATTTGGAAATTATTAAGAGTTTGCTTTTATTTTGATGTGTTATATGTTTATCAAAATTATCAATTTTTTGTGTTTTGACAGCCCTAGGTTGCTACGATCCGGTTCGCCTCGACAAGTCACCGCATGATTGTCTTTTGTATGTCGTGTGTCTAGTGTCTAGATTTTGTATTGGCTAGACAGGCTCGAGGATTTAGGCTACGCGCAAACGCATTGATATGGTTACGCAATACGTTGTCGTTTTTGGAGTGCTCACACGTAGGGTTGGGCTAAACATTTTATCAATGGTAAAATACGTCTTATTTTGAAATTACTAATCGTATCAAAACTATGACTGTTTTTTCAATAAATCATAAAAAAATCGCAATAACACGTTTAACGTCAAAAACGTGGTCATAACGTTCATTAGCATGAATCATAACCATTACAATAATTACAATGTTCGTCTGCCAGACTCATCAGGCAATTGAAAGTGAGTAATGTTTCAGGAAAACGCGACTATGAATGAAATCAAGCCATTCTGTTTCTCCGAACGGAAATAGCGGGTTACTATCCCGTAGGGATAATGTGAATCATCCCATGGATTCGTAATATTTTATAGGAATTTTAGTATAAATACTAAGAATCTTTATGTGCAATGTTCTTAGTAATATTATAAATGCGATACGTTTGTATGTACGGATATTTGTTACTCTTTTACGCAATAACTATATACCGAACGGATTTTGATGAAATTTGGTGTGGTAGTAGTTTAGGCTCTGTATTATCACATAGGCTTTAGTTATATTATAGTTCCCGCGGAATTTCTTTTTGCGCTTACGAAGATTATATTTAAAAACTTATGTTGTCTATACTTACTAATGCAATAAAGAGGAAATATTGGTTTGTTTGCATTGAATAGGCTCCGCCGAAACTACTAGATCGATTTTGATGAAATTTGTAGACTACAGGACGGATATAGGCTACATTTAATTTCGCGGTAAAATGTACGAAATCACGGGCAACATCTACTGATTTAGTAAGCATCAAGAATCATAAGAAATATCTGAGGTCTCGCATCATCTTTGAATGCGAAAAGCTGTAGGAGCCCTTGACCCCGTTTATATCATAACAACATCCTTTTAGTTGTAAGTAATCGAAATAAAATAGGTACCGGTGAATGTAATAAAGTCTAGAAGGTAGTATCTAATTTAATTAAACTTAGTTTAAGTACCTAACGTCTCGATTTTCGTAACATTTGAAATTGTCGAAATTCTGAAAAAATGCGAATACAACTAATTTTTTTTGCTTATTTAACTCTTTGAGTACGTTACGTTACGAGTTACGATTGCGAAGTGCTAGTTTCACTTAATCCTTCCTAGATGTCGCTTTCACATTTGCCATAAAAAAATTTCAGCGGTGTTTTCAGCCGGAAAATCAACCGAAGACGATGATGATTGTACGTTCAGCCATCAACAATCGGCCCTAAAATAATCGTAAAACCTTTTACGGTTCATAACCATTTAGCGCTGCATCCACATGCATTGTAGGGGCTACGCCGCGCGCCGCACACTCGAGTCGTAATAAAAGCGGACAAAATGGCCGCCGCAAACCCCCACAATACCTGGACGTGTTGAGACAAACGCGCCTCGTAACTTAGCATTCGTCTCACTTGTACAAATAATGTGTTTTTAAGGTTTTCATGTTGTTTTGTTACCGGACAAACACTAATCGCCCGTGTCAGCGTGAAAGCTCGCCTAAGGAATGTTCATTAATTTTTTGATATATTTGCACTTTTGTTTGTAACTGTGTGTTGTGTGTGATTTATATGTTGGTGTTATGTTTTCAGGATAATGATTGACATGTTGTCATGATTCATGTGTAACTAACAATCCTAGGGAAAATAATAATTCCATGCCTGAAAAACCTATTTCGTAATTTCATGGCACGTTATGCGTAAAATGGTTAATGTTTAATGACTTAATGAGATTCACTTTAGACAGTACTAGTCATAGGAAAATTATAATAGTAGTTTTACTGCAACCTATTAGGTAATACCTACTTATAACTAACTAGCTTTTGCCTGCAGCTCCGCCCCCATAAACACAGTATCCTACGGATACAGGTACAGTACCTGTTTGGCATAAAAATACCCTATGTGTTAACCCAGAACTTAAACTACGACCATACAATTTTTTATCAAAATCCGTTCAGTAGTTTTTGCGTGTAAGAGTCACAAAATTTCACATTTATAATAGTTGTAGGACACTCGAAATAATATGAGCAATGGTTTCTCAATTGAATGAATGTTCTTAAAGTATTACACGTTTGTATTTTCCTTCAGACACAATATCTGTTTGCAGAGAAAAGATACTGACTGCAAGAGCAAATATTTTTAACGTCCACATTCTCGAGTGTACACTCGGGTTTAACGTCTCATTTGAGCGGTATTTAATTTTTAAATTGTTCGTAAGTCAACTGAGAACCGAACGCCGAGATCACTTGAATTCTAACGCTTTCCTTTGCCCAAAGTTAAATATTTGAATTCGTTAAGTGGGCATGCATCGAACTGTCGAAACACACACGAAATATTTAATATTCATTGACAGAGGTTTGTCGCGAGTGCGCGAAGCCGGTGATGGGACATCGGACACTCTGTCCCGTGGTATTAGCTTGTGTACTAATTAGTGGGCGCTCGGCATGCATACGTAATGGCTGTAGTGTGCGCTGGGCAAATAATATTAAAGGGCCGTTACAGGTGGAGATCAATTTCGTATTGAATTGTATCAGCTATGTTTGTACGTTACATCATTATATTCAGATTTCTTTATTATACTATGTTCAAACTATATTAACATAATTAACACATATATGTAATTGATTGTACTGTCGGTTCTTGGTGGAAATTCATGTTGAACACTAATAAAACACACCTGATGATGATTTAATTCGAAACCGGTCGTGTTATTTATAATAATTTATAATTATATCGTAACTAGATGACGCCCGCAACTCCGTTGCGCCAAAATTCGTTTATCGCGGCGGAACGTACATTTTTCCGGGATAAAAAGTATCCTATGTCCTTTCTCGGGTCTCAAAGTATCCCTATACCAAATTTCATCAAAATCGGTTCAGCGGTTTGGGCGTGAAGAGGTAACAGACAGACAGACAGACACACTTTCGCATTTATAATATTAGTATGGATATAGTGGAAAAAGTGCACGAAAAATTGTGTTTTATTAGTGTTCATAATTAACACATTTTTAGGGTTCCGTCCCCAAAAGGACGGGACCCTATTACTAAAACTCCGCTGTCCGTCTGTATCTCATGAACCGTGATACATAGACAGTTAGAAAATTAAAATACGTCATTCAAGTTGATGTATTTTTGCTGCCGCTTTAATAGCAAATATTGAAAACAGAAAAAAAAATACTTAAATGGGGCTCTTCTATACATCTATACAGATAAATAAAATTGAAATGTCTGTTTGTAACTTCAAATAACAGCTTTTCACATAATGAATCTGAAAATATTTTTTTAATTTTTGTCTGTCCGTCTGTCTGTCTGTTTGTTCCGGCTAATCTCTGTAACGACTGGACCGATTTTCACGGGACTTTCACTAGCAGATAGCTGATGTTATAAGGTCTAACATAGGCTACTTTTATTTTAGGGGTCAGTTTAAAAAAATGGGGTTCTGCTTCCGTTAGTTCTGCGTAAACGAAGTTGCGGGCATCAGCTAGTATAAAATAATACTTAAGTCATATTATTATGTTCACTGTTTTATTAATTATATCTATTACGAGTAAGATATTTATATTTATTGTTGTATCTTTTAAGAATAGTTTGGACAAATATTGCGACAACTTTTTCCATATTTTATGACAAGCATTAATTGCCCGCGGCTTCGCCCGCGTGAAATTAGGGTTTAAACTTTCATCCCCTATTTTACCCACCTAGGGGCTGAATTTTAGAAAACGCTGAAATACGTAACTCATTATTTTTCCCGTACTCAATTCATTCGAAATATGCAAATATGTCCAAGGAATAAAAAGTTTCATATAAACTTTTATCTCTTATTTTACCCCCTTGGGGGTTGAATTTTGAAAAATCCTTCCTTAATAGATGCCTACGGCATATGAAAAATACGTGAACAAAATTTAAAATTTCTAGCCTTATGCTTTGGTCTGTGCGCTGATACTTCAAAATAATTTGACGCAGTCGGGTCTTTTGTTTTTTCTTTTAAATCAATTACTAGTTTATATATGTCACTGTAAAATTGTAAAAACCGTTAGATTGTAATAAAACTAGTGAAATTGCAAAATTTTGATAGACTTCCGACGCGAATATTCTGCCTATAATTTAACACAATAATTTTCGTTGGATTATAAATATATAGTTATAAACCTTTCGACATATTTTTACCATCTCGTTAGTTATTTTACAAACTAACGGTTTTTACAATTTTACGGTGACATATATAAAGATAGAGAAAGATAAAAGAAATTAACACTTCTAACTTCAAAGTGAATATGTTTCTGTTTTGTTCTCCATGTTTTTATAATATGTAGCCGTCCACTTATGATCGCGTGCGCAGGCCGCGTCTATGCAAATTTCTGTAAAACATTTAACCCGGTCTTCGCTCATCGTTGCCATGGCAACCGCTTTTAACATTCATATTTTAAGCGAATATAATGTGTTATAACTACCGGTATAAGTTGGCGAGACAGGTATAATAATAATTGATAAAATAACAAATCCCCTGCTTTTCCCTATCGGATTTTGTTTACGTAGTTATTAAGATAGACTGTAAAACATGTTATGACATAAATACTGATAATAATTGAAGCTATTGGCATTTCAATATCTGATATATTATCTATCTTAATAGTTTGGCGCTCTCTCTTATCAGGTAATAATAATATCATTTAATAATTTTTATCAGAAACACTGAGCTGACTTTTTGAGAGAGCTTTAGAGAGACTAGATGTTGCACGCGACTTCGTGCGTGCAAAAGGAAATCACGTAACGTAACCATACATTTTGCCGCGATAAAAAGTCAAGCCTATAGGAGCCTATTCAAGGCAAACCAACAAACTTTTCCTCTTTATTAAATTAATAGTATCAGACAAGCGAGCATATTGTAAGAAAATCCTTAAAGAACAGAAAAGATAAGGATTTTTATTTACTTTTTCAAATCTCAAACTAATTATGACTATGTCGTTTTTCTAATATGTACAGGCTACTAGTATTGTCAATATCTTTTTTAAAATATAAAAATGTATACAATTTGCATAGAATACATTATTAACTTTTGTTACAACATACATAAGTCCAATATTATTTTGAACTCTTGCCGTTGCCCGCGGCTCCGCCCGCGTAAATGTAGTCACCCTCGGAACACTGTACTTTTTCGGGATAAAAAGTAGCCTATGTTTTAATCCAGGGCCCAAACTACTACCATACCGAATTTCATCAAAATCCGTTTAGTAGTTTTTGCGTGAAAGAGGAACAAACATACATCCATCCATACACACATCCATCCATACATCCTCACATACTTTCACATTTATAATATAAGTAGGATTTAGCTATTTACTACAGATAATAGTAGTTACAGTAGAGATCATTTAAATTCCGACAATGATTGTGGGTTCGCACTTGTCGTTATTGCTTATAAGTACAATGTAAGTGAATGAACGGGTAAAAAGGCTGGCTTCATGTAATTTGGCCCGATGAAACCTCATTTAGCTGCAAAGGCTGCCTTAGGGCTGTCAAATGCCCGGATTATCTAGACTTTAAAACAGTAATAGTTCTCTTTGTGACAACCCTAGTAGCTGGGATAAAGCTTATAAGGCAACTTTAATCGTGCAATGCAATGCAAAAACGTTTTCACCATATTCAAATGTTATTAGTATCTTTCACATATGGAGAATTAATGTTGCCAGCCCTAAAGTACAGGAGCCTTTTTGTCTTTAATCAGTCGAAAATATGAAGAACACTTGCCGGTGAAATGATGGGCTGGTCTACCACACCCTCGACGCACGGTAATTGCTCTGTCAGGTTCAAAGTTTTCAATATTTAAAATCTAAGCTTCGTTATTTTAATTAAGAATATGAATTTATTCTTAATCCTCACTGATAATACAAACGCGAATGTTTGGTATGTATGAATCTACGGATGTTTGTTACTTTTTCACGTGATAACCACTGAACGGATTTTGATAAAATTTGACAAAGTAGTAGTTTAGACTGTAGATTAACACAAAGGCTACTTTTTATCGCAGCAAAATTTACGGTTCCCGCGGGATTTCTTTTTGCGCGTACGGAGTCACGGGTAAAATCTAGTAAAATCCAAATGTAAGCTTGGATGTTTCGTTACCTATTCATTCTAAAATATACTTCTATACTAATATTATAAATGCGAAAGTGTGTCTGTCTGTCTGTTACCTCTTCATTCGATTTTTATGAAATTTGGTATAGACATACTTTGGGTCCCGGGAAAGGACATAGGATATTTTTTTCCCGAAAAATTAGTGTTCCCGCGGGACAATGTATTTACGCGGGCGATGCCGCGCGCAGTAGTTTGTAATAAAAATAAAATTTGGTACCTGGAGAGAATTTGTGACTAAAGTGATATGAAAAGTGATATTTACCTTTCTTTCTGTAACCGATTTTCCAGTTTTCCGAGGTGTCTTGTAGTCGTGGTAGTGAATATCTACGAAGTTAACTGTCGGTAGCCACGCCGGCATGCCTTCTCTGTAGTCCCGGGTTTCGTTCTTCACTAATACTTTCTTGTCCTGATCGAAAAACCTTTTCGTATTCCTGAGTTTATGTTTGATTTTTCTCGTCGCGTTCTTAAAGTGATCGACACTGGGGTTTCTTCTCATGGATACGTTTTCTTTGGTAAGTTGCGCCATTTCTGAATATCTGGTTCTTTGGTGTCTCCTCCTGTGTTCGATAGATCTAGCCTCCGCGGGGTTCAGACACATGGCGATTATTATAACTACGGATACAGCTACAAAAAGCCTTTTGGGAAAACCTGCAACAAGGAAAAAAATAAACTTTAACCAACTGTTCGAAATATAAGAGTAAGAAGAAGAACCCTACTATTTGGATATTATGTTCGAGCACAAACTGCTGTATATCAATCAAAGTAAATAATTAATGAATAAACAAAAATCCCGACTATCCGTAGGTATCAACTGTCAACCTGACGACTTACGGCCCGTTTCAACTACCAATAACTATTTGTTAAAAAGCTCACATTTCGTATCGCTTTCAGCGATCTCTCTGTTACAGATGGATATTTCTCTATCTAAATTAGTTTATTGAAATGCAAATACCGGCAAATGATACCAAATGTGACGTTTTTAACAAATAGTAACTATTTGGTAGATATATTATTGAAACCGGCCGTATGACATCTAATGATAATCAAGCTCAAATGCGACAAGCCATCTAGGCTTTTGAGCATGCTTAAGAAATATACATACATATATACTGAAAAACATAACCCGCCTTCTAGCGTAGTCGGTTTAAAAATAAAACAACAATCGCAAATTAAAAGAGACATCTCTTTTATAAATACAAAGTCTTATTTTAATAATATTTTAAAATAAATGACAAATACAGCTTTTGCAGACTCCATATATTATGTTATTACGAATATAATTGATTAATTTATTCAAATAAGCCTCACTTCGAGAAATTTACTATGTCTATTATATTATGTTAATTATTATGTATTGAAAATGTCTAATATCAAATATCTATACATAAATTAAACGGGCCAGTAGTAACAACATAAGGGGTGTTCTATATTTTTCGAATATTTTGCGTTCGATAAGAAATGAATGGCTGTGTTCTGCGGAAAATGGCGCTTGTTAGCGCTTACTAGCGCTAAAAAGAAAATGACAGTAGTCGGCCAGGGCACGTTTACTTACTTCAGTAGCGCTGACATAATCCGCTATTTTGCTTATTTATTTTGAAATCAGTAGTTTTTTTTTAGAGGATAACGTGTCCTAGGGGAAAATAGCATTTAGCATTGACAGCGCGTACCGCTTAGCAATCGCCATTTTGCTTACAAGCGCATGTAGCGCCTTTTTCCTCGGAACACAGCCAATTACTTATCATTTCTCCTTATTACGTAGACTTTCTGTGCCTTGTTTGATTTAAATATGTTCTTAGGAGAAAAACACTAAATATAAAATAACTAAATGTTGTCCGCAACCTCGTATGTGCAAAAAGTAATCCCGTAGAAACCGTACATTTTGCGATAAAAAGTAGCCAATGTGTTAATCCAGAGTTGGAACTACTATAATACCAAGTTTCGTCAAAATTCGTTCTGTGGTTATTGCGTGAAAGAGTAACAAACATCCACACATATTTCGCGTTTATAATATTATTAGTAAGGATTACGTACTTTATGTATTGTGCAATATTTAATATAATATTGTAACATTTTACAAGGATGAAGTCAATAAGTGATTCATAATCCAAGCGAAATAATTCAAAGGTTTATTATTTTGCTCTAATTAACTGACAGAATCAGTTCAATACAGTAGAGGCTTCTTTTAATATGGAAAACAGTATGTAAAATGACATGATACCTAATAAAATACGTGTCATCAACTGACTCCACAAACCGGCTTATCACAAGTTTATTATTTATTTAATCATTATTTATTATATGTTATAAGTGACATATAATGTCTTATATTAATTTATTTAAATTTAAATTAAATCGCTAATTTACATTTTTTGCATATTATCTTCGATATTAATCTGTATTTTGTATGAATAATTTAATTAATTAGCTATACGTTTTTGAAATAGAAAGTAAATATCAGTAAGGATAGAAAAAAAAATTGGTTTCTTTTGGAGGACACTAATTAAAGGAAATAGTTTTGGCTTGTACCAACTAAGCTGAAACCGATCAACTGTGTGATATTAATAGCTTTTTTCTGCTTAAGTATGAGGTTATATTTCAGCATGGTTTTTACGTTTACCATTATAACAGTGCGAACTTAATCAGGCACATGCATCTTGACTAGAGGCCCAGGCGGCCTAGTCAAGATGCATTCGATAATTTCGACAGCGAATTTCGAAAACAAAATGTATTAGTTTAGACATAAGGTATCGCAAGCGACATGTCACTTAGCGATGACTTACGTCAAATCCCATACATTTTTGGTTTCGAACTTCACTGTCGAAAATCGAATGCATCTTGACTAGAGGCCCTTGCCCGACTGTAACTCGCGAGCGGACGTATTCGAGATGTATTTATGAACTTTAAATACAAGACGCATACGAATTAGTTTTACTAAAGTGGCGAAAATCCTTTGTCGTCGCCAGCCTTTAACGTTCGTTTGTGAGCGAAGGCTGCGGTGTTTGCGCCACTATAAACATATTTTATGTTTGTCAATTTGTATGACAACTTTTAAGAGAGCCATCGATTTTACGCGCTTTGTCTGTAAGTGCTAAAACGTAGAAAGTTAACGGTTGCGCATGCGCGTTTGTAAACAAAACTTTTATTTATTTCCCTCGGCTTATTAAAAATTATCACGAGTTATGAACACCGAGTTAATTGTATCTACAAAATGGCTTTGCTAATGTGATAGTTATTTGGGTGTTTTAGTATCTAGAAGGTGACTAGTTTTGTAAGTTGGTTAAAAAGCAGCTATGCCAAAATCTAATGCTTATGTGTTAAGAATAAAAAAATGGGAGAACATTAAATGTAGATTTAGGTAATAAAAAAAAATAGTAACAAAGAAACTGCAATTAGAAAGAAAAAAAAATCATGTGCTGTAAGAAAGGATCATCTCATAAAATAATTTCAATAAGTTTCACCTACGAAATTTTATTTAGAGAGCTTTTTCTATAGGTATATTATGTATTTATCTAATACGTCTTCTACGCAGGTATATAAAATTTCCGCTCATAGCTCGTTATACTTGCGAAGGATCTAGATTCGGATCCTAATTAGAAACGAGTTTTCATACCATTTTTGCCGTAAAATATAAGTTTTTAGAGTTCCGTAACTAAAGAGTAAAAACGGAACCCTATTTACTGAGACTCCTCTGTGAGCCCGTCTATCTATCACCACGCTGTTTTCATTAACCGTGATAACTAGACAATTGAAAAGAGATGTTTGATTTTGGGTCAGCTCTATGTACACTACATAGGTAAATAGGGAAAAAATATAGGAATTTCATAAAAACACAAAAAATATTTTGAAGAAACCCACATGCGTACAAAAATGATTAATTGAAGAGTTTTTTATGCGAGGACCCTATTTTTAGGGCGGCCATGACAGTTGTTTTGACTTGACTTTTGACATAGTTGACAGTTTTAGGAAGATACGTCTTCTTGAATGTTATACGTCTTTCTTTGTCTATAATGTCATAAGTCATGTCATTGTCAAAATGACATTCTTAATTCTGATCTGACCCGCCATGTTTTATTTTACGTTGTGTTGCTCTCCTTGACGAATTTATTTTAAATGTACATTGAAACGAAGAGAAATTAAATAAAATAAGGAATAGGAAACAGTTACTATATTATGTAGCTTTATTTACATATAGTGTACATAGTGTTGGGCCGCGCCTCATACATTTCTAGAACATCTCTTTTTCACAGATGATGTATCTGTTGCCGCTATAATAACAAATACTAAAAAAAAACAATAAATATTAAAGTGGGCTCCCATACAAACGTGGTTGGCCGTTTTATACGAAACCCTTCATCCGACTCGCACTTGCCTTTTTTTACCTATAACCATTACTCATAAACCGTGGTAATGTTACGTCAAACGAGGATAAACGGAGGTTTATCACTGCTCAGTGAATCATTAGGTCAATCCATGTCGTTGACAATTGAATGCGTAATAATAAGGCCGCGTGTCTAGCTAAAAATAGTTCGCCGTTCTCACTTGTCATACTGACACAGTGAGGTGGTTCAGTTGGCGGTTCTTCTGCTCTGTGGCGTGTAAACACTTCGATATCTATCATTGTTGAGATGTTTAGATGCGATAATGCTTACGTGTACTGCCGCAAAAATCACGGGGTTTCCCCGTTAGTTTGACGTTAGACGGAAATCCGATTTGCTGCTAAACTCAAATAATTAGAAAAACACACTTGCATACAACTAGTAGAAAAATGACTCAAATAGCTATAAATAAGTGTTGGCAAGTACCCTGTAAGTAAATAAAAGTTTCTTACGATTCACAGGCCAACATTTAAATTGGCTTATTATGCTTTCATGGTACCTAAGTATCAATAACTAAGTATATTTTTTGTTAAAAACTTTATATCGAATTGTATAGCTTATGTTATTCGGGATACTATTACGAATCTATTGACGCTTCATTCATAAAAATCGGCTGAGTAGTTTAGGCGCTTTGGTACAAACTCACATACAATACATAGACTGCAAAAACATTACCCTTACTTTTGGCTTCGTGGTAGTCGCGTAAAAATACATAGGTATGCGCTTTAATGTAATTACAAAAGCAACGTATTTGGTAATTACAAAAATGAGTAACGTATTTGGTGAGTACAAAAATGAGTAAAGCATATTTTGGCGAGTTCAAAAATGAGTAACGTATTTGGTGAGTACAAAAATCAGTAACGTTGGTGAGTACATAATTAAAGTGAAGTACAAGTAAAACAGTCAGTAGGTACAAAAGTGAGTGAAGTATTTAGTGAGTACAAAATGAGTAACGTAATTGGTGAGTACAAAAATGAGTAAAATATTTGGTGAGCGATCACAGGGCCCCAATTCTCGTACCTCGAATCTCGATTCGATTCTCGCGCTGACTCATTCACACAGGTGTCAAATCATGCGCGCACGAGCAGGACAGGCTAACAATCGAACCGATATTCGAGGTACGAGAATCGGGGCCCTGGTCAGCATCCGATCCGAGTATCGCGTGTCGGAGCTTCAGCGAATCGCTTTGAGCCGCCGCGATGCTTTGACATTCCCACACGATTCGTTAACTTTGCACTACTCCTAATTTGTATTGTTCGATTCCAAAAAAGAACGTCATTGCTTTTGAGAATCGATATGGCGAATAGGTACAAACTATGTAGTATTAATTACACGGACATCGCACTCAGGCAATCAAAGTGAACACAAAAGCCTGGTAATTTCTGACCTAAACTGATCTTAAAAATCAGATTTACCTTCAGAATCAACGGTGCTGATGTAAGATATTTGAGGGAAAAAGCAAAGCTCGCAATATTTTTTCATGGAAATTGAAAACAGGCCATTAAACTTTGAGTGAGTTAATGTGTTGTTACTTGTTAGGAATGACAGTAAATATATAGATGTAAAAAGTTTTGTAGTTACAGTTTTACAGTAAAAACACAGACTGACACAAACGACTGGAATATTATTAATAATAATATCTATGGACGCATTTACACCACGTCAATCTGGTCCCGTGGTAAGTTCTCGAAGAAATTGTGTTACGGGTACCAGACAACGGAAATGTATACTTCTATACTATACACATATTTAATACACATGACCAGGAACACAGAAAACCTTTTGTCCCCTGGTGGGATTCGAACCCGCGACCTCCAGCTTGAGCGTCAATGCGCTAACCATTGAGCCACAGAGGTCGTGGAATCAATGAGCAATAAGATTTTATTTTTCCTACTTACAGAAGTTATAATTGCAAATTTATAATATATAATTTAAAAATGACAAAATGCTGAAATGCTAATCAAAGTTTCTATTCATAGGCTGTCGCTGTCTCTGCTAGCCGAAATGATAAGGACTTAAGCGTCACTTAATTTAACTATCGTTTCAGTATTCCGATTATGATAAAATCTATCGTAGTATTTTACTTTAAAAATAAACTTCAATCCAAAATAATAAATTCTGGTTTAAAAATCAACTTTTTATAAATATTTTTGACATTTATCCGACGACTGTAATTAATTTTATATTCGTCTCTTTAATTAATTAAAAAACATTTTATGTTTAAACTAATTTTATCTCTTTTATGGTTTATTGCAATCTTTAATCTGGGTAGATAATAATTAAAATTTAAATAGATTAAGAGGATTCGGTAAATCCTCTCATTAATTTCCTAAGTAAATTTAAATTTTATGTAATTTTGTAATAATTATTTATGCACAGAAAATTGCAAACGCAAATTGATTTATCATAGATAGCTTTGTATCATAAATATAAGATAATAAATTCGGTCAGCG
The DNA here is from genome assembly GCA_905404095.1 of Glaucopsyche alexis. Lineage (NCBI taxonomy): Eukaryota > Metazoa > Arthropoda > Insecta > Lepidoptera > Lycaenidae > Glaucopsyche > Glaucopsyche alexis. The sequence continues at coordinate 16,355,614 of FR990059.1, forward strand.
ACCTAATTCATACTAATTTTACCTACTGGCTACACTACACTCATTAATTACCACAATTGCATAAAACCTATCAAACACTGTTTATCTACAACTTCCAACTACCCTCGCACCTTTGACACTCGAAAATTATTAAAAAAAAAAGCACACACACACACCGGTTAAAAAGACATCCATGAACAGGGCATTGATGTGTCCGTGAGCAAGTCCATATTCATTCGGTTAATTCACTACGAACTGAAAAGCACCGTCACACGCGAGGGAACCGACGCGGTTAGCCGACTCACGATGAATGAGGACCGAAATGCTGTGCCGTACATGAAATAGCCGGCGAAAACCCTTGCGTCTAGCGACCCTTCACATTTGTTCACTAGTAAGTACTGAACGTGTGACTATCAAAGTTTGTGTAAGCTTTCTGCATTAATCCCAATCGGGAAGGATCCTAGGATTAATTTCCTAATATTCCTATTTAGGTTAAAAAAAATCATTTTGTTTTACTTTCCTTTTGTTTCTTGTCGATTTTTCAGCAGAAATTTATTTGCACGTTTGCATACATAAAAGTACAATTTTAGTATATTTTCTCTCTATAGACTCAATATCTCTATTTCAAAATAGCGTGCGTTTTGCACTTGTCCTTTTTATTCAAATCTTAAAACTCATAAAATTAATTGCCGTATCAAATACAAGAAATTAAAAATTAATGTTATGTTAATTATAAGCAATGTTAATAATGTAATATGTTTGTTAATAACGTTAAACATATCGTTCATGTGATGTTTAATTTTAATATTGTTTTTCTAATTTAGCGTTACTTTGTTACGCGTTACTTTGCATTTTTTAATTTTAATTTCATTTGAAATTGCAAAAGTTTCATCACTCATTTGCAATAACTACTAATATGTATTATCTGTTGTCCTGATTATAATTCTCTATGCTTATCACAAATCTAGGTATTCGAAATGACATGAAAATTTGATAAGACTGATTAATGCATTATGCAAAATGATGAGCTGGTTACTAAGGAAGGGAAATTCTTGTTTAGATCCATAAGAACTAATGATCTAATTCAATAATTTTCGACAAGTCTTAGTTCTTTCTATTGATTCGCCTTTTCCTCTCGTCTTATTTGGTTTTAAATATGAACTACATTCATGGTCACTTCATTACTTAGTACTTGGGTAACACAAAGGTCACTTAGTACTGTCCTATTTGGAAAAGTTTATTAGAATCTGTGTTTTCCCACTATCGCATAATTTTCCTTGACATGAAATATAAATAACCTTGAATATAGGTTATGCAATTATATTATTAGATATGTAATGAACTATATTTATAAACAAAGAAATTTGTACCAATTTGCAGAAACATGAAAAAAAAAAAATTCTAGTGATGGGTTACAAAAGAAAAGCTATAATCGAACTAAACAAGAGTTCTCTTTCGATAATCGCGATAATATTAAACATCTTCTTTATAGTGATGTTAATTTTTATCGCTACAGTGGTAATCAATAAACACACATAGTTACGTCTAAAACATTCGCTTTCTATATCTTGTGCAAGTGAACGATTCGATTAGTGAGTGATTCATCGATGAGTGTACCCTAAAGTTTTATCGTGCGTTAGTCGCGGCTTAGCGCGTGTAGTGTTATACTTCATCGACATAATATCCTAATTAAAGAACGATTTCCTTCGGATAATTTATTTAAATCCTTGTAGATTTAATTGATTTTATGACATCCAGTTGGATCTGTTTATTGACATTGCGATCGTGATTTTCGTAATTAATTCCAATCTATAATTAATGATACATACCTATTAGAAATTTCAAACTAATTTTTCGCTTCGTGACTTTTGACATTTACTTTTATTGAGCTTCCGACACAAACAGAATGTTGTAAGTTTGACGTGTCTGTCTGTCCGTTGGATTGTAGCTCCCAAATAGACAAACTGGTTTTGATCTAGCAGTTTTTTGTCGCACAAAAAAAGCTAGATCAAAATCGATTGTCGATTAGCTTATTATTATTATTATTATTCATCATCAGCTCGCTTACTGTTCGACAATCAAGCACTTAATTTTATTAGGTTATGTTGCGGAATTTGCGTAAAGTCTCGTCTTTTATCCTTTATACAGTACTGTGATGTCATTGACGTGTCTAATTTGAAATAAAACACTGTGCGCCTCCTTCAAATTATTAAAAGAAATATTTAAGCCGAGGCGTACGCAGTTTTCTTTTTGTCCGGCATCGTGAGCAAACAGCAAACACGACGCGAAAAAGAACCCGAGGACTAAATGTGAAGGCAAACTTTAAATAAAAATAAATTATGGGAAAGACACACGTCTGACACAGATAACAGATCAGATTCACCTACGTGAGCCGTAACGAGCCACACAGCATCATACGGCAGAATACTGCCCTGCAACCCGTTTGACATACCGGCTCCTCCGAACTTTACACTGAGGTGTTACACTAGGATGTGGTTTATGTTACTTTTGAATGAACATATTTATATTGACACGTTTTTTGTCCCGCGGCTAACGAGGCGTCGCCATTGTACTGGAATCGGTAATCGGTAGTGTCAATAGGAGATTATTATGTTTATGATTAATAATACTTCCTGTAAGTGATGCTTTGTATTACATTGTATCATAAACAATATAGATTAGTGAAAGAAGATGCTTATTATGTTTCTGTGGATTGTAAGCTGTAGTACGAGCAGTGTATAAGGTTTTTAACGTATTAATAGTTAAAAAGAGTAGAATAACCACCTTACTAATGAATATATTTACACGGATAATAGGCTATACGACTACATCTAAAATATTTAGTTTCATTAATCTACTCAGAAAATTTGAGGCATTACTACTTCGTAAATGTAAAAAATTATAATATTTTATTTATAGTTTAGTAATTAGAGACATCTAAAAAGTACAAAAAAAATAATTACCTTTTTGCTAAATTAGTAAACAAAACCTACATCATTAGTTTACTTATATCATATACAAAAACTTTTATTATGACATGTATGAACTTAAACGCACAAATATCGGAGATATTTACAAATATGTTCCCGCGGCCATATACTTCATACACTTTAACATGGACGTGACGTCATATCTACGTACGACTTTAGTATGGAGCGTTTTCACGGGACTTGCGAAATTTTGTAAACAAATCGCTGTACCTTTAAAAATATTGACTTTTGATATACGGTTTCTTCTGAGAAGTTACTCATATTTAAGAGTACTATTCATTTATGCAATAAAAAAAAATCAGTCGTGTAGCCTATTCAATGTTGATGTCTTTCGGCTAAATACTGAAACGCTAATCAAAATTAAAAGAAAATTTATAGGAGGGCTATTCACAGGCTGTCGCTGTCTCTGCGGTCAGTTAATTTAAGTATCGTTTCGGTCGTTTGTCTAATTACTAATACGTTGGAAAAGTCACTTGTCAGGCAAAGACAGCAGACAAGACATTGAATAGCTTATCCGATGTGTATTAGGGGTAATTCTATTATTTTTAACTGTCAGTGAATAAAAATCCTTATACACTGCTCGTAGCAATCAGGCAGCTTACAATCGTCCACAGAAATATAATAAGCGACTTCTTTCACAAATTTTTATTGTATATGATATAGGTAAATATGTTATTATTCAAATTGTTGTATAATAGTGGCTCTAGGAGAGACCATTGAGGGAGACCTGATGGCACAGCTCAATACATCAATATAAAATAAATATTCTAGCCAGTTACACGATATAAGGAATTGAAGATAAGAAGACCTAAACGAGCTGTAAATCAAATCCCATTCAAACGGAGATTGAAGAAAAACGAAACTGGTAGCGGGAAGAGAGAAATAATATAGAAAAGCAATTGAAAACGGCAAATCGATTATTAATGATGGAATGCATTTTTTGTTCTGTCTCAGTCCATTCCATCTGACATGATGACACGGCTTTCGTCAATTAGTTTTTCTGTGGAGATGAGTTTGTAATTAGCTAAAATGCGACTTTTCCGGTCGGCATTGTGATGTTGTCTTGTGTATCGGTGGCTTTTTGTGGCATTGTGTTTTAACGAATTGACAGTAGAAAGTAGTAATTGCAGGACATAAATGCCTTTAAATGGTCGATATGTGTGGTCGGAATATTTCTGTTTTTGCGGCTACCGCGCCCTAGAGATTCCGTAAGTTTTCCTTGTCAGCCGTAGATAAGTAAAACTAAAAAATACAAAAATTATTAAGTAGGTAGGTATTATTACTTAATAATTATTATTAATTACTTATCCATTTTTTTTTCAGAAGTAATCTTTGCAGGCTAATAAGTAACATGTTAACACCTTCTGTTTAAAAACCACAATCTAGGTAGGCGTTTTTGTAACACATAGACCTTATTAAATCTACATACATATAAGAAAGGTGAGGAATGTTTGAAAACGACTTAGAATCTGCCGTTTTTTTAATGTAACTCGGTAGGCTATATTAAATCTGAACTGGAAGCAGAAGATCAAATCCGGGTTAGTCGAAGTGCGAGTGTTGACTGTGATAAAAACTTTTCCGGCGATTGTTGCGGCATGAGTCAGGGGTTTCCCGAATTTTCGCGGAACACGTCACAATGAAAAGCGTCTGAAAGCCTACAAGAGCGGTATCGAATCTCAACGCGGATTCACTTAGTCACGCGTTGAATATTATCAAGTTTTTTCGGTTGTGGCGCAGTGGTTATTTGTTACCGTATCACCTATTCGTAAATAATCCAAATCTTTTAAAAACATACTCGTAACGTTTTTCTATACGCTACGGTATACGGTTCTAATAATTTTACTATAGCTTGCTACGATAGACAACAATTTATGAAACTAATATCTAGTCGATAAATATTGTGATGGTAACTCGTAAAATCTATGTACAGCATTGAAATTTGAATTTTAAAAATGTATTTTCCGGCTTGGCCAGTAGCAAGTTTATACGTTACATTGTTTTTTACCCGACTGCGATGAAGCCAAAAGGACGGGTAATGATTTTAGCAGTGTATGTATGTATGTATGTTTTTTCCACCGTAGCGTCTAAACTACCGAGCTTATTTGAATAAATGAGGTGTCAATAGATTTGTAATAAAAGCTTGGGTAATATAGGTTATATAATTTATGTAGCCGGGTTATATTTTTTTAATAAAAATTGTAGTTAATCTTAAAAACAAAAAAGCAAACGAGCAAACGGATCTTCTGATGGAAAGTGATAACCGACACCCGCAACACCGGAAGAGTTACGAGTTTGTTGCCGGTCTTTCAAAAAGAAATACGCTTGACTGTATTGGACCGGAAATACCGCTGGCAACAATACATTCCAAAGTTTTATTATAATAGCAACTTGTACTAAATGGCTTAGGTTTTTGAAAGTCAATTTAGTCTTTTTCTATTCTATGGTTTGAATATTTGTACCTATACAGTCTGTCGAATTGATCATTGAGATTCTGGCAACACCTTCATACATTTAAGGGCTACATACATAGTTTCAGCTAATTTAAGTTTACCGTTGGGCTTCCGACCACCGGCCACTGTCTCCCATTGTTCAGAGCCACAATATAAATCATACTTCAGACTTGAACATAAATCTCCGCGACCCCTTACCCCGCGACTATCGTCGACTTGAGGATACATAAATATGACCATATCAGACCTTGTTAGTAAACAATTTGACTCTTCTGTACTCTCTTTTCTTCGATTATATCTATACTACTATTTTAAATGTGAAAGTTTGTGAAGGACGGACTTTATTACTCTTTCACGCAAAAACTACAGAACGGATTTCGATGAAATTTGGTATGGTAGAAACTGCTAAACAGCTCTGGTATAAAACTTGAGCTACTTTTTATTCCGAAAAATTGCAATATTCCCGTGGGATACGCGATACTATATTTACACGGAAGGAGCCGCGAGAAAAGCTTTGACGGTTTTCGGACGGACGGACGGCAAAAAAAACATTGACGGTGATGATGTTTATTTTTTTGTTAAAATTTTCTAAAGGACTGTTACTTGATGCTGTGAGACTTTCTTAAATTGTTTTCTTTTAATTAAATAATAAATAAATTGCTACATCAACATTGTAGGTTTCTTTTAAAGTGACAGCGATTTTGTTTTGGGCATCGATTTTCTTTTTTTTTGTAATTAACCTATCTTTAATCTTGTACATAATTTTAAACTATATTTAATTATTTCGTTACAGTTATTTATTTTGAAAGTATTAAGTGTCCGCAACCTGACATGACATAATCTATAATAAAGTCATTTTACTAATACAGTCATAAATTTTGTCTACGTCAATATTGCCTACGTAATCGGTATGTGGTCAAGAAATACTCCAGCCGGTATTGTGGTTTTTAGTGTTACGATGTAAAAGGCAAAGGAAAACTCTTTCCTTATTTATGATTCATGAGTTATGACATAATAATTATTTTTTATTTTAAATATTAAATTAAATTACAATTGTAATCGTTATTTATCACGAGTTTTAATAAATAGTTCTATTATAAATGGATTCGTATATAATATATTTGTATGTGTTCAGAAACTGTAGTAATTAATTTCAATCACTTATTATTATGTTCTATATAGCTAAATACATACGATTCTTTACGAAGTCGGACGTCCTGCATCCACAACTGCATGTACAATATTCGGACATGTTTATGTTTTATCACAGATAAATTATTCTTTGGTAATTGTCAATTTCACTTTAAATGTCACTGGCACATCACAATGTAACTACAAAATTCTCTATGGTCTCGTTCGAAATCGGAACGCGGCGGGCGGCGTCGGGCGCAGCTACGTTCAGCCGCGTTACGTGTAATGTGTGTCCTGAACGGATTTCCACAGCTTTTATGTAGTTAGCCGGCGCTCCCGTGATAAAGGGTGCAAAAAACGGATTGTTTGCAGGAGGGCCCGTCGTGACGTCACCGATATGACGTCGCGCGCGCGCAGGACGTAAGCCGCGTGCGTGTGCGCAATACCTTGTCCAAATAAATAGCATGTGGTGGGACCGGATCCCAGTGGTGTGAATCCAGCCTATCTGTTCCACTATCGCGGACGTCAAGCGTCTAAAAATAGATTATAGATTTTAAATTCGTGTCAAAAGTGGGTCACACTATGGAAATCAATTTTCCGATTTTCAAATAGAAAATAAATTGGACATTTAGTTTACAATTGCTACAATAATTTTCTTATTTTGCAGGCGATAAAATAAATGAGTAGATATAAGCAGGTCATTTTTTTTCAGATAAAAAATTGTACATAATGCAAACGATTCTTTCATATTTTTTTATTATTGTTAATAACCTGAATTTAAATTATTTACTTTCTTTGTTCGTACTGAAAAAAAAAATGTTTTAAATATTGCTGATATTTTTTATAATATTCAGAAATATGAACTTTTCTAGCAATAAATTACAAGATACGAAGGTTAGTTAGGAAGCTTTTGCTACATGTTCTTCTGTAGCTCCATTAGTGAATCAACAAACTGTCTGCAACTCCCTAATCCGATTAACGTCTCAATCTATATTAATATAGGGTTCATAATCACGTGCATACGTAGTGCAGGTGGAATAAATTAACAGAACTTTTAGTGAAACTTCAAAGAATTCGGCTTAGTACGGATATAATATAGATCTATATAAATAAAGTCATGATCAAAACGTGAACATTATCGAAGAGAAAGACATAAGAGTGCATAGTTGTGAATCGGCGCAATCATTTTAGTAAACAAACTAGATGATGCCCGTGACTGCGTAGTTAATATCGCAGAAACCGTACATTTTTCCGCAATAAAAAGTAGCTTGTGTCCTTCCCCGTGGTCTAATCTACGTATGTGCCAAATTTCATTAAAATCGGTCCAGTAGTTTCGGAGCCTATTCGATGCAAACAAACAAACTTTTCCTCTTTATTATATTAGTACCTATAGATAAATTGTGATTACATATATGCATACTAAATTTTAGGTGACGATAGTAAAACAGAGCTGTTACAAAAAAATATTTTAGAAGTTTTTTAAATTGAAAATTTTATGTAATATCGTAGTACTTATAATAAATTTACTTTATAATTTACGCAATAAAATTCAAGATTCAAAGTCAGGAATAAAAAATATTTTTTTGTTCTAAAGTTCAGAGGAATTTTTTTGTTCGTAACAATGTTCTCTACCAACATAGGTACGTCAAAATTATGACTTCGAGTTCCAGATGAAATGGGCCAATATTTATAATCAGGATTTGTTATCTTACACTTGATTATAAAAAGTTAGTAACATTTCATAACATTACAGCTAAAGCGCCATATCTACAGCTTTACGCGCTACCAAACTCTATACTCTATGGCAACCGCCATATTGTAATGTTGCCAGAATTAGAAAAATGCATTGAACATTGTACAACCAAGGTTGAGGAATATGGCGGCAATGTAGCAAATATTTGGATACAAAAATATATCAAGGACTATTCGCAATTTCAGCGAGGGCCGAATCCCGCAATCCCGCCTCCGGGAGAGTCCGCCTCTTGTCCCGAAATAGTCCCGCACGATTGGTCGCCCGCGGGAACCCTTCGCCTATGAAACGCCACAGCCGCTGCGGGAAGAAATGTGGCCTAATTTAAATTGAACTCAATGCCACGCGAAACTAGGGAGAGCAGTAATTTACATAAATGTTTATAACATTTTTATGACGTGTAGATTTTTTGCAGGTGTTGTATTGTAATTTGACATGTTTTATTTTGACAATAGAAAAAAACCTATTCAGTTTTTTATAATTTACATTTAAATTAATAATGATAAATCTTGCTTTTTTATACTTAGTTACATGACTTCAGCTTGGACTTGTAATCTTATCAAATGAAATATGTATTTTTTGATTTTTATTTGTTTTTTTTAAATCTTTTACAGTAAATATTATGAGATTAAATTTACATTGACAACATTAAAATGACTATTCACGATGCTTTGAAATTCGTAAAATATGTAGGAAAAGTGAGTAATTAAAATATTATCGCAGATAAAAAACATGAGGTAAAATGTCGTTTTATAACTCGCATAACCAGAACTATTAGCAATTACTTTTTATTGATTATTTTAATTACAACACAATTGTATCTGTAAATATAGATCTGTTAGCTCACTAAGTTAGTTTAAAGATGTTAATTTATAAGCAATGTGTGATGTAAATTAATACCATATACAAGGATTTCCTTTAAAAAGTAAAAAAAAAAACCCATCACAATCAAAACCGCTTACGTTAAGATAATTTACATGCAATTAAAAGTGCTCTACATCCGTTAGGATTTTTGTACGGATGTTAAGAAAATCCGACGCGGTGGGCGTAAAAAGTGCAGAGTCGGTGCATAAATACGCTTTTTTACACGCTACTGAGATTTCCAGCTGCGTAGAGATAATTGTCGTCATAATGCTGTAATTGTTATCAAAGGGTAACACACACTGTTAACATAGAAACAATTGTACTGTAAGGCTTGGTTTCCCCGCAGGTTCGCCGCTGTTATAATTTTACTTGGCAACTTTTATTTTTTATTTTTGGTTTTTTGGTTACTTGGTATTTGAGGTTACTTAAAATAGCTGAGGTTATTAGCGATATACGTAAAATAACTGAGTTTATCAGCGACCACAATTGCAAAATGTTAATTAAACTGTCACAATGTTTTAGAAAAAGCACATGTTCGGGTCAGTCAATAAAACATACCTATCATCGATAAAGTTATATGATTCTCTTTCAGAATTATGATTATTACAATCAATTAAGACATGCCTAATATTAGTACATTGATTGACATGTCTAATATTAATGTAATTAATTACAGTGATTAATGTAAGTAATTACAGTGAATGGAACACTATATTTAAGACAAGTCCGAGGAGTGCTGTTCGCGAAAATATGAGAGTGACATGCATTGGTTTGACCTACCCTCAGACCATTCTATTATATTACTGGCCCCATTAACTTAACACTTTTATAATATTTTTAATCATAATAATTGCTGTTCGTATAACTTAATTTCAAAATTAGAATTGCTTATGCAACACTCTCGGTCTTTAAAGTAATTTAAGATGAATATTTTAAAAATAATGGTTACTATGCGACAAAAAAGACTCACGATGCAACGTCGCAAGTATAAGTACTACGGGCGCATCTTATAATTACTGTAAATGATTTGCATGTCATTATGCAATAATAGCAATTTCACATCCTTGATGCTCGATTTCAGCGAAATAGTGAAATCCCCAATAGCACGCCGACTCATTGTTAACTAACATTGCAACAATTCCGTCATATCCGACGTGAGATCATATTTGACCAGACGTAGGTTTCTTTTTATCCGGGTTTCTGAATATGCATGGTCACATTTGCCAGCTGTCGTAGACCTAGCTCCTAGAGTGAGACAATTCCATTTACTGTAAGATAATAGTTAAATAGTACAGTGAGTATTGAAATACGCTTTTTTTAAACCATCACCACCGCCATTATCAGCCTATCGCCGTCCACTGCTGAACGTAGGATCCCCCAATGAGCGCCAACCATCCCGATCTTCCAGCCACCTTCTTATAACGCATAAGATATTATAATTCGACTGCAGATTTTAATAGGACAGTAAGTGACAAAATGAATGTAACCTAACCCGAGAGCATGTCAGATGCCTAAGGAGGGTTCCGCAGCTTTCACCGCGCGATAGGTTTTCTTTAAATTACTTCAAAAACTTCGCTCGCTCAAAATAATTAACCAAAAAAAGTTTTTAGCGCGATCTTTCACCACGGAAACTTATATATGTATCTTATAAAATAAATTCCAGGAGAGATAAACTTCTAAACCATTGTGGAGGTCGATTACTCGAAAATAGTTGACTTGGTAAAAAAAAACATGTAGTAATATTTTTGTTTATTTTAAAAGACATATTCGTCGATACCTCACGAGATGGGGTACAATGAAAAAATATTTTTCACCCCTACTTCATATGTATGGAGAATTGGAGAGCCACCCCCAAAATATAAAATTATTTCAATTTTATGATGCTAAAACCGAGATCTATAAAGAATCTATAACCATGCCAAAATTTAATCTATTTATATTCATATGCTGTTGCCCGCGGCTTCGCCCGCTTACATATAGTATCCCACGGGAACACTGTACTGAAAAAGTACCCTTTGTTTTAATCCAGACCTTAAACTACTAGGTACCATACCAAATTTCATTGAAATGCTTTCGGTAGTTCGTTTTTGCGTGAAAGAGTAACAAACACCCATCCATCCATCCATCCATCCATATAACCTATGTCACTTACAAATAACGTAGCCTTCTATTGGTAAAATAATTTTTAAAATCGGTTCAGTAGATCCAGAGATTACCCCCTACAACGTCACAAACTAACAAACTTTACCTCTTTATAATATAAGTATAGATTATAGAAGTTAGAAAGGTGGATAGACAGACGGAAAATGAAAATACAAGTGTCGTTGTACTACGGAACCCTAAAAATCTGCCAAATTTCACTTCAAGAAAGTTTACAAAATAAGCTTAATTCTTCCTCATTATTGGCAATTATTGCTGCTATGTCAACGGTTACGTGATTACGTCACAACGGTAACGCAACGCGGATACTCTTGAATCACACGAGCACTATGTAGGCAATGCTTTCGACCGACCTTAATAAATTCTCAGAATATTGAGCAGGTATCGAATTATATCCTTTCGTGTATAACGTTTGAACTGCTCGAAAATTATTCTAATGACTTAAAATCATTGTGGTGGGGCTTTTTGGTGGGCATACGAGTATGCAACATTGTCAAGCACCAGATTATGTGCTAATTTTATGATAGTGTGCGACAGCCTATAATCGATACGTATTTTCTTATATTTTGTATTACTAGGTATTAATAATATACTTATATGTTGCCCGCGACTTGTAAACAGAAGTCCTGCGGGAACAGTACATTTAGCCACGATAAAAAGTCTCCGAGGTTTATTCTATATCTGTGCCTTTAATAAAAATTGGTCCAGTAGTTTCGGAGCCTATTCTATGAAAACAAACAATCAAAACTTTGCTCGCGACTTCGCCCGCGTAAATACAGTGTCCCACGGATAATCCAGAGCTTATACTACTACCATACCAAATTTCATCAAAATCCGTTTCGTTAGTTTTTGCGTGAGAGTAACAAACATCCATCCATCCTCACTAACTGTCACATTTATAATAGTAGTAGGGCTAGTTAGCTACTAAGCTCACCGTCACCACAGGGGCTACACAAATGTCAGTTATGTTGACTTAAGCCTAGGGTTGACATCGAATTAATTTAAAATATTTTTTTACGTCTGCGTAAATATAATATTTTTACGCGGGCGAAGCCGCAGGCAACAGCTAGACACTTAATATGGAAAGGGAAATCATACCTACCTACTTTAATCCACGTCTCAGTTATTTATTGTACCTACTGCGTGTGACAAAAACAAGGGTTAGTTTAGTATTAATTATTATCGAGGTAGGTTAAGCGGAAGGAACTTTTGTCATAATTTTTTTCTTGATTAATACGGCCGCCGACCATATACAACTACAATTATTAAGCCCACTCATTTTAATACCGATCAGGAAATTTCTAATATTTTAGGTACACGGTGCGTGCGCTTTGAACTTTTGAACAATACTGATATTTACAACGAAAATTAAAAATAGTCTCCATGCAAACGTCTTATTGCCATATTTTTTAATCAAAAATGTACTCAGCCATTGGGCCCATAAATTGGAAAAATATACCTTGTGTCCTTAGCAATTGGGTTTAATTTGTACTTAATTCTTAAGTAGTATAAAGACTATTTGAATTATATCAATGCAATTTTAAATTTTTATTAGCACTCAATAAGTGTTGTAAGTTGTAACACAACTAAGATCGTCGCACAATATCAATAGGTATCGACAGATTTAAATGCGATTAAGTACTACATGTAATATTTAATCTAAAATTTTATGTGGAAATCCTTACTAATATTTTACTACTATTATAAATATGAAAGTTTGTGAGGATGTATGGATGGATGAATGAATCTTAAACGGGCAAATGGCACACCACACGTTTGTTTCTCTTTATCGCAATAACTATTGAACGGGTTTGAATTTTTATTAAATTTATTTGATATACGTTCGAGGTTAACCTTCTACAAACTTTATCCAACCCAAGCATATTTCGTTAAAAATATCGATAAAATCAAACTATTGCATGACTACATCACTAGTGAAACAAAAAACAAAATATATTTTTATGAACGTCGCGTCAGCCAAGTCTTTCTTATGAAATTACACTGTCGCGTCGGCGAAACTGCCAGCCCCGTGAGCCATAGTCCAGGCTGGGAAAAAGTTACACCCCACCCGCCCCCGCATTCGTCCAGACACGCACACATAGCTGCGAGCGGTGAGTCGTGTAAATCGGTGGAGTGACGGTTCTTTACGTTAGTAATATATAATATTCTTTGCCGTCACCGCAAATGTGTTGCTAGTCGCTGTCGCTCGAAAAGTATGAAAAATGTGAAGCGGTAGCGCGCGACCGTTCGCGCCAAGCCTATCGGTGACTAATTTGATTGTAATACGCAAATACACTCGTTTCATGACTGATGAAATACCCATGAAATGTAAGACAAAGACTGATTTGAATACACAATAAGATGGGTCAATTACGATCATTAAAATCAGACCGACTTTACCGGAAAAACTGGAAGTTTACCGTAAAAGTTAATTTTTTGTTCGCAAACGATTTGAATACGGTGCATCGCTCCCACGCTCCTCGCCGGCCTTGCCGTGCATCTTATTATAATCGATCGTAGTTATTAGGGCATTTCCACATAGAACCTATACCTAGTCTTCAGGTGAGGCGTGCATTACAAGCCAGCTTCCCTTATGTTTATTATTTAATATTATATTTTAATAAACATAGGGGAACATCAACAGCCTCCGTGGTCTAGTGGTTAAAGCATTGCATTTCGACTCAGAGGTCGTGGGTTCGATTCCCGCATTGGAACAACAAAAAAGTTGTTTCCAAGTTTGGTTAGGACAATGCAGGCTGATCACCTGATTGTCTGACAAGAAAGATGCTCCATGCGTCGGATGGACATGTAAAAAGTCGGACCTGCGCCTCATCTCTCGTCAGTCGTATCGGTTATCCGTCCCACTGGATTACGAGAGTACAGGAAGAGAGAGTGCTCTTGTGTACTGCGCACACACTTGAGCACTATAAAATTACTACTGCGTAACTGGCATGGTTTCAATGAAACCGGCCACCGTCACCGAGATCTGAGATGTTATAATATATATTTTTTTTAAATACGGTACCAAACCAAAACAATATTTTGCGCCCAATACACCCAGAAAATTATTTTAAAAATTAATATAATATATTAAATTATAGATTTAAAGTTATATGCACGCCTCGATTGTGCTACTCTGATACGTAATTTCAGTCAGTAATGACAACTTTATTCACCTAATCTGTCTATTGTTATTTGTCAATGTTTTACGAAATATGGGTCGAAAGAGCAGACGGATCAGTGATCACCAGATGGAAAGCGATTACCGTCGCCCATCGATACCCGTACCACTAGAGGAGTCGCAAAAGCGTTGCCGGCCTTAGATATATAGTTTATACAGATAGAGAGGCTGTAATTTAACGGTCTAAGATTAGGTAAATTAAGTTCCTGTTGATTCTAGCACCACACCGTGCTGATGCTATGATGTACCTAAAAGAAAATTTTAAGCTTCTAGTATTGCAAGTCGTAGCCTATAAGATTTTATCTTAAAGATGTTCTGCATGTTAACGAGTTTTAGCGACAAAAATATTAATATCATAACTTGTTACTAAATTATTATATTACACGATTGAATATAATGGTCAACGTCCTTTAAATTCAGTGACATTATCAAAGAAATCATCATATACATTTTTGATGTCGATAATTTTTGTATAATGTAGATTGAATCGCATTTTTGTGCCCGAAATCGTTTTCATGTTACAATGTCACGTCGTCGAATGAGACAAGTGTAATCAATACCAGAATTTAGTGAGTATTGAAGTACCAGTTAAGTTCAAATGTGAAGGATATCGTCAAAACTGACGTCAAACCCCGCGGTATACAGGTCATTGGCAACTGCTGCTAATTAAGTTTTAAAGTTAACTTTTGATATGTTGATGTCGATATTGTCAACGTTAAATATCAATAGTTGTTTCTTAAATATTGTTTCTACATTACTCGTATGTATTTGTAAGAATAATATTTTGGTATAAACAACATCATCAGGTTTAAAATGTATTTTTTCGTACTTAGATTTTTATTTAGATATTTAAGAAAATTTTGCTGAGAGAAAACATACAATTTTATGAAATGAAATAAATTAATATGAAATTAAATATTTTGTTGCAAGTAAGTAAGTAAGTATCTTAAAATTAGAGATAGTGTCTATACATTCTGCTATTTAAGTGGCTTGCAAAAATAAAAAAGAACATTATCAATCCTACTACTACTAAAATGCGAAAGTTTGTGAGGATGTTATTATTACATCAGTTAGCAATGTATATTATTAGCTAGTAGTAAATTCATCTATACTAATATAATAAAGAGAAAAAGTTTGTTTGCTTGTTTGTTTGCATCGAAAAGGCTCCGAAGCTACTGGACTGATTTTGATGAAATTTGGCAAAGATGTAGAGTATACCACGGGAAGGACATAGGCTACATTTTATCGCGTAAAAATGTACGGTTTCTGCGAAATTAACTTCTGCGCGCACGAAGTCGCGGGCAACATCTAGTAATTGAATAAAATAATTAAAAAATATATAAAGATAAAGCCAATGCTAATAATTATCGCAAAAGCCAGTGAACCATCTATTCTTTTATTTAAAGACATTGACAAAGTCAGCGCGGTTGACAAAATAATTGTCTACAGTATCTGTCACCGTAAAATTGTAAAAACCGTTAGATTGTAAAATAACTAACGAGATTGTAAAAATTTAACAACTATATTATATTTATAATCTAACGAAAAATAATGTGTGAAATTATAGGCAGCATATTCGCGTCGAAAGCCTATCAACATTTTACAATTTCACTAGTTTTATTACAATCTAACGGATTTTACAATTTTACGGTGACAGATACACTAGACAATTATTTTGTCAACCGCGCTGTAGTATCGCAACGTACTTGATATTACATCAGTTTGTTTGTTCCGGTTGTTGTGAAGTGACCCGCGCTAAAGAAAAGTGGTTGTTTTATCTCTCATTACAGAACATTGTTGGTAGTATTATTGTTCTAAGTAACAACCTCGGAAACACTAACACAGATACTACACAGAAATTACATGATTATTATAATTTACACTTCCTTATCAAATAATATCATACTATCCTACTAATATTATAAATGTGAAAGTTTGTGAGGATGTACGGATGGTTGGATGGACGTTTGTTACACTTTCACGGAAAAACTACTGAACGGATTTTGATGAAATTTGGTATCTTAGTAGTGCTTTGGATAAAAACAAAGGCTACAGTTTATCTCGAAAAAATACAGTGTTCCCGAGGGACACCCGAGGGAGGGCGGAGCCGTGGGCAACAGCTAGTGTTTTTTATAAAAAAAGGATTGTTATAAGTTTGACGTGTCTCTTTGTCTTTCTGTCTCTGTCCGTGGCTTCGTAACTCCTAAACGAAAGGTCAGATTAAGATGCTTTTTTTTTGTTTGAAATCTGATCATGTATAATGTATCATCACCAGATCGCTCAATATTTGACAATATGGGGGTTACTTTTGTTTTATATTGTGACTATTTACTGCTAATTTTGGGTGTAGTGAAAAATAAAAGAAGACTATTCTTATTATTTACTTACACCAAGTATTCACTTACCATGTTTCCATCGTGTGTTTAAAATGGATTAGCGTGCATCTCCCAAAGATATCTGTAAAGAGAAAACATGCTATTTCATTTTCGATATTGTCTTTCTGACGAAAAGACGAGAGACAATCTTGTCTGATTTTCGTCAGAATATAAACATTTGTGAAGACAAAAAATGCTATTTTATTATCGATATTGTCTTTCTGACGAAAAGACAAGAAACAATTTTGTCTGATTTTCGTCAGAATATAAACATTTGTAAAGAGAAAAAATGCTCTTTATTATCGATATTGTCTTTCTGACGAAAAGACATTAGACAATCTTGTCTGATTTTCGTCACAATATAAACATTTGGCACTTACGACGGTCGACTGTACGTGAACTTTCTGCGTGTTCAACTCGTGCATAATGCGGAAAGTTTTATGATTATATAAACACATGCATCAATGTTTCAAGCCGAGAAAAAAGGCTAATTCCTCACGACAAGTCGGTAATGATGGCCGGCGTTTTGCCACTCGCCAGTCCTGTATTTCCTGTTGTTAGTTGTTACATAAAAATTGCTTTCCGACTTAAATTCCAACCGTCGTCATTGTTTAATCGATTCCGAGATGCGTTATCCCTTTGTTTGCATCGTAAGGTCACCGTTGCATTGTTTTTTCGTGTCATATCGATTGTTTGATAAGCGAACGAGAAAGTTTTTGTTTGATTTTCCACGAGTAGGTTTTCTTCGAGATTACTTTTATTGTATTAGTTTTAGTTCGAATTAGCAAAAAAAAAGTTTTCACTAAATACAAGCTAACCTAAATGATATCTTTGGTTCTATTAGATATGCCGTGTTGAACATTTTCATGAAAATGAGATGAGCGAGTGTAAAATGTATATTTTACTTAATAATTTGTAGAGTTCTGCGTGGGTTATAGTCATAGATATATAATATTAAAAAGAGGGTCATAGTTAAAATGTTTTTATGACACGTAGATACATCGGGTAAGTAAATGAGATTGCGGGTAAATTTAAAAGTAGTAATAGAAAATGAAATGAAGCTATAAAAATAAAATTAAATGAAAGCCTGTAATAAAATAGTCATAAAACTTGTCGGGTTAGAATAAATTAATAAGCTATATCCATCATTATCGATTTTACATTATTTACATCCGCCATTTTGCAAATAGAAATGTAGAGTAAGGTTTTATTCTATTTTTAGTCTATGACTAAATACTTTCTCTTTAAAACAATTTAAAACTAGGAGGCAGTAAATTAAATTAAAAGGTTACATTCTTGTCCTCGTTTTGAGTTTTTTGTACGGAGAGCTCGTCTAGACGGTAATCGCAAGAGCTCTGTGGCCTGTGGGCGGCAACCAACACATGAGTTTGTTTCGCTCCTTATAGATGCTCGTTAGAACGTCTATGGTGTCATTATGGGTTATTTAATTTCCGTATGATTTGATACTTTTGTGAACTAGAGATCGGCTAGTAATTGAAATTCGACCATATTTCTAACATTAATAATGTTAAAATTCAGGCACATATAATATAATGTTTTTTTACGAATACCTGATTTTTCTGAAAAGACCAGCGAAGAAACTTGGATCGCAAAACATAGAGTTAATCCAAAAATAATAGATATATTTTAAAAATATATTGTAATATTTAAAAACGAATAAAATAAATATATTTCACAGGGATCTCTAAAATTCGGTACGTGATTAAATGATACATATTTGCAATGTATCGATTCATCGTATTAGATCACTGTTTTGTTTCGTAATCTATATAAAAATAATACACGGGTCATTGAACTGTTATTAAAACAATACTATATGTGCATGTTCTGTTTAACATAATTATTATGGTGTTCGCCTTTTAATCTAGATCAGATTTGTAACTTTATCGACCATGCCATGATTTACTATCATATTGCCAATTTCACCGACGCCTGTTAAAGTTAATCGTTAATTACAATATTATCTCATATTATTTCTCTTATTCTTCGTAAATAGACAACCGGATTGACTTTATTTTTATTGCATAAATAAATACTAGTATAACTACTCTTTAATATAAGTAACTTCTCAGAAGAAACCGTATATCAAAAGTCAATATTTTCAAAGGTACAGCGATTTGTATACAAAATTTCGCAAGTCTCGTAAAAATGCTCTAAACTAAACTTAACCTACAAGTAACGTCACTTTATAGTGTATGACTAGCTTTTGCCCGCAGCTTCGCTCGCGTGAAATTGGGTTTAAGTCAGAGGGAAAACTTGTTCGGGAAAATACCAATACCAAAATCGAATACATAATGGTGTAGGCCCTGCACCACCACCATTAGTTGTATTTTATTTGAATGTTTCCTGCGACTTCGTAGGCACACTCAAGAAATCTACCGGAAACTGTGCCATAAATAAAATTTAATAAGCTACAAAAAGTATTCTGTGTTAATTCTGCTTAACCTACTATTACTATACCTGATTCAATCATCAAAATTCTTTACGTGTTTTCTTTACTTTACTTTATTGCATGAAAAACTAAATATAGGTATTATTATGTACATAAAAACTTACGCATTTAGGTATAATATTAAGTACTTAAGGATTTCTTTGTAACCTATAATTAGTATTTTAACGATTTCGAAAATCTTTTGAATGGGAAGACGTTGTGGACTTTGAACTTAATAAAAATAATTTGAATTGTAATCGCCCATCCTAGTTGGGACCACGACAGAGTTTGAGAGAGAGATGAGTTAGTAGTACGACCACGAAGCCATCAAGCTTCTCACTTATTTCTCATATAATATTCATACACATTAATGATTAGGATTAACCTAGGTAAAGTTTTAACCAATTCAAATATCTGGTTTTTTTATAGCATTTTATACAACGTTATTTTTTAGATTGATGAAACTTTTTGTAGGTATAAACCGATTGAATTTAAATACCTACACAAAATTATAAGCAAAGCTATCCTAATGCCTATCCGCGTGGAACCGTAGGTAGTTAGGTACCCAAAAATTTTCCGCGATAAAACGCGAGTCCTATGTGTTTATCCAAGAGCTAAACTACTACGGTAACAAATTTTATAAAAATCCGTTCTGTAGTTTCTGAGATTAGCGCGCACAAACGTACACATCAAAAAACTTTTAAGAAAATCTTAAAAGTCATTGTCTCTTTTTAATATTTTATATCTATGTATTAAACACTCATAAATCAAGCACAAATAAATGAAATATTACATATTATAACAACAAAAGAGAAAGAAATTTAATTAGGTATACCTACACTCAAAATATTCTACTGAAATAGTATGTAATATTCCTCTTTTTAATATTATATATCTATGGTAATATTAAAATACATAAGTATTATGAATATATTTTAATGCAGCAATCGCAAATATTTAGGTGCCGAGTTTTTCAAAGACATTTTCATCAAATTTAACTTTTGCATTCTTGTCAGATTTATTTTTCAACACGATGACAATATATTATGTCAAATTAAAAATAAAGCTTCCCACTCACGGGCTATCGATTGCTTCGGTCAAATTGGAAATTAATTAGTATTTGAAAGTAAATTGCTAACGACAAACTATTACATAAAATGATTAGTCTAAGACCTACCAGCTAGTTTTTGCGGTGGGGGTCAAAAGTTGGAACAAAATTTACGCGTATATATACGAGTTTCATATAAAAAGTATAGTAAGGCGGTCCTGGGATCTCAGACTATATTCAATTTATATCTAAACCGATTTACTTGCAACTACGAATCCAGTAAATGTTTAAATTGTAAAGACTAAATCGATCGATCGCTTGTGAGCTTGTTAAATCAAAAGCACTAAGGAGTATTTATATCAACTTTAAAGCAAATCGCTCCCAAACAATTTTCTTTCCCTTTTTATTCCCGTAAGGGGACGAATTTCAATAAACTATGATACACGAATTCCATCAATTCTGTTACATAATGTTTGTGCAAAATATGAAGTAGATTGGACCAA
Organism: Glaucopsyche alexis; assembly: GCA_905404095.1. NCBI lineage: Eukaryota > Metazoa > Arthropoda > Insecta > Lepidoptera > Lycaenidae > Glaucopsyche > Glaucopsyche alexis. The sequence goes on from FR990059.1 coordinate 16,376,497, forward strand.
GGAATCACGTTGTCCCATACAAACTGTTTTCCCCCTTTTCACCCCCTTAGGAGTCGAATTTCGAAAAATCCCTTCTTATCGGATCCCTACGCATTACAAAGAGCAAGCCCTGCAAGTTTCAGGTCTCTACGATCAGCGGTTTAGGCTGTACGTTGATCCGTCAGTCATTCAGGACAAAGGATTTTATATGTATAGAAGATACGGCCACAGGAATATATTTGTAAATATCTCCGATATTTGTGCGTTTAAGTTCATACTTACCATAATGAATGTTTTAAATATGATGTAAGTAAACTAATGATGTAGGTAGGTTTTGTTTACCAATTTCGCAAAAAAAAAAATTTTTTTTGGTACTTTTTAAATGTATTTAATTAGTAAACTACACATAAAATCATATATTTTTTTACATTTACCAAGTAGTAATGCCTCAATATTTCTGAATATATTACTGAAACTAAATATTTCAGATGTAGTTCGATCCCCTATTGTATGTATCAGTGAAAGAGATGGTAAACCTAATATTTTGACAAACAAACGATTAATTATAGGTTGGTGAAATTGTCCCAGTCTGTAAAATATTTACCAATCTTAAGGCCAATTTCATAATCTACAGATAAGAGCTCATATTTTTTATGTTTTATCCCTGTCCCTCGATATAGGTAAAGTAAATAAAAATCTTGACGAATAAAAAAACATGACGAATTAAATAAAAATATTATTTTAGATAGGTACAAAATAGAAAAAGTTCTTGCTTGACCAGTTTCTAAACATTTTCCTTTACATTAGGACACTTCAAAATATTTAAACACAAATGAACGGACCGCAAAGACTGCAGACGTGGTTGAACTATGTCACGCGATCGCGCGCCCGAATTAACGGTGCTGTTACGCGATTTTCATCTTATGCCTGATCGAGCGACAACTTTTTCGATAATACCTACTGATTGATATTATAAATCGTACAGTTTGCACATATTTTCGAAAACAAAATGTTAAGCTTAAAACTAATAAGCAATTAAATGAATCTATCGAGCCTCTAGAAGCAAATAGTTTTATAGACTTGATTGATAAACTAAAGGACCGTCTTGATATACTGTCTTCGGGTACTGTCTATCACATTGATGGATTTATAACTATTGACAAGGCCGTGGCGGTACATCGACACCCTGTTACGTTGATAAATTGTTTATGATATCACCGTAGTAAGGACACGGTACCCGAAGTAATACTACGGTACCCGAACCATAGGGCGATTACTATGACAGCTCGAGCACCAGGGAATGGCTATGTTTCGCGGAAAAAAGCGTAAGCAAAATGGCGGATTATGTCAGCGGTATTGAAGTTAGCAAACGTGTCCTGGCCGAAAATCTTTTTTTTTCTTTAGCGCTAACATACAATATCAGATATGTTTACGTAAGCCTAAGGTTGACACCAAAATAATTATAATATGAAATTATACTCTCAATTATGTCAAAGCATAAAACGACCAGCGGCTAAGCCCGTGATCGAAAGTCCTGGCTTGAAACTTCCCGCGCGCGCCGCGCGTTCCCCGTACACATAGCCCTGTGCCGATGACGATTCTTTGCGTGAATAATAAATCCCACCAAAAACATTTTCATGTAAAGTGATGCCAAGACGATACCATAATATAATAAGAAATATATAAATATATGACTCGTACTTTCAAAAAGCTATCAGATCTCATGTAAAACCAAGCTTCTGACTCTACCAAACATCTAAACTCGACACGCATTAACTCTACACAAACTTCACAAACTCTACTAATGTAAATATCTATAAATATAAATTAAAAATTATTATTATTATGGGCAAAATTCAAAGTTCGATGTGCATTTTTTGGCCGAGTGCTGTAGGCTGTGTTACTGCAGAAATTACTATTCAATCAAGATATACAAAGACCTTATGGAAAATTCAAACGTCGCCTATGTGGATAGTATTTGCATAATCGAATTTACGTAATTACGTAGGCATATTTACCAGGGAGATTTATCATTTAATGTGATTTACCGTGTAATATAATACTATTGACTCCATGGGTCAAATGTTAGTAATTTTTTATTTATTAATTATTATATGCCAACCAATAACTTTAGCATATTAGGTATTAATCAAAGTCAGCTGTAGCATTCATATTTTTGTCTGTATTAATACGTTTATCTGTTATGTTATAGATACACAATAATAATATTATAATACATAGTTATTTCATTCTATCACAGATCGAAAACACTCATCGAAGAAAAAATCAACTAATAATATGTTGTAGCTTAAAATAGCCACAACATAAGAATCTTGCTATGGAAAAGACAACAATGCGTTGCAAATATCTGAGGGTCAAATCTGCTAAATAAAACCTGCATTAATACAATTATAATCAAGTCCCGGTATACTAAAACTGTCAAACGGTATTCTCGTAAACGTAATCCAACGTGAAACGCGCACTGATTGGTCGAAACTTCATGAACTGTCATGATAACATGTCGCTTCACTTACAAATAACAATACAATCAGAGTAAAAAGAAAGTCTACTTTAAATAGAGAATAGAGGTTCAGAAGTGAAAGACACATTCTGAGCGCTTTCTGGTGTAAAATTTGAATGCTGGCTAAAATTTACTCAAGTATTTGCGTATATAAAGCTATTTATATCTTCATACCATTATCGAGTATCAAGCTTAGAATCTGGGTTTTCTGGTGAAGATTATGTCATGGACGTCAAGTGATAAGCATCGCGGAGTATTATCAATTCCATTGAGACATGTCACCCACAAATCACTTTTTACAGTCTCTTTTACATTGGCTCTTTCTATGCCTTGGCCTAATATTTTCAAAGGATTTTGATAGCAACTTTGCGAAGAGCAAGTTTCCTATTACGACGGCTAACGACGGCTAACGACATTTAAACGGTAGCAGAATATTCAAAACATTGGCAAAATGGCTTTATAAATTAATACCTTGGCACCTCTAACTTGAATATTCACCAAAGAGATTTTTACAAAGTGAAACATTTTTTTTTTAATCATGCCAATTTTCACGCTTACTGTGGAGCTCAATGCTAATAACATCAATGGAGAAGTTATTTTAAATTTTATATTAAAGGTCAGTATTAGAATATCATCAAAAGATCAAAACTAATCTCTGCAAACATTTTTGGAATCCATCAATCAATGACTGAGAAATGGATCATTGAAGTTGAGGAAACGTCTGTGACCCTGTGACGTCATCTGACCTGATGGATCAACGCACAGCCTAAGCCACTGATCGTAGAGACCTAAAATTGGAGGGTGTATTCTTTGTATGACGTAGGATGCGATCAGATGGGATTTTCTGAAATTCTACCCCTAAGGGGTGAAAAATTGGGGCGTAGTATAGTTAATTCGGGTCTAGTGTCGTCACTTGCAACGCAAATTCAAAGTCCCATAACTTTTTTATTTCTAGAGATATTTTACTAATCATTTCACATGTTTGTTTTTTACATAAAATTTTTATAATTTATTATTAAAAAATTAGCTAAACTTTCTCATTATGCATATCTTATTCAATTTATGTTTTATAGATAGTGAAGTATTATAGGTAGTGAAAATAAAGCTGTCAGATATGAGGATAGTGGAAGTTTTAATATTTAAAACAATGAAACTGTAAATTAATAATGTCAGTTCTAGACAATACATCATTCTATCGTCTTTTTAACAATTATTTTATATTTTACGAAGTATTATATAAATATAAACTTATTATATATATAAACGTATTCAATAAGATATTGACGGCAGGAACGATAAAAAAAGTCAATTTTTATACCTAACATATCGGAATTGTATAAAATCAGAGCAACAGAGCTCGCCGTTATTATTTTCTAGTTCACATAATACTTGTAGACTACATTATGTCTTAATGTCAACGACGATGAAATCATATACCTAAATTTCCACCGGCTCCGCTTTTCTTTATGCAACAAATTTTTACCGTGAGAAAATCCTGATTGATAATAATTTATTTATTCACAATATAAAATTGATATTAATAAATTAAAATAACTTATTTTGATCAAGTGCTCATGTTTTCAATGCGTTAATGATTTTACAACTTGGTCCAAGTATTTAATAATGCTTCACACAATAGATCGCATCATCTTGTAAGGTCGTTTCATTCGAGTCATTACATTGTCAGATACAATATTGTTTACATACACCTAAGGACATAAGGACACACATTTAGACGATTATGTAGTAAATAAGTAAAGTAGTATGTTTCCAAAAGATTATTATACCTAAATGATAACTCAAAATATAATGCAATAAAAGCATTTTTTTTTACTTTCTGAAACGTACATTAACATTTGATTATTTTGTTTTTAATCCGGCTTATACGCGTCTAGATGTTGCGCGCGACTACATGCGCGACAAAAGGAAATCTTGTGGAATGGTTCATTTTGCCACAATAAAAAGTAGCCTATGTTGGTCCATGGTCTATTCTATATCAGTGCCAAATGTCATCAAAATCGGTCCAGTACTTTCGGAGCCTATTCGATGCAAACAAACAAACATACAAACAAACTTTTCCTCTTTAATTATTAGGATAGATAATAATAATTTAAATGAATTTTAATGTTCTGGTAAAAGAAATACAGAAGTCAGTTTAATACACAATAACGCCATAACAAAAGACGACGGTTACTTAATGCTTATTCATTTGACGACATTCAAACATTTCGGTGGGTCTAATAAGGTGTTAATTATACAAAACATGGCCACTGATGTAATTGAGTACGCTGTTTGTTTTTAGTGGGCTATAAACGCAGTAAAGTGCTATTAGCTTATAAAGAATCGGCGGTAAAAGCTGAGTTTGTTCGGCCCTGACAAGTCGTGCTTATTGTGTTACGTCAGCGCCTCGTTAGGCTTAGAACATTGTTTTAGCGCTTGATTTAAGTGCATTGATATTGTTTATCTATAAATAAATAGTCTGTAGTAATGTCGGAACAACTAGTTTACGTTTGAACATAGAACTGCAAGCATCAACAGTTTGGGATCACGTGAACGCTAGAGCCTGCTAATATATCAATATGCTAGTAAAACTTTGTGCAAACAAAATGCACTTACAGTAATGTTTGTCACTTCATTGCAAGAATTTACAAACGACCACGCAAAAGTTTATATATGTCACCGTAAAATTGTAAAAACCGTTAGATTGTAAAATAACTAACAAGATTGTATGGTCGAAAGATTAAAAACTATATATTTATATAACTATAAAAAAATATATGTGAAATTATAGGCAGCATATTTGCGTCGGAAGTCTATCAACATTTTTACAATTTCACTAGTTTTATTAAAATCTAACGGTTTTTACAATTTTACGGTGACATATACACTACGGAGACAAATGGGGTATTCTGAAGTTACGAAGCCATATTGGCTTCTTTTTGTCAGTTGCTTAATCTGCACTTTTTTACAACCGGTCGAAAGGATTAGTTATCCTAATCAAAAACCTGTTTTAATAGTCCACGCAAGGAACGGATGAAATCAAGTATCAAATCGCATTAGTGCATATTAGCAAAACGTCAGACGGTTTAGAATTTGTCAACCCCTGTCAGTTCGAGTATCAATTAGTGTCGGCGCGCTAGCCGCCCACGCTTCGTGCCCGCACTAGGTCAGTAGATGCTACCTCGCTCTGTTACGCATTGATTCATAGCTAGTGGGTGCTGGCAAGGTCGATGTACTCGAATTTGCGGTACCTTTATTTGCATATCGTCTAGAAAAAAATGACACTAATAGTGCGAACCAGTATCAAGGCCATACTCTCTCCTTTAATAGGTAAGTGTAACGCCCAAATAGTGATATATCGCATATTGTTTAAGATAAGTGTCTTTGAGTGGTTTCCTGTGTCTTAGTGAAAGTTGCTGATTGATTAAATGTAAACATTTAAGCATTTATGTGTCATTAGTCAATAAATAAAATGAATATTTATATGTGACGCCATAGCTAGCGACAGTGATATGGATAAACAATAAAGTTTGTATATGTCACCGTAAAATTATAAAAAACCGCCAGATTGCAATATTAATAGAGATATTACAAAAAGTCAAATAAAAATTTCTTCTTACATTTTAAACGTTATTTATTATTATATTGTTATATTTACCGTGTCAATTGGTTAAACGGCAAGTGCCCCGCGCTGCCATATTTGTTTGTTTTTTCATAATAATAATTATAACGAAAAATAATGCGTACAATTGTAAGGAGAAATTTTTATTTGACAATCTGTCGACTTTATAATATCTCTAGTAATATTACAATCTAACGGTTATTACACTTTTACGGTGACATATAATATATTTTTAGCATTTACAAATGTATGTGTATTTTGCTGCCTTAGTCCTTAAGCGGTAAGAAGATGGTCTTAGGGCTTGTTTTAGAATCTACTGATTCTGAAGCAAACGCCCCCCCGCGCCGCCATATTTGTTTGTTTTTTCATAATAATAATTATAACGAAAAATAATGCGTACAATTGTAAGGAGAAATTTTTATTTGACAATCTGTCGACTTTATAATATCTCTAGTAATATTACAATCTAACGGTTATTACACTTTTACGGTGACATATAATATATTTTTAGCGTTTACAAATGTATGTGTATTTTGCTGCCTTAGTCCTTAAGCGGTAAGAAGCTGGTCTTAGGGCTTGTTTCAGAATCTACTGATAATAAGTATTAGCATATTTGCATGTTTTGTTTTCGCTCAGTATAAAGTAAGCAGCGACGAAACTTCCAGATAAGTTATTCGACACGTCTTATTAGACGACTAGCTTTTGCCCGCGACTTCGTCCGCGTGGAGTTCGGCTTCCATACAAAATTGTCAACCCCTTTTTCACCCCCTTAGGGGGCGAATTTTAAAAAATCCTTTCTTAGTGGATGCCTACGTCATTATAACTATCTGTATGCCAAATTTCAGCAAAATCCGTTCAGTAGTTTTGGCTGTGCGTTGATAGATGAGTCAGTCAGGTTTGCCAGTTATATATTTAGAAGATTGATAAACAGACTCTTAGTATACCTAATAAGTATTTTCTTTTCACGACGTTATTACGTTTCGTCTTAGCCACAGGACGTCCACATGCAGGTCATTATAGGTGTAGGTAAATTTTCTCAGGCACGTATATTATTAAAATTACATACCCATTTTTTAAACTTATTATATTTTTATAGAGTATCAATAAAAATAAATTAATGATTGCTTATTTCAAGACTTCTGAGGCACGTCTATAATATTTATGTACTTTTACTTATTTTTATAAATCATAGATAATTATAATGCGATTGTAAGTTGAAAAAATATTTTAATAAAAAATTGCATGATATACCGCATGGTAGTTACCTACTTAAAATCTTGTAATCTACTCATGATTGCATACATTTTGAATAATTTTGTTCGTTTTGAGAAATTACTCGAAGGCGTTGAACTAAAATTTATAATAATAATACTAATAGTGGTAGTTCGGTGTAATAAGACAGCGCACTTCTGTTAAACAATTATTACCATTGGGAAATGCTAATTCTACGAAAATTACAAGTAAGCTCGAGAGTAAAATACTTAATGTTTTAACTGTCGTCGTTCTCTGAACTAACTTATGTTATTTGAGAACAATAATTTGACCTAAAACGTGGATTTTTGCTCAACATAAGTAGTGTCTATAGCAAACCTATAATCGTTGTACTATATTAAACTTTCGGTATGGTTTTTGAAAATTAACTAATAATTCACCTCTACAAAGTCAAGTTTTATTTTCACATAAGTAAAAAAAACCAGCCAAGTGCGATTTGGACTCGCGCACCGAGAGTTCCATACAAACCTGTAGGTATATACGTAAATGTTCACCCATCACGACATTCGAGTCATAGAAGGGGTAGTAAGTTTAAAATAATTATTAAAAATATTTTTATTATATGATGTAACTAAAAATTTACGGTTTCGCAATTTTTCCTTTATCTGTGCTATAAGACGTTGCTTCATGCCAAATTTCAAGATTCTGAGTTCACGGGAAGTACCCTGTAGGTTTTGGGTCGTTAGTTTTGTTAGTTAGTTTGCGGAAATTTGCGGCATAATCGGCTGTATCTTTTGATTGCGTTAGCTTAGAAGTTAGATTTTTTTACAGCTCCAAGGGACAGTAGAGCTGAATATTGGATATAAATTCCAGCTTGATACCTCCATGCGTTCCTGAGAAAATGGGTCTTGACAGACAGACGGACGGACAACAAAGTGATCCTATTAGGGTTCAATTTTTTTTACTTTCGAGGTACGGAACCCTAAAAAACATTTTTCAGAAATAGTCATGCATTTAATTGGATTCAAACCCGCAGCCGTTGGCGTAACATAAAACTTATTTGTTCATGTGAGTCATAAGTCTGATAGCTAATAATAGACAATTATACATAACCGTCAATTAATATAACTCATGCCTAATATGGCAGTTTCGCGAATGGATCGTAAAAGATGAAATACGCGCACCGCAAAAAACGAACTGTTTTCCGTTTCGATTGTGATTTAAAATAGAATTTTTATCTTCATAATATTCATATTCTATAGAGGAGTAAGCTGGTAATTAATTTGTATTAACCAAACTACTATCTGAAAATAAAAGAACTCCTGTAAAAAATACATAATATTAAACCGACTTCCAAAGTAAAAATACAAATAAAGTATGAAATAAAACTTATTCTCTAAATAATTCTCCTTTTAAATTCGACTGAAATTTTAACTATTTCTCTACTAAATCTTCTTAATTTGAAATTCTTAAAAATGATATTAGAAACCTCAATATCATTTTTGAAGACCTATCCATAGATTTTTTATTTTGTGTGAAAATCTTAATGCGGTTCACATACTCTTACCAAGTTTCAACAGAATAGTTCTTATAGTTTCGGAAAAAAAGTGGCTGTGACATACGAACGGACTGACAGACAGACTGACGTTTTTTGCCATTTTTGTCTAAGAAACCCTAAAAAATTGGTCCACAGACAGCGGAGTAATTGTTGAATATACAAAAAAAAACGTATATCAGCCTACTTTTTTGGAAATCGGTTAAAAATAGCATTTATGGTTTAACTGTTCATTAAGTTAAATTGGCTACTTTTAATTTAGAAATCGTGAAAATGAAATATTGTACAATATTGATAATGTTGAATTGAAGTAAATAAATGAATAGAAATAAATGACGAGCCGAGGCATTCGATGTTTCAGAAGATATAGTTATTATACGAGCATAGCATAATAATACAAGAGTCAGAAAATTGACGGCCAATTATAAATTTCAAAAGCTGTCTAACTACTACCCGTTTCGGGGCCACACAGGGCACACAATTTTGTTGGGAAGGCCGCCGTCCGCCTGGGCGGGCTCGTGGAAGGATTGGCATTTCCGAGCTCTAGGCTTTATGATATTTTGTGAATTAAATTCACAAGGTTATATTTTTCTGATTCATATCGACTTTTTTCAATATCTTAGATTTAAAAAATATATAAAGTTTTCTCTTATAATTAATTTATTTCATACTAGTGACCGATACTCGACCATAATTCATATTTAAATTAAAAATATAGGTATATATTATGTAATATATTGAGAATGAAATGTGAAAGAAAGATTGACAATTGTGTCAAACTAACACAGCTACTTTTATAGATTTCTGTCCGAATGGCACACTGTTACCTCGCTGTTACCGGTATATCAGAGATGTATTTCATTCGTTCAAAAAGAGCTTTTGTCGGTGAAGTAATCGTCATGTATCTCGGTCCTGTTCTTTACTTTTCACGTCTTGATACGACACAACGTTCCTTCTCCTTAAGTTGTTCAAATCAATTTTCCTAGTTCTTCCACTTCTTCTTCCCTCTACTTTTCCTTTCATGATATTGATTATAAATTCGTCCTTTCGTATTGTGTCGAAACATTTTTCCCAATCAGTTTTCTTTGAGCGATGTAGTTAACTGTTTAAATAATACAAATAACTATTACTCAATAATAAATCATACCATATTTGGAGTTATAACATATTTAGAGTCGAAATTTACCTTAAATGTTAGTCATTATGTAAGTCGTCGGCCAGTTCACAAGGACTGAGGTCGCTAGTCACTGCCAATATTTACCAAGTGAATCACCCACAAATCTCTGTGTTGTGTGTCTTTACATATTGTGATTTATTGTGTGAACATCGTATTCAGAGCTCGTTATTAACTGGGTCAGTCAGTCACTCAGACACTCAGTAGTGAGTAACCTGATTATATTAGTTTAGTTAGAGTTAAATTTTCTTTGACTATTTTTACTTTCCCTTTTACCAAATATTAGATGTTGCACGCGACTTCGTGCGCGCAAAAGTTAATTTTGCAGAAACCGTACATTTTTCCGCGATAAAAAGTAGCATATGTCCTTCCCCGTGGTCTACTCTACATCTGTGCCAAATTTCATCAAAATCAGTCCAGTAGTTTCGAAGCCTATTCAATGCAAACAAACAAACTTTTCTTCTTTATTATTAATATATAGATAATATAATATATATAATAATACTAATGTATAGATAAAGAGCACTGACAAACAGATGTAGCTTATAATTTTCTTAAACTAGATGTTGCCCGCTTCTCCACCCGCATAAAAACATTATACCACAGGAATACTGTACTTTTTCGGGATAAAAAGTATCGTATGTTTTAATCCAGAGCATAAACTACTACCATAGGCTGTGCTACTACTATACTAAATTTCATCGAAATCTGTTCAGTAGTTTTTGCGTGAAAGAGTATTTTTTTTCGAGATTTTTCATTGCATTTATAAAACTTTCTTGTATATTTTTCTGTTTTTATGAAATGAAATAGAGAAAATAGTCTGTAAACAAAAAAAAAAAAATACATAAATATTTTCCAAGAAAAAACGAGCGTTTAATATCTAGTTTTATTAATGAAATGAACCAGGAAATGAGCGGGCGGGATCACACGTTGGTAAGAGATTACAGCCGCCCATCGACACTCGCAGAGTTACACTTGTAACTCCTCTAGAGTTGCGCATTTGCTGAGTCATTCGATCCCCAACCTCACTTACTCAGCGAAACAAATCGCACCTAGTTTTCTTTGAGATCGTAGTATTTATCCCTTTGAGCCAGCCCATTCGTGCCGAAGCACGTCTTTCCCACGTTTAGATTGCATAACATGAGTAATGGTGACGATGACATGACTACCATGACGTATGCTGTATGACGTGATGAAATTCCGCCCGCCCACGAAAAAGCTCTGAGTAAGTGGCGCCGGAAAAGGTGATTGTGACAGGTGCGGTGACTAGACCGACAATTAATTGCCGAAAATTTGGACTTGACTGAAGGAAGGTCAATGCCTCCGCAAAATGTGATGAGTTAATCTATCAGAGTTATGAAATATTACTCATGGGAGAACTTATACGCTCGCTTTAGTGGGATTTTTAATAATAAACTAGCTTTTGCCCGCGACCTCGTCCGCGTGGAGTTCGGTTTTCATACAGAGTTTTAACCCCTTTTTTACCTTGGAGGCCGAATTTTCAAAAATCCTTTCTATCCGCTAAGAAAGGATTTTACAACGCCTACGTCATTACAACTATATGTATGCCAAATTGCAGCAAAATCTGTTCAGTAGTTTCGGCTGTGCGTTAATAGATGAGTCATTCAGGTTTGCCTTTTATATATAAGATTTTGGGGGTTTAGCTATCCGAGCTGCACTAGCGCTTGAACAACTGCCTTGGGACAGACCAGTCTAATGTTTACAAAAATAGCCGAACGTAAGGTCTAAGTTGACCCTTAAACTTGTAGAGGACGAAAATAGATGAAAAAGAAGCTTGCGATGAAGGAGAAGGCTAACGGCCAAACACTGAAACCATAGCTAAATTAAGTGGCGCTCAAATTATATGCTGTCCTTGTCATTTCTACTAACAGTAACAGCGACAGCCTGTGAATAGGGGGGCCATTAATTTTGATTAGCTTTTCAGTATTCGTCCATAAGACTTTTTGGAAAAATTCATTCATGGATATACCTGAAAAGTGTAAGACCGCGCCGTTAGCGACAAGCAAAAGCTTTTACTCCGAGTCACAAAAATCAATATTAATTTGTCTTATAATTAATTTAATTTTCTATACATTAATAAACTGTAATTCTCGGTGGAAACTAGGGGCTTCTATTTGGTTGGACATTAACCGGTTATTGTAACTGTTTAATAGCAAAAAATACTTGCAACCTACTTATTACAGGGGAGATAAAATTATTTTTTATGACTTTAAAAAACTATTTGGGCAAAGAGCGTCGCTGCTTTTTATTTAAAAATAACAAGTACTTTGTTAAACTGTAAATGTTAAGTTTAATGGATTCTAAAACATGAGTGTCGCTTTGAATGGTATAAAAATTTTAAAAGTTTTGTTTTTAAGGACCATGGAGAAATAATAATATAGTATTTAGTTATTGTTAACATTACAATGTACGAAACGTAATATGATAAAAGGTATAAATAAATAACAGAAACTAAAATAAGTGGTTTTTATACGACTTCTAAAAATATAGGTGTCTTTCCATTCAAGCCAAGAAACGGTAGGTTCTATATTAACCCCCTTACTAATAAAAATATTTACCCAATGGATAAGCTATACAATGTTTTGTTCTTGTCTGTCAAGCGACTTTTAAATCGTACCAGAAAGGACAAAACATTGTATAGCTTATCCACTTTATAGATATTTTATCAGTAAGGAGGTTAATGTTTTATATTATACTGAATAGAAAGCTTTTTTGCTTTAAAACGTTAAAAGATATCCCACCAAAAACATTTTCATGTAAAGTGATGCCAAGACGATACTATATAACTCGCACTGTCAAAAAGCTATTAGATCTCATGTGAAACCAAGCTTCTGACTCTACCAAACTTCTAACTCTACACGCCTTAACTCTACAAGCCTAACTCCACAAACTCTACACCTTAGTCAAAATATGTGGCCTGGCCATTTCGATACATTCGCTTAGGCGTAAGGTGAAAAATTTACGGACTGTTTTTCTGTTATATTATTCTTGTACGAACGAAATGGCCAAGCCACATAATTTGACTAAAGTGTAGAGTTTGTCGAATTAGGCTTGTAGAGTTAAGGCGTGTAGAGTTAGAAGTTTGGTAGAGTCAGAAGCTTGGTTTCACATGAGATCTAATAGCTTTTTGACAGTGCGAGTTATATGGTTTCGTCTTGGCATCACTTTACATGAAAATGTTTTTGGTGGGATTTCACTTCTTTTTGAAAGACAATTTTTAGACCTCTAGAGTAAACATTTACGGGATGAAAATTTGTAAGAGACTTACCTAAGTCTCTTACAAATTTTCATCCCCTAGTTTAAGGGGTTGGAGGATAAAAGTTCCAAGTTTGTTAATTTTTATGTTGGTTATGTGCTAAAACTAGCTTACATACCAAATTTCAGCTTTCTATGACTTCCGGAAGTACCCTATAATTTTGTTGATCATCAGTGAGTCAGTGACGAAATCAGGGGTTTTTAGATATCAATAAAATCTAAATTATTAGACTGATATTATCAAAACTTTACATGTTTCATTAGTCCGCTACTGGGAACATATGATCCTGAAAATTTTGTGTATCTGGTATAATCCAAACCCAAGTTATGAGGGTTCAAAATATCGACGAAACGCTTCGAGAAAAGGTAGTCTGGTAGTGCCCTTGCGCTTCGCTTAGCTCGTCTTGGCGGGGCACTACCGTGCTCCCAGATAATCTAGTAATAATCAAAAATACTTGTTCAAAGTTCAAAGTGGTTCGCTAACATCGCTCAACTGTTTTCTTTATAAAGTGGATACAATGTTTTGTCGCTTCTGATACGATTTAAAAGTCGCTTGACAGAGAAGAACAAAACGTTGTATAGCTTATCCATTGGGTAAATATTTTTATTAGTAAGGTATTCCAACATATTGTATCGTCTATAATATCTCACAAATGAAAAGAAAACGAAGCGAATTCCTCACTGAGTCATTCGATGAGTTTGTCATACTTTAGTATATTTCACCATGATTCAGAATTCAGTCTATTATCATAATGAGACGAGACCATTCATTCCATAATTTATTTCATATGAAAGTTTGCGAGATATTTTTTTTTATTAAAAAATGTGCAAACGTAAGTGTGGCATAGGTTTTAAAAAGCTCCTTGTGATAATAAAATATTATTATAGGTAAAATTTCGACCACTAGTAATAATAAAATGTTTTTTTTTTTTTTTTTTTTTTAATGAAATATGGGGGCAAACGAGCAAACGGGTCACCTGATGGAAAGCAACTTCCGTCGCCCATGGACACTCGCAGCATCAGAAGAGCTGCAAGTGCGTTGCCGGCCTTTTAAGACGAATAGGGTAATAGGGGAGGGTAGGGAAGGGAATAGGGTAGGGGATTGGGCCTCCGGTAAACTCACTCACTCGGCGAAACACAGCGCAAACGCTGTTTCACGCCGGTTTTCTGTGAGCCCGTGGTATTTCTCCGGTCGAGTCGGCCCATTCGTGCCGAAGCATGGCTCTACCACGTTTTTTGCAAAAACTCTTTAAAAAACATAAAACTATTTTAAATATATCATAATTTTTGTCTCCATAAAATATAAAAGTAATAATTTTAGCCATGTTTGGAGTTTGGACGGTAGCTGTAGTGTGAATATTCACAATAAGATGTCTTCCTTAATACGGTTGGCAACAAATAATATATTAAATGTATCACACTATAAAAATTGAAATTGACAAGTTATTATGTAAATGAGCTGGCGATATGAATTTCTAGATCATAAAATTGTGATAAAACTTGAAATAATGTTCTCGGCCATGTTAATAAAAACATTAATAACATGCACTAAGATGTAGTTAAGGTTGTAAGTTGTAGCATGTAGCGTGTTCGCGCATAATCAGCCATATATATATGACCTACTAGTTACTATAGTATTAGTCTTTGGTATTAGCACTTTACGCTGTTACCACAGATATTTCTTAGGCCGGTGCCTCGAATTGAGCGCCCGCGTGTGCGCGTTGCTCATCGCAAAATTCGAAGCAGCGGCCTTAAAGGTCGGTTTACACCGCGACTATACACGTCGCTGAGAGTTTTGCCTGGAATGTCAATCATCAACGTTGTGATTTTTAAAATTTGTGTCATTTCGGTTTATAATGTGTAATATTTGTAGAATATTATCCATTAGCTGTTATTCGTTGACGTGCACAAGTGTGGGCAAGTGATACAACTACAAAATGTGTGCAAAATTGGGTTTCCCGCCAAAACTAGGAAATTTCAGAAAAGCGTCTACCACTTTATTGAATCGACTGACGTGACTTATTGGGTCTCCGCCAAAACTCCCTTGGAAGTTTCAGTAAAGCGTCTACCACTTTACTGAATCGACTGACGTAACTCATTGGCTACCCCGACTATTTATTTTGACTTTGACTAGACTTTGGACTTGAAGATTTAGAAATACGATGTAGACAATGTGAAAGAATTCACATTCTATTTTCCGCTTTTTTTACTTGATATTGGCAAATGGCTATAAGCCGACGCCATATATAAATAAAAAATAAAATAAATGCGACCCTACGCGGCGCTGCATTCTTAAGATAAATATTGAAAATCGAACTTAATTGACCACACAAAAAGATACACCTGATATTTGAATTCTTACAATAAACGTGTTCTTGTGTTAATTATTAAGTTGAACTTTATAAGTTGAACTGTATTAATTAACAAAACATTAAAAGTTATATTTTGAATAGATATCTTAAAAATGCAGCGCCATGTCGCCTATCGTTTGTTTCGGTGTGAACTGACCCTTACATATCTCTGATAAAACATGACTTACGAAATTATGATTTAAAACATATTGTACAATACGCGCGATGTATCTTTGCGAGTCTGAACTTCGCGCAGAAGGTTGCGCAATAACTGTTTCTAAGTGATTTCGTATTTATTTTATTTGTAGGTACTAATTGGTCAACTGTATTAGGAAAATTTAGTACATAGGTATATAAAAATAATACGATAACAGTTTTCTTCACGAGCTGTACATGCGCTAAAGTTCGCAGAGCCTATGTTCAGACCCGTCAAGATACAGCGGCCGTAGTGT
The DNA here is from genome assembly GCA_905404095.1 of Glaucopsyche alexis. Classification (NCBI taxonomy): domain Eukaryota; kingdom Metazoa; phylum Arthropoda; class Insecta; order Lepidoptera; family Lycaenidae; genus Glaucopsyche; species Glaucopsyche alexis. The sequence continues at coordinate 16,392,639 of FR990059.1, forward strand.
ACAGAACGCAAATATAATACACACTGAACTTTAAAAGAAGACCTTTCGGTTGGTGTACACGTACTTCTTTGTAATAATGTCTGTCATACAATTTTTTTTAACAGGCGTGATGAGTAATTTAGGAAAACTAACATTCTTATGGGCGCGTTCCCAAAATGTGATGTTTTTGTCAGTGTCAGTCACTTCTTTAGGAATTATTCTAAGCAATAAAAACATGCCAGCAACTAAATAAATGATTCTTGCATGTCTCTAGATACTATGTAATTGAATAAAAAAAAAAACATAAAAATGATTAAACCATTTTCAATGCTGACTTAATATTGTACGTGTATATTAAAATAAAATGTAGGTCTAACCGCAAGATACGTTTAATAAATCACAACAAGCTTAAGTTCCTTTGTTGGTCCATATATAGGTAAGTATAATATACATATATGTATAAAGTCATATCACATCGGATATAAGTCGAGTTAGCTGAGTGATGTGTATAGCAGCCAATACATGACTGCGTGTGCACAGCCGTCCAAATGTCCAACAAATTAGACTCGAGTTCTACGTTGCAACATATAATAATTATAGCAACTACCTATACTTATATTATAGTAAGTATAGGCAGTAATTATAAGTTAATACACTGCAAAACAAATTGTGATCATCTTAAAAATGTCTATGCGCTCTATTTTATGCAAGAAAGAATAGAGAGTGGAATAGAAGGTTCTAAGACTGACGGGTAACTTTGTCTACATTTAACTAGGATTTCTTAAAAAAAAAAAACAAGGTTATCGTTTCGTTCATGAATAATATACTTATAGGTATAAAGAGTATGAAGGGATAAAGTATAAGATAAAAATGTCTATGCGCACTATATGTCTATTTTCTTTCGTGCATAAAATATTATGCACGAAAGAAAATAGAGAATGGAATGGAAGGACTTTCAAACTATTTTAATATCTCATATATTTCAGGTTTTACACTCCAATCCCAGCTTTGAATAGTTACACGGTGTTTTGTCTTCTTCAATCGAATTAAAAATGTCACTTGTGTGACGTGAACAAAACACTGTATAACTATTCAAAGCCTATACAGCGTTTATTAGTAAGGGGGCAAGACTTTTAGGTATAATAAAAGATGTGCAGGGAAACAAACATAAATAAGTTTTCGTTTTTTATTGGACGGTTAATAAATGACATTTAGTTTGGTAGCATTTTTGTTTAAATGTATACTATGTCTTTTTGTTTACGTTGAGATTGAATTGGATCCGAACAGAGCGTAGTCAGACCGCAGACCGCAGTGATTAAATACAATAAATAGGCTATAAAAATATGATCGTAAATAAAGAGAATAAACACTATGGAGCGGCCGTCTGGGAATCCTATTTATTTTCATTGCTGTCTCCGCAATGTCCCCTATTGTGCGGCGAATATGCCAACCTACTCGTAGGGAGCGGAGGGCCGGCACTCGATTTGTTCGCTGTGATGAATGGACTATAACGACGAACTGAAATGGCCATATAAACTGGTTGTTACGTTTAATATGGTGCCTGTACTGTGGCTATTACAGTTCATATGGAGAAAAGTACATGTATCTTTGTATAACACTTTATTCTACTTTATCTTTGAACGATTGGATAAAAAATTGGTTTAAGTTTCAATTTCGGATTCTAATGTGGTTGGTCAGCTTCAATTTACAACTTTCAGATTACAGCTGCCAAAAGAATAATGTTTTGATTTGTTTCTTTACAAGAATTATTAATTACACACTTATATACTTACTTACAAGACCAGAAATTTTCCGAAGTATTTTGAAAACGATTCCTTTTTATCTCCCGACGAGATGACGACAGAGGGGAGTTAAAAGTATGACGTGTCTGTGTGTGTGTGTGTGTGTCTGTCCGTAGCATCGTGGCTCTTAAGTGTAATTTTATTGTTATTTTTGTGTAAGAACTTAGTGATTAGTTAATTGATGTAATTGGGGTCACCCGTTTTGATTAACTTTAAATAAATAAAATAAAATAAATAAAATAAATTAAATGGATGAACCGATTTTGATCTAGTTTGTTTTGTTTGAAAGATGATATGATGGAGTCTCTTGAAGTGTTCTTACTTAATAGCTATTAATTCATTAGCATCAGATCGATAGCCGATTGAAAAAACCTACTTACATTTTTTATTTTAGTTTATATACTCGTAATATTAATATAACATGCGTCATGTTTAATATAAGCCTTTATTTGTACATAATTTTATAGAACATTAGAATATTTTCAAGGAAAGCGATCTGTTAGTTTGCATAGAGCTATAAAGATGATAATTCACTTCGTGACTTTTCAATGTTAACCGCTATTTAGGTCATAAACTCATGACTCGATAGTCTGTTCCATATGAGCTAGTGAATTTTCTCCCACAGGCCACCCAGTAGTTATATAACGTTTTAAAACACTGTTTAACACTAAAACATTTTAAAATATTGCGTTTTGCAGCTGATTCAAATAAGTAATTAAAAATGTAATGTAAAATTCTGCTATATCCTCTTATCCTACTAATAATTTAAACGTGAAAGTTTGTAAGGCTGTATGAATGGATGGATGGATGTTTGTTACTCTTTCACGCAAAAACTACTAAACGGATTTCGATGGTATTTGGTATGGTAGTAGTTTAGGCTCTGGATTAAAATATAGGATACTTTATATCCCGAAAAATTATAGTATTCCTTCGGGATAGTATATTTACGCGGCTATTCGCGGGCAACAGCTAGTTCCCTATAAATGTCATAATATATCCTTTAATAGTGCTACAAAATAAATGAGAAAATAGTAGTGAGTTTTATAGATAGGCAGTTTTTATAGATAGTGCGGAGACAGCGACAAATAATACCGAGTGAGAAAGTTCGGAGTGGACGGTAAACGCCAACGCTGTAAAGGCGCTTTCACAATACCAAAGGGAATTTATGTTTTTAAATTATTATTACTATTATTCAAATTAAACAATACATTTGTTTTATGTAACTACTGACTCAACGACTCTAATCAAATTATATTTTCATCTGAATTAAATTAATTTCCAGACGTTCCTTCCTAAGCTCATTGTAGGTAAAAGTCCAAGTAAAAAACAGCTAAGAGGGACCAATAGTGTACATATTTATTTTAGTTAACATAATATTATCATATATTATTATTTAATATCTGTGTTTAACATTAACACGCGAAGCAAAAATTTCAGTAGTTTTACGATAATTGTACGAACAGGGATTACTATATTTGGCACAGTTAAAATTGATGTGAGGGAAAGTGTGCAGAAAGCTTACATTTTTTAAATAATGGTTGTACATAAAAATTATAAAAATAGCAACAACAAACACTTCCTCAGATTATTGACACACTACAAACTTGTGTAACAAAATTGTATATATCAAACGCACGGTGTTTGATATATACAATTTTGTTACACATTGACGTTTGTCAATCTGTCACTATATTACACATAATATACTACAATACAATATTTCTAAGAGGCAATAGTTATAACCCTTATAATGTTCTTACTTAAAAATTAAACCTATGAATTATTAATTGATAATTCTATTTATTATTAGTGCAGTCATAAAACGTTGAATTTAACTACAGTGGAATTCGTATTTAATTTGCTTCAACTTGTTTTAGGTTATTATGAAAACAGAGACTTCTGTCTACAAATGGAGAAATAACTAGAAAAGTGAAAATGGACGGAAAGAATAAACAAGTATGAGAATTTTACATTCAAAAATGCCTAAATAATGTTTACTTATTATATTATTATTATGTCATCAGTAGCGAAGGCTAGTTCTCCTTCATAGGAAAGCCTTAGCCTGTATAATAGGCATATATCGAATTTATGACTATACTTTATATATAATGATCAAAATTACAAATGTCAAACCTCGACTACCCCAAATAACCCTAAAAGTACGGCAGTTTGAGCGAGGATACTTTTTGCCTCGACATGGCTAGTCTATAAAATATATACGAGCCATGTCGTCAATCCAATCTATGATTAATTTAGAAAGGTTACTGCTAAGACAACGATATATTTCCTGAAAGTATAAAGTGCAGGCTACCTCCGGACATTCCCCGGAGTCCGGACGCGTATCTTTTATCGAGATTCGCATCGGATGTGGGCAGTGTGTTACACAGTTGCAGCCCGGCCCACGCGGTCCATCTTACGTAACTTTATATAGCGCAAATCGCACGACATAAAATATGTCTAAATCTAATGGGTAATAAATATTTCATTCACATAAAACCTAGTTTCTGGACCAGGATATATCTATCAGTGGCGTGGGATTACTTTTAAAATAATACTTAAAAAAACAAAGTTAATTAAAATAATAACAACACTGCCGTGCGATCGATTGATACAATTTTGCTACATTTTGACGTTCGTCAATCTGTAACAACATTAACCTTTTTATTTCTGTCTACGAAACAAAAAAACCCTATAAAGTTCGAAGAAAATTGGGGCAAATTCCGGACACAGGGTGACCTACAGTTAATAAAAGACAGATTTTAATGAGTGGCCTAAGTTGAATAACTAGTTAACTAAAGGTCAAAACATATGGATACAGTTCAATTTATTTACATCTAAATTAGAATTTGGGGCCATCATCTTCATCACAATATTGTCATAATTATAAATTATATGTATTAATCGTAGGCGAATTATTATTGGCAACATTTCATTTGATGACCTACTCATTAGCACACTTTTTGAGAACGTAGGTGCGGCCAGACCTTACAAATCTAATTTTAAAATCAACTAATTAATTAAGATTATTAGCAAAAATATGATCACCATAAATCTATATTTACCGTTATGTGAGTGAAATTGCCGAGATCGAGAAATCTAAATATCACAAAAACATCAGCCACGAAAAATATACAGTAGCTTAAATCATCGTTAAAAATTCTACTTGTTTGTAAGAAGTTCCGACCGAAGCGTCATTTTACCCGACTGAGCCAGAGGGAGCGTAATGTTTTTCGACTGTAAGTATATGAATTGATATAATAATAATAATTTATTCAGAAAGAATACAATATTGTAAATTACAGGTAGGTCAAAAGTGGTTAACAATTTATACTTAATCTACATAAAGTTAGGTATTATAATATATTTTTAATTATTATGTTCTTATTAACTTGTTTATTTTGTGCATCCACCTCTTTCTAACTTCTTGGTGTTATGTTTCTTATTCATTTGGTTGGTTGCCTGGAAGACATCGCTTTTTAGCGATAAGGCCTTCAAAATTGTACTATATCATGTAACTATTGTTATCATAATTGTGTTTTTTGTGGTGTACAATAAAGATTATTGTTATTATTGGAACGAAGTTCCTTATCGCGCGTTGTGAAAGGGGGCTAGACGGAAAAAATTCTTACGAAAAGTTGTCACGACACTTTCTTAATTACAAAAGATAATTTTATTTTTTATAAAAAATAAATATTTACGCGTATACATTTATTATATTGATGTATGTATGTATGTATGTGTGTATGTATGTATGTATGTATGTATGTATGTATGTATGTATGTATGTATGTATGTATGTATGTATATAATGTATGTATGGATAATATCGGTTCGGATATTGTATTATTATTTATTTTATATATACATGTACAATTGTCTGTCTGTATGTCTTTTTTATTTTTTTGCTATAGTAAGCTATTGTAAGCTGTGCGGCGTCGCATGTTTCTCTGTCTGTCTCTCTCTGTCTTATAGAAAGCAAGCCAGATATTTTCATCCGGAACTTCGTTCCATCCGGGTGTCCCTTGACACCTCTCAAGTTTTTTTTTTTGTATATTTTTGGCACCCACTTTAAAGTCTAAACGGCTTGTCGCATTTGAACTTGAGGTTTATCACTATATTCATCTTACTCATGAGAGTGACACTGGCCACATTAAAATTATATGACGCAATGTGGTTTTTTGTTTGCTAATAAACATTATAATTATTTCTTTCAACTCCAAACCAAAGAAATCTTTCACCATGCAGGAATTCACAGTGACACAACAGACTAAAACAAATGTTTTCGTGATACCAGAATGTGTTTTTTAAATTTGAACATTGCCTTTTCCTCTTCAACGTATTTTTAACTTTTCCTGTAAACACTATAAGAAGTCGTCAAAATAAGTTTTGATCGACGCAACTTTAATCTTTCAATAATCGTTGCAAATATTGATTCGTTTATTCGTATCGATTCCCAGTACTGATATCTTGTCCCCAGTCTATCAGTTAAATATTTGGCGCAAATAGCGCACGCGCAAGCTTAAACAAGCACACAGATCGCTCCGTATTGCGTCATAGCGCGCACTTTGACGTATGCCTTAGGTGCTAACTGCTAAAACTTAATCTGTGGCAAACATGCAATCTTTGCTTTTTGCGAGACATTTCTTGGAAGTCGGCTAGGAACAACTGTTTCGCCGTTAGGTTCTTTTAGCCTACGTTATTATGAAATGTAATAAGGCACATGTAAATCATAAGGTCAATCCAGGGGTTATGTGAAATTAACTGTCGTACTAATGATTAAGCGAATATTTACAAGAATGAACAATATTATTAAAGAGATTAAAGTAATAAAATGGAACATTGAATTTAGAAATCTTGAATCCTTTGGTAATGATGTGGAGAGTGGACTGTGGTAAAGCTGAGTAGAACTTGATTAGAAATCAAACAGCCGATACAGTAGTCTTAAAATACCGTCGCAAACATCAGCATTTAACGGTTGACAATCTTATATGATTAAGGACAAAAAACGGAACCAAAACAATAAAAACTCAGCTAACCAGGTGCAAAGCTCTTGTCAATTAATTTAGCGACAGTGTCTATCATGCGAGGCAAAAAGTTGTCATTGAAGGTTTTTGTTAACTTGTATAACTAGTTCAAGATTTAGGTGAGACAGATGAGTAAGTGATATAAATACACATGACTGTAACATTAAGTAGATTAGCGTTATCGGAACATGCCGATCGGCGACACCGTGACGTAGGTGACAGCAAATACTGATATCTCAAGTTAATATGAACGGGGAAGTGTTTGGATTCACGCGGATGTTTTACAGAAGCCGATGAAAATGAGTAAGCAGCAGACAAGCATTACAATAACTTCTCTGTCATCTATTCCAGATACTGGTTTTATAGGTATTTGTTTGACCCGCGTAGTATGTTGTTTTAAGCAAAATAAGTTTGTTTTAGATCTAACGTATTTTCAGCCCTTCATTCTAATCTTAAGAATCCGGGTGTTGTCGATGTAGTAATTGCTATATTCTCAGTCTTGTGCTTTATTTAGAATGCATATAATTTGTTATATCTGTTTCTGAATAAGCTGAATATAAAATATTTTAATTTTTATGAGAAAAAACTTGTTAAAGAAAAATAGGTATGACCTAATCAAATTAATTGCAAAGCTGATAAACGTCAATAAGTTTAAACCAGATTAAGTGTTGAACGGAGTGTCGATAAGTGCCGGTGGCCGCATTGAGTGATTTGAACTCGTAAATATTCGTTCCAATTTTGTCCAAAGCTGAACATGAACAGAAAGAAATCAATCTAAGGTACAACCGAATTTTTAAACATTTCTTAAAGCTAGCCTTTCATCACAGGCTTTCACCACAGAGTTAAAAAATCTGAAAATGACAAGGATGTCTTATGAGCCTTGTAACTTTATGAAGCCGCAAAATGTGCTTATTTAACTAGAGCACAACGTACAGATTTTTTAGAAACCTCCCGGCCGCCGTGCTGTTGTGTGATTGTAAATTTATTGCCATTACGGTTCTACTTTGTGGTCTAGTCAATAGGCGATCGGACTACATCTGAAATATTTAGTTTCATTAATATATTCAGAAATATTGAGGCATTACTACTTGGTAAATGTATAAAAATGTATTATTTTATGTGTAGTTTACTAATAAAATACATTTAAAAAGTACAAAAAAAAAAGCCATAACCAAAGCCATATACTTCATATACTCCTACAAGTGACGTCGTTTGTAGGTCGACTTTAGTATGGAGCGTTTTTAGGAGGCTCGCGAAATTTTTTATTGATATACGGTTTCTTCTGAGAAGTTACTCATATTTAAGAGTACTATTCATTTATGCAATAAAAAAAAATTGTCCGATTGCCTATTAAGCTCAATTTGCAACAAACACGCAGCGACCGTGCGCTACTTATAACTTAGCGCTTGGAAAATATGGGCGTTATTCTATCAAAGAGTAAAGATTTTCTTGCCTCAAATTTTTATATAGATTCTAGACTAAATCAGTAATTTTCTAAAAGTTTAATGATAAACGGTTTCTAAGTATAATTTTAAACACAATAATGTTTTAAATGCTACGCTTAATAGTAATATTGATATAACAAATGCAATTTTACTGTTCGACACCACTTTTGGTTTGTTTAGTGCGTTGTATGTGTAAGAGTTAATATTTGTATGTTGCAAATCTTTGTTTTGACTTATAATTTTAATGTTAAACATAATATTATGATTTTCGCAGTTTTACCTACTAGTTTCAAATCTTCTGTAAATTGATAAACTACATAAATCAACATAATACGACTACAATATAAGGCCGTAATAAGTAGATCCATAGCTTCACTTTTATTTAAATAGATATTAGATACTAATACCATAGAGTAGAAAATATAATATTATATACTTACATACAGAGAAATAGCTTTCATTGGAACGATCCAAAACGATTCAAACTGAATTTTGATTGAATTTAGAAAATCTGAAAATTTTGACGTTTCCCTTCAACGACCCACAATTTTCAAACGATCGTGGACACATCGTATGCTCGTAATAGTGCAACCAAATCGAAAGATTACTATGTAGCTAATTATCTGTCGATATTTGTTTAATCTGTGCTAATATCCCAACATTGTACCAAGAGGACATAATATCCTTGGGAGGAATAACCCTAAAATGGCCTTATATAAATCAGACGTAATAGATACCAAGGATATGCCGCCCGGCGCCCACTAAAATACTAACATAAAATTGTAATTTAGCTAGGCAGGTATATAGAGCGAGCTAGAGGAAGCAATAAATACTGTGAGTAATTAAGTACTTAGTTGAGTATGTGCCGACTTACTTCACATACGTAATTAAATTGTAAGATTGATAACTTACTATGTGCGAGAAGTTTTAAAATTCATAAATATTTGTATTTAGCTAATTCCTACGCAACCGCATTACCAATCGGTGTATATTTAGTTTACCTATAAGTTAAGGTAGGTACGAAATAACTATCCGATTTTCCTAAGTTTTCGTTACATTAATTAAAGGGCTGCTATAATTGAAATAATGAATTAGTCGTTGCGTTTTGTAAATAATACTTTACCGTGGAATTTTCCCTTTATAAAGTAGAGTTAGGTACTTATACTTAAATTTAATTAGTCATCTTAAAGTTAAATAATAAATGGTACTTAAAGTTTTTTTTAAGATAATGTTTATGGAAGCTTACCGTTATCCTTTGAATGTTTATTTAGTTTTAACGACATTGTAAAAGTTGTTTGCATTCGCTAATTGTGGGAAGATGGTGACAAGGTGGTATATCTTCCCACAATTAGAATACCTAATACTGGTGACCTCCGTGGTCTAGTGGTTTAGAACTGGGCTCTCGACACCGGAGATCATGAGTTCGATCCCCGGGTTGGAACAACAAATAACGTTGTCAATCTGGTTAGGATAATGCAGGCTGATCACCTGTAGGTCGATTCTGTTATTTAAATCTTACAATAATCCAGTTTTGATGCTCGATATGTAAAAAAAGAAAAATAATATTCTCATAAACATCAAACTCCAAAAAACAGTATTCTATTCATTAAAAATTTAAGTTAAATACGAGAATTGTTGTTATAATAGGGGATCGGACATTTGAAATATTTAGTTTCATTAATATATTCAGAAATATTGAGGCATTACTACTTGGTAAATGTAAAAAAATATATTATTTTATGTGTGATTTACTAATTAAATACATCTAAAAAGTACCAAAAAAAATTTTTTTTGCGAAATTGGTAAACAAAACCTACACCATTAGTTTACGTTTTCATCATTATATACAAAAACATTCATTACGGTAAGTATAAACTTAAACGCACAAATATCGGAGATATTTACAGATATGTTCCTGCGGTCGTATACTTCATACCCACTTCATACACTTTAACCCAAGAGTGACGTCACTTGTAGGCCGACTTTAGTATGGAGCGTTTTTACGAGACTTGCGAAATTTTGTATACAAATCGCTGTACCTTTGAAAATATTGACTTTTGAAATACGGTTTCTTCTGGTAAGTTACTCATATTTAAGAGTATTATTCATTAATACTCCTCCTCCCTCGCACAGTGACAGCGATCAGACGTGTTTAAGTTAGCTCCCGTTAAAAATTAAAATTAGAACGAAAAACCGATTATTTTTGTGAAAGAGTGAAAAATAACTTAAGATTAGTGGAGTGGCTTCAATATTTTCAACATAAATTGGACAAAACTAAGTTGTGGTGATAAATATTCAAGTGAATATAGATGTAAACTCGCAAATGTCGCTGTAAACAAACGACAATAATTCACACTACCCTCACCACGATATTTAATCTGAAGAACTCTCAAATCTGTACATCAAATTACGAGTCAACGTCACTGCCCTATTGGTACGGTTAGAAGTGTGCTAAACAACTGCCCGATAACTCCAGGTTCGAGCCTAGCGGGAGGCGTCTTTTTTCAATTTATTATTTCGTATACTTAAAATATTCTTCGTCTTGGCCCAGTCTAAGATCCTGCAAGCATAGTTTATAAAATATAAACACAAACATGTCTATGCAACGATCACCACCGGGAAGTAACAAATACGGTTCAGATCCGTCCCTAAATATCACAAATAGACAAAATAAACGAAAACACACAGACGACATGGAAATTATGCAGCAAATGTTTAATGACTTTAAAATGCAGCAGGAAGCCAGATTCAACACCCTTGAGGCGACAATGAACTCGATAAAAACTCAAAACTCTGAAATAAAAAAATCTATTGAATTTATGACAGCTCAATATGATAAATTTATCAATGAAGTGGCGGAACTACGCAAAGAAAATGAGACGATTAAAAACCGTATCGGGGTCCTAGAATCCAAATTAGAGTATGTTGAGAAGTCGACACGAAATACAACTATTGAAGTAAAGGGCATAGCAAAAAGTCAAGGCGAAAATACTGCCTCGCTCATAAAAACGGTTAAAACATAAGGCGAAGTTATAAATTATCCTATTGATGATAAAAGCATCCGAGACATATACAGACAAAGATCAAACATGCAAAACTCTGGGCCAATTGTGGTTGATTTTACTTCCACTTTTATCAAAAACTCTCTTATTAAAGCATCTCGAGTTTTTAATAAAACAAATAAAAGCCAACCGCTCTGTACTCAACATCTCAACATTGAAGGACCGCCCAAACAAATATACGTAACGGAGTTTCTAACATCGAAGTCTAGGCACCTACTCTATCTGGCACGTGAATTAAAAAAGAAAAATAACTATGCTAGCACTTGGACATCATTTGGAAGAATCTACATCAAGAAAGAAATAAACTCTATGCCAATGAAAATGAATCTGATCTACTAAAGTTAAACAGTAACATATGACTAACCTTTATACCAGATTTAAGTTTTGCATGCTTGTAATTTTAAATTTCTTTAAAACATTATATTATTACTATAGGGCTAAAATTAAAATTAAAATTATTTTAAGTGTTAACTATTTTATGGCAACTCTCATTTATAATGTAATGGCATATCATTTAAAACTAGTATATAAAAACACTATTCATTCTATGTGGGTGATCTTACACTTAAGCGCTACCTTAGTTTTACTTACATACCATAACACAATACACAATTTACACTTCTTACAAACTAAACTACGTAACTTGAACATTGGAAATACGCAAAATGGATAGCTTCAAAAATACACAACATAATATAAGTAACTTGGAAGCTGTTTCAGTGTCGGAGTCTCGTAAATGTGACCTAGAAAACTGTACGCCTTCTAATCTCTCAACAACTCACTCACTTAAAATCATCACTCAGAACATTAGGAGTATAAACAAAATTTTTTCAGGTTTCACAACTATACTTGAGAGAACACGCCACGAATGGGACATCATAATTCTGACTGAATGCTGGCTCCCAAGTACACACTATATTCCTGAACTCACGAATTATAATCATTTTGAAACGAAAAATAATCGGACGCAAAATGAAGGTACAGTAATATATGTGCATAAAAGGCTTCCAATATGTGTGGAAGAGCCGTCATTATTAGATGCCAATTGTCTACAACTAAAAATTGATACAACTACAGTCCTTTTAGCAATTTACCGTCCACCGGGATACAGAAACCTTGATAATTTCCTAAATTCTCTAAATACTAACTTGAATGCTCTGTCTCATTACAACAATATAGTCATAATTGGCGACATTAACATTAACATACACGAACACTCACAAGATAACATGAAGAGTACATATTTAAATCTACTTGCTACACACGGCCTATTACCTGCTCACACATTACCTACAAGACTAGATGCATGCTTGGATCACGTAATATTGAAAACACGTCTACCAGCCTCTACTCAAGTTGCACATTCAGCTTTAACCGATCATGATACAGTTATCCTATTTCTATCGAAACAGATGACTAAAAGCTGTGTAAAGAAACACTCCGTTCGTATTAATCATGAACATAAAAGTGTGTTGATAACTATCGACCAATTGCCGTGCTAACAGCATTCTCCAAAATATTAGAACGCGTGATGAATAAAAGACTGGTTGACTATCTAGAAAGCAATAAGATGTTTGCACCAGCACAATTTGGGTTTCGTTCGGGTAAGTCAACTAATGATGCTGTACACGAGCTCACTGACTACATAGTTAACAAAATGAATAGTGGGGATAAAGTCTTAGCCATATTTTTGGATCTGGCAAAAGCCTTCGACACAGTTTCTGTCGATATACTTGTACATAAGATGGAATGCCTAAGAATCAGAGGTCTACCGTTGAACCTTTTTAGAGACTACCTAAGTAATCGCACACAAAAGGTTAAAATTGATGACTTCACTAGTGAGGATCAAGTACTTACCTACGGAACTCCTCAAGGATCAGTTCTCGGTCCTACTCTATTCTTGATCTACATCAATGACCTCGGATTGCTAAATCTTCTAAATGGCAAGATTGTAAGTTTCGTTGACGATACTGCACTTTTGTTCAGCGCAAGAGCTTGGGACGATGTTTACCATCTGGCACAACTAGGCTTCAATAAAGTCTACAAGTGGCTACATGATAATTTGTTGACACTGAATACCACTAAAACACAATACATGCAATTTTCCATTACAAAAACAACATCGCCTCACACCATTGTTGCACATGTTTGTTCTGACCCTCTTGTAAGAGGATGTGATTGTGTAACTTTGATGAAAACTGGAAAAGTGAAGTACCTTGGCATAATTATCGACAATAACCTGAAATTTCAAGAACATATAAACACTCTCAGTAACAGGTTAAGAAAGCTCATATACGTATTTAAAAGTCTTAGAAATGCAGTCGATAAAGAAACTCTAAAAACAGTGTACCTTGCCCTAGCGCAGTCTTTGTTGTGGTACTGTATAACAATATGGGGAGGAGTACCAAAGACTAACCTACTAGAATTAGAAAGAACCCAAAGAGCTATCTTAAAAGTCATGTCCTTCCGTCCTTTTAGATATCCCACTAGGCAGCTATATAATGAAAGTTCTGTACTTACCGTACGGCAGCTTTTCATACTGCATACAATATTAAAACAACACTCTGCTTTAATATATGATCCTCTACTCACTAAAGGTAAAAGAAGATACAACCCTGTTCAACGTCCTTCCAATTGCTACAAAACCTCTTTTTCTAAACGATTCTTTGGTTATCTAGGTGGCTACCTTTACAATAAAACACACAGGCTACTAAATATATTTCGTCTCACAAAATATGAGTGTAAAAATACGTTGAAAAAGTGGTTATTAGGATTAAACTATGATGACACTGAAACTATACTTACCAACATAATATGAAAAGACCCTTGTAGCACACCCACTCACGTACACCTAAACACACACCCATACACACGCACGCGCACTGACACACATACACACACACATACACACACATACGCACGTGCACTGACACACGCACACACACACACACACACACACACACACACACACACACACACACACACAATATAGATTTTGTTACTGCCTTAATAATGTAATTGGTTTTTGGAAAAAAATATGTTATGTAATAATTAAAATTGTGAGGATGAGGAGCCTGGTGACCTGAAACACAGGCCTAGCCTAGCTTGGGCACCAGACTCGTACAATATAATATTTGGGAATAATAATGTACTTAATTCTAAGGACAAGAATGTACTTTTAAACAGCTCTATATTGTATTGTACTGAGAAATAAATATTTATCTTATCTTATCTATTAATGCAATAAAAAAATAGTCCGCTTGCCTATTGTCTGACAAGAAAGATGATCCTTGCGTCGAATGACTTGTAACTGGTGACAACCTGATGACTAGTGAACAGATGAACACCTACTATTACTCGCTTATTGAACAGCGGAAAATCTCTACCGCTATTTACGTTTTAATTATATTACTATTGCAATTTTGCGGGAAAAAACTTTTTCACATATTACCTAAGTCTAATTTTGAGTAAAACGTATTATACGCGGATGTTGTTTTATTACAATATATTTACTCGGAACAAATACTTGCAACCAAACGAGTTATGAAAACATAGGGTCTACAATTTATTTTTCTAACTTACTTATACTTACAACTTTGACAAATTCATATTTTATAAGAACTAGCTAACTCAGCAAACGTAATTCTGCTATCTATATTATCACTCGTTGGTACAAGACGTAGCTTACGATCTTTTCACAGACCTACCGAATGTAAAGACACAAAAATGTCGTAAGAATCAGTCAAGCCGTTACAGAGGAAAAGTTAGTTCATACAGAAGCTGTTCTTGACAAAAATGTTCTTTCATTTATCACTGTTCCACCCAGATTTGGGAACTTCTGTTAACATATTTACTGTGTATCGATGATTTATTTCAATAGAAACGTATTGCTAAGCTAAAAACTCGAGAACTGCTAGACTAATTAGCTATCCTAGAATAAAATAAAATACTACATTCAAGTTTAGCTTCTACCTGTGCTTTATTTTTCTATAATATGGAGGAAAACACATTAATAACACATCCCATAGAAACTAATTTATTGATAACAACTGATTTTTGATAAAAAAAGCAAATTATTTGTTAAATAACTACATACTTAAGTGTGCTAGTGGAAGTAACATACTGTGTAAGATCCGTAAATAATTTCATCGTGCCCAAGGCAATGTTTGACTTAACTCAGACGGACATGTGACACCGGTCTCTGAGCCGGGGTCTAGATGCACATTAACTTGAAGGTAACGCAGTGAATTTAGGGTTAAATACGTTAAGGTTTTGAGGAAGTCCTTATCTATTAAAATACTTATTGAATTAAGCTAAATATTCTATTTAGACATTAAAAATGAAAAAATAAATTTCAATGTTTTTTTTTCATTCATGGCTGCAAGTATTTAGTACAAGATTATAAATTAGTAGTTACAGAAGCAACTGTACCCACTATGAAATGTATCTATGAATACTCACGCTGCTCACCTTGTGTAAGTTATCTATTTAACTGCTCATAAAAAGCCGAAAACAGTTACCATTTGTGGCAAAACATTACAGTCACCAACGAGTACTGTTGTTTTTTTAACATTCCCAAATATTTCTGTAGGTATCAAGTCGCTTGTAGGTAGCGTCTATGTAGCTTCCACGTGTATTCTGCAATTCAGTCCATGTAAAGTTTCTTGTTAAGGTAGCATTCCGTTTTTAGCAACCGCGACTCGCGCCTGCTACCAGCGAAATGTTGGTTCACTGTTTCGCTCACTTATCAGATTCTTAAGCCACGCCTACCAGTCGCACGACGCACTCATGGGATTGGTTTAGTGCTCCAAATAAACTCATACTAAGCAGTAGGTCACGCGACCTGGTCGCGATAGCGGGACACAATCGCGCGTCGCAGTCGCTAAGATCGAAATGCTTGCTTTAGGTTGAGCATTATTTTACACTCCGTTATTGAGAAGGATGTCCCTTCAGCTAATATTTATGTAAGCAGTTACTATGTGCTGTTAGAAGTGATTTGAACATACGTTTTATTTTAGCCATAATGACTATCATGTCTCTGTCCCACCTTGTGTGATCTTCAACTTATGTTAAGTTTTAAGTATTAAGTTCGAAGGATAATTAAATTTCATTTTTTACTATATGGTTATATAAATAAAGTAAGGATTATAAAACATGAAAGTAAATATATCGAAACCGACCGGCGTGAGTAATTATTTTTAAATAGGCGATTGTGGTATTTTTACATTAGCCCGTTACCAAAGAATATAATATATTACTAACGTACCCCTACATCAAAACAACCGAATTTTCTGACGGTAACTGATAAGAAATCAAAACTAAGCACAAAATATGTAACTGCAGGAGAACAATGTCAATATTTGATTACATATTTAGATCAGTTATTAAATAATATTACATTTTTCAGGTTACAATTTACTCAACGGAGTCGCGGTGCAGGTCACGCGATCCCGTGGCCCGCCAAGGGTGATCGGTATTGAGTGGAGTACCTCCGAGTTTTAAGTGAGTAGGTGCTGCACACATTCACCATCTTTTCGGGCACAAGAGAGTCTCACGTACGTGAGTACCCGTGAGGGTAGGATCCCCATCCCCCCGTGGGACGCTTAAACGTATTTTCTCGGCGAAAAAAAAAGTTACAATTAACGTATAAAAACGTATAAAATAAGGTAAGACAGTGCAATAATTATCAATACTAAAAAATTAAAATTATTTTAACTATCCCTTTATGGACTAAGATCCCAGGCTAGCCAGACTACCCTTATATTCTTACCCCCTTACTAATAAAAATATCTATCCAGTAGATAAGCAATACAATGTTTTGTCCATGTCTTATGCGTTGGAAAAGTCGCTTGACAGACAAGGATTACATTATATTTACATTACATTGTATTGCTTAACTACTGGATAATTTTTTTATTAGAAAGGGGGTTACTGTTAAAAATGTATGTCATATTGTACAATGAACGTATGCATACCTGCTAGTTTGTGCCATGGGCTAATTTTTGAGTAAGGCGCTGAAGTTGCGGAAAATTATACTTACTTTAATATCATACTGATAAAGTATCAATATTATTTTTTGATTTTCGAATAACAAAACAAAAGTTATTATTATTAACGTATGAACAGAGATATAGAGGTTAGAAGTTTAATTGATTTTTATTTCTAGGTGAATGATTTTTCATTTCTTATTTTTATGAAAACTACAACATAAAAATACGTAATCGCTGAATAATAAACATTTTATGAGTAAGAATATAAGGATAGTCTGGTGGGATAGGGATCTGACTCCATTAATATTTATCGATTTTAAACATATAAATTTCCGTACCAAAAGCGAAAAAAACGGGGCTCTAATACTAAGACTCTACTATCCGTCTCTCTGTCTGTCACCAGGATGTATCTTATGAACTGTGATAGGTACAGTTGAAATTTTCACAGATTTTTTCATTTCTGTTGCCACCTTAACAACAAACAGGAAATATATTATAATTTAAATAGTTAATAAAATAAATATTTATGTGACGTACCTATTCCCATACAACAAACGTGATTTTTTTGCCGCTTGTTAATTTTATGAAACTCTTAGTGCGCGAGGCCGACTATTTAATAATAGTACTTTATTAAGGTTAGAATTTTTAATTTTATTTTTATGGCAAAACAGATTTTTCCAGGTCAGCTAAAGTAAGCAATAAAATTGTTAAGTAGCCTAGGTATAACATATTTTTTAAAGTTATTCTATAATTACAGCATGACGTACAGAGTAGTGGACTTTACAAGAATTATGCATTATGGATCTGTTCTTATAACTCTAACTTAACCTATCTCTGTAACTAGTATTTAATTTTCCACGTATGATAAATACCTGCTCAATATTATGTAAGAAGTAATAAATTCGTACAAACTATTGTGACAAATGTAATAAAATATGATGAATTTATTGACATAATAAAATTACTTTGATTTTACTTAATGATATCCATTATGTTAAGTTATTTGTAAGCAAAACGTTTAATATTTCCAAATCCTAGAGAATAGTAAAGATTCTTTTTAGGTGATGTATAAACAGAAGTTAACAGAACTGGTGATAGTCTATACCAGATGCAAGCATCTGTGTTTTAATTTTTTGTTTAATCATTCAAAATAATTATAAGTACAGTGAATTAAACTATTTGCAAGCCGAGAGCATTGATGGCCTAAGTGAATAGTAGGGCAAGGCAATACACAACTTTGAGTAGTTCTAGTATTAATTTTGCTCCACAATTTCCAGGTTTTACTTAAATTTCAACGGTACCTCCTACCTAAAGTAGGTAAGGTAGAAAATAAATAATTAAAAAAATAAAAAACCCGACTGCAAAAAAGACATATACCTAAGCAACGCACTAAAAAGACCGAAACAAGTTTGAGAAAACTGACTACACTATTAGCTGAAACCCTAAGTGAAATAATTGACGTTATGTTTGGTAGCAGGCGGGACCCATTCGCAAATTATAAATCGTACAAAAATATATGGGCCCCGTCTGCTAACAAACATAACGTCAATTATTTCACTTAGGGTTTCAGCTCATAGTGTAGTCAGTTTTCTCAAACTTGTTTCGGTCTTTTTAGTGCGTTGCTTAGGTATATGTCTTTTTTGCAGTCGGGTTTTTTTATTTTTTTAATTACCTATTTATTTTATTTCAGTCTTTTCAGTTGCTTTTGAATTGTAGTTATCTATGCAGGCGGGTTTTTGTTTTTTATTATTATTATTTATCGTTATATTTAATATAAAACTGCAAGTTATATACATATTTAGAATCAGTGTTTAAAATCCTTCATTTTGATACCCCACTCGATATACTTGGTAGATATTTTTTTTTTACCTCACAACATGGCGTCAAACATCCGCCATTTTGTTTTTTTTTAATGTCACCTATCTAAGAACACTTGGGCTATTAAGACGAATCTAACGATACCTCAAATGTGAAAATCCGTTTAGCGGTTCTGAAGATACAAGGTAATAAAGAATATTACATACATACATACATACAAGATACGCGCTAAACACATAACCCTCCCGGCAGTCGGGTAAAAAAATATACCCTTTTTAATATGCCAAAAAAAACTTATTGGTATCCTAACTGATATCGCATTAGCTCATCCTTAAAAAATATTTAGTAGGTACATGAAATTAATTTGTCGTAACAAAACACGTCGATTTAAATTCTTTCCTGACCGCAAGGACCCTGTTCGGAAGTTCCCCACTGCGAATGTATACTCGCTGTAAATACCATGGTAAATTATTTCCTTGACCTTTTCATCGATTAATAACTATAATTTGTCTATAATTTACAGACAACAAGAACGATGAATTCATCAACATCAGCCCCTGACCATCCTTATCACTCTCTTGTGACTTATCCTTTGATAAAACATATCTTTATCTTTTATGTTATACTTTTTTTATTGATATAACATCAATAAAAACATAAAAAATTAATTAGGAAAATATTCCAATTAGCTGCGAACTAAATTGTTGGTTACATTATTAAATGCTTAAGATTTTAATTAGTAAAATTGACAATACATACACAAGAGATTATTCTCAAGGCATTTATTTAAAACGAGCTAGTATAATATGACATAATTAATTTGATGCATTGTAATACCTACTTGTCATCATGATGCTCTAGCAATATGTATATACTGACTCATGCTCTACAAAGAAAATAATATAGAGTCCTGATAATATCAAATAAGAAAATTGTAAACAAAATTATTGTTATACTCGTATACTCTATAAATTGTTTCATTTATGGAGAATTCAATTTCTTTATAATTTTAAATAAAAAAACTTGTATATTGCATTTTGTTCTTATGCTATGGTACCTGCTCAAAAGAAAGAAATGTAATCATTGAAAATAAATTTTCCTTCTTTATTTCTCTTTATGTACATTAAGTTACATTATGGGTAGACTTATAAAAATAATAATTATTGAATGAAATACTATTGAGCTACTAATTAGACTGGTACACTTTTCATACATCTCCTTTTTGACGACCTCTGTGGCTCAGTTGGTTGAGCGTGTTGGTGCTCAAGCCGAGGGTCACGGGTTCAAATCCCTCCGAAGGAACAAAAAGTTTTTCTGTGTTCCTGGGTCATGGGTGTGTATTAAATATATGTATAATATAATAAAAATCTTAAATATGTGTATTGTATAAAAGTATTAAATATATTTCCGTTGTCTGGTACCCGTAACACAAGTTCTTCGAGAACTTACCACGGGAATAGATTGACGTGGTGTGAAGCGTCCATAGATATTATATTATATTATTATTATCTATATTTATTTGAAAAACGGTTTATACGTCAAGTCAGTTTGATCTCTTCAATACTGCATTAACATTATGTGAACTTTTTAAATACATGTCATAAAAAAGGGTATAGGAATAGTATTATTTTCTAAAGAAGACAGTTACGATCACATGCAATGTTTTCGATATATCCGCCTACTTCCATGGAAAACCGACGCGACCCGAGGATTTGACGTATGTATGTAGAGTATCAATTAAAGTTAAGAGATTCAATTAATAAGTTTAATAAGTTTTTAACTGAATATGTTAAACGAACATTTAAATAAGATTTTTTTTATTTCCAACATCGGGAGTGATAATCTTCTTGTACTTTGTAATCTTATTTATAATAAAGCTATTTTATAATAGTCTACAATTTTATTTTACTATATTCTGCCATCGTAAACTGAATCATGAGCAATATTGATTTACATCGTTGTATTTATTTTTAATAAATAAAAATGAAATATAATTTTCCTACATTTTCATCGCAACAGGTCTCTCTATTAGACTTAGCAGAGCTTTATCAAGTGTTAAAAGGGTCAATGCTTCATAACTAGTCTACAGTTTGTACTAGTTTCCTGAACTGTGGTCTGTGATCAATAGAATCTTGGTGTAACCATAGACTGATGATTGGTCTCGCTGGGCGCTCTACTAGACCGAGCTGACGCGCTTGTCAAATACACACTAAATACTCAGCTGAGGTCAAGCTGACCTCAGCTGAGTATTCTCGAGCCAGTCATGAAAGCTTTATGACAATTGTACATCCCGAACATTTTATTACATTTAAGTTAAAATTGGAAACAAAATTCCATGTTGTGTAGTGAAACTATGTAAAAATAATTCGACAAGAAATAAGAAAGACACTGGGCTCGCATATCATCAGTAATTATCGTATAAATTCGAAATTTCAACATAAAATTACGTAAACTCAAGACAGTTTTACGAGAATTGTGTATACGGATCTGTGTGAAATTTGGCACAGTATAAGCGGAGTGTGAGGATGGGCCCAGATATGTGAAATGAAACACTTGACGACTCGTTAACGACTGGCTTTATTAAATGAAATGTACTTATTTATATGACAATAACTTACATACTACATTACATACTACACCTTCCCCGATGGAAAAAAAATAATTGATTGTACACAATTATTTTACCATTTACTTCCAAGACACTTAAGCAAAATTTAAACATAAAATTAATTTCTAGGTATAATGTTTTATAGTAACTAACACAATACAATGATAATAAAGATTTAAGACTTATATAACTTAGTCCTATTCTTATGAACTAGATCTATTTTTCCATTTTTTAATATTTTAACATTTGGCTCAATGTCTTCGATGACCTCATATGGTCCGTTATAAACACACTGCAATTTATTACCTGTCTCATTTTTAATTAGTATTAAGTCATTTTTCTTATAAGTTATAGGGTTACAATTTTTGTCATATTTTTCTTTTCTAATAATTTTACTTTTTAATAAATTTTTGTGTGCTTCTTTTTGTGAAGTTTGTAGCCTAAACTTTAATTCTGAAATGTAATCATCATTGTAAAGAGGATCGACAGAGTTTTGGGTGAAATTAGATGGTATTTTACATTTCTTACCAAAAACTAACTCAAACGGTGTAAAATTTGTAGAGGTATGAACGGAGGTATTGTAGGAAAAGCACCAAAATGGCAACCAAGGGCTCCATAGCCGTGAATGATTTTTAGTTTGTATCCTTAAATAATTTCCTAAGCTTTTATGAGTATTTTCTAACGATCCTATACTTTGATGATGATAAGCAGTAGAATTTAATTGTTTTATCTGTAACAACTTACAAGTTTCTTGAAAAATTGATGACAAAAACTCACTACCCCTATCAGTAGCAATTATATCTGGTATCCCATACCGTAATATAAAGTTATTTACGAAATTCCTTGCTATCTCCTCTGAACTTTTAGTAGTCATAGGATACGCCTCTACGTATTTACTTAATTCGCATTGGATAGTTAAAATATATGAATAATTATAATCGTCCCTCTCTAAGGGTCCTACAACGTCAAGAAAAACTTTTTCCATAGCGGAATTAGCCGTAGTTGTAATTACCATTGGTTCCTTTACATAGTGTGTACTATGCTTTTGCTTTTGACATTTTTCACACTTACTAATAAATTTCTTAACATCATTCTCTAGACCAGGCCAAAAGTAATATTTTTTGATATTTTTATACATTCGTCTTATTCCAGCGTGGCCACTAGTTGGAAGAAGATGAAAATCATTCAATATTACCTTTTGGTCATCTTTATCTTGAATTATTTCTACGTCATTTAAAATACATAATCGCGGACCGGTCCAATCTTTTTGTATCTTTATTTCGTTAGCTAACTTTTCTATAAACTCGTCGTATATTTTACTTTTACATCTTATAAAAATTAATTCATCCACGAATATTCTTTCACAAAAATTTCTCAGTTCCCTCACAAAAGCGGCTGGCGTCAGTTGTGATCGGGCAACTGGATTTATATATAAAGACATTCTTTTCGACGAGTAACAAAATACATTATTTTCAATATCTATCTCTTTTAACTTACGTAAGTCTCTTAATTTATAATAGTCAATAAATTTAAGTTCAACAGATATTCCCGGTCTACTATGAATTTCTACAACTCTTGGTTGCGCAGGCCAATCGTCAGTAGGAACCATAGCACACGGAGAACTCTGAGACTGTAGAGCTTTCCTATGCTGTGCTCGTGTCATAACCGAGATGATGCTCTCATGCATCGCTTTTAAGTCTTCCGACGTGATAGGTAATCGTGACATCGCATCAGCTGCAACATTTTCGGAACCTTTAACGTATTCTATCGTAAAATTATAATCTTCGAGTAACAGCCTAAATTTTAGAAGTCGACTCGATGGATCTCTCATCCCAAATAAATATATTAATGGCCTATGATCCGTTTGTATTACAAACGACCTACCGTACAAATAAGGACGAAAATGTTTAACAGCCCACACAATTGCCAAAAGTTCTTTCTCTATTGTGGGATAGTTAAGTTCAGATTTATTTAAATTTCTACTCGCAAATGCAATTGGCTTACTATTCGAATTACACAAAACAGCACCCAATGAATGTTGTGAGGCGTCTGTCTGTAACATAAATTTATGATCTAGTGCAAAATTTGGATATTCAAGTATGGGAGGTGATGAAATTAAAGATTTTAAAGTTAAGAAAGCTGACTGACATTTTTCATCCCAATTAAATTTAACATTTTTCTTAGTCAACTGCGTAAGAGGGTATGCAATCATTGCAAAATTTTTTATAAACTTCCGGTAATAATTTGCAAACGCTACAAATCTTATTAACTCTTTTAAATTATTTGGAGTTGGCCAATTACTTAAAACTTTAATTTTTTCTGGGTCGGGCAAAATACCTTCACGGGATATAGTATGGCCTAAATATAAAATCTCTTTTCTTAAAAAGTTACATTTATGAGGGTTTAGTTTTAAATTTACTTTACGTAACCTAGTGAACACATCTATGAGATTTTTTGTATGACTCTCTAATGAATTACCAAATACGACCAAATCATCTAAATAGATTAAACATTTTTCGTACGTCAAACCTGACATTGCAATAGTCATCATTTTTGAAAAAGCTGCGGGACTAGTTTTTAGTCCCATGGGCATTCTTGTCATTTGATACTGTCCTGAAAGAGAAGCAGCACCATTGCCTTTGACTGAATCTATAACTCCAAATTGTCCAGTATTAAAAGCAGTGTATTTTCGGCTACTAGGCTCAAGGTCACATTGATAGTAACTATTTGAAAGATCTAGTGTAGAAAAATATACAGAACCTGAAAGAGAGTCTAAAATTTCTGTTATATTTGGAAGAGGAAATTTATCATCCTGTATATTATTATTTAACTTTCTGTAATCGATGACTAATCGCCATTTTTTACTTCCTGAATAACTAACACAATACAATGATAATAAAGATTTAAGACTTATATAACTTAGTCCTATTCTTATGAACTAGATCTATTTTTCCATTTTTTAATATTTTAACATTTGGCTCAATGTCTTCGATGACCTCATATGGTCCGTTATAAACACACTGCAATTTATTACCTGTCTCATTTTTAATTAGTATTAAGTCATTTTTCTTATAAGTTATAGGGTTACAATTTTTGTCATATTTTTCTTTTCTAATAATTTTACTTTTTAATAAATTTTTGTGTGCTTCTTTTTGTGAAGTTTGTAGCCTAAACTTTGATTCTGAAATGTAATCATCATTGTAAAGAGGATCGACAGAGTTTTGGGTGAAATTAGATGGTATTTTACATTTCTTACCAAAAACTAACTCAAACGGTGTAAAATTTGTAGAGGTATGAACGGAGGTATTGTAGGAAAAGCACCAAAATGGCAACCAAGGGCTCCATAGCCGTGAATGATTTTTAGTTTGTATCCTTAAATAATTTCCTAAGCTTTTATGAGTATTTTCTAACGATCCTATACTTTGATGATGATAAGCAGTAGAATTTAATTGTTTTATCTGTAACAACTTACAAGTTTCTTGAAAAATTGATGACAAAAACTCACTACCCCTATCAGTAGCAATTATATCTGGTATCCCATACCGTAATATAAAGTTATTTACGAAATTCCTTGCTATCTCCTCTGAACTTTTAGTAGTCATAGGATACGCCTCTACGTATTTACTTAATTCGCATTGGATAGTTAAAATATATGAATAATTATAATCGTCCCTCTCTAAGGGTCCTACAACGTCAAGAAAAACTTTTTCCATAGCGGAATTAGCCGTAGTTGTAATTACCATTGGTTCCTTTACATAGTGTGTACTATGCTTTTGCTTTTGACATTTTTCACACTTACTAATAAATTTCTTAACATCATTCTCTAGACCAGGCCAAAAGTAATATTTTTTGATATTTTTATACATTCGTCTTATTCCAGCGTGGCCACTAGTTGGAAGAAGATGAAAATCATTCAATATTACCTTTTGGTCATCTTTATCTTGAATTATTTCTACGTCATTTAAAATACATAATCGCGGACCGGTCCAATCTTTTTGTATCTTTATTTCGTTAGCTAACTTTTCTATAAACTCGTCGTATATTTTACTTTTACATCTTATAAAAATTAATTCATCCACGAATATTCTTTCACAAAAATTTCTCAGTTCCCTCACAAAAGCGGCTGGCGTCAGTTGTGATCGGGCAACTGGATTTATATATAAAGACATTCTTTTCGACGAGTAACAAAATACATTATTTTCAATATCTATCTCTTTTAACTTACGTAAGTCTCTTAATTTATAATAGTCAATAAATTTAAGTTCAACAGATATTCCCGGTCTACTATGAATTTCTACAACTCTTGGTTGCGCAGGCCAATCGTCAGTA
The DNA here is from genome assembly GCA_905404095.1 of Glaucopsyche alexis. Classification (NCBI taxonomy): domain Eukaryota; kingdom Metazoa; phylum Arthropoda; class Insecta; order Lepidoptera; family Lycaenidae; genus Glaucopsyche; species Glaucopsyche alexis. Next base: position 16,418,696 of record FR990059.1, read on the forward strand.
GGAACCATAGCACACGGAGAACTCTGAGACTGTAGAGCTTTCCTATGCTGTGCTCGTGTCATAACCGAGATGATGCTCTCATGCATCGCTTTTAAGTCTTCCGACGTGATAGGTAATCGTGACATCGCATCAGCTGCAACATTTTCGGAACCTTTAACGTATTCTATCGTAAAATTATAATCTTCGAGTAACAGCCTAAATTTTAGAAGTCGACTCGATGGATCTCTCATCCCAAATAAATATATTAATGGCCTATGATCCGTTTGTATTACAAACGACCTACCGTACAAATAAGGACGAAAATGTTTAACAGCCCACACAATTGCCAAAAGTTCTTTCTCTATTGTGGGATAGTTAAGTTCAGATTTATTTAAATTTCTACTCGCAAATGCAATTGGCTTACTATTCGAATTACACAAAACAGCACCCAATGAATGTTGTGAGGCGTCTGTCTGTAACATAAATTTATGATCTAGTGCAAAATTTGGATATTCAAGTATGGGAGGTGATGAAATTAAAGATTTTAAAGTTAAGAAAGCTGACTGACATTTTTCATCCCAATTAAATTTAACATTTTTCTTAGTCAACTGCGTAAGAGGGTATGCAATCATTGCAAAATTTTTTATAAACTTCCGGTAATAATTTGCAAACGCTACAAATCTTATTAACTCTTTTAAATTATTTGGAGTTGGCCAATTACTTAAAACTTTAATTTTTTCTGGGTCGGGCAAAATACCTTCACGGGATATAGTATGGCCTAAATATAAAATCTCTTTTCTTAAAAAGTTACATTTATGAGGGTTTAGTTTTAAATTTACTTTACGTAACCTAGTGAACACATCTATGAGATTTTTTGTATGACTCTCTAATGAATTACCAAATACGACCAAATCATCTAAATAGATTAAACATTTTTCGTACGTCAAACCTGACATTGCAATAGTCATCATTTTTGAAAAAGCTGCGGGACTAGTTTTTAGTCCCATGGGCATTCTTGTCATTTGATACTGTCCTGAAAGAGAAGCAGCACCATTGCCTTTGACTGAATCTATAACTCCAAATTGTCCAGTATTAAAAGCAGTGTATTTTCGGCTACTAGGCTCAAGGTCACATTGATAGTAACTATTTGAAAGATCTAGTGTAGAAAAATATACAGAACCTGAAAGAGAGTCTAAAATTTCTGTTATATTTGGAAGAGGAAATTTATCATCCTGTATATTATTATTTAACTTTCTGTAATCGATGACTAATCGCCATTTTTTACTTCCTGAATTATCCAATTTTTTAGGAATTAATATTAAAGGTGATGACCAATCTGACTGACACGGTTCTATTATACCATCGCGTAACATGTCACTAATCTGTTTGTTCAGCTCTGATTTTTGTGAGTATGGTATCCTATATGGTTTACTGAAAATTGGCTGAGCATTATTTTTTAAATAAATACGATGTTTGTAAATGTTTGTAGTCGTCAATTTGTCACCTGGTAGTAGAAATATATCCGAAAATTTGGCACAAATGTTTTCAATAATCGTTTGCTCTTCTATGTTTAAATGGTTTAAATGAAGTAAATTTAGTAATTTTTTAACACGATCGGATTTAAAATTTTTACATCGACTGAAATCACATAATTCGTAATCACTAATTTTGTCTATTTTTGGATCAATTTTCTCAAGGCGTATCTCCTTCTCGCTAGTATTTAAAATTAAAATAGGTATCATACCATTTAAAGGTCTAACAATAATACTCGCTATAAATACTTCGTTTTGTAATTCTGACGAAAAAACAAGACATTCCTCCGTATACGTAGTTGGTATATAATGTATAGATTCCGATCTAGGCGGTAAAATATAATAACTACTACTACTTTCAGTCTGAGAACTAAGCGGCATTACGATATTATTGTTATTCAATTTATTGTTCAAAGTTAAAGTCGAACATTTAAGGTTCAAAATTGCATCAAACTTTGTAAGAAAATCTTGTCCTATAATAGCATTTGCTTTGCACGGCAAAGTATGAAAAACATAAAACTTATGTTGCAACACAGATTCCTGAGAATTATGCATGTTACTAAGCGTCAAATGAACATATCCGATAGCTTGAATCGCACCGCCTATTCCTTGTATAGTTATGCACTCGTTGTGGATTGGTATATTTAATTTTTTAACATAATCATATTTTATGGCACAGATCGATGCTCCGGTATCTAATAAAAATGACAAAATATTATATTTACTTTGAAAATTACTATTTTCGTTGACATGATACAAATGTACACAACACGTACTATTAGAGGCATAAATAAATTCATTATTCACGAAAAAACTGCCGGGGGATCGTGGGCGAATCGCTACCATCATCATTGCTATCAACTATCTGAACGGCCTCCTCGTTCATGACACGGATGTTTCCTCCTCTACGGATCCCGCGACCCCTAAAATTATTATAATAACTATTGTACTTACCTTTATGCGATGCTGTCTGACCTCGACCAAAAACACGACCATGACGTGGCGCATGGCCGGCCACAGCAGCGGGGCTGTTGGTGCTATGAAAATATTTGGGAGGTCCTCTCCACGATCGATTGTACCGATTATGAAATTTACCCCTGTTGTAAAAATTATTAGTACCCCGTTTTCTATTATAAAAATTAAGTGATAAGTCATCAGCTGATGATGATGATGACTGAAACGGCATATCGGTCTCCTCGTCTACCGCGGCTTGTATGGCATCCTTCAAGGAATCAAAATTTCGTGCGGCTATTATTGTGCTGAGTCGTCTATTGCGTAAACCGTCAGCAAAACGTTTTATAGCTTGTTTTTCATTTAAGGGCTGTAAAATTTTAAGATTTTCGGTTTTGCCACCTGCTTGCGAAATGGTAAGGTCCATAAATATTTCCGTTAACTCCTTACCAAAGTCATTAATAGTTTTAAAATCTTGTCTCACTGACTGCAATTTATTTTGCAAAGCTACGGAACTCTTTTTAGGCAAAAGAATGGCAGACATATCCTGTAATAATTCTTTTATAGTTGCATAGCTAGATTTTAACTTTAACTTGGAAGCTTGCGAAAGTCTACTTTTCAAAACAAAGTTTATTAAATTTAATTTACAACTATCTTTAGTCAGAATAGATGCATAGTAATCTATTCCGTCAATTAACTGTCTTATCGAAGACTCATCGGTCTCGACGGGCAATAAACTTAATGCAGTTTTTAAATCGAAATCCATCTTGGAAAATTTATTTTCGATAGACGTTGCGCCAAACTTTGTACAAAATTCCTTAATTTCTAAATATAATTGCCTAATCTTAGAACAATAATTATTCTAACATTATTTATTTAATTCAACCTTAGTTTTATTTTATTTCCTAATATTAAGTACCTACCTAACAAAGGTATTAAAATTATAAACACATAATTTATTGCATTATTAGCTTACGTAGCGCTACATCCAAAAATCTTTAAACAAATTTCTTATAAACCATCAAAATACATAATGAAATTAATTATAAAATAAAAGAAATAATTGAACTAAGGTTCAATACATACATATTTTTCTGGGAGCTAATTTTCCACACACATTAATTATTGTCCACAACCATTTCTTAATTTTCATTGATGGCTCCAGGGTTTGATTCTCTCTGCGCAGTCGGCACACCTGGCTCCTTCCAGACTCCTCGGAGTGTTGTTCCGGCGAGCAAAAGATCTTCTCAATGTTTGGCCAATAATTCGATTGTCAATCCAGTTGAGATGACAATTTTGATACCACTTGAATACGAAGTAAATTGCTAAAAATATCAGCAGGGCCAGAATAATCATCATTATGATACTGATGCTCGACAAATGCTATTGTAGTTGTTCTGTGGTGTCACTAAGAGCTGATCCGATCCCATTTTGATTAATTATTACTTCTTCTTTCTTTGGATAATTTGAATTGCACATGGTAACTTAAGTCTTAGATATTATTTTATTTATTTGCACACTGTTTAGTACAACTGCACTGGATAGTCACGGAGACAGTCACGGCATTATTTTATTCACAGTTTATTGAAATGCAATTCACACGCGCGCCCGCAACTTGACGCCTGAACCTGAGACCCCATGGCAGGGTCGCCATGTGAGGATGGGCCCAGATATGTGAAATGAAACACTTGACGACTCGTTAACGACTGGCTTTATTAAATGAAATGTACTTATTTATATGACAATAACTTACATACTACATTACATACTACAGGAGGAAGGATATTTTTTTTTAAATATATTAAAATTATTAAAATATCAGCAACACACACTACCCTCACACGGACTAGCATTTTTGTATATATTACAGTGGGTTTGAAAAAAAAATCATTAATGTCAATCTTTCTTTCGCAAACCATAAACAACATAACATATTTTTATTGCGTATCTAAGAGGCAAAATAAAGCTAAAAACTTGAAACTTTAAAATTAAAACATGAATTATGGTTGAAATTCGACCACAGGGTGACTTCTATTATAAACTTAATTATTAAATTTCTTTTATTTGTTAATTAATAGATAATAATTAATTCTAAAGTTTGTTAATTTATAGAATACTAGCGACCCGCCCCGGCTTCGCACGGGTACAATACTGATACTAATACTACAGATAACAGAATGTCTTTAAACCTCTAACAAAACGGGTGAAATTTAGTCAAAACAAACAGAAACAAATTAATATAGGTACCTACTAATACTAATGAAATAAGTAAGTGGGTATACTTTTATCGTATGAAATACCTACACTTTTCAGAACTAACAATACAACAATCACTAAATAAATAGTTACTCAAGTATCTATCCATCATAGTTACAACGAACACAAAACAAAAAAATTACTCATATATCTAAACTCGCACGCCTTGGCGACGACGCGACGCCCACTTCGCAACGGGCCGTGCAGCAGAAATCGTAATATTTTAATTTCGCCATAACTTCAAAACCAAACATCCAATTTTAATCATTAAAAGACCAAATATTATCTACATAAACTGTACTTAGTGATGAAATAATTTATTTTGATAAGGATTAATAGCATGAGTAAAATAAACGCGTTTAAATGTAGTCCAAAAAAAATTCAAGATTTCTAAATAAAAAAATGGTTGTTGTGCCTCACTCGACATAGATAGGTATAGTGTGTCGCGGACTTTTTTGTAGATATTTATAAGATCTACAATTAATTAGAACATTTTATGGTTCTATCTTTTATAGTTTAGGCAGCGTACGCAAAATAAGTAACTTTTCTGGTTGATTTTTTACACCTTGTGGCCGAAAAACCCAAATATCTTACGGAACCCTATTTTTTTCCAAAATAAAATTTAGCCTATGTTACTCGTGGATAATGTAGCTTTCGAATAGTGAAAGAATTTTTGAAATCGGTCCAGTACTTTTTGAGCCTATTCATTACAAACAAACAAACAAACAAACAAACAAACAAACAAACAAACAAACATACAAACAAAGTTTTCCTCTTTATAATATTAGTATAGATGAAATTTCCAATTACGAACGAACCTGCCAATAGATCTCTTCCTTAACTTGAATAACTTAAATTAGATAAAACCTGGTTACATTCACTGTATTCCAAGGTAATAAAAACTAGCAGTGCGCATTATTATGACAAATGTATGTCGTAAAAACGCGTAGGTCACACTAGGTCTGTGTGAATCTAAGATCTGCGATACTAGAGGGTAACGACCGCTACCGGATCTGATAGAACCTTCATTATTGTGATTGATGAATCAACTCAATAAGTGTTCGATATATCACCGAAAACACCTACATACTACAATATGTAAGTGCTTATTAAATAGCGGCTCTTTTATGGGTCTCTGTAGATAGAACATTTTGACTATATTATTGCTTACTGTACTTTATTCATAACTAGCTGATACCCCGCCCGCGTAAGTACAGTAACCCACGGGAACCTTATATGTCGCGCGATAAAAAGTAACCTATGTCCTTCCCCATGTTCTACTTTATATCTGTGCTATATTTCATGATAATAATCGGTTTAGTAGTTTTTACATGAAACTGTAAATAAAGTATTCCATGGTAACCGTACATTTCCCTGCGATAAAAAGTAGTCTAAGTCCTTTCTCAGGCTCTAGTCTATCTGTGTACCAAATTTCATTTAAATCGGTTCAGTAGTTTTGGCGTGAAAGACGGACAAACAGACAGACAGACACACACACTTTCCTATTTATAATAATAGTGTGGATTATTTGAATGCTATCAAATCTTAGCATTTTCACATAAACCTATATATAACTGACGAAGCATGTCGCCACAAAAAGTGTCCACGCTTAAACTGCCCCACTTTTAGGGTTATTTGGTACAGTTAAGATTTGACATTGATTGTTACTTTAGTATTTTTACACTTGCTTTCTGTAGTTTAATCAGTCCGCATTTAGTTGACAACATCTTCTGAATTCAAGATGGCGTAACATTTGCTTGTATGAATATTGCTCACGACTTTCCAAGATTCTAACTGCCCCGAAAATCCCGTACATTTTCTATGGATAACATGAGGTCTTTATTCGTTCTCAGATGAGAGAGTAACAAACACAAATGTTCATAATACCTTGCCAACTTTTTCATTTATAATAATATAGGAAGATAAAATTCAATAAACTTGAACTAAGCTGGCAAATCAATTTCCACAAAAGCTTCAGCTATGTGAATGAATTGATCAAGAATATCGATCAGTTGATGTCGATAGGCCTAAGACGGATAACGAGGCAGTCTCGTAACAGCTAATAAACGGTAATTTGACACGACAAGTCAATTATGAGCTGACATAACCGCGGCCCGCGCGCCGACAGAAATTCGCTCGCCTCGCTCGCTCGGTACAGTTGCCAGCAACATTATTTATTTTTAATAAAATAAAACACACACATATTTTCTATTGTATTAAAATTTAATGGGTTTTTAGACTGAACAAAAAATCAATTTACAGAAATTGATATTTTATAAAGTAAGTTATCACGAATTATATTTTATCCTTCTAGATTATTACCAAGATTCTTTTGTGTGCTATTGGCCATCTTTAACTAGAGGTAATATAGGCATAATATTATGATAACTATAATTAAAATATGATGAGCATATATTTTATTACAGGATTTGTTAAAATTTAATCTTATCAAAGTAAATTGCAAAACTTTAAAACAAAATATTTAATTTTTATTCGTTTAGGAGATAAAAAACCTTTTGAAATGCATGAACTTAATTGAAGAAGACATACCTAACTAATGTTGAAATAAGTAACAGATAATATTTATGGTCAACGAATGGTAATTTAAACCGTTTAAAATGATTTTATGTTGTTTTGCTAATGAATGAATAATTTAAATAAATATTACACGAAGCTTAAAAGATTTTTTACATATTTTAAACTAGAACAAAACTCGTGTAACTTTGTTTTATGTAATTTGTATGATTGTAAACTCTGTATTATTGTTATGGCTTGGTAATTAATACGTTTTAATTTACATTAAGTAGATTTATTGTACAAAACCTATAATAAAATCATTATTATTATTATTTTGTTTTAGTTCTAAGTATGGGAACCTCAATTTTTTTTCTATTTTTGTGTGAAAATCCTAATCATCACAGAATACATCTACTTACCAAGTTTCAACAGTAGGTATAGTTCTTATAGTTTCTGAAAAAAGTGGCTGTGATATACGGACGGACAGACAGACAGACACGACGAATCCATAAGGGTTCCGTTTTTTGCTATTTGGCTACGGAACCCTAAAAACTAGACCACAATCGGTTCACCCGTTTATGAGCTTTGTTGCCACATACACAAACAGATGGGTAAACTAATATCTTTTTTCGTCAGGGGTTAAAAATACTCATAATAATCAGTAAATCTATGTGAAACACGTCGTCGTTTCATCACCTCGGTATCAACACATGCAAATTATGGACATTATTTAAATTGCATGACAAATTATACGTTGGTGGTACACTGCAAGTCGGCGATTCACTTTTAACTTCTTGTTTTAACGGTCCGGTGAGATTTTTTGAGCACTTTTATGCATAACTCATCTTTTTTGTCAAGGTTAGAGTAATTTTTAAGGTCCTTAGCGAAAAAATTTCTCAATTTTGTTACACTAGCCTGTCTGCAGATTTGGGTACATTGACTTTCGTATATTTAGATATACTATATACGCCTAATTTTCAAAGATAGATATATAATATATTATGGTTTATTTAAATTATAAAAATGAATCGCTGAATGTGTTGGTAAGCGCAAATCTCGAGAACAGCTGAACCGATTTCGCTAATTCTTTTTTAAGAATATTTATTGAAGTACGAGGATGGTTCCTTCGGAGAGAAAATTAAAAAAAATCTGCTAAAGTCTAAATACAACACTTTTCTATACTCCCATACAAACGATTCGTAATAATACATAAAAATCAATTTAACACCATACCATAAAGTTCAAGGTACGTACTTACGTACCTACTTAGGTAAGGTACCACTAAGGAGAGGGAAGACAAAACATTGACTGACTTTAGTATCGTATCGTATCGTATAAATATAGGTATAGGTTTACGGATCTTTTTCTTTATATTGGAAAAGGTGTAGGTTGTAGGAGTAGGTCTACACCTACGGCGACTACGGGCAGTGTAGTCGTAGGTTGTAGGAGTAGGTCTACACCTACTACGACTACGGGCAGTGTAGTAGTAGGCGTAGGAGTATGTGTAGGAGTAGGTGTAGTAATTTATTCATATTTAAGACAGAACAACGTCTGTCGGGGTCAGCTAGTTACTAATAATAATGGCTCCCTACACCGATTTGCAACATTTTTTTTGAATAACGACGACGATTAACGATAGAAAATGACACGATTATCGATAGGCAACATATTTAATTGAAAAATGACACATTGTAAGTAGTCCACAGTATATGTTTTTTAAATAATAATATGTAAACAAATAAAATATTATCTAATATAATGTAAATAACTGAAACAGTATGCATAATATTAAACCGAAATAACATTTTTAGATATTATGTTATTGAAACGGGCCGTTAGAGAACGTTATTTCAATCCAATATATTATTTTCATTTTCGAAGATCGTCATTGTAATAAACGATGGCATGTTGGCTAAGCATTCTGGTCTACATATGTTCGTAACTGTTTTTGACTAGATACAGCGTCAATGATACAATCTAACGATGTTACACCTAAAATTACTTATCGGTACGATACGATCGATTTTGAATACCAAATGAGGTGACGAATTTGACCTGTTTTGAGACTCAGCACTAATTCTATCATAATGGTAAGTAATTGTCAACTTACCGTTTCGCATGTGGGCGGGACACGCATCTTGATTTATTATCTATATCATAGGTTTTTTGCGAACACAGATCTGATTATTGTTAAACAAGGCAAAAGTCCATAATAATAATTTTTTTTTTAAATTTGTGTCGCATCAATAAATTTCCTGACACTCGATTTTTAACTTTTTATATTCATCATAGAAAAGTTTATGGAGTTAAAAAATCACAAAAAGTTAAGTGTAACTCCTGGCTGAATAAATGAAAGCTTAAATTATTAAAATTAATAGGTTTTTGTTATTTAAAAACTGAATATGTCTATGGGAGTTCCCATTATATTATATACCTATAAAAAATAAAAGTTATCGACAGTTGTCGATAACTTTTATTTTTATACTCAAAGATACCCTTCTATGATAACAAAATATGTTTTCATGAAACTTGAGTACCTAGTTTCTCGTTAGTTTAGTTCGTGGTTTAGTAATAGTCCCATATTCATATATTACGTAATGATGATATTGGCGACTTTCGACGCCCCCTACTCCCTATAAGGATAAGTAAAATTTCTCCAACACTTCTAGAACAAATATATTTAGAAAAATCTTGAATAATAGACAGATAGATAGATATTATATGTTGAAATTCGACTTACGAAATTTTCCCCCCTCCAACATGATGGTATGTAGAGATTTTTCAAAAACCTCTCCTCTGATATCCTTATCCTATTACAAACGTAGTCCAGTTAAATTTGTTACCGTAAGTACGTTACAATTATTACGTCATAATTGAATGAGACGATATAAAAAGTTGATCCATTTATAAATATTAATAAGGTTTGATGTGATGTGATACTTGAATAAAGAAGCACGTGTCTTGTCAGTTGAATCATATTTTTTATCGATTTCAATTAAATCGACTAACTATTTATTACCAAACATTATGCCTATTGTCTAAATAGGATACAGATTCTAATTTAGGTGTTAGTTGCAGATCAAAGATAATATAGGTACAAGCGCAAACAAACGTTCAATAACAATTGATTCGATTGAAATGTCTTGACATTTTCACTTTTATCCGATTTTATTAACAATAACACTCCAGTCATTTATTATTAAATATCTTGATGGCATAATATATTATTTATTACACCTACATAGTATTTTTTTTATGGCTATTTGTTAATTTAAATTAAATGACTAAAAATCTCTTAAATTTATTTTTATACACGGGTATAACTTTCTCAGCTTTTAAACTCAAAAATTTATGATCTCGTCTCATTGTTTTTTTTTAATACTTTTAATAGTATCTTATAGTATCAAGTTGATTGTATCGCGCTGTAAGTCTGGCACTCACAACTCTCAAGTACCTACGTTGTTAGTGAGTTAATAATACGTAAGCCTTATAAATCACGAGTAGATAAGTGAAATTCAACACAATATACCGTCAAAATGCCAGCGCAATGACAGTAGGCAGTAAATGTCAGCTAATACTTAGCAGTGTTGTGGTCGTGATGTTGATATACCTACTTTGTATATTTCAGTTAAGTAAAACTTCCATAGGCGCGACTAGGGAGTAACTCAGATTTTTTTCTGACGGAAGTAACGCTATTCTATAGTCTGATGACAAATGTCACAAGTTGTCATTTGCATTATTTGGTAATAGGCAAGTGGACTGTTTTTTTTTTATTGCATAAATGAATAGTACTCTTAAATATGAGAAACTTCTCAGAAGAAATCGTATATCAAAAGTCAATATTTTCAAAGGTACAACAGCGATTTGTATACAAAATTTCGCGAGTCTATACCAAAAAAAAATTCTTTTTTTTGCGAAATTGGTAAACAAAACCTACATCATTAGTTTACTCACATCATATACAAAAACATTCATTATGGTAAGTATGTACTTAAACGCACAAATATCGGAGATATTTACAAATATATTCCTGCGGCCATATACTTCATATACTACTTCATATACTATAACCTACAAGTGACGTCATTTGTAGGACGACTTTAGTATGGAGGTTTTTAGGAGGCTCGCGAAATTTTTTATACAAATCGCTGTACCTTTGAAAATATTGACTTTTGATATACGGTTTCTTCTGAGAAGTTACTCATAATATTTAAGAGTACTATTCATTTATGCAATAAAAAAAAATTAGTCCGATTGCCTATTATGTTATTATAATAAAACACACGATTAATACAAGTAAAGATTTATTAAATGAAGTACAAAACTAGCACATTTATATGATTCTCACGCATAAAAGGAACAAATATTCGATAGTTAACGTTACCAGTGATGCGACCGTTACCGCCTACTCTGCGACCGTCTCGAGCGAAAGAAAAGAGGCTGAACAAAGGGTTGATCGCCTTTTTATAGTACTGGTGACAGCCCTACTCCAGTCCAATGGTTGCGGGGGGGTAAATGTCAAATACGAGTTGTCAACGTGATGGCAGCTCCTGTCATCTTGATGGCAGCTTCTGTCAGCTTACACGGCCTCTCCTGACTTCCTGGCGTCCCTGTCAGGTCTAGCTTGGCTCACTTCTCCAGGGGAACCGTCTGGTACAGGGCCGAGGCTTTCGTTAGGTTGCTCACCAGAACAATCTGACTCGTTTTCACCTGAAACATATAAATAGCCAAAATTAACCTCGAATCGAGATTAAAAGCGTTAGTTGATGGATAAGGTAAGGAAATGGTTATCTCCCCAGGAAAGAACGAAAGCCTGTTTATAAGCATTTCTGATTACAAACAGACATTCTTTATCAAACAACTAGATCTAGTATTTTCAAAAGGTTAAGACAACACAAGGTATGACAAAAGGTCTACAAGAGTAGACATTAACACAAGGTCTACCAGAGTAGACATAACACAAGGTCTACCAGAGTAGACATAACACAAGGTCTACGAGAGTAGACATAACACAAGGTCTACCAGAGTAGACATAACCACAAGGTCTATCAGTGTAGACATAACCACAAGGTCTACCAGAGTAGACATAACCACAAGGTCTACGAGAGTAGACATAACACAAGGTCTACCAGAGTAGACATAACCACAAGGTCTACCAGAGTAGACATATGTTACTCACAACCAAAGAAAGCAGCACACTCCTCGGGGGTCCACTCGCCCTTCCAAGGCAACATGTACTGGGCAGTGGAATGGGTCACCTTGCCAGCAGATAAGATCCAGCCAGCAGTTTCAGCTCGTACCGGTTGTTCTGTAAAACCTTGTTGACCTTATAATGACCCCGGAGGCCAGGATCCAGGCTTCCCCTTTTGTTTGTTTTTTTTTTGTTGATTTTCTTTAAGCCGCTCGGCTGTCCTTTTGACGATCAAGTTCTCGTAAAAATCGACGATTACAGTTTGGTAAATCGACGGTTACGTCACGAACTCAGGCATTAATTACCGAAGTTGTACCTTCAACCTCTATCAGTAAATTAATTTTTGTTTTGAAAATTTATTCGCAACATGTTAAAAAGAGTACACATGTATGTTAGTACTTGTCAGTTTGCTTGATGCATTTCGGGAGTAATGTAATTAATAGCACTACCTAAACTATAAACCCATTTTACGAAATGCATTGATTTAAACATTCGCCCCCTGTTGGTTATTATAAATTTAGGAGTACCAAATAAAGAGATAACCTTTTTAAACGATCGTATAAGTTCGTCAATACCTTTCTTACAAAGTTCGTACATTAACCAATATTATGAAAACGCATCAACTACTTATAGGACGTGCTTAAGATGCGTGCACGTCAACGTGAATTTTCTTCAATATCTTTCTTAGTTAAATTAGCAATACAAGAGGTTTTAAGAGCATACTTTTAATGTAGGTACCTACTTTCGAAAATATCCGGACAATCCTAAAAATTGTCTAACTTGACGTATATTTTCTGGTATAGGAGAATTATTGCTGCAATTTTAGATTTAGAGAGGCGGACTTGTCCGTTTTTAATAATACGACCTAAATATTCAAATTCATTATACAAAAATTAGCATTTTTTTTTTATTTAACGAGAAACCAGCACCAGTTAAAGCGTTAAAGTAAATCGTGTAAAGTCCGTAAACCGTCCTCAACCTTCTCATTTACTAACAAAACCTCATCGATATAGACCACGACCTTTTTTTTTTTTTTTTATTATAAATTCATGCGTAGTAGGTATTAGTAATTATTCGTTGAAAAACTATTTTTTAAATACTCATAATGCTCTTCAGGCATTACAAATTCAGTAAGAGATATGAACGCATCTTCAAGAAGAATCTGGTGCAACCCAGATGCCACTGAGGGTAGTTAAATAATTTATTTTACCCAACCTATGATCGTCTATAAATGGCAATGGCACAAAAGTCTACGCATATGCGATCGGAGAATAGGACTAGCGTATGCGGATTTAGATTTACGGATAATTTGTTTTGATAGAAGATCATTAATTATTTCACGAACCTTTAATATTTCATTAAAGGACGATTTGTACGGCCTATAATAAACGGGCGCATCACTGTTTAATCGAATGTGCATGCTCCCAGTTTTCACAGTAGATGTGGCCGTTCCAGTTATCATAAATTTTGAAAATCTATCTAAAATTTCTATCAATCGTTTATAAAAGTTTTCAGTAAGCGATGTTTTGATAGCATGCACATCCGGTTTTATAGCCGAGACGTTCGCAATTAAATTACTACGAGTTAAACGTTGATTATCCCTAGTATACGTATATACGTTATACAGTTACGTTTTAATACATCGGTGCCTATAATAATCGGGGCATTCATGCTTTTACTTGGCACAACTAATAAATCGACTTCTAATGAAATTTCTTTTAATTCAACAGTAAGAGTGTTTAACAAAAACACCCGAACAATAGAATGTCCAACGCCTTTTAACTCTCTGTAGGTAGGTTTCAAATTACAGGATAAATGTTTTATTATTAAGTCAGAGATTAAAGAAACTTCCAAAGCACCAGTATCAATGGGATGTCTATAGGCATTCCTTGAATTTTACCGACAATTACATCTTTATTATTGTTAATTTCTGGATAAACAAAGACTAACTTTAGTTTTATTTTTTTTCTAAGCGTTGTTTCAACAAACAATCATTAATGTGATGACCAATTTTTTTACAATACGCGCAATTGACTTTAGTATTATGCTTTAAGTCGCTATTACTGGTCGATGGTTTTTGCTTGTTCGTACAACTATAATAATAATAATATAATAATAATAATATCTATGGACGCTTCACACCACGTCAATCTGATCCCGTGGTAAGTTCTCGAAGAACTTGTGTTACGGGTACCAGACAACGGAAATATATTTAATATTTTTATAACATACTAGCTTTTGCCCGCGACTTCGTCCGCGTGGAACAATACTTTGGGATATCGCTGAAATTTACCCGCGACTTTATTTATGACTAACGAAAGCGGAATCCTATTTTTTTAAACGGAACCCTAAAATTAAAGTAGCCTATGTACCCTGTAACATCAGCTATCTGCTAGTGAAAGTCCCGTGAAAATCGGTCCATCCGTTTCAGAGATTAGTCGGAACAAACAGACAGACAGACCGACTTACAGACAGACAGACGGACAGACAAAAAAAAATGTATTTTATTGTAAGTACCGAATATACTTTCAGATTCATTATGTAAAAAGCTGTTAATTTGAAGTTACAAACAGACACTTAAATTGTATTTAACTGTATAGATGTATAGATATTATAATGTATTATATTTTAAGATATTATCAATTTGATGTTTATAAAATAACTAAACTATTTAACTAAACTAAACTAAACATTAACCCGCACGCGCACCCCGCCTTGGTGACGCCCACTTCGCAACGGGCCGTGCAGCAGAAGTCGTAATATTTTAATTTCGCCATAACTTCAAAACCAAACGTCCAATTTTAATCATTCAAAGACCAAATACTATCTACATAAACTGTACTTAGTGATGAAATAATTTATTTTGATAAGGATTAATAACATGAGTAAAATAAACGCGTTTAAATGTAGTCCAAAAAAAATTCAAGATTTCTAAATAAAAAAATGGTTGTTGTGCCTCACTCGACATAGATAGGTATAGTGTGTCGCGGACTTTTTTGTAGATATTTATAAGATCTACAATTAATTAGAACATTTTATGGTTCTATCTTTTATAGTTTAGGCAGCGTACGCAAAATAAGTAACTTTTCTGGTTGATTTTTTACACCTTGTGTCCGAAAAACTCAAATATCTTACGGAACCCTATTTTTTTCCAAAATAAAATTTAGCCTATGTTACTCGTGGATAATGTAGCTTTCGAATGGTGAAAGAATTTTTGAAATCGGTCCAGTACTTTTTGAGCCTATTCATTACAAACAAACAAATATACAAACAAAGTTTTCCTCTTTATAATATTAGTGTAGACACATATTTAAGATTTTTATTATACTATACATAGATTTAATACACATCCATGACCCAGGAACACAGAAAAACTTTTTGTTCCTTCGGCGGGATTTGAACCCGCGACCCCCGGCTTGAGCACCAACACGCTCAACCAACTGAGCCACAGAGGCTATTCTGTTTATGACCAGTCTGCCCACATAAAAAGCATCTAATTGGTAAATTTGGATTAAAACGCTCCATATGAGTAGGTTTCAAAGAATCATTTCTTAGTATGTGGTCCCGTTGAAAACATTTACCCTGTTTGACGTCAGCTGGTTTGATAAAAGTCGACAAATAATTAACTAACTCGCTCGGCTTAAGGTTTTCATTTGTTGCTGCCGCTTTGATATGAGGGTCTTTTATGCCGCGTATAACTATAGCACTTGTCAACTCATCACTCAACCCTTTTACGATACGCAAGCGCAACAACGATCGACGTGCATATTCCGCATAAGTACTATAAAAATCCGAACTTTTATTCATGACGTCGTACAATATGTTGGCCACGTCTATTTTCTTTACACACAACGATTTAAAATCTCTCTTAAAATTACTCCATGATCGATCCGCCGTAACCCAGTCGTCTAACCATGATTTCGCATCCCCTTTTAAACAATTACCTACTCGCGATAAACATTCCATATCATTCCATTTATTAATAATTTGCGCTCCGTCTACCTCCGCAAACCAACTATCAACATCATGGATGTTAGGATCAAAATTAGACACGTAAAAATTAGATGAACTATTTGACTTTAACGATTGAATGGCTTCTACGATTTTATCGGTTGAATTACACAACGAAGTTGTAGCAATCGAATTATCACTTATTGACGGTACCTGCACTGAAATATTATTTTCTGTGGGTACTGTAGCCGACATATTATTCAATGAAGGTACTTCTACATTTGATATACTAGTTACCGAAGACCTATCTTCCAACGCATTTAAACGCAATATTATAGTTTGCAATGACATGTGCAAATCGGACATGTCTTTGGAATGCGAACCCCGCGAACCCCGTATTGACGGACTTCTGCGACGACGCTTAGGGCTGCCGCCATTTTTAGAATTTGAGCGACTACGCGACCGATTTTGTTTGCCCATATTTTACACGATACAACACAACAAATTACGCACGAGGTACGACTGTTCAAATAAAAAATCAGTAATCAATCAATGTGCTAGTTTTGATTTAAGTTGGGCTAGGCGATCCAACTTCTGATATAATAAAACACACGATTAATACAGTCAATCAGGGTAACTTTGAATCATCATCGCCATATTTTTTAAACAAACTTTTACTATGTTAAGAATTAGTCAAAAGAGTTTAGTTAATCTGTGCTCTCAGGTTGGTTTTCATGCTATAAAGTTATAAAACGTCTTTAAAAATGACTAATTATATTAAAAACTGGCAATTTTGTCGTGTGTTAAAGTTACCACCTAACTTGGGTAACTTTGACACAGACTAACTTTTAATTATTTTACAGCTTCAGGATAACATTAGTTTAAGTTTTTATCAAATATTGATGCAGTGGGGTCATAGACAAGTCAAAAAAAACAAAGTTATTACATTGCATTATGTTTTTATATACCTTGATAGCAGCAAAGTTAACGAGATTTTTTTTTAAAGTTTTGCACTGATTTTTACCCATTATGTTGCGCGCGGTTAAAAACAAAAGTTTTTGATATTATCTTCTTTTGACAGCTGCTTTTTTTTTAGATTTCGTTTACGAAGTATGTTACGTACACGAATTGTTATTAAATTTTAAGCGCCAATTGTTTCCCACATAAAACAATAGAAAAGAATTTTGTGAACAAACTGTCAAAGTTACCCTCGTGATTCAAAGTTACCCTGAATGACCGTACAAGTAAAGATTTATTAAATGAAGTACAAAACTAGCACATTTATATGATTCTCACGCATAAAAGGAACAAATATTCGATAGTTAACGTTACCAGTGATGCGACCGTTACCGCCTACTCTGCGACCATCTCGAGCGAAAGAAAAGAGGCTGAACAAAGGGTTGATCGCCTTTTTATAGTACTGGTGACAGCCCTACTCCAGTCCAATGGTTGCGGGGGGGTAAATGTCAATTCGACAAATGTCAAATACGAGTTGTCAACGTGATGGCAGCTCCTGTCATCTTGATGGCAGCTTCTGTCAGCTTACATTATATTATGGTTATATTATACATCTATGGTTATAAGTTATTAACAGATTTAAAATATTTTTATTTAAACATATATTTAACTAATTAAATAAAAACTTTGGTACTCGTATAAGTGTCGTAGTATTTCGCCGTAATTTAGTTTCAAAAACCGACACAAAAAATTTCATTCCCGGTGAAATCATATACAGTATATTTTGCATGTTAAACGTTAAATGTCTTGATTTTAATGTGTAGAATGTTTATTCTAGTTTCCAAAAATATATAGTTTTACTTCAATCGCGCGTAAAGGTTACACGCACACACTTTTTTATGGACAGTTTACTAAAATAACTATAATTTAAAAGCGTTTTGTACTTTTTTATAGATCGGTGAGCCTAGCAGAAACATATTTTGACAGCAGTGTAAACGTAATTTTATCGAATGAAATTTGTATGGGCGCTGTCATTATTATGACAGACTTTCATTCGGCCCACAGTAGGGTAAGCACGATCAATTGATAGCAACTTATTCGTAACGTTATCGAATGATAATTGTATGAAATTGATGACAGCGACTATACAAATTTCTCTCGATAGCGTTACGAAAACGTTGTTGTCAATTGTTCCTGTTTAACCCACAGAGTGCTACTTGTGAGCTTTTCTTCTCACATTCGATCTTGAGAGCGTTTGGCATTTACTAGGAATTTATATGTGATTTGTACAGCGCCACCTAGTTTTCACGTTTACAACTAGGTTCAATCACATACAAATTCCCAGTAAACGCCAAACGCAGTCACGATCGAATGCGAAAATAAAAACTCACACTTAGCACTCAGATCATCTTAGGAGCTTAGGAGCTATCGACTGAAATACATAAATAAAATATTCACCTTTACTTTTTTATGATTTGTTACAGTTTAGATTAAAATATAAAATTCTGTATCGGTGGCTACCAGTTTGTTTGCGCCGAGCCTTTTAACGACGTTATGAGATCACTCTTGTGTTCAAATAAAAATACTCATCAAAATCGTCTCAACATTGGTTAAAGTTTTATTACCTGAACAAAAAAAAAAGGTTTATGAATTTTGCCGACATCAAAACCCCATGATTTGGATGTCGTCAAAAAGAAAAAAGACATATTTTCAAATACTATCCCTTAATACTAAAGGAAATAGCCGGCATACTTCACGCAGCGAATTCTTTTGGAAGAAGCTCATCAGCATATTTGATACGATATGAAAATTAAGGTTAGCATTTTTAACATAGATATATAATATTAATAATCAAAGATTTTTAATGCTAAATTATAAAATAAAAAAAATATCTGTCAAAAATAGTCATATCACCTATGGGCATAAGATTTGCTTAAAACCTATTCTCATAATAACTTAGTGTGCTAGTAAAACATAGTTTTTTTGTTGTTATTAAGTCATCAATAATATTTAAGCCCCTTTTTGTCTTTGATGAATAAAAAAAATATAAAACCAAATATAACAGCAAAATTTCATAAAAATCAGTCAAGCCGTTTTGGAGGCGCTTTCTCACAAACACTGTGACACGAGAATTTTATTTATAAGATTGACTTTATATAAAAATTCTATTACTACATGAACGTAGTATTCTTGCAGTGGGAATAATATAGGGGAGATATAGTAAGATATATCGTATTGTGCTGATAGGTCTGGATTGATGTGAGGCAATTGCGTCATAATTCAGATGACGTCATTAGACAACTATTCAAAACGATATTCGATTTATACAACGATACTATGACGACTTTGATGGCCACTGTGGCTCAGTACTTCGTCGATGCCCAAGCCGGAGGTCGCGGTTCGAATCCCGCCAAAGGAACAAACAATTTTCTTTGTATCATGGTTGTATTACTTGTAAATAATATTATAAAAATTCAAAATGTATGTGTATAGTATAACATTATTAAATATATTTCTGTTGTAATTAGTGTTTAATTAATTCTATCAGTTTAAGAGTAAATCAGTTGTCAATTGTCACGGCCTTATGGAAATTTTATTTTAATATTGTTGTAGATTCATTTCCAATGAGATCAGTTTGAGGGTATTAAATCAATCGGTGACTTAACACTATCATTTACATCGCGATTAATAAACTCAGTTAACAGGTATTGTGAATTAAACTCAGTAGATATACTCTGATAGCATATAATAGCTCCATTAGACCTTAACGATCTCGTTAATCTTGTTCACCAATTATAAATTTGTAGATAACCTTTAAATTCTTAACCTATAGGTAATTCTGATTGTTCCTAATTTTATCGCGCTAAAGTTGATTTAGTTGTTAGCTTATAAAATAGCCAAATAACAAAAATTAACGCATGTATTCTTACTCTACTTAGAGTTTTTAATAAAAAATAGAGTATTTGCTTTACTTCTTCTCAGCCTTATGAATGGATATTACGCCTTGTTATTTATATTTCAGAAATAAAAGGAAAAACGTAGGTAACTTCTATAATTAATTGCTGGAAAAGCATTAAATAGCTGAGTATTGTATCAAGCGGGGAAACCGCACGTGGTTGCGGACTGCGGTGGGACCTGAGTGGGACTATCGGTTTACGGCAGACTAAGGCTAAGTTTGGTAGCCTATTATTTTGTTTGCGTAACGATAGCACGTTATTAACATGAAACTTATGCGGCAGGATAGTGTGGGCTTATAGATGAGGGTTTCATAAAATACTTCTAATTAATAATATGTACACATACAATGAATGGTTTAAAGGTGTATTAATATTTAATTATTATTATTTTAGAAAATAAAAATACTGGCTGTGTTCCGCGGAAAATAGCGCTACCAAAAAACGTTAGCAAAATGACGACCGCTGGCATTAAATAAGCAAAATGACGGATTATGTTAGAAGTATTGAAGTAAACAAACGTGTCCTACTCCTGGCCGATAATCTGATTTTTTACTTTAGCGCTAGCAAGCGCTTACAAGCGCTTTTTTCCGTGGAACATAGACAAAGTTTACATACAGAGAAAAAGCTTTCATAGAACGATTCAAATCGATCGAAATTTGAAAATCTTGACGGCCCCTTCAAGTTGCCCACTTTCTTCCACACAATCGCTGACATACCTAATGCTTGTAATAGCGCAATCTTATCGAAAGCCAACTATGTTGCTGTTTATCTATTCCTCTTTATTTAATCTGTGGTCTGAACTATGAAGTAAGACTGAAAGAATTAAGCATCGCGTCGCTACTGCCTTAGTCTATACTAAATTACAGTAAAAAAATTGCGTGACAAGATATGTGAAATATCATCATACATAGTGTATTGACAAATAATATAAATAATCATAATTATTATAATTAGTATAGACTAAGGCAGTAGCGACGCTATGCTTAATTCTTTCAGTCTCACTTCATAGTTCAGATGCAAAAGCATCTTGTGATTTTTTGGACAGAATCACAAAAAATTACCCCAAATAATTACGTATCTTAATTGATATCAATATACAAATGTCAGGGGCATGACTCTAGTATATCTAGGGACAAGCCTACGTGTGACAACAATGCTCCCGGAGAGAATAAATCATTTCGACACAATTAATGGCTGACTGTCGCCTGCGCGCCTTTGCTTAATTACTGGCACCTCGAGCAGCGAGCACGATAACGCCAAAACACAGTCGATGCAATGTTTCGCAATACAAACTGACAAATACCGCCTTATGCTAGTTACACACACAAGGGTATACCTGTGTGTGCGAGTTTTTGTCACTACTCACCGTGAAAAAGTTAACTATAATTTATATGTCATCGAAACAGCGCCCCTAGTGGCAAACAATGGTAACTAATTTGATGCCATACAAATTGTGGTTAACTTCCTCACGGTGAGTAGTGACTTCTGTCACTACTCATCGTGTATCAAGTTTCTACTTGCAGTCAGCACACAGATAGCTGAGCCTGGAGTTTTACAGGTAAACCGGAGTGTGTATGTTGTACTACTGTGTAACTATGCAGGAAAAACTGTATTGCCACCTTAACCCATTAACCGCCAAATGAAAGGCAGCAAAGTAAAATGAATAAAATGTACATTTTCTTATTTAATATAAGCCACATATACACAATAATAATAAAAAATCTCAAAAACATTATTCCTCCCCCCTATAGGGGGGTGTACTCATTTGTGTACAATGGCGCCTTATGGGTGCAAGCAATTTACTGTAAATTTTGTAAAAAAATATTTTTATCATTATTTTACTACCAATATAGATTCTTTTAAAGAAATAAAACACTGTTCAATTGATTCCAAAGCAAATTAAGCATATTTTAAGTAAAATTTGTACTGAAATTAGTCGATCTCATCCATTAAATTTGAAGAATATATCGAAAACCGTGTCAATATTTTTATTACTTCCCTTGACGTGTGCCTCAACTTATGGCACATGACATGACAGCCAGGCTTCTGGACAAGCTTACTTTTATGTATATGTCAAAAACCTACCTTCTTTTGCGAAAATGTATTGATTTGTATGGAACACAATCAAAATTCGGTAGTTTTAATGCCAACATCTAGCTAGTATTATTTAATAACATTTGTTACAGCTGTAACAAATGTTATTTAATAATAAAAAAACTGTTAGCTTTTTTTATTATAAATTACAAAATAATATAAAAAATAACAAAAAAAAATTCAAAAAAAAAATTATACGTATTCGGCCGTTGTACTCAATTGGGTACGGTAGAGTATTATAAATAATATCGTTGCAGATATTATTTTGAAAGCTATCAATTTATGTTTATTTTACAGATTCAGTTGTATTTTATAAATTTAAATAGTAAAATTAACGTATATTGAAAATTAGGTACAGAAAAATACGAAACAGTAACTCAAAATCTATCAACTTTGTTTGTGGTTAGTGACAATAATTATAAATATATTCCTGTTTTATTGTTAAAGTTTAAGTAAAAGATTATCCTTTTATTAAGCAACTTGTAAATAATCACTCTAATTATGAACAATTTTACTCTACACTTAAATTTGTAGGTGTGGTGTTAATATGAAACTAGATGTTTCCTGCAACTTAGTACGCGCAAAAAAAAGTGCGGGAACCGTTCATTTTC
Source organism: Glaucopsyche alexis (assembly GCA_905404095.1). Classification (NCBI taxonomy): domain Eukaryota; kingdom Metazoa; phylum Arthropoda; class Insecta; order Lepidoptera; family Lycaenidae; genus Glaucopsyche; species Glaucopsyche alexis. The sequence goes on from FR990059.1 coordinate 16,441,692, forward strand.
CCGCGATAAAAGTAACATGAGTACTTTCCCATCGCCTACTCAATATCTGTGCATTTCATCTGAATTGAATCTGTAGGTTCGGAGCCTAATCAATGCAAACTAACGAACAAATCTTTCCTCTTTATAATATTAGTAAAAGGGAATATCAACTGAAATTGAAATACAGGATATATTATAAATTATATTATATTATATTATGATGAATTGTAAATATAGTAACACGCAAAGAGTCCGCATTTCTTTTTATTTAAGACTAGATGTTGCCCGCGACTATGTGCGCGCAAAACGTAATTTCACAGAAACCGTACATTTTTCCACGATAGTAATAGCCTATGTCCTTCCCTGTGGTCTACTCTACATCTGTGCCAAAATTCATTAAAATCGGTCCAGTAGTTTCGGAGCCTATTCATTGCAAACAAACAAACACAAACAAACAAACTTTTCCTCTTTCTAATACTCGTATTATTAGTATTAGTATAGAAGACTAGATGTTGCCCACGACTTCGTGCGCGCTAAAGTTAATTTCGCAGAAACCGTACATTTTTCCGAAAAAAAAGTAGCTTATTTCCTTTCCCGTTGTCTACTATACATCTGTGCAAAATTTCATCAAAATCAGTCCAGTAGTTTCGGAGCCTATTTAATGCAAACAAACAAACTTTTCTTCTTTATTATATTATTATAGAAAATAGCTGATATTTGTTTTAAATAATGTAAGCAGTAAAATTAAATGCAGTAACTTTTCACGTTTTATTTTAACTATTTAAACTTTAAAATTGTGTATTGATAGTAAAATTAACTGTAGGATAAAATACACCGACTGACAATTGTTATTGGTAGGTACTCTTAACTTACAAGAAATATAATTAATTTTAATTATTTATAGAGAAACTTTCGACGGCAAAAAAATTAAAATATATTGGAGCTTGTGTAAAAGGGGTAAATCAATTTTTCTCGTCTCGTATAATTAATAATAATAATAATAATAATAATATATGTATTCAAAGAAAGTTTGGACATTACACCACACAACTACATTACATTAAGATTAAAAAATAATTAATTACAGAGTTGCTAAGGGATAGGTAGGTGGTGTAATGTTCAAACAAATGAAAAGGATGGACCCAGGTAAACGACTGAGGAATACCACAGTCCCATTAAAAGTTAGTTACACTTGTTTCACCTATATTGTTAAACATTTGTAAACGAATGAAGGCCCTATATTTATTAGTCACTGAAACTAATTTGTGTAGGCTTTAGGAGGTAAGTGTTCGTAAGTGTGGAGTGATTGTTTGAGTTGGTTCTTAGGCGCTTTCACTGGTACTTGTTACACTGCTAACTATTGCTTATTTAATTAAATAAGACTTATCGAGTTTACGATGTTTCTATTTAAGGCATTTTATCTTTTTTACTCTATCTTACTGGAAGTGCTTGCACCGTGTAGTAAATAACAAACCTAAGTTAGCAGACTTAGAACAATTAGTTGTTCTTTAGAAAAGATTCTGACATTCTGTCTGTAACATATTAAATAATTAATATGTTTTTTGTTAAACGAGTTTTGTAAATTGGTAACACTTGATATTATAAATAGTAATAGTGGCAACACTGACGGGTTTGGCTCTCTTTGGCGGAGGAAGCTCGGATCGAGTTAACATCAAATGTATCATGTACTAAGAAAGTGGAAATAAATGTGGATCTTTAATAATAGTTTTATTAAATAAACAACTAACAATACACTGTCAGCACTAGAACTACAGAATAAAAAATATATATAATTACGAACAGAGAAATAGCTTTCATAGAACTATCCAAAACGATCCAAAATTGAAAATTTTGACGTCCCCTTCAATGCCCCACAATTTTCCTACCCAATCATGGACACACTAGATGCTTGTAGCTGTAGTACAATTAAATCAAAAGATAAATATGTAGCTGTTTATCGGTTCCTATTTTGTTTAATCTGTGCTTGAACTTATGATTTCACGTCTAATGGTTATTAGAATACTTAATTTCGAACTGAAATTGATTGAATTACTTTATTTGGAACGAAGGAAAATATGAATTCTCGAATAATCTACCAGGGCATTTGGTCGAGATGCATTCTATATTTCGACAGCGAACTTCGAAATCAAAATGTATGGGATTTGACATAAGTCATGGCTAAGTGACATGTCGCTTGCGAGGTCTTAATGTGTCAAATTTCATACATTTTGTTTTCGAACTTCGCCGTCGAAATTATCAAATACATCTTGACTAAAGGCCCTGGTCACATCAATTTGTTTACGCAATACCGGACCTCCCATATTCATTATTTTTATCACAAAAAGCATATAGGTATACATTAACAACCTATGTTTGAAGAAAATATATCAACAATTTCATTACAAAGCTCTGTATTTTCTATGAATGAAAGCGCGTAGGCTCCTATCCTACATCAATGACGGAAATCGTATACTCGTTTTATGGGAAAACTGACTTTATATCTACATAGATAAATTACAATTTCTTTCAACTGAAACGTCTTCATCGTTCGAAGTGGAATAGAACTCTATTACTATGGGTTAAAGATTAGATTCCTATAATGTCTTCCAATCAAAGGGAAATATTATTAATATTATAGTGAGAACAGGTGGCTTTAGTGGGTTTTGTTCATGTAATTGCTCACTACTGGGATATGTCGCGATAGCGAAGCGACGCCCGTGAGTAATGAAGCTTCGAAACTTCGCCTACCACATCAAACTAGCGGTACAGACGAATTGCAACCGTATTGCTTTAAATTAAAGCTGTTTCTCGAGTAGGTCAGATGGTATGAATGATCCTAATATATTGCATAGCAGTAAGATTTCTGTATCTATACCTATTTGATAGCAATACTTTTGCTATCAATTTGAATTATTTATTCTAGGTCTATTTTAAACTATACAAAATGTCAGTAAGATATAAAAGACAATATCATAAACCATCTACGATATTTTTTTATAGTTTTAGAACCATACTAGGAGAAGATTTCAGACTATTAAATTAGCTACCACGTTCAATTTGCTGCTCTAAGCTAAACTTTTCTGTACTATTTTATACATGAAATATCCAACGACCTCCAAAAATGTAGGATGTGGTAAAATACAAATGCCGTGGTTACCTATGTGAGGTTGGCCGCTTTCGTCGTGTATTTGAGTTCAACGCGTTGACAATTTGCATCGCTACGAATGTAATTGTGTACCTAATTAATTTCTAAAATTTAAAAATTTAATTTTTTTAAATAAATTACGAAATAATTAGGTATTACAACTCGATAAAAGTAAAAACAATTTGGATTTAACGTGTAGTTTAAAGTTTTGTAATTTTAATATGCATATCGAAGTCACAAAAAAGTTGTAATATTTTTTCAACATTAGTGTAAAAACATACATAATTACTAACATTGAACACAAAAGATTTACTATGGTATATATGAACATAAATGCGCAATCTTCCAAGATATCAGAAAGAAACAAAACTCCCTCGAGAACACTGTATTTGTTCGGGATAAAAATTAGGTATCCTATGTCCTTTCTCAGGACTCAAAGTAGTTATGTCTGTACCAAATTTTATCAAAATTGGTTCAGCGGTAAAAGCGCAAAGAGGTAACAGACAGACAGACAGACAAACAGACAGACTTTCGCATTTATAATATTAAGTATAGATTAATATATATAGAAGGTAGAAGATAATATAGAAGATATTATATTATAGAAATATAGAATTATAGACCAGTTGTTCTTATGGAATGTAAGAAACATAACTAAGTTATAAATCCTCAGGATAAAATAATTCCTGTACAGGTTTAAACCTATACAGGAATTATTTTATCCAACCTTAAGCTTAAGCCTATGCTTAAAAATACCGTCGCCACATCCATTCAAACTTAATTAACATGTTACTTTCTTATTAAAGCCGCTAGGTGTTGACGCGCAAAAAGTAATCCCACGGGAACCGTACATTTTGCTGCAGTAAAAATTGGCATATGGGTGATCCAAAAGTACAAACCTTGACCATACCAAATTTCTTCAAAATCCGTTTAGTAGCTTTTACGTGAAAGACTTACAAATATTCACACGTATGGATGTTCCATACTGCATACACAAAAACTTTCGCCTTTATAATATTACTAGCTGTTGCCCGCGGTTCCGCCCGCGTAATTACATTATCCCGCGGGAACACTGTACTTTGTCGGGTTAAAAATATCCTATATCCTTTCCCGGAACCCAAAGTATGTCTATACCAAATTTCATAAAAATCGGTTCAGCGGTTAAAGCGTATCTATTACCTCTATTAGACAGACAATCACACTTTCACATTTATGATATAAGTACAGAAGTATAGATTTAATAATTATTTTATTATTAAGCCATATGTTAAGTTAATGTTAAATAATAAGCAATATTAACTACGCCAAACCTTAATCTAATGGGTAGGAGCGTGTAAATTTCAGTTCTACGACGTGGGCGGGGCTCTGCCCATTTCCGTTTGTAATGTGGGTATAATGCGAAAACTATTTACAATTTCATGGTCTAAGTATAATGTCCCAATAATAAGATAATATTAGTAGGCCTTTTGATTAATAGGCAATCGGACATTTTTTTTTATTGCATAAATGAATAGTACTCTTAAATATGAGTAACTTCTCAGAAGAAACCGTATATCAAAAGTCAATATTTTCAAAGGTACAGCGATTTGTATAAAAAATTTCGCGAGCCTCCTAAAAACGCTCCATACTAAAGTCGACCTAAAAATGACGTCACTTGTATATGAAGTAGTATGAAGTAGTATATGAAGTATATGGCCGCAGGAATATATTTGTAAATATCTCCGATATTTGTGCGTTTAAGTTCATACTTACCATAATGAATGTTTTTGTATATGATGTGAGTAAACTAATGATACAGGTTTTGTAGTAAAAAAAAAAACAAAAAAAATTTTTGGTATTAAGACTCGCGAAATTTTGTATACAAATCGCTGTACCTTTGAAAATATTGACTTTTGATATACGGTTTCTTCTGAGAAGTTACTCATATTTAAGAGTACTATTCATTTATGCAATAAAAAAAAATCAGTCCGCTTGCCTATTATTACATAGATACGTTATATCCTTACAAAACTGACCATATTTCTGTGCCGCGACACACATTGACATGAGACGCGTAATACGTGCTACTCGTCGCACACTAACACAGAACACTCGCGGAGCACACTTACCAAAATTGGCCCGACTTCGGACCAATTTGAGTCTTCACTTTTTACGCGTAATGCCATATCTACCTCTTTTTAATAATACATCTATGAGTAGGCCTCAGTATGAGCGCTAAAATGTATACACACAAAAGTTTCAACGACACGTAAACTACAACCATACACTATGTAATATATAATATACAAAAGTTATGAACGAAACATCGTACATACATACATACATATAATCACGCCTTTTTCCCGTAGGGGTAGGCAGGACTGCCTCTTTCCCGTAGGGGTAGGCAGAGACCACTTCTTTCCACTTACTACGATCCTTACATACTTCTTTCGCTTCGTCCACTTTCATTCTTACCATCCATTCCTCCTCTTACATTCAACGTAGCCAAGCGTCTCTCCATGGTCCGCTTTTCGCCTCCGCGAGAAACGAGACGTGATGGGTGGCGAACCACATCGCCGCCATTTTGGATAATTAAATTATTTTTGATTATCCTTTGCGTTTCCACGGATTGGTGGAGAGGGTAGGAATAGGGAAAGGGAAGGATAGGTGGTGTGGAAAGGAAGATTGGTAAGTTAGAGTGGGAAATAGGGAATGTAGGATATTACCGCCCAGGAGGGCAAGGGATAGGACAGTAATAGCTAGGGAAGCCGGGGTCGCATACTCGTATACTATACCACAACTACCGGACAGGTAAGTTGGGAAGAGTATCCCATGACAACATCGTACCACTATTATAAATCTGAAAGTTTATAAGGATGTATGTATGGATGGATGGATGGGTGTTTATTACTATTTTATAAACTGCTGAACAGATTTTGATTTGGAAGTAAACGAGGTGTTTCTTGCCACTTCGTATGCACAAAAAGAAATCTTGCTGGAAACGTACATTTTGCTGCAATAAAAAGTAGCCTATTTGTTAATCCGAAGTAAACTACTACCATACTTAATTTCGTCAAAATCCGCTTGGTACTTTTTGCGTGAAAGAGTAACAAACATCCATAGTCCACACATCCACTTATCCATTTATAATACAAACTTTCGCGTTCATAATGTTAGTTAAAATAATACTTAAATTATGTTTATTACAGGATTGTAATTAGTTTTATAGAAAGGTTAATACTTATATACAAAGTAGGCATACTAAGTTCTCATGACACATCGGCGTATATATATTTTTTGTTTTATTACCTGTAGGATACCTTTGGCCTCGGGGAAATACCATTATCATGAATTATAAGTGTTTCGTCCGTGTCTTTTTGATTACATCATAATTACTATGCTAGTTGTTTTAAGAAAGCTGTAGGGTAAAAGCCGGATAGTGGCCTTGGTAGGATACTTGCCTCGGTTCTGAATTCGCTATGCTAGGAACGTTTTTGTGGTAGACTGATTATGATTGGAAGTCCCTACTAAGTTCCCTACAGTAACTTTTTAGGGAATTTTATTGTTTTTATTTTATTTAATTGATTTAATTTCTTGGCGCACCTGTTTTGTCTATGTGAGCCTTGGACGGGTGTTAGAATTATAAAAAGTTGGTGGCAAGTCAATTCTACTTCATATTTTTATTTGCGTAGGGGATCCAGTATTTTTTTGGTAACCATTATTTTTGATACGGAACTTGCCTTTACTGTTTAATATAATAAATAAAAAAAGCTTTTCTACAGAAAGTAAGAAACATAGTAGGTAACTTCTGATAAGTTCCGTATCAAAAATAATGGTCGCCTTTATTTTTTAGAGGATACTTGCTCTCGGAGGAACTAACCGCACCTAAATAAATATATACATTCTGAAACAAGTAAGGGCAAATTTATTTTATAGTTTGTTTTTCAAATTTTTGCAGTGATCATAACTATAAAAATATAGTTGTAACTGAATAAAAATCGATTGTTTAATTTTCTAATAACGGGTTAAAAAGCAAATGAATGGCATACATGACCTAGCTAGCAACTATCCCCATTTGCATTTGTAACGTTAGGCGATTATCCGCTATAGAAGGCAACTATTTAGTAGTCCTGTAAAAATAGATTAACTCAAAACTCGTAGTAATTAGGCTTACAAAACTTAGTTTTTATAAAAGATTAAAGACCTACCTTTGAATGAACACGTAAATAATTTTATTCAACAAAATAACAATTATGGTATTATATCTAATAGCTGCTAACTACTTAAAAAATATTAAAACTAGAAAAACTTAAAAAGCTACAATAAAAAGAAATCTCCCAGGTCGTCCCCACCAGGCAGAGTACCTAGAAGGCTCAAAGAGTTTCCCCGCTGGATTGCGATACTCACTCTTTGGGCCAGATAGGTGCCGGCTCTGGGGTCTCGGGTGGCCTCAATTAGTTTTTTGGAAATCTCTCTGAAAAGTTTGTGCGCACCCGGACCCCATGAACCTAGGGTTTCAACCCCAAACGGTTCAAATATGAGATCCCCACACGTTGATTCTCAATTAGTATAATTTTACTATGTACAGGGGCCGTATTATGATCTTTTAAGAAACCAGGCAGTTTCCAGGCAATTCAATATACGGCCCTAAGGTGCCTGGTTCTTTTTTCGTATTACAACGACTATTCATTCTGACTGGATTCATCCTAGTTTGGTTGTCGCTGGCTGGTCATACGAGCATGAATGTGACGTACGGAAACGTCAAATTCGACTCAAATTTGACAGTCTGTTTTTTTATGTCGTGCTCTCGTAGGCACAGAGTTAATAACGAACGGAATACTTGTACCTACTTATTTGAAATAATGTAACCCAACTTGTAACTTGTAACCCAAAAAATAATGTTAAGGTTAAAATTAATTTTTGGGTTACAAGTTACAAGTTATTGTAAAGAAAGGGTTACGAAGATTTTGGAAAAAGGTATTCAGTTAACCTCGAAGTTTCTATGGTATAGGTGTACCAGAATCTCATGGCATTTAAAAAAAATGAAAAAATGTGATTTTCATAAGGCAATGTCAAGTGTGACCCGTCAAATCAAAGTACGTGATCTGTCAACCGCTGCTAAAATTTTGCGATTATGTTCTTATTTTTCTTTTATTATGTTCTTATTTTTTTTTATTATTATGTAAATCGAACTCAGTCTTAAAATTTAAAGCTCGTAGTATAGTTAACCGGTAAGTTAGAGTAAATTGTTTTGATACTTTTAGTTTTTTTATATTTTATTAGGTACTTATTGTGACTTCTTTAAATGTGTTTCCAGTACTACTATACGGTGAATCGTAGCTGATGGCACATCGAATGATGGTTTGTTTTCCATGCCTGGTAAAAGGTGGAGAGGAGGAGAAAAGAAAATCAACTTAAGACAGTTTCGATTTACAGTTGATTAGGAATAAAGTAAACGAGTTCTATACAGTTCGGAAGGAAATTCCAACATTAAATAAATGGTTTCCAATTTATTTGTATGTTATTTGTAATAAATAAGTATATAAAGTAATTCACGATTGATTTATTTTTCATAACATATTTTCTATATTATTAACCTCTTACTATAATATAATTTCTAGTTACATCGGTATAAGAACATTCTTCATAGAGTCTTATTATAATTCATAGTTAAATAATACTAAAGACATAATTAAAAATTAACTAGTATCAAGATCGTTTAATCCAATTTCCCCAGTATTGCACACTACAAAATTTTATTTCCCTATTTGCCATGAGATTCTGGTACACCTATAGTGATCGTCAGCTTTTAAATGACCTGTCAGAAGTAAAATCAGTATTGCCAATTTACCTACATACTTCATAGCTGTAATAGATTCTGGCTAGCGAATGATGAAACTGAAAAATGGCGGCAAATTTAAATAATCTAGTGTGGTAACACTGATCTGACCGGATTGTACGATATGTATGATTGTTGTGTAAAAGAGCAACAAACATCCATTCATCCATCCATCCATCCATCCATACATCATCACAAACGTGTACATTTATAATATTATTAATCAATTAATTAGTTATATTATTATATTAATTACTAGTTGTTGCCCGCAGCTCCGCCTGCGTATATATAGTGTCCCATGGGAATACTTTACTTTATTGTGATAAAAAAGTATCCTGTTTTAATCCAGAGCTTAAACTACTACCATACCAAACATCGAAATCAGTTCGGAAGCTTTTTCGTGAAAGAGTAACAATCATCCATCCATCATCCAGCCATCCATGCATATAGCCTATGCCACTCACATATAACTCGCAAACTTAACCTCTTTGTAATATAACGAGCAGTTCCGATGTTCTGTCTTAAATGTGAACTGGAACTGGAATGTAACTATACTTACTCCTTAACCTACACCTTTTCCAATATTTCTCACCATTTAAACCTTCCCTGAACTTCCACAATTATTTCAAGATCAAAATTAGCCCAATCGGTCCAGCAGTTCTCGATTTTTGAGGCCCTCGGGAACCGTATAAAAAGTATCCTATGTCCTTCTCCTGGTTTTAAGATACCTCACCACAAATTTTCAGCCAAATCGGTTGAGCCGTTCTTGAGTTATAAATAGTGTAACTAACACAACTTTCTTTTATATATGTATATATATATAAGAAGCAAGTCAAGTGTCACGTGACTGCTGACTGGCTGGCAATAGGTGGTCATAATACGAAAATGCAAGCCAGTTTGTTTTATGGCGTAAACTGGCTGGAATTAAGAGCTTGTAATACGCCCCCAGGATGTTTTTAAAAAGTAGGGCAACTATCCTGCTTTTACCCTACCTTATCTAAATTTATATTAGTTGGCACGTCTTGTTAATTTGATAATAATTTACTTACATAAATTTAATTCGTACTTTATCCAACCTTACATGCATACTGTAACTATTTAATAGCAATAAATTTTGTATAACATTAAGTGTAATAAAGTGTACGTGTGTGTATGTTAATCCCGTGTTTTCCCATGTTGCCGGTAGATCAGGGCGGCCATCTCACCGCTATCACACGTCGATCACGGGCGCAATAACATAGAGTTATAAACGACTACATGTTGCCCGCGACCACAACGCGACCACAAAAGGAAATCCCGTGGAATCGTACATTTTGCTGCAATAAAAATATCCTATGTCCTTCCCGTGGTCTAATCTATATCTGAACCAAATTTCATCAAAATCGGTCCAATAGTTTCGGAGCCTATTCGATGCAAACAAACGAACAAACTTTTCCTCTTTTTAATACTAGTATAGATAGAATTACAGCATAATTCTCAAACATCTCCTAAAATTGAAAACAAATCCGATGTAGGTGCCTTTATTAAGGCCATTACGAAGTTTACCTTTTTTTTTTTGCAAATGTAGGTAATAGTAGATTGTTAGCCTAGGGTTGAAAGGAATCAATTCCCGAGGTAGTTAGAAATTTCATTAATTTGAGCAAAAATGAAAGGTCGAGTTGATTGACACCCCTAACACAATATTTTGAAATTCGATTACTCGTAAACGCTTCCATAGTGCAACTTGATTTTTTTATCAGTGATAGACACATTTAAGATGAATCTTTCAGTGTCAGTCACAAGTCGCACTTTTGAGTTTTTTGGGAGAAAAAAAATAAAAACAAAAAACTGAATAAAAATTAATAACTTGGTAACCAGAAGTGATCTTCAAAAAATAAAACATGGAAAATATGCGCCTAAAGGTCCTTCATCAAACCATATTAATGAAAAAAATATATATTGATCAGACACGCTTACAGAATTTATTAAGTCTTTTTTTTACGTCGAGGTCACGAAATATAAATTATTTTTTATAAAAAAAGTATTTTAAATAGACACGTGGGTGTTTTACTCTTGCATTTAAAATGCATTTCTTCATCGATTTATGCGATAAACAGCATAGGGAAATTTTTTGAGTGAAATAGAACACTGTGCGGCTATAGTCCGAGTAGGAATTCATTCTTTTACCCATGGCATACACTCTACTTTTCATTTAGAATATGAGAAAAATAAAACTAGTTGTTTATCTAAACTATTTATTGAAAATAATATATTAGTAATTTAGTATCCCGGCAATTTGTGTTGACTTTTTAATTTTTAAATATGGAACTTGCCGCTCGCCGCGGCACTCGCAGCTTATTCCGCTCAAAGAAGTTTGCGCTAAATTTACACTGGCTGTTTAGAAAGTCATGTCATTTTTAGGGTTCCGTAATACTTAAGGAACCCTTATAGTTTCGCTCTGTCCGTCTGTCTGTCTGTCTGTCTGTCTGTCTGTCTGTCTGTCCGCGCCTCTAGCTCCTGTAATTATGAATATAAATTGATGAAATTTGGTGCAGTTATAGATTGTGTATAGATCACGGTTTCGGGATTATAAAAAAATAATAATTTTATATTTTAGGGGTGGCTCTTCATACATGTGAAGTGGGGATGAAAAATATTTTTTCACTCTACCCCATCGTGTGGGGTATCGTAGAATAGGTCTTTTAAAATAAAGGCAAGGTTTCATACGCTACTTTTTTATAAAGTTGACCATTTTCGAGTAATCGGCCTCCAAAGTAGTGTGCAAGTTGGCACTTTTAATGCCCCTAGCATTTTTAAACCATAGGAGATAGAAACTTGCAAATTTCCATGCTGATAGATAATGCTAAAAACTCTTTAGGAAAACTATTTTGAACCAAATCGGACAGTAACTTAAAAAAAGCATATTACGCGTTTATAGTTACGGAACCCTCCTTAGACATGTCCTGACATGCTCTTGGTTAGGTTATTAATAGTTTTTTTTACATAAAACTCTTCACAGCTGACAGCAATTCTATTTTTGAAGTTTTGAAGATATATACCAGGGTGTCGCAACTTCCTATCGTAAGTATTGGCGTTTGAAATCCAAAACTATACCTGACTATCGTCTGTGCAAACCACATACCTTGCTCGCTCTTTTATCGTGTGTACTCTTTCACACATCGCCTGTGATTGGTTTAACAGAAATAGAGGATTAATTTTAAATTTCAAACTACGAAATTCTATTCTATTATTTTGAAAAATTATTTTCAACTTTTACAAATTTGTTAACTCATGTTTTGTTATTTGCAAAAAACTGTAATTTTTAGTGAAGTGACCTCGAAAATCATATTTATAATGATGAAACAGTGATTTTATAAAATAGGTTCATGTATATAACCACTATATAAACATGCTTTAAGTCAAAGAATATCGGTGAGTATTTGTATAAAATTTTACCATATTTTAACTTCTCGTTTTATTGAAAAGAGATATTTAAAGATTATATTTGTTTGACGACCTCTGTGGCTCAGCAGCTCAGCGCTTTGGTGCTCAAGCCGGGGGTCGCAGGTTCGAATCCTGTCCCCCCGATGGTTGCACGCCTTGTCGTGGCGGTGGGGCTTAGTAACCGTGGACTGGTCACCCACGGTGAAGCTAAGAGGCAACCGGGGCCGGCCTGTTTGCCGCCGGCTGGCCCGAGGAGGGCGCTCCCAGCGGGCTTAACATGCCCGCAGAGGACGCGCGTGGAGGTGGGACCGCAGAAGAAGAGGAGTGCCGGTATTACGGTGCGCCGTTCTCCCTATCTTCTGCGGCCGTGGAGGGATCGCAGGGGGAGAGGCGTGATGGTATTACGGTACGCCACTCTCCCTACCCCCTGCGAGCTGGCGGGGCCGTTCCGTCGAAACGGCGTTGGTGGGGCCGCAGAGGAAGAGGCATGTCGGTATTGCGGTGCGCCGCTTGCCCTATCCTCTGCGACCGAGGTGTGGTCGGTGGCAGAACCACAGACCTGATCTGCCACCGGGTACCAGTTTATCTGGTACCCATGGCCTCCTAGTAGCAGACTCAGGGGGAGTCTGCTACAGTACTGGTGGAGGCCGAGGAGGAAGGCGCACCTAATACCATCTGGTGCGCCCATCGTGGAGGGCCTTCGGGCTTTCGGGATGGAGCCGCTTGTAGGCGGCTACCGCCGGCGGGGTCGCGGATGTGTGTATCGTTCCCGTGGCCCCGTCAGAGGGCGGCGAGGAGGAAGTGTTTTTTAGTGGGTATACCATGAGTCCCACATCACCACTTGGGTGCCCCCTGCGCCTGGGTGGTATGCGTAAAGCATTTTCCCCCCCGGAAACAAAAAAAAAAAAAAAAAAAAAAAGGTTCGAATCCTGTCGAAGGAACAAAAAGTTTTTCTGTGTTCCTGTGTCATGGATGTGTACCTATAGATATGTATAATAGGTATAACAAAAATCTTAAATATACTTAATTAGTATAGTATTAACATGGTATTAATTATTATACTTCCTGTTTTCTGGTACCTACCTGTAACACAAGTTCTTCGGATACTTAGCACGGCGCGGCGCCAGATTGACGTGATGTGAAGCGTCCATACATATTATTATTATTATTTGTTTCAATAAATGAATTTTATTGTGTAGTGATTTTAATATGCATGCTAAGATTTAAGATTGTAAAGTATTTCTCTATTAATAATATAAGATTCGAATGTTTACGGATATTAAGGCACGCAATATTGTTTAAAACAAAGTCACATTGCTTACCTAATATATTTTGTTATGTCTGCCAGTCAGTTAAAACTTTAAATAGGTGCATACCTAATAATAATTATGTAGGTACTTTATGTTTAATACTATTTACAGTTTTACCGCATACTTATTAATCTAATTTTAACATTTAGTTTAACCTTTGTTAGTATTGCGAATAAGAAGGAATAAGTAAAATGTGATATAAATTCATAATTTGCAGGTATTGGATTCCAATTTCAAGGGCACGCAATAATAAATAAGACAACATGAAAATATTTCAAGATTCTCATTTGTATAAAATGTACCTATCTATTTTGCACCAAAGGATAACCGCTGAAGTTAATCAGGTTATGTCGTATAATTATGTGGTATTCTGAAATATTTTGGTTACCAACTTTTAGCCCTCGTATCCACGAGAGTTTTTTTGTGGTCGCGAGTCGTGACGCGACAGGAAAAACTGCAATGTAAATAGAACTCTGCACTTAATCTACGATAGAGCTGAAAATTGAAGTGTCAAGTGTACACGATTTTCAGCTGTGTCGTATTAGTGCAAAGTTCTATTTATAGTGTAGTTTATTAGTCGTGAATCTCGTGATCACATAAAACGCTCGTGGGAATGTAGCCTTACTTTTGTATTTTTTTAATGCAATAAAAACGATCGAATTATAGTAATTGTTTTATTGTTTATTGTTTTATTTACCTTTTTAACCTAGTAATTGGGTCCTAAAACAAAATTGAAAACAATAACCTACGTATAATTTTATTTTATTTTTTTTCACTGTAGGCTTGAATCTTTTGCACTTTAGAAGATATAAATACGTAAAAAAGTTACGGTATAGTTTTGAATTTCGAAATTATTATTTTTTATTCGGAGTGCCACCTCTTAATAAGTAAGCTTTACATTCTCTTTGATATATACCTACAAATTCATTCCGGCCCGAGGGCCGCAATGAATTTGTATGAGTTTTTCCCTCCCTATGAAAGGAAAGTAGCGTTTTCCACCCAATAATCAGATCAAAACAACACTACTTTCCGAGTATGAGAAATGAAAATGAATTTTTCATACCACCTGCTCGACAATGTCCGATTATATATCACGCAATCTCAACGTAAAGCATGTCATTGCCTCCCAAGGGAGATAATGTTGTATGAAACTCCCAAGGGATTAAAGTGATTTGAATTTAGAACGTTAAAATTCGTATGAAAACTCCTAATAGATACGTATCTATCATAGAGTTTTTGAATAATAATATGGTATTGCTAACAGAGTTTATTTGAAAATCGAACTGGCCACTTTTTATATTCTCACGTGTCAAAATCGTCATTCACAAGTTCCTGAATCTTTAAGTACTGCTCAAATAAACTCCACCACAACTTCCTTATGGAAGTTCCTAATAAAAATATTACGCTGTCCCTCCATAACGGGACAAATATTATGTCCAATATCAATATTAACTTTTAACAAAATAAATGTTTTATTTTTGTAGCCCTGGGTTTTTATTGCCTCGCAATAGGTATGAAAAGTAGAGTATGCACCTCTGGGATAAAGCCTGTCATCGTCTTGGGCAGCTTGAACCCCTCGCTTCACTCAGGACTTTACATAACTCCCTCGCTTCGCTCGGGAGTTAACTCTAGAGTCCCTCGTTACGCTCAGGGTCCAATATGCTGCCCGTGACGTAAGACACTGCTTTATCCCCTTGGTGCATAATCTACTATTAAGGATTTAATACAATTAAAATTACTAAGTGTTAATAGTAATTAGTAATAATTCTGACTTCTCACACGTGATGAAACTCTATATAAAAATCATCTCTCGCTATTTTACTATTCGCTTTCCTTAATGCTTTAGTGGTTCTGTTAGGTACCTACTTTAAAATTTGACCATTTATATCCTCATGAATCATAATTACTACGATGGCTCAGCAACCCAATGTGGATCCTGGCCGACACAAGTTATCACAAGTATGCGCCATTTGCGCCATATGAATCATAATAAAAATCATTCATTAAGAGAGCGTGAACTTTGAAATGTAATAAAGAACTTGATGAAGTGACAGTACTATACTTTTTTATAATATTGTGAAAGATATTCAGTAACATAAAGAATTTTAGCTAAATGGAAGCCGCGTTTACACTGTAGAGGAATTTTTTACGACATCTTCGCATAAATGGGACTCAATTTCATAAAGAACCCGAGTTATGTTACGTTTTTAGGGCAAAAATAACTATGTGAGGTTCGTCTGCGTAGACTAAAGGTTTTACACAGTTCCTCAGAAATTAATCGAGCCGTGTTAAATTGCAGGACTTCAATGGCCAGTGTTGCCAGAGTTCAGTGGCCACTTGGGCTTTGTTCTTTCATTTAAATTTATTAATTTAATTTTTTCGCTTTGTTTAAGACTTCTCATTCAATGAATTTTTTTTTCGCGTGGTGAATAACAAGTAGCGATGTCATAATTGAACCAAATTACATTGTGAAATTTATACTACATGCACCTTTGCCACATCTCACAAATACCTCGGTCTACGGTAAGATACGAAATGTAATACAATAGCGCTGAGGAAATGCTTCCTATGAACGTGTGACGCGGCTAAAGGTGAACTTTTGTGATTTATATTTGAAATGTTGAAGAAATAATGATCGGCTGATATATTTATATTTTATAATCCTATACCTTATTATTATTGTCAGTTGGGCAAGGTGGTCCATAGAGTAGGTACTAGGTAAAGATTTTTTCAAACAAAAGTAAACTCTTTGCCAAGAAAGAAACATAAAGAAAGTAACCTAACCTAACTTTAAGTATTTTTTAATTAATTTTTAATTAGTTAGAAGCGATACTATGGAATATTATACTATGCTATATTATATACATTAATAATATAATAAAACAGGGAAATATTTGTTTGTTTATTTACATTGCTTTAAGGTTCCGAAAGTGCAGGGCCGATTTTAATGAAACATGACAGAGTAGTCCACGGGGAAGGACATATACTTTTTATCGCTTCAAAATATACGGTACCCGTAGTTCCTTTTGCACGTAAGAAGTCACGGATACATACTACAAAATAAAAACATTTACGAGTGCTATATGAAGAAAATGACAATTCATGTGGTCGAGTGAAACCTAAATGGTAACAAATACTATGCACCATAAACAGCGTCGGATTATTCAGCACTTTGCCACAATATGTTGTTTATATTACGTGGGGTGTAGTAAATCAAGTGGAAGCAGGGCTGTCGGTGCCTCAATAATAAATAGCAGTTTCTACGTATTTTCAATATATTAGCATAGAAATTAGTATTGATAGATATTTGTATACAATCGGTAGGCTTAAGATGTTTTAGACTTGCATTTTAAAACTGGAAATTAAAAAAAAAATGAAAATTAAGAAACTTTACAATTAATCCATGATGTGATCCAATCTGCACCTTAAATTTTTATTGTCATTATATTATTATGTCTACAAATATTAATTCTGTTAACAGCTACTCTGACTAAATTTTTCTAACTACTACATATTTTAAATTAATAATTTAAACAATAATTAAATATATTCAATTTATTTTATTTCTTAAAAGTGACAGCCCTATCGTTAGACCATAGACCACCTCAACATTCGCAACAAAGAACACAAAGGTCCAGTTCGCGTATAAAATAATAAAAGTTCATAAAGAAATAAAGTTTTATGAGCAATAAGAAAATCTGTCGGGACATAGACCGCATGTGCTAAATGTAACTCGAGTATTTATTTATACGCGTTAACAGCTATCACACGTACATGGTGTTGTAAAACTAATATCTTTATGTATATGTCACCGTAAAATTGTATAAACCGTTAGATTGTAATATAACTAGTGAAATTGTAAAATATTGATAGACTTCGGACGCGAATATTCTGCCTATAATTTAACACATTATTTTTCGTTATATTATAAATATATAGTTATGAATATCTTGACATATTTCTACAATATCGTTAGTTATTTTACTATCTAACGGTTTTTACAATTTTACGGTGACATATACAAGTTAGATGATGTTCGCTAAAATTGTATAGTAATTGGTTTTATAAGTTCCAGTAGCGAAGGCTGGTTCTCCTTCATAGTAAAGCTCTAGTCTGTATAATAGCTACCAGCAGAGATTTGGATGAGGGTTTTCAAAAAGTAAGTGGTAATGTGAAGCCGATAGAAATGGAACCCTGTAGCCTGTATAATAGGGATGAGGTAAGGGTTTAGATGAGGGTCTTCAAAAGGTAAGTAGTAAGTGAAGCCGATAGAAATAGAATTATACCATAAGCTTCTGTTAAGTTATTTTCGCAACTTGTGCGAATTATAATTCACAATATCAAATTTTAGTTGTTCCAAAAGATTAATGTCAAATTGTAAATGATTGTAGAATCATACAATAATTACTTAAATAAAATATTTCGCGATTATATTTTTGATCACTGTTGTTGATGTAGAAATT
Source organism: Glaucopsyche alexis (assembly GCA_905404095.1). Lineage (NCBI taxonomy): Eukaryota > Metazoa > Arthropoda > Insecta > Lepidoptera > Lycaenidae > Glaucopsyche > Glaucopsyche alexis. The sequence continues at coordinate 16,459,830 of FR990059.1, forward strand.
CTCAAATTCTCAAAAATATGTACTTAAACAAGAAGAGTAATAGGCATTTGTTAATTGCAATAACTGATAGGTTCCTACCTATTATTGTATCAGAGTTGTTTTATAAATATTATCAAATTCTTTATTCGCATACACATAAGAAAAAGAATATATACAAATACATTATTAATACATAGTAAATATAAATAGTTAGGTAAATACAATTAATATAAAAACTTACTATCTAAATACAATATGGTGTGGATTTAATAAAATAAAACAATGGAATAATACACTATAGTCTATACCTACCTACTAGTACCTACGAAGTTAGCCTCAGGAGAAAAGCCCACCCCGCAGCGTACCGGGCTCAAATGTTCCCATGACGCTAGCCGCATTGCCGCGCTGAATGGCCAGGGAAACATGCTGAACCAGGTACGCCCCGGAGCGGGGGTCGTTGCCACAGTCCCGCAGCCGTCGGCCTAGCTCACGGATCAGACCCTTCGCTTCGTCGCACCAAGGACCACCTGTTTCGACTGCGAAAGGCACGAACAGGTACTGCCGCTCCAGTTCCGCGTACTTAGAACGCTTATGCCTGGCCGCAGACAGCTGTGCGTATGGTGCTGGGAGTGTGCGAGACGGCGAAGGTGCTCACACACGTGGCGTCCCAAAGGAGACAGCGGCCTTTCCTCCACGGAACCAAAGTGAGACCATCTGGGCGCTTGCCGTCACTTCGGCTCAAACCAGGAGGCTCAAGCGCACATGGTACGTTCGCCGACACCAATGCTCGACGAAGGATATCGTTTAGGGCATGGTGTCTGGCGAAACGTCCGGCAGCCTTAATGCAGCTGAGCCCGTGGTAGCCGTAGGAGTCAGTCTCGGTACCGCAGGGGCAGCGGTGTGGCTCGCACACTTTACATCCCAGTCTCAGTGCCGCCGCTACCCGTAGGGTATCATTATCAAGGAGAGTACCAAGCTGAGGCGAAGGCAATGCCTGAAGCCAAGCACCCGATTCCGAGCAAGAAGAAGCCTTTATTCTCGCTAGGGATGTCCCCGAAAGCGAAGCGGTCAATTTTATCAGGGCGCATCTGGAACTAAGGTCATCCCAGGCCCGCTGGGAGTCGATATTCTCTGGAGGGTTGGTACCGGGAAACATCGCACACCAGGCTATCTCAACATCGTGCTGAAAGGGGACGCTGCATCTTGCACCTTGGATTTTGAGGATGTTAGAGACAAGATCAGCAACCCCATTCGACGATGCCAGGAAAGCCGGCAAACCGACAGAGTGAATACTCCTGATACCAAGACCACCGTGTCTAACCGGTAACACCGCTTGCTGCCACTGGTGATCATGTAGAGTGACATTAAGGATATCTTCCAAAGTTGATCGGATGGTAGTGTCAAAGTCGGAAACCTCACTAGGGAACAGCCAAGTTGGAGCCGTCCGTATCAGGTAGGTGAGTTTTGGCAGCGAAAAACAACTACGGAATAGGATTAGGGCCACGTGGGACGATAGTTGCCCAAGAAGCTCCCGGGCTTGCGTAAGCATCCTACCTTTTGCTTCTAGGGATGCGGGGACGGCACTGGGAAAGATGGGGGCGCCGAGTAGTGAAAACGTCGATTCATTGACGGTTTTAATTCCTGGGAGCAGAGTATCGAACATTCTAATTTTCTGTATGGCTGAAACACCGCAAGGAAAAATCTCACATTTGTGGGGGTTTAACTGAAGTCCTATTGATGATAGGTTTCTACAAAGGGTTTGTATATCTTCCACTACTGTCTCTGGGTAACCACCGATTGTACCATCGTCAAGGTACCAAACATTTAGGGGAGACTTTATGGGTGCAATGGACTTGTCTATGGCTAGGCTGAAAATCAGGGGACCTAAGGGGTCGCCTTGTTGGGCTCCAACTTGGGACGGGATTTTATAGTGGTCGTAGGTCAAGTGGCTAGGCGTTGCGTAACATTGATGGAGAAAGGGATACAATGACGGAATATATTCCTTGACCTCCGTTAAGATAGTATCCCTCTCTACAGCGTTAAATGCGTTTTTTAAGTCTACCTTGACGATGACACAATCGGCGTTTTTCGGGTTACATACAAAAGTTCGCGTCGCATGTATCGATGCCTCGCAACCAAAGGTGGTGCCGAAGCCGAGCTGGGTTGGTTAGAGGTGGGCCGCCATGCGTTCCCTGACAGCTCGGCAGGCACACTTCGCAACGAGGCGCCGGAATGTCGAACCTATGGCTATGGGTCTTATTCCTCCGTCCTTTTTTACGAGAGCACATAAGGTCGCACCGTACAAATGAGGTATTACTTCGGTGTTTAGCGAGCCTTTCAGTAAAAAGTTACATAATCGCGATAGGGATTTTAAGAGACGCGGACCGTTGCTGCCGGCAGAAAGTGACGTCAGTTCTTTAAGATGAAGGGGGCGTAGACCATCAGGGCCAGAAGCTGATGAGCTGTGAAAAGACTGTATGGCACTAGCTATATCTTCGGAGGACAACACTAGGGAAAATTCGCTGTCCTCCGCGGACAGGGGGGCTATACCTGTTGGCCGAGAGGGTGCCGGATGTTTTTCGATGAGAGAGGCGAGTGTACTTTCATTGGTCGGCGCAATTTTGCAATCGGAGACGAGGAGACGCGCCGCGCCTGCCAAATCACCTTCATGTGCTTTGGACTCTACCCTCTTTATCAGATCAAGGGGCCGCCTGTATGATCTCTCACTTGGCTCGGGGCAAGGGCTATCTATATTGCGCTTTACCTTGCTTGTCAGGGATGAGGCACCTGAGTTTTCGGGGACTCTTAATACTGTGAAAGAGAAAGTTAGTAATTTGAACCATGATATCGTAGTATTAGTTGTGATGCAATCGTCGATCAAATCAGCCAGTTTTCCAGCTGCTAGACTTCTGGCTCCCTTGGGGACATGCTTAAGGACGCGAATATTGCGTTTTAAGTCGGGTAGGGTGTTGAGATCTGCATTTAAAGATTCCCTGATGACCTGGCTGGGCTGGTTACTGCCATCTGGGTGAGAAGAGTCGCAATCCAGGAGATCTTTATGCTTGCGGCTGACGTGTATATTAAGACCATGAGTGCCGATGAAGCGGCGCGTCGAGCCGGGGTAGTGTGGACACGCCACTCCTGAGTTTATGCTGCTGGTATCCATGCTTAAACAAAGACTTAGACTAAAGACTTAAAAAACTATTTTATTTACAATAATTTACAGGGGATTAATTTTATACAATACATCTATATTTAATATACATTATGTATTTCCTATTATTGGACAAGCGATACTTGGCTTTGGGTTTCGATGTTTCCGAATTCCTGGTGGTTGCTTATTTTCCTCTTCATAAAAATATATACTTTAACAATGAACGTTTTGTTCTATTGTCACTTGTCATATGGATTTGGGTGTGACGGAATATTATTGGGTGGGTAGACGTTATAGGTTGGTGATTGTTGCTTTTAATCTTGAAATTATTTATATTCATTTACACTAGCTGTAAAAAAGCTTGAAGACATCACGACACACACTGTAAATATGGGTCATCGGTTCGGTAAAGGAGAGGTTGCTGTGTCTTGTGTTGAAGGTATTAGTAGATGTAGAAATGTACCAAATAGTTGCAAAATTAAAAAATTGGAAAAGCCTAGAAAGAATGTAAATAAATAATGATAAGCCATTATTATAATTTATGAACGAAGTAACCATTGAAGTAGGCGCACTAAACGTTTCTTAATAACACTCGATTCGAATACCTTACACGTTCAAACACTCGAACACACGAGTTACAGCTACTAAATATTCAAGGGGGCGAGAAGATTAGATACTTAACGAAGTGGTAGGCAGCTTTCGTTCGTATGAATGGGTCTGAACGAAACCAGTCGGGTCTCACCGCTCGTGACATCACCAAGATTTACCGCGGCTTGCTATTGCGAAATCTTTAAACAACTGCGCTTTTAGTAAATGTGCGTCTCCGGATTTGTATGATTTATGATGTATTTTATTTGCTTATTAATAATATATTTCTTCATTTAATCTACTCAATGAATTTAGTAATGCTGAATGCAGGAATTGATACTTTACTAAGTATATTTTAGCAGTTATTTGACAGGCTATGGCTATACCTAATAATTCATGACTATAATATTCAACTTTAGTAATACCATAATAACAATGAATTAAATTAAAACAAAAAATACTATATTGTGAAGCATCTTTGTCTTTCCTTGCTAATAGTAAAAACAACTATTAAAAAATAGCTATTCAATATTGATGTATTTGTCTGATGAATAACTAATAAGTTTTGTAAATATTTAATGGTTTATCTATTAGCCCTATACATATTAATAAAACTTGACTATTCCACTTTTTATGAAACTGATTTTTTTTATTTTTAGTTTGGTGACATTCAATTGTACATTCCGCGAATTATTGCCAAAAGTTAATAATTACACCAAAAAAAAAAGAAAAGAATTACAAGGCATGATTTCATCAGAAATAGATTATTCCTTATGGAAGTCGATAAAAACAAGTTAATTATATTATATTACTATTTTCTCAGATTGTCAAAAAACAAAAGTAGAATAGTCAAGTGTTAATTGTTATAGATCCCACTACTTTCTTTCGGCTCAAACATTTTTTTTGTTCGTATAGAATGTAAGATTAATAAGGAACAACATAAGTTTCTATTTTGCACATAATTTGTCGATGATATAGACATTTACGTAATACCGCATTAAAATAGAATTTATGTTAATACGAACCGCGAAGTGAAATGAACCAATCGGGGATTGTCGCATTAAAATGGAAAATACGTTTATTGAGTGGTACAAAACTTTACGACTTGATTCCTGTACGGAATACACTTTCCTCGGTCTATCGACATAAAGGTTCAGTGCAGACGGGCCACTGACCATAGTACGAACAGCTGAATATATCGTGGATATTCGACAAAGCTTTCTCGCGTCTAAGAAAATAAAGTATCTTATATGAGGATCAATCTGCTAAATAAAACCTGCACTAATACAATGACAATCAAGCCCCGATACGCTAAAATTGTCAAACCGGTATTCTCGTAAACGTTAAAACGGCGTGAAACGCGTTCTGATTGGTCGAAACTACACAAAAACCGTTTAAGATAACGAGTCGATTCACTTGTAATACAATCAAAGTAAAATTAAAGTCTACTTTAAATACGAGAATTAAGATTCTGTTTAATTTATGGAAGTAATCGATGTAAGCAACGAAGTTGTTATTCTATATAATTTTCTCCTGATTAGATATATCTTTTATATCTATTATAGCAATGTAATTATTGTCATTATTTATTTGTGTGCAAATAAAGAATTTTCTATTTGTCTAACGGCGCGAGATGGTGTGTTTGAAGCCACGCGTATCTATCTAGGGCGACCGGTCGCGACCGGTGTGGTTCGTCTGCGAGCTATACTTACAGGGCGGTCGGGTCGGCCCTATTCTTGCATTATCTATGTGTAGGCGATCGCGGCAACTCGTTGCTTAGCGATCGGTAGCGGTGGCTTGTGGCCGGTCTGCGGGACTGATATTTACAGGCGGTCGGGTCGGCTTGGTCATTGTATTGCACAAACCCCGCGTATATCTCCTAGTTCCGTGCATAAACATCCACGACGACTTAATATTTTAACTTTATCTCGCGGTGTGGGTATGTGAGATATTTCAGTTGTTGTCATTGAGCTTGCAACATTTATTTTTAATATTGTATAAGCCAGTAGCTTTAATATACAGCTTGCGTATTAACGCAGAACATACACTGAAATGACGTTTAACAAAGTCTAGTTAATTTAATAAATCTATCTATACTTAATATAATAAAGAGGAAAAGTTTGTTTGTTTCTTTGCATCGATTAGGCTCCGAAACTACTGGACTGATTTTGATGAAATTTGGCTATGTGCCATATAGAATAGACCATGGGGAAGGACATGGGCTATTTTTTATCGCGGCAAATTTCCTTTTGTCGAGCACAAAGTCGCGCGCGTCGGTCGAAATTTACACATAATAATAATTATCAATTAATAAGTTTGAACTTCATAAGTCTTTTGCCTCTTACATAGAAAAAAATTATTTTGTGATTAGATTGGCAAACGTCAAATTGTATAGTATCAAACGCACAGTACGGTGCAAAATACTCAAAGGTACGGTGTGAGTTGTTGTTATTTTAATCTGGGGGCACGGCAGTGCTCCCGCCAAGTCGAGCGCGAAGCAAACACTGCCGTACCATCCTTTACTGGAACCATTTCGCCGCATTTTCAGGCCCCTATTTGAGAACCTCTGGATAAGACCAGAACGCAGAAATTTTCGTCATCCAATAAGCTATAATCACGTACTTAAAATCCAAAATTTCAAGTCTGTAGGTCATTTAGTTCCGAAGTTAAGCGAAAGCAAAGTTTCGCATTTTCGACACTCACTCACTCACTCACTCACTCACTCACTCATGATCATCAAAATAGAACTAGTACTTCCCATAAACTTAGAGAGCTGAAATTTGGTACAGAGTTGGGGTTTAATGGCCACATAAAGGGAAAACTATAAAAACTTGGATAATCGATCTGGGGGTGCCAAGTCGAGCGCGAAGCAAACACTGCCGTGCCATTCTTTACTGGAACCATTTCGCCGCATTTTCAGGCCCCTATTTGAGAACCTTTAGATAAGACCAGAACGTCGATCTGGGGGCACGGCAGTGCCCCCGCCAAGTCGAGCGCGAAGCAAACACTGCCGTACCATTCTTTACTGGAACCATTTCGCCGCATTTTCAGGCCCCTATTTGAGAACCTCTAGATAAGACCAGAACGTCGATTTGGGGGCACGGCAGTGCCCCCGCCAAGTCGAGTGCGAAGCAAACACTGCCGTACCATTCTTTACTAGAACCATTTTGCCGCATTTTCAGGCCCCTATTTGAGAACCTCTAGATAAGACCAGAACGTCGATCTGGGGGTACGGCAGTGCCCCCGCCAAGTCGAGCGCGAAGCAAACACTGCCGTACCATTCTTTACTGGAACCATTTCGCCGCATTTTCAGGTCCCTATTTGAGAACCTCTGGATAAGACCAGAACGTCGATCTGGGGGCACGGCAATGCCCCCGCCAAGTCGAGCGCGAAGCAAACACTGCCGTACCATTCTTTACTGGAACCATTTCGCCGCATTTTCAGGCCCCTTTTTGAAAACCTCTGGATAAGACCAGAACGTCGATCTGAGGGCACGGCAGTGCCCCCACCAAGTCGAGCGCGAAGCAAACACTGCCGTACCATTCTTTACTGGAACCATTTCGCCGCATTTTCAGGCCCCTATTTGAGAACCTATGGATAAGACCAGAACGTCGATCTGGGGGCACGGCAGTGCCCCCGCCAAGTCGAACGCGAAGCAAACACTGCCGTACGATTCTTTACTGGAACCATTTCGCCGCATTTTCAGGTCCCTATTTGAGGAGCTCTGGATAAGACCAGAACGCAGAAATTTAAACATAAAAAAATCGACTGTTATTGCAAAAACCTAGCGAAGTGGGACACATCTTCTAATTAAATCTAGCCCGTAGCGTCCCACTGCTGGACGAATGCCTCCCCTTCTGCTTTTGATACGCATATAAATAAAATTAAAGGAAAACTCTGGATAAGACTAGACTGGCTTTTATACTTATACTTACAAGTTTACAAGAAGAAATAGTCGAACGATTAGCTTTATTCTCCTCGAACATTACATAAATTAAATAAACAAATTACACTAAAATCTAGTAAAATAAATCAATATCGACGTTTCTACAAAAAGAAGTGAAATCCCACCAAAAACATTCTGTAAAAAACTAGCCAAGTCTCGATAGAGCTGCTCGTTTATCTCTAAAAAGTAGTGAAATCTAGACAAAGTCGTTCCAAGTCTATGGTTCCTTACTGCGATTTCTTTATTATTATAGTTGATGTTGTGTGACTTGGCCGTTGAAGGGTACACAAGGGGCTCCATGACACCACTGCTCCAATATATGTGTTCTACAATCAACAACAGCCTAAAATGAGACACTAGCATCCAATTACCAATACCAGTATGGGCTATTATCTCGCTTAACAAACATAGGTAGTTACAACAGATATACATTACGTGTAAACAAAATTGACTTGTTCCCACTAACGTATAAAGAATGTTCAACGGCCAAGTCACACGACATATTCAACTATAATAATAAAGAAATCGCAGTAAGGAACCTTAGACTTGGAACGACTTTGTCTAGATTTCACTACTTTTTAGAGATAAACGAGCAGCTCTATCGAGACTTGGCTAGTTTTTTACAGAATGTTTTTGGTGGGATTAATTTTACTAGCTGATGCCCGCGGCTCCGCCCGCGTAAGTACAGTAACCCACGGGAACCTTATATGCCCCGCGATAAAAAGTATATTAGCTTTCTGCACACCATCCCCCGCATAAATTACTTACCGGTCAAATTTCATACTCCTCCGGTTGTACACAATAGTCTGAAAGTTTTTGCTTCACGTATTAATATTATAATAATGAGGTTGTAAATTGTAATAAACTCGTACTTACTATCTTTTAGCATCGCAACGTAACACATTTTATTTTGTAGGTATGTTTTTATACTTGTAAGTTTACTATTTATTCAATAGATATTACTTTGTTACTTTTGTTACGTTTCTTACGCCGGTTCTTCTCGGCGGGTTATGGTTGAACCGGCGCGGTGGTAGCTTTTTCTGTTGACTTTCCGAAAATAGCTTGTTAAGTTTTATTTTGAAATAAAATAAAAAAACATTTCATTACCATTCTGTATATTTATGGGTAGATTGCTTTATTGTTAACATACCTAATATTATGTAAGTATGCCACTAGTGGCTGTGTGTAAATCTAATATATTAACTATTATTTACAAGCAATAATTTTCATATTATCATTTTATTGTCCTCTAATTATATAATTGTAAATTAGTATTAATATTAATAAATAATAAGTTACTATTATTTATGATGGTTCTAAAATTGTTTATACTTATTTTCTGATACTATATTTTACCACAGATTAGAATGAGAGGGGAAAACTACATAGATATTTAGGTGGAGAAGAAAAAAGTTACGACGGTTAAAGTGTTCTTATAAAGCTCTATCTATAATCATTGTCCTTTAAGAAGCATATTATGTTAAATACAATCACAGATATAATGTAATTGAAGGTTTGGTACAAAATTTAGGTAAATTGAATCCGAGTAATCGCGTGAAAAAAATTGCATGCAAAAAAAGTAAAAGTACCCTCCGTACGTGATCACGAAATTGAGACGCGATTATCGACGATGTTTCGACGAGTACATATACCGGACGTTGACAGTTTGACACATTCATTAGCGCCCTTCACACGTTCAGTTCGGGTCGCGGGACACGCACACGCCGTCCCAACCCGCGCGCCGAAACGAACGTGTATGTATATATGCGCATGTCCGATCTGGCATGTCGATGATATAGCATTTTCCATTTTCCATTTAATCGCGCGCTATGAGGTATTTTGACATATTATGTGAGGTCCCCCGCCCATTAGGTGTGCGCGTTCCTCGGGCGTGTCAGCGATGCGGGCGCTGCTCGCACCACTCACACGCCCGAGGTACGCGCACTCCTAATGTGGGGTCAGCCTAAGACGCAGGCGGTCCAAGCCGTTAATGAATGAACAAAGTCCGATGCGAAGTCCGAACTGTACGTATGTAGGGCGCTATTCGGATAGGACAGAACTTATGTTAGCATTATGAGATTAGCGACCGCGATCAGCAAACCAGCGAGTCAGGTTCGCGGCATTTGTTAGTACTCCATATAAATTCATACCTACTAAGCAGTGGGTCGCGTGATGGTTTTAAATATGTTTTTTTTCTTCCTAGTTATTGTCAATCACTGGGTCGCTTACCTCACATTAGGTATTTCTTTTCGAAAGGCTTGAAATTTAAGATGGCATGTTAAGAATTTTCGATTAGCATGAGTGATGTAAGAGCGCTAACGGTACTGACCAATTGTCCATGTGAATCAATTTCGTGTACAATTACTCGTATAATTATATCCATGCTTTACTACATCATCATTATTCACTCATTGGAATACGTTAAAATCCGTACAGATATGTTTGGTCGCCGTAGCAAATTGTTACATAGAAAATTCCCAGTGTCCTTTGGAATTTCTGATAAATATATAATATAATAATAAATTATTTAAGTAAGTTCATTGTTTGTGAGGGGCTGGGGCTCTAATATACAGGCTAGGCTTAGTTTGGGCTCCACGTCTCCCACAAATTGTTTTATAATTTTTGGGAGAAATAAAATATTATTATTATTATCTTGGCTCAAAATGTGATATTATATTTCATGCTACTTACAGTAGCCATACACCATACTACCAATAGTCCAATCGGCATGACGCTGCTGGCTTGATGCAATCAATAGTTCGTCTATAATGTCGCGACTCACGAAAAAGCCAAAATGTTAAGTAAAAAGTCTTGTGAGCCCGTCAAGATTTTTTCTACGTTCGATACAACCCACACCCATACACCGTCTAAACTATATATCTGTATAATCTATGGTTATAAACTTCTAACTGGCCCTATCGGATGCCTTACGCCGATTGGACGATAGACAGTTTAGTGTTACCTTTACAGACTTAACTATAGATACATAACTAATACTGTTCAATTTGGTTGTTAATACGCTTAACCTTATAAAGTTGTCTCATAGAAAAAATACTAAATAATAAACTCGATATTTTTTTTCAACCATTCCTCCATCCATTTTCAGCCATTTTAATAGTCATACATTTCTACATATAATTTTTTGTGTTACGAAATATACACCTCAAAAACTTAATTATTAATACAAGAAATACCTAATGGTAACCAATCGACAAACAAAAAAATATTAAATGTGCACGCGATTGTTATCAATACAAATGTCATCTTTCATCCACCCTAATACATCATACTAATACGGTCACCCATATTGTGTGAGACAGTGAGATGCGTCACATTCACCGTTGCCGTTGGTGCATCGAAAATGTATAATTAACGGTAAAGCTAACGGGCAGAGGGCGACATGATTAAGGACGATGTTCCGACAGAAAATTTTGACATCGCTTTTTTATGACATCATATTATTTCGTTGAGGACAGCACACACTACAAAACAGTGGAGTTGCAAATTAGTATTAGCGTCCTTAATTTTAAATTTTTTACAAACCAATCCATATTGCTGTCTTTGTTCTGATACGTTGGAAAGGTCATTTGACAGACAAAGACAGAAACATAGATAATGTGACATCCGTGGTGTAAATAAGGGGGTAGAAGTTTGAAGTTTTAAACAGCTTCTTTCATCACCCAATTTGGGTATAATTTACCAGTTACATACGTGTAGAAATTTATCATTTTTTTAACATTTAGTATTTTTTTTACAACTTTATAAAAGTGAAAAGAATTAAGATTATAATGTAATTACAAAACTACATATAAGTTTTGTTATTAGATGTATATCAAGTTGCAAAATAACCTACCAACATAGTAATTAGTTTACTTACATATTAAGCTTACATCAAATACAAAAAAGATTTACTATGGTAACTGGAAAGCAACCCCTTAAAGCATTGAAAAGAGAACATTTTCTGTAGGTACTTGGTAGTAAGTACTTTTAATCAACATGGAAAATAGATAGCCAAAAATGTTTTATAAAATGAAAAGAAAATATTTCATTTTTTTAATTAAAAAATAAAAGGCGGCTTCTGTGGCTCAGTGGTTAGCGCGTCGCGTGCTTATGCCAAAGGTCGCGGGTTCGAATCCTGTTGTTCGCTACAAATGCTTTTCAATGTCCCTGGGTCACGAATGTGTATTAAATATGTTTATCTATACTTCTATAGAATAATATATACTATAATCTTCACCTCTCCTCACCTCTTCACGCTGTAACCGCTGAACCGGTTTTTATGAAATTTGGTATAGATATATCTTGGGTCCCGGGAAAGGACATAGGATATTTTTATCCCTAAAAGTAGTATTCCTGTGGGATAAAGTATTTACGCGGCCGGAGCCGCGCGCTAAAGCTAGTATTATAATAAAAATCTAAAATATATAAATCGTATAGAAGTATTAATTAATATACCTCCCGATGTCTGGTTCTATTACACAAGTTCTTGGACAGTTACTATGGAACTAAATTGAAATGGTAGTGGTGGAAGCATACTATTATTGTCATAAAATAAATCTGGGAGCACGGTAGTGCCCCGCCAAGACGAGCTAAGCGAAGCGCAAGGGCACTACCAGACTACTTTTTCTCAAAGCGTTTCGTCGATATTTTGAACCCTCATAACTTGGGATTAGATTAAACCAGATACACAAAATTTTCAGGATATATTCCCAGTAGCGGACTAATGAAACATGTAAAGTTTTGATTATAAAGGTCTAATAATTTAGGTTTTATTGATATCCAAAAACCCCAGATTTCGTCACTGACTCACTGATGATCAACAAAATTATAGGGTACTTCCGGATGTCATAGAAAGCTGAAATTTGGTATGTAAGCTAGTTTTAGCACATAACCAACATAAAAATTGACAAACTTGGAACTTTTACCCTCCAACCCCTTAAACTAGGGGATGAAAATTTGTAAGAGACTTACCTATGTAAATGTTTACTCTAGAGGTCTGAAAATTGTCTTTCAAAAAGAAGTGAAATCTCACCAAAAACATTTTCATGTAAAGTGATGCCAAGACGATACCATAAAACTCGCACTGTCAAAAAGATATTAGATCTTATGTGAAACCAAGCTTCTGACTCTACCAAACTTCTAACTCTACACGCCTTAACTCTACAAGCCTAACTCTACAAACTCTATACTTTAGTCAAATTATGTGGCTTGGCCATTTCGTTCGTACAAGAATAGTATAACAGAAAAACAGTCCGTAAATTTTTCACCTTACGGCTAAGCGAATGTATCGAAATGGCCAGGCCACATATTTTGACTAAGGTGTAGAGTTTGTGGAGTTAGGCTTGTAGAATTATGGCGTGTAGAGTTAGAAGTTTGGTAGAGTCAGAAGCTTGGTTTCACATGAGATCTAATATCTTTTTGACAGTGCGAGTAATATGGTATCGTCTTGGCATCACTTACATGAAAATGTTTTTGGTGAGATGTAATATATAAGGCATTATGTTAAATTATGTTCCAACAAAGGCCTACTCGAAATCTCGAAATAGTATCGCAATTGAAGTACCTAGGTACTCAAGGTTAATATAATTTAAAATTAATCAGTTTTAGTGCATTCGCTAAGTGTATCGAGATCGTGTTTAAGGAATTTAAAGAATATCCGGCTGTGTTCCAAAATAAATCAACAAATAACCTTAAAATATCCAGTACCAGCTTGTGACCGCGGCTCCGCCCGCGTAAGTACACTATCCCACGGGAAACGTACATTTCCCCGTGATAAAAAGTAGCCTTTGTCCTTTCTCAGGCTCTAGACTATCTGTGTACCAAATTTCATTTAAATCGGTTCAGTAGTTTAAGCGTGTAAGACGGACAAACAAACACACTCACTTTCCCATTTATAATATTAGTATGGATTTTATTGACGATTGGTATAATTCAAGCAGACATTATAATGATACCATTTCTTATTTAATATTTTCTTTATTATATTCTATGCACAATATTAATAGTCCCTGAAAAAGAAGCCTACTCGAACAGCTCAGGATCTTCAAGATCGTGTCATTATTATAATGAATTATTATTTTGCGAATATTACAAACAATTGCTTGTTATTTAGAATAGGTACGTAATAACATGTAAATAGTGTGTTCAATTCGTAGAAAGTTATTCTCGTATAGAATTACCTTAATAATGGGTGTTGGCTAGTATTTTCAATACACTCGTGTTTATGATTATTACAAGGAGTAATTTATTTGAATATTATTTAATAACGACTCTATATAAATAGAAGCAACTTTCGAATCGTGCGAATTAAAGAGTTCCGAAACATTTTTTTAAACTTTAGTCGTATTATTAATAATACTTAAATTTATGAAATATCGATAGGTTTCTCTGCTATGAATCACCCTAGTATTAATGCGAATGTTTATGTGTTTGCATATGTGTATGTTTGATTATCTTTTGCGCTATAACGGCTGAATGGATTTCTACATTTGGTAAACAGACAGTTTGAAGCTTATATAAACACATAGGTATAGTAATTGTTATCCCGAAAAATGTAGGGTTTTTGTGGAGTTTAGAGATTTTGCGCGAACGTAGTCGCAGGTAGTGAGAGATGATAATTATTCTTAAATAACCTTACCTGTTACCACAAGTCAGGACATGTCTAAGGAGGGTTCCGTAACTACGAGTATAAACGCGTAATATAGGTTTTTTTCAAATTACTTCAAAAGTTACTGCCAGATTTCGTTCAAAACAATTTTCCTAAAGAGTTTAAAGCATGATCTATCAACATGGAAATTCACAAGTTTCTATCCCCAATAGTTTAGAAATGCTAGGGGCACCAACTTATAAACCACTTTGAAGGTATGATTACTCTAAAATGGTCAACTTTGTAAAAAAGTCACGTATGAAACCTTGCCTATATTTTAAAATACTTATTCAACGATACCACCCCACGATGGGGTAGAATGAAAATACATTTTTCATCCCCACCTCACATATAGGTATGGAGAGCCACTCCTAAAATATTATAGGAGTGGCTATTATTATTTTATGATGCCAAAACCAAGATCTATATACAATATATAACGATAGCAAATTGCATCCATTTATATTCATAATTACAGAAGCTAGAAGCGCGAACAGACACATATACGGACAGATGGACGGACAGAGCGAAACTATAAGGATTCCTTGTGTATTACGGAACCCTAAAAAGATGATTTTGTCACAGTGCTCACTTTTACCACACATTTACTTTGATTTATGAGCATAACAGGATCTGTATCGAGGGTAGAAGTGCAAAGGTGAGTGACGTCACCCATAGTCCTAATTAGCTTCGATCAACTTTCAAATGACATCATACTTTGTTATTGAACTATTGATATTGTATGGAAGTGTAAGTTATGACTTCTGACATTGTTTATCTCGGTGGCTAGTCGCACACACGCAATATTATTGACACAATAAATTTGTCAATACTAATTAACACATACAAAAAAAAACGGCAATACGGCCCGAAAATATGCAACAGTATTGTCAATATGAGTATTATTGCCAATAATATTGTGTGTGTGGCCATTCGTGTATTGAAATTTATTGTTACAGGTCATCAGGGGGATATTTTCTAGAACGGTACGTAGGAAAAGCTCTTTGGTAAAATGGACTACAGTCTAGTGGATCAGAGCCCTTAGCTAAGTTGCCATCGCTAATTAGAAAAACTTATGAGATCTCACATTGCTGACATAAGCATCGCTATGTCGCTTAGTGATGTCTAAATTATTTTTGTATTCGAACTTCGCCGTCGCAATTAGCGACGACAACTTGACTTAAGACTCAGATATAAGTATAAATGATAATTCATCATCAAATAATATTACAGGACTTAGACATTTATCCTTAATCATTAATTATTTTATCCCAGCCACAGTCTATCACAATGGCAATATTTTACAAACGCCCAACAATATAAATTTTGTATTGACACACATGGCTTAGCAATAAATTTGAGTCGTTTTGTTTTGTTGCCAACATTTTTATGTGTTCAAAAATACTTCCCAAATAACTTCGACCACGAATAAATAAAGCGGTGTGGTAGTAAACGTCAATAATATGCAAAATGGATGGTAATCTCTGGATTTGTGGTCGGGCATCAAAGGTTTTGGCGGCATTTTTGAGAGATTTTTTGTTACATACGCTGGATGGATGGAATTCAAGGTTACTGATGAGGTTCATGAGAGGTTGTGTTAATAGTGTTAGGAGTTAGGACCGCTTAAACACAATGAATGTTATACTTAATAGTGCGCTAGTAAACGGCTCGAAATTATTGCGGCGTGCGGGGAAAATGCTTGTTATTTCACATAACATCGGGGAAAAAACCCAAGGAGAGAAGGATATAGGCATAAAACAGTAACCTATACTTATAAGAGAAGCTATAGTGCACACATTTATACCGCTTTGTAAATTATTTTCCGCTATGTAAAAGGCATCTTCAATTTACCCAAAGGACAAATCGACACTCACCTCTTGGCGGACTTGGTGGTCAAACCCATTGAAAAAGGAAGAGAGAAGGAAGAATATAACAAAAATAAAAGGAAAAATAATTTACAGGCGATTTGAGGTCGGAAAGTGAAGTGGGTAAGTTTTTAAGGGTAGAAAACTGTTTATCTCGATTTCCGGCAAAACTACAAGTCCTATGGAAAAAAGTGAAATGGCAAAGTTTTAGGTAATAAAAAGATCTAAAATTTATGTGAAAAATTCTAACAACCAAGTTTTTGGTTTTTTATTTTTATCTTGTACAAAAAAAATCACGAAATTTGGCGAAAAATTGTATCCTAAATACACTTTAATTATTTTATTTAAAATATTTGTTTTTTCACCTTATTTTGTCTTAATATCGAAAAATTAACCCTAATTTTCAATCGAAAATCCTTGCGTCAAAATATCAGCTTTTTTTAAAAAAGTTGGTGGGCTTTTTGTTTGTTGACTCTTCTTTACCATCTTAACCATTTTCAGAGGTAAAAGCACTAGTCTAAATCTCAATTGCTGAATAATAAAACTGTATTGTTACGTGCTTATTTTTTATTTTCGTTCTTAAAAATGCGATGTTTGGAGGAGGATCTTCTGAACTAATTTAAATTTTAGAAATATAAGCAGATACCGTCCTAGATAACTGTAATAAAAGTCGATATTATGCTAAAATTTGGGTCTACAATGTTTGACTTTAGAGTAAATCATCAAGAGCGTTTGTATGGAGAAAAAACCGACTAGTGAGACCATCCGCGAGCCTATTAAGAACAACATGTTTGTCTCTTTAAACTTTATTACACGCCATGTTTTAGGGTTCCGTAATACTGAAGAAATCCTTATAGTTCGCTCTGTCTGTCCGTCTGTCGGTCTGTCTATCTGTCTGTCTATCTGTATGTCTGTCCGTCCGTGCTTCTTGTTTATGTAAGCTGGTCCGTCCTCTCTGGCATTTCTAAACTTTGAGACTTAGAAATGTAATTTTCCGGGCTGATAGATCATGCTACATAGGTACTCTTTATGAAATTTTGCACGAATTCGGTCAGTAACTTTTGAAGTAATTTGAAAAAAAAAAAAACCTATTATTATAAACGTTTAGAGTTTCGGAACCCTCATTAGACATGTCCTCCTCTTGGTTAGGTTATTTTTAAACAAGTTTTAGAAGTTACACGCGCTCCGCGCAGGATATGAATTTAGTTTTAGTAAATGTCAAAACTTATTTTTTACATACAAATCCATTTAGATTAGATATTATATATCTGTAAGGTCAGTAGCCGAGATGTAATTTGTTAACTTGTTGTTCGATTGAAATATTGTATGTTTTGTGATATCACTATGTTTGTTCTGCAGCTTACAGCCTGTAAATAGCTTGACAAAATTGAATCTGATTATAAAGCTATAACAATAAATTGAAGTAATTTATTGAATGTGCAATAATACATGTCTGTCTGATATGAATCTCAGATAATTTGAACAAGATCTTTATAACAATTTCCAAAGTTTAGAAATTACATGAATTTGAAGATAAATTGCCAAAGATAACAATGGTATAATAGTAGGTATAAATGTAAGTACATTAAAGTATGTAGTTTAAAAATTAAATGGACTTTTGGCAGTTTGAGTTACTTTATGTCTAGGTTTATTTATCTTGTTTTGCGTCTTTATCGTGTTTTATCGTAAAATGAGTCGGAATGGAGATGTAAAAAAATATATTTAATGGCGCTTTTTTTCAATATAGCGTTGCTAACGGACAAGTTATGAGCTGGACCCCAATTCTCGTACCTCGAATCTTGTCTGTCCTGCTCGCGCACGCATGATTTGACGCCTGTGTGAATGAGTAAGCGCGAGAATCGAATCGAGATTCGAGGTACGAGAATTGGGGCCCTGATGGCAAAGTTGAAATTTAAAAAGAGAACATCAAAGTCACTTTACAGGTATACCTACCGAATTATAGGGGGTACACAGCACAACTGTTTTATGGCACACTTATCATTTTATATAGAGCTTATGTTACTTGATTATTAGAAAAACATATTATTATTATTATATATCAAAAATACCATTTAATAAAAGCATAACTGGTTGCTGTCTGCACATGAAAGATATATAAGAATATCTATTAGGGCAATAGAACCTAAAAATGATGTTTTATAATTTTTGTCTGTTTATCTGTACGGTTGTTTGCGTTAATCTCAGAAACTACTGAACGGATTTTGATGAAATTCGGTATGGTTGTAGTGTAGGCTCTAGATAATTAACACATAGACAACTTTTATTGCGGCAGAATGTACGGGACTCGCGGGATTTCTTTATATAACCTACGAAGTTATTTTATGCCTTTGACCAAGAAACGAGCAGACGGATCTACTGATGGTAAGCGATCACCGCCGTCCATGGACACTCGAAACACTTTCTTTCCTAGTCCAGGGCCCCGATTCTCGTGCTTCGAATATCGGTTCGATTGTCAGTCTGTCCTGCTCGCGCACGCATGATTTGACGCCTGTGTGAATGAGTCAGCGCGAGAATCGAATCAAAATTCGAGTTACGAGAATTGGGGCCCAGGTCCTTAAAATTTCCACTCCCCTTAGGCCTCCGGTTACTCGGCGAAACGCACCGCGAACGCTATTTCACGGCAGTTTTCTGTGAGGCCATGGTATCTATGGCTCTCCCACGTTTAAGTCTCGGAAAATATCTAGTACAATAATAAATCACAAACAACTTTATGTCTAATAACCTATATTCCGCAGGTAGAGATCGTAGACACCTACGGCCGACCTAATGACATTGTTTATTATTTTCGTTAAACGCTCCGCGCTGTGTACTCTGTAATTAATCCTACACACTTTCTACTCACCTTGGATCACTGTGAAGTGTGAACACGGTCACTGGCTCGTCTGCCTACTTCCGAAAGGACCTGACATAATCTCAGGTGGTTTCGTGCCTGACTAAGTAACTTTGTTATTGTTTTCAAAAAAATTCTATTGATAATTTTGATCGTGCTAATACCTACATAAATACTTACATATTTTTAGTTTTCGCCCGCGGCTTTGCTACCGTAAAAAGTATTCCAAGGGAACACAGTACTATATCGCGAATCGCGATTAAAAGTAGTATGTGTTATTCAGTGTCGACAGTTAATATTAATTATAATTTGACTATTTTAATTTTAATTACTATGGGTACCTATATGCCTGAAATAAAGACTTTATTTTTATTTATTTATTTATCCCAGAGCTTAAAGTTCAACTGTACCAAATTTCTTTAAAAACTGTTTAGTAGTTTTGGCGTGAAAGAGTAACAAATATCCATCCATCTATCCCCATCCTCACACTTTCACATTTATAATATAAGTAGGATAGACTATTTATACACATATACTATAAATTCTATCATCCGATCGACTTGATCGGTTCGATTATTGGATCAGTGTGCTGTGTGCGAGGATTTGTCACTACTCGCCGTGACGAAGTTAACTACAATTTGTATGGCATCGTAACAGCGCCCCTAGTGGCAAACAATGGTAACTAATTCGATGTCATACAAATGAAACGAAATAACCTAACCAAGAGCATGTCAGGACATGTCTAAGAAGGGTTCCGTAACTATAAACGCGTAATATGCTTTTTTTTAATTACTCCGAAAGTTATTGTCCGATTTGGTTCAAAATAATTTTCCTAAAGAGTTTTTAGCATGATCTATCAGCACGGAAATTTGCAAGTTTCTATCTCATATAGTTTAAAAATGCTAGGGGGGGGGGGACCAACTTACAAACTACTTTGGAGGCCGATTACTCGAAAATAGTCAACTTTATAAAAAAGTAACGTATGAAACCTTATCTTTATTTTAAAAGGCCTATTCTACGATACCCCACACGATGGGGTAGAGTGAAAAAATATTTTTCATCCCCACTTCACATGTATGGAGAGCCACCCCTAAAATATAAAATTATTATTTTTTTATGATCCCGAAACCGTGATCTATACACAATCTATAACTGTACCAAATTTCATCAATTTATATTCATAATTACAGGAGCTAGAGGCGCGGACAGACAGACAGACAGACAGACAGACAGACGGACAGAGCGAAACTATAAGGGTTCCTTAAGTATTACGGAACCCTAAAAAGTGGTGACACAAACTGTACACAGCACACAGTATACCTAAATTATACAGGTGTAACAAAAATAAGTGATTATACTTAAGTGTGTTTGTGTTCGTTATAAAGAGTTCACTGTGAAAGTAGCAGCGCTGAAAGAGCAAAATTTCTTTTTGCGATTTGTATGGGAAAGCGCTCCAGCGTCGCGAGTTTCCCCATACAAAAGTGAAAAAAAAAAATTGCTCATTCAGCGCTGCTACTTTCACAGTGAACTCTCTATTAGGAACACGTACACACCCTAAAGTATTATCACTTATTTTTGTTACATCCTGTATAGACCGTCCACGTCATGCCAAGCCACCCCATACACGGTCAGTTCTAAGTTCTAACTGATCCAATCGAACTGATCAAGTCGATTGGACGATAGACTGTATGGTGTATGGCTATCATAATAGTAATTTGCTTTCGACGTCCTTAATACGTTTGTCCTTGTCACTTACTACAAGACGCTTCACAGATGTAAAAAAATAAAACGAGCCTTTTGCATGTGGACTTCCCGCTTCACATTGCCAATCTCTGTTTATAGAATCACTCCCAGATTCAAAAACGAGAAGAAATATTTTACTCATAAAAAAATGAGAAGAAAGATTTAACTCATATATTAATTGTTTTCTACAAACTATTGCACGATTACGTGTCACTCATCACGTTCGCTACTCTCTAAGTCTTATGTCACTTCTATTACCTACCAACTTAAGATGAACACACACACCCTATAATATGACATGAGGGCTTATAATATAACAATACGAAAAGGATAGCGAAGTTAGAAAGAAAAAAAAATGTATAGCTCGCCGCACACACGCAATAATATTGCCACAATATATTTGTCGATTCCTTCAGCAACAAAAAGTCTATCTAAATATGATATCAGAATGATGAGAAGTATGGAAAAAGGAGAAAAGCTATATTATTATGTAAGGAAATTAGTTGATTAACTAAAAAAAAAAAAACAAAACGATGGTTAAATATCATATAATATGTAATTTATAGATTTTATGTATAGATTTACTATATTAACTGGATATTTATTGTCATTTTGTAATGTAATGTTTAGAGCGTTCTTCTGTCGGTGTATTTCAGAATTTCCGGATATTTCTCAATTATATTGTGCAATACGGCAATATGTTTGTCATGGAATGAGTATCGAAACTACCTAAAAACTTAGGCCTTTACATCCGTTAATGGATGATTTATACAGTATTCTCCGAGCGAAGTAACCACTCTTGAAATACTGCAGTGCCTGGGACAGTTGGTTTTTAAATGTCGTATGGTTGCCCAAGCACATACGGCATTCTCACAACATAGTCAGCCTAGTCCAGAGGAATGAACTAGTCAATACGTCTGGGGCCAACTATGTGCGGGTTTCCTCACGATGTTTTCCTTCACCGTAAGAGCGTCCGTATGATGTACTTGAGATCTGAAAAAGTCTCATTGGTACACGCCACAACCTGGGATTTAAACCTGCACTCTCTCGAGTGCGAACCAAACGGTCTACCCACTAGGCCACGGAGCTCTCAAACTACCTATCTACCTACTATTTATATGCCTATCCGGTAGTTGTGGTATAGTTTAAGGGTATGCGACCCCGGCTTCCCTAGCTATTACTGTCCTACTCATACCCCTTGCCCTCCTGGGCGGTAATATCCTACATTTCCTATTTCCCACTCTAACTTACCAATCTTCCTTTCCACACCACCTATCCTCCCCTTTCCCTATTCTTACCCTCTCCGCCTATCCGTGAGAACGCAATGGATAATGATAAAAATAATTTAACTATCCAAAATGGCGGCGATGTGGTTCGCCAACCATCACGTCTCGTTCTCGCGGATGCGAGTATGGAGAGCCGCTTCACTACGTTGAATGTAAGAGGAGGAATGGATGGTAAGAATTAAAGTAGACGAAGCGAAACAAGTATGTAAGGATCGTAGCGAGTGGAAAGAAGTGGTCTCTCCCTACCCCTACGAGAAAGAGGCGTGATTATATTATGTGCTCGTATTATGTATGTAATACGGCAATATCACCCTCACACAAATATTATTGTCAATATGAGCATTATTGACAATAATATTGCGTGTGTGCGTCTAGCCTATGAAATTAACCACGCGATATAATGACGAAATACATAATATTATTTATCAATCGCATACATTTTGTTATTACTTTGGCTAATGCCCCTGATGCTGTACAGCAGAATCTCACATAATATCCTACTAATATTATAAATGTGAAGATTGTGAGAATGGATGTATGGATAGATGTATAGATGGATTAATGTGTGTTAGTCTTTCACGCAAAAACTACTAATTGGATTTTGATAAAATTTGATATGGTAGTACCTTGAGCTCTGGATTAAAACATAAGCTACTTTTTATCTCGAAAAAGTATATGGTTCCCATGGGATACTGTATTTACGCCGTTGGAGCTGCGGAAAACAGCTAGTATGACATACTCGTAAGAAATGAAATCAAACGTTCCATTAATTGGAGGGTGCAGTTCGCCCACTCGCAGGATGAGCGTAGTGTGTAATCGGCCTAATTGCCGTACTGCTCCGTGGGCGCGGACTAAGCATTTCCATTACAATTGCACTCCATTCTTTTGTCCTGTTGTCTTTTTATTGCGAATGAAGTTGTCCGTATTGAATTTCCGACAAAGGGAAGGAAAGGCCTGCAGGTTTAAAATGGCCACACCACGTGAATCGTCCTATGAAATATAATATATATTGAATTTCAATAGGTGATGCTTCATAGTAATATTCAAGCATTATAGACCTAAACCTCAATTCTCATTTTTAAACTAATTTTGTATAGTTTGAACCAATCAGAACGCGTTTCACGTTGGTTTAAAGTTTACGAGAATACTGGTTTAGCAGTTTTAGCGTATCGTAACTTTATTGCAATTATATTATTGCAGGTTTTATTTAGCAGAATTGACCCTGGTCCCGTGGTAGGTTCTAGAATTGAAAACTTGTAATACGGTTACCTGACAACGAAAATATATTTAATACTTTTAACCTTTACGTATATTTAAGATTTTTATTAAATTATACACATATTTAATACACATCCATGACCCACGAACAATGAAAACTTTTTGCTTCTTTGGTGGGATCCGAACCGATAACCTCCGGCTTGAGCATCGGCGTGCTCAACACTGAGCCACAAAGGTCTTCCTCTGTGGCTCAATTTTTTTTCATTTTTATTTAAATTGTAAATTAATGAACCTTCAAATAAACATTCCCTACAATTTCATGCGAACAATACAGATATACTTTTTGTCAACAAGATCCATATAATGATGTATCTTTATTTATTTTCATTTCGGCAGCGACCATCAGCAAGGTATGCAAAACGTTGCAATATGACAACACTTTTAGTAAGACGTAAAAAATGCTGTTAGGTGCAAAATTACTAACGTCGAGTGGATACAGAGACGTAAATGGAGAAATAATTGATTGTGATGATGAGGCGCGCTAAGTCATTTTAAACTGCTAATATATGGCGCGGGTTAATGTATGTATGATGTTACAAAAAATGAGAACAAATAATTTGTCATTTCCAACGTCGACTCGTAAACATTTTAATGATGAACGAGGCCCTGCGCACACTGTCATGCGGTGAATATACAGAAACGGTCCGTTCACACTGAAACGAGACGATAGGCAATGCCGCGCTGCATTTCAGTATAGATATTCAAATTTGAACTTTATTGACTGCAATAGGCAATCGGACAAATTTTTTTATTGCATAAATGAATAGTACTCTTAAATATACTTCTCAGAAGAAACCGTATATCAAAAGTTAATATTTTCAAAGGTACAGCGATTTGAATAAAAATTTTCGCGAGCCTTCTAAAACGCTCCATACTAAAGTCGACCTACAAATGACGTCACTTGTAGGTTATAGTATATGAAGTAGTATATGAAGTATATGGCCGCAGGAATATATTTGTAAATATCTCCGATATTTGTGCGTTTAAGTTCATACTTACCATAATGAATGTTTTTGTATATGATGTGAGTAAACTAATGATGTAGGTTTTGTTGACCAATTTCGCAAAAAAAAAAATTTTTTTTTGGTACTGGAGCGGAGCGAAATTTTGTATACAAATCGCTGTACCTTTGAAAATATTGACTTTTGATATACGGTTTCTTCTGAGAAGTTATTCATATTTAAGAGTACTATTCATTTATGCAATAAAAAAAATCAGTCCGCTTGCCTATTCTTTAATGTGTAAAAATATTGGAGCTCTGTAGAAGTGCTTTAAAATGATTTAGCAAATTGTGAAATTAAATTTGCAAATTCAATGGCGATTTGCAAGCAAAATAAAGCCTTGTAGAAAAATACTACTATAAAATCGATATTATGCCGTAAATTTTTGCTACACTCCTAAGTATCCTTATCCAATTCCTACCGCGAAGAAACGGCGCTCCATTTTTAAGATTGCTATTAAAATTTTACCTTTATTAATTAGACAAAAATATACACGTTTCGTATGACATCAGTCATACATGCGCTGTGCAGAGCGGTGTATCTTGACATTCGAACTCTTACAATGTAAAAATTGAAATGTATCTTCTTGTTTCATTAATAAAGTTCAAATTTGAATAGTTATCTTAAAGATGGAACGCCGTTTCGTCGCGGTATAAACTGGATAAGGATACTTTGGGTGTAACAAATTTGCTACCTATTATCGAGTTTATACTTTATAGTAGTATTTTTCTATAGGGTTTTATTTTGCTTGCAAATCAGCATTGATTTCGCAGATATAATTTTCAGAAATTGCCAAATCATTTTGAAGCACTTCTACTAAACTCCAATATTTTTACACATTAAAGAATTGACTATAGGTACTTTACTCGTTTATAAAAGGGTTCCCTATTTTTTCGCATAAAATCATATGTCATAATTTGACTTGGCATAATTTTATTTGACCTAATAGTAGTTTCGCATAATATTCATTTGTCATAACTTTCTTAGCATAATTTTTTTTCGCATAATTACTAAACGCATAATAATTGTTAGGCATACTTATTGTAAGGCATATATTTTTTACGCATAATATTCATTAAGAATAATATTTTTATGCATAATATTAAAAAGCATAAATATATTTACGCATAATGATATTTAAGCATACTATTATATTATTTACGCATACATCTTTGTAGCATTTTTTCACATTTTTTTTCACATACTAATGAATGATAAATTCTACTGGGCGTGCGAGTTAAGACGAAATAACAATTATAATTGTAATTTTCGACTGATTACGAAATTAAACACGGACAAAAAACACGAACTGCTATCTAAGAACATGCCGAGCTAATTATTTTAAACATGTTAGCGGCTTACGGGTGGCCCAAGGGCCACCCCGCCGCAACTTAACCTACTGTTACACATGTTACACTAGGTATATGAGTGTAATACCTACTTTTAATGTTTCATAAATATGTGTTTAATTACCTTAACCGTGCTTTCATTATGTCGTTCCATTTTATGCATATTTGTGCCTTGTGACAGAATACCTTGAATTTATTATGACAAAAAAATATGCCTAACTAGTTTATGCCGAAAGACAATTATGCCAAAGTATTATTATGACAAGAAAAATTATGCCTTACGAGTTATGCCTCATTAAATTAGGACAAACAATATTAGTCTAAATGATATTTATGCCTAATGATGTAGTATGCCAAGAAACCATTATGCCAAAGTATTATTATGCGTAGTAAAATTATGCCAAGTGAGGTATGCCAAATGAAATTATGACAACTAAAATTATGCGAAAGAAAAGGATCCCTTATAAAAGTTTATATTATGAGTTAATAAAAAAAACTTAGGCCTTTTCATCCGTATTAACCATTTTCATCCATTAGGACGATTTATACAGTATTCTCCTTGAAATAATATTACTCTTGAAATACTATAAATATCTAGTGTCTGGGACAGTTGATTTTAAAATGTCGTATGGTTGCCCAAGCACATACGGCAATCTCACAACATGTCAGCCTAGTCCAGAGAAATGACTGGTCAATACATCTGGGGCCAACCATGTGCGGGTTTCCTCAAGGAAAGAGCGTCCGTATAATGTACTTGAGACTGAAAAAGTCTCATTGTTTCACGCTTCAACCTATGATTCGAACCTGCACTTTTTTGAGTGCAAACCAAACGGTCTATCAACTAGGCCACGGAGCTCTATGAGTTAATAAAGTTTGCCTTAAACGTAATATAATATCGTGTATACAATCGAACAAAATTCTAACACGGTGAATAAATAAGAATATTTTAGTGTCTGCATTGTCCTAATTAAAATTAAACGTGATATCGAGCTTGTTAAGTCAATTAGGTTTAAGCTTAGTCTGAATATAGTGTCGATAGCTGATCAAATATCTGGTGTTCTCAATGAACGCAAAACCAAAGAATTCCTGAGAACTCTCTCACAATTCCCAAAAGGGATATTCTTTAAGTCAAACGAGAATTCCAATTAGTGTTGATTTATATCGCGGCCCATTCATACGGCAGATCGTATCTGCGGTCTACCATAATCCGTCAGAGCTTTTAAACATTACACATGTTCATTTTGTCTAACAAAATGCCCAATAAAAGAACCTTTGCCAATATTAAAAGTTTGTTAGTCATTTGATTTATGGAACATTCGACAGACTAATATCTAGCCTTTGATGTGAGGCCTCAGCCGTGTTGCGGTTTACATGAATTCGTAGTCGGTAGGACTTTGATGGGCCCATGTTTTTCCTCTGTCTTACAAATTGCAACATATAGGTAGGTAACTAAGTTATGTCAGAATTATTGTGTTTTAGTTTGTTAATTTATAACTTTAATCGTTTCAGAGGATTAAGAGTTTTGTAAACATAAAGACCAAAAATGCTACATATAAGTGGTGTGAATCGTTGATATATTTTATTACATAATAAACAAGTAAATAAAAATAATTAATAGTTCTGTAGCACGAATGTGCAGACTGGAGGTACATTAAACATAACGGTCGTGTCAATAACCAAAATAACTAAACTTAAATAAGTAAATACATTATATGTATGTGTGTATGTATATATGTATGCAGATTGCAAACTCGTAGACGCATGAGGTGTGTCGGTCTGTATAAATTAGGAGTATCTACGACCGACGACCGAACTCGCCGCGCCGAATATCGCTCCGATCTACGCCGCTTTACACCGTGCGATGCGTGATACAATTTTATTTAAGGAATAAAATGATTTTATTTGTTTATTTTTTATTTACGGGAAAACTTATAGTTAAAATACATATAGAAGCATAAGAATAATTCAAGAATTAACTATAATATACTTGTAAATTTGCCTGATATAAATTATAAATGTCTAAATGTCCTAAATAAAAAAAAAACGGTTGATCCATTTGATTGTTTTCGCTTTTCTGTTTCAGTCACTTTCGTAACTTAGGACCTTGTCCGCGAAGACAGTGCTACTACATGCGAATACTAAATAGATTTACATTGGAGAGAACACAGTAACTTTCGTAGTATGAAGAAAACTTTAGAAACGCGTTTGACGCGTCATTCATCAAAATCGGATCAGTAGTTTAGGCACTAGGGTGGAAAAAACAAACATACATAATTATATAGAACAGGGCTTCCCAAACTTATTTTCACTATGACGCCCTTTAGAATTGCTATTTTTCTTGCGACCCCCCCCCCCCCCCCTCCATAATCAAAACGACCTACTGTACTGGAACTACAAATAGTTGTAGTTTTAGCCTAGTAACAGGTCGTTACAAAATACGTAACAAAACAAAACAAGAATGAAAATTAATTTTAAAAAGTGTAATAATAATTAAAAAGACATTTTAATTATTATTACACTTTTTTAAATGGTTACTAAAAGGAAGAATGCTTATGAGAAGGATGTGCTTGGTCGCATCTACACAGACAGACAAAGTTTGCCGATCGTCTCGCGAGTCGCGACGCCCCTAGGACATTGCCGCGACGCCCCAGGGCGTCGCGACGCACAGTTAGGGAAGCCCTGATATAGAAGGTCAAAAATATTACCCACTTAGCCGTAGTAGTGTAAAAATATTTTTTCATACATTTAAAGGTATATAGTAGCTGATGAGCAGTCTACGCTACGAAGTAATTAAAGAAATACTATACAATTTTTTAAGCGAAGCTTCAATGCGGATGTTCGGGCTATTTCTCCGCGACCACTCCATCCGCCGAAGCGTCAGATATACACCATTACCGTTATTGAGAGCGTTACACGATATCCGCTGCGATTCCTTATACGTGTCACCGTAAAATTGTAAAAACCGTTAGATTGTAATATTACTAGATATTAATAATATGGCGGCGTGGCGGTACTTGCCCTTTAACCAATCGGCATGGTAAATATTACAATATAACGAAAAATAATGCGTACAATTGTAAGGAGAAATGTTTGTTTGACAATCTGTCGACTTTTTATAATATCTATAGTAATATTACAATCTAACCGCTAACGGATTTTACAATTTAGCGGTGACATACCTATATACTAGTTCTACATACCTATATTCTATAAACAGCTATACCTTCACTTTGTTATATAGGTTAAGTTTGAAGGTTTTCACACAAATCGTATAATTTTGTTCTCAGCTAAGATCATTAACAAAATTAAAAAAAATTACCTCCGAATTATCAACCAGTGAGCGAGTTGATGATGATTCATTATATTTCAGAACCATCTTGATTACGTTAACTTTCAAACAAAACAATACCGCATCTAAATTGGCTCTACAGTGCATACACAGATAGACGGACACGTCAAACGTATAACAACCCTCTTTTTGCGTCGGTGGTTAAACACAGAACCTTTGCAAGGCATTCCAATTATAATAAAAAAAAAACATTATTTGCTGCTTCAGAGCATTTGCATAGCGACAAAACTTCGAGATGTTAATTGAAAAGATATTCGTGTGTAATCCTGTGTCGTGTGGTGTAAAGGGCAGCATACAGAGACGCCGCCGCAACGGCCGCTTGGCGCCGCTCGGGAACCAAAACGTATCGACTCCTTGTCGTTTTTCAATCTTTTGGGGGTCTACGGGCGTCGTTTTTTTAATAAATCGGTGTTAACCTTCGCGTGGAACGAGTAACAGGGTGCCGATGGGAGATAAACACGCGTTTGATCTCTTTTTTAAAAAGTTTAAACGGTCGAAATGACAGGATATTGGCGCGCTCTTTCGCCCTGACGCGATAGCTATCGCTTTTATGTTCTTATTAAGGATCGTGTTTGAATGGGGTTTATCCTTGTATCGTTTGTCCGTATATTTATTGTGTTTATTAATATTAAGTGTTTGTTTTATTCACTGTTGGATTTAACGATTATAGGTAATCGTTTAGTAACAAAATTATAAGCCTCCGACATTGTCAAGCGGTAAGCTAAGGATGATGGGTTATCATAGCTATGAACTATCTCCATCACGTCAGCTTTTAAACAAAAAATTGTATCAAAAGGGCCATTGGTTAACAGCTACGAAGCCACGGACATACGCACACACACACCGGCATATACGTCAAACGTAGATCACCCCTCTTGGTGTTGGGGGTTAAAAATGACTCTGGTAGAACATTAAAGGTTTTTTTTGTTTTACTAATTAATATCCAATATCCATCCATTTTATGTACTGAGACCTATATTTTATACCTCCTAACCCACTTTCTTTTTTCCCGAGTATATTTAAAATAAAAGCAAATGTTCACATAACGAATATAATTTAAAGAGGAAAGATTTGTTTGTTTGTATGTTTGTTTGCATTGATGGAAACTTTAGACCTGACTTTTAGACTTTTTTAATGAAATTTGGCACAAATATAGAGTAGACCACGGGTAAAGACTACAGACATGCTATTTTTTATCACAGTAAAATGTACGGTTCTCGCAAGATTTTCTTTAACAATTTTTTTTTGTATATAATTAAAGAAGAATATGTTTAAATTTCATTTCGGATTATGCTGTAGTCACTTTATATAAATTATAAATATAAGAGAGGTACTCAATATAGTATAGTAAGTTATAGTACCTATCTAATATTTAACAGCCTACGTGGTCTAGTGGTTCGAGCATTGGCTCTCGACTCGGAGGTCGTGGGTTTGATTTCCGCACTGGGACAACGAAAATGTTGTTTCCAAGTTTGGTTAGGACAATGCAGGCTGATCACCTGATTGTCTGACAAGAAAGATTATCCATGCGTCGGATGGGCATGTAAAAACTCGGACCTGCGCCTGATCTCTCGTCAGTCGTGTCGGTTATCCGTCCCACTGGATTATGAGAGTAAATAAATAAATAAATAACTTTTATTTCAGACTGCATAGGCCCATATTATAAATACCTTACAGACTAACATAAAGGAAGAGAGAGTGCTCTTGTATCCTACGCACACACTTGGGCACTATAAAATTACTCCTGCGTAACTGGGCACTTTTCTGGTTTCAATGAAACCGGGCACCGTCACCGAAATCGGTGTGGGTAGTTATTATTATTACCTAATATTTGCTTAATGATATAAGAATATTATATCCTTTAATATTTGTTAATATATTTTACGGTCATGATTGTTACTCGATAAAAGGTGGGTTTAATATGTTTATAATGTAAAAAAAAATCAACATCTAAAAATGTATGACTTCGGCGTTTTGTTCACGAATGATTTATTTTACCCGGGTACGAAATGTTATAAAAGATTTAATAGTTTGAAATTAAAACATTAACAAATAAAACACTATAGATTATTATAGATCACAAAAAGTTTTCGGATTTGGTCTGAAAAATTGTTTTATGCTTTATTCTTCGTTTGTTTTTAATAAAAGAAAAAAATAGTTTGTTTTATAAAGATATAATTTACTTTCTATAAAATAATTATTTACCACAAAACGTGAGCTTAATGTTGAGCTTCATGCCTCCTAGCGTCATCTATCGCGCAACCACCAAAACTAGCAGTTAAGCTTAATTTAAAATTATCTGCTTTCTAATTTACATGAACTAAAAATAGTTAAAGTTAGAGTTGTTATTATAGTATCTTACATTATAAATTGTAATATAAATCTACGATACTATAACAAGAATCGATTTTGAAAAAACGTTTCGCTACTCAACACTAGATGGCATTGCAACTGTAATGTATAAATAAATATTATTTTTGTTCTAAAATAACAAGGAATCTGACTTATTCAAAAAATATTATATATTTAAAACATTTAGTTATTTATGAAAATTATAAAAGCTTCTTTTTAATCCTTAAACTTCTCTCTTATCTATTAATTTATTGGTAACAAAATTAATGTTTGTGACTAGTTTTATTAGTACCTAGCAGTAAAATGTTTAATGTTAAACATTTTAAAAACTGTTAATTTAGGTTTATCGAACACAATATCAAACCAAACTTCTTATTAAGAATAATATTATAAATGTGAAAAATTGTGAGGATGTATGGATGGATGTATGGACGGATAGATGTTTGTTACTCTTTCACGCAAAAAGTACTGAACCGATTTCAATTAAATTTGGTATGGTAGTAGTTTAAGCTCTGCATTAAAACATAGAATACTTTTTATTGCGAAAAAGTGTACTGTTCCTGGGATACTGTATTTACATGGGCCGCGGTTTAGAATATTTTTATCCGCGACGCCCCGGGCGGTCAGCCCCCCCCCCCCCCTTCCCCCCACGCCGCTATGCCTGCAGTGTTTGAAAAATAACTGTTAAAACTGAAAAATGAGTAGAATTTTTTGTGACCATTTGTGAAAATAGTAATCTGTAATAAATTTAAACTTTTTATATTATCTATTAGCTAATAACTTTCATTTGTGATATAAAACAGAAAACAGAAAAAATATATAACCAGGAAAGACTACAACTTTACACGACGTGTTTAAAAAAAATGATAAATTAAAATTTGAATGCTTCATAAGAATCTATGAGATTGTAGGAAAAGAGGTTTCACTTGTTCCATATATAGAATTCTTGTTTCAAGGATTTGGCGCCCCAATGAAACTGCCGCCTGGGGCAAGTGTTTGCCCCTTAGATCTAGGGCTACCAAGAAATATACGTACAGAGATGCATTCGCTCGAAAAACATAACCATCCTTCTGCGCAGTCGGATAAAAACTAAAAGTAACTCAAAATAATAAATAAGCGCATACCAGCAAAAAGGACTCAGAATGAACAGTCCGAAATAATGTAACAAAACAAAAGTATTTACGGTCGTATTACGTTATCCACGGCTCATCCCGCGGCGCCTTTCATCCTGGATTATAAACCACTCGTTAGCCGTTAGCGGATTGTTATTAAGTCGACGGTGGCGCCACCGGATGTGGGCGGATTTTACACAAATTGCCACTTTTAGTCCTTTTTCAAATATTTCCCAGTGTTGCCAACTTAGTGGTTTCACTACTTTTTGAGGCCTTTCATCTCCTTTAGGGAATTTTAAGTTGTAATTGGTTTTTTAATAGAAAAAGGCCTTCAAATGTAAGACAGTACCTAAATCTTATTTAACCATTTTTTTTTGATAAAAAAGGTTTGTTAACTAGTAATCAATTAGTTAACAATTTAACCTTTTTCTGTTTATAGATGTATCTAACATAATAAAATAATTCTTGTGTCAGTATTGCAGGACACACTCCTCTGAAACGGCTTGACCGATTCTTATGATTTTTTTTGCATATTCGGTAGGTCTGCGAATCGGTCGTAATATATATTTTTATATAATATGACAAATCATAAAAAATCATAATTTTTGTGTGTTAGGTATGCATTTTATAGAATTTTTGTAGTTTTTCAGCGATGTTTGATGGTAGGAAACGAGTTCAGTGGTTTTGTAAAAATAAAGTTGGCAACACTGAGCCTTTCAGCGTTCCGAGAAGTATTCATTGATACGGCGTCCTCAATGGACATTGTAAATGAAGATATTTTGACACCGGGAGGTACGTTTTAGTTTCGGGATTATGGTATTAACAAAAGGCCTTAGAAAACAATTCGTTTGTGAATCAGCGGCATTTGAAAAACTTAGAATTAATGTACTGGTACATTTTAAACTATTGGAAGCTACAGTGCTGACGGCCAGAAGGTAGTGTTCTACCTTTGCAATGACCATTGCAATTACCTAGTTCTGTGCACATTTTTTTTTCTTGTGAATTATCTCGTACCTAAGTGAATCACAGGCAATTATTACAAATCTAAGCGATCATTGAAAGCAAACAGTTGAAAATGATCGTTTGGATGTGTGATCACGTTTTTGGTAGATTTTGTAGGAAGGTCTGTAGTCAAAATCTGCTAAACTTAGTAATGTTTAAAACTAGTTTTTGCCCTCGGTTCCACCTGCGTAAATACAGTGATTATTACAAGGGAACACTGTACTTTTTTGGGATAAAAAGTAGCCTATGTGACCCGGGGCCTTAAACACCTACCATACTAGATTTCATCACTATTCGTTCAGTAGTTATTACGTGAAAGAGTAACGAACATATCCATCCACCCTCACAAACTTTCTAATGTATAATAAGTAAGAGGATTTTGCCACCGATGTACTGCCTTAAGGTAGCCTTCCGATACACGCGACGTGCGACGCAAGACCGCGAACCGAGACCGAAATAGAGTCGCGGGCCCACTATTAGTATAAATTTATATGGAGCACTAAACCAGTGTTTTTCAAAGTGTGGGTTGTGAAGCTTTTAAAGGGTACTTGGAAAAGGTTGGGAAAGCTACTGCAGTAAACAAAAACAATAAAGCTTATAAAGATTTAAGAAAAATGTTAACTAAAGGACATAATTATTTGAATCACATAAACAAAAAATAAAAATAACTTATGAGATCTTTTCCATCTTAAACATTTGTATCAAATTAATAAAATTAAAAAAGTGTGTTTTACGTACTTAATTATGTATTTATTTGAACCCTAATTATGAAAATTAATAAATATGTTTGATTGAATATTTGTCACAAAATAAAGTACCTACATGAAAAAAATACCTTGGGGGATCGCGAAATATTTCTTCATACTAAAGAGACCGTGTCATGAAAATGGTTGAAAAACACTGCACTAAACAATCCCCACAATCCGCGTGACCGGTGAGTGGGGCCAGAGGACCTGATTGTCTGGTTTGCTAGTCGCAGTCGCAGGTCGTAGTCTCGCGACGCCGTCGCATAGATCGGAAGGCTACCTTAAGGCTTAATCTTTCCGCACAAACAAATTGACAGCTTTATTTTTCCACCGCTGCACTGCAGTCTTAACCTTTAAGTATGGACGTGGAGTCTCACAGGCTCCTACATGCACACACATTTTTTGGGGAATTTGCATACAAGATGCTTTAAAACTGTGTGACAAGTAGTGACAAATAGTGTTAAGAAAAAATTACGTCCATACTTAAAGGTTAAAGTAGCCTTCCGATGCACGCGACGCGCGACTGAAATAGGGTCGCGGAGACACTGCTTAGTATGAATTTATATGGAGCACCAAACAATCCCAACGACCGGGCGACCCGCGTGCCCGGTGAGTGGGGCCAGAGGACCTGATTGGCTGGTTGCGCTCGCGAGTCGCGGTCTCGCGACGCGGTCGCATAGATCGGAAAGCTACCTTAAGTGCCGTTGCACACGTTCCGGTTACCGGTTAGCCGGTGCCGGGTAGTCGGTCGCGAAGTGAATGACCATGTACACCGGTACGTGTGAAAACTATCGTACATATCCATACACTTCGCGACCGACTACCCGGCATCGGTTATCTGGCAACCGAGACGTGTGCAACGGTACTAAAGCTTAATCTTTCCGCACAAACAAATTGATCCCTTTATGTTTACATTTTTGGACCCAGGTAATATCGAAGAGCATGCGAATATATTGAATGTTAATTCCGCGATCGTCATTATACGCTTAATTCCCAATACATGTTAATTACCTAAACCCATTTATATCCCCAATCGTGTTTAATCCGCAAACATGTGTCATGGCTTAATAATATGCAGGATTCGAACGCCTATAAGATAAGGACCCTTGTTAACAGATAGCGCCTGTGAGCGGACCATCAAACCGAAGATTAGGAGATAAGCGACGCAAAAACGAACCGTTTGCAAAACTAACCGCATTGTTTTATAGATAACATCATCGCGACTGTACCCGAAAGTGTTGAATGTACATGGGTGTACAAAAGCGTTAATCTGTTAAAGTAGCCGACGGCTAATCTCTTCGACAATTGCACCCGGACAAATGCTGGGTAGACCTTTGTTGAATCGATGTACAACAGGACTGAAGACATGCTTTAACGCGTCGCCAGACTGTGCTCGCTGATGCAAATAAAGTGTTAATTATTTTTCGTGTCCGGTTTTATGTATTAAAACAGTGTTTTCAGTAATAAAAGCTAAATAACAATGTCCAGTCAGCCTGTGCTTCTCTGCTACAGCAGAGGCAATATACAGAAGAATCAAGATGCAAATAATCCCCTTTACCAATTAAAAATATTTACACAAGGAATAACTTTGCTGTCTTGGCCTTGTCTTTGATACGTTGGAAAAGTCACACAAATATAGCAACACTGTATAAGTTAAATACGTTGTGTATTTTTTTATTAGTACTTACACTAAGGGGAAAATCAATATCTATTGAATTCCCAATTATTAAATCAATAAAATTTTCCATATTATCATAAAAAAGATTTTATTACTAAACTAGATGTTGCCAGCGACTTCGTGCGCGCTAAAGTTAATTTTGCAGAAGCCGTACATTTTTCCACGATAAAAAGTAGCCTATGTCTATTCACGTGGTCTCTACATCTGTGCCAAATTTCATCAAAATCGGTCCTGTAGCTTCGGAGTCAATTTAATGCAAAAAAAAAAAAAACTTTTCCTCTTTATTATAATATTATTTAGTATAATTATATACATATAAGATGATTGCTATATATTCAATTCTTGCCTTACTTGTTCTGCAAATTAGTAACAATAATAAGATAACAATATTCAATTATTCTCATAATTCTAACATTTTAAAGAGGCTTCTGAGTCACTTCACGTATATTTTTCTTCAATAAATTAGTGGACAAAATCATTCTTTTATTTCTGTTCGAACTTAAAAAGGGTCAACCTGACCTACCGCCGAGTAAAAGTATACAAGCGATACATGCGAAATACATAAAAATGTGTACAACAATAATAATAAGGCTAACATTCCGCACGCGAAGTAACACCATATCCTTGGGAATGTATCGCTCTCCCACCGAAATATTTCAAAACTCGATCACTATCGCGGACACTACGCGACTTATTGAATAAGACGTGAAAAATGATGAGCACAGCGCAAAGGATCGCCGACGGTCTCCCTTCTCTCTCGCACGAGGGGACTTTATCCAGGGGAGCGAGACAGCGAATTTGGGTTAACAAAGCCAGTGTGATGTGACATAAGTACGAACCCGACTCGGTGAGGTCCGCCGCAGCAGGGGGCTACTCTCCGATTTTTCGTCGTGCCCACTGTGCGATCTCACACGGTTTTGTTGTCACGTAATTAAATAATTTATTGCGCATGCGCACTGCAGATAGGCCAGCACCAGACCCAGTGGGGGACTTTCAGAAGGCGGTATATTTACCGTGCGCGGAGGTCCGTTCCCGAAATTGAGACATTAGCGGCCCGTCTTCAGCGCGGAACTCTTTATTAGTCACTAGTTAATTTATGGTCGTAACTCGTACGTCACCGACTTTACATGTAAATAAGGCACCGACAAATTAATTTATAGCGGCAGGTAATAGCGTCTATGTCTGGGACTGTCGTGGTTAATAACCCAAACAAACGTTATCTGATTAATTTTGGCCGTCGATGACTACATAAGCATAACAATAATAATTAGTATGTAATTAAAACCAATATTAAAAAATTCAGACATCTAAAGATATGCAAAGAAATCTTTTCTGTGTGTTTCATGATATTTAAGACATAATTTTGTATAATATTAGTAACTGTGGCAGTGGAGTGGCAGTACTCCACCGTGCGCTTTACCCGAAGCTTTCTGCCGCGCACTGTTAAACTCTGTAATGAACTGTCGCCAGCAGTATTTCACCATTACGAGCTGCAAACCTTCAGGAAGAGAGCGTATTCCCTCCTAAAAGGCCAACGCACTTGCAACTTCTCTGATGTTGCGGGTGTTCATGGGCGACGGTAATCGCTCTACATCAGGTGATCCGTTTGCTCGTTGCCCCCTAGTTTTATTAAAAAAAAAACTAAAACTGAAACCTTGATGTACTCATTATGACCCACAGACAAACTGGTGTAGCAGTTGTGTGGAAAATTGTTTAAAATATGTTTGTGAAAGTTTATTGATAGTAAAATAATGTTTATATTTTCAGATGGACTCTAATTCCTCACCGAATTGTGTAGTTTTGTTATTTGTTGTGACCTAAAATATTTCAAGTAAGCAAATATAGCAAGGAACTAACCATTTCCTTTCCAGCAAAGTAGCATAATACTCCGTAACTATTATTT
This sequence comes from Glaucopsyche alexis, assembly GCA_905404095.1. Taxonomy (NCBI): domain Eukaryota; kingdom Metazoa; phylum Arthropoda; class Insecta; order Lepidoptera; family Lycaenidae; genus Glaucopsyche; species Glaucopsyche alexis. The sequence continues at coordinate 16,497,658 of FR990059.1, forward strand.
GCATAGAACTCTATATTAATATTCATAAGCGACTGCTTAAAATTAATATTAAATGTAACGTAATATTATGCCAAAGTAGTATCACAAAATTTTATAAAGAAAGTCATTATCGGTTAAATTAATTTGAAGTAATGTTGAGTGCATTATTTATAGATATTTAACAGAAAAAGCTCCAGTTTCTTACCTACGCTAACTCTTCTTAGTATTTAAGTATATAATAATCTATAAGTAAAACTATTACAATAGGTATAGTACGAATTCAGTATATTTTTGTCGATGTCCAAGAAGAAAAGTGATTTAACGAAGAACATTTGATATACGCTTCAATCATCTGTAGCTAAATAAATTCTTATTTTTAAACCTATTTGAGAGAAACAATATCTTCACACTTCAGTGCACAAAACGCAGACAGATTAATAATCGTAAAAATAACAAGGACTAAACCAGACTCAGTGATTTTAGTTGATTAGTTCAAGAGAACTGCAGAAGATAATTTATCGCTCGTAAACAATAATGTTCATTCGATATCGAAAGCCTTCTGCATTACTTTGTACTAGCCTTTGACACACCGGCTGATATTCATATAAATCATATTTTGTGTTTGGTCATCGTTGCATTGGTGGTTTCCGTAATTAAGTAAGTATTGTCATTAATTTATTATTTCGTAATCTATTCTTGTGTAATTAACTGGAAAAGACTTATTGTTGGTAATCATCCCTTTGTCATTATCTGTAGCAGCAATGTAAATGTAATAATATAATATAAGGTTTTTCAATAGTGGCGTTCGAACTTTGACTGCGCAAAGAGGCATCTCGATAAAGCTATGGCTGTAAAATTTGGCAAGTATACATATTTAGTCGTGATAATTGACCATGGAACTAAAATGCATGCTTCAAAAACGTGTAAAAATTAAAAAAAAAACCTATCGAAATCAGCGCTCAATCTATTCGCCTAACGTTCCGTGCGTTGCACCTAATTTATATAGCTGCCCCAAACGGAAACATAACTCAGATTTTTCGTGAACTTGACCCACATTTTATGCGAAAATATCGTCAAAAATTGGTTTACAGCGAAATCGCGGCGACTATTTAGTAAAAATATTTTTCATCTGTATTTTCATCGAATATCGTACATAAAATTATAAAAATCGTGGTCAAATTAAATAAATAGGTTGTTTTCTTTCATTACAAATTTCGAGCGCTCTTAATGAAAACCCTTTCATAACTAAATTCAGCTTTGTTTTCAAATGCTGTAAAAAGTTTGAGGCTTACACTAATATTATTTATTGCAAATAAAACTACTTTACGAATTCTCCTCTGGTGACTACGATTACTAATCCGAAGTCATATAAACTAAACTGAAAATAAACCGCAATAAAATCCACAAAAATAATTTTATTTGCAATACCTACGTCTACGGGAAAAAAACCGTAAATATTGACGTATAAATTGACACGCTATAATCTCCACTCAAATTAACAAAGGAGCAGGAATTTCACGTAGCCGGGCGCGGGCCTTGCGATGACTATCGCCGTGATAAATGGACCGTGTCAGGGCTTACTGTGCCCCGGTTCTATTGTCTCAATGAATACTTTTTTATTGTCATAACATTATAGGCTTTGACAAGTGGCGTTTGGGCGTTTGTGGCGTGGCGTCAGGCGTTTGTGGCTTTTGTGGCTTGGCGTTAGCGACGCGCGAGTTATTCCCTTTGATCGTAAATTGATTTTGATGCCCCTTTTATGATCGATAGTAATCGAGTTTACCTTTTTATTGGCGAGGTGTTTTCATATGTTAATATTTAGATTGACTGTCTGATGGATAAAGTAATGTGATAGAACTTCATAACATGAACATTATGGTATATTTATTCATCATCAGTAGCACTGATACTAGTACGGTTAAGTTTGAACTTATCATGAAAATAAACGAAGAATTAATAAGTGATTTTATACGTTTTTTACGCTAAACTTAATAATTTGAAATATAAGTGTCGACCTCTGGGGCATAGTGGTTAGCGCGTTGGCGCTCGAGCCGGGTTCGAATTCCGCCAAGGGAACAAAAGGCTTTCTGTGTTTCTGAGTCATGAATATGTATCGGATCAGTGTATAATATAATTAAATCATAAATATATTATGTATAGTATAAAATATACTTCCCGTTGTCTGGTACCCGTAACACAAGTTTTTCAGATACTTAGCACGGGAGCAGATTGACGTAGTATGAAGCGTTCATATATATTATATTATACATAAGTTTCTGGTATTAGGGTTTAATTCTGTCATTAACATGTTATTGTTTTTAAACATTAAATTGTATTATCCTGTAGCCAATGTCTATTATGTACTTAATTCTCTCAACTGACATTTGGCTTTATATCATTAAAATAGGTTTTGCCCGCGACTTCGTTCGCGTGGAGTTCGGTTTCCATACAAAATCTTAACCCCTTTTTCATCCCCTTTGGGGGGGGGGGGATTTCTAAAAAATCTACAACATCATCGTCATTACAACTACCTGTATGCCAAATTTCAGCAAAATCCGTTCAGTCCTATCCTGTAGTAGGTAACTACCTACTACAAGATAATTCAATCTAAATATATATAACCTAACCTAACCAAGAGCATGTCAGGACATGTCTATGGAGGGTTCCGTAACTATAAACGCGTAATATGCTTTTTTTTAATTACTCCAAAAGTTACTGTCCGATTTGGTTCAAAATAATTTTCCTGAAGAGTTTTTAGCATGATCTATCAGCATGAAAATTTGCAAGTTTCTATCTCCTATAGTTTAAAAATGCTAGGGGGGGGACCAACTTACAAACTACTTTGGAGGCCGATTACTCGAAAATGGTCAACTTTATAAAAAAGTTACGTATGAAACCTTGCCTTTATTTTAAAAGACCTATTCTACGATACCCCACACGATGGGAAAGAGTGAAAAAATATTTTTCATCCCCACTTCTCATGTATGGAGAGCCACCCCTAAAATATAAAATTATTATTTTTTTATGACCCCGAAACCGTGATCTATACACAATCTATAACTGCACCAAATTTCATCAATTTATATTTTCAGGAGCCAGAGGCGCGGACAGACAGACAGACAGACAGAAAGACAGACGGACAGAGCGAAACTATAAGGGTTCCTTAAGTATTACGGAACCCTAAAAAGGCAAACCTGACTGACTGAGTTTTATGGCTAATTGACTAATTAGCCAATGCCTATTATGTAATTCTCTAAACTGATATTTGGCCTTATAAAATAAATGTATAACGTATGAAATTATTTACCGACTATTGCTACACATAAATTATATCAAGACCTTCCCATAAAGCTCATACATCTCAACAGAATATTTAATATGAGGATAAATTTCACGAACGTCAAAATAAAATCTAATTTACACTTTCCACGTTGTGTCCGCAGCACATTAAATGTTTGTTATAATTTATTGGAGACGAATCATGTACGTGATGCGGCGGTGGCTGTCTTTTGTTCGAGAGACAAAAAACACCTAAACGACATAATGTTTTTGTAAGGGCCCCATCACATGGGGATACACTGGTGCAGCGCGGCGCGAAATAATCATCGCAGTGTACTGTGCAAGTGAGTACCTCAACTCCTCGCGACAGTCTTCGGAGGTGTCAAGCGTGTCGCTCTTTAACATCACAACTCTGTATCGCTTAAAATACCCTATTTTTGTAATATAAAAATAAAATTAAAAAAAACACAGATTTAAGATCCATAAAAAAATTATGAGTCGAAAAGAAAACATAAAATTTGTGCCAGCCGGAGGAATGCGACGCTACACTACGAAAAATTTAATTTTCCCCGAAAGACGTTCTGGGCCTTTAGTCAAGATGTATTCGATAACTTCGAAATCAAAAATGTACGGGATTTGACATAAGTCATCAAGTGACATATCGCCTGCGATGCCTTATGTCAAATACCATACATTTTGTTTTCGAAATTCGCTATCGAAATTGTCGAATGGATTTTGACTAATTAAGGCTCCGATCTTAAATCTAAGATCCTGTTAAAATAGATCCAGTAAACATACATCCTGAAAATATTCTTTAAGGATAGATGCAAGTAAGTAAATACTTAATGTGTGGTACCGTGTGAATATTGTCATCGATTATCATATTATACAACTTTATAGATATTGTGGTTATATAAATTAAACAGGTTATTTTATTTATTTTCAAAGTTATAGCGCTCTTAATGAAAAACCCTTTATAACGCATTCAAAATGAATATAAAAAAACAGTAGCTAATGTCCTTAACTGTTAAAAAGCGACTTTAAATAAATAAAAAATAATACCCATTTCAAGTGCTGCACCGTGTGAAAGGGCCCTAACGCATCGTGGACGGCGGAATACTAATGCCGGCTGATTGCGCTATATATTACCTCCAAATTGGTTTTATGATAGTAAATATTTAGACGTGGATGTTATCACCGCGCGCCGGTAACTTGATACTTTGAGAGTTTTCGTCGTTTTACGATTGTTCGACTATGTGAAAAGACTGCTAAATTCTGAAATAATTTACGGTGGTGCTATGAAATGAAAAATATTTTTCACCTCCTCCCTCCGTCTTGGTGACTATCTGTAGTAAAAGTTGAGACTTCCGTTCCCCCTCTACTTCATACATACAGTTTAAAATAAAAATATTCTTGCAAACAGAAAAAAGTTAGAAAAACAGATTTACAGAAAGGCCGTCGCGCGAGATTATTATTTTCATAGAAAATATTGACTACGTAACAAAAAATCAATCCTTCCCCCCCTCGGTGACTAACCGCATTACTTTGAAGACCCCGTCCCCCCTAAACAGGTCTCATAGTATCGGTATTATGTTTCCTTTAAGATTTATTTATTATTGAATAAAAAAATGATATTTAACCCCCGTATCAAAAGCCCCTCTTTTGATACGGGGGTTAAATATCATTAAGTTAAAAGTTTGTATATTAATTTTATAAGTTTGACGTATCTGTCTGTTTGTTTATATGTCTGTGGAATCATAGCTCCTAAACCATATAGATGAAGTTTTTTTATTAAACCTGACGTGATCATGATTTATCATTGGCTCGCTCACTACTAAATAATCAGGGGTTAACTACTAAATATTTTTTTGTAAACAATCATCAGATACTTGAGTAGGTACATCAGATTATGTTTTATATAAAATATTGTTATAGTTAGTTTATATCACCGTTAATATAGGTCGTATTTAATTGTGTATATGTAATAAAACGTTTATTACATTTTTATTGACGTGGAAAATTGTATTTGTGTTATAATATAATATAATTAGTATCTAGTGCTTACGTGATTGTGTAACTGAAGCTATTTATAGTATATAGTTATATCTATTTTACATAAGAGCCCCTTTTCATCTGCCTAAAATGGACAAAGTGTGACGTAAACGTAATATAATAAACATTTGGGTTAAGTCAAAATAACATAATATAATTATTGCGAATCGAATGTAATATAGTCGCATCGTGCGTATTTCCATACGGTTTTGTATATTTTAAGCTACAATCTTTTTAGATTTTATAAAGCAACTTTCACACTACCTGTGTACTTACACACTAATAACGTTTAAATATCTTTTTATATCTGGACTGAAATACTCTAAATATGACAGAACAATTTCTCGCGAATAAAGAAACACTTTTTTGGAAAAACCTAAAATTCGCGATACTTTTTGATCAGCCCTCGTATTCGTTTGGTTTCCCATATTGGTGAGCAGATACCGTAGACTTCATTTAATGCGATCCTAACACTTCTTAATTTAATTCTTCCTAAAATCCAAAAGCAGGTGCTAAGTGCAGAAGGTATAGGTGACGTATGAATCAGGTAACGTCAACGGTGCAGGGGCGGCTGCAGCTGCGGCGCGTGGCCCACCGCCGACAGGTGGGCCCAGATGAATATGGCCCTGGTGCGATACCATCATCATTGATGATTTATCTTAAACACGTTTTTGGCATTTCCGTACAGACTACAGACTAAGGTAATCTTTTTTATATTTTATTACTAGTTGTTCCCCGCGGTTCACCCGCGTAAATATAGTGTCCCTCGGGAACACTGTAGGCACTTTTTCGGGATAAAAAGTAACCAATGTTTTAATCCAGAGCCTAAACTAATAACTACCATACCAAATTTCATCAAAATCCGTTCAGTACTTTTTGCGTGAAAGAGGACCAAACATCCATCCATACATCCTCACAAACTTTCACATTTATAATATTACTAAGATAAATCATAGTATATTTGTACTAGCTCCCAATTTAAGTCGAGGTAAAATCATAATTATAAACACTTCATATACCTAATAAAAATAACCCAACCAAGGGCATGTCAGGACCTGTCTAAGGAGGTTTCCGTAACTATGAACACGTAACAGGTTTTCTTTAAATTACTTCAAAAGTTAGTGTCGGATTTCGCTCAAAATAATTTTCTTGGAGAGGTAGCATAACCTATTAGCATGGAAACTTAAATGTATCTATTAATTATAGTTTAGAAATACATGGGAGAGGGACAGCTTATACCTAAACTACTTTGAAGGCCGATTACTAGACAATGGTTCACTTTGAAAATAATCATGTATGAAACCTTGCCTTTATTTAAAAATACTTATTCGTTAATACCGTAGGTCACGACGAGGTAGAATAAAAAATATTTTTCATCCACACTTCACATGGAGAGCTACTCCTTATATCTATTAATATTATTTTCTACACACTTTAGATCTACACACAAAATCTATAACTTTACCAAATTTAATTAATTTATAAGGGCGGACAGACAGATCCACAGACAGACGGGCAGACAGACAAACATACAGTCAGACAGACCGACGGACAGAGCAAAACTATAAGGGTTCCTTTTAGTACTACAGGACTTTTAAAATAATAATAATAATATCCATGGACGCTTCACACCACGTCAATCTGACCCCGTGGTAAGTTCTCGAAGAACTTGTGTTACGGGCACCAGACAACGGAAATATATTTAATACTTTTATATTATACACATATTTAAGATTTTTATTATATTATATACATATTTAATACACATCCATGACCCAGGAACACAGAAATACTTTTTGTTCCTTCGGCGGGATTTGAACCCGCGACCTCCGGCTTGAGCACCAACACGCTCAACCAACTGAGCCACAGAGGTCGTCGAATCATTACAAAAAAAAAACTATTATAATTAGTTACAATAACTAGAAACTTCATAATATTAATATTTTAAATTGCATTTTGTCTTTGTAGTTAGCGCGGAGAGCGTTGATGTCTTTTGTTCCACGTTCTCACTTGGTGGCGTACTTTGAGTCAGAATATATTTTTCTTAATCACTCAATAGAAAAAGGTTTTATATGAATGAGTGTTCAGAAATATTTTGGGCAAAAGCATGAATGTAAGAACAAGTCGCTACTTGTTTCTATATTGGGCTTGATTTAAATTAACATACAAAAAATTTAAACAGAGTATGACGCAAAATTAGACCGTAACTTTTTGAAGTTTTTGATATTGACATCCAATATCAGGATCTTAAGTACCGTCTATAATATATTGCCATTATCATTTATTGCTAGGGAGTCCATGTAGGTTTTATAGATTATTATGTGATAGGAAGAAAAATAGATTATGATTTTTTATAGTGCGATTAGGGGTTCAGCCAGCAGCCTTATTAAACTTAGAAAAAAGAAATTGGCATAAAAAATTTGCCGTCGTTGGTAATTTATCTATACTCTATATACTGATATAATAAAGGGGAAAAGTTTGTTTGTTTGCATTGAATAGGCTCCTAAACTACTTGACCGATTTTGATGAAATTTGGAACAGATATAGAGTATACCACGGGCTACTTTTTATCGCAAAAAAATTTTCGGTTTCTGCCAAATTAACTTTGGTGCGCACGAAGTCGTGGGCAACATCTAGTTTTAAATACTACCAAGTAGGTAAGTACCAACCTCATCTTCATCTGACGGCTCCGATAAAATGTTGATATCTTTTTATTTTATTTTTAACAAAGAAGCTGATTTTCATACCTTAGGTATCAGATACCAGTGACCAAAGCTGCTACTCCTTCATAGGGAAGCCGGAGCCTGTATAATAGGTAGGATTTCTATGAAGGTTTGCAAAAGGTAAGTGCCAAGGGAAGCCGATAGGAATGGAGTTATAGGAACCCTTCGCCACTGTCAGATACCTGTGGTACTTATACTATCTTAATCTGACGCACTCGAGTAACTAGAAGACTAGCTAACTAACTACTATTTTCACTTTTAGGGAACAAAATAATATTGTGTTATACAAATAATCGAATAAAACATTCTGCAAAACAATCGGAACAAGTAGAGACAAGTTCACGAATGATTCATAATATTACAGCTGTGACGAAACTCTGGTTTGTATGGTTTAAAAACAGGTATTTATTGTAATGTTTACATTATTAGTATTTCGTTTTCATTGTAAATAATGGAATTAAAAATAACAATCTGTAAGCCACCACAAAAAACAAAAGCGTTTACTTAGCTAGACTGGTCCGTTCAAGAATTATAGTTGTATCGTCTGAACATAACATTTCTTGTTACTCAGCAAATGTCCGAGTGATATTATATGTGTAATCTTGGACTGAAACAATCGTCAGAATGTTAAGTGACACTAATCCAAAGAAAGAAGTAGGTAGTAGGTACCTATAGCGCTGATTACATGAAAACATGTCAGTTCACGCATTGCGGCGCGGCCGGCTACATTACGCCGCAAAAACCCCAACACATCAGCGGAAATGCCACCGGCAACTCCGCGCAGGCGCATCAAAGCCGCCGCGAATTCCTTCACACAACAGACTGAGCCCTGGAGCCCTGTCAAACTCATAAATAACCCTGAAACGATCTCCGCGTCGAACCGCACAAAAACTTATTATTTGACATCTAAATTATTGGACGGAGTTTCAGCGGCAGCAGATGAGCAGTGACAAAGGAAATGGCGAATAATGCATCGGATAAAAGAATTTTCAAAACAAACTCAAAATACTAAAGCGTTTGACGCGAGCATCCGCCGAAAAAAAAACGGGCGTGAACCGTGGCGAACGGCAATGTGGACCTTACCACAATATTGTGAGGGGCCACCGCGCCTGCTCCCGCGTCCGCGCCCGCCTCGGCTCAATAGCGGTGATTAAAGGCGCCTGTGATTTCGGTCCGATGTTTTTTTTTCTCGCCTTCATCGGCTATACAAAACGGGACACTACTGTAAAAGAATATACAATTATTGGGCTTTGAATGGCTTCAGCGGGGGTGAAGTGGCCATAAATTGTTATTTTTTGGGTGCACGTCGAAACCTTTTAAACATCATAACCGGCTCGGACCGTGTATTGTGCGGGCATTGTGCACCCGGGAGGCGTCGGGGGGTGTGTGGGGGTGTCAGGGGGTGTTCGCACAACACTATTTATTAATTACACGGCTCGAGGCTGCTCTATGGGGCGAGTCAGCCGTGGAAATTGCTGAACAAGCCTGACAGGTTGTTGGTATAACATAATTATATTCAAAAAGGTTTGTATTTCATTCATAGTTTGGCAGTAAATCCGTTCAATAGTTAGTTACACAGGTATTATTTATTTACATAAAATTTCACAGTCTAAGGACCGAATAATTTTATCGTCTATTTAATATTGGTTTAGGTATTTTTACATAAATGGGAATGGAGAGTTTGATGTGGACTATAAAATTTTACTTTTTGATCAACACGTTTTACCTTAATCCTTTGAGATAAAACGTGTAGTAAGCTCCTAATAATAAATAATCGACTCCAAATTCGGTACAATGAAGTTAGGTATCGTTCAGGGGCGAAGGCTGATTCTTCTTCAAAGGGAAAACCTAACCTATATAATAGGTATAGAGATTTGGAGAAGGGTTTTCAAAAGTTAAGTGGCAAGTGAAGCCGATGGAAATGGAGTTATAGGAAACCGTTTATATCGTTACATTTATTACTGTGGTTTAGGTCCATACACCAACTCGGTAGAAATATTATGTTAATTAAAATTGTCAATATCGTTTTTGTCGCACCTCGAATTCATAGGTTTACGGCTCATTTGTAGCCTAATTGTCGACATCTCATTCACAGTATAGGGTTGAAACTGATGGTACTAGAACATGGTCATTGAACATTGAGCGGCGTGTTAATACCGGTGTGATGGTCGTAAATCCAGCCAAGGCCATGGCCTAACAAAAGGACCAAGTGTCGTAGAATTCCCGAGTCGATTTTACAAGAGGCTGTCTGGCCGCGTGTGGCCCTCGTTGGCTTAGTGTGGATGTGTCTTTTTATATGTCTACTGCCTACGAGAATGTTTTTTGATAAATAATTTTCGCAAATAAAATTATTGTTATTCTTAAATTATGACAATAATTATGGTCCATGATGGTAGACAATAGTTATTACTTATTACAATCCTTAGCCTTATCTGTGAGGACGTTACTGGTTGGTCATTATTATTAGAATGAATTTCACATCTAGTACTTGATCATAGATATTGAAGAGAGTATACTTTAACTAGATACAAAATAACTAGGGCCTCTAGTCAAGATGCATTCGATAATTTCGACGGCGAACTTCGAAATCAAAAATGTATGGAATTTGACATAAGTCATCGTTAATTGACATGTCACTTGCGATGCCTTACGTCAAATCCCATACATTTTGTTTTCGAAGTTCGCCGTCAAAATTATCGAAAGCATCTTGACTAGAGGCCCAGTATCTTTATCCCATATTTAAATCCCCTGTGAAAAGTGTAGGTAGGTAACATAAATATTCTATCCATACGTATTTTATCTTGTAACATGCTAGATTTTTTAACTTAAAGCTAAATCATTGTGAACTGTGAACCGTTTTCCCCATTTCAGCGACATAATTTTACTTTAACTGTAAGTACATGGGTATATTAATTTGCAGCTAAAGGTAAATATTCAAGCTCGCTGTGGTAATATCTAATGGAATTATATATTGGAATATCCACATTAGTTTATCGTAAATGATTATTTTCAATAGGTCACCACTGTCCTTATGAATGGGTGGTATCGTCGGGTGCTCTTTACAACGCGCGTTTTGTCCGGAATGTTGTAACAAAAAAGCTTTAGATACACACCATAATGGCTATCGTTATGCCGATCAAACACTTTCGGTATTCAAAAATGATCTCTAACACTTGGTAATAAAAGCTCAGGTTGTGGTTTTGTGAGCATTAGCGTTGTAAATTCGAAGGCATAACAAATAAAACAATGTTCGGTTCTGTTGGGAGCTGGGTGGAGTTTGTTTTAGATTCTTTATTAATCATGTCTAATTAATTCTGAACGGTTCGTCTGATGTTGTTGCGGTCATAATGTTGCTTATTAATGTGTGATATGTTCATCAACTGATGTCTTGTTGTATTATTTTGATCGTATTTATTGTTTATAAATTAACTGTCTGCTAAGTGCGTTAAGATTTTGAACTTTTGATACCTTAATCAGGACTATAGCTTAAGTTGTTACCAAAAATAAAAATTGAATTTATTTGTCAGTTATTCCGAGTAAAAGATTGAAAAATATTACCTGTGTTTATAAAAAAAATGACATCAATTTAGAAACTATGTTATACTAATAATTGTTTACTATACTTGTAACCATGAGTGACAATTATTATGTAATTAATGACCAAAATGAAAAGAATTATTCTCAATTCAATAATTATTTTTTTACAATAAAACTAACAATATTGTCACATATATCTTATAATATATAAAAATGTTATGTTTGTTTATATATGCTTCAAAAACACAAAAAGTTCTGCACCGATCGAGCTGAAATTTTAGCACGACAATCCGCATCAAGCATTGTTTTTATCTATTTTTTATACGCGACCGCGAAAAAACTATATTTACGCGGGCGGAGCCGCGGGAAACAGATAGTAGCAGGTATATATTTTAGTAAAGCCTAATATGTTGGAATAATAATTATTGTTTTACAATACGGTGAAGTTATTACCATAAATTATCTTAAACCATTTTAATTGCCTAATACTTGATCAACTCAAAACTAACATACTTGTAATTCAACACTGTTAGCGAATTTACCTGGCACTACGTGAGATACGGCGCTATTTATAAGTAAATTTGACAGATCTTTTATTCAAGTCTTTATCAGAGTGACAAAACTGTTTTTTTTATTTGATTCAAAGTTTGCAAAACCCTATCCCCCTTACCTACTTATAAAAATATTACACAGCGGATGAGCTGTTTTTTTTATTATTTGATCCTAAGTTTGCGAAACCCTAGCCCCCTTACTTATAAAAATTATACGGCGGATGAGCTATTCTATGTTCCTCTCTTTGTCTGATACGTTGGACAAGTCACTTGACAACACACATATACTTTCAATAAGCCTAACCATTGTGTAAATATTTTATTAATAAGTGTTTTATATTCGTTTAGGTACATTTTTTATTTTATCTCATGGACTCGATTATAATTTGCAGCAAAGTTTTGCTGGCTGTAATTTGCAGTAAAATCGATCATTGAGTCCAAGTCCAAGTAATTGATCAATTAAGACAAACATATGATACACACAGGTAGGTACGGTGGATCCTTTGAAACCATAAACCATGAGCATAGGTCATTAAGTTGTCGATCACCATTTGCCCAACAAAGAGAAGTGAACATAAAATATCGTTTTACCTTCCGGTAGTAGTTGCGTAAATCGGATAGGAAATCTCTTTTTTGTTTGTTGAAAAAATTTTTCTTGGGTGCATTAAAAGTAAGAACAATTAAAAAAAATCTTGGCTAGCTCAATTTTCAAAATTTTCCCGTGATCTAATCAAGATCTGAGTCAAATTCCATCAGAATCGTGTGCGTAGTTTCGGAGCCAATGTAATGCAACGAAACAAATAAATATTTCCTCTTTATAATATTAGTATCTAAGATTTAGATTTTAGCACTAGTATGAATACAACGAACGAATGAAAACTTTATTGCGCATGAGGGATCAAAAATAGAACTAATTATAGAAACAAATGGAAGCAGGAAAATATATAAAAAAAGCTAGTACTTTTATACCAGACAACCATTTTATTTACAATAACACATTAATTAATAAATTAGAAACACATTAAAAGGTCAAAATATAATATTAAAATCCAGTTGCTAACCCACATTAAAGGACCACCGGGATTTGAAAGAAGAAAATAAAAACATCTCCTAACAAAACATTATGAATCTGTAATTCGTCCCGCGAACTTGAGTAAATAATAGAAATGTTTTCTTTCAACATTCACACCATGACATATTACGAAGCAATTAACGCCGTAGAACAAACCTTTGTGTCTGGGAACTTTTCGTTTGGTATTTTTGTATTTGTAGAGTCCTTTCCAGTCACAACACCGCACAATGTATTTGCTTATCGAAACTGCTACTAATCTGCTACCTAAGATGCCATAAAAACTTATCTACCCCGATTATGTTAACTTTACAAATTGACAAATAAGACGATTTTCCAGCTAGGTCACTGTTTTATTTGTTGGTCAGTTTTTTGTTTGAAAGAAGACACCTTTAATGAATTGGTTTGTAAAGAATACTTCTAATCCATTTAAAGATAAGAGTTGGTTAACCACAAAGTTAAAAAAAGTAGAAAAGTTTAGATTCGTAATTGTTTTAAGTTATGGTTATTGGTCGAGAATTATTGTGAACTTTTCATAATTATTTTAACGCATTTTTTTTTAAATAATTGCTATAGACGTAGGTTATTATATATTATGCATGTTGATACAAAATGTGCCTCCAGTTAAATGGCCCAACTTTTGACATTTTTGGGGCTATTTTGACATTTGAAGTATGGTGAAAACAAGATGGCTGACATTTTAAGTATGGTGAAAACCAAGATTGTGTAACTTTTTCATGTATGAAGATTTGTTCTGTCAAATGTACGTCATCTTGAGTTTGAAATCTTTGCAAATTATAAATTTTACTTTTGAAAATTTTATTGTTATTACATTACATAAAAATATAGAATTGAAAAGTAATTCAATTTGATTAGTATCCAATGATGTAATTTGAAAAAAAAAAAGAAATTTGAATGATTGATCTCTTTTTTTAATCATAAAAAAAAAAACATTTTTGGAGATCTTTCTTTGCTTCACTATACTCGTATAAGTAAACACATATATTTTTAAATTAAGTTACAACAATTAGATAATAGTCGACCCGGCGCGAGAGTGAAGAGTCACTAGTTAAACAATAGTTAGTAAACTGATTGTTAGCACTCTGAATCACGCACATCTAATTGAGAACATTTTGATACTCTGTTAAAACAGCTGTGACAAATTTTGTAAAACCTGTTATACATTTTTACGATTTTTTTGGAAATATTACTAAATATTACAAAATTAAATATTGGAAATAAAGAAATATAGCAATTAACTATGTAAAAAATTATATGTGGATCGTTCAATCTTTTTATTCTCAATTGACAATTACCTAATTTATGCTTGATTTTTGAGGTTCTTTTTCGGTAGTTTATCAACTGCGATTTTGATTGGCTTACTTGTTTCTGTCATCCAATCAAAATGCTATTGAATAGATAAACTTCCGACAAAGTACGTCAGAAATCGGGCCTTAATTACTTTTACAAGGTGAACGTCGTAGGTATGACTGTTCCTAGACAGTATGTAAAAAAAAACTTTCGAGGTAAACTGATCTGCGAATATGGACCACTCTTTAGAGAGACAGGTTAATGTCATCATAATGAATCATTGGCGATTCCCATGAATCATGAACGATTGAATGAATGCAAAAAATGTAATGGAGGTAGATACCATAACATTTTTTACGGTCTTTGCTCACCGACAGAGGCATTTAGCGATGCTATCGTTTAATGTAATTAGGATTACTAATTACGATTTGATTTTAGGTCAGGTCGTGGCTGATTATGGAACTTTTTGTCAACTTACTCATCGCGTTGATTCGAAAGTATTATCCTTATTATACTTTCCAGACATTAAGCGTTCATTTTTTCTGATGTGATTCAAATGTCGATATTACAAATGACTTTATAATATTTCCTCGGACGGAGATCGAATTCCGTAAGGCACCTCTTTCACTTTTAAATTAAGGAACTGTAATGAGCTTAAAAAATGTATGAATCAGAAATGAGGTACGTAGTCTTGGAGCGGAAGGCACAAACGCTTACACTCGAGTAATACGTGATGAGTGTTGATAATAAGTAATTGACGTGGGAGATCGGACCGTTTAAATGACTCCAAACGATGATCGGTCGTGACCACGATGATAAAAATAATGGACCTGATAGTTATCTATATGGCTCAATATCGAAAGCAGAATAATTTGGCATTAATGATAAAATGTCGAGCATCAAACGCGGAACCCTTAAGAGCGAGCAATGAGCATCACTAAATGAGATGAAGATTGCGTACTCATTTGTGAGTTGTGATTGTCGCGAATGATGTATTGAAATAAGATATAAATATTACGATGGTGTCATGTTCGGCGTTTTTAATGGTCTTAATAGTTTTATAGAATAAGACCGAAGTCCCAATTTAACCAACGGCTGTAAGTGTAAATGGTTTATCTATAATGACATATAGAGATCTAGATATCATGCCTTCTCTTTCATTAATACTGTGGGAGAGCCAAACTAACTATGGGGGAGAGCCACGCTTCGGCATGAATGGGCCGGCTCGGAATAAATACCACGACCTCACTTAAAACCGGCGTGAAATAACGCTTGCGTTGTGTTTCGCCGAGTGAGTGAGGTTACCGGATGCCCATGAGGATTAGGGATTTTAAGGACCAGGAACGCAAGTCGCAGCACCAGAAGAGTTACAAGTGTAACTCCTCTGGTGTTGCGAGTGTCCATGGGCGGCGGTAATCGCTTACCATCAGGCGATCCGTTTGCTCGTTTCCTGGTTCACTACATAAAAAAAAAACTGAGACACATCAGATAACATTTTAATTTAATCAACAATTAACCTTTAACAGGTGTTAGTGAAATTGGCACTAAAATTAGGAAATTTGGCGCTAGGCGCTTATAAGAATGTTTATTAATTGGTTGTCTTTATAACGTTTCGATTGTTATAAAAAAGGTTTGTCAGTGTGGTTATCACATGATTTGAATAATTTACCACGTAATAAAGTTATACCAGAAATAATTTCGCGAGTTTATTATGCCGCTTATCTTCCCGAACCGGTGGTGTGTCATCGAGTAGGACAATTCTGAAAGCGTGAGCAAAAAACTTTTTCATTTTATTTCACGTGTCAGATCCTTCTAATATTATAAAAATGTGAAAGTTTGTGAAGATGGATGTTTGTTACTCCTGATGAAATTTGGTATGATAGTAGTTTAGGCTCTGGATTAAAACATAGGCTTCTTTTTATCCCGGAAAAGTATAGTGTTCACGAGGGATACTGTATTTACGCGGGCGGAGCTGCGGGCAACAGCTAGTAGATAATAATTCCTTCAGATCACACACTTAAAACAGAACAATATTTCCCTGGGTTTCCAGCGTCAATTTTATTACCTAAGTAATTATACAATTTATAGTCAACTATTATCAATTTTATCCATCGTTTTATTTCTTATAATTAAGATTATGCTTGACCTATATATTTGATATTCATAAATAAATAAAAGGAGATAATACGGATATTGTCAATGGTAGAAATGTAAAAATTGGAAAATCTCTTCCATCTTTAAAGGGGTGAAATAGGGTGTTGAATGTTTGTATGAAAAATCTTTAAATTAGCACCGAATTAATTGAAAATTTAGATTCATGCTTTTAAATGCATTTCATTAAATATACGTTTCAAGGTTTATTAGAATTCACCCTCTGAGTAAGTAAGTGTTGAATGTTTCTACGAAAAACATTTGAAATATGCTCCAATTTCCATAAAATTTAATATCCGAGCTAAGTAAAAAAAAATATAGAGTACATATTTTATAGTTTTTAAAATTCGTCCCATAAAGATCCAAAGCTAGTATAGTAAACTATCTTTATCTTAAATCTTAGGAAGATAGCTAGTTATTATGACGTAGACATCCGTTAAAAGGGGATTTTCCTAAATTCATCCCCCACGAAGGTGCATACGCGGACGAAGTCGGCGCGCAAAAGCTACTTCATACATAAACCGTTCACGTATTACGTAACACAAAATTTTGACTTTTTGAACCCTTCCCCACCTATGTCCCGCTTTTCTTCCTCAATCAAGGGATCCTACCCTTTAACATGTGCTGTCACATTTGGTATGACCCCCCCTTTCCCCACACCACCACAGAAGTTAAAAGAGATAAATACTGAAAACAGTAAAAGTAAAAATTCTATCGTTATGTCAAGTTATACATTGTGTGAAATGTGAATCATAGGTCACTTAACGCCGTGAGAAAGAAAGCCTTATCTGCGTACTCTCTGAAGTATGTTCTGGACATATCCGGCGCGGGATCTTAATGAATAAACATTTTATTGAGGTCAAACATCAAACATTTCGGTCCTACACATTTTTGGGTCTTATTAGTAACTTTCAAAATATGAGTAACCGGCGGAGACTTCCCCAGATATTTTGAACATTACTAAGACTTCCGAATTATGTAAACATAAAAAATTGTTCTGGAAACTTGTGGTTTTACAATTTACAACATAGGCTTGAACATTCACTTGACTCAACAACGTTGAAAGGTGAAAATCCTTTTTTTTTGTTTCAGGGGGGAAAATGCATTACGCATCTCATCGGACTCCCGTATAGGCTGAGACTCACGGTATACCCACTAAGAACCCCCCCATCTACCTCCACCAGTATTGTAGCAGACTCCCTCCGAGTCTGCTACTAGGAGGCCATGGATACCAGATAAACTGGTACCCGGTGGCCGATCAGGTCTGTGGTTCTGCCACCGACCACACCTCGGCTGCAGAGGATAGGGCAAGCGGCGCACCGTAATACCGACATGCCTCTTTCTCTGCGGGCCCACCAGCGCCGTTTCGACGGAACGACCCCGCCAGCTCGCAGGGAGTAGGAAGAGTGGCGCACCGTAATACCAACACGTCTTTTCCCCTGTGATCCTTCCACGGCCGCAGAAGATAGGGAGAACGGTACACCGTAATACCGGCACTCCTCTTCTTCTGCGGTCCCACCTCCACGCGCGTCCTCTGCGGGCATGTTCAGCCCACTGAGAGCGCCCTCCTCGGGCCAGCCGGTGGCAAACAGGCCGGCCCCGGCTGCCTCTTAGCTTCACCGTGGGTGACCAGTCCACGGTTACTAAACCCCACCGCCACGACAAGGCGGGGAACCATCGGGGGGAAAGGTGACAATCCTATAATATACTAACTACGCCATAAAACTTGTCGGTAGATAATCAAATCCTGCAGTTGAATATAGAGAACAAGTCCTGACATATGAAGTAACTAATGATGTTTTATCTTAACTTATTAAATCACGTCTAGGTCGATCTGTGGTCTGTTCAGTATTTCCCAAGATCCTTTCGTGCCTAGGTCATGCGCGTCAGGTTAACCTTTTAATACTTCGAAACGTAGGAAAATATGCTTTTTGTATTTAGTATATACCTAATAACATTGAAAAGGTTTTAGATAATTGTTGCTGACACCAATCAACCGGAACTTATTGACAGGGGTAACCAACTATTGTGAAACGACTGGTATTTAACGGGCATTAGCCCACCACACATTTCCAGCACTACAACTCCTTTGAACCAGGATCAACAGGTAACCAACCACAATAAAAACCTTTAATATCTCAGACCCGCAACGAAATTAATCAGAAGAAAGGTTGGAGGTGTAGGAAGAATTCTAGATACCCACCCCAAGTAAAGCGAGAGACAGTCCAAAGTAATGACCAAAAAGTCAAAGAACTAAAGGGCAAGCACCACGGGAATAAAGATTATTATGTCACACTAAGCGAAATATAAGTTTACGACTAATGCTACTACTATAAATGTGAAAGTTTGTGAGGATGCATGGATGGACAGATGAATGAATGGATGTTTATAATTACTCTTTCGCGGAAAACCTACAGAACGGATTTTGATAAAATTTGGTATGGTAGTTGTTTAAGCTCTGGAATAACTCAGGCTACTTTTTATCCCGAAATGGTACAGTGTGCAAGTGGGAATTGGGATACTTTATTTATTCGGGTGGAGCCGCGGTCCAAAACAAGTACCCCCTTATTAATAAACGCTGTATAAACTTTGAATAGTTATACATAGTTTTGTTCACGTCACACAAGTGTCATTTTTAATTCGATAGAAGGAGACAAAACACTGTGTAACTATTCAAAGCCTATACAGCGTTTATTAGAAAGGGGGAAAATAGATAAGACGATTGTTCAGTGATCATAAATTAAAGTGTAAATGCGAATTTTTGTGTGAATGGATGCATAATATTTGTCTTGGATAGTATATAGGGTGTTGTACTCAAAGGGTAAAAACGGGATCATATTCCTGAGACTTTACTATCTGTCCGTCTGTTTGTCTGTCTATCTACCACCAGGCTATCTCGTGAACCGTGATAGCTAGAAAGTTGAAATTTTCATAGACGACGTACGGGATCCTTCGAGCTAAGTCCAACTCGCACTTGGCTTTATTGTAACTTTAGGCCTAAACGAAGGTACAGGTAACATTTAAATATTATATAATAGGTACTAAAGTAAGAAGTCGTCACAGAAAGCTTAGATTATTACTATAAATGCGAATTTTGAAACTATTTTGCTCTAAAGACAAACCAATATAAGATGTTAAGTAAGGTTAGTTGTAAAGGATAAAAAATCAAATATAATAACTATTAATGAATTTTTCATACATTAAATGCCAGAATAGTGATGTAGGAGTTTCATTTTTAACTTTTTTGTGTGTCACTAAATATGTGCTAAATACCTAATATTGATTGACGATAGATCACATAATATATCATAATATTATAAACATTAAACATAAACAAATTCAATATATTGTAAAGCTTTTATTGACCTGAACGACCAGTTACCGACCTCTGGAGATTGGCACGCGCCGCGCTTCCTGTCGTGGTTTCGAGCGACAGCTTCTGACTAAATGCTGTATGTTTCTACGTAGATGACGACGCTTACGACCTTTTGGTTTCACCACGCACAAGGACACTTTTGAGATCATGTGACCTCAGTAGACGGCAATTATCGCAGTTTCAATTGAGTCTGGCTTTTAGATTAATTTGACTTATGATATTTTTGTTTAATTTCAGCACAATCATCTTGGTTCTGGATAACGAAAGAGTAACATGTGTAGATAATGATTTGCTATCTACCCTTCCACTGCAAATTCCAAGGTAATCAAACATACTTAGCAACAGAATATGGAGTGTAGATGAAAGGAGAACTATCTCTGTATGGTGACTATATAACTTGAAAAAGTGTCCAGCTGTCGCTAAAAATAGCAGTTGAAAAAATCGTCCAGCAACCACGGTAAAGGCTATAAGGCCTATATATTAGTTGAGTTAATTATTATTAACCAATGATAACTCTCCACTGACTTCACTTCATCTCTTATTGCTAAATGCTAACCTTCACATCATACCCTAGCGTCTGACTCTAGCGTCATTATGGGTAGTTTTGGAACTAATATTTTCGGCTTATTTACAGACAATTTTCACTTATGGACATGTTCTCCTTTCCTTTACACTCCATACAACAAAACAATAACATGTATGTGATGCTTGGCAGTTGGCACTCAGGACGCATCATCTAATTTCTGGATGAAATATTTTGCCCATGGCTCCACCCCGGTAAATAGAACATCCTACGCAAACCCAGTACATTTTCGGGACAAGAAAAAGCCTAAGTTACTAAATTTTATCGAAATCTGTTGAGTGGTTTTTGCGTTAAAGAGTCAGAAACATCCATGCATCCTCACAAAAGTTTTCATTTATAATAGTAGGATTAATAGTTATCCCTGGAAACGTTGTCAATATAATCCTAACGCCTTGAATTTATCAGGAGTTTTCCTGTATCATTATTACTCGCATTAGCGTCAGTGCAAACAGAGACGCGACAGGACGATGCATTAAGATTACGATTCAAAATAGAACTTTATTTGCTAGACAATAAAATAAAGGTTTTATTGCAAGTGCGACGTTGCGCTAAGCAGCTCGGTGCAGTTCAAAATTCGTACGCATGCCATGAAACATGTATCATCTTTTTTATGTTATGAACCAGGAAACGAGCAGACGGATCACCTGACGGTAAGCGATTACCGCCGCCCACTATCTCAACACCAGGGGAGTTACAAGTGTTCCTGGTCCTTGAAATCCCCAAACTCCTCCGGTAACCTCACTCACTCGGCGAAACATAACGTAAGCGTTATTTCACGCCGTTTTTCTGTAAGGTCGTGGTATTAACCCGGTCAAGCCGGCCCATTCATGTCAAAGCGTGGTACTCCCACAGTGCATCATCTCGAGTAGGCTTTATTCACTTATCGTTCAGTTTTGAATCGCTTTCTCATCACCGCATCTCATGTGACCTGACCCTTACTTTATAGCACAAACCAGAAACAGTATCTAATAGCTATAATTTCTCAGGCACATTTTTACAGCCAGGAAAATACGGGTTCGGCTTTGTGGCATACCGCTGCCACAACAGATAGCATCACTCCCGACCGCCATTGCCGACGTTCTCACCTAATTGCCCTGAGACTCTCACTTCATTTAGTTTTACTTAATAATTGCCTGGTGCCTAGTGAGCTGTTTTTTCTAAGGCCAATTAGACGGTAGCCATGTCATGTTGCCTCCGCTTTTTGCGCCCATTCCGTACTGTCATTGGCAGAAAATTCATACAACATGTAAGTACAGTTTTCTATGTTCTCACGTAATAGATGCTTGGATTCCGCAAGTCAATAATTGTTTCATTCTTGCGGCTAGCATCAACGTTGATACCATCATCATCATCTCAATAGACATTTATTATTTTCGAAGCTTCACTTCTTTTGTTTACGTGTGATTTGTGGCAATGTGAGTTCACGAGCTTTCAGTAGGTTATATACAGGTACTATCAAATAAGCTGCCACTGGTCCAGGCATAAGATGAAAATCGCTTAACGGTGAATCATGCGCACGTACGCACTCGAATGAATACGTATTCAACCACGTCTGCAGTCGTTGCGGTCACTTTTTCGGAACAAGAACTTTTTCGATATTGTACTAGGTAAACGATATGCAAAGTTGGTACGAATCTTTATAATTTAATTCAAATTTTGCTTAAAGCCGAATATTGAAAAGCTAATCAAAATAAAGAGTCCTCCTATTCACAAATTGTCACTGTCTCTTCTAGCCGAAATGACAAGGACAGCATGTGACTAGAAGTAGCCTTTCAAAGCGAGCTTCAGTGACGCCGCCGCGGCACTGAATTATATGGGACGGCGACAGTGAATCGCCGCGAGGCTATCGCCGTCCCATACAATAGGGGATCGGACTACATCTGAAATATTTAGTTTCATTAATATGTTCATAAATATTGATGCATTACTACTTGGTAAATGTAAAAAAATATATTACTTTATGTGTAGTTTACTAATTAAATACATTTAAAAAGTACCTTGTAGGTTAAGTTTAGTATGGAGCGTTTTTACGAGACTCGCGAAATTTTTTATACAAATCGCTGTACCTTTGAAAATATTGACTTTTGATGTACGGCTTCTTCTGATAAGTTGCTCATATTTAAGAGTACTATTCATATAAGCAATAAAAAAAAACAGTCCGCTTGCCTATTCAGTGCCGCGGCGTCACTGACGCTCAGTTCGAAAGGCTACCTAAGCGTCACTTAATTTAACTATCGTACCAATATTCAGCTGTCGTAGAGAGATGAATTGACACGAGTAAGAATTTTGTTGGTTGAAACCTTGAAAGGTTTCACTTCCGTCGCGTATGATCTGCACATAGGTTTGGTTTTTTATTTCATCTTGTCTTGACCTATATCCTTGAAGTTTTTTATTGGTTCAAACTATAAAGTTTTTATTTATTATAATGGTAATTTTCAATTAACGAGCATATAATAACATACAAGCTCATTCGCGTCGATATTTTTATTATTATTATTTACCAAGTTTATGACTTTAGTCCATTAATCATAAGCCAATTGAGTTACATAAATAAAAAAAATGTAATTGATTTCCTGATTGCAATCATTAAAATTTTAAGTACAACTTTATTAAGCTCTCTTATCTTGTATCAAAAAGTAAGTAGTGGCAAAGCAGAATCATTACGTGAAGTAAAAATTTCAAAGGATCAGTTTGAAAATTGGCACATTTAAAGATTAAGTGCCTCCACACACTCCACTAAAACATAAACATGAATTATGGTCGAATTTCGGCTACAGCTCAGGGCTACCTCTAGTAATTATTTATTGTAATACTCAGTTCACACCGAAACAAGACGAGCCACGACGAGGCACTGCATTTAAAAAAATGTGATTCTAAATTAAACTTTATAGAACACAAAGTGTTACACAATTCATTCCAAGAGCGGCGCCGGACTATGTAGAGTGGTGCAGTTCGATATTCGAACTCTTGCAATCAAAGGTGTATCTTCTTGTGAAGTGAATAAAGTTCAATTCTAAATCGCTATTATTAAAATGCGGCGCAGCGTCGCGTATCGGTAGTGTGTATAGTACTGGAATGGAAATTTATTAATTCCGACCGATTTTGTACAATAAACTTTTATTTTACATAGTTATAAAATACATTTACAATTGAAGCATATACATTTTTTTAACTAAACAATAAATTGAAGAGTCTTAGTTTTAATTTATTTATTAAAAAAATCAGAGCTGCCTTAGTTCGCCACTATTTTTCTCTAGTTCACATACCTAATTGGAGAGGACATTAAGTCTCAATCCTAAATTGCCACCGGCGCTGTGTTGTCAGTTGTCGCTGAGGTTTATGTTTACTCTCTCAGTCGCGGCGGTGCTCAGGTCAAGTTCGAATGCAATATATTTACACTTTTTAAAGTGTAAGTAATATTTTTGATGATATTTTGAAACGCAAAATTCTCGAGTATCAAAATTTTATGGTTCAATATTAAATAACCTAACCAAGAGCATGTCAGGACATGTCTAAGTAGGGTTCCGTAACTATAAACGCGTAATATGCTTTTTTTTAATTACTCCAAAAGTTACTGTCCGATTTGGTTCACAATAATTTTCCTAAAGAGTTTTTAGCCTGATCTATCAGCATGGAAATATGCAAGTTTCTATCTCCTATAGTTTAAAAATGCTAGGGAGGGGACCAACTTACAAACTACTTTGGAGGCCGATTACTCGAAAATGGTCAACTTTATAAAAAAGTGACGTATGAAACCTTACCTTTATTTTAAAAGACCTATTCTACGATACCCCACACGATGGGGTAGAGTGAAAAAATATTTTTCATCCCCACTTCACATGTATGGAGAGCCACCCTTAAAATATAAAATTATTATTTTTTTATGATCCCTAAAGCGTGATCTATACACAATCTATAACTGCACCAAATTTCATCAATTTATATTCATAATTACAGGAGCTAGAGGCGCGGACAGACAGACAGACAGACAGACAGACGGACAGAGCGAAACTATAGGGGTTCCTTAAGTATTACGGAACCCTAAAAAGTGCCTTATCAAAATTGATTACACTAGTAAATTGGGAACTTGCAAAACAGCGGTAGATTACAAAAATTCAAATTATTTTAATTTCAAGATTTCTTTCAAAAACAGCATCTTATTAGATTTTTGCAATAAGTTGTAAAATAACCTTTTAGGTCAAGTCGATTTAATATATCCTTAAAATACTACTGAGGCAGTTAAACACTACTAAAAAGATAACAGTTTAATGACAAATTGATACAAAATATATTAAATTCTATTTCTGTAAGGTCACGGCCTCAATTACACATTATATTATGTATATAATATAGCTGTGTAATTGTATATACTGATGATAACGTTATGTTTATGATGCGGCGCCGTTGTTGTTCTAATCACTTAAATACTTTACATCAATAATCGTAAAATGAATAAGTCTTCACTGCGATGATAATTGTTTTACGCGCCCAAGGCCTGTGGGATCGTTTAGAACTGCTGGTTACAATCTCCATGTTCAGTTCAGGTACGTTAGTAATATATATTATTTGGTTCAGGCCAATGTCTGTTATTAGTTAAGACTAAGCTAGTAAAAAAGCACATTTCATCATGTAAGTTTTTCTTTAAAGGAAAAGTAGGGAGGTTGTTATAGATTTTTTTGACTCTGAAAAATTGTGGACCAACAAAAGCTTAATTTATTAATCTAAAGTTAGTAGCCAAAAGGTAGGTTAGTAGGCGTAATCTGTTCAATAGTGTATTAAAAAAAACTGGAACATGTCAGGAAGTAAAAAGGTAATTACTGGACCAAATGTCTGGCAAAAAAAAAAGAATGTCACGTGCGAACGCGTCGCATTAACATACCCTTTTTCGTCCCAGATTCGTGACACATCGTGTGTGTGCCCGCTGTAAATAATAAATCTTTCTAATAAATAAAACAAGGGAACGTGAGGCAGATAAAGAGCGCATGCGCGTTCAGTCCGCCCAAACGTCATTGTGGCGCGCCGCCGGATCGTTAAGCGTAAATGTGAAAACATTCGGACCCATAAGGGGGTGGTCGTAAAAAGATCCGTGTAAGAATTATAGCGAGAACTCAAACGATGAAGTATTCGTTTTTATTGCTCATAATATTAGACATCATTTAGAAATAATAACTAATGAACAAAGTGGCGGAAATGCAATTATTTACATACAATTTTTTTAAATATTACAGAACAAAATAATATAAGCTCAATCGTGTGGACTTTATCAACATTTAAAAACAAAAAAATACAACTACTAGGTACGCCTTAGGGCCTCACCGCCTTACGGACGGCGAAGATACTGTTGCATTTTATCTTAAGATGCCTGGACATAGATAGCATATGAAAATATGTAGTACCTATACTAGAGCTAGCGCCCACCGTCGAAAAAGGAGCTCATCGAGAACAAGCATTGGACCACTGCAGATCGCTAGAGGCCTTAAAGCTTGATATAAAACCGCCGGTCTGGCGGTCCTAAACCTGGCAGATTTTGTTTTATTGACCAAAATGTGTGAAGATTTTTTGAGTAAAAAAAGCTCATAAGGAACAAGAACACTGTTGTTATATAAAAATATCACCAACACAAATAAAATTGCCTTCTAAGACTCTGCAGCGCTAAAACTATCAATTTGACACAAAAATGCTCATAAAATAAATTGTAGAAAATTATATGTAGTTAATATTCGTTGAACATATTGTTATCGTAAAGTGCGTCTGTAAAGAGATATAGCCAAAATATTGAAAGTTATCGCCATTTTTTCAAGATGGCGGATCCAGTGGTAGCAATATGGGGTAGCAAATTTTAAATTCGGAAAGAATACATACAAATCTATTAAAATCACGCTTCATTGAGTGCAAATTACTCATTATTAACCTTTTAGTAAGCATCACAGGAGGTAACTTCATCCCGGTCTGGCTGAGTTTGGGCCAGGTTTGAACATGCCAGACCGATGATTTTCAAAAGAGGATTAGGAGACGAACAGATTGACATATAACTTGACCTTGTTCTCTATGAGCTATTTTTACTCAAAATTCTTACACGTTCAGGGCGGTCTGGCTGGAAACTGGTCAAGAGTAGGACTGCCAGACTTGCATTTTTATCGGTTTCTAGTTGGCGCGCAGCCGTGTATAACAACAGTTTTCTTGTTCCTTATGAGCTTTTTTTACTCAAAAAATCTTCACACATTTTGGTCAATAAAAAAAAATCTGCCAGGTTTAGGACAGCCAGACCGGCGGTTTTATATCAAGCTTTAAGGCCTCTAGCGATCTGCAGTGGTCCAATGCTTGTTCTCGATGAGCTCCTTTTTCGACGGTGGGCGCTAGCTCTATACTGTCTCTATGAACGAATTAGGCGAAAATGCCGAGTCATTTTCACTCAGAAGGTCAATTCTGCTAATTATAAATCCGTTACAATCTTTTCCCGATATTATGTTAAAACTGCAAAACGGTATTCTCCTAAACGTTAAACCGATGTCAAATCCATTTTGATTGGTCCAAACTCCAAAGATCAGTTTATGATATTAAAATGATTCATTTATAATTCATCTAACTGATGCCCGCGGCTCCGCCCGCGTAAATACACCCACGGGAACCATACATTTCCCCGCGATACAAAGTAGCCTATGTCCTTTCTCAGCTCTAGACTATCTGTGTACCAAATTTCATTAAAATTTTCATTCGAACAGACAGACAAACACACTTTCTCATTTATAATATTAAGTATGGATAAAAGTTAAATGAAAGTGTAAGTTAATTACGAATTTCGGTGTTCAGTTTGATATGATTAACTTGAATGAAACGACGAAAGATGCAACAAAACCTTATGACGTCGCATTGTTTTCAACCCCCGATAAAACAGAGGGGTAGGTATAAGTTTGTTTGTTTGTTTGGTAGTATAACTGATGATGAGTTAATCGAAACCGGTCGTGTTTATATATAAATTATTGTAAAAATCTAAATAAAGTGGAAAAGTGTGTATAAAAAGTTGTGTGATATTATTATGAACATGAATTTCCACCAAGAACCAACAGTTCATTCAATCAGTTATACTTAGCTATAGTTAATCATAATCGCTAATTGCTTAACAATTCGGGAGTTGCTTACATTTTTTAATTTTGTTTTATTTGTGAAAATATAAATAGTCTCAATGAAAGTAGAGACGGAATCGCTATTCAGTGATATTTACATTTAAATTGCTGCAATCAATATCGAATTGACTACTTTAAAAGCATATAAAGTTGCGCGTTATATCACAATAAGCGAATTATATTATTATCATATGAATAATATCATAACAAAATCAAATAAACTGATGGATTATGATTGAGGAAGTACGATCATGTGACATAATGCAGAATTGCAGATCTCGCGTATGGCCGTTTATCCACTGCAAGCCCGAAATCGGTCCGAGATTGTGAAGGACCGAAGTAGCGGCAATACATAACACAAAAATAAACGTGTCCACCGCCCTGTCACCGGGACTTCACCGGGAACATAACAACAAGATAAAAATGGCACAGAAATTTACATACGCTATTTATTCATTAACATAACTTGTCGTAAGCTAATATAATGTTTATGGGATAAAACTAAGGATGCGTCCAAAGACAAAATTTTGTGAAGAAATGTATGACATAAATGTTTTTCTTGAGCCGAACATTGAGGAGATGGACCAGAACAACATTACATATAACAAACATACATCCATCCATAGTCATTTATAATATTAGTAGGATTTGTTCCCATTGTAGTATTGGACTTTCATATTTAGGACGGCTAAGAAGATCAAACAATTAATTTTAGTCTAGAATTTAAATAAGTATTAGAATATCTATCCATCCATATTTACATAGTGAAGTCCTGACGGTAAGGGTGAATACCTAAAGTATAAGCGCCGCCCCTTAGTACCTACGTAGTTGATAGTCCTTATTACCATAGCAATAAGTTAAATGTTCATTCCCACAAAAAAATCAATGAAATGTAATGTAAAGCAAGTATGCCTATATAAAAAAGTATATAGAGTATGGAGGATATACTATGTAAAACAGCTAATATCTTAAAAGTTTGTCATGTAAAAAAAAAACAATTTATCAATATGGTAATGAATGATGTGATAAATCCAGTTTTTATATACGACCCCAGTGGGCTCACGAGGTAGGGGGTCAATTTTGAAAAAGTTTATTGATTTAAACTAATACACTAAACAAATTTAACACCCAGCGGACTCCCGGCGACAACCTGCTACTGCTAATCATTAAACAAACTGTCGGTGACTTTTTTGATACTTCCAATTTATCAGATTTCAAACGATTTTAAATTTTAACTAAGCGTGTTAAAGGCAAGGAGGCAGAAGGTGTCGGTGTTTTTTTTTCAGCGCTTTGACAACCGCTCTAATTGAGGGCGACGCAGGAACGCAAATATTCGTTGCGCCGTGAATGGGTTGTGTAAAGAGTAAAAACATGACATTATTTCCCGTTGCCGTGTATGGGAATGCATCCTGGCTTTGTCGATTTTCAAAGATCATTCATCCACTTAAATCTTTGATTCGCGCGTGGCCCTGGTCTTAGTTTTCACTTCAGGAGATGAAATATATAGGCTACTAGCTTTTGCCCGCGACTTCGTCCGCGTGGAGTTCAGTTTCCATGCAGAATTTTAACTCCTCTTCCCCCCTTAGGGGGCGAATTAAAAAAAATCCTTTTTAGCGGATGCCTACGTCATTACAACTATCTGTGTGCCAAATTCACTCCGAGGTGACCTCAATATGTAACAAGAGAATGGCTTTGTTTGGCGGAAAATAGCGCATGTTAGCGCTTGCTAGCGCTAAAGAAAAAAAACAGATTATCGGCCTAATCCGCCATTTTGCTTATTTTACGCCAGCGGTCGCCATTTTGCTTACGCTTTTTTGTTAGCGCTTGTTAGCGCTTGCTAGCACTAAAAAAACTGATTATCTGCCAGGATACATTTACTAACTTCAATACTGCCAACATATTTCGCCATTTTGCTTATTTAAGGCTTAGCGATAGCCATTTTGCTTACGCTTTTTTCTTAGCGTTTTTGGATAAGAAAATAATAATAAGAAAATGCCATTTTCTCCATAATTTATACGGACCATATGACACTATTACTTATAATGGTACGATACATATTTTCCAAAATATTATCTAGATGGTGCTGATTTAAAGTCAGATCATACCATGGACCGAGACGGTACGCGGCGCGCGCCTTTCAAGATAGCGATTCAAGATTGAACTTCATTAAAAATATTTAATTTAGTCTAGGTGCGAAATGACGCACGTGTAATATTATCGAAAGTTAGGTCTTCAAGAGTAGTGTTAATTAAATATTTGTAATCTTTGACCCCGGTTATAGCACTGGGGCGATACTGTACACCGAAATAATTTTAAACGTCACGACAGACAAAATCATAAATACCCCGCATACATCTAGCCACGCTCACACAGCTTCGAGCTGTCATTCGTGTAACTCTATTGAATGACGGTTCTTTACGTTACTAATATATAACAATATAATAATAACTCCCCATACCGATCTCGATGACGGTGGCCGGTTTCATTGAAACCAGGCCAGTTACGCAGGAGTAATTTTTATAGTGCCCAAGTGTGTGCGCAGTACACAAGTCTTCCTTTACTGTCGTAACTCAGTGGGACGGATAACCGACACGACTGACGAGAGATCAGGCGCAGGTCCGACTTTTTAGATGCCCATCCGACGCATGGATCATCTTTTTTGTCAGACAATCTTAGAAGCAATTCTGCTAAATAAAACCTGCATTAATACAATTACAATCAAGTCCCGACACGCTTACACTCTCAAAAGGTGTTTTTATGAACGTTAAACCAACGTGAAACACGCTCTGATTGGTCGACACGTCATAAAATCCGTTCACGGTAACATGTCGCTACACTTTCAATCTAAAACAAAGTAAAATAGACTTTTTAAATTGTCTACTTTAAATACGAGAATTGAGGTTCAGGTGATCAGCCTGCATTGTCCTAACCAAATTTGGAAACAACATTTACTGTTGTTCCAATGCGGGAATTGAACTCACGACCTCCGAGTCGAGAGCCATTGCTCTAATCAATAGACCACAGAGGCTGTTTACTCATATTTAATCTTTGGTTAGTCCTCAAACTAAAAGGCGGTTAAATGACAAAAAGAGTTTTTGAGGTAGAGCTAAAAAATACGGGACTATTTTGAAATTGATGCTAGTGATTTGTATAAACAATAATTGTTAATATTGTCATGAATGTATTATGATAACATTAACTATTCTTTATAGAAAATCACTAGCACCGATTTCAAAATAATCCCGTGTTTTTTAGCTCTACCTCAAAAACTCTTTTTGTCATTTAACCGCCTTTTAGTTTGAAGACGGCAGTATAGTAGGTTTGGGAATGAGAGATAAATACAATTACCTATTAAATTTATAATAGGCGTTATAATGAAAGACAAAAATAAATTATAATAATTTAATTTCACTAACAGCAATGTTTGCGTTGAAATACACTATTTGAACTATACAAATAATGATTATTTCATAAATACACTGGCTCTGTACTTTACCAGCACCGTCGATGTACCACCAACGGTTCTATTAAAGCTCATCTTTTATCATACAACAGCAATATAAATAGTTAACAAATAATTGAATTCTATTTTAAAATTTACAAATAAAATTATTCAATGCAGCCTCGACAGTCTCACTCACTCGCTCGGACATTCGCTAAATAATTTACTAGCCTATTCAAACTATTTCAATTCAGTTTGGTGGAATGAGAGATAATACTAAAAAATACGTTTACAAAAATCATACTAATCTCAGAAATAAGAATCTCTATACACCACAGGATATCATCAAAGAACTGCGTCAGTTTATATCAATTTTAGGACCCCGATGGTTAAATAGATTCAGCGCTAACGTGATTCAAAACTTTTACTGTTCCTTTGAAATGTTTGGATGTGTGTTTAGCGCTGAATCTATTCGAAGGGGCTTCAGATATCGTAGCATATAGCATTAAATAATTAAATTAAGACCTTGACTAGGGCATAAATAATTTTGAATAGATACTAACTGCCAGCTGTACCATAAATATAAATTCATAACTATTTACAAATATATATATTTATAAAAGGAACTAATTCATTATAACCAAAAATGGCAATATGATGGCAAATATTACTATGTAACAGCCAAAGGTGCAAGATTCTGGGCTATGTCGACGAATCTCAAAGCACCAAAGTATAAACAGCCAAAAAATTAAGGTCGTCGCTCCGGTGGCGCGGGCGGGATTCAGGCTGATTGTTCAATATCGTTCATCTTCTGGAAAACTTGCGCGAGATACTCCAAGTAGTTGAGCGTGTCTCGGTACACGAGCAGGGAGTACCGTAACTTCTCCTCCTTGCTGATGTCTTGCACTTCGGAGTCGAGCAGCGGCGGGATTTCCAAGTTGCGCGATTTCATTACGTCCTACAACAAAATAAGTTAAGATTAGCGATTTGAATATTTATAAGTGATTCATAGGTATTGTTGTTGGTAGTCGCGAGACAAAAAAGCTAATTTTTACAGTTGGACTTTCCGATGAACTTTAAAATGAATCAGGTGCCACGAAATATAGAATCTTACGAATGGGCGACCAGTGACATCGGCCTGTGGCTTTAGCTCTCATAAGCGACATTTTTAACATTTTAATAATTACGGCTGTCGAGTAAAAAACTAGTAAAATATTGGACCGTTTTGCCGCTTTGGTCGGGAATCCGTTTACGTTGTTCCTAACAGTTCGACCACTTTTTTAATGTCCCTCGGGAATGATCGTATTTCTACAGCAGTACCAGATGATGATATGTGGAAAATTAAGCTTTCCGAAAGACATAAAGAATGTAGTTGTAAAATCTATATGTTTTTAATACTTGAAAAGTATCTATACAAGGTTATTAAAAATCAATAACGGATATTAAAGTAAAGAATTATAATTATCTTACATTAAACTAAACACAATAATACAGCTGATTCTATTGATGTTATTAAGACAAATTCTTTGCTTCCACTTTTAAGGTTTTCATCCTAAACATCTTTACATAACCAGTCCGATAACATTACGCTCAACATATCCGTTATTGATTTTGAACAACCTTATACCTATATTTGAATTTAAAAAAATGTACTGCTATAGAGTATAAAATTATAGTAGAATACTTACAAAGAACACGCACAGCACCGCTCGGACGTCTTGTACGCTCTGCGCTATGTTCTGCTTCATGCTGACGTCGGTGAAGATGTCCTCGTTCAGCCCCTCCTGGCTGATGGAGTTGAGCCCCGCCACGACCATCTTCAGACCCTTGTACATCACCGGCAGCACTTCGTCGATGTGCTCCTACAAAATGAGAGACATTGTTAGTACTAAGTCAGATTACAGACGGGCATAAAATGTGATCCGAAAAATCCGAAACATTAACAAATTCGTTTGTATAAAGGACCATGCAAAAAATCGCCCCCAACCTCCAACAGATTTCAAATATATCTCAGTTAATAGATCTTGCCACGCTGATAATTATTTAGTATGGCGACATTCACCATTAATGGATAGAGTTATTCAAGAGGAAGTTTTTTATGTATAATACATAAACAATAAAAAAATAATTCCATTTTCTATCAAAACCCCACTCCTGAGGTGAATGTTGCCATACTCAATAATTATTATCAGCGTGGCAAGAGCACTTAACTGAGATAGGTTTGAAATCAGTTGGTAGGTTGCTGCCCATACAGTTTTTTGCATAATCCTTTTTGGAAAATTAGATAAAACTGACAACCATCTGACGCTGGAAATCTAAGGACGATTTGCCGGAATTTTCGCGACTAGAGGTTACGTAGAAACTATTAAATTATTAATCTGTGCTAGAGGTCACCTTGTGGTCAAAATTCACCCATAACAATTCATAAATCACACAAACTCGAACTGTGCCAAATATCATACTCCTCTATGCGCACAATTCTTGCAAAACTGTACTGAAAGTTTTTGCTTCATATTTATTCATTATTAAAATAATAAATTTGTCGGTTATCGTCTCTACTGAGATATGTCTTCTATGCTTTGATTTAACGGTGATATAAATGATACCTACCGAAAGATCACCGAAACCATATCGGTTTGATAACTCCGATTAAAACGTCCACATTGCGAAAGCATTGTGTTCTCACGTAAATACAGTCGGCGGACAACAATGGGTACCACCGTCGATGTCGATTCTTTGAAATCGATTGAAAAACTTATACGGATGCACGTTTTTGGCATCAGCGAATTCGGCGCCCATCGCTTTGGAACAATCAACTCGAGTCGGTTAAGTAACAATCATTATCTACACGTATGAGATAAGATGCTTCTTTTTCGGATATTCGAATATTCAGTTCAGTTTACTCTGTTCAGAACCAAGTTAATCTAAACGTAAACAAGAATATTAATGGCCGAATACTGGAAGGATAATCAAAATTAGGAGCCCTCCTTTTCACAGGCTGTCGCTGTCCCTGCTAGCCGAAATGACAAGGACAGCCTGTGTCTTGAGCGTCACTTAGTATAACTATCATTCCAGCATCCGGCCGTTAATTCGACCAAAACATCAATGTGTAATGGTAATTACGTAACATTTAAATTTGTAGTATTATAGCACGCTATTATGTCTTTGTTTACGTTTAGAATAAATAGGTTCTGAACGGAGATTAAAAGATATTAAAAGAGTATAAAATGCTCACCATCAATTCATCTAAATATTGTGGCGGCATTTCGCCGTTGATGACCTTCTCTTTCGGCAGAACCTCTTCTCTGAACCACGTGAAGTTTCTGAGCCAGTCGAAACCGCTCCATACTGGGAGTAACTTTTCAAAGTTTGAGTAACTGTGCAATTTTGACGCCTGGAACAAAATGAAAAATACATGGTAACTTTTTATACAAGTAACATAAAATATAAGATTTTTGTTAACATTGAAAATTGTTGCTTTCCAATGTGATAAAAAAAAGTTTGCAGCAAAACGTACTAGGATACCGTAATCGTATGTATATTAGAAAATGACGCATTTACTGCTAGCATCTCAGAAAATTTTAACAGACATGAAATGATTCATCATTTAACTGCTGGGGACGCGTTGATTTCTCTGAACGATAGAAATAGAGCTGGCTAATGGGCCCTTGATTGACTTTCATGGAAAAAGGAGATTGGACTGGATGAGCCGCATTTCCTGCTGAGGCCGGTATATATACGGGACCTGGACTCACTTTCGCAGTTCACCTTTTGGTTCTGTGACATTTTCATTACCTAGGAATTCGGGTACGTAGACTTTCTTTCTATTAACATTTTCAGATCATGTAATGTCAAATATAATTTATAGCCCACGTTCAATTATTCTGCTTAATCAAATGATATGGTTTATAAAAATTCCTTTGATAATCTAGCGGAGTACTAGGAAGTGATAACCGAGTAGGCGATCAGCTCGCAATTTTATGTGCCAGCCAAGGTCGAGGGAAAGATGAGACGGAACCCGAAGTCCGCCGTCATGACCCATAACGTAGCCGTTTCTGCATTAAAATTTGACACTTCGCCCATAACCTACGTGACCGTAGGCCGCAACCGAAAATCAAACGTAACCCTTACGCAATACGATTGCTAAACGCGTAACCGCGGCGGCAGATGCAACACTGATTTGATAAAAATGAAGTGCCCCCCAACGACACGTGTCCATTCTGCGGAGGCAATATTGTTACAGTGACAATACTGCTAATTAAATATTTCCGATTCGTGACAAATATCCAAAAATCGTTGTATTGTACAATGGCTATCGTTACCGTGATGTAAGGTTTGTGATTTTAAAGTGCGCGAAGTTCGGACACCCGTATAAATCAAATCAAGGATAGATAAGTAAATTGTTGTATAGATTGTAACGAGACGTCGTTGTGAGATAACAAGCCTGGGATACGTAATGGAGATTTACAGTTTTTAATAAATTATTATTGGCATGTAAAAGTTCCATTTTCATAATTTTCCGGATATTTTCACGATAAAACACTTCTCTCGTCTTTTTACAAATATAACGTTTGTACTTTTTCTCAAAATGTTTAAAGGCATCACTTATTGTTATAATAATTATTAAGATAAGAGACGTGATCCACGGCGAACATAATGTCATGAGATGGAATGTGTTTATATGGGGGACATTAGTGGTCGCAGGTGTTCGTCCGGTAACGTACACGGTACATTCGACAACTATGTTTTATATTTTGTTTAGATCCAATTTAATCTTAAAGTAAACAAAGAAAATAATAGACCACATAATATTACTAATTCAAATGTCACTGACCAAAGCACTACTTTTAAACTAAGAAACGGATTTAAATGCAGTTTTCAGTAATGGATAGAGTGATTTAAGAGAAAGCTTTATATTATGTATAATACATTGCACCAGGGCGAAGCTGGAGTGGGTCGTTAATATAATACAATAAAAAATAAAATTACAATTTCTGTCAAAACCCCACTCCTGAGGTGACCAGGTGTTGCCATACTAAATAATTATCAGCGTGGCAAGAGCTATCACCTGAGATAAGTTTGAAATCTGTTGGTGGGTGGGGACACTGCCCATACAGTTTTTTGCATGGTCCTTTAATGTTTTTGTTTACGTACGTTTATATTCAATTGGACCTAAGTATACTTTTAATTGTTGTTTATATTAATGTTTCAAATAGATACTTTCAATGTTGTTGTGCTTAAAGCACTCTTCTCTTACTAGTGAAATGTTGGATTATAATAATGTTTAAAAGAAAAGTAAATAGAAAGAGAAGAGGATAAAGTCACCGATTGTTTTCACTGGCAACTTCGTCCTTCGAACTCCCCTAAAATAAAGCTTTTGTTATTATTCCAGAGGTGTTTGTAATTTGATGTAAGAATATGTAGGTAACTAATAACTTGTTTATTATTGTACGTCATCACTATTAGGTACTAGAATCTTAAAAGCCGCAAAAAAACGACTGATTCATTTTGAATCATATTTATTTTGGCTCTTTGTTTAACGCGATAGAAGTTTATATACCCTATGACTTTACAATGATAGATGCCTTTGCAGATATACTGGTAATAGTTGCGAAATATTCAAACTTAACTGTTTTTTATAAAGGTCCTTACATAGAGAAATGGCGGAACCTCTACCGATAAGAGGAAAGCTCTTAAATCAAGAAGAAGTGAATGTTTTATGGCCAGTTAAATTATATTTTATTATGTCAAGTACATATTATATCAAAACTATTCAAAGAGACATAATCCCTTGCACTGGCATTACGGTAGTAGAGAAGATGCATACTTTTTTTTATTGGCTTTTCGAAAAGTACATTATAAGCCAGGAAATATTGTCTTTGCAATAGCATATCTACGATCGTTGGAGAGCATTAATAACGCTCTATACAAAAAATGTAGTATTAGTGACGTCAGAGCTGTTATGTCACAACGAAAATGTATAAAGATAATACAACATTGATTTTACTAACTTAACCACTGCGTTTATGTATATCATATTAATAACAAAAAATGACACAAATAACATAAGGATTTGAACAGCAATTTTCGTTTTGCAATCAAAGCAAAAAATAAAACGTTTCTTTATTCTGTAACTTTTTAATTTAGCACTAATTACTGTACTTTTTGCATTTTTCGGTACATATTAATTATATTGCCTTTTGGAAAATATAAAAATTTTGCTGATTTAAAACAAATGCATCTCCTCTATCATGAGATTTTAATTCGATTGTATTTTATCTGTAAATCTTTCTAGGTACTATAAATTATTATAAATGTTTATGAGCACAGATGGATGGATTTGTTACTCTTTCACGCAAAAACTACTGAACGAATTTTGATAAATTTTGGTATGGTAGTAGTTTAAACCCTAGATTAACACATAATATGCTACTTTTTATCCCATAAATGACAATATTGAAAACGGAACCCTAAAAGGTACAGTATTTGCGTAGGATACTGTATATACGCGAGCGCAGCCGCGGGAAAAAGCTAGTTCATTAATACCGATTACATCATTGATCATTCATAATTCACATAATATAGACACACGTTCAAAAGTATGCAAAAACATTGGCACATATGCATCGCAATGCAACTTTGTCATGGCATTCTATACACCGTGGGTGGGTGGCAATCCAGGCGAGAAATTTGACTACTTAGCATCCGGATAGCTCGTACGAACCATCGGAAGCTTATCAAATATACACCCACATACACATACACGTATACACACATACACACACGCCGCGCCAGACAGCTTGTCGCCGTGAGAACTGCACTATCGTATGTATTACATATTACCGTGTATATTAAACATACCATAACTCTATATACGCTACGAGCTACACAAAAAGAGCAAAACTATATAAAGTCTCGCCGTTTTGAGCACAAAGTAAACCTCCTTTATCTAGATCAAATTTTATAGCACCGTTTCTTATAAAAACTATGAGACAAAGGCGTTTAAACTACACAAATCTACGTTACACGCTTAACTTATCCGTTACTTTTGTTGTAACGAATTAAATCTTGCATTTCTCGCACGAGTAATGTCACCACATCTGGACGTGGTACAATTGTAGACACAAATTATGATGCGATAATTTAATACCGGTACAGTCGAAACTCGGAGTGGTAAATTCACACGGTGGCCGGTGTCAGTCCGGTAGAGTTCGTTGAATTTGTTATTACGTTCGCAGTAGTCCGGCCAGTTATTTGTGACGAATGGCCCGACCACAGGTAAAATAATATCACACGTGTACTAACCGAGGTCTATTAAAATGCTCGGGGCCAAAGTTAGATACTATCAGATATTTCGTCGTTCTAAAATTTGAAACTTTAAAAACTGCACTGAAAATGTTATCCGACGCTACCATACTCGCAAGTTCTCGAAGAACTTATGCTACGGGTACCAGACAACGGAAATATATTTAATAATTTTATACTGTACACATATTTAAGAATATTATACATATATTTCATTCGTGACCTAGGAACATACAAAACCTTTTTCTGTTCCTTTGGCGGGATTCGAACCCATGACCTCCGGCTTGAGCACTGATGCGCTCAACCATTGAGCCACAGAGGTCGTCAAAATTGTCATCGTTGCTGCATGGTTCGTATAGGACTTTGGAGAATCACAAAAAAAAACTTTTTTGCAAATGTCACTATCTCGCAAAAAACTTGAGCAAGAACTACAAATATCATTAATTACTCGATAGCATTCTTATAAAATATTCAGTAGTCGATATTGGTGCTCTAGCTTCCTGAATATGATAGTTCATAGTGCTCTACTTTTAATTTCAATAGGCAGCAACGCCATCTCGTATAGACAACAATGATTTATCTAGCATTGTATATCGCAATTATGATTTAATACTCGTGAATGACCGACATTAGGAGAGGCGAAAAAAATGAGCAGGTGTGTAGCGCAATACTAATGTGCAATCAGTATGCCGCTCGCACCACCATCGTCCTGTACTTCGTTCCGGCTACTGTGCGTCGATATTGTCATTTTACGATGGGGAGGCAGCGGCGGACAGGACGTCGCCTAACGACCGTCGAGCCTTACAAATACCACCGTGCCCCGTACACCGAAGCGCGCGCCAGCGACGCTCACCATCGTCCGCTGTCCATCGAGCGCTTTGTAACCCGAACGCATACTGATACTACGCAGTGTAATGGAAATGTGTCTGGCTGTTGCGCGATATTGTCACGTAATACTGTGCGATGGTACGAGATCGTCCATAAATGATTCGTGGCGCGACGACGACAACACATTATTGCTAGTTGATCGGGTACCACACTTCCGATTCGGAACTATTCTCGGGATTGGAGCTGATCGGTTATGACTTATGACCGTCAGTCTAGTTCCTTTCACAATTATAAAATCTGTGTTGTCTTCACTCCAATATCCTGTATTATTTTATATTAGGTTCTTAGTAAGGCATTTATTGCGAACGTGGAAGAGTTTTATCGAGGTTTTCGGTCTTATATATGAAAATGTTGAATCGATATTCTTACAATTACTTATGAAATTATGTTTTTAAAAACTCAATAAATTTATTTTTTAATAACTATACATAGCTATTTAAGTTTGTTGTACCATACAAATCAATAATATTATAATTTTCTTATAGTTATAAATTGGACTCAAATTATAATTAGTAATTAATAATGACAAGGAAGCCACTTGGCCGGATGAGGCCACAGGAGGCGCCAATGTCGATACCATCTCCCTTCGTGCCACGTGAGAAAACAGAACTAAATTCGTGCGCCCGCGCAGCGAGAATACAAAATAACAAGTGTCAGGAAATATAATATTGATGGAATTACGACATAAATTAAGTTCTGTCACTTAACTAAAATAATATGTAGCTAATAGTTGTTTGAACTCATGAAGATATAGAACTCATTTCGAGGGAAACGAGTTCGTTTTCCAAGAAACGGCGTTGTAGGATTATTCACCTACATATCGATTACAAGTGTCGATTCTCGGTAAAGTACTATAGACGATTCATTCATAAACTGATAAAATCACATTAAGCTCCTCGGTATGCACTGTGTCCTTAGTAATATTGGTATTGGTTGGTGGTGCGCGTCCGTTCATTTGTACGACGCGGCGGGCATATCGATGAATGCGAATACTACGATTGTCTTACTCGATTCGATTCATCAATGAAATCGATTGCATAAAAATATTCATATTCAAGTCAATGGAATAAGTATAGGGCAAATTAAACTACTTGACGCGTGTGTACTCTACTAGACATTTCCCGAGACTTTGTACGCGCATAAGCAAATTACATAGGAACCGTATATTTTCCCGCTATTAAAAGTAGCCTACGTCATTTCCCGTGGTCTACTTTATACCTGTACCAAATTTCATCAAAATCGGTTCTGTAGTTTAAGAGCGAATTCAATACAATTCTTTCCTCTTTATAATATTAGTATAGTTGAGATATAGATATCACGAACATAAAAATGTGAGAAATGCAGGTTCTGTATAATGAAATTTCATCCGCTTTTAAAGCTGTAGTCCCTTAAAAAAATAATTGCAAAAAAAAATTGCCCTCGAGTTTCTGCTAAA
Organism: Glaucopsyche alexis; assembly: GCA_905404095.1. Taxonomy (NCBI): domain Eukaryota; kingdom Metazoa; phylum Arthropoda; class Insecta; order Lepidoptera; family Lycaenidae; genus Glaucopsyche; species Glaucopsyche alexis. The sequence continues at coordinate 16,538,463 of FR990059.1, forward strand.
GGAAACAGGAACACGGAAACCGTACATTTTGCAGCAATAAAATGTCCTCCCCGATAGTCGAATCTGTGCCAAAGTTCATGCAAACGAACAAACTACACAAAATATCCTCTCTACAATATTAATGTAGATAAGAAATGTAGAGCAATATATATTTACAACACCTTATATTTACCTACAATTTACTCTTCAAAATTAAACATGAAAATATTGTTTTCAAAATATAGCGTGTATAAAATGCAACTTACGAATTCATCTTTGTATGAGGACGTTGATTTGTATGCACTTCTCGCTTGATTTGCAACCCGAGACGCGAGTTTTGCTGAGTATTTTGTCGCTTTGACCTGTAAATAAATAAACACTAAAATACAAACTCTGCTCCACAAGCAACAGCAGGAAAAAAAACACCGAACGAAATTAGTTATTTTATATTACAGCTTGTGTTACGGTTATGAAAGCTTTGTGATATAAGATATTATTCCAAATTTACGCCCAAGCTTTTTATTTGTTGCCGGTTTATTTTTTTTAACCATCACATGACACAAGCTCGTTGCTCAGGACTTACCCCGAATAGGGGTAGGCAGTAGCCACAGAACCTCTGCAGCGCACTTCTCACGCGAGACTCCTCATGTGATGGCTGGTGAAATTATAATAATCATCATCACCGATCGCTTACGTCCCTAACAGAGGCTGAGGAGGAAAATGTCTGAATGTGAAGAGGATAAGGCTAAAATCTCAGTAGATTACAGCTTTATCTTCTTTACTAGTACAGAAACCCTCATAGATAAGTTCTAGGTGTAAGCTGTGAATCGATCATTGCAATAACTACAATTTTTATAAAACACTATAACTCGACTATAGTGTGTTATCCGGTCTATTATTACAAATCTATAAACATCCTTTTATTAAAATCGAACCAGTAGTATAGACACTACGGTGGAACAAACATGCATACATACATTACTTTACATTACTCTACATTTTGGCTTCGCCGTAGTCGGTTAAAGCCTCTAGTTGAGGCTGGATATTTCGGAACACCGTACTTTATTTACTAACTACACAGAGTTTGATAGCGTTCATAAAGAGCCTGTCTTCTGCGTGTATTTATTTTGTGACAGCTTACTGCGAGTATATTAACTTACATTTGAGCCGTAATCACACGGGTTCCCCCAGAGGCTGTTCTCCTCCGTAGAGCGGCGGTCTCTCGACATGATGCGGCGGCGCGGCGCGGCCGACGATAGCGGCAGGATGTCGCCCACGAGCAACACGAGACACACGGCCGCGCAGACGTTGACGTATTCTGCAAAACAAATACTGTTATCAAAGTTCTGCAAACTCGTTGAAAGTTTTTCTGCAAACTTGTTGGCAAATTTTAGTTCACGTTTCGATGCTGTCAGCAGCAAGGTTATAATATAATCATTGATCATATTTTTAAAGAGGAGAGTTATCTAATTTAAAAGGCGTATTTTCAGTTTGTAGACTTTGATTGGTAAATAGGAAAAAATAGTTTAATTTTGTTTGTTTTATGTGTTTTTCCTACCAACTACAATAATCCGTAAAACGGCCGCCTTGTATTTGTATTTGTTTTGTGTATGTGTCGTATGATGAACAAGATAAAGTTATACAAAATTATTAAAGACTTACAGACGTATTCTCAAGCGCTACATATAGCTACATAAATTACAAGCAGAACGACAAGGACAAAATTTGACATGAGAGTCACTTAAGTTGTGACTTGAGTGTCACTTACATTGAGTTGAGTTTGAGTATACATTATATAATTAATCGAGTTTCTTGCATCTCGTCGCCGCTGTTCCGTATGCGGTGCGCGCGATGTTATCGATTATGGTAATCGGTGGACATCCGATGAATATATACACCGCGAGGTGGACAGCCTTTGCTAATTGTATGAACTGTGAATCATTAGCCATCACTTAACGGCGACCGGGCCCTCCCGAAAAAAAAAAAAGAAAGCGGAGCGTTTGCTTTCAAATTCGCAGCTCAAAATCTTCCACCGATTATTACGAATGTTCACAAACTAGATTTTATGTATATGTAGAAAATATTATTTTTCAACTGGAAATATTTCCTTGACTATACAAAACACAGTCAAACAAAGAGTGGGTAAAGTTTTATTTTAAACCCCGACGCGAAAAGAGGGGTGTTATAAGTTTGACGTGTCTATCTATTTGTGTCTGTCCGTGGCATCGTAGAGACTTGGATCTAGTTTTTTTTGTTTCAAAAAAAAACTAGATCGAGAGTGTTCTTATCTATAATTCATCATCATCAGCTCGCTCACTGCTTGTCAATTTGGGGGTTACTTAAAATTTTTAATTTCATTTTTAGAGCAATGTTTGTGTCACATGGTGATGCTGATACTGTGTTGTTGACCTTCACCAATTAGATAATCGGCACGCTTTTCGCTCTTACTCACTGATGGCTTCTTATTTACTCTTACAGTATTATGTATGAATCATAAAATGTTATGTCCCCTAGTGACTAACGTCTCAAAAACTCACGATAATATACACTGTTGGGTGTCGTTTTCACTGAAATTTTTGAAAGTCATCATCATAATCATCACTCATAGACCACGCTAAAATGTCCCATTATGAGTAGGCTTCAAACGGTCTACAATATTGATCGATCTAATACAGAGCCTTTAGCTAAGTTGCCGTAGCTAATTACGACGACGAACTTTGAAAACAAAAACGTATGGGGTTTAATATAAGCATCAATAAGGGACTCAAGCATCGCTATGTCACACGATGCTTAAGTTAAATCCTATACATTTTTATTTTCGAACTTCGTCCTCATAATTATTAGCGATGGAAACTTGGCTAAACTATTATTTTCTGAAGTTTTAAAGTACATAAAATATTTTGTATAATTTTACTTGAAATATTATGATGAATATCGAAAAGTGTAGCCGGCCATGTGAAGTTGTGCGCGTTTTTTATGACTCCGTCTCGTTAGCGGGTTTCGTGGCGATTTGCTCCGTAGCCCGCGGCGCGGCGGTCAAATAAAACTAAATTATAGATCGCCGCGCCGCTTATTATTTAACTAAGCCCTGCGAACGGCCCTCCATCATTACACGCCCCTATCCAAACCCGACTCCTCGTTTATATGCGCCAAACTGAGTGTGCCCGGGCGGCTCCCATGATCGTATTCCGATCAATAAACGGGCGTTAACTAGATGTAAATTAGTTTAGGATCGCAATTAATTGATACGAGAGCGGCGGCCGCGAGACAAAAGCGACCGCAGAGGCGGGGTCGCCGTAACTATCATGTCAAAAGGCAGGCCCGAGCCCGACGCACCACGCGTTAAACACACGATCATAACATTTTATTAGTGGGCCCCGCGGTCAATAGCGAGCTGCCGCGGTCCATCGCCGCCGACTAAAGTTCAACCGAAACAAAAAGAAAAACGGGTCAGCTCGTAAAAGACATGGAGTGACCGCGTGATATTACTCACGATGGTGAACGAATAAAACATATTTTTTAAAATAAATATTTCGGAGTGTTAGCGCTCGAGAGTAATCAGGACGTAACGGCGACGTCATCAATTACATTAACATAATACGTGTGATGTTTCGTCCGATAAGAGAATTTAATAGGTATCGTGTTTAAATTACCCATTTACAATACTGATCATTTAAGGATACGTAATTAAGAACTGTAAAAAAAAACTTTTAATGGACAAAGAGGAGACTCGATCGAATTCCTTAGCCCATTGAAGACTGACCGAGCGACCATAAAAACCGTAGATACCTACACGTAGGTAATACACAGGTTATAAGGGGGCATAAAAAAGTAGGGACGGCGTCGGAGGTCGGCTCGACTACCCGAGAAACAAAGAATTCGTTTATTTTTTAACAGCTCGCTCGTACACAAAAGGAGGCTTCGCGGCACGAAAAACGACCCAAACGAGCGCGGCTTGTTAACCTTTTTAAAAAGAAATCGCGCGTCCGCTAACTAGAATTTCGGTTCGAAAACCGAGAAAAGTTCGCGCCGCTTCGTCAAGTGGACGCCATCGGCGCCACCGCGTTTATCATTATGTAAATTCACGGAGTCAAAAAATTTCAGATGCAACACATGCGCCGGTCCCGTACTTCTCAATTACTGACGATTTAAAACCGATCGCAGCCGCGATACTGAATCTCGGAGACGTGGAGTCGGTGTTACTAACTATTGACATGTATAAAAATATTTTTTGACTGACCGCTCTATTTACAAAACAATTAATCTAACACAATCGATCGTCATTATTTTAACAAAAAGTTCTGTCGTCTAATCATTATTAGATAGCATTTTTAACAAATCTAATTACAAATTTGTATTTTGTTGTATTTGTAAATATGTGATTAATGTGGTCCTAAAATATTTTATAGCTTACCTATATTACCTTACTTTACCTATTTCTTAAACACCAGTTTAATAAATCGATTTGTTTTATTGCGAATTTATTTTATTTAATTTTATAATAAAACTAGTAGATTTTTAATGTAACCTATAATCCATAATCTCGATTGTTTTATAATAATATATTTTCCGTAACATAATAAATTTCACGTATTTTTTTCTTTAATTCTGTCTATTTTAAGGATTTAAGCGCACATAGTGGCTTTGTCAATCCCATTGTGCAAGAAAAATATAAACTATATTAATTACTATGCTTTATATATAAGAAATAAATATATACTATTGACAAAAGTATAAAAGAATTTCGTGATCGTTGAATTAGGTTCAGCCAATATTGCAGTAAAAATAGCCACATTCATTGGGGACATCTTGAGGGAATTTAGTACCTCGTTTCTTTTGTCAATATACCTATTGGACACATTCCACCAAGACATGTTGCGCATCTTCTGGTTTTCCGCACGTTTCAAATTGATGCTCCTTTCGGTAATAAATATGGTAACCCAGTGGAGCAAGCCTAAAATTTTCGTCGAGTAAAAATTTACATCTTAACACCTTTTTTTCGATATAATTGGCGCTATATTTTTTACGGGTGGTTTTTGTTCGGTTCTTATATCCTGCGGTATGTCGAAATGGGTGACAGGGCAATTACAATTATGATCCTCCTGTAACTGTTCATACAATTACGGCGGTCTCGGCGCGTAAATGTGGTGTGTTTAACATTGTTAATGAGAGGAAAGACCGTAAGCTAATGAAAAGCGGAGTCCCGTGTCATTACACCGAGGCACGGGATTCCTCTGTAGGTATTCATTATTTTCTGCATTTTTCTTTTGATCTCCTTACAACGTTTTCGATACTGATCATTTTATTTAACGTTTAGAAGATAATGATTTTTTAATTAAAAAAAAAATGTACAAGCAGCAGTTAATTAAAAAACTAATTTGTAATGTGATTAACTTAGAAAAAGTATTTCAGCTGTCTTGCAGCTGAGTGTCTTTCAGATTGCAGACATTTTTTAGTGTAGTATCCTCACTAGGATACAACTCTTGAGGAAGAGTCGAAGTAGGTAAATAAGAAATAGTGTATGAATTATGAATATTGTTCATACAAGGAAAAATGAAATGAGCATTCACCGCATCTTAACATTATTAATTTGATTAAGTGGAACCGCAATTAAACGGCTTATTTATGTGTTATTAACCTTTCTTAGACTATTGTGAACTATATCCATGTACAGCATAAACACGTACCCAGTTACCCACTGAACAGATAAAATATGACGGATTGAATAAATCAAAACACTATTTCTCAATACAGGGACAAAACCTAGCCCAGTTTTATTTTAATTACGGACGTGGTCTGGGTTTTTTAGAAGTCAATAAGTGGTTTATTAGAGCAATTTAAATAAGCAAATTGCATACATTACAAAACTACTTGCAATAACTTTTTCGATACGATAAGCAATGTCATTAAGTGGGGTTTTCGTTTTTCTTAAGTTACAAATTTTTAAGCGAAAATAAAAAGAGCGTCTTTCTTAGATACCTAATAATTAATTTGATATCATTTAGAGAACACAATTTTACTTCAATTTGAAATAAAACAATTGAACTAAGGATTCGCAATAATAAAAAACGTATCAAATCAAAATGAAAAATATAGAAATAAAAATTAAGGATCTTAAAAACCTCTAAATGTTTAGAATGAACTAACTCACTAGAATCAGCTTGTATTTACAAACTTTGAAGTTAAAAATTTAATTATAGATAAAGTAGATATTGTGCTTTATAAAAATTTAAAACAAGTAAATTCGTCATTCTTTTAAATAAACCATCAAAACTTGTAGTAACTGGATGTCCCGACTCCTGACTACCTTAATAATAATAATATACAATACAAAATTTTTTTTGAGGTCACTTTTATATCTTTTAATTAACAGAATATAACTAATAATTATTTTATACGTAATACTTTATCACACGTAATAACATTAGTTTTCTATATTAATACAATAGGGAATATGCACGTATTTTTTTTATTTATTTATATAGATCTATCTTGTTTGGTAAACCGTATGGTAAAATTAGTTTTTTGATATCATTAAAAATAACGAAGATATGAACGTTTAAAGTGGTCTATTAGACAGAGAGATCCGACGTGTATCGTGACGTCACATAACACGACTTTCATAGAAAGTTCATACTAAATTTCGTTTTGCTAGAAAGAGATAGATTACAAACTTTGACCGCTCATATCTTGCTCATTTATCAACAGATATTGAAAATTTTCACGCCATTTTCTTTATTTTTCTGTCTAGTATCATATTATTATATTTTAAGCTATTTTTATATTTTATGCATATTCCCTATTAGCCGAAGAAAACGGGGGCGAATATATATAACGAGTAGGTATGTTCTGATAGGATGCTCGGAGATAAAATGCTTCATAACTATTTAGTCACTTTATAATTTATCTTTACATAATATAATAAAGAGGACTGGTTTGTTTGTTTGTTTACACTGAATAGACTCCGAAACTACCTACTGGAGTGAAACTAGTGAAGTTTGGAAAATATAGAATAGACCACGGAGAAGGACATAGGCTATTTTTTTGCGGCAAAATGTACAGGTGCTTCGAGATTTCAACTTAGCACGGGATCGGATTGACGTGATATATATATCATATAATAATTTATTTTTTTATGTGTGTTTGAATAAATTGATTTGAATTTGATTTGATTTGAATTTCCTTTTGCGCGTAAGTTGCGTGCAACATCTAGTTATAAATATTTTTACCCTTTGGAAGTAGAAATTAATACAATTTTCCCTTAATGAATGGTATTTAAGATTTGCGTTACTTAAGTAACTTCTTACCTTACCGGGTTTTTAATAAAAATACTATACATCGCCTTTAGTGAGCAACGTTCATTCATGTAATTAAATGGATTTTGTTTTTGTAAATATTTTCTGTGTTAAACAAAAATTCCTATGAAAACGATCCACAGAGATGTTAAAATTCTTTCACCTCGCGTTCTTACGTCAAACGCGGGGTAACATAATACCACCGTAATGTTTTATTATTATTCCATTATTCCTTAATTATTAAAAATGTTTAGTTCAAATCGCGAGCAAATTAAATTACAAAAAAAAAATATTTAGTTGCTACTAAACGCGTAACTATCTTTTTGTACAACAGTTAAATTATATCGGATCCCTATATAGTAAGGCCGTCGGTACTAATTACGAAACTGCCCCTCCGACTGGACATAACTGTACTACTCTTAAAGGATAGGAACATTTAGTCAGATATGTCATTCCGGTAACAGTACACTAGTTTAATTACGCTCGACTAGTTAGTGAGTTCTGATCTAATGTTTAACATTGTACGAGCGAGCGAGCCTCGTTTTTGTCCGAGATTTTATTTGTAAGCTCTACGTCGCTACGACACCGCGCCGAGGGCTGGCTCGCACCGGATGCATAGTTTACTTTATAAATAATACAATCTAAGTACACTATAGTCTACGGTGATAACACGTATCTTAACACATCTTTAACAGGGGAATACCCTGCTCCAAATCGTATTACCTTTAACGAACGATTTAATTCTAATTGCATCTCAGCGATTATTATCTTACACACATAATATAGTAGTTATGTTTACAAACTAATAGATAGAGTTGTTTTGTTTTTGAATGAATATATGAATAAAAAAGCTTACTGCTTCTAGCTGAACTCGCTCTATACTGTCGTCCAGTCACTTTTTCACTATCACAGTTACTGAAATTTCTTGATCTAGTCCTGAAGCATTTTTCACAGGTCGCGGGCCTCGCGGGCCGGGGGCAGAAGGAGGGCGGGCAGGGCTGCGGTCTGCAGCCGTCGTCCGTACACTCCATCTTCACTCTTATTATCACAGTGCCGGTCTGCCTAAACGTCGCGAAAAACGGGATCCTACTGCAATCCATAGCAGTCGATCGCAATTGACATTTCACGAGTGATGGCGCGCGCGTCGGACCAGGTGAGCGACTAAATGACTCGCTGTGACGGCGCCGGCTTAAAAGTAAAGGCTAGTGTACACGGAGCACGTGTCGCCGGCCGCAGTGGGGCGAGGAGCGGCGAATAGCCGTCAGGACTCTCCATTTTGGCCCGACAGCGGCCAATGGTGGGCGGCGGCACGAGAGGCGGGTCCCGGTCCCACCCAGCGGTTATGTGGCCCGGGCCGCGGCGGCTAGGGGTTGGAAATTTTTGACACGCTGTGGAATATTTTGACACACTTTTTGGGTATTACCGGATACCCTATGACACATTCTGCGCCTATAGTTTTTTAAATAATTTTATAGGTACTTAATATGACTTCATAACCTGATATTTTTTAAAACCTAAATATGAATCATATACCCTATTTCACGCCGTCAAATATTTCACAATGTTTGTAGAGTATTAGTAAAATTTTAGAAATACGGGTAAAGACTATCCTTATATGACCCGAATAATAATAATTAATCTATGTAACTTATTCATTATTATTTTATTTAAAATAAGGACGTTGAACTGTGAGGAAATTACTTAACACAAAATGTTATCCACAATAACTCGCACGATTTTCCACTGGTGTGTTTCGTATTAATATTCACCTACATTTTTTTTTATGATGAATCTATTAAAATTCACAATTACTATGAGAAATATTTAAGGTGAATGACTTGTGCATAATTAGATAATCTTACATTATACGATTTGGAATTAGGAAATAATAATCATAGTGATTTATTTCGTATGTTAACGTCTTAAAATGGGGTTCTGACTTCTGGTTCAACCTATTATGAAATAAAAATAGCACAGGTAAGTTACACCTAACACATTATTTGTTTAGTAAACTTGTGTAAAAGTACTCGGGTAACCGAACTTTACTCGAAGACAAGAACTCCGAACTTAAAAAAAATATAAGAATCACAAAATAAATTCTCTGACCGGATTTCGAACCCATCACATTCCGGATTTCCAGACCATGCAAAAATTACACATACACCAATATCAAACAGCCAATCAGACTGACATAATTGAGTTGAAATGCTTGATAAATTTTTGCACGTCGAAAGACAAAACAAATTATAAATCTTAAAAATGCGCAGTTTCCCAGGGATAAGATTTATCTAGATCGATTTTTCTCCCCCAAGACTCCCTGCATACTTACTAAATTTTATGGTACTACTTGCAGCCGTTTCCGAGATTTCGATTTTATACCCTTACTAAATAATCGCTGTATAAGCTTTGAATAGTTAAACAGTGTTTTGTCTCCTTCTATCGAATTAAAAATGTCACTTGTGTGACGTGAACAAAACATTGTATAACTATTCAAAGCTTATACAGCGTTTATTAGTAAGGGGGATAATCTTTAAGCAAGATAAGCTCGTTTATAGTTTAAGATAATTGAGCTAATTAAGTATATTCGGCAGTTTTCACCTTCATATAATAATAGTTATCTCACTATCCTATACATATTACCTACTGACTCATTTATTAGTCATTAGAACCTTCAGCTGAATCAGTGTTGAAATATCCGACATAGTAATGTCTGAAATAAAGAAAAACCAATAACTATTTTCCATAGCCAATGGAAACAGTATAAGTATTAATAAATCAAAGAAATACAATACAATTATATCTTACGATGTCTATAAATAATCTGAATTAATTAAACCACGCGTGAATCGTGATTCGCGTCAGCTTTTACTCGTAACCGACACTCGGATAAGCGTTAACTATTTATTTATGCAAGCGTTTTTATGTCAACGATCGGTTTTTTCACAGCGTAAATACCGATGGCTTTATGAATGAACGATGAATGAAATAGTGACCTTCGGCTGAGATGTAAGAGCTGATATTGTTAATTACATTCATGAAGTAAATGAATAAGAAGATTAAGGGTCTGTTTGACAATCGCCACAAAAGTGACAAGCAGATTATCCGGAAGTTTTGTCTCTGTCGCTCAGTGACAAGTGAGCAGCGACAAAACATCTGGATAAGTTATTCGTTACTAGGCGATGGTGGAACAGACCCTCAAATCATGCTTCTCATATAGGTATTATATGTACATTATAATAAATTATTACAGCTACGTGGTCTAGTGGTTAGAGGTTGTCTTTCGACTCGGAGGTCGTGGGTTCGATTCCCGCATTGAAAAATGTAAATATGTTGTTTCCAAACTTGGTTAGGACGATGCAGGCTGATCACCTGACTGTCTGACAAGAAAGATGATCCATGCGTCGGATGGGCATGTAAAAAGTCGGACCTGCGACTGATCTCTCGCCAGATCGTTTCGGTTATCTGTGTTATGAGAGTAAAGAGAGAGTGCTCTTGTGTACTGCGCACACACTCGGGTACTACAAAATTACTCCTGCGTAACTGGCTTGGTTTCAATGAAACCGGCTACCGTCACCGAAATCGGTATATGGAGTTATAATTACGTTATAATAAAGGCGATGCGAAGTAATCCATCGTAGAAAAGTATGAATTTTTCTCAAATTTCTTCTTATTTTTATATTTCGCACTGTAAAATTCTCAAATTTTATCTTTGACGTATTCATCGTTTTTTATCTGATGAATGTTATGACTTATGACTCAATTAGTTCGCGTACTGTCGACGATGTAACATCCGATTAATTTCTCTGAACTCACCTGCCCGAGGAGTTTCCTGTTGATAAGTCTTTCTCAATGAAACAGCAGACAGCGCGGCGACTACACGAAAATACTACTCATCAAATTCCTTACTTATCTACACGATTCGTAACATGTAGGCTAGTGCATGACATCATTATTTGATTAGGCATTATAAAGTCTAGGCAGCAAATAGTTCAGATAGATTCATTAGTTCGTTCATCTATAAAATCGTGTTTGAACAAAAACTGTTCCAAGACAGTTCCCGATATGATATGACATCATATTTTATCTCTGAATACGTCATCGAGTTTTCCACAGGTCCCCTGCAAACAGGCACACTTCCTCCGTACTATTGACATTGACATAAATGGTAATAAACTTTTTCGAATGATTCCGTTATCTAAAATTACGTATGAGCTATTTATAACTCGAAAAACACATCAGAGAAATAGGTGATTATTCTGAGAAATATGTCTACGAAGGCAAAGGACATAGAAACTAGTAAGGCTAGTACAAACGCCAGAGTATTGCGTGAAAGTATAGTTAAGTAAATAATATTTCGCATTTCGGTCTCCATTAGAGCAAATTGCGAAATATAATTTTTTTGATTTTTTGTTAGGTCACTCATTTTTAACGCCTGACCCAAAAAGAGGGGTGTTATAAGTTTAACGTGTCTATCTGCGTGTCTCTCCGTGGCATCGTAGCTCCTTAACGAAAGGTTAGATTAAGATGCGTTTTTGTTTGAAAGTTGACGGAGATCGAGAGTGCTTTAGCTATAATTTATCAACATTAGCTCGATCATTAACTGACATTTCGGGGATAACTTAAAATTTAAATTTTTTAGATATCTACTAATAAGCAGGCACTTTTACGGATCCTTTAAGATGTAAATTTATGGGCGTAGGCTTTATCTAGTCAACAATAAATACGTACCTCTAATTGGCAACGAAGCGAAGAAGAAACGAAGGTGTAGCGAATATAAATTCACAGGCAGATATTACTCAAGACACAACAATAAACACTAGAAAAATAACATCTACCATCTATTGATGCGCTAAGATTGGAACCTGAAGCATTAATGAACCTATTTATACTCTTCTCTATGAAAGGACGAAAAACCCAAGACGGCCAAGAGTGATTAGCATGTCTATGATAACTAGAAGTCGCCTTGTGGTCAAAATTCGTCTATATTAATTCATATAATTTTTAGGTTTATATGGGTACTTTTACCTCTTAGATAAAAAAAATATATTAATATTGTGTCAAATTGACAAACGTCAACGTGTTTGTAGATCGTAACAATTGTATCTATCAAACGCACGGTATTGTTGTTATTTTTTCTAAATACACATTTAAGAAATATTAGCTTTCTGCACACATTTCTCCACATAAACTTTAATTCTGCCAAATATACTCCTCCGTTTGCACAATTCTCGTAAAACTATACTGAAAGTTTTTGCTTGACATAGGTCAATCATATTATATATAGGTTTATATGTCAATTATTGTCACGATATATTTTGGAATTCCCATTTAATACTATAATTTTCATACAGTATAGAACGGTGATTCCATGTTTAAAGTTCGTTCACTATATTTAATATAATACGTAAGAAAAAGTGATTAAAGAAAAGACTTTAGCTAGGTATAGAAATCTGAAGTTAAATGTTTATAATATAGTCAGTGCTAACAAACATTTTGATTAATACTAAACTAAATAAAACTGCACTATCTACTAATTACTGTAAGTTTAAGAGTTCTCACTTCTTGTTTAATTTCACATGAAAATTAGTTAAAAGCTGCGCTATTATTTTCATACAAATAAACAATAAATTTAACAGACTTTATGAATGGACAAATACGTCAACGCTCAGATGTATATTACTGATGAATTGAGTTAACCGCAGCGGACAATAATTATAGAAAGAGTACGAAATTAATTATAAAGTGACGCTTGGCTCCCGGAATATTATTCACAGGATGAGGCCCTTTTCCCACTATTGACGTACAAGATCGACCTTTGGCACAGTGTAGGCGCCTAGCTGTGATGACTGTGATTTTATGAATTTGAGTAAGGGTCAATTCACACCGAAACAGAACGATACGCGACGTGACGCTGCATTTTTGGGATTGCTGAATCATAATTGAACTCTATTCAATACACAAGAAGATACACGTTTCATTGCAAGAGTTCGAATGTCACAGCGCATGTGAAGTGTATGACTGATGTCGTATAAAACGTGTTACATATTTTCGTTTAGTGAATAAAGTCCAATTTTGACATAGATATATACTACAATATTATAAAGAAGTAGATATGTTATAAACGCGTAAATGAAGACTCGAATTGGCCCGAGTCGGGCCAATTTTGTTTAGTGTGCCCCGCGAGTAATAGCGTGTTTTGTGTTACTATGCGACGTTGACACATTGACACGCGTCCCATGTCAATGTGTGTCGTGGCACAGAAATATTGTCAGTTTTGTAAGAATATAACGTATCTATGTAATAAAAATAGCGTGTTCCACACGGTACTTATTTTGCCCAGAACGCTACGATAATTTTTACCACAAAATGGTGTTTCTTTAGCGAAATAACGTTATTATTGAAAATTTCGAAAATTTCGTTTTTAGCAATTTTTGTGACTAGTGGAACAACTGACAGCTGACGTTTAAAACGTCAAAAAGTGCTAATTTTAACCCAAGTAGGGAGCTGGGTAAAAATATGCAAAATGGCGTGATCATTTTTAGCGTTTTTAACAGTTTTTGACAGATGACAGTTGCGTGTGGAACAGGGGTGAAAACAGTTACGAACGATCATAGTGGCGCTAAAGAAACAGAATATGAATGAAAATAATGAAAATAACGTTTTGAACGTTCTAATGGAACGAAGCATTAATCAAAGAATTTTGAATAGCTATTAAAAATATAATAATAGCGCTACGCGGCGCTGCATTATAAGATACACTGCAGTGCCACGTAGCGTCGCGTAAAGTCGCGGTGTGAACTAACCCTTACGCGGTCATTTTGTTTCTACTTCTATACTAACATTATAAAGAGAACATATTTTATTGTTTGTTTGCTTGCATTGCATTGGCTCCGAAACTACTGAAACCATCTTGATCAAATTTGTCACAAATATAGAGTAGACCACGGGAATGGGTATAGGTTGCGTTGCCGGGCCGGTAAGTGAAAAAACAACCACTGAACTTTTTACTAATGAAACGAACCAGGAAACGGACCGCCTGATGGTAAGCGATTACCGCTACCCATGTACACTCGCAACACCAGAGGAAAATCCACAATCCCCCCTAGGGGCCTCCGGTAACCTCACTTACTCGGCGAACACAAAGCAAGCGTTATTTCACGCCGGTTTTCTGTGAGGTTTCCACTGAACTTGTAAACCAAAAATTCAATTTCATACCGAACGGATTCTAATTTTAATAACATAAGAAGCCGTAATTGTTTTACGTCACACGAAACTAAAATTTGCATTGTAATTAATTGTTCATAGTTAGCAAGTAGGTTGGTGCTTGTTGCGTATTAGTTTTTGCGCTGTTCCGGGTTTTTACCCGGATCACGGTGTAATTTGATTGTTTCGTGATGCCAGATATGACTTGCAGTAAAAAAAATCAACCGGATTGAAATTCTGACGACTAATGTATACAATGCCATAATACGCGTTACGTAGCATCTCTTGGCTCATACGGGCTATGGCCTACGATTCAAAGTGGGTTTGTAATATTTTTTTTAAACAATCTTAACCTGTATTAATTATTAAAATTATATTCATTAAAAATTAAACCGGCCAAGTGCTAGTTGGACTTGGCATTCCTTACAAAATCGAAACAGTCACTTTTGTTGTATGGGAGCCCCCTTCATGTTTATTTTATTCTGTTTTTAGTGTTTGTTGTTATAGCGGGAACCGAAATATATTATTATCTGTGAAAATGTCTACTGTTTAGCTATCGCAGTTATGGAGATACAGCCTTGTGGTGACAGACAAACAGCGAAGTCTCAATAACAGGGTTCAGTTTTTGCTCTTTGGGCTTGCAGGAAACCTAAAAAGTGTTAAAAAAACTAATAATCTATTAGGAGTCGCGAGATTCGAGAGAGCTACGTAAATATATAATATTTTAATAATCAAAAGTTGAAAACTATATACCGACTACGCAAACTATGTCTATAGCCTATGTTACCCATTATTAAGAATCTATTGACACCTCTTTATTTAAAATCGGATCAGTAGTTTAGGCATTACGATGGAAAATACATACATTTACGTAGATTGTCGAAATCATTAGGTACCCTTCCTTTTGTTTTCGACGTTGTCGAGTAAAAAGTGCATATTTTTGCGTAGCTACCTATAACAGTTTTAGAGCAAAGGACATGGATTCTTCCAGTTACTTGTAGCTTTAGTATAATCTGCAACTAACTGAGTGCAATAAAACCACAAATATTTACCGTCTAATCCCTAATCCCTTATGTTGTTAGTAGTTAGTACTAAATACCCATCTTAGTGAACGTTTAATACCAACAAAGTCACCGATCTTTTTCGATATAATCCCTTCATTGTATAAATATCCCGTTATATATTATAAATACTATTAAATGCACTCAAGTTAAAACATGCAGATCACCTGCTGCTTGATAAACAAAAGGAAATAAGAAGAGGAAGTGCCTTAGAGATTGCCAAATTACTCATAATCAGCTTATAATATAAAGCCACAAACTATTAGCTTAATCCTTTGCTCTTTCTTTTCATGGTCTATGCACCGAAAATTAACTAAGGAGTTTGTTATGTTCACAAATATTTTTAAACACAAAAATGTTTAAATAAATAACAAAAAGCCATTGGGAATTTTGCAATGCAATAATTATCCACGGCGACCAAAAATAAAATTGAGTTAGATGTAAGCGTAATTGCATCTGGATTACAACATCATAGGTTGGTTATCCGCAGGAGGTGGAGTAAATACTGTGATATTTTAACTCATTTGAACGAATATTCATATAAGATATTATGATTAAACAATTTATTGATTATCTCCAATTTTTCTTTGATCTGACGGAAAATAAAATGTGAATGAAATTTTTTCAATCTAATAGTCCTCAATTTGTGGCCGTGGCTTTTTACACAAACAGGTAATAAACGCCCAATGACTTTTAAAATTAATCCCTCTATAATACAACATGAATTAAAAA
The DNA here is from genome assembly GCA_905404095.1 of Glaucopsyche alexis. Taxonomy (NCBI): domain Eukaryota; kingdom Metazoa; phylum Arthropoda; class Insecta; order Lepidoptera; family Lycaenidae; genus Glaucopsyche; species Glaucopsyche alexis. Next base: position 16,554,733 of record FR990059.1, read on the forward strand.
TGTAATTACACTATTTCAAAACGATAATTTTTATTTTATCCAGAAGGCAAGCCACATTTTGTCAGAAAGCTTCATAATTTACGATGCCTCTGCATTTAATTGTGCAATAAAAGGGCAAACATCTTTTAGGGAGCGGCAACACTTGTACAAATCATCTAGTTTGGGACACCGTTAACATATGAGACAGGGGACAATCGTTTAAACTTTCACTGTTTGTATTTTGTGCCCACTGCGACCATAAACTGGTGCATTGTCACCCAATACGACCATTTATGACTCTATTTTTGTACATTGTTTATGTTTTAACGGTAGTGCCTTGGACCGCACTGATTCCTACAAAGATGCTGCAGAAAAAAGCGTAAAATTCGACAATATTACTGCGCCTTTGTTGTCACGGTGTCATCGTTTATACAAAACGCCCTGCACAATTTGAATGTTTCACAAGTGGACACCGTGAAATTTGGCTTAAGAATGTTGTCAAAGATTCGATAAATAGGATTTTTTGATAAATTGTTCGACAACAATGCGAGCGTTACAGTGGTATGCCAAAAGGGAAATTGTATTGACTTCCTCAGCTAATATCCGCCAAATGTACCGATGTAAATCATTGACTTGTTAGATATTTTAAAGTTTTGAAAGAATATTTTTGTTAACAATATAGCCTCACTGTAGCCGACTGTTATATTATTATTTTATTTAATAAAGAAATACAGTAAATAAATACTAACCCCCTTACTAATAACTATTCAAAGCTTATACAGCGTTTATTAGTAAGGGGGTATTTGTTTAAGAATCAGACGACCTTACCTATAGTCAATGCGTTGTATGATGAATGATGATAGAAGAGAGAATTCTCTCTTCTATCATCATAGGTAAGGTCGTCTGATTCTTAAACAAATACCCCCTTACTAATAAACGCTGTAAACGAATCATAATCGATTGTTTAGAAGTATCGAATCAGTTAGCAAAGGAAATACAATCGGAATTACCAATTTTTACATAGGAATTACGAATACAAGATAATTGTTCGTATTCATAGATTTGATATCGAATCAGCAGTGTCAATCTCTATTGCCTACTGCCATGAACACATGAATGTTCCATGTGAATGCAACAGTAGGTTCCTACTGTTCCATTCCACGCATTTGACATTTTTAACTTATCATATTTTTTATTTAATTTCCATTAGAAAATTTACATTTATTAATAATAGTACCTACATTAAAATAATATTATTAGTTTAATGTATAATTTTTGAATAAACATTTATTTAGACAAATAGTAAATTATATTTATTTCGATTACTTTTTTTACTCGCAAGAAGTTTGCGTAACCTGGAATATGACAACTGTCACGCATATCATTATACAACGCACTAACTATAGTGAAGTGAATTCGCGCTACGCGGTTCGCGGAGATTGTTTAGCGCTCCATATAAATTCATACTTAAGCAGTGGCTCCGCGAACCTATTATAGTCTCGAGTCGCAGCCTACTGATGCACGCGACTTTTCAATGTGAGCTAACCCTTAAGGTATTAGGGGCAACTCACACTAAAAGTCGAGTCACGTCTCTGAGTGAACTGATGCTAACAATCGGTGAAAAAAGTCAATACCTCCACGATCACAGGACCCAACATAGGGCAGGAGCCTGCAACAGTGTTGCTACACAGTTACTATTGAGCGATTAGATACTAATTGAACCTGTCAGGCTACACTGTTGTAGTTACTCTTGAAAAAACTTAGCCGCATTCATAGACTTTTTATTTTTTTAATTTAAAGAGCATTTGACGTGACTTACAACTCAATTACAAGTGAAATTATATATTATCTCATGTACATATTAGAATGAACGTTATAATATACGTATAAAGCGGACGTTTCAAGATCATATCGGGGACGTCTTGAAAAAAGGCCAGGTCAAGAGTACCCTAAACCAAAGAGCATGTATGAAGGGAATAATGAAAGTGGATGAAGCAAAACAAGTATGTAAGGATCGTAGCAAGTGGAAAGAAGTGGTCTCTGCCTACCCCTACGGGAAAGAGGCGTGATTATATGCATGTATGTATGTATGTATGTAGAATGAAACATATATTATTTTTCTTCGATAAATTTTACATTAGCTTGAACGGAATTTTGAAGATTTAAAAACACATCAATAAAGTTTTGTATCAACAATACTAAAGCATTTCATGTAACAGCATAATTTCGTTTGATTTGACATGCCGAAACAATTTAATCATTATCTCCATCGGAAAATTAATCGACACGTCGCACCCTTAAAATTGCATCTATTTTCAAATTGTACAAAGTCGAAAATCGCTTGTACTTTAGTGGTACATACGTCGTGTTGGCTGAATAAAGTTATGGCAATGGAATCGGTGGTATTCGCCAACGACCGACGGCATTACGAGCCGTATATCCAGCGGCTGGGTGGGCGCGGCGGTTGGCTCTCCTCCGTTTTTGTATCCTTTTCGAATTTCAAATTTTGTGCAAAACTCATGTCCAAATCACGCTTAGCGCCAAACTCACGCGATAAAGTCGCTATTTCGAACACGCAATTTGAAAATCGGTTCTCATCCATTTCTTTTTGAATATCAATACATATAACTGCATATAGCCGAGCCAAGAGCTAAACATTTACAGTCTTATTAATAAAATTATTTACACCACGGATTAGCTAATCCAACATGGCTGTCTCTGTCAGATACTTTGGAACAGTCACTTGATAGACAAAGAGAGCGATTTGGATTTGCTTATCCATGGTGTAAATATTTTTATTAATAAGGGTGAGACAGTCTTATTAATAAAATTATTTACACCACGGATTAGCTAATCCAACATGGCTGTCTCTGTCAGATACTTTGGAACAGTCACTTGATAGACAAAGAGAGCGATTTGGATTTGCTTATCCATGGTGTAAATATTTTTATTAATAAGGGTGTATAGGTCTAGTTATACAAACGAATGCGAAAATACAAGTTGTAATACTTTCAGTATTATACTTTGTTGTCAGTTATCGCCTTTACCTCATTCGGAGCTCTACTTTTTTGGTCTTAAAGTATAACAAAATTAACTTTGAACTTATTGGTCTAACAGCCGCACTTAGAGTCATTTAATGCTTACACAAGGAGCTATTTAGTAGAGATTTTGACAGATAAAATAAAATAGACTTTTTGCAAATCTCTATTAAATAGCTTCTTATATACTTAAGCATTAAAAGTTTCTGAGTGCGGCCGTAACGGATAAAAAGATTATTAATTTAACTCGCACTAACGCCCTTTTTTTATTTATGAAATATGGGGCAAACGAGCAAACGGGTCACCTGATGGAAAGCAACTTCCGTCGCCCATGGACACTCGCAGCATCAGAAGAGCTGCAAGTGCGTTGCCGGCCTTTTAAGAGGTAATAGGGGAGGGTAGGGAAGGGAATAGGGTAGGGGATTGGGCCTCCGGTAAACTCACTCACTCGGCGAAACACAACGCAAACGCTGTTTCACGCCGGTTTTCTGTGAGCTCGTGGTATTTCTCCGGTCGAGCCAGCCCATTCGTGCCGAAGCATGGCTCTACCACGTAAGTATTAGTACATCAATGCGTTCGTATGCGTCAATGAGTCGCTGCAAAAATCGCAAAGAAATGTCATTGTAATTTGCTTCTTTTCTTGAACTTTCCTCCATGCCACCTCTTTTTCTTACGCATTTTTATAATCTGCACGTTCGCAGCTCCTTGCGAAACTATACTTGCCAAAGACACAACCATTGAATCTAGATAAGTACTAGAGAGAGTACTTTTGCGAAACTCTGCCATACTACTTACAGTTTTTTCGCAGTATCGCTGACGCATGCGAATGCGTCGGTGTAGTCCATACTTAGTGTAGTCCAACGCCCATGCGTTAAATACACAGATTAAAAAAAACCGATGTCTCCGGTAATGTTACATTTATCGAAACGAAATTGTCGAAACGCGAAATCACAAAGAGAAGGGTATACAATTAAAACATTACTGTTTCGTACAAGTATGCTGTAATTAGCCGAGGGCAATTAACATCGAAGCTTATTATCCCCGCAAAAACTCAAATGGGAAGTGACGGACTTCTTGTTCGGTCCCAAATACCCCCGCCTGGGTCACAGACCGAAATCTGGATATTCGAATTAACAACACTTTTTATGCCGCACCCGCCGAATATCTTTCCCGTTGGCTCAGAGATTAACTAAGGGTCAAGTCACACTAGGGCTCATGGCCCGTGGCTCATGGCGCGTCAGTCTGTAGTAATTTAATATAACAAATTTACCCGTTGTTAGAGAATTGAATGTTACTATCAGGGAATGTAATTTTTAAGCAGTGTGACTGTGGTCATAATTTGTTCGTATTATAATAATTTTATTAATATCAAACTAACAATGTTGTATCATTGACAATTGTTTTGTGACTGCATGTCAACATTATAATACAACAAATATATATCAATTGTATTATTGCTGGTCACGTCAAACAATCAAGTCTCGACACGCTTAAACTGTCAAACTGGTATTCTCGTAAACGTTAAAACAGGCTCTAACGGCCTCTAATTGGCCGAAACTTCACAAAGTCACTTTACGATAACAAGTAGCTACACTTATAATACGATCAAAGTAAAATGAAAATCTACTTTAAATACGTGAACTGAGGTTCTGGTCTCATGTAGAGCCAAACTTCTATCTCTACACGCCCTAACTCTATAAAGACTCTATAAAAGAATTTAATACTTTTAATTACTTTCTGTTCTACAATAGTTCTTGTAGTGATGATATCATATGCCTCGCGTTGCGGATATAAGAGTGAATTTGCTATGACATTTTCAGATCAACACTTCGATAAACTTCGACTATGCCCAAGTATGAGATGACCCTAAGCAAAATATAATATTACAGTACAACGCTAACATAAATTTTAAAATAAAATTAAATTTAAATTATACCAATATCCCCTTTCGATCGATCGATATATAATAATTTACATTTCAATATTGTGATTTTGTTCGTTAATTTTTATAATTTGTTTAGATATTTGTGCATTATGTTTTTATTAATTGCTAAAGGAGGTGGACCTTTTCCTTTTTGTATAGAAAAGTAAATCATGCATTTTAAATGAGACATCATGGTGGTTTACCGCGACGTAACTATAATTTAAATAAACGTTAATCTATGGCGACCTTGATACTAATGGCCATCGGCAATTATCGCTTATCTATGAAAAATTAGAAAAATTCAACAAATACCGAAAGACATTAGAAATATAGTTTTAACTTTTTACTGTACGTGCAGTAACTGGAAAAATTTACGTAAAATATGAAAACATATAAAGAATATTATAATATGCAAAGTTTATTACAAGTATGTTATATAACGAATAAACTCATGACATTTAAGCTAATATGGTGTCATACTATCGCGATCGTGATATATTACGTGATCCACACTATGTCAATGATTATTACTATAATTTTCAATTCAAAATAAACTACGTAACGCGTTTCAAATGAGAATAGGAATGTCAATGACCTTTTACTGTCAAATATCACTTGAAAACTGCGATTTTCAGAAAAACTAATGTGCATATAAATATTAATAGACTTGCGTCGAATTGAAATAAAAACGTTAAATAGTAACCAATTATTATCTAAACATAAATTTAAATATCATAACAGTTTAAATTCCAAACAATATGGCGCTGACTCGATCCTATTCTCATTTGAATCGCATTATAATTTAAGTTGTTCTAGATGCTATTAATTCCCACAATGTATGGTCGCCGATAGGTCCGGTGTACTACTTTTTAACATTATTACTAGCAATAATGTTCAAAATTATATACTGGATATGTCTTCGACTATATCTACTCGTAATAGAACGTCATAAATTATTAAAATAGTACTATATAATATAATACATACACGCTAATACACGCTATGGTCTACCGGAGATATTACCAGTATAGGTTTGCCTGTGTATGTCAGTATTTTCAACTCTTTTTGCGATAGTATCGATTGGACATGATTACGCGGTGGTATTTTTCGGCACAGGGCCTCTAGTCAAAATGCATTCGATAATTTCGACAGCGAACTACGAAATCAAAAATGTATGGAAATGGACATACGACATCGTTAAGTGACAGCTTGCGATACCTTAAGTCAAATCCCATACATTTTATTGTCGAACGTCGTCGTCGAAATTATCGAATGCATCTTGACGAGAGGCCCAGGCGACTTGTACTCTAGTACCGTACGGTATCACTTGATTGATTTTCGATCTTGCTCCAGACGCCTGCGCAGGTTTAAAAAACTGCGCAGGTCTACCACACACGTTGCGATCTACAAGTGCAGGCATACTTGCACAGATAGACATTTCCGGACGACTATAGCGTATATGGCTAGCAACAGCAGCACTCGCGATGTTCTGCCGTACGGTCTCCCGTTTCATTGAGATCCCAGTCCTCCCAGGCTACCCTTATATTTTTGCTGATAAAACGTATGCAATACAATGTTTTGTTCTTGTCTTATGCGTTGGAAAAGTAGCTTGACAGACAAGGACAAAACAATTAAGTATAGGACAGGGACAAAGCAATATAATTATTGCTTATCTACTGGATAAATATTTTTATTATTAAGAGGGTTGTGTGTACAACTGTACAATGAACTTATGCATACTAATTCGTGCCGTAGATCTAATATCTCCGTCCAAAACTCAGAATACTACACAGGTTAATTCACAGGGTACTTTATACCTGCGCCAATAAACCTATACACTACACAGTCCTACCGTAATATAGAAAAGCGTCAGTAGCCTTCAAAATACCTGAAAAATATTTAGTCCTGTTTCTCGTAGCGAACATTCGTTCAACATATTGACAGACAGATGGGGTCCTTCAGAAGTCTCTCAAAACTAACTCTGAACCACTGAAATTTACTGACATAATAGTCCATCACAACACATATATAAATAATTTATTCAAAAATATATTTCACGAAAAATAAATCAAAAAGCAATATCGAAATTTCACCAACGTGCGATACCACTGACACGACCTGTCAGGCTCGCATAGACTACAAAATCTAGACGGCAATCATACAATACATAAAAACTATTTTAATTATGGTTAGCCAATTAATCAGTCCAAAATTAAATTATTAATGGCTGTGTTCCGCCGCGGAAAAAAGCGCTAAAGGAAAACAGCAGATTATCCGCCAGGACACGTTAACTTAACTTCAATATCGCTAACATCCGCATCGACAATTTGCTTACGCTTTTTTCTTAGCGCTTTTTTCCGCGGAACACAGCCAATGTGTGCTAAATAAATTATTGTTCAATTGTATATTCATAAGGGTCAGCTCACACCGAGACGCGAGGCGACGTGACTCTGTGATGCATTTGAAAGATAGCTATTCAAAATTGAACTTTAATCACTATTTAACAAGAGCAACGCCGCGTTATGCAACTCGGTGCAGCTTTTCGCAAAAATTCACAAAAATTCAAAATCTTGCAATGAAACGTGTATCTTCGATTTCTAAGTCTATTCTTGTATTTAGCAAGTCAATGTACATCTAAAATAACTTCGTCAAGGAGAGCAACACAACGTAAAATAAAACATGGTGGATCAGGATTAAACAAATAATGTCATTTTGACAAAGAAAGACGTATGACATTCAAGGAGACGTATCTTCCTAAAAGTGTCAACTACGTCAAAAGTCAAGTCAAAACAACTGTCACGGCTGCCCTAAAAATAGGGTTCTCGCAATAAAAAACTCTTAAAATAATCCTTTTTGTACGCATGTACTTCAAATTATATTTTTTTTTGTATTCTTATGAAATTCCCATATTTTTCCTATAATAATAATAATAATAATAATAATATAATAATATTATAAAGAGGAAAACTTTGTTTGTATGTTTGTTTGTTTGTTTGTTTGTTTGTAATGAATAGGCTCAAAAAGTACTGGACCGATTTCAAAAATTCTTTCACCATTCGAAAGCTACATTATCCACGAGTAACATAGGCTAAATTTTATTTTGGAAAATATAGGGTTCCGTAAGATATTTGGGTTTTTCGGACACAAGGTGTAAAAAATCAACCAGAGAAGTTACTTATTTTGCGTACGCTGCTTAAACTATAAAAGATAGAACCATAAAATGTTCTAATTAATTGTAGATCTTATAAATATCTACAAAAAAGTCCGCGACACACTATACCTATCTATGTCGAGTGAGGCACAACAACCATTTTTATATTTAGAAATCTTGAATTTTTTTTGGACTACATTTAAACGCGTTTATTTTACTCATGCTATTATTCCTTATCAAAATAAATTATTTCATCACTAAGTACAGTTTATGTAGATAATATTTGGTCCTTGAATAATTAAAATTGGACGTTTGGTTTTGAAGTTATGGCGAAATTAAAATATTACGATTTCTGCTGCACGGCCCGTTGCGAAGTGGGCGTCACCAAGGCGGGGGTGCGCGTGCGGGAGGGATAGATCTATGAGTAAGGTATGAGGGAGTTTAGATATATGAGTAAGGTACCTGCAGTATTAGTATCAGTATTGTACCCGTGCGAAGCCGGGGCGGGTCGCTATTTTTCCTATTTACCTATGTAGTGTAGCTATGTACAGCTCTATAGCTGGCCCAAAATCAAACATCTCCTTTAAAGACTTCCTTTTCCTATCGCGTAAAATTTTAAAGGTTGTATGTGCATGTGCCTTTAGACTACACGTCATGAGTGTTTTATTATTTTAGATATTTTGTTAATGCAATAAACCTACCTTAAAATATACTGTTCCTTCGTCTAGTCGACAGCAGTAGACACCGGACAGTATCTGAAAAAGATAGAAATTAAAATTATTTATTATTTTGACGACCTCTGTGGCTCAGTGGTTGCGTGTGTTGGTGCTCAAACCGGGGATCGCGGGTTCGAATACCGCCGAAGGAACAAAAAGTTTTCGGTGTTTCTGGGTCATGGATGTATATTAAATATGTGTATAATATAAAAGTATTAAATACATTTCCGTTGTCTGGTACCCGTAACACAAGTTCTTGGAGAACTTACCACGAGATCAGATGGATGGATGGTGTGAAGCGTCCATAGATATTATTATTATAAAATGATGTAGGTGATCAATGCTTTACTTATTATCCGAAAGATTTCAAAACTTAAGATAGGCTATCATTTATGACATATATTTGATAGAACAAATCTTCATACAGTAATAAGTTATACACCATCTTGGTTTCCACCATACTTGTCAAAATAGCCCGAAAATTCTAAAAAGTGGGGCCATATAACTGGATACAATATGCTTCATCTATAAAATATAGGTACATCTATATATTATCCGCTTATATCGCTGATAGCCTACTTAATGTTATTAATAAAAGCGGAAAGTAGTTTAGTTAGAAAATCTTTAAGGCTTACAGCCCAGGTCCAATTTTACACTCCCGAAAGTAAACCCAACCGATTATTATTATTGGTCTGCATTTGATAATTTAGTATTTATGGATGGTTAGGCCTGGGGCAGTGCAATGATATTCGTGGCCTAGATTTTGGCATTACCATATCAATTAGGTTACCTAAATCGTTTCTGTCAAAGGGGTTTTGGAAAATTTGGTGGTATTATCATACGATTAGGAACGTAATTTGGTTGTTGTAAGGCGGGAGTAGCAAAAAACTGGTCGGTATTGCAAATTACAACCTGTCATATCACTGACGAGACCGTGGTCCGTGGCCAAAATATAACAATAATTACCTCTGCTCTGAAATCGACACAACTTAGGTGGAGCTCCAAATTGAGGCTAACTTTTGTTTCATGGTAAAAATCTGCATTTTCCCCGTCGATTTTACTCTGCAGTATGAAAAATCTCTTACTCCTATTATGATTCTATTTAATAAGATCAGAAATAAATATTAAGAATATAATAAAAGGATAAAATAAAAGGATAGGTACAGTAAATTTTAATAGAACAATATAGTGGCAAATATATTTGTTCAGTGGTTATTTTCTCTTTTGTTTTTAGGTACTTATAGCAAAATATAGACAGTAATACTTCAATTTTTTACTGTAAACCACTACTGAAAATTTATATCTATAGACTACGTCAGACAGCTCACTATGTATATATCCACTTAACGAGATTCTCTAGTATTCTATTCCTGTCTTTTTAAGTCCATAAAAATGTTAATAAAAATCGCGACGTTCATTTTGTCTAGATATTATCTTGTGAAATGCGGTCAAATTTCGTCTTACTACTACATTATTATAAATGATCCATCAATAATCTAATCCATCCATAATCATAAGCTTGAAAGCTTATGAGGATGGATGGATAGATTATTCTTACCTTTTCACGCATAAAGTACTGAACGGATTTTGATGGAATTTTGTTAGTTAGTTCTTAGTTAGTAGTGAGGTTAGTTTGAGATGAATTATCATTAACAGGCTACTTTTTATACCGTAAGTACAATATTCCCACGGGATACTTTATTTTCGCGGACGGAGCCGCGGGCAAAAGCTATTTACAAATATATGTCCCATTATCCTACATGTTTCTATACTCCTATTTAGTTGCTCATCGATTTAAACCCACGCGAATTGAACTCTCCAATCGGGATATGAACCAGGATTTCCGTCACCCACCCGATTCTATATTGACAATGGGAGCGAGTTACTAAAGCGTGAAATTGAAATAATTGTTTTCTTCTAATGATGTAAACAAAAAATGGTGAGGCGTAATGAATCAATGTGGCCACTAGTGGCCGGTCTACGCGCGAGCTACGCAGAACTATGTAGTTGTTCAACAATATATTATACTAAATGTTGCCCGCGACTTCGTGCGCGCAAAAGCTAATTTCGCAGAAACGGTACATTTTTCCGCGATAAAAAGTAACTTTTATCCTTCCCCGTGGTCTACTCTACATCTGTGCCAAATATCATCAAAATCGGTCCAGTAGTTTCAGCGCCTATTCAATGCAAACGAACAAGCAAACTTTTCCTCTTTAGGTATTATATTAGGTTAGGTTTAGGTTATATGTTCCGTATGTGTGTCTTGCTGTCTGTCATTCCTTCTAGCTTCTGAAATTATGAATATAAATGGATGAAATTTGGTATAGATCTCAATTTTGGCATCATGAAATAATAATAATTTTAAATTTATTTTAGGGTTTGCTCTCCATACATACGTATTACGGGACCTTAAAAATGGCACGTACATATAACATAGCCCTTGACCCTTGGTACAACACATGAACACAATAGGTATTAGGTACGTACAACATTGATTTAACAAAACGGGACAATCATTTAAGATGTCTGAATGGTACGAAGGGGAACAGGTTTCGGCCCACTTTTTAGCTCGGCCCAGCGTCTCGCACAGGCGGCCAGTTGCAGACATTTGCGTTGTACTACTTTTGAACCTTATTGCCATTGTAATAAGGTCGAAAAGTGGTACTTCGGGTGTGTTCGACCGGCCATTTGCCGGCGCTTCCTATTCCGGCTATTGTTGCGCGTCCTGCCACACGCGCATACCAAGTACAGGACACGCGACTCCGCGGACTCATCTTGAGGAAAGCCACCAAATTCTTTATGCAAATAGTCCTATTTTAGCTATTAGACCAAAAAAAAAAGATCGAAAAATGTTACAAAAGATGATAACGTAATAAATATTTTAAGGCTTGTTTAATGAAAATCTAGCTATTGCCTGCGGCTCCGCCCACGCAAATACAGTATCCCAAGGGAACACTGGATAAAAATATCCTATATTTTAATCCAGAGGATAAACTACTGCTATACCAAATTACATCTAAATCCATTCAGTCCGTTCCGTTTTTGCGCGAAAGAGTAACAAACATCTATCCATTTATCCATCCCTACCAACTTTTACCTTTATAATATTAGTAGGATTGACTTTATAATATTAGTAGATAGATTTGCATGTTTTGTCTATATTTCTCGGCATAAAGTGAACAGGGCCTCTAGTCAAGATGCATTCGATAATTTCGACGGCGAACTTCGAAATAAAAAAATGTATGGAATTTGACATACGTCATCGCTAAGAGACATGTCGCTTGCGATGCCTTATGTCAATCGCCGTCGAAATAATCGAATGCATCTTGACTAGAGGCCCAGAGACAAAACTTTTGAATAAGCTATCCGACACTTATTAGGAGATTGCGAAATAGGACCTTATAAGAATAGACTTATATTGTTAACTAAGGCAATATATTTTGTTCATGAATAACATTATAAGCAACCTCTTTTGGTGAGGTTTGTGAGAATCAGGACATCTTTAAAGAATAATGATATAATAATAATTTGCATGAGGTTTTTATGTGAAACAGCCGACGTGGCGGGTCACAATACCTAATGGTGAACCCGCATGTTGAAGTAACGAGTGGCCACATTGAATCCGTAACCGTTAAGAATAATACGCAACATTACCACCGCGCATCCGGTAAAATATGCATCTGATCGTATTCTGTTGATACACCATTGTCACACCATGGTCACACACTATTATTATGGTAGGATGTGTTTAAGAACGATTCATACTTTGTAAACTACCACCATTATAAACCACATTTCGTGAATAAATGATTATGATTATGATAGCTGTAACAGTTCGAGTGTATGTAACGCGTCGCCATATCAAACCCGCAACCGAAAATACAACGTAACCACTGCGCAACCGGCCCCTGTAGTACGCAACAATCAATGAATTATCGTATCAATGAGGGACCTTGAGCGAGGTTGTTCTTGGCTCTAGTCGCGCGGAGCAACGAACTCCGAGAAAACTATTATGAAACTATTGAATACTTTGCTACACTTTGTTGATAATTAGAAATATTATGTTATATTCAGTTCAGGTTTATAGGTAATCAATATATCTAGAATTAAATCATAAACTTTTACGTTTATGTACTCTATAGGTAGATTTTTTTTAACTCAGTAGGGCTGGTAACTAATATCTATTCTGTGGTAGGGCCTCGCTCTTCCGAATGAAAATGACACAACATAGGGTAACCACTAAACGATCACGGAATAGGGGAAAAACAAGACCCTTCCGAGTTATCGAAAATTCTGGATTATAGTATGTTAATAAAAAAATGAGAGCTCTATGGTCTAGTGGGTAGACTGTTTGATTCGCGCTCAAGAGAATGCAGGTTCGATTCCCAGGATGTGGCGTGTACCACTGAGGCTTTTTCCGATCTCAAATACTTTCTACTTAACACATTCTAGAACTTACTATGGGACCAGATTGACAATATGATAAAAAAAATTATTAACGAGGCTCCACAGTACTACACGATATATTTATAAAAATTCAGCTGTACTCCCAGTTGATAATTAAAACTTGTTTAAAAAGGCAAATTTAAAAATGTAGTTTAAAGAAATTAATGAGTTTCTAGCATTTAAAATACAACTGTAGGTTAAATGATAAAACAATCTGTGAATCTCATCTAAGAAATATGGCTGCATGTGCATTGAACATTGAGAAGTGATTCGACATTATAATAATAAACATTAGCAACACGGGCACGTAATGTCTTCCATCGGAAATGACGCAAATGCTACCAGATTCCGCCCTCACATGCAAATCCGCATGTTCGGACTTTCGCTATTAGCTAAGTAACATAGCCATACCAGTACCAGTCGTGAAACCTGGCCATAGAACTAACATTTATAGAAATGGCATGCGATTTGCGGAAGCTCACGCCAGCGCCTTGCGGCACCGCTACTGAAACGCTAATTAAAAATTGAAAGCCCTACTATTCGTAGGCTATCGCTGTCTCTGCTAGTCGAAATGACAAGGACAGCATGTGACTTGAGTGTCACTTAATATAACTATCTCTTCAGTGAGGTACTTCGCGGCAGTCCGCAACCAATTAAAATAATAGGAATGTTGCCTAGTTTCACAGATCCTAGAAGATCACATTTTTTATATATTGTTGAATAGGTATAATGTTATTATAAATTGAAATTTGACGTATCTTCGTTATTTTTTACGATTTCCAAAAATGGGATCTAGGTATATTGCTTCTTATTATAATGTCTAACTCATTTTATTTATTTATTTATATTATAAATACTTTTTCCACAATGTAACCTTAATGCTATAGGGCATTTCTAATGAACCCTTATTATCATACATTTATATAAATCATATCATACATATTTATTTTTTTAATAATATCTATAGACGCTTCACACCACGTCAATCTGATCCCGTGGTAAGTTCTCGAAGAACTTGTGTTACGTGTACCAGACAACGGAAATATATTTAATGCTTTTATACTATACACATATTTAAGATTTTTAGTATATTATACACATATTTAATACACATCCATGACCCAGGAACACAGAAAAACTTTTTTGTTCCTTCGGCGGGATTTGAACCCGCGACCTCCGGCTCGACAAACACGCTCAACCAACTGAGCCACTGAGGTCGTCTTCGCATTCTTATTAAACATATTCTTTTAGTATGAACTGAGTAAACGTTAGGAGGAAGTGTAGTATGTTTCTGATAATAATTTGCAGGTGGATTCATTGTAGAAAGTAGAGATTGATAGAGCGTCAGTGGTACTGCGAGAAAATAGCAAAGCCATTTCTATTCTATTCATATTATACATTCTGTGGTCCTAACCATAATAGTTCAGTGGGCGCATTAGTTTACTATGTGTAGTCCAGTTAGTGCCATTTGTGGAGGTGCAATAAAATAATAACAAAATCTAATTAGGACTGTTTACTTACACTAATTTTTTATTGCGTTTAAAATTTTTTACTGCTTGGTAGAAGTGGACTTACAGCTTACGGGTTACGCCCTATAGCGTAACTAATAACTATGTTCTTTAATAATAACTACATGTTGCCTGAGATTTCGTATGCGCAAAAGGAAATTCCGCTAAAACCGAACATTTTGTCGCTATAAAAGCCTTCGTTTTCTTCCTTCTCCATGGTCTACACTATATTATGTGTTCTTTTCGTAAAAATTCTAAACTTTCTCAGCATTTAATGGAAACAATCTTAGTTACATTATAATTTTTCCTATTTATAATGTCAGTGAATTTAGTAATACAGAAGTTTCAATAAAATAATAGTAATTTATTATCTAACTACAATAATTAAAAATATGTCATTATTAAATTATTGTAAGATAGGTACAATGATTTTTCGAAGTTTTATTTTAACAAATTATCTAATAAAAAGACGAACTCAAAAGTTAGTTTTCAAAACAAATAATATAATGAATTCCTGTGTTATTGAAACATAGCCAACATTTTAAGAATTTCCAAAATTTCGTATTCTGACTCTTCTGCGCATAATACTGGCGATGGAATTTACATTAGTCAACAGTTCATCGTGCGATACAGATTGTATTATAACATAATAATATAGAAGAAACTTTGCTGCCAATTCGTTTGTTTGGCGCCAACACTTCGTCATTCATTATTATTATTTTCAGTAAGGTTAGGTTAAGTGTTGAACACGAGTTAGATACAGATCAAAGGTATGTTTTATTATATACATCCGTATACCTATACAAACTTTCGCGTTTATATTTTAATTAGTAAGGATTACTAACATTGCTGGTGCTGATGTTTGTAGTAAAATTATTATTACAAACATAATAATAACTAATTATAAAAACTAATAATATAATTATTATTCGGCAATAAATATTAGCTTATAGATATACAGCTAATGGGGGATTTACATGGGTGACTAAAGCCGCACGATTTCAGCCGCACGGCGAAAATCGACCGTGTAAATGCCAATTCGGCGAGGCCGCAAGTGACTAAAGCAGCAAGCCCCAACTTTTGTAGCGTTTACACGGGTGACTAGCCGCACGATTTCCGCAGCACGGTGAAAATCGACCGTGAAAATTCCAATTCGGCGAAGCCGCGGGTGACTAAAGCCGCAAGCTCCAAAGTTGGGTATCATTCGACTTTTGCAGCACGACGCTCAGCTCGGCGGAACGCCCGCCGCGTTCCGCCGAGCTGAGCTGGCAAAGAGTAAAAAAGATATGTATAGGAACGTACATAGGAACGTACAGGATACGTACAGAGGAACAGCTTTCATATAAACTTCTAAATCGATACAAATTTTGTTAAGGATGTCATAGAAGATTAGGGTAAATGAAAGTCTAGCGTTAGTACAGAGTTCTTGAGAAAGTCTTATACACACCACAACCCAGCATCGAACCTGCACCAGCACGTGTGTGACTCAAGGGGTCTATTCACTAAACTGTAATAATTATAATAAAGCAAGCCTATTATTGTTTATGTATTATATGAGACATTTTAAATATTATTTTAATGTTACCCGACTGCGCGACGCAAAGGAGTAGTAATGTGCTTATTAGCCTTCGAATGTATATAACTACATAATATGTAAGTGGATTGTACCTTTGGCCACTATTTAGACCAAACGCGTAGGCTCATTTCTTTACTAACTACCGTATACTTTCTATATATTTATATTTTTTATACTAGAAACTATTTCATTATTAGGTATTCAATATAATTATACTTAGGTCAAAAGTCCCGACTACTGGACTGATTTTTTCTTTTCGTTTTTACGCAGTCGGGTTTTCTTTTATTTTTTCATACACATGCCATTTGCAAATTTTAAATCATATAAAAATATATGATTTTTAGGGCCGATAGTTTAATAAAGCACTTATTATACTCAGATACAAAAAGAGGTCATGTTTAGAATAATTTTTCTGGTCTTATTTGGTGGCTTACTCTGTGGCTCAGTGGTTCAGCGCTTTGGTGCTCAAACCGGAGGTCGCAGGTTCGAATCCTGCCGAAGGAACAAAAGTATTTCTGTGTTCCTGGGTCATGGATGTGTATTAAATATGTGTATAATATAATAAAAATCTTAAATACTTATATGTAAGTATAAAATTATTAAATATACTTCCCGTTGTCTGGTACCTGTGGCACAAGTTCTTCGGATACTTAGCACGGGGCCAGATTGACGTGGTGTGGAGCGTCGATAGATATTATTATTTTTGTTTAAATATACCCAATAACAGCGGATTTATTGACCTTAAAATTGGATAAAAAGAATCTAACGTAAGATAAAAAGTGTTTTAGAAATCCTCAAAATCGGACATTTCTAAACTAAGCCCATAGGTCGATGCCGTCTTGTATTCCAAACTTAAAAGTAGAACACCCGTGTACCAATTCTACTTAGTTTTTGAGATAAATAATTTGGAAGATGGTCATTTTTTCAAGTCATCGATTCATAAAATTAATTTATTACGTCAATTGCGAGGCGTTGTAAACTTGTTATATACTTTGTTCGATACACCAGTTACGTTTCTACCACTTGAGTCCTTTGAGAGATATTTAATTTTTTTTTCACTTTTCAAACTTTATTTTTTTTCTTCGATACTAAGTTGTTTCCGCAATTATTTTTTATACTAAACCATACTTTGTCATAGTTTCTTTATTCAGGATTTTTTTCTATTGCCAATCAAACTAGGAATGGGATAAATAAGCATTCTTTTATTTTTAATTAGCCTTTTAAGAGCATTTTTAAGAGCAAAGTTTCATATACCATAGATTTTACGAAAACAAAAAATTCATAAACTCCGATGAAAGGTTTTGTGAGCCCGGGAAGGGGTCCACCCTAGTTAGGCAATAACTAACCCGTGGTTATACATACAACCCGAAGGAGCGGAGGTGAAGCATCACGGAGCCGATCAGGACCCATGCCGCCGCTAGGCAATATATTGTATATAATATATATGTAATATATTGTAAAGAAAATAAAGAATTTTTGATTTTGATTTGATTTTGATTGAATATTAAAAAAATGTTATTTGTTTTCATGACAACCAACATTAATCAGTTGCATGTACACATCACAATTCTCAATCTCATATGACACAAGAAAATTTTGCGTACGTAATTCACATCGTGATTGAGGTCATATTGTTTAACTACCATGAATAAAAATAACACCATCGAGTTTTGGAATGCTATGAAAGGCATCCATGCTTATGGATTTATTGATTGATTTATTTATTTATTTATTTATTTATTATATATATGATAGATATATAATATTAATCACTAATATACATGCAATTATTCAAGCAGTTCTTGAATAATTGCATAAGTACTTAACAATTTCAATTCCGGCACGAACACCCATTCTGCTCAACATTTTCGAAGGAAATAACAAAGCCGCATGCTGCTTTAGTCACCCGTGTAAACGGGCTTGCGATTCGGCGAGGTGAGGCGATTTGTCAGACGGCTCGCCGCACGGCGAAAGCAGTCCCGTGTAAATGCCTCATAAGGCGCTAGCATGTAACATTTGCTCTCTACCCGTTTGAAGTTTACAGTGTACTAGCTTTTGCCCGCGATTCTGCTGGCGCAAATACAGTAGGTATCTCACGGGAATAGTGTACTTTTTTGGGATGAAATGTAGGATATAATTTAAACCAGAGCCTAAATAAACTGCAACCATACCAAATTTCATTAAAACCATGCAAAAGTTGAAAACAGTCACAAACAAACTTCGAGTTTGTTTGTGACTCTTTTCAACTATAGTAGGACTAGCTTATGCCTGCGACTCTATTGGCGCACATACAGCGCAAAATCTCACGTGAATAGGTACTATACTTTTTCGGGATTAAATGTAGGATATGTTTTAATTAAAAATAAATAATGTTTACAAAATCATCAAAAATATGTTCTTGGAACCCTTAGCAGCCATGACACATATTATGTATCATTTACTGTAACCTATACGGTGTATACTTTAGATGAGAGATATCGGCGAGTCACGAGCGGAGGTCAAAAATTTGGTCCAAATATCCAAATTACATCCGTTCTAGGGTTTCTGCGGAACAGATAGATATCAAGAAAAATACCAGCGTAGAAAATGCATGGGGGAAAAACGTGTACCCCATATTTGGTATGGAGGTCCATTCAAACAGATAATTATAAATTAAAACATATCAGATAAAAGTTTTGTTAGTTGTTACTAATCTTCTATACATACAAAAACCGTTTGTCCTGAATGACTGACGGATCATCGCACAACCTAAACCGCTGATCGCTGAGACCTGAAACTTGCAGAGCATGCTCTTTGTATAGCGTTGGCATCCGATAAGAAAGGATTTTCCCAAATTTGTTTCCTAAGGGGGTGAAAAAAGGGGGAAAATTTTGTATGGGGGAAACGTGATTCCTTGGTCCAATCTACTTCAAATTTTGCAAAAACATTCTTTGACAGAATTGATGGAATACGTGTATCATGGTTTATTAAAATTTGTCCCAGAACGGGGTAAAAAAGGGAAAGAAAATTGTTTGGGAGCGATTTGCTTTAAAGTTGATATTAATACTCCTTGGTGCTTTTGATTTAAAGCTCTCACTCACAAGCGATCGATGGATATAGTCAAAAAAATATTTTAAACATTTACTGGAATCGTAGATGCAAGTAATCAGTTTAGGTGAACGATGAAATATAGCCTGAGATCCGACGCCCGCCTAACTACACTTTTCATATACAAGTTAAATTTTTTCGTACTTTTGGCGTCCACCGTAGAAAATAGGGTAGGTCATTCACTAATCATTTAGTGTCATAAGTTCGTCGTAAATAATTTAGCTTGAAATACGAATCAATTTCCAATTCGATCGAAGCAAGCGATTCGCTGTGAGTGGGACTCTTAATATTTTGACACAATATATTGCCATCAGTTGTCTTGAAAACTAAATCTGACAAGCTTTCGAAATTTAAAGATGAAAATCTTCCTCTTTGAATACCTAGGTTCTTAGATATTTGCGATTGCTGCATTTAATTTGTGTAAAAGTTCATATTATTTACTATTACATTAGAATATTTTGAGTGTACATTTACAATACATGTTCATTTTGTTATTTTTGTACAAAATTTTCCAAGCAAGCGCACTTTACAAGATACGTCTTTATATACATCCTGTACTAATAAAGTTATCATGAATTTTCAGCCAGCCAACGGTGAAGGAAAACATCGTGAGGAAACCCGCACACGGTTGACCCCAGACGTATTGACCAGTCATTCCTCTGGACTAGGCTGACTGTGTTGTGAGAATGCCGTTTGTGCTTGGGCAAACCATACGACATTTAAAAAACCAACTACTACAGTATTACCAGGCACTACAGTATTTCAAGAGCGGTTACTTCGCTCGAAGAATACTGTATAAATCATCCATTAACGGATGAAAAGGCCTAAATTATATTCGTTCAGCTAAACCATAAGCTTTGGTAGATGCTTGCGTAATCTTATGAAATTCAATGGTTCTTTGATATAACGAGTTATGAAATGATAGCAAATATTTCAATAATGTCTGAGTCACAGGTGTTAGTGGTTCACGAATGTGAAGGTCACTTTCTCGCTGATTCACGGAAATAGAGTTATCGACTTATGAAACTTCTCGCTCAATATTGTAAGTCACTAGATACCGTTACGGAAGGCGGTTTTACCAAAATGTTGCACTAATATCACCTTGATTCATGCACTTTTTATTGTTCAAAGCTTTCTGCTGGATGTAAAGTAAAGATTAAAATTGCTAACAAATTTTAATGTTATAAAGCTTGAATGAGAATTATAAATTCATAATTCTTTATCGTAGCTGTTAAATTTTAGGATATATATTATCTATTATTGAGGATAGGATAGGCATACGAAAAAATGAATGCATCAGTCGACGAGGCATTTGAACATAAAGTCGAATAACTAGGTATACGAGACGGGCAAAAATCAATCATTATTAAGGGCAAGGGAACGAATGTGGCCAGCGACCTTGATTTTAGTGTGGTAAAACAGGATGGACTTCGTACAATTATATATTATTATTACATAATTGTAGAAAATTTATAGATTTAATAATAATAATAATAATAACTCCCCACACCGATATCGGTGACGGTGGCCGGTTTCATTGAAACCAGGCCAGTTACGCAGGAGTAATTTTTATAGTGCCCAAGTGTGTGCGCAGTACACAAGAGCACTCTCTCTTCCTTTACTCTCATAATCCAGTGGGACGGATAACCGACACGACTGACGAGAGATCAGACGCAGGTCCGACTTTTTACATGCCCATCCGACGCATGGATCATCTTTCTTGTCAGACAATCAGGTGATCAGCCTGCATTGCCCTAACCAAACTTGGAAACAACATTTTTTGTTGTTCCAATGCGGGAATCGAACCCACGACCTCCGAGTCGAGAGCCAATGCTCTAACCACTAGACCACGGAGGCTGTTAATTATAGATGTCTTGAGCACGATAATTGTAATATCTGGTTAAAAAGGGTATAGGCATTAAGCCTGCAGTGTTTTTCTATTAAATAAAAAAAGTGGCAGGATTGAACCTGTACACTGTACTCTCTAATAGTTAGTATCATATTACAATATCTCCTTTCTTTGTTTTTAAAAGCAAATATACAGAATGATTTAAAAATAGAATAGTAAAAATCTATGTCATTCTTATATTAGATTTGCGGTCAATGCAAATGAAGGCACAACTACGAAGTTTTATCTATATGGTACAACGCGAGGTATTCACCAATAAGGTCGGCAGCATACGGGCCGCTGACGGCTGACAGATACGTTAGTGATTTTAGGTCGCAGACTATTACTACTAGGATCAGCGATGTTAGTAATAAACAGTTATATTTTTTATTATGAACTAGCTGACCCGTCCCACTTTGTTGGCCGTTAAATTTATTTTTTTGTTAAATTAATTGTTTGATGATGATGATGAGAATAAAAAGTATTCTAAGTTACGCCTTATAACATCAGCTATCTACCAGTGAAAGTCCCGTTAAAATCGGTCTAGCCGTTCCAAAGATTAGCCGGAGCAAACAGTCAGACGGACAGACAAAAATTTTCAAAATTTGATTTTTATTGTTAACTAGCTGATGCCCGCAACTTCGTTTGCATAACTTCGTTGCCCGCAACTAACGGAAAGGGAACCCTTTTTTTATACGGAACCCTAAAATAAAAGTAGCCTATATTAGACCTTATAACATCAGCTAGCGCCCAGTGTAAGTCCCGTGAAAATCGGTCCAGCCGTTTCAGAGATTAGCCGGAACAAACAGACATACAGACAGACAGACGAACAGATAAAAATTTTAAAAATTGATATTTTATCGTTAGTATCGAATATACTGCCATATGCATTAAGTGAAAAGCTGTTAATCTGAAATTAAAAACAGACACTTCAATTATATTTATCTGTATAGATGTATAGATTATAATAAATTATAATACAATGATACCGTATATTCATTCATATATATTAAGTAAAAAGCTGTTAATTTGAAGTTACAAAAATACACTTCAATTTTATTTATCTGTATAGATAAAATCGATTTTACTTATTACGTGAAGCAAAAAATCTGTACAGTTTTACGAGAACTGTGCGGACGGAGGGGGAAGCTGTGTAGAAAGAAAATGTTTTGATGTTGTTCAAATTTTGAAACAATCATAGTTTCATACATCTATAACTAATAACAGTACCTACTCTACGTTTTGTACTAATGCGTGAGTTTGAGCACGCTTTTGAGCGCCCAACTAGCTCGAAACTTTGGCTTACCTTGAAGGCTGTCAAATCATCATGTCAATCATTGCATGACCTCGGAAATACCGGCGCTTACTCATTTTGAAGAATGTTTGTCACCTGTTATGATTTCATTGTATTTGTGAAAAAATTGTTACGATTAAGTTATTACGAATCTATGAATATTAGGGGATGGTAACTGTCAAAGTATTACTAGCTATGCAACAGCATAACAACTAATGCCGATAAAATAATATATTTGAGTAACGAACGTACCGACAAAGTATAAGCGGTTATAGAGAATTTCTTTACAATTTTTCGGAAATAGTTAGTCACTTTAAAATACAATATGACAAATAGATTGTTCATGTACTTACATTGTAGTATGTAATAACCACTAACCAATAATAAATAATTAATAGCCGGGTAAACGAGCTTTGCTCGGATTTCTAATAAATTTTAAAATTATTTTTAAACAAAAAATTAAACTGGCTTCCAAAGTAAAAATACGCCGACTACCGACCTATGGTACCGACTTCAAAATTTAGAAGATTGAGTAGAGAAATAGTTAAAATTTTAGTTGAATTTAAAAGGGGACAAAATAAGGTTAAAAAAATCGACGAAACGCTTCGAGAAAAGGTAGTCTAGTAGTGTCCTTGCGTTTCGCTTAGCTTATCTTGGCGGGGGCACTACCGTGCTCCCAGATATTCACAAATTATATATTTCTATTGACGTCTTATTAACACATACTAAAAACAGAAAAAAAAATTAAGGCGAGCTCCTATACAACAAACGTGGTTTGTTTACCGCGGTTTTGTACGGAACTCTAGGTGCTCAAGTCCGACTCGCACTTCGCCGGTTTTTATATTATATATATCTTGTTTTTTCGCCTTTATCTATATATATAGATACTATATTAAAATAAAGAGGAAAAGTTTGTTTGTTTGTTTGGATTGAATATTCTCCGAAACTACTGGACCGGTTTTGATGAAATTTGGCACAGATGTAGAGTAGACAACGGGGAAGAACATAGGCTAGTTTTTATCGCAGAAAAATTTACGGTTTCTGCGAAATTAACTTTTGCGCTCACGAAGTCGCGAGCAACATCTAGTGTAAAATATATCTGCCATCAATCTAATTAAAAATTCAAGTATTGTTTCGCAAATTACCTCATTTACTCTACTCAAAACAACCATTGTTAAGTAAATTAATTACAACGTTTTTTTCATAGACAACAGCGCAGTAATAGGATTCGAAGATGGCCGTGAAATCGAAATTTGAACGGTGTTCCATTCAAAAGAGATGAATGAATGAGTCAATGATCTGAGTCACCGGTCACGGATACAGTGAACAGTCGTTCGTTTGCTCTATATTATGATCTGTTACACATATTGGGAAACCCTGAAGTAATCGTTCCTGAAAATGTACCTAGTGCAAACAGGAACGTCTGTTCATGTTCCGGTCCGTTATTGCTTATTTGGCTCGGAATTTGTTAATGACACATGATTTACTTGTTCACACTTATGATTTTCTATGATGTTACTTTCAATTTTATTTCGATAGTACCAACGAGTAAGCAAATACGAAAATACTGTCGCTCATTGTAAGTTAACCCGCATAGTTTTATGTTTATTTTTTTAACTCAGCGAAATAAAAAAAAGTAAAGCAAGTACATAAAATCATTAATGTCCATTAATCATGATATATTTTTACGTGAAGCAATTCCCTTTGCAATCTTTTTAACGATAGTTATGCGAACAAATGAGTATGAAAGCCTGCGAGAAAATAACACAGTTCATACTTAAAAATTAAATGAACTATGATAGAATTTCCACCACTAGTACCATATACCAATTAATTAATAATTCCGAATTGAATTCTGGTGACTAAGTTTGACATCACAGAAGGAAACAGGTACTTTACCCGAATGACGGGATCCCATGTACCCATGTACATTTCCACTGAGCTGATGCACATTCATCACGTAAGACGTTATGACTTAACATGAATGACGGAATCCCATTACCCTATGTATGTACCAAGTAGAAACATTTGGATTTTGGACAAGCCCATAGATTATACTTGGTTGACACCATAATAAGTGAGATATCACATGCTGATTAGTATTTAACCTGAAATATGGAATCCTATTACCCCATGTACAAAGTATAAACTATTTGGATTTGATGTGCCATACATTATACTTGGATGACACCATACATTTAACTCATGAGACGTCACATACTGATATGTATTTAACATTAAATACGGGATCCTATCACCCTATGTATAAAGTACAAACCATTTGGACTTTGGATGACATACATACATACTTATAATCACGCCTTTTTCCCGTAGGGGTAGGCAGGACCGCCTCTTTCCCGTAGGGGTAGGCAGAGACCACTTCTTTCCACTTGCTACGATCCTAACATACTTCTTTCGCTTCGTCCACTTTCATTCTTACCACCATTCCTCCTCTTACATTCAACGTAGCCAAGCGTCTCTCCATGGTCCGCTTTTCGCCTCCGCGAAAAACGAGACGTGATGGGTGGCGAACCGCATCGCCGCCATTTTGGATGATTTAATTATTTTTGATTATCTATTGCGTTTCCACGGATTAGTGGAGAGGGTAGGAATAGGGAAAGGGAAGGATAGGTGGTGAGGAAAGGAAGATTGGTAAGTTAGAGTGGGAAATAGGGAATGTAGGATATTATCGCCCAGGAGGACAAGGACAGTAATAGCTAGGGAAGCCGGGGTCGCTTACCCGTATACTATACCACAACTACCGTACAGGTAAGTTGGGAAGAGTATCCCATGACAGTAGTATAGACTTAGACTTTGGATGAACCATACATAATTCTTTGATAACACCACGCATCACCACACAACTCATAAGTCATCACAGAATGCTGAGAACATAACTTGAAATAAAGGATCCCATCACCACATGTAGTTAAAGAACGTTTGTGTGTAAAAGCTACTTTATGATCAATGATTTTGTTGACGATCGCACACCTTGGGAACAGAAAGCCACCTGCAAGGCTTCATCTATGTACTATATGCATCCTGACTTCTGATAAATATCATATAGATTCAGTTATTACAATATTGTAAAACATATAGGGTGAGAGCACCAATTATCAGCACTTATTACTGAGAAAAATAATTCATAGCAGTGGCGAAGGCTTCTTCTCCTTCATAGGGAAGCCGGAGCCTGTATAATAAGTAGGGATTTCTATGAAGGTTTGCAAAAGGTAAGTGATAAGGGAAGCCGATAGGAATGGAGTTATAGGAAACCTACGCCACTGCTTCATAGTTTAGACTATGGTGTCGCTGGCAGTAGATTCCAGAAACAGTATTTTTTTGTTTTTATTAAGTGGAAACAAAAATTAATTAGCGAGAAGCTTATAATTCTACTATTTGTTCGGGTCGCGAGACTCTGGTACAGTGCTAGCATTTAGGTGTGTCACCCTATGTAATATATTTAAAAAAAGAACATTTTTTCATCTATTTGCTAAAAGTTGGCCACGCGGAAGTTTCTAACGCCGGTTATTCTCGCCGGGTTAGTTCCCAAACTACCAGTAGTATGCTTCACGTAGGGACAGTTCCGTAAATGTTATATAATTAACCTAAATGAAAATAAAAGTTTTTAAATTTTTACATGTGCAAAGTACATTTCCCCTGGCATGGACCAAGCATCACCATACCAGACGTCACTCAAAGCTTACGGGTATTTTACCCGAAAGACTGGATCATAGTTCATACCCATCACCCATGTAGGTTTCCATTTGCATGAACCATGCATCATGCATCATGAGTAACTGCATCCGCGTGGAATTGTGTCTAGACTGCTCGGGAAACCCGTTTACTAAAAACTCCACATTTTCATAGACAATTGTAATTGTTGTGGAAAATTAAATATGTGATTTCCGCTGAGTCCGTCACATCCGTCCAACTAGACAGAGAATCAATGTCGTCATAGCTATCATCAACATCACTTCTAGCTATTGCATTAACGCCCTCACACACGTAAAATTCGGACCGCGGAGGGATATGTGCGGTTTGGACTCATTTTCCATAGTTTGAACCTTGCGCTATGACATATTTTGACGTCTGTAAGACGCTGGCAGTCCAAATTGTGACGAATTTTTAGTACTAATTAGCACAGCAGTTCGATCCGCAGCACTAACAATACGTCATAATATCCCTCCGCGATTTGAAAGTTGGAACGCAGTCCGAACTATACGTGTGCTAATATGTCAAAATACGTCATAGCGCGCGGTTTAAACTATGGAAATGCGCTGTCATTGATATGATAGAACAGACTGTGGGTTGGCACATTTAAAAGTTCGGAGAGGAGCGCGGGTCGGAATGGAGCGTGTTATTTCCCACGGTCGGAACTGTGCGTGTATCGGGTGCTATTTTCCTACTATTGCAATAGGCAATCGGACTAACTTTTTTTTATTGCATAAATGAATAGTACTCTTAGATATGAGTAACTTCTCAGAAGAAACCGTATATCAAAAGTCAATACTTTCAAAGGTACAGCGATTTGTATAAAAAATTTCACGAGCCTCCTAAAAACGCTCCATACTAAAGTCGACCTACAAATGACGTCATTTGTAGGTCGACTTTAGTATGGAGCGTTTTTATTTAATTGTCCACAACAATTACAATTGTCTATGAAAATGTGGAGTTTTTAGTAAACGGGTTTCCCGAGCAGTCTAGACACAATTCCACGCGGATGCAGTTACTCATGATGCATGATGCATGGTTCATGCAAATGGAAACCTACATGGGTGATGGGTATCCAGTCTTTCGGGTAAAATACCCGTAAGCTTTGAGTGACGTCTGTGCAGTTACTCATGATGCATGATACATGGTTAATGCAAATGGAAACCTATATGGGTGATGGGTATGAACTATGATCCAGTCTTTCGGGTAAAATACCCGTAAGCTTTGAGTGACGTCTGGTATGGTGATGCTTGGTCCATGCCAGGGGAAATGTACTTTGCACATGTAAAAATTTAAAAACTTTTATTTTCATTTAGGTTAATTATATAACATTTACGGAACTGTCCCTACGTGAAGCATTATACTACTGGTAGTTTGGGAACTAACCCGGCGAGAATAACCGGCGTTAGAAACTTCCGCGAGGCCAACTTTTAGCAAATAGATGAAAAAATGTTCTTTTTTTAAATATATTACATAGGGTGACACACCTAAATGCTAGCACTGTACCAGAGTCTCGCGACCCGAACAAATAGTAGAATTATAAGCTTCTCGCTAATTAATTTTTGTTTCCACTTAATAAAAACAAAAAAATACTGTTTCTGGAATCTACTGCCAGCGACACCATAGTCTAAACTATGAAGCAGTGGCGTAGGTTTCCTATAACTCCATTCCTATCGGCTTCCCTTATCACTTACCTTTTGCAAACCTTCATAGAAATCCCTACTTATTATACAGGCTCCGACTTCCCTATGAAGGAGAAGAAGCCTTCGCCACTGCTATGAATTATTTTTCTCAGTAATAAGTGCTGATAATTGGTGCTCTCACCCTATATGTTTTACAATATTATATATTATATATATAGACGTCATTTGTAGGTTATAGTATATGAAGTATATGGCCGCCGGAATATAATTATAAATATCTCCCATATTTGTGCGTTTAAGTTCATACTTACCATAATGAATGTTTTTGTATATAATGTGAGTTAACTAATGATGTAGGTTTTGTTTGCCAATTTCGCAAAAAAAAAAAATGTTTTTTGGTACTTTTTAAATGTATTTTATAAGTAAACTACACATAAAATAATATATTTTTTTACATTTACCAAGTAGTAATGCCTCAATATTTCTGAATATATTAATGAAACCAAATATTTCAGATGTAGTCCGATCCCCTATTATCTAGGGACCATTGTGAACGATAAAAAATCATTATCTAGTTTTCCTCTTTAAAGCCAAAAAAGTATTACTTTATTGTAATAATGTTACTCGCTTGTTTAATTCTATATTCACCTTCTTAATAACAATAATTAAAAAATAAGAACTAGGACAGTAGGATGAGAAACTTTATATTTGTTATTCAAATGCAAATGTAAATAAATAGTATTACATGTTAAGAGTTATAATAATTGCAATAATATTAATAAAATTCTTATATGTAATTCTTGAAATTTAAAGTAAACCAAAGCGCGCTAAGGAAAATGCCTTACCATGCAAAATATGTAGGTATGCTTTTATGAATTTATATGGTTTTTTTTTCCATAATATTAGTTCATTGTTTAAAACATGGGAATCAAAACTTATCAATTTTCATTTACCTGCAAACATTGAAAATAATTGAACTAAAATAAAAGAATGACTGTTAATTGAATCAATTAAATAGACAATAATCGATATATCAAAAGTAATTAAAATAAACAGTTAATTACCAAGATGGAGTTAGACAGGAAATAATAAAGGAAATGCTTCGGTCCATTCATACGAGAGCGACGCGACGTGCGCGGGTCGACAAACGCTGCACAAGTACTGAGTAAGTAGTAAGTACTACTTACTCAGTACTAACACCAACTAGTATTTATTCTTTGCTTACACTTCAATCTTACTACTATTATAAATATGAAAGCTTATGAGGATGGAAAGATGGATGGATCTATGTCTGTTACTCTTTCACGCAAAAATTACTGAACAGATTTCGATGAAATTAGGTATGGAAGTAGTTTTAGCTATGGATTAACTCATAGGCTACTTTTATCTCGAAAAAGTACAGTATTCCCGTGGGATAGTCTCTATCCTCACTCTTAAAAATATAAAGTTCCAAAAATTTCCTTTCCTCAATTATATTTTTAGTAAGTCTTTTCACGAATCATTTAGTAGTTTTCTTCTTCAAATATTATTATGGGTATGATAATAACAATATCTCCGCACGTACGTATGACTAATTGATAGATTATTACGGTAATTAAATAGAACATGTTATTGTAGTTAAGTACAGTATTATTATCGGACACTTACGTTTATCTGTATTAGGTATTTTGTATAATAATCCGAAAATTCGGCAGCTGTTTAAAGGAAAAAATCATAACATTGATTAATAATAATCCTACTTCCAATTTATATTGTAAATTTCAAAGCCTGTGCTACAATACGGATTTCGATGAAATTTTGTATAGAAGTAGTTTAGGCTCTGGATGAAAACATAAGTTACAACTGAATAAAGTATCGGCTGTGCAACGGGAATACTGTACTTTTTCGGGATAGAAAGTATATTTTTATCCCGAAAAAGTACAGTATTGCCGTTGGATAATCGATACTATAACAACGCGGGCGTTTCCGCGGGAAAAGGGTTCTCTTTAACAAAATATACGAAGAACGAGAGATAACATAATATTTAACCCAGATTAACTTTAACCGAGAATTGAGCAAGTGGTGTACGGCTACACGCCTCAAAATTTCACCTCAAAAAACATTGATCAGCGTTTGATTTTAATGTTCTTGTGCTTTAGTTAAGAGGAATAAAATCAGGCTGAGTAGAAAATTCTCCGACTTTACAACAATGACGACATATGGACATGGTTTTTCATCATAAACGAGATAAGTATTGTAAAATCCACGACCGAAATCTCGGAAATCGCTCCGCTAACGTCATCGAGACAGCTAGTGAAGTCACTCATTACGTCCGAACCGGTAAAGTTCCGGTTTTCGATTCTCCGGTTCGTGATCTTTTTCCGGTCAGTCGAAATAGCACACGTTGAAAATAAATCGGTTATGTAATGCTCGACCTAATGTCGCCGCCCGACTCGACTTGACCTTGTGTGACGCGACGACGACGTCACGCGGTGCGTCAACTTCACATAGGAGATATCATCATCATCAGCATCATACATTTTTTGCCGAATTATTCATCATAATGATGCCTGTTTGGAAAACCACAATAAGGTACACGATCTCAAATCTAGGATCTTACAGGCAAAAATTGCATCATTATCAACTTCGTAACCTAGATATGGTTTAAAAAATGTAATTGTTTTTAACATTCCATAAATCATTATTAATCTCATATATAAAAAAGGATATATTTTACCTCCTAAATATATTTAATCCAATATTCTCACAAACATAAAATGATAAATTCAATTAATTGCGTTTGATATTGAAAACGACACAACCGCGCGCAACTCGATGACGTAGTTCGCGTCGCGCCGCGCCCACATTACGACACGAGTGGGGTTAACGATAGTAGCTTGAAATCTCGACATCATTTGCGTCAATATCGATACTTAGAATCGACAGATACTCCGGATAGAGCGAAGCCTTCACGAATTGAATCATGAAAAATTCCCACCGTCCGGTCCAGTCATGGTGTTTCAAAATATGTACCTATACCTATCTAGCTATCTACAATCTGCAACGTGTTGTAAAATTCCATAGTTAATGATACCGCCTCCATCGCTATATTTTAAGAATCTGAATGAAGTGAAACTGCTTTAGCGGCGTTAAAAGCAAAATTTCAAGGTCGCGACACGATAACAAGATTTTCGATAAAACGCCACGATTTTGGTTATAACGCCACCTGTCGGAATCTACTTATACTTCTAACATAAATTAAATTTCTTAATTTAAATTTATAAAGTTCAATACACAGATGGCGCTAAATGTAAAAATTTTAATTTCGCTTAAAAATTAAAAATATATTGTTTTCTATTTTTAAGCGATGTTCTCTAGGGGTGATGAGAAAACTTTTGGATTTTAAATTATCAATGGAGCTTCACATCATATTTTTTACCCCCGAAAAAGAGGGGTGTTAAAAAAGAAAGGTCTGAATTTAGATGCGGTTTTTTTGTATGAAAGCTGACATAATCGAAAATGTTCTTAGCTATAATTCATCATCATCAGCTCACTTACTGCCTGACAGTACGGAGGTTTTTTAGTTGTTGATGAACTCCTCACAAACTAACACCAGAGGTGTGTTGTTTGGCCTCATTTTAGTGATTTCAATGAATATGATATAGATAAATAGTGATCTATAAATAGCACCTGGTCATTGTCTGCATAAATACTTGGTATCTGCAGAAATACCAATTTTTCTCATACATATTATACTTTAGTACAGTAGGTACGTATCGTGTTTGGGCTCATTAAAAAAGCTCCAATGAATAGGATGTAAATACTCGTAGATGGTGATGGTTTGCACCTGATACTGCATTATTATACTAGAACTTTGCTTATTACATTAAAATTTTATAATTCATTGTTAATTCATTTTCAGTGGGTCATCAAATTCATTGGGTCCATAGAACCTTCCACTTATGGTCAATAGCAAGGGCATAATCAGTATGTCAATAGACTTCGCAGAGACCAGATTGTAATTGAATTAATTTAAAAAGTATGAAATAAAAACAAAATCAAAGATTTTAAGTAACATAAATAACACAATAAAAAACTGTAAAAAGTAAATAAATAAATTTCATTTTAGCCTTTGAATATTTTTATATAGGATCTTTTTAATATATGCGTCGCTCGCCGTGTCGGGAGACAACATGTTTCTTTTAGCTAAACAAATAGAAACAGAGAATCCTTCATAATATGTATAATTGAGGTAACATGAAGATTATTCAGGTATTGAAACTAAAAAGCTAAGAATATACCTAACAAATTATAAGTACTAGTAATTGCCCAGTGGCCGAAAATCGCCCTTATTCGTATAATTTTTAAATTTGAACTTTTTGTTCTTTTGCTTCATTATTCGTCATCATTGCTTCATTAGTCGTTTCTTTTTCTCATTCATATAAATGACCTTGTTTTAATAAATATAATTCATTGTTTAGCTAAAGATAATCATGTGATAGTACCTACTCTTTGCCGATGACACTTCACAATATTTTTAATGTGAAGCGACGACAGTCAAATTATGACGAGATAATAGTGCTCTCTCAAAAATGGTACATTGGTTTAATGTTAATAATTGACTTATTTATAATAAATTTTTAACCCCCGACGCAAAAACGACGGGGTGTTATAAGTTTGACGTGTCTGTGTGTGTGTGTGTGTGTATGTCTGTGGCACCGTAGCTCCCGAACGGATGAACCGATTTTGATTTCGTTTTTTTTGTTTGAAAGGTGAATTTGTCGGGAGTGTTCATAGCTATGTTTGATGAAAATCGGTTAAGCCGTTTAAAAGTTGTGGGGGTTTTTTGGGGAAAATTGGGGAAGAAATATAAATAATATACTCGAGTGTGTAATATATATCATATGAAAGCGCACTGAAAGAGAATATTGATGACTTAATCGAGAGTGTTCTTAGTCATGTTTCATGAAAATCTGTTCAGCCTTTTGAAGATTATCAGCTCTTTTCTAGATGATGAGGGGATCTGACTAGCTTACTTATGTTTGATCGTTTCGAAATTTGGTAAAGTGTTACTTCAACAATATTTAAAGAGCATGGTAAGATAACCGTGACCAGATCGTCCGTTTGAAGATTATCATCATCAAGGTTTTTAATAGTTGATGAGGGGATCTGACTTCCTTCTATATGTCCTATCGATTCGAAATTTGGTACCGTGATACTTCAATGATATTGAAAGAAAATGGTAAGTTAAGCACTATTTATACCTTCTTTAAAAAGCACAAAATAAAAGTAAAATTAAAAATTTTAAAAACCCCCGACAAAAAAAAATAAACTCTAAAAAGTAACAAATAATATTTTAAACCTATTATAATTATTATCGTCACGTATATTATGTAAGCTCAAATATTTTTATTTTCCAAGCGTCGTCGAGTCGGGGGACCGCTAAGTGAGAAAACCCCCGACAAGAAAAATAAACTCTAAAAAATAATAAATAATATTTTAAACCTATTATAATTATATTATCACATATAATATTATGTAAGTTGAAATAATTTTATTTTCCAATCGTCGCCTCGTCGGGGGACCGCTAAAGTTTATAAAGTATTTTTACAACAGCTAATTAATTATTACGAATTACATTTAAGTAGGTATGAGCAGATTTTTTTCGGAGTAAATTCTTTTGTTCATTCTGCGACTACACGTATTTTTTTCACATAGCGGTCCCCCGACGAGACGATGATTGGAAAGTAAAATTATTTCAACTTACATAATATTATATGTGATAATATAATTATAATAGGTTTAAAATATTATTTATTATTTTTTAGAGTTTATTTTTTTTGTCGGGGGTTTTTTAAAATTTTTAATTTTACTTTTATTTTATCCTTTTTAAAGTAGGTATAAATAATGATTACCTTACCATATACATACTTCCAACATCATTGAAGTAACATGGTACCAAATTTCGAATCGATAGGACATGTGGACGATAGTCAGATCCCCTCATCAACTAATAAAGAAAAGATGATCTTCAAACGGCTAATCAGGTCATGGTTACCTTACCATGTTCTTTAAATATCGTTGAAGTAACACGGTACCAAATTTCGAATCGATCGGACATAAGAAAGTTAGTCAGATCCCCTCATCAACTAGAAAAGAGCTTATCATCTTCAAACGGCTGATCAGGTCATGGTTACATTAGCATGTTCTTTGAATATCGTTGAAGTAACACAGTACCAAATTTTGAATCGATCGGACATTGGAAAGTTAGTCAGATCCCCTCATCAACTAGAAAAGAGCTGATCATCTTCAAACAGCTGATCTTCCCACCACCAATTTTCTCATCAAACGAAGCTACGAACACTGTCGATTAAGTTATCAATATTCTCTTTCAGTGAGCTTTCATTTGAGACCTTACTCGAGTATATCTGCACATTCGGATTTTCTTCCCCGCTTTCACCCCCCACAACTTGTAAACGGCTCAACCGATTTTCATCAAACATGTCTAAGAACACTCGCATGTAAGTCACCTTTAATACAAAAGAAACTGGATTGAAATCGCTTCATCCGTTCGGGAGCTATGATGCCACAGACAGACAGACAGACACACCCACAGACAGACAGACAGACAGACAGACCGACAGACCGACAGACAGACAGACAGACAGACAGACACGTCAAACTTATAACACCCCTCTTTTTGCGTCGGGGGTTAAAAATAGTGGAGTTGCAGATTGCAACAAAAGAATTTACTCCGAAAAGAGATCGCTCGGACCTAAATGTAATTCGTAATAATTAATTAGCTGATGTTAGAAAAATACTCTATAAACTTTAGCGGTCCCCCAACGAGGCGACGTTTGGAAAATAAAAATATTTGAACTTACATAATATATGTGACGATAATAATTATAATAGGTTTCAAATATTATTTGTTATTTTTTAGAGTTAATTTTTTTTGTCGGGGGTTTTTTATATTAAATTTTATATAATTTTTAATTTTATAATAAATTCAAATAAAACAAAATGTTTAAAGTTTAGCCTGCCAAATGTTAGGCAGGTATAAACCAATGTATTATTAAATGATGACAATGTACTTAGTGGACACTGTATTTCTAGGATTAACACTAGATTGTAACTTTGCAAATCTGGCAGATAGGCTCAGTTAGGCTGGGATAGGATATGCAAC
The DNA here is from genome assembly GCA_905404095.1 of Glaucopsyche alexis. Lineage (NCBI taxonomy): Eukaryota > Metazoa > Arthropoda > Insecta > Lepidoptera > Lycaenidae > Glaucopsyche > Glaucopsyche alexis. Next base: position 16,589,859 of record FR990059.1, read on the forward strand.
GGAATCCGGTAGGCCGTAGAGAATTATGAGCACTGAAAATAGATCTCTGCACTAATACAATAGAGTTGAAAATCGAACATCCGAGTGTCAAGTCAAATGTCAATGTCATATATGACAGCTCGACACTCGAAACTTCCATTTTCAACTGTATTGTATTAGCACAGAGTTCTATTTTCAGTGCTCATAATTCTCTACGGCCTACCGGATTCCGTTGCATATAGCCTTATGCAGCAAGAAAATTAGAGAAATTACCGATGAAGACACAGCGCGACTAGTAGTTTTAGTTATTTTCATAATATAATGTCATGGCATCCTTCTATGGGGAAACACTGCGGACATTTATGCAATATTTGTGCTACAGAAGCGAGCGTTTTATTTATAATATATCATGTTTTGAAAATCTGACCTTAAAGAAATATGTATTCTGACCGGCGCTTCCCAATACATTTTGGACAATGTGTTGTATGTCAGAAAGTAATCATAAAAGATAAATTTCAAAAAGAAAAGCGACATGATGGTATTCCTATCTGGTATTCCTACAATGATTTGTAGGAATGATTTGTAGGAATACCAGAAATAAGAACAAGTTAGAAATACCAGTGATTAGACTTAGCAAAGTAAATAAATCTTTTAAAGGTCAGTGTATACGCCTTTATTTTATATAATAGAAACCGAGAAAACGTTCAAAATCTTTCAATTTATAAATTTGAAAAAGTTGTTAAAGAACGTATTTTTTTCCATATTTTTGCTAGAAGGTGGCCCCGTGAGAGTTTCTTACGCCGGTTTTCCTCGCTGGGCTAGTTTCCGAACCGGTGTAGGCATCATGTAGGACAATTCTATAAGTGTTATATTATAACCTATATGGAAACAAAATTTTTGAGTTCGAGTTTAAGCTTTACTTTTTCTAAATTTCATACTCTGTTACGAGATGGATACAAGGGTACAAAGAAGGTTTTTGCTTCACGTAAATATAATAATGATGATGATATCTTATTATAATTATATATTACTATTATTAACCGCAGTAAAAATTCTTCAAAAAAAACCACATTAGGTACCACGATTCGTTGTTTGGGATTTTATTTGGGCGTTAGAAAGAGAGTGTGTAATTGTAAAAATGTAAGTTATGATTAGTACGTACTTTTACTCATTTCGATAAAAAGTTGAAAAATTCAAAAATCATGTTATGAGCTTTTGATTTCGTAACATAAATTTTGATGTTTATGCCTCAAATTCGAATCACGAACTTAAATTATTACTTGAGATTCTAAGATCTACCTCCCTTGGAGAGGTAAGAAGAAAATAGGTCCATAAAAAGAAGAAAGGAAGATAAGAAATCATTATTCGTCGTGTCTTTCTTTAAATTTCCCGGAAGATTTCCATACGACCTAAGTTTTAATTGAAATTGAATAGAAATAACATTACGATCACAATCATTAGCTAATATATATTATTATTATTTATTAATATAATTATTTAATATTAAACCATAAAACATTGTATTAAATCAATGCTTCTAGAATTAATTAAATAAAATACTACGTTATAGATGGGTCACTACCCATAGTCACTACTAGCGACATCTGTTTTTGAACATTAGAAACCTAAATACGCAAAAATTGCCTGAACAGCGACATCTAGTATCGAATAGATTTGCAACAGTTTATGTCATGGCTCAACATCATAAAAATAATTATCGTAAAGTATCGTTTCAAAATTACGATTTAAATGATAAAGTAATAAATTATTTTGTCTTAGTTTGGTCAATTTACAACAGGTTAGAGATTAGGAAGTTAATTACCACTTAAAGCGACATCTATTGTCACGAACCCAAACATCCAAACATAAATACTACTAATTATATTATAAAATTATTATTATTCTTTATTATTACTATTTTGATAAATTAGATAAAACAAAGTTCACTTTTAGTTTTTATCAAAGTCTTAATTCCTCTTCACAGTTTTAGGGTTCCGTACCTCAAAAGGAGAAAACGGAGCCCTAATATGAGAAAACTTTGTTGTATGTCCATCTGTTTTTCGCGAGATATTGTTACACATAATTTGAATTAAATTGCACGCTATGGATTTCCGCAAAGTAGCGCCTGATTCTATTAGGTAATCTAATCAAGAAATAACCTCTCAAGGAAATCAACATTCATAGGGTTTTTAGTTGGTCTACCTTGGGGAAGCTGAACTATAAAAATTTTCAAGTAACATCGTCGTATACCACAAATACGAGTACAAGAAACAATTTGAGATTTCCTTATTTGTTATTACTATTATTTAAGTATTCGAAGAATTCGCCACCTCTCGTGTCCTATAAATAAAAAAAACAAAACTAGGTACCTATATCTACTTGTCTCCCGATTTAGATTATTTATAAGTTAATTCATTTGTTATATAATTTCCTTTTTCACTAGGTAGTTGCAATAAGCCCTTTTACCATTTATGTAATACTTTTTTTTAGTTTATTTTTATTTATATCAACAATCGAAAACTAATTAAGTTAGGTATACTTTTTAGGTTGCTGTCTAGCCATTAACTTATAATGCAATGACTGTAACATGTTTGTGTACTAAATAGAAAGAAATAAATTAATTAATTAAATCATAAAATAAGTATAGTCTAATAGGTGGTCGAAATTTCAAGTTGAAGAAATAGGGTGTCATATTATGAAAGGAATTGATAAGCGCATTCTAATAATTCTTACATATTTTATTTCTTTTTACGAGGCATAATTCTTTATTTATAAATAGCTGGTGTCCGCAACCTCCCTAGCCCTGTTTTTTTAAACGGAACCCTAAAATTATAGCAGCCTAAGTTACTGCTTATAATGAGTGACTTCCTACTAGTGTTAAAAAGAAGCGGAAGTCCTGTCAAAATCGGTCCGGCTATTCTAGAGATTAGCCGAAACAAACAAACAGACAGACAGACGGAGTGACAAACATTTTAAGAATTGATGTTTTGGTTTAGGCACCGTAAAACTAACATTAGTGCAAAGCTGTTAATTTGAAATTAAAAACAGACACTCCAATTGTATTTATTTGTATAGATTTAAAATATCAAAGTATGTAGTAGCTTCTCCATAGAAACTTTCACCTCCACGAGACTCGATTCCTGAGCTATTTATAATGTTCTTATTTTATATGGTACCCTCAGTGTGCGCCCCGACTCGCTCTTGTCCCGTTTTTGATATTTCTTAAAGTTTTGGATTTCGGCTATCATGCCGTTGAAAATGATATTACTTGTGGGCTTGGATATTATATTACAGCTAGTGCTAGTAGGATTTCCTAACTTGTTTGACACGTTTCTTACAATATCTAAAAATCCTTGACATTACCTAATGTTGTCCAGTAACGAAAAAAACCCGCCAAATATGAGTCTGACTCGCACACGAAGGGTTTCGTACAAAATGACAGAAAATTCACGTGAGTTGTTTGGGAGTACCTCTCAAATATTTTTAAAGCTGTTTTAGTAATGTTGTTATAACGGTAACCGAAACCTTCCTTCCTTTCAACTCTAGATCACGGTCCATGAGATACAGCCTGGTGACAGACGGCCGGACAGATGGACAGACAGGCAGACAGCGAAGTCTAAGGCACCGTTTTTACCCTTTGCGTACCGAACCCTACAAATAATAAAATATATTTTAAATATAATATATCAAATATAATATTATGCCGTGTGTTATATTCTACAGACCGCACAGTGTATTTTTTGTCCAAAAAATTGGCCATGCCGTTTTTATTACTTAATTTTATAGGATTTGTGATTATAAATGCAGGACGAGAACACCCGACTGCCCATTTCATATAGAAGAATGCAAATTAGTACTTGAAAAAAATTTCTATGGTTTCCAGAAAAAACATAGAAACAGTTATAGTTCAAAAGTTTGATATTCTTTTAAGATTTTATTAATTGGTCTAAATAGTGTCTTAAAAGCCCTACGATAGTGAAAAACATCCAGGCTTTATTTGTTCAAGATAACGTATTTATGACTGATTTTGTAAATTTATGTTTTAATTTTTTTAACGCCATGCCGTTTCATATTTGGATTTGAAACTAAGACTGAAATATTCTTTTTATTGATACTTATAACCCAAAAAAAAAATGGGATCCAAATGAGGCGGGGCATCGGAGTTATTCAATTTTATATTATTTTGGATAGGGTTGTCACCGCATAGATGAATATTTGAAGTAGGTTTTTATATGCTCATTTTTCTAATGAAGTTCGTAACTTCAACAAAACAATTAATAGTAATAGTCTTTTTTACTTACTAGCTGCTGCCCGCGACTCCGCCCGCGTGGAAATTCATTATGTTATCCATAGTTTACATTTTCTTCGCGTTATACCTTTGCTCCCTTTTGCTTCACTGCTGTTGCACTCTTATATTGAAGTCAGTGAGATACTGAGAAGCTCAAAGTCACTATTTGGTTTGAACCTTTCTGTTTTTGGTTATTTATGTTTATTATACTGCATATTATATGATGTACCTCCGCCGTGTTCCATATTTGTAAGAAGTATCGATCTAATTATTCAGATTTATTAAGTGTTCAGATTTATTTCAGCATAAAAAATCTAACATGCCTTGAATATACATAAATAATATAAATAAGTAAAAAATATATTGTCTTGTTCGCATGTACTAGTCGAAACACTGTGTGTATGGTAGAGTAATATTTCAGGAATTTCAAGTGAAAACAAAGTTTTATTCAATTACCTAGCAGTTGTGCGCGGCTTCGCTCGCGTGACATTCAATTTCTCTGCACCTTCTTAATTTGATCGTTTTGGTATCAGAAAAAGACACTTATTTTTTAGGCATGTATTTACTTGCGACAAAACAATTACATTTTGGATGTGAAAATACCGAATATTGAATACTAAATTACCAAGTTGGCGAAAGAATGTAAGGAACAAAAAAATTACAAATCTGGTGACTAAATAATACCACTGAATTTTGGCGACAATTAGTGAGTGCACATTTAATTTAAAAATAGGCACATATATTTTCCCTGATGTAGGTAACTCAAAAAACATACAAGCAGCAAAACGAGGATACATAAAAAAAAACATAAAAGAGCATACAAAATATCCAATTTTTAATTTTTCTCGGTTTTAGGGGGATGTAGATATTGTGTAGATTAATTTTGAAATTTAAAAATGGCTGATATTTATTTTTCGTAAAATTGATATGGGTGTCGTTTATAAGGTTTTTGGGAGTGCTGGATTACGAAAATGACATTCGATTTGAAATTCCAATATGGCGGACATACTTAATTTTATAAAAATAATATGGGTGTCCTTTTATTGGTTTCTGGGGGTGCTGATAACAAAATAGTCATCCATTTGAAATTTCCTTAGTAACCCCGCAACCTCATATTTTCTTTATGATGGGAGAAAAAGAAATTTGAAAATATGGAATTTTCCAACATTTCTATAGCTTTATACATTCCTAATATCTCAATGTGCAGCATTTACATTTTTTTTTATAAAATTGATTCTATCTCGGAAACGGTGCATCCTATTGAAAAAATAATGAAAATTTCGTCCCCCTTAGGAACCCCGCAACATCATATTTCCCTCATGATGGGAGAAAAAAAATTTCGAAAATCTGGAATTTTCCAACATTTCTATATAGATTTATACATCTCTCGTATCTCAATGTACAGCATTTACGTTTTTTTATAAAATTGATTCTATCTCGGAAACGGTGCATCCTATTGAAAAAATAATGAAAATTTCGTCCCCCTTAGAAACTCCGCAACGTCATATTTTCCTCATGATGGAAGAAAAAAAATTTCGAAAATCCGGAATTTTCCAACATTTCTATAGATTTATACATCTCTCGTATCTCAAATGTACAGCATTTACATTTTTTTTATAAAATTGATTCTATCTCGGAAACGGTGCATCCTATTGAAAAAATAATGAAAATTTCGTCCCCCTTAGGAACCCCGCAACATCATATTTCCTTCATGATGGGAGAAAAAAATTTTCGAAAATCCGAAATTTTCCAACATTTCTATATAGATTTATACATCTCTCGTATCTCAATGTACAGCATTTACGTTTTTTTATAAAATTGATTCTATCTCGGAAACGGTGCATCCTATTGAAAAAATAATGAAAATTTCGTCCCCCTAAGGAACCCCGCAACATCATATCTCCCTCATCATGGGAGAAAAAAAATTTCGAAAATCCGGAATTTTCCAACATTTCTATATAGATTTATACATCTCTCGTATCTCAATGTACAGCATTTACGTTTTTTTATAAAATTGATTCTATCTCGGAAACGGTGCATCCTATTTAAAAAATAATGAAAATTTCGTCCCCTTAGAAATTCCGTAACATCATATTTTCTTTATGATGGGAGAAAAAAAAATCGAAAATCCTGAATTTTCCAACATTTTTATAGATTTATACATCCCTCGTATCTCAGTACAGCATTGCCATTTTTTACCCGACTGCGCGACGCAAAGGAGTGGTAATGTGTTTATCAGCCTATGTATGTATGTATGTATGTATGTTCCTTTGAAGCACTATACAGACCAAACGCCTGGGCCGATTTTTATGATTCACACGTCAATCGATTCCTCTTAGTCCGGCGAGTGTCACTAAAGACATGACGTTAGTGAAAATTCAATATGGCGACTACTGGACGCCATATTGTGAAAATGAAAAAAATGAAAGTCAACAAACTATATCAAGTGGGGTATCGTTGAATAGGTATTTAAAAATCATTGTTAGTTTTTTCTCAACATTTTTCGATTCGACTGACCGTTTAGGATCTATATCGATTTAAAGTTGCGTAACAACCATTCTCACATTCCAGTGATGTAGTACTGATGCTGATAGGAAATCCAGTCTGGTAAATAGCTAGCTAGGTACTCATAACTAAAAAGTATAAAATAAAAAATTCTAAGTTAAAAAATTTAAAAACCCGACTGCGTAAAAAGTGAACTAAACTAAGTAGGTACATAATTAAAACTGAAAAGAAAAAAACAAGCACTTAGATATCCGGTGGTCTAGAATTCTATAATATATTATTGAATTAATACTATTGGAACATAACAACTGAACAGTCGGGATCCATTATTCGACAGCCAATCTAATTTTTCAATGGATCCTGACTGTTTAGTTGTTATGTTCCAATAAGTAGTATTAATTCAATAATATATTATAGAATTCTAGACCACCGGATATCTAAGTGCTTGTTTTTTTTTTTCAGTTTTAATTATGTACCTACTTAGTTTAGTTCACTTTTTACGCAGTCGGGTTTTTAAATTTTTTAAATTATAATTTTTTATTTCTATAATCGCTTCTATCTCAGAAACGGTGCATCCTACTGGAATAATAATGAAAATTTCCTCCCCCTAATAAACCTGGAAATTGCATATTTTCTTCATGAATAGCAGAAAAATTCATGAATCCTGAATTTTGAAAAATTTCCATACATAGCTGGTACCTTGAACTACATAACATACTGTAATAATAATCATCAATCCTAATCAGCATCCCCAAGATCTTTTAATTTAGTATTTATATTCATTTTACGAAGATTGAATATTCTGCATTTTGGAAAATGAAATTGGAAGACAATTTTGTAATCGGAACCTTATTAATTTTAATAACAAAAATGTACGCCATTGTGGAATTACAAAACAGATTTTATTTTCATATTATTCTGCACCCCCAGACACCTAGAAAATGACACCCATGCAAAGGAAAAACATACTCCAACAGTATCCAAAAATAGGATTTTCCGTAGCCTGCAAATTGGATTTTTAGCAGCCATTAATTTATCGACCAAATCTGGTTTTATAGCTGCTTATATGGTATAATGGTCACCAACTCGGAAATTAAGTCACCAAATTATAAATGTCGGTGCTAATTTGGATTAAATTTCGCCTCTTTTTATCTGCCGACTTTTGAATTTTTTGTCACCTGACTGATTTCGCCAGTTGAGTAATTTAGTCGCCAACATATTAATTTGCTGCCAAATTCAGTAATAGAGTATGCTCACGTGCAGCCGCCAACTTATTTTTTGTTCGCTCGATTAATTAAGTATATCACTTTTTTTTAATACTAAAGATTTATTTTAAATTCAATGTAAGTCTGATAATTTTTAATATTTTGTATACAAATTATTATCCGGCGTTGTAAATACCTAATATTTTTACAACAAATATGCTGATAATTCGGTCTGCCAGTGAAAGTCACGGTTAAAAATACATGCAACCATTTCAAAATTTAATCATAATCATAATCATAATCATAATCATTTATTGCAAGAATGTTATATTTATAAAGGTGTTACAATTAATTACATATTCTAGATTCTAACATTCTACCATTACAATGGCATGCAAAATATAATAGTGGGTATATTTTATACTGATTATTTTAATACTATATAATTTATTATTATTGTCAAATTATTATTAATAAAAAATTACAATTTATATTTTTTTGGTATTTTATGTCAAAGTAATAATTATTTAGTATTTTATATAGGTATATAGATTAGTTTTGTGATGCAATAAATTCTTTTAATGTATAAAAACACTTATCAGACAACCATTTTGATATTTGCTTTTTAAATTTATTAAGATTTAAATTTTTGAAATGATCTGGTAATTTATTATAAATAACAATAGCATTAAAATATACATTTCTTTTATAGAGGTCATAGTGACACTGTGGTATATACAGTTTATGTTTGTACCTAGATGTGGCACTTCTATTGATAATATCTGCATTATTTAAAAAATAATTCGAATGCTGCTTCACAAAAACACAAATCTCTCGTATATACAAACATACTAACGGCAAAATATTAAGCTTCTGAAATAACGTTTTACAGCTATCTAACGGCAAAGCTCCACAAATGGCTCTTACACATTTCTTTTGTACTTTAAAGGCCTTATCAATTTCTACGGAGTTCCCCCACAACAAGAGCCCATACGAGAGCACTGAGTGCACGTACCCATAATATGCGTACATTGCCGCTTCAGTCGATACTTTAAGTCGTAACATTTTTATAGCATATACAAATTTATCAAGCTTGTCGCATACATAGTTAATGTGCTCCTTCCAGTCGCAGTGTCTGTCTACCATTATTCCCAAGAATTTCGTGGAGTTTACTTCTTCCACCTTAATGCTCTCAACGGATATATTTATGTCAATTGGTCGTGTCCGATAGTCCCTAAATTGAATAATTTTTGTTTTCTGCAGATTGACATGTAAATTATTGAATTTTAGCCATAAAAGAATTTTGTCAAGTGTACTACATATTTTACTTTCGAAGGAACTTTCATTTTTATATTTAATTACCGCGGTTGTGTCGTCTACGAAAAGAATAAGTTTTTGTTCTGTTACATTCGGGAGATCGTTAATGTAAAGTAAAAATAGCAACGGGCCTAATATGCTGCCTTGTGGGACCCCGAACTCATTGTGTAAAAAACTTGATCTGCTAACAATTTGATTACCTTTATTAATCCTTGATATTTCTACACATTGCTGTCGTCCAGTTAGATAACTTTTGATCCAACTATAAGCATTGCCTCTAATTCCATATCTTTCTAGTTTAAACAGAAGTAACTTATGATCTACAAAATCAAATGCCTTGCTCATGTCAAGAAATATAGCAACTACAGGATTTCTCTCATTAATAGATTCTGTTACATATTTTATTAAATTGAAACAAGCTAAAGTTGTATTACTGTTTTTACGATAGCCAAATTGTTCCTGTGCTAGTATATTATATGTCTTAACAAATTCTTGTAGTCTTTTTAACATAACCTTTTCAAATATTTTCGATATTACTGGTATCAATGTAACCGGCCTGTAGTTGCTCATATCAGTAATATCCCCTTTTTTAAACAGCGGCTTTACTATCGACATTTTTAGTGCTTCCGGAAAGACGCCTTCATCAAAAGAAAGATTGATGATGTAGCTTATAGGGCCACTTATACTTTTAGCACAAGCTTTGATAATTTTTGTATTAATATCGTCAATTCCTACTGAATTCGTGTTGTTCAGACTGTTTATTATCCCAAATATTTCATTTTTGTCGGTAGGTTTTAAAAAGATTGTATTCAAGTTATTTGTTAATAATGTTTCAGTGATGTCATCCGTTTTAAATTTAAATTCTTTATTCGTCAATTGTATATAAAAATTGTTAAAAGCTTCGCTTATGTCTTTAGTATCCGTATAAACTTTGTCATTATTTTTTATTGTATTTATTCCTTGATTAAGTTTTATGTCATTTATGTTATTATTTATTATGTTCCATACTGCCTTACATTTATTTTTATTATTATGTATGTAGTTTTTATTTTGTAGCTGTCTCGACTTATTAATACATTTTTTAAGTATTCTATAGTAATTCACATATTTTTTATAGTTTATGGTTTTGTTTTCTCCCATCATTTTATATTTTAGGTACAATTTTCTTTTTTCGACACACGATTTTTTTAGTCCTTTTGTCAACCAAGATTTATTTGCCTTTTTGTTGGTTTTTTTACATAAAATAACAGGAAAGCATAATTTAAAGAATAACACAAACGTTTCGTAAAATTCATTATAGGCTTGATTTAAATTTTTTAGTTCGTATAGTTCAGAGAAATTGATAGATGATAAGTATTGACAAAATTTTGATATATTTTCTTTGCTGATATCTCTGACGCTCGTCGTCCATGAAATTAGCTCACGTTTATTTTTTACATTCAATGTGAGAGTTTGTCCCGTTTCGTGGTCTGATAGTCCTAAATGATGCACCTCGGCAGTACAACCTTTAACGTTAGTAGCAAATTGGTCGAGGCACGCCATTTTTCTGGTTGGTGTCATAATATGTATTTTTAAATCAAAGTTTTTTAACAGATTCAAAAGTTCTTTACAGCTTTTATTGGGGTTTATTGTATCGAAGTTCCAATCTCCGCATAATATTATTTTTTTGGACCTAATCGCGATTCTTGATAACAGTTCCTCTAGTCTTTCTAGAAATATATTGGGGTTGCTATTCGGGGTTCTATATATGCATAAAATCAATATTTTAGGCGATGCGATCTCAATACCGGACACTTCAAAGCTAAATTTACTACTAAATTCATTGATTATATTATCTAAATTTTTACATTCTATGCTATTTTTAGCCATTATGCACGAACCACCCCTTTTTGCTGTACGGGAATATGCAGAAATAATTCTATAACCGGGTATTTTGAGTAACGATTCCATACCTTTTTTTATGAAAGTTTCTGTTAAGCAAACTATATCGATTTTCTTGTCATTTTTAGCAAATTCAGAAATAGCAACCGTGATTTCGTCAGACTTATTTATCGCACCTGCAATATTTTGATGAAGTATCGTTAATTTATTATAATTTTCTTTTTTATTCACGAAAAAGCTTATTACTATCTCTGGTTGTATTTTTTAAGAAGTAATAAGGGATTGTGCCCTTTTCATTTGTTATGTCCTTTCTTAGTATAGGGGTAGCTTGTTGTGAACTACGCTGAAATTGTGTTGGTCCTTGAATTTTAGTGTTAGACTTACACGTTAAAACGTTATTACAGTTATGCGAAGACAATGGACAATGGTTATTATTTACAAGATATCTTACATAATTGTTATTGTGTAATAAGAGCTCTATTTCTACATTTAATATAAAGCTAAGTTTTTTTAAAAGTAGTTTTTTGTTGCTATTATTATAAATATTTTTAGTTTAGTTTAGTTATTTAGTCAAAAGCAAAACAAACAGACGGACGGGCATTCTATTTAAAATCCAATGAAAGGTAATATGTGGTGCAGGGAAGGGGTTCGTTAGGTTACAGCTAAAACCAGGTAATAAAATCCGAAACCGGACCCGGTCTGCACCGGCTACCTATTAAACAATAGATTTCCGGTTATAATTAAACCTATATGAGACCATTTTATACCGGAAATATATAAAAGATTTTAAATGTGTCACCATGTGTACATTAGAAAAGTATTAATTTGTTAAAAAAATTCCAAGTCAGTATTGTAGGATTGACATGTCAAATTAATATGAAAACTGCAATAAAAAGTAATCGTTTTTTTGTTTCTGCTCAAAAATATTTCACGGCATTAATAAAATATTTTCTCGATTTATCGAGTCACTTTAGTGACTCAATGCAGTTTCTCTAACCTTCTGTTTAAGTATTAGTCAGGAATAAAAAAAAACAAAGTTCAAATGAATAAAAAAATCTGGTGTAGAAATATTGACAACCCTAAACCCATAGTTACCATAGAAAACTTTAGAAGCCTCTAACTTCAGTGCCCTTTATTATTTGGACCTATTTTTTTTTACACAAATTCTAGTACATTTAAGTAACAATTCTGTATAAAAATAAAATCCAAATATTTAGAAATACGTTCATAAAAAATTAAAGAAAAAAAAACATAAATCGTAAATAAATCTTTAAAAACTTATTTAAGAAATATGTAAATCAGGTTAAATTGTGTGTTTTTTGATTATTGTCGATCAGAATAATCAAGAAGACAATTAAGTAAATATTTAAAAAGTTATGGCAATTTTTAATTTTATTGAAAAAAAAATAAAAAGTGTTTTTTTATTGTTCATAATAAGATATTAACGCATGTAAATACTAATAAATTATTTACATAACATTTCTGTATGAGATTTCCAAAAAAAAAGGCATGGCCAATTTTTTGGACAAAAAATACACAGTGGACCGGTCAGAGTTTCTTTTTTATATCAGAGGTAAAATAACTCTGAACGGACTGAATTTATAAAGTCGTGCATTGACATCAACACTGTTAGTCCATTGTGTTCTAGTCTGATTCACAAGATCCTTTTTAGTGAATTTCTGTCCAAGGGCACCGAAAATTATGATCTAGGGTTCATTCGATTCGGAATGACTTCTAGAAACTTTTTGAAAAATTTCAAGAGGAGCTCAAATTGCAAAAGTTATAAACAATTTAGTAAAAAAAAGGGGGGGGGTATAGTTTTAGGAAAATATCTCGGAAACTATTAAAGATATCCGAATATTGACCTGGATTATAATTTTCGGTGTCCTTGGTCAGAAATTCACTGACATGGATCTAGTGAATCAGACTATTTTAACTTAATTTGATTTAGATTTGTAACTTGGCTCTACATAGAGTCTATAAGGGCCAGTCCATACAGAGACAAGAAGCGACGATGCTCGAAGGTGCTGTGTTGATATATTTTTTACTAATATTATAAAGAGGAAATATTTGTTTGTTTACATTGAATATGTTCTGAAACAACTGGACCGATTTTGATGAAATTTGACTCAGACATTTCGGAAGTTTGGTCGTTGCTTACTGCTTGTTCTCACTTCTTAAGTACTTATCAGCTACAGAGACTTGATCATGCAAATAATATCTCCGACACTTATGAGTAGATTGTGTTATATTTTTTAAAATTTTATACCTTTTGTTGGCGACTGGCTGGATAGACTAAGTTTTACCTTTTCTATTTTGAATTTAAATGTATTTTTCTATTGTCATATTTTTATAAATGACATGTTTTTGATAATAATATATTCGTTTTGGACACATCTCTCGGAATACAGTTGCCGCTGCTACATATTCTTTGATTTAGTAGTTTAGTATTTAGTAGGTCGTGTATAATTCTATAATCTTAGCTTCATTTTTAAGTACAGTCAATTCTCACTCGTTAACACCTATTAAATATTTATATATAAAGTATGATTGTAGATTTTAAAAAAATGTTGATAATTTATTTAATCTGTAATCGAGCGGCGGGCGTGGTCGGTTTCGGTATACAATATTTTAGTAAACACTAAATAACTGATATCCACCACAATTACTCTGTCACGCGATATTTCATTCTACTCGAGGTTTCCGTTTCAGATTTTAATGCATTTAATATTAATTGATAGTAAGTATTATCAGACACACCCTGTATCGGTTTCATAACAGACGAAATATAAAAACGACTTAATAATTCAGTTATATGTGTAGAAATCAAATATAACAATTATTATAATACTAGACGTCTACGACTTCGTACGGGCATAAAAGCATGCGGAAACCGTACATTTTACCGCGATAAAAAATACTTTGACATGGTCGTGGCCAGGAAAAAGAAAACTTAGAATACTTATATCGATGACATTTATAACTTTTACGTACAATATGGTGGTGTTAAACTTTATAAGCAAATTACGACTGTGATCAGCTGCAAAGCGTACGTACAAAAACGTGTATTGGTAAAGTACCTACGTAGGTAGTTAGTCTGGGTGATGGGTCCCTGACGGGTCTCTGAATATGTAAAATTTCATCGGGGCTACAGCATCGGGTATTGAAATCATTTCCCTTACTAAGAGAGTGGATGGGGCAGCTACCTAGTTGAATATAATTTTATGTTTTATAAATGATAATGTTTAAATTCCGCCCTATAATTAATAGCAGTAAGTTTATATTGTATCATCACAAAATTATGATCAGTTAAATAGTACGCTAATTAATTAATATTTTTTTCATTACAATCCAGGTTTGAAGGAGAAAGCCTTTTAGCGCTCTACACATTTTATTTCCTGAAAGCTAAAGCGACATAGGTACAAATTACAAAGCCTACTTAAACAGTATTCGAAAGGAAACTTAAGCTCTTTGCATACTTAAATAATTGTATCTATTTACCGAAATAGAAATACCTATTTATAATTTACCGATGGCTTTTTGTCCTATAAAAATATTCCAATTTGTAGGTTGCAAAAAAGTGTGCAAAAATTAAGTCGCCATCTAGCGGTGAGTGGACAAAACTCTTGTTCAGTCCACCCACTCAGGTCATTCCCATAGCTAAATGAGAATTTTGTTTAAAGCGGTGCTTATACTAACGTTGCCCTGAGTCATTCGGCGCTAATAGGTTTTGCATACGTTGGAAGTTTGCCGCCTTAATATTCGGCCTTGACTGAGGTGTTTTACTCCTACATACCATGGTGAGCCATGGACATAGTCTATGGCTCACCATGAGTTTGTCGTGATATTTAGGTTTTAATATTTCGATTAATCGTTAATTATTTCATTATTACCTGACTGCCGGGAGGGTTATGTGTTTGGCGCGTATCTTGTATGTATGTATGTATGTATGTAATATTCTTTATTATCTTGTATCTTCAGAACCGCTAAACGGATTTTCACATTTGAGGTATCGTTAGATTCGTCTTAATAGCCTAAGTGTTCTTAGGTGACATTAAAAAAAAAACAAAATAACGGATGTTTGACGCCATATTGTGAGGTAAAAAAAAAATATCTACCAAGTATATCGAGTGGGGTATCAAAATGAAGGATTTTAAACACTGATTCTAAATATGTATATAACTTGCAGTTTTATATTAAATATAACGATAAATAATAATAATAAAAAACAAAAACCCGCCTGCATAGATAACTACAATTCAAAAGCAACTGAAAAGACTGAAATAAAATAAATAATAAAAAAAATAAAAAAAACCCGACTGCAAAAAATACATATACCTAAGCAACGCACTAAAAAGACCGAAACAAGTTTGAGAAAACTGACTACACTATGAGCTGAAACCCTAAGTGAAATAATTGACGTTATGTTTGTTAGCAGGCGGGGCCCATATATTTTTGTACGATTTATAATTTGCGAATGGGTAGATCGTAGTCTTGAAAAACTAATTGTGACTGGCAAAATAGAGGGAAAAAGACCGCGAGGCCGCAGCCCGATGCGTTGGTCGGACCAATTCCGCACCACACTTGAGTCCACCGTCTATGATGCTCTTCGAGTAGCCGAAAGCAGAAGAAACTGGCGCACCATCGTAAGAAAGAAGGTCATGGAAGGGCGAGGTCACGACCCTCAGACATGAGGAGCACGACTGAAGGAGGAGGAAATATACGGATCCCGCGTGGTTGTTGTTTGCGCGTACGATGTTGCGGGCAACATATGATTATCATTACATAGTATAAAACAAAGTCCCTTTTTTTGTCTGTCCTTATGTATACTTAAATCTTTAAAACTACGCAACGGATTTTGATGCGGTTTTTTTAATAGATGGAGTGATTCAACGGGAAGCTTTTTATGTACGTTACATTCATAATATTATAGTAGAAAAACACAGATAATATTAAATGTTTCTAATGTCCTAAATAAACACATTTTTTGCGCTTTCTTTTCCAGACGTTTCGGTTACTTTCCGACCGGTGAAGACCGGGAAGTCGTGACCACGGCTGCTGGAAAATAGCCGAAACTTCGGGAAAAGAAAAGTGCACCGCGACAAAATGCGTAAGTGTTTGAAACAATTAATTTATTATAGTAAAAATAGTATAATTTATTATAAAAAAATATAATTTTTATAATAAATATTCGCGTAAAAATAAGAAATCAATATAACATAATAATTTCATTTTATTAAAGTATTAATAATTTAGCAAATGGACTATTTCCGTAATTATGTTCACGGTACCCTTTATTATGCATTATAAGCAGGCATTGGATTATCAAGTTTTTAAATACTCTACGCATCTGTACTTCATGCATCAGGCGGTCCCTCTGAACATATTGTTACGAACAATAAGACTAGCGCCATCTAGCGTCAACCAATGAAACCACTTGGTGCGAACAGGGACAACGTTTTCACGTCTACTCAATACTAGATGGCGCTACTGTGCGAGTATTCCGGAACAATTCAACCAGTTCACGCGGCTAGCGAATATTTCTGGAACGGTCTGGAACTCGATTCGGCCCATATAAATACGCCACAGAGATGCGAACGAGTCAGTTCAGTTTCGAGCTACCTTCGGGCGATTTCGAGGCGAAACAGGCGATAAGTAAAAGTGATACCAGTGATTAATACCAGTGAAACCCGCGATTTGGCTACGACTTAAGGACACTGTTAGTGCTTAGTGTTTGGACTTAGTGCTTAGTGTTTGGACTTAGTGTTTAGTGTTAGACCTAGTGCTTTGTGTTGGACCAAGTGCTAGTAAATAAAGTCTTAAAAGGAGTCAGCAGGCTCTATCTCCAAATACTACGACGCCCAACACGTAACAACTGGTGTCAGAAGTGGGATTTGGAGATGCCATTGACTCTGAGAGAAGATTTCAAGAAGTGCGGCGGGAGGAGCAGCTCCCGGGTGGAGGAGCGACCCCCGGGTGGTGGAGCGACCCTCGGGCGAAGGAGCGACGCCCGGGCGGAGGAGCGACCCCCGGGCGGAGGAGCGACCCCCGGGTGGAGGAGCGACCCCCGGGCGGAGAGGTGCGACCCCCGGGCGGAGAGGTGCGACCCCCGGGCGGAGAGGTGCGACCCCCGGGCGGAGAGGTGCGACCCTTGGCGGAAGAGTGCGACCCCTGGTGGTGGAGAGCAACCCCTGGCGGAAGACTGCGACCCCTGGTGGTGGAGAGCGACCCCTGGCGGAAAACTGCGACCCATGGCGGAAGACTGCGACCCCTAGTGGTGGAGAGCGACCCCTGGCGGAAGACTACGACCCCTGGCAGTGGAGAGCGACCCCTGGCGGTGGAGAGCGACCCCTGGCGGTGGAGAGCGACCCCTGGCGGAGCGGTGCGACCCCTGGCGGAGCGGTGCGACCCCTGGCGGAGCGGTGCGACCCCTGGCGGAGCGGTGCGACCCCTGGCGGAGCGGTGCGACCCCTGGCGGAAGACTGCGACCCCTGGTGGTGGAGAGCGACCCCTGGCGGAAGACTGCGACCCCTGGTGGTGGAGAGCGACCCCTGGCGGAAGACTACGACCCCTGGCAGTGGAGAGCGACCCCTGGCGGTGGAGAGCGACCCCTGGCGGTGGAGAGCGACCCCTGGCGGAGCGGTGCGACCCCTGGCGGAGCGGTGCGACCCCTGGCGGAGCGGTGCGACCCCTGGCGGAGCGGTGCGACCCCTGGCGGAGCGGTGCGACCCCTGGCGGAGCGGTGCGACCCCTGGCGGAGCGGTGCGACCCCTGGCGGAGCGGTGCGACCCCTGGCGGAGCGGTGCGACCCCTGGCGGAGCGGTGCGACCCCTGGCGGAGCGGTGCGACCCCTGGCGGAGCGGTGCGACCCCTGGCGGAGCGGTGCGACCCCTGGCGGAGCGGTGCGACCCCTGGCGGAGCGGTGCGACCCCTGGCGGAGAGGTGCGACCCCTGGCGGAGAGGTGCGACCCCTGGCGGAGAGGTGCGACCCCTGGCGGAGAGGTGCGACCCCTGGCGGAGAGGTGCGACCCCTGGCGGAGAGGTGCGACCCCTGGCGGAGTGGTGCGGCCCCTGGCGGAGTGGTGCGACCCCTGGGGACCAAGCTCCCCGCCTACTATGCCCCGCCCACTGACCACGCCCCTCAGACGCCGCCCACTGGCCCCACCCACCGGGCCCCGCCTGCTCAAGTCCTTTGGGTCTCTGGGAGGAATGATGCTATGAGGGAGGCCCAAGAAAGAGATGACGACCTTCGGCACATCGTTACATGGAAGAAACGGGGTGACGTCAAACCAATCTGGAGTGAGGTTGCACCCACTGGCGCTGTCACAAAGGCGTACTGGGCGCAATGGGACAGTCTGATACTTCAAAACGGAATACTCTACCGGAAATGGGAGAAGACTAACGGCAGAGAGTTCCATCTTCAGATAATTGTCCCAAGAACGAGAGTACCAGATGTTCTCCGTGAAATACATGATGGCGTATCAGGAGGTCATCTAGGTGTCAAGAGGACGTTAACAAAAGTGCGCGAAAGATTCTACTGGTTGCATTGTCGAGATGATGTACAGGATTGGTGCCGCAAATGTACTACTTGCGCTGCTGTAAAAGGACCACAGACCAGGAGCCGTGGGAACCTGCGGTTGTATAACGTCGGTGCACCGTGGGAACGGATTGCAGTTGACGTAGCTGGGCCATTTCCTGTAACGGAATCGGGAAACAAGTATTTTATGGTTGTCATGGACTACTTCACCAAATGGCCCGAGGTGTTCGCCATACCAAACCAAGAAGCTACAACAGTCGCTTCTAAATTAGTCGAAGAAGTGATATGTCGCTTTGGTGTGCCTCTAGAAATCCATTCTGACCAAGGCAGGAACTTCGAATCGCAGGTGTTCCAGGAAGTGTGCAGAATTTTGGGCATGCATAAGACGAGGACCACCGCGTACCATCCACAGTCTGATGGAATGGTAGAAAGATTTAACCAAACCCTTGAGAGGCATTTGGCGAAAATGGTAGACGACAAACAAAAGGATTGGGACAAGTATATACCACTCTTCCTTCTGTCATACCGAACCGCCGAGCATGAGAGCATAAAAGCTACCCCGGCGTATGTCAACTACGGTAGAGAACTACGAATACCAGTAGACCTATTGACAGGAGGGTCACCGGAGGGACCAGAGACCGTACAAGACTATGTCTGCGATTTAAGGGAAAAAATGCGCTATATACACGCCTTGGTTCGGGAAAATGGGTTACAGTCAAGTAAGAACATGAAAACCAGGTACGACCGGAAATCGAACACGAGCGGCTTCGAGGAAGGGTCACTGGTGTGGCTGCATAACCCAACTCGCCGGAAAGGGAGATCTCCAAAGTTGCAGACCAAGTGGGACGGACCATACAAAGTGCTTACCCGAATAAATGATGTGACTTATAGGATCCAAAAGCAACCAAGAGGGGCATTCAAAGTGGTACACATAGACCGTCTGGCGCGGTACCATGGCAGTAACAACGATGCTCGGGACGAGCATCTCTAAGAGGGGAGTAGTGTTACGAACAATAAGACTAGCGCCATCTAGCGTCAACCAATGAAACCACTTGGTGCGAACAGGGACAACGTTTTCACGTCTACTCAATACTAGATGGCGCTACTGTGCGAGTATTCCGGAACAATTCAACCAGTTCACGCGGCTAGCGAATATTTCTGGAACGGTCTGGAACTCGATTCGGCCCATATAAATACGCCACAGAGATGCGAACGAGTCAGTTCAGTTTCGAGCTACCTTCGGGCGATTTCGAGGCGAAACAGGCGATAAGTAAAAGTGATACCAGTGATTAATACCAGTGAAACCCGCGATTTGGCTACGACTTAAGGACACTGTTAGTGCTTAGTGTTTGGACTTAGTGCTTAGTGTTTGGACTTAGTGTTTAGTGTTAGACCTAGTGCTTTGTGTTGGACCAAGTGCTAGTAAATAAAGTCTTAAAAGGAGTCACCAGGTTTTCTCTCCAAATCCTTCGAACCCTAACACGTAACAATATTTTGTCGGTTGCAATAAAAAAAAAACCTTCAAAGAAACGTAAATAGCACTAAATATAACTCGTCACCGTACAAAGTTTAAAATGCCTTTTCCAATATTGTTGGATTCTCTTTGAGCCAATTTTAAGGTGATTATATCCGCTATTTCTGGGTAGTTTTACATTTTTATTTTATTAATTCTGCGAAAACAAACAGTACACTATAGCTAATAAAAATAAACAAAATTAGCTACTTAAGAGCAGAAAAATTATCCTAAATACGGCCTCTTCTTGTAAATGTTGGGTGAAGAGGTTCTGAAAAATTGATATAATTATAATATAAATCAAATTTTTTTATAAAATTTTAACCATTTTTTTAATAAAGAAGTATGTACTCTATTTGTGACAATTGTTACTTTTGTAGGATTTAGTTTCATTCGGTCGCATAAGCCAAAATATAAAAGTACGTCTAAATATTCGTAAACGCGTTCTTATTCTATTGACGGTGATTGTATTCATGTGATTTTAAATATAATATAGCAAAGAATCTTTTGACATATTTTTACAATCTCGTTAGTTTTATTACAATCTAACAGTTTTTACAATTTACGGTGATATACACACGTGAAACAATGTGTTTAGACTGTGTACTGTAATCAATATTGACCGACGAGTTGTGGCATTGAATTGACGTACACGACCGCCTCGTAACTTCGTCGTAAAACGTTTAACTCGTGCCGTGAATGAGTTTATGGCATGTACTGTGGAAGTAACGTGTACGTGTATCGGAATATCGTGAACAATATTGCAATTCGCAATATTCAGATACTTTAAACATTAGTGATCATTATTGTTATACGAAAAACACACTGCGCCGTGCGAGCCGGCGCAAAATGTAAATTATGCACAAAATAGCGCGGTGACGCCTTTTTTGTATGAACCAAGACATTCTGAAACAATTTCGACAAAGTTCCAGCCCGACCAGTTTCTAATCGCACTGGGACGCCTAAAAATATTTCAACAATGGCTAGCCGCACACGCACCATATTATTGACAATAAAGCTCATATTGACCATAATATTCCTTGTTCTGTGCGGGCCATATTGCCGTTTTTTGTATGTGTTGACTAGTATTGACAATTTTATTATGTCAATAATATTGCACATGTGCGGCCAGCCATTGGAAGTCCGTATTTATACGTGGGTATGTGTGCGTAAAACCACCGAGGCTCATAGCGGCGCTAGGTAGAGGGTTGCAGATTTTACAGAACAAATCTGAAGGCCACTTCACCCTTACGTTTGAGGATAGGTGTCAAATTGTACCTATACTTTGAGTAGTACCTATACTTTGAGATTTTTAATTTCGTTTCGGGAGAAACATGGTATAATAGGATTATTAGGTACACGAAATAGAGTACATACTATATTAATTACTGACCCCTATTAGCCCCTATGACGTTGCGCGTAATTGGGGTTGTTGTACGATACATCGACACTCGGTGCGTGAATCGGCGCCCGCCGACGCCGCGACCGGCGACGTTGCACCCGCAGTAGGGTGACCTAAATTCATATCTTTTAGGGTTCCGTTGTACTCAAGGAACCCTTAGGTATAGTTTCGTTCTGTCCGTCCGTTTGTGTCTGTGTCTGTGTCCGGTCTTCTAGAGATACATGACTTTTTTACATAGTCAACCATTTTCGAGTAATCAGCCTCCAAAGTGGTTTATCCTCGCAAGTGTCACACGCTGTCACACGGCACTCTTAACATTGTCTTTCTGCATCGTATGATTTAAAGTCTATATGGTATAAAGTCTCTGGTTTGTGAGGATAGGATGGTATAAACGTGAAAGTTTGTGAGGATGGATGGATAGATGGATAGATGGATGTATGTTACTCTTTGACGCAAAAACTACTGAACAGATTTCGATGAAATTCGGCATGGTAGTAGTTTAGGCTCTGGATTAAAACACAGGCTAGGTACTTTTATCCCAGACAAGTAGGTAGAGTGTTTCTTTCTGATAATGTGTATACGCGGGCAGAGCCGCGGGCAACAGCTAGTAATTAATATATTTTATAATTCAGCCTCCGTTTTCTAGTGGTTAGAGCATTGGCTCTATACTTGGAGGTCGTGGGTTCGATTCCCGCATTGGAATAACAAAAAATGTTGTTTCCAAGTTTGGTTAGGATAATACAGGCTGATCACCTGATTGTCTGACAAGAAAGATGATCCATACGTCGGGTGGGCATGTAAAAAGTCAGACCTGCGCCTGATCTCTCGTCAGTCGTGTCAGTTATCCGTCCCACTGGATTATGAGAGTAAAGAAAGAGAGAATGTTCTCGTGTACTGCGCACACACTTGGGTACTATAAAATTACTCCTGCGTAACTGGCCTGGTTCCAATGAAACCGGCCACCATCACAGATATCGATGTGGGGAGTTATTTTTTTATAATTCATAATTCCACTGTAGTAAAATTTTATTTTTTAGAAACTGATTTTCGAAATCTTTTAAAACAGTACGGTCAAAAAAGTGATCACGTTCGACCTCGCTGTCCATCACACTAAATTGAAAGGTCGACCCGGAGGTAATTTTATATACCTATTATTAACATTATATAATAAACCGGTTGTCATTGAATTTAAGACAGCGACCAGACTGTCAAGGTCAAGGTAGTTATTGAATAATAATGAGGTAACTATTTTATGGACTATGAGAATTTTTCATGAGCCGCATGATATAATATAAGAGCCGAAACGGTATCTTACAATGGGCATGTGTATGTCACCGTAAAATTGTAAAAACTGTTAGATTGTAATAAAACTAGTGAAATTGTAAACTGTTGATAGACTTAGGACGCGAATATTCTGCATATAATATAACAAATTATTTTTCGTTAAATTATAAATATTTATAGTTATAAATCTTTCGACATATTTTAACAATCTCTTTAGTTATTTTACAATTTTACGGTGACATGTATAAACGTGTCAATGAGCTATAGAGAGGACTATGCTCAGAGTTTCCCTACGTGATAGAATCAGAAACGGCAAAATCCATAGTAGAACTAAAGCTACGTACATAGCAGTAACGAAGGCTGGTTCACAGTCCCGGATTTACTCTACGATTTTTTTTCAGTGTTTGAAAAAAAACTGTTAAAACTCAGCATTTTTGTGACCATTTGTGCCCCAAATTTGATATTATTTGATATATTAAAATTTGATATTACTTGATAAAAACCTATGAGATTGCAGGAAAAGAGTTGTTTGTTATTTTTGTGTCAAGGATTTGGCGCCCCCATGAAACTGTCTCTCAGGGCAAGTGCCCTGGTTTGACCCTATATAGCCCGTAGAACCGACCATCGGTTGTTGACCATTGGGGAAGAATTAAAAAAGTTTTGGAGTGAAGATCAAGATCTGGACGTTGATTTGAGGAAGATCGCATGGAGTCGATTGATGTAGGTCAGCGAGCGAGCGACCGATCGCCCTGGAAAATTATGGGGAGGCCTATGTCCTGCTGTGGACGTCTTCAAGCTGAAACTGCGAATGCTAAAGAGAACTACATCTCGATAATTTTCATTCTCAATAGTCAATACCATAATCATCTTTAGAGCTCCGTGGCCTAGTGGATAGACCGTTTGGTTGGTACTCGAGAGAGTGGAGGTTCAAATACCAGGTTGTGGCGTATACCAATGAGATTTTTTCAGATCTCAAGTACATTATATGGCTCTAACGGTGAAGGAAAACATCGTGAGGAGAAAACCCGCACATGGTTGGCCCCCGACGTATTCACCAGTCATTCCTCTGGACTAGGCGGACTATGTTGTGAGAATGCCATAAGTGCTTGGGCAACAATAGGACATTTAAAAACCAACTGTCCCAGGCACTACAGTATTCCAAGAGTGGTTACTTCGCTCGGAGAATACTGTTTAAATCATCCATTAACGGATACGGCCTAAGTTTTTTTTAATCATCTTTACATCTTCTTTTGATGTAATTAGAATAAGGAATTAATAAATGACCGTCTTGGGGGTGTAGAGATTTACGGCGTATCGTTCAATCGGCATGATGCTACGTGTTGAATCAGTTAGAATTGACGGTGTACCGCTTATCAATATGGACGAACTGCCGATTGACTAGCCGCACACACACCATATTATTGGCAATAATGCTCATATTGAGAATAATATTTCTTGTGTGCCATATTACCGTTTTTTTGTATGTGTTGACTAGTATTGACAAATTTATTCTGTCAATAATATTGCACGTGTGCGGCTAGCCATTGGAATAAGCGACATGTCGATTGGATGATAGGCAGTATAGTGTATGGCTTCTGTAAAATAGCGGCCAGACTGTCAAGGCCAAGGTTATTAAATAATCATGGAGTAACTATCATATAGAAAAATATGACCTCACTTTTGGCGCCGCGTTCCGAATATGGCTTGTTGTATGGGTGTAGATGACTTGATTCGACGCAAATATCTCTAAATATTATCTTTAAATTTAACTCCCCCGTCGCGACGCGTCTGTCTGTATGTTTGCGATAGTCTCAAAAACCTCCAGAACCTCAATTCTCGTATTTAAAGTAGATTTTCATTTTACTTTGATTGTATTGTAATTGAAGCGACATGTTATCATAAACTGATTTTATGTAGTCTCGACCAATCAGAGCGCGTTTCACGTTGGTGTAACATTTACGAGAATACGGTTTGAGAGTTTTAGCATATCGGGACTTGATTGAAATTGTTTTATTGCAGGTTTTATTTGGTAGAATTGAACCTCAGATTTTCATGCAGTTCGTATCTATCGACAGAGTGGTTCCTTAGGAAGGATTCAGTGTGTAATATTTTCTTAAGGTTTTGTAGAAATTGGTCAAAATATGACGATGATTGTTGAAGATGTCGAAATAAATCAATCTGGGAGCTTTCATCTAAAACGCTACCTAAGCCGTTGGAGATAAAATAAAATAATGTACATACTTACTTGTTTCTCTTTTATAGATCTACAAAAACATACAGGTCAAAATGAGAACCTCCTTTTTATTAAAGTCGATCGAAGATCGATGACTTTTTCGCCAAATTTCACGATGATCGGTTAGATAGTTTTGACGTGAAAGAGAAATACGGCCTATACGGGTGATAGAGATAAAAAATAATCTACTCACAATACAAATAAGAAAGTGAATTTGTTGTACAAACCAAACAATAAACTCAATTTCTAATTGAGTAGATTATTGTGATACATGAGTGAGTAGATTATTTTTATCTCTGTCACTCGTATACGCATTTTTATCTATCACCTGAGGTAGGCCTCACGCTAATGTAAGCGGCAGCGTATCGACCACACCTATGGACTAGTTGGCTCAACCCACGCGGCACGCCACGCTTGGATTTAAAGAGCCGCGCCGCCAGTTATAAGTGGGATGGTAGTTCCAAAATCACGATACTACTCCTGCTACTAATATACATGTAAAAGTTTGTGAGGATGGATGGATGGATGTATGGATATCTATCCATTCATCCATCAACAACATCCAGATGGATGGATGGATGTTTGTTACTCTTTCACGCAAAACGGAACGGATTTTGATTAAATTTCGTATGATAGTAGTTTAATCTCTGGATTAACACATAGACTACATTTTATCCCGAAACACGTACAGTGTGCCTATGGGATACTGAATTTACGTGGGCGGGAAAAACTAGTATTCAGATAAAATGTGTGGAATGTGTTCATAAGTAACGGTGGTGGATGAGACTTCAACACATAGTAACATATCAGTTAGCACTTCTATTTGGTTAACACAAAAACCCCACCTGTACCTACGTGTACTCGTATTATTGTACATATTGTAAAACCGATACAGAACAATGGCAAATAAACAATATCGTCGTATCCAATAACCATAAAATAGGTATTTTTTTTTTATAAAATAATATTAAAACTTCATAAGCAAATTGTACATATAACGTTACATTAAGATAAATAATAGATACACATAACTCTATTATGACTAATCAGGTCAAATATATACTAAAATAAAAAAAATAAGTTTAGGGCTGACACAGATAATATCTAACATGTAACTATAGGTCAAAAACAGTACAATTTGAATTATATTACATACTAGCGACCCGCCCGGCTTCACACGGGTACAATAGTATGTATCTGTATAATCTATGGGTACAATACTGATACTAATAATGCGGGTACCTTACTCATAGATCTAAATTCCCTCCCGCACGCCTACCCCCGCCTTGGTGACGCCCACTTCGCAGCGGGCCGTGCAGCAGAAATCGTAATATTTTAATTTCGCCATAACTTCAAAACCAAATGTCCAATTTTAATCATTCAAAGACCAAATATTATCTACATAAACTGTTCTTAGTGATGAAATAATTTATTCTCATAAGGATTAATATCATGAATAAAATAAACGCGTTTAAATGTAGTCCAAAAAAAATTCAAGATTTCTAAATAAAAAAATGGTTGTTGTGCCTCACTCAATATAGATAGGTATAGTGTGTCGCGGACTTTTTTGTAGATATTTATAAGATCTACAATTAATTAGAACATTTTACGGTTCTATCTTTTATAGTTTAGGCAGCGTACGCAAAATAAGTAACTTTTCTGGTTGATTTTTTACACCTTGTGTCCGAAAACCCCAAATACCTTACGGAACCCTATTTTTTTCCAAAATAAAATTTAGCCTATGTTACTCGTGGATAATGTGGCTTTCGAATGGTGAAAGAATTTTTGAAATCGGTCCAGTACTTTTTGAGCCTATTCATTACAAACAAACAAACAAACAAACAAACAAACAAACAAACATACAAACAAAGTTTTCCTCTTTATAATATTAGTATAGATTTGTTTCGATCATCAAAGGTAGATCCTTATAGCTCTATTAATATTAAATACCTACAAAACGTCAATCTGATAAGCTGACTATAAATAAAAATCAACAAGTAACAACAACTTATCATGAAAACGATGTTTCTAATATAATAGTCGTGTCATTTAACGTGAGTATCATACGAATAAGATTGTAAAATATTCAAACATAATAACGTAAATAAAGTGAAATACATACCGTCTTCACTTTCCCTCCGCTTATCACGTGTGTGATATCTCTCGTGTTCACCACACTATCACCAGTCACAACACACGTCGCTCGCGGCCCGTTATCACGGTATCACTAATCCGCGAATCGCCGAAACCAGAAGTATCAAGATGTGTTGTGTAACGCGCGGTAGCCGACCGTTCGATTTATTTTCGTCGGCCCGACTATATTGTTTCTAGTAACCCATAAGTGCCAGTACGCTAATACGCCGCCTACTGCGACGCGGCGCTCTTGGTACTAGTTTTTTTAATTTTATTTAATACTAGATTTCCCGCGACTTCGTGCGAGCAATAGTTAATGTCACAGAAACCGTACATTTTCCTCGATAAAATGTAGCTAATGTCCTTCCTAGTGGTCTACTCTATACTGTGCCAAATTTCATCAAAATCGGTCCAGTGTTTTTGGAGCTTATTCAATGCAAACAAACAAACAAACAAGCTTTTCCTCTTTATTATATTAATTAGTATAGGAAAACAAACTACAGGCTTAATGCCACCCAAATATGCTTAGGACATATTTTATAAATTTCCTACAATTTTCCAAGTCCATCACGGTCTAACTAAATTCAAGGTCCCTGGTCACCTTCATTCCCTTGCCCTTTTAATAATTTTCTTAATTATTGTTTTTGCCTGTGCTTAATACTAGTTTATTCGCTATATGTTGATAGTACAACACGTACTTCACGTATATTCTTGACTCAATAATCTTGGCTATGACTAACACTATTCACGATTCGTTATAGTTCCTACAGTAATTCACATAACCGCTATAAATTCAAATTAAGGTGTGGTACCTTCACATCACCGATTGTGGATGGGATGCCGCGTATTCACTGTGTCTATCTGCGGAATATTAATACATTTATATTATTTTAAAACTTATTAAATAAAGTCACTCTTCTTTAAATGGAAAGTATTTAACGACTAATTAGCAACCGCCAACACGTATTTCATTCGCCTTATATGTTAGTCATAAGCTATAAAAAAACAGACGAGATAATTTTGTTGACATTCAAATCAGTCGTATCAGGAAAAAGCGGCATTAAAACTGGTTGACACAAAAATAATAAATTATACATACTTATTTTATATTATACTAGCTGATGCCTGTGGCTCTGCCCGCGTAATATTGTACTTTTTCGGGATAAAAAGTGGCATATGTTTTAACTTTTAATCCAGAGCGCAAGCTACTACCATTTGTAATTTCATCAAAATCCGTTCAGTAGTTTTTGCGTGAAAGAGTAACCAACATCCATTCATCCATCCATACATCCATCCATCCATCTTCACAATTTTTTTAAATTTAATATATTAGTAGGATTTTACATCTTTACTTTTTCACATTTTGTATCACCCTATAGTGATATACAATAATATAATAGGTAGTTTTGAAAGCAAGATTTAGGACGTAGAAGATGTAATGGCAGTTAAAAAAATCAAACAGAAGGTTTTATTTATTAATGAAGGACTATATAAAAAATTGTGTAATCTTTCTATAAAATTTTACATGTGTCGCTAAATAATAATAATTAATGATCACAAATCATTCTGACATCTCTTAAAATAATTGAGGAAAAATGCTTTCGCGTGATAATATCGCATTAACACAATCCTAAAATATGTTAGTTTCAAATTTCTGATACAGAAATTCGTACATCCGCGATGTAATGAATTATTAAACCTGGAAAGGCGCTCTACATGGACTCTTGCCAATAATTGGCTGGAAATAATCTATAATTTTGGATGGATTAAAATAATAAAACTCGTTTCAAAGAATCTTATTTGTGGCTTGAACGTGGGCAACGTTGCTGCTAGTCATATTTCTATATATTAGTTTTGGTGTTTTAGTTTTTATAGTCGTAGCATTTTAAGTTTCAAGCCTTTTAAGGGTTTCGTAATACACAAGGAACTCTTATAGTTTCGCTCTGTACGTCCGTCTTTTTATCTGTCTGTCTGTCCGCGCTTCTTCTGTAATTATGAATATAAATTGATAAAATTTGGTATAATTATAGATTGTATTTAGATCTCGGATTTGGCATCATAAAATAACAATAATTTTAGGAGTGGCTCTTCATATGGGGGATGAAAAATATTTATTTCATAAATATTCTTTCATTTCACCCTAGAGTGTGGATACTCAACTCCGTTGAACAGGTCCTTTAAAATAAAGGCAAGGTTACAAAGTCCACGATTTTCGAGTAATCGACCTCCAAAGTGGTTTGTAAGTTGATCCCCCAATTGCATTTATTAACTTTAGGAGATAGAAACTTGTAAGTTCTCAAGCTTATAGATCATGCTAAAAACTCTTTAGAAAAATGATTTTGAACGAAATCGGACAGTAACTTTTAAAGTAATTTCAAAAACCTATTAGGCGGTGATAGTTACGGAACCCTCCTTAGACGTGTCTTGATATGCTCTTGGTTAGGTTAAGTTATTAATAAATGACGACAGACAAAGATTTAATATAACAAACGAATAAGAAATAATTGAATAATAAGGTATCAAAGTATTGCGATGCTTGAGTCCGAGTATACAGTAACAATAAGTAATTGACTGATAACACTAACCCAATTAAATAATGAATAATTGAACAATTGACTACGTCACAGCTCGGTAGTACACAGATAAAAAATGCAAGTATCAAGCGACAATAGTCGTTGTACAGCTATCAGAGACAAAACAGAGACCATACAAGGCTACACTCAAGGCTGAAGCATTATCTATGGCTGAAGCTACTGCAGCTAAAAAAATAGCGCCTGATTATAATTTGTCAGTTATTGTACCTGTATAAAATGTTATGCTAATCTACATTTGAAATACTAGAGGTCGCTCTGTGGTCAAAATCGGTAGTTTATCTATTTAATAACCTTTTTCGTTAACGCGTTTGATTCCTTTTATTTGACATTGTTATAATATCTTATAGTAAATTTGAAAATGGAAAAATTCCAAATGGAAATTGGCCCACAATACAATTACACCACTAAAACTCCTGTGAGTTATTTTTATGTTGTTTTTGAAAGTCAAATTGATTTCTTTATTACTTTTCAGTTTTTTTATTTGTCTAATATTTCGCTAAAAGTGCTTACCGCCTTACTAATAAAAATATTAACACAATAGTATTTAACGCTATTTAATTTTGCTGTCTTTATCTAATACATTAAAAAAGTCACTTGACAGTATTGAATAGCTTATCCGCTGTGTACTTAATTTGGTTAGTAAGGGTGTTAGCTAGTATCTATATTATGTTTTTCACCACCGGACACCAACCACCAACATCCCTAGCCCCACTGCTGGGGCACCGACCTCACATTCACTCTTACATCTCCAAAAGGTTTTGACATCCTCTGTGGCTCAGTGGTTGAGCGATCCAGTGCTAAGGTCGGAGGTCGCAGGTTCGAATCCAAAGGAACAAAAAAGTTGTTTATGTTTCCGGGTCATGTATGTTTATTAATTATAATAGAAATCTTAAATATGTATTCTACTAATATTATAAGTTTCAATGTTTGTGAGGATGGATAAATGTATGGATGGATGGATGGATGTTTGTTACTCTTTCACGCAAAAACTACGGAACAGATTTCGATGAAATTTGATATGGTAGTAGTTTAGGCTCTGGATTAAAACATAGGCTACTTTTTCCCGCGAAAAAGTACGGTATTCCTGTGGGATACTATGTTTACGCGGGCGGATGTACTACTTGGCTCTCTTGGTTTGTACTAATTTATTGTACAAAAAAGGCTGCGAGTAATATTTAAAATTAAGACTGGCGAATCTCTCAAAGAACAATTCAAGGAAGTAAAGATACTCACCCTACCATCATCCATACTTAATATATTTAATATTATTTATATTATTATATTATATCATATAAATATTTATATTATTTATATTATTATATTATATAATATAAATGCGAAAGTGTGTCTGTCTGTCTGTCTGTCTGTCTGTTACCTCTTCACGCTTTAACCGCTGAACCGATTTTGATGAAATTTGGTACAGAGATACTTTGAGTCCTGGGAAAGGACATAGGATACTTTTTGTCCCAAAAATTTGCGGTGTTCCCGAGGGATAATGTATTATTATTGTGTGTACTCTGACTGTCTTTTACTGCTAAACGGTTGAATTGATTTGAATGAAATTTTGTATGGTAGTTGTTTATGCTTTAGACAAACGTGCAGTCTACTTTTTATCCCAAAAAGATATATAATAGTGTTCCCGAGGGATAATGTACTATTGTGTATATTTTTTTAATGTCTTTCATAGCTTAAGAGTTTAAACCATTTAAATGAAATTTAAATGAAATATGGTATGATAGTGCTTCGGACAAACAATTAGTAATTAAAAAACGAACGTAAGATAAGGAAGATACAGATTTAACTTAGAGTACAGTCGGGAGTGGCCAAAAAACCTCATTTCTCGCGGGCGGAGCCGCGGGCAAAAGCTAGTTATACATAAACGAGGTTATTATGTACACCAGAAAGAACATAACTCTTTTCAATAAGAAATGCGACAGTCATGATCGTAACACTAGAAATAAGAATAAGCTTCAGATTCCAACTTATAGACTCAGGTAAACTAAAAAATAATTTATAGGTTAAGTTTTATAATAAAATACCAACGAGTTAACTAACCTTACTGGAACTAAGTTTAGGCAGCATGTTAAAGGAGTTCTAATATAAAAAGCTTAATATAAGGTACAAGATTATATTGATGACAAATATGTATATTGTATGAGTGTAATTTAATCTGCACTCTGCTTCTACATACTGGTGACACTGGCTATCTAATATGATATATTATGTTAATTAAATAAGAAAATCAGATAGTGTATGAAAATATAATTAGAGTAATGACCATGGTAATATTACAATAATAATAAGAAAGTGTTCTAAAGCAAAATTGTAAATTGACGCTAAAAGGTGTTGTAAAACCTATTTTGAATAAATAATTTGACTATTGACTATTGGCCACGAACGCTCATGTGTCACAGTAAAATGTACAATTATGCGGCTAGCAAGGGTTTTCAGGTCAGATTATTATCGCTAATTTGCTACACGAATAACCTCATGGCTTGTAACATGCTTTTTACTGTGTTATGTGTATTGATAATAATCAGTAGGTCGATTCTGCTAATTAAATCTTACAATAATATAGTTTCGATGCTCTCTCAATATTTTAAAACATAGTAGTACCATAAAATATATGTTTATGATAATACTATTTTGTTGTTTTAATATATCGAGACGTATAACGCGTTTTGATTGGTCCAAACTCGAAAATCAGCTTATTATGTCAATACTATTAATTGAAAGTTAATTTAAAGTAAAAAATGTACTTAAATAGGCAAGCGGACTGATTTATTTTTAATGCATAAATGCGTACTCATAAATATGAGTAACTTCTCAGAAGAAACCGTATATCAAAAGTAAATATTTTCAAAGGTACAGCGATTTGTATACAAAATTTCGCGAGTCTTTATACCAAAAAAAATTATTTTTTTTGCGAAATTGGTAAACAAAACCTACATCATTAGTTTACTCACATCATATACAAAAACATTCATTATGGTATGTATGAACTTAAACGCACAAATATCGGAGATATTTACAAATATATTCCTGCGGCCATATACTTCATATACCTACTATAACCTACAAGTGACGTCATTTGTAGGTCGACTTTAGTATGGAGCGTTTTTAGGAGGCTCGCGAATTTTTTTATACAAATCGCTGTACCTGTGAAAATATTGACTTTTGATATACGGTTTCTTCTAAGAAGTTACTCATATTTAAGAGTACCTACCATATTCATTTATGCAATAAAAAAAATTAGTCCGATTGCCTATTGTAAACACATAGTACCAACTTTCAAAAACTATGGCTCCGTCTTTATCAGTCTTTGAAATGTCGTCTATCGAATGTAGGTAAATAACAGATTGACGTGTGACAAATTTCTATCAAACGCATGGAGGTGTTAGTTATTGTTTAGTTATATGAGCCGTGGTAGTGTGTGTAACGTTATTTTGTAAATTTTATGTATTTTAGCAAATATTATAAAAAAATAATTGTAAACTTTAACTCTGCCAAATTTTATATTAATCCGTTTGTATGATTTTGATTCATACGAAGTTTTTGATTCACGTATGATTATGATGATGATATTTTGTTTGTGTTATGTATGTATGGAAGGTTATTACATCCACTAATAATGTAATGTATGTAACATTACATACATTACATTACACATTATTTAAACACGTTTTCTTTTCATTGTCATGGGATACTCTTCCCAACTTACCTGACCGGTAGTAGTGGTATAGTATACGGGTATGCGACCCCGGCTTCCCTAGCTATTACTGTCCTATCCCTTGCCCTCCTGGGCGGTAATATCCTACATTCCCTATTTCCCACTCTAACTTACCAATCTTCCTTTCCACACCACCTATCCTTCCCTTTCCCTATTCCTACCCTCTCCACCATTCCGTGGAAACGCAATGGATAATCAAAAATAATTAAATTATCCAAAATGGCGGCGATGTGGTTCGCCACCCATCACGTCTCGTTTCTCGCGGAGGCGAAAAGCGGACCATGGAGAGACGCTTGGCTACGTTGAATATAAGACGAGGAATGGATGGTAAGAATGAATGTGGACGAAGCGAAAGAAGTATGTAAGGATCGTAGCAAGTGGAAAGAAGTGGTCTCTGCCTACCTCTACGGGAAAGAGGCGGTCTCTGCCTACCCCTACGGGAAAGAGGCGGTCTCTGCCTACCCCTACGGGAAAGAGGCGTGATTATATGTATGTATGTATGTATGTTCTCTTTTCGTGTCTAACGGCAGTACTCAGATACATTTAATGCTTAATTATTATGAAGTCACTTATAAAAGATTTTGACAGAAACTGAATGGCTATCCGCACACACACCATATTATTGACAATAAAGCTCATATTGACAATAATGTTCCTTGTGTTTTTTTGTATGTGTTAACACTGACAAATTTATTCTGTCAGTAATATTGATGTCATGGGATACTCTTCTCAACTTACCTGTCCGGTAGTTGTGGTATAGTATACGGGTATGCGACCCCGGCTTCCCTAGCTATTACTGTCCCTATCCCTTGCCCTCCTGGGCGGTAATATCCTACAATATGTCTCTGCCTACCCCTTCGGGAAAGAGGCGTGATTATATGTATGTTTGTATGTAGTAATATTGCACGCATGCGGCTAGCCAAATGGACTTTATGGAAAAATCTGTACTAACTTTTTATATAAATATTAAATATATAAATATATGCAGCCGTAATATGCATAAGAATCCAAATAAGTTCAAACTTAAAAATAAATTATGGTCGAATTTGGATCACAAGCATAATTAATTCGGGCATTTCTGGGTACCGCGGGCGCCGTGCTGTCTGTAATAGTATGTATTGTTGCAGTGAAAGTGGTTCTAACACGAGCCCCGAGGTCACGTATGGGTTGATAATAGGAGCTGACGTCACGATAACAATGACGTCACGTACAGGTTGATTAATTAATGGAGGTAAATTGATTTTTTTAACGATTTGGAGGTTAACGTACTCTACACGGTGTACACAGGTGTGTTCAAAGAATTTAATCTAAACGTAGGCACTAAGCAGATAAACAATAGCACATTATATTACTACTAATTTCATATTTTTGTAAATTAATATTGTACGTATATTTAATTTTTTTGTTTGGATATGAACATACTCAGAGTAAGTAAATATACCTAGTTGACTTACTTCCTATGAAAGATAGTCGAGCTTAAAATAAACACTGGATTAAAAAGATTGGCCTCCTCAGGAAGCGCTAGTTCCAGGACAACAGAACGTGATAAACTCTGGTGAGTTTC
Organism: Glaucopsyche alexis; assembly: GCA_905404095.1. Classification (NCBI taxonomy): domain Eukaryota; kingdom Metazoa; phylum Arthropoda; class Insecta; order Lepidoptera; family Lycaenidae; genus Glaucopsyche; species Glaucopsyche alexis. The sequence goes on from FR990059.1 coordinate 16,625,024, forward strand.
GGTATCAATGGATCGTATAATTTTGCCTCCGTTACTATAAAACTAGGACTGATAAAACAATTTGTAAAAGGTATTGACAAAAGTGGAAATTGTTTCCTTTTCCTATCAAAAAAGTTTCCAAAACACTAAGTTTTGGAAACCAGAGAAGATAAAAGCGGAAATTTTTGACGGGCCACAATTTACAAATAAGATCGTTATTAATACAAGACGCCAATTTTACGAAGACTATGATAGTGAAAAAAATGCATGTAATGAGTTTGAATGGTTGATACAATTTTTTTTGGGAAATAAGAAAAGTTCGGACTTTTCTCAACATGTCCAAGAACTAATGCGTCACTTTCAAAGGCTCAGATGTAACATGAGCATGAGTTACACTTTCTCCACAACCATCTAGACTATTTTCCAGCCAATCTTGGGGATATATGTGAATAACAGGGCGAGCGATTCCACCAGGACCTTCGTACGATAGAGGAACGCTATCAAGGCTACTGAAATACACATATGATGGCTGACTATTGTTGGAGCATTCAGAATATCTCTGTGCCTTCAGTTTCAGCAAGAAAATCAAATACGAGAAGGTTTTTTTCAACTTAAATTTAAATAAATTATGAAAATAACCTATTGCCATATTTTTTTTAACTAGAGCTGATACAGAAAGTTCAGTCACAGATTTGAAATCGTCATTGCAAATTGGACTAATATCATGTATCATAATAGACTAGTGCTTTTATCTCTGAAAATGGTCAAAAATAAAATAAATTTATAGTAGGATGAAACCCATCGGAAAAGGAAGAGAATGTAACAAATATAAAAGGAAAAATAATTTACGGGCGATTTGAGGTCGGGAAGTGAGGGGGGTGAGTTTTTAAGGGTAGAAAACGGTTTATCTCGATTTCCGACAAAAATATAAGTCATATAGAAAAAAGTCAAATGGCAAAGCTTTAGGTAATAAAAAGATCTAAGTACCTACAACTTTTTTGTTTACTCTTTTTTCACATGACCTCAAAATTTATGTGAAAAATTCAAATAACCAAGCTTTTGGTTTTTTATTTTTATCTTCTACAAAAAAAATTTTTTTCACGAAATTAGATGAAAACTTACCTTTCTACTGAACTTAAACTTAACTTTGCTATTGAACTTTTTTCCATAAGACTTGTAGTTTTGCCGGAAATCGAGATAAACCGTTTTCTACCCTTAAAAACTGACCCCCTTCACTTCCCGACCTCTTATTTTATTTTTGTTATAATCTCTTCCTTTTCCAATGGGTTTCATCCTACTATAAATTTATTTTGTTTCAAAACCTATCGCCACTGGTCTATAACCCAATCATCAGAAATGCAGTATTATCATACAATTTTAAGATTGATTATTTTCGAATCCAAATTTAAATTATTATTTTCAAACATAAATCACAAGTCACAAGTTCGAGAAATTAAAATAAAACCTAGACTGCGGCATGTTTCCCATGTTATAAAACCGATGAAATTTTAATTCCGACTAGTCCGGAGCGACATTCTGATGCTGCGTGATCCAAACAATTATATATCTGTAATGAGCCGGCAATTTACAAAATGACATTCCGACCGATACGTGTCATTTTCGTGTCATTTGACAAATTACAAGCCCGGGGCGGCGATAGCACTCATGGGGTTTCTAGTACCTCCCATACCGTAGTAAACTGTTGTAATTACTGTTTATTATTAAAGCCAATATTATAGTAAATACCTACGAGATAGGTACATAAGTTACAATGTAACAAAACTGTTTTATTTTATGTATCGTAGAGTGTACATAGTGCTCCGTGGCCTAGTGGGTAGACCGTTTAGTTCGCACTCGAGAGAGTGCAGGTTCAAATCCCAGGTTGTGGCGTGTACCAATGAGACTCTTTCAGATCTCAAGTACATTATACGGACGCTCTAACGGTGAAGAAAAACATCGTGAGGAAATCCGCACGAAGTTAGCCCCAGACATATTGACCAGTTCATTCCTCTGGACTAGGCTGACTATGTTGTGAGAATGCCGTATGTGCTTGGGCAACCATACGACATTTAAAAACCAACTGTCCCAGGCACTACAGTATTTCAAGAGTGGTTACTTCGCTCGGAGGATACTGTATAAATCATCCATTAACGGATGTAAAAGGCCTAAGTTAAGAGTGTACATGTAACTAACACAAAAATAAGCACTGAAAACGATATCATTACTGACGGGCTACTAGAGCTAGCGCCCACCGTCGAAAAAGGAGCTCATCGAGAACAAGCATTGGACCACTGCAGATCGCTAGAGGCCTTAAAGCTTGATATAAAACCACCGGTCTGGCGGTCCTAAACCTGGCAGATTTTTTTTTATTGACCAAAATGTGTGAAGATTTTTTGAGTAAAAAAAGCTCATAAGGAACAAGAAAACTGTTGTTATACACGGCTGCGCGCCAACTAGAAACCGATAAAAATGCAAGTCTGGCAGTCCTACTCTTGACCAGTTTCCAGCCAGACCGCCCTGAACGTGTAAGAATTTTCAGTAAAAATAGCTCATAGAGAACAAGGTCAAGTTATATGTCAATCTGTTCGTCTCCTAATCCTCTTTCGAAAATCGTCGGTCTGGCATGTTCAATCCTGGCCAAAACTCAGCCAGACCGGGGTGAAGTTACCTGCTGTGATACTTACAAATAGGTAAATCATGAGTAATTTGCACTTAATGAAGCGTGATTTTGATAGATTTGTATGTATTCTTTCCGAATTTAAAATTTGCTACCCAATATTGCTACCACTCGATCCGCCATCTTACAAAAATGGCGATACCTTTCAATATTTTGGCTATATCTCATTACAGACAAACTTTACGAAAAAAATATGTTCCACTAATATGAACTATATATAATTTTCTACAATTTATTTTATGAGCATTTTTGTGTCAAATTGATAGTTTTAGCGCTGCAGAGACTTAGAGTGAAACTTTATTTGTATTGGTGATATTTTTTATAATTCAGTATATTTTACTTTTTATATCCTTTTAGATGATACTCATATCGCGAAGTTTATAAATAATTATAAAGACCGCCAATTTAGGACGGCGGCCATTTCGACCTTTTTCGACGGTGGGCGCTAGCTCTATACGGCCAGTTTCAACAATCTATCTACCAATAACTATTTGTCGAAAACGTCAAATTTGTATTGCAAAATACCGGCAAATTATTGGATGGCGACGTTTTTAACTAATCCGTTTGTAATTAGCACCCAGACTCTAAGACCAAAATAAAGTATGTATGTGTAGCTACGCACTATTTTATACACAAAAAAGCTCGCCTTACAAGGTAAGGCGTAGTTTCGTTACACGTGTGTGCGTAATACTGTAATTACACGACGAGGCGTAGTTATACCAGCCTCACTATGTGGTTCACGGAACTATGACTTCATTTTTTTATTTAGTCTGAGCCCAGTGTCCAGTCTGAGTCCAGACAGACCCAGTGTTAAAAATTAAATCTACTTATCTAGGTACTGCATAATCTACACTAATATTATAAAGAGGAAACCTTTTTTTGTATGTATGTTTGTTTGTTTGTTTGTTTGTAATGAATAGGCCCAAAAAGTACTGGACCGATTTCAAAAATTCTTTCACCATTCTAAAGCTACATTATCCACGAGTAACATAGGCTAAATTTTATTTTGGAAAAAAATAGGGTTCCGTAAGATATTTGGGTTTTTCGGACACAAGGTATAAATAATCAACCAGAAAAGTTACTTATTTTGCGTACGCTGCCTAAACTATAAAAGATAGAACCATATAATGTTTTAATTAATTGTAGATCTTATAAATTAATATCTACAAAAAAGTCCGCGACACACTATACCTATCATATTCGAGTGAGGCACAACAACCATTTTTATATTTAGAAATCTTTAATTTTTTTGGACTACAGTTAAACGCGTTTATTTTACTCTTGCTATTAATCCTTATCAAAATAAATTATTTCATCACTAAGTACAGTTTATGTAGATAATATTTGGTCTTTGAATGATTAAAATTGGACGTTTGGTTTTGAAGTTATGGCGAAATTAAAATATTACGATTTCTGCTGCACGGGCCGTTGCGAAGTGGGTGACATTCTGTAGTATTAGTATCAGTGGGGTAAGCAGGAACATTTTGCGGTTTCGTTACATGTACGTAAACGAGAAATATGAGGAATATTGTATGAAAAATTTAGTTTCTTTTACGTCCGCTAGAGGCGCTTTCATGTTTTTCATACAATATTTCTCGCTTACGTACACGTAACGATACCGCAAAAAGTTCCTGCTTGGGGTACAGTATTGTACCCGTGCGAAGGCGGGGCGGGTCGCTAGTTTATTAATATATTTTTTCTTTCTTGACACCTCCGTAATCCAGTGGTGGCTTCAGCTGATTCGCCGACAAGAAAGATGTTCAATCTGTGTCGGATGGGCATGTAGAAAGTTGGTCCTGCGCATGATCTTTCGCCAGTCGTGTAGGTCATCCGTCCCACTGGATTACGAGTAATTTAACAATAAGTACATTTGGGCACTATATGATAGCTTCAGCGTAGCTGGTCTGGATTGAAATGAAATGGCTACCGTCATCCAGATCTGTGTTGGAGACATAATATATTTTGTAAGGAAGAACTAAGATTCCAGACTTACTGGCTTTATATAATGGCTATAATTATATAAAAAAAAAACTGTTACATACTATTTTAAATTTGAATAAAAAAATACGTCAGACTTACGGTAAATCTAGGGTGCTCAGCCTTATTAAATTACTACATTGTGAAAATATATTTTCCCATCTTTTTTACTAACAGGTGGCCCCGCGCAAGGATCTTACACCGGCACCGATTCTTCTCGCCAGGCTAGTTTCCTAACCGCTAGTAGGCATCATGTAGGACAATCCTATAAGTATTATTTAATAACCTATAATAATAGGTTTTATCACAGACATAATAAATTAGATTGTGTAGAGAAATGTATATCCATTCTATTTGCCGGATTGAGCGCGGTAGACACTCAATTGGATCGCGTGATTGTACCCACATTGAACATCGAGCCATGTATGTTTTGTACATAAACTGCATGTATATAATGGTACACTGCAGTACACAATGCACATACACTCGCATGACAGCGAGGGGCAATTTTCTCGCGGGCAGTAATTTCGCGTCATTATATTTGCGTACGCGCATTGGCGCACGCGCGGGGCGGTGCGGGGGGCGGGCCCGCTATGGCGGCACTCTAATGACAGGCGAATCTAATGACCCCTCTGTTACACGACATACTCTTTGGTGTTCCTTTTAGCAAAAAATTGCAACAAATGTAAAATAAAGGATAAATTGCTTTAGTGACAGATTTACTGTAAGTAGGTAAAGACAGCAATGTTAAAAATTATAATATAAGGTTCGGTAAAATCAATAACGGATATTTTGGGCATATGATATTATATTGCTTAAATGTAAAGACGTTTGAGCAGAAAAATAATTGTCATATCAGAAAATTTTTTTTCTTTATATGGGAGAGTTTGCGTTTTGCGGAGAGTCACCCATACATGAGATGATTTTTTAGTTTGAGTATGACAATAATTTTTTTGCCTGAACATACTTCACATAAGCAGTGGATCATGTGCCCGAAGTATCCGTAATTGATTGTCAGAGACATTAAATATTTTTTTTTAAATAATAAAATATATAGACAATATTTCAGCTCGACCAGCTTCTTAACATTTTTAACTTTGCACTCGGATGGTTAAAAAATATTTAAACATAAAGGAAGTGACCGCAACGACAGCAGACGTGGTTAAACTACGTATTAACACGTGAGTATGTATATTGTATGCATGCGTACGATTCAACGGCGCTGTCAAGCGATTTACATCTTAAGCTGGTCGAGCGGCAACTTCTTCTATAGTACACCTACTACCAACTACCTACAGCTAGTATAGGTATGTATGTTCGAGATTATGGTTGATGCCACGTGCGCCCTAGTATCCTTCCTTCCGAACGTAGAATCTGAAGTCTAGCTGTAGAGTCTAATTAGAGTATAGTGTAGGTCAAGGCATTCGATAGATAGTTAATCCTTTGTTAATCCTTCGCTTATTACGATAACGATAATCCTTTGATAGCGCGGTGCAGGATTAGATTCATCATCGTTTTTCAATGAAAATGGTAGACATGTATGAATTCCCAAAATACATTAGAATCGCGGTCTTATAGCTGTAGCTATAGGTCAGTGTAGGTACATGATGTTTTACGTAAAATAACACATTTTCAAGTTGTTTGTCTATTGCTTGTTGCACTAACTTCAGCCTTAACTATTTAGTAATCTGTGTTTCAGCGCAGAATATCTGATAAGGGTAAAAGTCGGATAGTTGCCTTAGTGGTCGGTATACTTGCCTCAGTTCTGACTTCTGAATTCGCTATGTTCTTTGCGTTGAGGCCACTTCGAATCATAAACTAGCTATTATGATTCGAAGTGGCCTCTCTGCAAATAATAATTCCACTAAAATTTTACGTTTTAAAAGTTCATATCGTTTCCTATGACTGGTAGATAATGCCAAAAGGCATTAAGTCCGCCTTTGTACTTGTTTGTGCATAAAGTTACAGTAAATAAATAAATAAAATAAATATATCTCATCCGCCGTGGAATTTTGATCTACTACATTATACTACATATTTTTATTAGTGTAGGAGTTTAGTTTAGTATTTTTTGTTTCGTTATTTTGCAATAGAGGTGAATTATAATTAGACGCTTCACAGTGCACACCACGTCAGTCTGGTCTCGTGCTAAGTATCCGTAGAACTTGTGTTACAGATACCCGTAATTGTACCTAGATCAGAAAGTTCTAAGTCAAAAAGCTTACTTTAAAAAGAAAGGTAAATTGGGCTTTATTAAATATAAGGCGAGTAATTATAACATAATATATTATAATTCACTCTATCGGTTTGCCGGTATTCCTGGCATCGTAAAATGGGGTCGCTGATCTTGTTTTTAGCATCCTCAAAATCCAAGGTGCAAGATGTAGCGCCCCCTTCCAGCACAATGCTGAGACTGCCTGGTGTGCGATTTTTCCTAGTACTAACCCTTCAGAGAATATCGACTCCCAGCGGGCCTGGGATGACCTTAGTCCCAGATGCGCCCTTTTAAGGTTGACGGCTTCGCTTTCGGGGACAGCCCTAGCAAGAATAAAGGCTTCTTCTTGCTCGGAATCGGGTGCTTGTCTTCAGGCATTGACTTTGCCTCAGCTTGGCACTCTCCTCGATAACGACACCCTACGGGTAGCGAGGGCACTGAGACTGGGATACATCCTTTACAAAGGCTGCCCTTGCGGTGCCGATACTGACCCCTACGGCTACCACGGTCTCAGCTGTATTAAAGGTGCCGGCCGTTGCTAGACACCATGCCCTAAACGATATCCTTCGTCGAGCATTGGTGTCAGCGAACGTACCCTGTGCGCTTGAAGCGATGGTAAACGCCCAGATGGTCTCACCTTGGTTCCGTGGAGGAAAGGCTGCTGCCTCATGTGGGACGCCATGTGTATGAGCACCTACGGTGTCTCACACACTCCCGGTAACATATGCACAGCTGGCTCTGCTGAACAGTCCGTGGCCAGGCATAAGCGCTCTAAGTACGCGGAAATGGAGCGGCAGTACCTGTTCGTGCTTTTCGCAGTCGAAACAGGAAGTCCCTGGTGTGATGAAGCGAAGGGTCTGATCCGTGAGCTGGGCAGACGGCTGCGAGACTGTGGCAACGACCCTCGCTCCGGGACGTACCTGGTTCAGCATGTTTCCCTGGCCATTCAGCGCAGCAATGCGGCTAGCGTCATGGGAACATTTGAGCCCGGTACGCTGCGAGGTGGGCTTTTCTGCTGTGGTTCACTTCGTAGGTACTCTATATTTCACATATTCCACGTTTTTATTTTTTAACCTTACCTTAATAAATATCGGTTTTGTAATTTGAGAATCAATATAAAATAATATTCTAAAAAAATCAAAAATATATTAGTATAATATCTGGTACAATTACGCTTATATTAGGTTGGGGAAAAAGTTTCTTCGCATTTTATATAAAAATTCAAAAGGTTTTTTTTATAAAGTTTATTTACAAGTGACTAAAGTATATAGGTGCCATTTTGTTCGATAACGTTTTGCCATCTTGTTGGTAGGTACATGATCCCATTGCTATAAAATTTTTGGGGCTTCTGATGAAAAAACTGCGACAAGTGGTTTTGGCAGTCCTCTTGTGATGTCAACCTGACACTGCCTAAGGAATTCTGCAGCGACCGAAACAGGTGGATTCTGAAGGTGCAAGGTCAGGACTATACGGCGGATGCATTAACACCTCCCAGCCAAACTCCCGTAATTTTTTCTGAGTGGCTAAAGATGTTGAGGTCTAGCGTTATCATGGTGAAAAACCACACCCCTTCTGTTGATTAATTCCGGCCGCTTTCTCTCAACTTCTTGCTTTAATCTCATCAGTTGTTCGCAGTACAGTTCAGAATTGATGGTCCTGCCTGGCGGTAACAGCTCATAATGAATAATGCCCTTCCAATCCCACCACACACACAGCATCACCTTGTTGCGAGTTAACCCGGGTTTCGCCACAGTCTGTGAAGCCTGACCGGCCTTTGACCACGATCTTTTTCGCACGTTCTTGTCGTACGTGATCCACATTTCATCACCAGTTATCAGCTTCTTCAAAAATGGTTCGGTTTCATTACGTCGTAATAAAGAATCACAAATGAGTACACGGTTCATTAGGTTTCTTTCAGTGAGCTCATGAGGCACCCAAATATCGAGCTTTTTTGTGTACCCAGCTTTTTTCAAATGCGCCAAAACCGTTTTGTGGTCAATCCCCAGTTCTTCAGCTACATCGTAACTACTAATATGCCGATCTTGCTCCACTTTTTCAAAAATGGCAACAGTTTTGTCCGTAACAGGGCGACCAGAGCGACGTGCATCTTTGATATCAAAATTTCCGGATTGAAAACGCTTAAACCAAATTTGCGCTACTCTTACAGATACTGCATTAGGTCCATAAACATCACAATTTTTTTCCACGGCTTGTGTTGCATTTTTACCTTTTTTGTAATAAAATTTTAAAATGTATCGAAATTCTTCATAAGAATCACTCATTTTAACAATAAGAAAAACAAATGAAAATCTCAAATTTACCTAATTTGAATTTGGAATTGTCTTCTGTAAAATTAAAACTTTTTAATTATACCAAAATCAGCCAGATACAATTGATATAGCCCAAGATATTTTATGACAAGTTCATACATACTATAATGCGAAAAGACTTTTTCCCCAACCTATTATTATGTTACTAATAATAATTGGGCCATACCAATTATTTCAATAATAATTACTAATTTTTATTTTATTTGTAAACTAGCTGTCCCGATACACGCTGTTCTGTCTTAAATATAAACTGGAATGATTAATAACTACACCTACAATGCAACCTACGTCCTAGTCCTACACCTACACCTACAACCTACAGGTTTTCCAATATTTCTCACCGCTTAAACCTTCCTTTAACTTCCACAATTATTTCAAGACCAAAATTTACCAAATCGGTCCAGCCGTTCTCGAGTTTTAGCGAGACATTAGAATTGCAATCCATTTTTATAGTAGGTATACATAGTACCACGTTTTATGTCACGTCCCTCGGGAACGAGATAAAAATTATCCTATGTCCGTCTCCTAAGCTATCGTCGCACCAATTTTCAGCCAAATCAGTTCAGCCGTTCTTGAGTAATAAATAGTTTAACTAACACGACTTTCTTTTATAATAATATAGATATATAAACTCCTTTTAATAATATATTTTAGTTATTACATTAAATTTTTTAATGTTTTTAGTTTTAGGTTCTTTGTTCTAGTTTTAATATATTCTTTATTCTATAGTAAAAAAAATAAATTCTGTTTTATACTTATAGATAATATATATAACTAGATGATGATATTTTAACCTCAAATGACTATACAAAATACAGTTGTATCGACGCTCGCCTTCAAGTTCTACAGTATGCGGCTCTTACTACAAACGCCATTTTAAATTTATATTACTTTCAAATATAATTATGAAATAAACCAGAATCGAAAAGCAATCTACAACTTCATTATTTCAAACGCCCATGCAAGCTTCTATTCCTTCGCCTAGTCTGTAATGTATGTAGTGGCATCTGTCGTTCAGTAGGAAAACTATATTAAAGTGCCATCTATCGGTACAAATAAATAGTTTACAAAGTTTAATGTTCGCCACTAGGTACCTATTTAATCTTTTTTACTTTAGTAGGACGGCATCTATTATGCAATAGAGTAGACTATACTTTAAAGCGCCATCTAGTGTGGAAACTTTATACTATTACGTATTATTATACACGACAATATATGACATAACTAGCTTTTGCCCGCGGCTCCGCCCGCGAGAAATGAGGTTTTTTGGCCACTCCCGACTGTAATCTAAGTTAAATCTGTATCTTCCTTATCTTACGTTCTCTATTTAATTACTAATTGTTTGTCCGAAGCACTATCATACCAAATTTAATTTAAATGGTTTAAACTCTTAAGCTATGAAAGACATTAAAAAATATACACAATAGCACATTATCCCTCGGTAACACTATTATATATCTTTTTGGGATAAAAAGTAGACTGCACGTTTGTCCAAAGCATAAACAACTACCATACAAAATTTCATTTAAATCAATTCAACCGTTTAGCAGTAAAAGACAGTCAAAGAACACACAATAATAATACATTATCCCTCGGGAACACCGCAAATTTTTGGGACAAAAAGTATCCTATGTCCTTTCCCAGGACTCAAAGTATCTCTGTACCAAATTTCATCAAAATCGGTTCAGCAGTTAAAGCGTGAAGAGGTAACAGACAGACAGACAGACAGACAGACACACTTTCGCATTTATAATATTAGTATGGATGGATGGATATTAGTATGGATATGGAAGTATGGATGTACACAAATTAAAACATTATCCCTCGGGCACACTGTATATTTTTGGGATAAAAAGTAGACTGCGCGTTTGTCCAAAGCATAAACCACTGCCACACCAAATTTCATTCAAATCAATTTAACCGTTTAGCAGTAAAAGACAGTCAAAGTACACACAGTAATAATACATTATCCCTCGGGAACACCGCAAATTTTTGGGACAAAAAGTATCCTATGTCCTTTCCCAGGACTCAAAGTATCTCTGTACCAAATTTCATCAAAATCGGTTCAGCAGTTAAAGCGTGAAGAGGTAACAGACATACAGACAGACACACTTTCGCATTTATAATATTAAGTATGGATATGGATAGTATGGATATGGAAGTATGGATGTACACAAATTAAAACATTATCCCTCGGGCACACTGTATATTCTTGGGATAAAAAGTTGACTGGGCGTTTGTCCAAAGCATAAACCACTGCCATACCAAATTTCATTCAAATCAATTCAACCGTTTAGCAGTAAAAGACAGTCAAAGTACACACAACAATAATACATTATCCCTCGGGAACACCGCAAATTTTTGGGACAAAAAGTATCCTATGTCCTTTCCCAGGACTCAAAGTATCTCTGTACCAAATTTCATCAAAATCGGTTCAGCGGTTAAAGCGTGAAGAGGTAACAGACAGACAGACAGACAGACAGACACACTTTCGCATTTATAATATTAGTATGGAGTATGGATGGATATGGATAGTATGGATATGGAAGTATGGATGTACACAAATTAAAACATTATCCCTCGGGCACACTGTATATTCTTGGGATAAAAAGTAGACTGCGCGTTTGTCGAAAGCATAAACCACTGCCATACCAAATTTCATTCAAATCAATTCAACCGTTTAGCAGTAAAAGACAGTCAAAGTACACACAATAATAATACATTATCCCTCGGGAACACCGCAAATTTTTGGGACAAAAAGTATCCTATGTCCTTTCCCAGGACTCAAAGTATCTCTGTACCAAATTTCATCAAAATCGGTTCAGCGGTTAAAGCGTGAAGAGGTAACAGACAGACAGACAGACAGACAGACAGACAGACAGACAGACACACTTTCGCATTTATAATATTAGTATGGAAGTATGGATATAAGAAAAATAAGTAGTAAAATATAATAGTATCTTCGCCGTCTGTGACGCCCTTAACAAAAACGGTGGTAATTGTTCACAAGTGGGGCTCCACCTTGAAACGACTGCAATTTTTTTTTTTATTGCATATTTTCATTATAAAACAGTCTGTTATGCGGAAGACAAAAAGAAATGTAAAAAAAAATTCATAAAAAACATGTCAACCTCAAAAATACCCAGCGTAAAATAATGTTTGTGTAGTTTTGGGTTAGGTTAGTTAGGTTAGAACTTTTTTATCTTGTTCAAAACGTCTTCGGAGTGGTAACACGGCCTCACAAAAACCTGGCGTAAAATAACGTTTATGTAGTTTTGGGTTAGGTTAGTTAGGTTAGAACTTTTTTATCTTGTTCTAAACGTCTTCGGAGTGGTAACACGGCCTCACAAAAACCTGGCGTGAAATAAACGTTTATGTAGTTTTGGGTAAGGTTAGTTAGGTTAGAACTATTTATCTTGTTCAAAACGTCTTCAGGGCGGTAATTTTTTTTTACATTTTTTAGGGTTCCGTAATACTTAAGGAACCCTTATAGTTTCGCTCTGTCCGTCTGTCTGTCTGTCTGTCTGTCCGCGCCTCTAGCTCCTGTAATTATGAATATAAATTGATGAAATTTGGTGCAGTTATAGATTGTGTATAGATCACGGTTTCGGGATCATAAAAAAATAATAATTTTATATTTTAGGGGTGGCCCTCCATACATGTGAAGTGGGGATGAAAAATATTTTTTCACTCTACCCCATCGTGTGGGGTATCGTAGAATAGGTCTTTTAAAATAAAGGCGAGGTTTCATACGTTACTTTTTTATAAAGTTGACTATTTTCGAGTAATCGACCTCCAAAGTAGTTTGTAAGTTGGTCCCCCCCCTAGCATTTTTAAACTATAGGAGATAGAAACTTACAAATTTCCATGCTGATAGATCATGCTAAAAACTCTTTAGGAAAATTATTGTGAACCAAATCGGACAGTAACTTTTAAGTAAGTAAGGAGTAATTAAAAAAAAAGCATATTACGCGTTTATAGTTACGGAACCCTACTTAGACATGTCCTGACATGCTCTTGGTTAGGTTATTTTGGTCTTCCGCCACCTTAATATTGCATAACAGACTGTTTTATAATGAAAATATGCAATACAAAAAAAATGCAGTCGTTTCAAGGTGGAGCCCCACTTGTGAATATTTACTAAAACGGAATTGCACCCTTAGCAAAAGCTAGTATTATTAAATATTTAAATTAAATTAAAATTCATCATTCATAAAATCTAGTCGAAAATGTTTTTAGTTCCTGCTGTCACCGCGTCATACTCTTTTTTGCTAAGCCGTACATAATAAACGTTTTAAATTATCTCAGCACTAGTACAAAAAACGGACTGTAAATTGTAGTCATTATCCTTAATATTGACAAACGAAGATTTCAAATGAATAAATTAAATTATTCATAGGTGACATCTATTGATGTTTAAAAGAAGTTAATAATAACACGTAGTAGTATAAAGTTTACGCACTAGATGGCGCTTTAAAGTATTATCTATTGCATAATAGATGCCATCCTACTAAAGTAAAAAAGATTATATAGGTAGATATTATCCAGGCATTACATTGTAATGCCTGGATAATATCTATACTGATATAATAAAGGGGAAAAGTTTGTTTGTTTGTTTGCATTGAATAGGCTCCGAAATTACAGGACCGACTTTGATGAAATTTGGCACAGATGTAGAATAGTCCACGGGGAAGAACATAGCCCATAAGCTACTTTTATCTTGGAAAAATGTACGGTTTCTGCGAAATCAACATTTGCAACACCTAGTAGTTAATATTACAGTACGTAACAGTACATACCTACAAACTGTATTGTACAATATAATTAGGTTAAGCATGTCGATCGCCTTATGCTATGTCAGCATATAGGTATATTCCATATTGTTCGATTATATTAATTAATAAATCAGTGTACAAACAGCACTCGTTGGGTTTGGTCATTTATCATCCCTTCTATTAACTGTAGAAACACTACAGTCCTTTTTGGTCCTTCGTTACGTCAGGACCTTACTTGTGTCGCGTACATACAGTTTTTTATCATCCGCGCCGCGTAGTGAGGCCACCAGTGACTTTTTACAATATTTAGCACATACAGTGTTAAACCTGTGACGAACAGTTGCAGTGACAGACTCTAGTGACGTGTTCAGTGGACTCTATACCGTGAGGCTTCTGCAGCAGCAACAGCTACAACAGTCCCGCAGGAGAGTAAACCACACGAATCAAGTAAGATCTTTCCATATTTTTTAATAACAAATCACAATGGACAAGTTAATTCAGCTGCAAAACGCGATCCTGGAAGAAATTAAGCGCATAGAAACTAATTTTAAAAAGGATTCACCATCCCGTAAGACGCGTGAATATCTCGATGAGAGACTTGCGAATTTAGACAGGCTCTGGGCTGAGTTTAATTCGAACAACGATAAGCTCAGTCTGTGCGGCCAACCTGACCATCCATATTTCGTCGAAAATCAATACGAGGATGCACGTAAATTTTATAATGATGTCCGCTATAGAATTTCTTCCTATCCGCCTACAACTAAATTAGACCAAACAGGTACTAGTTTGTCCGTCAGTCAATACTCGACAACTTATTCGCCATCGCGAGAACAGGCATCGCCAGCACAGGCACCGCCAGCAGCACCGCGAGCTCAGGCACCGCCAGCACAGGCACCGCCAGCACCGCCACAACAGGCATATACAGACGTTGAAAAACTTTTGTCGCTTCAACGTACAAACTTTAGGGCATTTGCTAGGCTAATAAACAGCATCGACATAGATAAAATTTGCGATAAATGGGAGTTAGAAGACGAGTTGCGTAATGTTCAGTCACGCTGGACTAACATAGATTCCTTACATTTAGAAATAGACAATTTATTACAAGGCACTAACATAGACTACGATAATGAGTTTTCTTATTACGAAAATCGTTACAAAGACATTAAACGCTCATTAAATAAAAAATTAGCCTCTGCTGCTCACATCCAACAAGCTACGCCTCAAATAGACATACCAGTTTTTACAGGCAAGTACACACAGTGGCCTACGTTTTATGACTTATTTTCTGAAAGCATACATAATAATAATTTACTTACAAAAGGTCAAAAAATGCAACACTTAAAGGGCAAATTAAGAGGAGAAGCTGAGCGTCTTATACAACATCTACATATTTCCGCTGAAAACTACGATACCGCATGGGAGCTTCTCACTCATCGGTACAATAATCGTCAATTGCTATTTACAAAACAAATAGAAATATTTTTAAATCAACCAGCTTCTTACAAACAGTCAGCTTACGAAATAAGACGTCTTTATGATACCTCAATGGAGTGTGTAAATGCCATACAAAATCTAGGTATTAACACTTCTACATGGGATCCGATACTCGTGCACCTGATTACGAAAAAATTGGACCCTGACTCGTACAGTGATTATCAGGAAAATCGTAAAAATCCACGAGAGCTGCCTACGCTGGACGAGCTCATGAACTTCCTAGAAAATAAGTTTACAGCTTTAGAGCCCATACAAAAAAGAAAAGCTCAAACTTTCACACCAAAGCCCTCTTCGTCGCATTTAAATACTACACAATACAATACGAAATACGTAAAAGGCAAATACATTGCGAAACCACATTATCAGGCTGCAGCGACTCGCACGTGGAACTGTCCGCTGTGTCAGCAAAACCATATTTTATTTAAATGTAATAAGTTTACTAAGTTGTCGGCTGAGGAAAAAATGAGGACGGTATTAAAATTAAATATTTGTCAAAATTGCTTATACATACACGATGCCAATGGATGTACTTCTGCAAAACGTTGTAAACAATGTCATGGGGATCACAACACCATTCTACATGATGGATATTACGCCGTTTTCAGAGCACATAAATCCTTACCTCATTCCACATATTCGACGTCATCGATTACGCAAGTACAGCCCGTCGTCACAACAGCTCCGTCGTCGAGTTACATACCTACATCTAACTTACCTTATAATAATTTTACACCTAATAAAAATCATAATGTTAACTACGTAGCTACGGATAATGAGGAGATTTTATTAACTACATTACTATTAAAAATACAAGCCTACGATGGTACTTACATAGTTTTAAGAGCACTTTTAGACCAAGGCTCTCAAATTTCATTAATTTCGGAGCACGCCGCCCAGCTGCTAGGTCTTCCTAGACAAAACCATCACGCCTCCATTTCTGGAATAGGATATGCCTCAAAACAAGGAAAGGGAGTCGTTACGTTGAATTGCATGTCTATTTACGATGATTATCAATTCTCAACACAAGCTATTGTCATAAATAAAGTTATTAATAATTTGCCTAATGGAACATTTAATAAACAACAGTGGTCGCACCTACAAAATATAAGACTTGCGGATCCTGACTACAACATCTCCAGACCTATTGACATGCTATTGGATGCTAGTGTATACTCTGACATCTTGATGGATGGCCTTATCAAGGGTCCTAACAAGGCGCCCATGGCACAACAGACGCGGGTGGGCTGGATATTGTCAGGTGACGTTAGAACATTTAATTGCTGTGTCGTGCTAAACAATCTTGCCGATATTTCGCTACTAATACTGGGAACTTGAAGAAGTTCAGAGTACCTCAAGCGCCCGCTCGGAGGAAGAAGAGTATTGTGAACAGCTGTATCAGTCGACCACAAGGCGATTAGAAAACGGAAAATATGAAGTTGCGATTCCAATGAAGCAGGATTTTGAGAAATATCTGGGGACCTCTAGGCCAAAAGCTGTGGCACAATTATACAATTTAGAACGCAAGATGTCGAAAAATACTGAGTTTTCTGAAAGTTATAAACAATTCATGCAGGAATATCTAAGTTTAGGACATATGAAACCTGTAACAAAAAAGGTAGAGCCGTCATATTATCTCCCGCATCATGGAGTAATCAAAGCTGACTCCACAACAACTAAATTGCGAACAGTATTCAACGCGTCGGCTAAAACTTCATCGGGTTACAGTTTAAATGATTTAATGCTTCAAGGCCCTAATTTACAAAGTGATTTACATAGTTTAATTTTATCATGGCGTAAACATAAAATAGTCATTATAGCGGATTTGGAGAAAATGTTTAGACAAACATATGTTAGAGAATCTGATCAGCATCTACAGAGAATTGTATGGCGAGACACCTTGTTGAACGTTGAAACGGGTTCTGCGCCGTCACAAGGATTGCTGCAAGAATATCAGTTAACAACAATCACATACGGAACCAAAGCCGCACCGTATCTTGCCATGCGAACTCTAAAACAGCTAGCGATAGATAATAAGGAGCATTTTCCACTAGCAGCACATGCGATTATGACGTCATTCTACACGGACGACCTCCTTACAGGCGAAAGTTCTATAGAGAGAGCTAGGGAGTTGCAAAAACAAATTATTGATATTTTTAAGACAGCAGGTATGAACATTCGCAAATGGTCTAGTAACAGCACAGAGTTAACACAAAATTTGGCACCAGAACAGTTGGATGTTTCGCTAGATTTCAAATGTGCTGAATCACGAAAAACGTTAGGGTTACGTTGGAGTCCTAGAACAGACTCATTTACATTTCAGAACAAATTTCTAGATTTAGACAGCGAAGTTCATCTTACGAAACGTCAACTACTTTCTAACATTTCGAAGATTTTTGATCCGCTGGGCTGGCTCTCACCACTTACAATTCGAGCTAAGGTTTTATTTCAAAGAACTTGGTCGGAACAAAACGTTACCTGGGATGATGAGCTGCCTCAGCAGATAATTTGTGACTGGAAAACATTAAAACAGGATTTTCAACAATTAGACGTATTTGAATTGCCAAGACACTTAGGTGATACACATAAATATATTATACACGGGTTTTGTGACGCCTCGGAAAAAGCTTACGCTAGCGTGGTTTACATTACCACTACAAACAGTAAAGGCGAGTGCACAACGAGGCTACTTACGGCAAAAACAAAACTTGCTCCTCTAAAGAATAAGTTAACATTACCTAAGCTTGAATTATGTAGCGCATATCTTTTGGCATGTCTTTTGAACAAGGTTCTGGCTACAATGGCAGACGTTCAGTATGAAGTTCATTGCTGGAGTGATTCTATGATCGTATTGGCCTGGATTCAAGGTGACATTAACAGATGGCAAAAATTCGTATCCACCAGAGTACAAAAAATTATAGATATCGTCGAACCTTCTCGTTGGCATCATGTGAGCACAGACCAAAATGCAGCGGATTGTGCTACAAGAGGATTAACAGTCTCTCAACTAAAATCACATACATTATGGTGGGGACCAGAATGGCTTAACAATTTAGACGTTAGTTTGATCAAAAACATTTCTCACTTAGCTACATGCGACGTAGAAATTAAACCCAGTGTGAACGTTACCTTATCGACAATTATAAAACAAAAGACTTTGGTATTACAATTACTGAATGAATACAGTTCAATGACACGTATCGCAACAACAGTGGCATGGCTATCGCGTTACATCCAGTGGCTTCGCAACAAACAGAATGTGCCACGTCAGTCATATTTGTCAGCTGTTGAAACGGAAAACGCTTATTGTATTATAATTAAAACAGTACAATCGATAGAGTTTAAGGAAGAAATTAATTGTTTAAAACAGAATAAAAAATTACCTAGGAATAGTAAAATATTATGCATAAATCCGTTTATTAGCCAGGATGATGGATTACTGAGGGTTGGTGGGCGACTTAATATTTCTCATTTGGATGGTTGTGCGAAAAATCCAATCATTTTGTCAAGTCATAGTCGTCTCACTGATCTCATTATACAACAAGCTCATATTTTAACTTTACATGGCGGACCCAGACTTACCTTATCACACATTAGATACAAATACTGGATACTTAGTGGGCTCCGTACAGTCAAAAGAGAATTACGTAAGTGTGTTACATGTAGGCGTTACAGTCACCAGAATCATCAACAGATCATGGCTGACCTGCCAGAACCACGCGTTACACCTTCTCGTCCATTTAGCCATACAGGTGTGGACTTCACAGGACACTTTGATATTAAGTCACAAAAGGGGCGTGGAATAAAAACAACGAAAGGATACGTTGCCGTCTTCGTATGCTTATCAACCAAGGCCGTGCACTTAGAGCTCGTGTCAGACCTCAGCACCCCTGGATTTCTTGCAGCCTTTCGTCGGTTTTGTGCCCGGCGGGGCACCCCTAGTCATATGTACAGTGACAATGGGACAAATTTTAAGGGCGCTAACAGAATGCTGACAAAGGAGTACAAGGAGATTTTGGCAACTATCGACAGAAATTTCTTCGCGAACATAAACAGTTTTAACATTAAATGGATTTTCAACGCACCTTCATTTCCTTCTGCTGGAGGATTATGGGAAGCCGCCGTCAAATCTCTCAAATATCATCTTCGACGAGTAATTGGCGAGCAGCGACTTACCTACGAAGAGTTTAGCACACTGTTACAGCAGATAGAAGCATGCCTTAACTCTCGACCTTTAGTTGCGTTGACAGAGAGTCCTGATGACGATTACCTGACTCCAGGACATTTCCTTATAGGGGGGCCTTTGCTGTCTCGACCGCAGACTGAGCCTGAACATTTAAGTCTTAACACCAGATGGCACATGGTACAGGCCATGAACAAGAACTTCTGGAAGAGATGGTCATCGGAGTATCTTCAACAGCTCCAAGTGCGATCTAAATGGCAGAGTCCGTCGAGGAACATGGAAGTTGACGACATAGTTCTTGTCAAAGATGATAACTTACCCCCAGGGAAATGGGCTCTAGGTAGGATAGTCGAGGTACATCCAGGTAAGGATGGGTACGTGAGAGTGGTATCGGTTAAAACTAAAAATGGTGTGATTAAAAGGCCAATTTTAAAACTTTCACGGCTTCCAGTCAAAGAGAGCGATGCCATACAGGTGAACAGTAGCTCTAGTGATCATCACCAACATAACGTGACTCCTGAAACAACGAGCAGAGTACATACAGAAGGCCAACCGAACCAGCTAGCACCATCTCGACGTCGACCTCGCAGAAATAAATTATGTAATTTCATATTAACTTCACTTCTCATGTTTTTATTTACAATTTCACCTACACAGGGTACCTACAATGTAACATATTTTAACTCGAGCCAAAGCCTTTATTTTGACAAACAATTTGATATGAACTTAATCAGAGATGAGTGGAAATTAGTTGTTTACTACAATATGTCAACGTACTGGACAAGTTTGGCATATTTACAGAAATATGTAAAACATATACAGAAGGATACATCGCAACTTTCACCACAGTATATCAGTATAACAGAACAACTGGAACATGAACTATTGGAGCTCGAACATTATAATGGGTTTTTGCAATTTAATAATAACAAACGACAGAAGAGAGGCCTAATAAATGGTGTGGGTTATGTTGCTAACGCATTATTCGGAGTTCTTGATGACCGGTTCCTGAAACAATATGAAAAGGACATAGAGAAGATTTCATACGATTCCAATCATATACGAAGGTTACTGAAAAATCAAACAAGCGTTATTGAGGCACAGTCTAACATTTTACGCAGAAATGAAGATATAATGAATAAGCAATTTAGTATGGTACAGTCACATTTACAAAACTTCACTTCTATGTTAAATCGAGTACAGTCAGGCAACGAACATCGACATAATACTATTACATCAATTTTGTCCGCACAGATTTTAATATCGAATCTGAGGCGTATACAAGATAATCTAATCGAAACAGTAACTGATTTATCTCATGGTCACTTGGACCCACATTTAATACCTTCAGAACAGTTACAGGAGCAGATGCATATTATTTCGAGTCAATTACGAGGTGACATAACTTTACCGATAAATGAAGAAGATATACAAGAGTTATATAAGGTCATGAAGATAAGCTCAAAAGTCGGAAGGTCATTCTTAGTCATAGAGATAAAAATACCTTTAATTGCTAAGGAATCATTCGAATTAGACAAAATATATAGTATACCTTGGAATAGTTATATCATAGAAACAATTACACCTTACATAGCTTTTAATTTAGAAAAAGAGATATTTATGTTATTATCTGAAGAAGACACTCATTTTTGCATGCATTTATCGTCGGAAAAAGTTTTATGTGCCTTCGATAAACCTATACATGAGCAAGAAATAAGTCGGTCCTTTTGTAACATACATACAAACAATAAAACATTATGTACAACTAAAACAATTAAGTGCGAAGAGCGGTGGATCAAATTACGTGCTAATAACAGGTGGTTATTCTCGTGCTGCGAGAATTGCCTAGTGCGACTTTTCTGCTTGGATACAATGGAAATGATTAACCTACAAGGAAATGGACTCATGGACATAGCGCAGGGATGTGTCTTAAAGAGTAAACTCGTAACAATTTACGGACACACTAATTATCTTACAAAACTATCTACAAAACCTAACATAGTTACAATACAAGAATTTTCTATCCTAAATCATATTTTAAATTTAACTCTACCTGAAAATTTCATACCGGACAATCACAGTCATACTTGGAGTGAGATGAAGATGGAATTAGAGAAGATAAAACAGGAAGCTGATGTGGTTTACTCTCCCGTCAGTGTACACGATGTACATCACTACACTGCTATTTACGTCACGCTGCTTCTGATGATCCTAGCGGGGTGCATTTACGCCGTCCGTCGAGCTCGCAAGATAAGCAAACAGAGGTTCAGAGTTTCTCCAGCAGTAGTTGGGACCGCGCCGGTGGTTCTGCGGGCCGTGGAGGCCACCAACGTGGAACTCTCGCAACTGGCTACAAAGCAGCAGCCATCAACATCATCGGGAGTGGCTACTTCTAGCACCAGTACGCAGTTTTGTAATAAAAGTGAAAAGTGTAAATCCGTGCGATTATCAGTTCCCAAAATTAGTGATAGTGAAATTAGTGATTAATTTAACATTGACTCGAGTGGTTTAGGTTGAACATTTTATGGACATTAAGCTTTAGTGATTTAAATGTACAGACAACATTCTCTTCCCTGAGTCCCAGGATGTACAATATAATTAGGTTAAGCATGTCGATCGCCTTATGCTATGTCAGCATATAGGTATATTCCATATTGTTCGATTATATTAATTAATAAATCAGTGTACAAACAGCACTCGTTGGGTTTGGTCATTTATCATCCCTTCTATTAACTGTAGAAACACTACATGTATAGCAAGCGATATTTTATCTAAATATGAAATATTATAGCGTTTTCACCGTCTGTAAATTGTAATCCTTCTTGTGTAAAAATATCAGACTATAATATATGTTACGAAGTAATTTTCTATCAACTATTACTTTATGAAAGTTTAAAAGTTTATTATTTACCTAATTGTAACATTTTTGTCATTGAATAATAATATTATGACCAAATTTGCTAATGCTCGTTACGGCAACATGGAAGCTCAATCTATGTATAAGCTAAGGCTGGGCCTATATGCACCGGAATCCGGAGGGCCGTAGAGAATTCTGATCATTGAAAATAGAATTTTGTACTATTACAATAGAGTTGAAAATCAAACACATGAGTGTCATGTTAAACGTCAATGTCATATATTATGACAGCTCGACACCTGACACTTCTATTTTGAACTCTATTGTATTAGCGCCAAGTTCTATTTTCAATGCTCAGAATTCTCTACGGCCTTCCGGATTCCGGTGCATATAGTCCCAGCCTAACATCTTTGGCTTACGTTTGGTTTCGGTGGGACCTTCCCTTTCAGTGTTTATGTAAATGAACTCCGACAGTTAAATATTACTCGGCTGTGCAGCTCTGATTTCTGATGTTTATTGCAACTTAATTGCATTGATTTGCAAGAATATGCTATGACGTCATTAAACTTTTTTCTTTGGTTCTCCGGAGTGAGCATACTGCATAACACGTTGCTAATTCTTATGTACCTATTTATGTCATGTATGTATATGTCACCGTAAAATTGTAAAAAAAGTAGTGAAATTGTAAAATCTTGATAGACTTCCGACGCGAATATTCTGGCTATAATTTAACACAATAATTTTCGTTAGATTATAAATATATAGTATTAAATCTTTCGACATATTTTTACAATCTCGTTTAGTTATTTTACAATCAAACGGTTTTTACGGTGACATATGCATATATTTGTGGAAAGAGAGAGGGGAGGCCTTTGCCCAGCAGTGGGACACAACGGCTTATAATATTAATAATAATAATATACAATTTATTACGTCGTAATCCAGATACTGCAACCTAATTATATCTTTGGTGGCCGTTGGATCATTGTTTCATAGTTAAATTTCCCGTGCCTTTTAAACTAAATAATGTCCATTTATTTATTAGTTTTAATGTAAACTGCATGTATGTAATGTACCTACTCGTAAGAACTTGTAATCGGCTTTATTTCTATTGTAAACTTATTTTGCATGCATTGTCTATAAATTGGTCATAACAGCCTCCGTGATCTAGTGATTAGAGCATTGGCTCTCGACTCGGAGGTCATGGGTTCGATTCCCGCATTGGGACAACAAAAAAATGTTGTTTCCAAGTTTGATTAGGACAATGCAGGCGTATCACCTGATTGTCTGACTAGAAAGATGATCAATGCGTCGGATGGGCATGTAAAAAGTCGGTCCTGCGCCTGATCTCCCACTGGATTAAGAGAGTAAAGGAAGAGAGTGCTCTTGTGTACTGCACACACACTTGGGCACTATAAAATTACTCCTGCGTAACTGGCCTGGTTTCAATGAAACCGGCCACCGTCATCGAGATCGGTGTGGGGAGTTATTATTATTAACTTAATTTAAATGCTGTTGGTTTTATTAAGATAAAATAGGTTATATTAAATTAAAATTAAATGTAATAATATCCTTAAACTGTTTATAAGTTTTTTTCTTTGGCATATTTTACCTTTTGGCTCTACTAAACTTACTAAACTACTTCCAATATGCTAAGTTTATATTTTGATCACATGATATACCTAAGAACCTACAATATCAAAACAATAAGCAGTGAATATTACATTAAACAATATTTTGCGCTTCACCAATATCTGTGCCTCTGTGAACTCAATTACGGAATGGCAGAAGCGACATGATAATGCAATTAAAGATCCCCCTTCACCACCACAGTCAGGAATGATTTCGTTATCAACGATTGCTAAGACGATTGTTTTCATTAATAGAAGAATTCTGTTAAAGCTGATGAATAGAAAACGAGATTTCCTATTTAACCCGGCGACACTCGCTACTGGGTAAAAAATACCACATAGTGCTTAATTTGGGTTGCATCTTTTTTTCTAATGTTTCTAGCGTCACGCGATTTTAAGTACCTTCGAACCGATAGATAACACACCTACACCCCGTGTGGCAACCAGTTCGCGTGGGTCGCTTGTCAACAACGGACATACAAAGTGAGTATGGGTGAAAAATACCCGGTAGCGACGGTTCTTGTCATATTATTTTTTGGCATATTATCAACTTTATTTAAGTTTTATAGGTTTTTACGATGAATACACCACTGAGGGATAGCATAATAGAACAATTGCTAGCTGAAGAAGATAGTGAAGAGGAAAATGTGTCGGAAATTGAAGATTATGAGGAGATTAGTGAACACGTAAGTGCTGTATGTGAATGAAAGAAGGGCCGGAAAACGAAAACAATTTGCGAGTTATGCTTCAAAAAAATATGCAAAGAGCATACAACGCCAATTTGTGGCGATTTCTATGAAAAAATAAAGCAGTAGTTACTACAATGTTTGAAGCCGATTTTCTCAAAGTTCATTTATCATGAAAATATTATTATTTTGTGTTATTTTGGTAGTGTATTAGGTCTTATTTTGATATTAATCTCGACTTTTGATAGTCCCAAAGAACAAATAATAATTTTGATTATTTTTCTAAGATTGTAACCAAAAAAGTTAATATTTTCATTGATTTATTAGGATAAGCTTTAATTTCAAACTAATAAACATTGAAACTTCCATTTACGGTTTTATTTATTCAAAATAATGTAAACAATAATATACCATAACAAAACTTTGAAATTTCCAGTTATTTTCTTAAATAGCTGTACTTTAAACTCTGTGGTATTTATTACCCGGTAGCGAGTATTCGTGTCTGTAAATACCTAGCGAGTACTGCAGGGTTAACAGTCTTCCAAATAAAGGAGGCGGTAATACGTTCGGCTGTATGTATTTTTTTTGTATGTTCAACGATAATTACGGCGTCTGTGGACCAATTTTCAAAATTCTTTTTTTTATTTTTTTAGATATTATGAATTCAAAAATGTTTGTTTGTGCATTGTGTATGAGCTTAAAAAGTCGACGACAATCATTATTATCAGGATTTTATATTTGCACAAGGTTATGCTAAAACCGGCCAAGTGCGAGTCGGACTAGTGCACGAGGGTTTCACAACGTACTTCTTACGTCGTACTAATACTTCTTCGAGCACTAAGTATAGGTGTTTCACATTATGTTTCATATATTTTGACAGTAAAAACATAAATTTTGACAGTTTTCAATAGAAATGCATAAAATTCATCTAATGTTCATCTAATGTTCACCTAAAGTGCCCTTTTTAGACCCCCAGAACCCCAATTCTCGTAATTAACTTACACTTTCGTTTTACTTTTATTGAAGTATAAATGAATGGTCTTGATATCATGAATCGATTTTTGGAGTATGGACCAATCACATAATATATTCTATACATATAAAATCCTTTGTCCTGAATGACTGACGGATCAACGTCCAGCTTGAACCGCTGATCGTAGAGACCTGAAACTTGCAGGTCTTGCTCTTCGTAATGCGTAGGGATCCGATAAGAAGGAATTTTTACGAAATTCGACTCCTAAGGGGGTGAAAAGGGAGAAAACAGTTTGTATGGGGCAACGTGATTCCTTGGTCCAATCAACTTCATATTTTGCACAAACATTGTGTAACAGAATTGATGGAATTCGTGTATCATAGTTTATTGAAATTCGTCCCCTAACGGGAATAAAAAGGGAAATAAAGTTGCTTGGGAGCGACTTGCTTTAAAGTTGATATAAATACTCCTTAGTGCTTTTGATTTAAAGCTCCCACTCACAAGCGATCGATCGATTTAGTCTTTACAATTTAAACATTTACTGGATTCGTAGTTGCAAGTAAATCGGTTTAGTTAAAAATTAAATATAGTCTGAGAATCTAGGACCACCTTACTATACTTTTTATATGAAACTCGTATATATACGCGTAAATTTTGTTCCAACTTTTGACCCCCACCGCAAAAACTAGCTGGTAGGTCTTACACTAATCATTTTGTGTAATAGTTTGTCGTTAGCAATTTACTTTCAAATACGAATTAATTTCCAATTTGATCGGAGCAATCGATAGCCCGTGAGTGGGGAGCTTTATTTTTATTTTGACATAATATATTGTCATCATGTTGAAAAATAAATCTGACAAGAATGCGAAAGTGAAATTTGATGAAAAAAAAAAACTAGGCACCTAAATATTTGCGATTGCTGCATTAATTATATTCATAATACTTATTAATTACATACTATTTCAGTAGAATATTTTAACCCAAAACAATGACTTAAGATTTTCCTAAGAGATTTTTGATCTGTACGTTTGTGCGCGCTAATCTCAGAAACTGCGGAACGGATTTTTATAAAATTTGTTACCGTATTAGTTTAGCCCTTGGATAAACACATGGAACTCACTTTTTATCGCGGAAAATTTACGGGTTCCACGCGGTAGGAATTAGGATAGCTCTGCTTATAATTTTGTGTGGGTATTTCAATTCAATCGGTTCATACCTACAAAAATTTTTATCAGTCTATAAACATAGTATAAAATGCTATAAAATAACCAGATATTTGAATTAGTTAAAACTACCTAGGTATTACTTAATCATTAATGTGTATGATTATTATGAGGAATAAATGAGAAGCTAGATGGCTTCGTCGTCGTACTGCTAACTCATATCTCTCTCAAACTCTGTCGTGGTCCTAACTAGGTTGGGCGATCACAATCCAAATTATTTTTATTAAGTTCAAAGTCCAAAACGTCTTCCCATTCAAAAGATTTTCGAAATCGTTAAAATACTAATTATCGGGTACAAAGAAATCCTCAATTAATATTATACCTAAACGCGAAAGTTTGTATGTAGGTATATAATAATATGTTTAGTTTTTCATGCAATAAAGTGCAGTAAAGAAAACACGTAAATAATTTTGATGAAATTTGGTATGGTAGTGTTTAACACAGAATTGACACAGAATACTTTTTGCAGCTTATTAAATTTTATTTCTGGTACAGTTTCCGGTAGATTTCTTGAGTGTACAGCTACGAAGTTGCAAGAAACATTCAAATAAAAGACAACTGATACGGCTGTGCAGTGCCTACACCATTATGTATTCAATTTTGGTATTGGTATTTTCCCGAACAAGATTTACCTCTGCCTTAAACCCAATTTCACGTGAGCGAAGCTGCGGGCAAAAGCTAGTCTATTAATATATCGGGTCTTAATTGTAACTGTATTATTGCATATAATTAGCAGAATCGACCTTCAGAAGTATTTTTATTGCCCTTTGCTTCTGGCCTAACGCGTTAATCTAATACGGGTATAGGGAAGATATTATATTTGCATAAGAATAGGCTCCAAAACTATTTTTGATGACATTTGAAACAGATATAGAGTAGACCATGGTGAAAAACATAATATGTTACTTTTAATCGCGGGCTACATTTAGTCTATTGAGTAAGATAATGCAATGAAATCTTTGTTTGTGCCTTCAGAGAACTTATCTACCAGAGAGTTGACCGTTGTCATAATTTGTTATATAATATACTGACATGCCATCTATACTGATATAATAAAGAGGTAAAGTTTGTTTGATTGCATTCAATAGACTCTATGAAGAAAATCTGGGACAGACAGAGTAGACCACGGAGAAAGACAGAGTCTTTCTTTGAGAGAAAGAGACTTTTTATCCCGAAAAAATACTATGATCTCCCGGGTGGAGCCACGTGCAACATCTAGTTGACAATAACAGTATTGTGACGGAATGTCGTCATTAGTTAAAATACATATAAATTACGAGAATACTCTACCTGCTTATGACTTAGATATCAAGTATACACTTAATTTTTGTGACGATAAACATTAAACACTCAATAAGGCTGTTGTTTGGCGAATGGTGGCTCCTGAGGACATGAATTATTCACGTACCAGGTTTTTGCACGAACGCCCCGAAATAATAAAATTCTTATTCAAATCCTTAATACATATGAAGTTTATTTAGGCCAGTCCTTTGAAGACTCGAGAGGATATTCCAAGACTTTCATGGAAATGAAACGGTCTTTAGCGTTTCAAGCTTTAAGTCCACCTTTGTGACGGAAATAATTTGTTTTTTAATTACCGGTACAATTCGCCCAATTACCTTGAGCTTATAATATGAAACATGGGCTTAGAAATTGCAGGAATATTAGCTACCTAATTATTCAACGTTTGAAACTTTTAGAGGTACAAAATATTTAACAAACCAGCCAAGTGCGAGTTTGATTCACGTACGAAGGGTTCCGTACCATTATATTTCAACTATATTTTGTACTATTATTGTGCACTGTAGTAGTAGGCAAAAAAAAATACAAATTTTCACAACTTGTCAGGAAGTTAAGTAGTGAAATTGGAACGAATTAATATCGTTCAAAAAACTTTTGTATGGGAGCTCCCCTTAAATTTTATTATTGTTGCTATAGTGGCAACAGAAATACCATCTCTGAAAATTTTAACTGTCTAGCTATCGTGGTTCATGAGATACAGCCTGAGGGGCAATTCTGCTAAATAAAGCCTGCATTAATACAATTACAATCAAGTCCTGATACGCTTATACTCCCAATAGGTGTTTTATGAACGTTAAACCAACGTGAAACGCGCTCTGATTGGTCGAAACGTCATAAAATCCGTTCAAGACCTAGATGATGCAACATTGATTCATTATTAATAATTTGTTATTATATATTTTCTGTACAATATGATTGCACATACTATTATTACAGGTTTTATTTAGCAGAATCGACCCTCTGAAATGTCATCCATGTAACTGTAATAGTGAGTTTCAGTAAATTCTCGAACTATTCAGAAACATGCTATTCGAAGTCCCGGTAACTCAATTCCGCGTACCTTCATTGTTTCTGTACGTAGTACGAAGTTTGTGCCAACCGCTAACATCCGCTGTCTCATGTAGTTAGATGGTTAAGGCCTCCCCCACATTAGGCGTGCGTGTTTCTGCGCGTACGGAGGCCATAAGGTACGCGCACATTATGCCGGGCCGCAGCGTGCCGGGGCGGAGCACAAACATCCGCTCAGATCGCTTTCATACAATTTGTATGAAGTATCGCACACTGTGTCGGGCCCTAGCGGCTCGCATTATTGCGAGGCAGATTTCCGTCCATGCGATGCGGCTCGCCCCACCCCGCTGCGCCCCGTCAACAGTGTGCTACAGCAAGCGGTTTTGTTTTATGAAGATTCTTCTTTATTATTTCAAGTAATTGAAAATATCGATCTGAAAATATCCCCAAAACAAAAAGGTATTCGCCTAATACCGATTTTCTTTTATTGCATAAATGAATAGTACTCTTAAATATGAGTAACTTCTCAGAAGAAACCGTATATCAAAAGTCAATATTTTCAAAGGTACAGCGATTTGTATACAAAATTTTGCGAGTCTTTATACCAAAAAAAATTTATTTTTTTTTGCGAAATTGGTAAACAAAACCTACATCATTAGTTTACTCACATCATATACAAAAACATTCATTATGGTAAGTATGAACTTAAACGCACAAATATCGGAGATATTTACAAATATATTCCTGCGGCCATATACTTCATATACTACTTCATACTACTTCATATACAAGTGACGTCATTTTTAACCGACTTCCAAAAAAAGGAGGCGGTTATACGTTCGGCTGTATATATATATATATTTTTTTTTTTGTATGTTCGCGGATAACTCCGCCGTCTGTTGGCCGATTTTCAAAATTATTTTTTTGATGTAAAAGGTATAATCCGAAATTGGTCCCATTTCCAGAAAATTGGTGACCTGACGATGGGATCCATGAGGAAACGAGGGAACTCCTCAAAATTGATATGGACACATATGGTGATTTCTACTTTTTCTGAAGTAGTCCAAGTATATGCTACCAAAAAGTAAGATTTTGCTCCAAGGTATACCCTGGATCCAAAAGT
This sequence comes from Glaucopsyche alexis, assembly GCA_905404095.1. Lineage (NCBI taxonomy): Eukaryota > Metazoa > Arthropoda > Insecta > Lepidoptera > Lycaenidae > Glaucopsyche > Glaucopsyche alexis. The sequence goes on from FR990059.1 coordinate 16,655,454, forward strand.
ACAGAACAGAACTCCTGACTCCTTATAGATACATGTTTGGGGATTTTGGCGTTGTTTAAAGAACTGCAAGCATATTATGCCACTTTGGCAATTAGAGTAATCATCATCATCACCACCACTATCACAGCATACATGATGATAAAGAAGGTACTTCAAGTATTTTACACTAACACGGAGATCTTTGAACATTACTCTGCCGTTTATGGACCTATTTGCAAAATTGTTTTGTTGTTGTAAAGGGTTTAATTCGAAATTGGTCCTTTAGTCACTAAAGTGGAAACATGATGATGCGATCCATGAGGAATCGAGGGAACTCCTGGAAATTTATATCGACACATAGTGATTTTGACTTTTACTAAAGTAACACAAGCATATGCTACCAAAGAATAAGATGCTGTACCAAGGTATACCCTGAATCCAAAAGCACTGAACAGAACTCCTCAGTATTTAAAGATATGCGTTAGGAAATTTCGGAATTCTTTAAAGAACTGCAAGCATATGCCACTTTGTAACTTACAGTAATCATCATCATCATCTTAATAACAATACCTAACGGAAGCTTGGCGCGTATTCAGTTATACATTCGATCGTTTATTTTAGACGATTTTAAGACGTATTAATAATAATTTAACAAGATATATCACTAAAAAGGGTGAAATTATTATTTTTAAACAAAAAATTAAACCGACTTCCAAAGTAAAAATGCACAAAAAAGTATGAAATAAAACTTATTTTATAAATAATTCCCCTTTTAAATTTGGCTATTTCTCTATTTAATCTTCTTTATTTTGAAGTCGGTACCAGCAAATATGAACGTGAGTAATTCTATAAAATACTGTAGGATATCGTTTGGGCTGGTAGCGACTTCAAAATTAAGAAGATTAAGTAGAGAAATAGACAAATTTAAAAGGGGAATTATTTATAAAATAAGTTTTATTTCATACTTTTTTGTGCATTTTTACTTTGGAAGTCGGTTTAATTTTTTGTTTAAAAATAATAATTAGGTCGACTTTAGTATGGAGCGTTTTTAGGAGGCTCGCGAAATTTTTTATACAAATCGCTGTACCTTTGAAAATATTGACTTTTGATATACTGTTTCTTCTGAGAAGTTACTCATATTTAAGAGTACTATTCATTTATGCAATAAAAAAAAAATTGTCCGATTGCCTATTCTGGCACTACACTGTACTCAAAATCCGTCAATGCGCTGCGACCCGGCCCGTCACCAGTGTGCTAGGTTAGCATTTTGCGCTGCGCTGCGCTCCGCCCCGGCACGCTGCGGCCCGGCATAATGTGCGCGTACCATTAGGGTCAATTCACACCGAAACGAGACCCGACGCGGCGCTGCATTTTTATAATAGCAATTAAAATTTGATTTTATTTACTTCTCAATAAGATACACGTTTCATTGCGGAAAAAATCGAAATTCAAACTAGCGTCGCGTTTCGTCACTTCACGTTGCGTCTCGTTTCTGTGTGAAACATTTATAATAAACAAGTTTAGGGTTAGCCTAAGCTTGTTTGTTATAAATGTTAGGGTGCACTTACACAGGCAACTAAAATTTATCAATTATTATAAGCAATTATGGACGATTGCGACGTGACTAAATATTAAGCAATTTATGGCAACAGCTACAAGCATCAATTAGTGAAAATGTTTAGCAACTACAATATTGAGCGATAAAGAGCAACTCCAAGAAACTAGACAATACTTACATACACGAGCAATTCAGTTGAAGAAAAAAAAATCGGTAAGTCGTATCATCGACATTGAGCAATATAATAGACCAGAATATTTGGACCAACTATAATAGAAGCAGTATTGCCAAAACACTAGCCGATTTTTTTTAATTCCTCCACATCGCTGTATTTATTACTCCAGATGGATCCATCCGTATCGCCGAGCAAATTAGCCAAAAAAAAAATCGAAAAAATTGCCCGTAATATTAAACACAAAAACATCATTTATTTTAATTATCGTCAACTCCGTAAGGTCCCATAAATTCCTGCTATACACCTAACGTTTTATGGTAACGTTTTATCTGTGCAGTTTTATCGATCGTTATTATGTGTGCCATCTTCCACCGTGCACTTTACCCGCAGCTTACCGCCGCGCACTGTAAAACTCTGGAATGAACTGTCGCCAACAATTTTTCCGCACCATTACGACCTGCAAACATTCAAGTAGGGAGCGTATTTCCCTCCCTCCTAAAAGGTCAGCAACGCACTTGCAACTCCTTGCAAACCATTGATGTTTAGGTGTCTATGGGCGACCGTAATCGCTTTCTACCAAGTTTCGTGATCCGTTTGATCGTTTGCTCCCTAATTTTATTTGAAAAAAAAAGAGGCAAATTATAACGATAATTCGCTAAGATTTGCCATACACACGATCGATACAACTGCATTGTTCAGCTTACACCGTTATATCGTTACAATAAACCGTCAGGTGTGTAACGGGCTTAACATATCTTATTATAATTCATTTAGATACGTAACACATTATTTGCAGGTACGCTTTTCAAGTGTTCTTATTTTATGAAATATCATAGCAGAAATATCTTAATTTGAAGCAACAGAAAATGTTTGTAACGAGATCGTCGAGTGTTAACAAATCCAAGTATTTTTCATCTTAAAAAGTGTTAGCTCTTGGAATCACAAGATTTTTCACTCGAAGCGCGAATCTCGCCTCTTGACATAAGAAAATATAAGCCGATTATGTGCTTCCAGCATTCGGAGATGAACAAATATTTGGGAGATTATATGGGATTTATGTTTTATTTAGATAAAAATGTATCAACACTGAACAATTCTGTTATACCTCGATAAGTGTACTAATTGAGAAAAATTCAACGACGATCCTACTAATATCCTACTAAAATTATAAATGTGAAAGTTTGTGAGGATGTATGGATGGATGGATGTTTGTTCCTCTTTCACGCAAAAACTACTAAACGGATTTTGATGAAAATTGGTATGGTAGTAGTTTGGGCTCTGGATATAACATAGGCTACTTTTTATCCCGAAAAAGAACAGTGTTCCCGAGGGATACTGTATTTACGCGATATAATTTATTATTACCTACCGACCACAAGTAACAAGAAACCATTTTATAGCAAGGGTTGGTATTGTGAGGGAGAGATTGTTTGTGAACAAATAAATGGAGATGGACTGAGTAATGGATGACTTATGTTTGTGTCTGACAGTCGCCGAACTTAGCCCAGTTTGTACCGAGTAAGGAAGGCAAAAAGTCCATTACAATTGTCACCTACGCACATTTCTTGACCTACAATACCTAAATTTATCTTTAAGTAACTAGGGTGTTATAAAGACCGGAAATACATCATCTGTGAAATTTTTAACTATCTAGCTATCACGGTTAAGGAGATACAGCCTGGTAACAGACAGGCGAACAGACAGACGGACAGAGGAGTCTTTGTAATTAAAAATAATGTTTTTAATATTTGGATACGGAACCCTAAAAATAATGTTTAAATGGGAAAATGATTGGAATCGTGAATGATAATTATATTTTTTGTAGCGTGTAAAATTGAATATATTATATTGATGATTTGTATATAATACTGTTACATATAAATCATCATAATTATACAATATATAATGCTGTTGCCCGCGACTCCACCCTCGTAAATATAGTTTTTTTGCGGTCGCGGATATGTGACTGATGCAAAAAATAGATAAAAATAATCCTTGATGCGGATTATATAATCATGCTAAAATTTCAGGTCGATCGGTGCAGAACTTTTTGAGTTTTTGAAGCGTACACAATCCAACATAACATTTATATATATATATATATATATATATATATATATATATATATATATATATATATATATATATATATATATATATATATATATATATATATATATAATTAAATATTTCTACAACAAATGGTTCTAAATCTAGTATCATAAGATAGGGAAATTGCATTTGTTTAAATCAGTAAAATTATTATATTATCCGAAAGACAACTAAATATCGACCGGAAAATACAAAAAGTCCGTTGATTAGTTGCTAATTTAAAAAAAAAGGTCTTAAAAACGACTTGAAAAAAGAAAATTGCTGTTCAACTACATAATTATGTCATTTGTGAAAATTAAATTTAAAGTTAATATAATAAATGTCTTATTTATTTCTGAATTTCCAACTGCTGTGTCGTCACTCGTGCATATTTTTTTGTGTGTAAAGCGTTTTAGTGCTCTCCAACGATCTCACTTTTATGATGACTGTATTTAGTTAACAGTTGATCGTAGATATGCCATTTCAAAGACAATATTTCCAGGCTTATAAGCCCTGGCTAATTCCTGGGTGTACTTAAATGTAATCATTTATGTAATGTACTTTTCAAAAAGCAAATAATAAAATTATACACGTTCAATCTTAGGTAAATAGATACTGCTTTAATTGAACATCGCTCGGACGGTTATGAAATCGAGTACAAAGATCAGTCGATATTACAATCTTAGAGCACATTTTATAATTAATTAAATTTTTATCATATTTTTTTACGATTATGGTTTTTAAGTCTTTAACCACCAGAAAGAGTGATAAAAGCTGTTGAATTGTTTTTATTCGGTTACTAATTTAGGTTAATAACCAAAAACCAAATCGGATCGGCTTTGTTTGTGCGGTTAATTAATATTTGATGTCGGTTTAATCACAATTAAATAAAATTAACGAGCAAATATTGACAGTTGATACGATTGATGTTATTCGAATTAGATTATGCGGTTGTTTTGTTAAAATAACATCATCAGGATTTCTACCAACGTTGTACCTAATTGAATAAAGATAATATTTATTTATTTCATTTAAGTATGCTTGGATACTTACTTAAACATTTGAATATTTTTCATAAGTAAAGCGATAATGACACAAAATTGCTGTAAGTAGTAAGTACGTACTTACTACTTACAGCAATTTTGTGTCAGCAGGGTAAGCTCGGAGGGAGACGATGCGGGAGGCGGTACTGTATTTTTAAAATAGTGACTCAAAATTTAACTTTATTCAGTATACGATTAACTCTTGCAATTAAATGCATATCTTCTTGTGTAATGAAAAATATACTTAGGTTTTAAGCTCGGATACCTAGGTACTTTTAGTTTAATAAACTACACTATGTAGTCTATTAAACTAAAAGTACCTAGGTATCCGAGCTTCGCTCGGAGTTCTAGTAGATAAAAGAGATAAGAAAAAGAAATAAAATAGGTTTGAACACACCACATTTCAAATTTAAGAAAAACGCAAAAATTTGGTACACATACGCATTGGACTTGACATATTAGAGTCGAAATTATTGATATATTGTTGCACGACGAAAGAAAATACATATAACTTACAAATGCGCAGTTTCTCAGGGATAAGACCTAAATATATTTTTCGCCCTCAAAATTCTCTTCATACTAAATTTCATGGAAATACTTGCAGCCGATTCCTAGATTACAATTATAATATTAAATATATCTACATTATTAGCTCGTTAAAAGTATAAGATAAAGGTTAAAATATATACGTTTTAGTAGTTTGTTTTCTCAATAATATTTAGATTTTTTGGTGCGTAACTTACCACTTACTTTATTGCAGTCGGTTTTTTTTTCTTAATTATTTATTTTCTAACGACCCTTTAGTATTTTGTCCGCCAAATTCCTATTATCGAAAGCATGTACAATGTAGTACCTACCTTGTACTATTATTATGACTTTTGTAAATCGAACTATTATTATTGGCTGTCAAACACTATGGTTATTGAAATTGGTTGAACATAATATGATATCGCGATTTAAACGACACTCAGCGCCATCTAGCCGTTGAAATAGATGACATATAATGTACATTTTTGCCTTTTAATAATCCTTTATTTTGATTTTTTATTTTACTTACTTTACCCTTCTTGGCAGTTGGGTAAATAGTATTTTATTTTCAATATTCTTATAAGTACCGTATTTTTATTATAAGTACCTACTGTATATAATATCATATTATTGCTATGCATATAGTGAAAGGCTGTTAAAATAAAATTACAAACGGGCACTTCAATTTTATTAATTTCATTTTTCCTTCTTTCCATCTGTCCGTCGTGTCAGTCAGTCAGTCTTTCAGTATTTCCGAGTTTCCGTATTTTTGTTTTTCCTCTGTCCGGCTTTCCGTAAGTCCGCCGTACGTCTTTATTTTCGTCTTTCCGTATTTCAGTCTTTCCGTCTTTCCACCTTCCCGTCTCTCCGTATTCATAAAAAAATTTGCATGTATTAAAATATTCATTTGAAAACGCCAAGTTGTAAAAATAACATAATGAAGTTGTCACCCGCTAAATGCTGAGAGCCACTCAACCCGTATGCATATTTAACTAACTGCAAAGGTTAAGTCACACTTAACCGGCAGTTAAGTCGCACTTAACGAGCAGTGAAGTGTTTTTGAAACTAACCATTAGTATAAAATATGTATTAATGGCGCGCAGCGCCGTTTGGAGCTTAAAAATGTATAATCTTATTTCTTCAGAACATTAGTATCAAATGTTTTCATTAGCATACTTTTAACCTGAATAAGGTGGGTTTTTGTTTTCGCTTAATATTTTTTTAGGACTAACATCGTACCGTGGCTTGGGTTAGGTATTTTTGATTTATAGTTTTTGAAAATCATTTAAGTATAACATAACTTTGCACGTACTCATATTTTAAAAATCAGAAAAATGAAAATGAATCGAGTCAAATTATTTTAAGATGAGAGTTTCATCGCTATCCTATTGATACCCGGTTCCTGATGTTTTCTGTCGGTAGTTTATCTATTCAATTGCGTTTTTAATTGAAGGACGAAAACGCGTTAATAGATCAAAAGCGTTATTGAATACATAAGCTACCGACAAACAACCTCAAAAATTGGGTATGTCACCGTAAAATTGTAAAATCCGTTAGATTGTAATATTACTAGAGATATTATAATATGCTGACAGATTGTCAAATACAAATTTCTCCATACAATTGTACGCATTATTTTTCGTTATATTGTAATATTTACCATGCCGATTGGTTAAACGGCAAGTGCCCCGTGCAGCCATATTTGTTTGCTTTTTCATAATAATAATTATAACGAAAAATAATGCGTACAATTGTATGGAGAAATTTGTATTTGACAATCTGTCAGCATATTATAATATCTCTAGTAATATTACAATCTAAGGGTTTTTACAATTTTACGGTGACCGGTATTTATTAGACGTTTATGAAATGTGAAGAGCAAAAAACATACCTACAACTGCAACATAATATAACCGATACACATTATACTGCACAAATAAACTAAATCCATAAAAAATAGTAATAACGATCTACTAAAATACATTATTATAAACTTAATTATTAGTTAGGTAAGTAATATTCTATGTAATCCTACTGACCGTTAACGAGTAATAACTCCCGGCATTGTGACGGCGAAAGCCGAACTTAACTCGTGACGGTTCATTACCGAGAGTCGTCTTTAATATTAATATTTATGACGTCTAATATAGGTTAAAAATATCATGGCTTCACATTTGTACCAGAATCCCAATTCTCGTAATTAACTTAAACTCTCATTTTACTTTTGTTAAATTAATAATTAATCTTTTCAAATTTTGTTAAATTATAACTGAACAGATTATGATGAAATCTAGAAACGTTTGGTACTTTAGACTCGAGATTAACAAATAGTATCTCGTCACTCTGAAAAAATACAGTGATACCGTGGGACACTGAAATCACGCGGGCGGATTGAGCCGCGGGCTAAAGCTAGTATTTGGTTAGCATAATATAATAATAATAACTCCCCACCGATCTCGGTAACGGTGGCCGGTTTCATTGACACCAGGCTAGTTACGCAGGAGTAATTTTATAGTGCCCAAGTGTGTGCGCAATACCTACAGAAAAGCACTCTCTCTCTTCTTTTTACTCCCGTAATCCAGTAGGATGGATAACCGACACGACTGACGAAAGATGAGGCGCAGGTCCGACTTTTTACATGCCCATCCGACGCATGGATCATCTTTCTTGTCAGACAATCAGGTGATCAGCCTGCATTGTCCTAACCAAACTTGGATTTTTTGATCCAATGCGGGAATCGTACCCGCGACCTCCGAGTCGAGAGCCAATGTTCTAACCACTACACCACGGAGGCTGTTACATAGGACTTAAGTAACATTAGTAAATCTATAAGGGGCATACGTACACTAAGTTTACACTCAATAAGCCGCACGCTATACATCTAACAGCTAGGCAATGACGTGTCTATCCATTAGAAAGTCTACAACTACGCTACATAATATATTACTCACCCCGTGACCCCGGTACCACATTATCGTCATTTGATACCAACGATCCATACCAGAAGGTATCATTAACTTCATATGAAAAAATTCACTTCAAAAAATGGACAGAAAAAACCCGTTTTTTAATAGAAACATCATTAATAATAACCTTAACAGAGGAAATTATAATGAAACTCGTAAGAGGATTATGTTTGAAAATACTGACGAATTTAAAGGTAGGTATTTTTATAAATACGTATAATATCTTGTCTTACCTAATTATTACCCATTATTTAATAATTTTCTGTACTTAATTTATGTTTGAACTGATAAGCCCATATTTATTTAAATTTCTTTGACAATTTGCCGTTTTTCATAATAGTTAATATCTTCCCAACTACACTATTCAGTAAAATCTTAATTTGAAACTAAAAATCACTCATCACACATGTAATACTATTATATTCCAGCATACGATGCAAAGGACGTGTACGGACCCCAAATTACTGAAAAAGATGGCGAGCTGCTGGACAAGCACGACAGTTTCTACATCACCACCAAGAGCCTGCTCGTGCTGTTCCAGATCATGGGCGTCATGCCGATCATGAGAGTGCCCACGAGTGAGTTATAGCATACATTGGGAAGTTTTAGCTTAATAGACAATAGGAATATAATAATGCCCACGAGTATGTCTAGTTATATAGTAGTAGTTAGCGAGCTGCTGAATTAACATGACATCTTCTACCACCAAGAATCCATTTTATGGGCGTCATGTCGATCATGAGAATGCCCATGAGTAAGTTATATTCATGACATAGTAAGGTGTCAGAAAGTGATTATATCATAAATCATAAGATATAGTATACAAATGGCGAGCTGCTAGACAACCACGACAGATTCTACATGTGCGCTTTGCCGATCATGAGAGTGCCCACGAGTAGCATACATTGGGAAGTTTTAGCTTTATAGACAATAGGAATAATAGGTTGGGGAAAAAGTCTTTTCGCATTATTCGCTGGGTGCGAAGTACTAGGTGGGGGTATCATAATCGATCGCAGCGCTCATGGTGGCAAAAAGTAGAAATTATGTAGGCTCTGTCATCTGTCAATGCCGAAGAAATCTTTAATTTTCTAAAATTCTAAAAGCGTTTTTTAAGGTATCAAAGTTTTAATATGATATATCTATGTATCAAAGTAACAGATGTTTGTCTGATAATGCAGGCTTGAAGTATAGAACTCTGTCCTTGTTTTGTTCTTAATTCCGCTACATCTCGGACCTGTCCAGCTGATACCTACCAACAATTTTCCTTTACAAACGGTTTGTGGTTGAAATTTTATATTGAGTGATACTTACAAACCCGGTCTTTAAAATAATACTCATTTTGATCTGAAAACAATATTTAATTTATTACTAAAATTTAATTAAATTAAATTTATTATTATTTAATAAAACCATTAAAGTAGCTTTATCTTCTTGTTTTACAGTAAAACTACAATTAAAAAAGAAGTAAGCAAATCCAGATATAACCAAAATAAAACACATTTTGGATAGATTTTACATACCTACCACATTTTACCTACCTACCTACCTACCATACCTAATTTGAATGCCCAAAAATGATTACACAACACTGTCCACCCAAATCACAGTAATTTTGAAGTTTACATTAATAATACAATAGTATTTTTAGGGTTCCGTAATACTTAAGGAACCCTTATAGTTTCGCTCTGTCCGTCTGTCTGTCTGTCCGCACCTCTAGCTCCTGTAATTATGAATATAAACTGATGAAATTTGGTACAGTTATAGATTGTGTATAGATCACGGTTTCGGGATCATAAGAAAATAATAATTTTATATTTTAGGGGTGGCTCTCCATACATGTGAAGTGGGGATGAAAAATATTTTTTCACTCTACCCCATCGTGTGGGGTATCGTAGAATAGGTCTTTTAAAATAAAGGCAAGGTTTCATACGCTACTTTTTTTATAAAGTTGACCATTTCGAGTAATCGGCCTCCAAAGTAGTTGTAAGTTGGTCCCACCCCTAGAATTTTTAAACTATAGGAGATAGAAACTTGCAAATTTCCATGCTGATAGATCATGCTAAAAACTCTTTAGAAAAATTATTGTTTTAATATTTTATCACACTGCCACCAAAAAATTAAAAAAAATCAGAACGGTCAGAGCCAACAAAGTTGCGTACGCTAGGTGGCGCTGAAGTCGTGCACGTAGCGAATAGTATGTATGAACTTGTCATAAAATATCTTGGGCTATACCAATTGTATCTGGCTGATTTTGGTATCATTAAAAAGTTTTAATTTTACAGAAGACAATTCCAAATTCAAATTAGGTAAATTTGAGATTTTCATTTGTTTTTCTTATTGTTAAAATGAGTGATTCTTATGAAGAATTTCGATACATTTTAAAATTTTATTACAAAAAATGTAAAAATGCAACACAAGCCGCGAAAAAAATTTGTGATGTTTATGGACCTAATGCAGTATCTGTGAGAGTAGCGCAAATTTGGTTTAAGCGTTTTCAATCCGGAAATTTTGATATCAAAGATGCACGTCGCTCTGGTCGCCCTGTTACGGACAAAACTGTTGCCATTTTTGAAAAAGTGGAGCAAGATCGGCATATTAGTAGTTACGATGTAGCTGAAGAACTGGGGATTGACCACAAAACGGTTTTGGCGCATTTGAAAAAAGCTGGGTACACAAAAAAGCTCGATATTTGGGTGCCTCATGAGCTCACTGAAAGAAACCTAATGAACCGTGTACTCATTTGTGATTCTTTATTACGACGTAATGAAACCGAACCATTTTTGAAGAAGCTGATAACTGGTGATGAAAAGTGGATCACGTACGACAAGAACGTGCGAAAAAGATCGTGGTCAAAGGCCGGTCAGGCTTCACAGACTGTGGCGAAACCCGGGTTAACGCGCAACAAGGTGATGCTGTGTGTGTGGTGGGATTGGAAGGGCATTATTCATTATGAGCTGTTACCGCCAGGCAGGACCATCAATTCTGAACTGTACTGCGAACAACTGATGAGATTAAAGCAAGAAGTTGAGAGAAAGCGGCCGGAATTAATCAACAGAAGGGGTGTGGTTTTTCACCATGATAACGCTAGACCTCGCACATCTTTAGCCACTCAGAAAAAAATACGGGAGTTTGGCTGGGAGGTGTTAATGCATCCGCCGTATAGTCCTGACCTTGCACCTTTAGATTTCCACCTGTTTCGGTCGCTGCAGAATTCCTTAGGCAGTGTCATGTTGACATCACAAGAGGACTGCCAAAACCACTTGTCGCAGTTTTTTCATCAGAAGCCCCAAAAATTTTATAGCAATGGGATCATGTACCTACCAACAAGATGGCAAAAAGTTATCGAACAAAATGGCACCTATATTCTTTAGTCACTTGTAAATAAACTTTATAAAAAAACCTTTTGAATTTTTATATAAAATGCGAAGAAACTTTTTCCCCAACCTAATATAATAATGCCCACGAGTATGTCTAGTTATATAGTAGTAGTTAGCGAGCTGCTGAATTAACATGACATCTTCTACCACCAAGAATCCATTTTATGGGCGTCATGTCGATCATGAGAATGCCCATGAGTGAGTTATATTCATGACATAGTAAGGTGTCAGAAAGTGTTATCATAAATCATAAGATATAGTATACAAATGGCGAGCTGCTAGACAACCACGACAGATTCTACATGTGCGCTTTGCCGATCATGAGAGTACCCACGAGTGAGAATAGTTAGTTATAACAGTAGGTGATGAGCTATGTTATAACTTAGAAATATTGTTCCAAAAATGCGTGCCCACGAGCGAGTTATGCATGAGATGGAGATGGCTATGTGGTAATCATGATAATTTCTTTTACATCTAAAAAATAAAACCTGTATTCATTAAAACCTGTAATAGTTATAATTTAGTACTGCCGACTGCGCCAAATTATTACGCATTAATTTAATAATGTTTCGGCTCGCCCACAATAATTCTAATCCTGTGTCAAATTACGCTTACAGGGTGTCGTTATTATTAAATTTTAATTAAGGCTTACGTTCTAATATGACAAGTAACGGCTCTTAGCGAACTCAGCGAAATATAGGGTGCAGATTATTATTAGTCGCTGTAATATTTGTTAATTTTAAAAAACAAAACAGAATCAGCAAATAATATAATGATCTTATACTGTTTTACTCGATTTTTGTTACGTGCTATTTGACCACAAAATTAACGTTACGTGAATGTATTTGAGAAATAATAAGGGCAAATGATTAATACTGAAAAAGGCCTCGTATTCTTACAAAAATAAAGTGAGTCAGAAATTAGACCTACATTAGCTAGGTTACCTGGGTTTCACAATTTCTTTTATACCTTTCTTTACAACCCTGCTGCAGTAACTTACTGTTAAGTATGAATAACTGCGAGTTCCAAAGCGCTGAAAATATTACCTCATTAAAGTTATAACTAATTAAACTCCCTTTAAGTGCTTATGTGAAAATATGCATGGGATAATTAATTTTGAGAAGGATAATAGCGTTCATTTAAGTAGAGTGTAGAGTGTATTTTTGAGACGCGGCAATATTAGAGCAGGTGCCTTTATCGCTATGGGCGAAGGAAAAACTTAGTAGGCGACCATTCTAACTTTTTAGGGTTCCGTACCTCGAAAGGAAAAAACGGAACCCTTATAGGATCACTTTATTGTCCGTCCGTCTGTCTGTCAATACTCCTGGTATGGGCCTCCGGTAACCTCACTCACTCGGCGAAACACAACGCAAGCGTTATTTCACGCCGGTTTTCTCTGAGGTCGTGGTATTTACCCGGTCGAGCCGGCCCATTCATGCCGAAGCGTGGCTCTCCCACAGTTAACAAATACTTAGGTCTACTGTCCCTAGGAGCTGTGAAAAATCAAACTTCTATGCCAACGCAATCAAAAGATACAGCCGTTTATGCTTCAAATTACTAATTTTTGACACTTGCAAGGGAACCAAAACTTACAGGGTACTAAATTTGATACAAATCATTATCTTATAGCACAGATAAAGGAAAAATTGCGAAAACCGTAAATTTTGAGTTGCATCATATAATAAATATATTTTAAACTTACTACCCATAACATGACTCGATTGTCGTGATGGGTGAACTTTTACTTACATACCTACAGGTTTGTACGGAACCCTCGATGCGCGAGTCCGACTCGCACTTGGCTGGCTTTTTTTAGGAGTATATTTAATATTCTATATCATTCACACTTGACTTGATGACATGTCATGATTCAGTTTCGATCACCGGCAGCTTGCACAGCGTTCAAAGAGTCAAAAGAATTAATTATAGGGAAGAAAACTCTAATAGTCCCATAGACTATTACCCCCTTACTAATAAACGCTGTATAAGCTTTGAATAGTTATACAGTGTTTTGTTCACGTCACACAAGTGACATTTTCAATTCGATAGAAGGAGACAAAACACTGTATTCAAAGCTTATACAGCGATTATTAGTAAGGGGGTTTGAGTTTTCTTCCCTGTAATTAAGCTAAAGTAACTATGACTAAGGGCCTCTTTAACAATTTACTGATGACATCAGATAGTTTATTTGCATGTTTTGTCTCTGTCGCTCGATATAAAGTAAGTAGCGACAAAACTTCCGGCTAAGCTATTTGACATTTATTTAAAAAAAACGTAGGCCTTTTCATCCGTTAATGGATGATTTATACAGTATTCTCCGAGCGAAGTAACCACTATTGGAATACTGTAATGCCTGGGACAGTTAGTTTTTAAATGTCGTATGGTTGCCCAAGCACATACGGCATTCTCACAACACAGTCAGCCTAGTTCAGAGGAATGACTGGTCAATACGTCTGGGGCCAACCATGTGCGGTTTTCCTCACGATGTTTTCCTTCACCGTTAGAGCGTCCGTAGAATGTACTTGAGATCTGAAAAAGTCTCATTGGTACACACCACAACCTGGGATTCGAACCTGTACTCTCTCGAGTGCGAACCAAACGGTCTACCCACTAGGCCACGGAGCCCATTGACACTTATTAGGCGATTGTGAAACATGCCTTCAGTGTTTTACTATGTCAAAGATAATAAGACAACCGACATCTGTGAGGTTTCCTTGAAGCGAGTTTGAATTTTGTTGTTGTGGAGAATTAGCAGCTCGAAGGTGCCAAGGTTCCTCTTCTTAGGCTTCACGATGCTGTCGTAGGATAACCCCACGAGGAGAAAAAGAGAGATAGGGTAACTGAAAATAGAGAAACATTATGTTATTGAGGAGAAATACTGAGCCAAAGTTGATCACATAAACAAGACTTTCAATTATTATTTTCTTTCTCTAGGGGCCCTAACTACCAAACGCACGACGTTCAACTGGATATCGAAGGCGACTCTGTGGGCGTATCTAGTTTGGAGTCTGGAGTGTATCATTGTTGTCAGAGGTAATTAAGTATACTTAAGGCAAATATCATCATGCAGTAAAGATAATTACGCTCAGCAAAAAAAGTCATAACAAGGACAAAAAATGTTAGACATTTAGTACATAGGTACTTGTTACATTATTTTTTCTGAAATAAAATGCGGCTTGATAATTTAGAATTAATAAAGACGAAATGTTTTGAGGTTTTTCCATGTTCAAAATGCACGAGTTGCGTCCACGGTCCAGTGGCCCGATTCTCATGCAATCGAAAAAAGTTCCCATTACAATGAAAATTTGAAATTCGTTTTTTTTAAACGTTACAATTTAATTTGTGTATTCTTTGTACTTTATACGTCACTCAATTTGGATTGTGAGAATCACGAAGTATAGATACCAGGAGTCCGAACGGTATAGGCTTTTCCATAGTATTCATATACACAATATTAAACCCAGATCTTAGTTCTCTTTTCTGCCACTGGCTGCGCTAGAATTTTGGACGTACCGATGCTATTGTGGCGGACCAACCAGCACACAGTCCTGAATCGCGCTTGGTACTTCTTGAAGAATTGCGCGCTCTACCGGCAATAAATCTGTCCCTAAATTGAGACCATTATTTAAACATTATGTTCGGATTCCTGATATCTATACTTTGTGGCGAGAATATACAAACGATTGTGTGTTATAATTCGAATTTCGTTTTTGTTTTTCAAATGTGCATTTTTCTCGATTGCATGAGAATCCGGCCTCTGGCCGTTGTAAAATCGTGAAAACACATCATTTTCCAGTGGGCCGCGAGCGCCTCAACAACTTCCAGAAGAACTCGAACAAGCGGTTCGACGAGGTGATCTACAACATCATCTTCCTCAGTATCCTGATCCCGCACTTCCTGCTGCCAATCGCGTCCTGGCGTCACGGTCCGCAGGTCGCCATATTCAAGAACATGTGGACACACTATCAGGTACAGTAACATCCGCGTCTATCTCTTCACTACTTACTCTATGGACTCCACAAGAAAGAACGTGAAACGTAGAAAAATAGTGTTCTTTTATACTTTTTTCACGCACATTGCTATGTGCATTTGTATTTGTACTTAATTGAAACTCTACTGACTCTATTTAGAAATTCAGAAATATTTGTATCCAACAATCCTCAAAATAATCGCGTGTATGATATTATATCCGGAGAAGTCCTTACATTATAAAATAAAAGGAGATTACAAAAAATCCGGACATTTAAATCGAGTCTGACACACCCACCGAGGGTTCCGTACAAAGTAAGAACATACCTATTAATATGTTCAGGAATCGAGTCTCACGGGGATGAAAGTTTGTAACTTTGTATGGAGAAGCTATTACTTTGGAATTTTAATTATTAGTAAAAAAAATATGATTTGTTAAAATACAATAAACATGTTTTATAAATCTTACATTTTATAAACAATATTTAAACTTTGTCTAAGCCTTCGTTTGTCTTATCGTAAAACAACAATGGTTCTAGCTTTTATTGTTATATGAATAAACAAACAGCAACAAACAATACTCAATTATGTAATTTTATGTAATCCAACATTTCGGGGCCTCCATAAAACGGGCATAAACTGTGCGAGTATTCGGGCTCGCCTGTCGACGCCGACTTCATAATTTTTGCGTTACATGTGGGCCTTACTCACTGAGCAAAACTCACTTACATTTGGCACAACTCACTTACATTGGGTACATTGGGCAATTTATAGTATGTAATAAAGCTATAAATTTGAGTTTCACGAAATGCCCTTACGGTCTATGTTTTATCGCTTTCCACGATGTTAACTGGTGAATATTAGGTATACGATATAATTCATTTTTATTCTCGTTCTTTTTTTTTATAAAGATTAGATTAGTCTGTATGTTGAACGCGCTAAAGAGAATTGGAAAAAATATATACAACGATAGTTTTATTCTACTATGCCTTTCATTTCAGATTTACTAATACGTTTTGCCATGTGCAACCGCCAACTTATTTATTATTCGCATTATTTATTATTATTTCTTTCTTAATTCTATTATACTTTTTCAGCAAACATACTTTGTTATATAATGTAACAAACAGCAAAATAAGTTCAATGACGCTATGAAAGTTAGGTAAACACAAGGAAATGTTTTATATACGTAATAACGCGAAAGGTTTGGGTTCGAATCCAAACTGAGTGAAATGACCAAACTTTTGTATTCTTCTTTTGCTAGTTGTTTCAAATTATCTAAACTAAAGATAAATTATATAACGCCATATGTCGGAAGCTACTTATATTTCTTTCATAACAACTTAAGTACGGCACAATACACAGGTGGCACATTAAGTAAAATTAAGTGATATTCTTCATAGGCATGATAAGAGTCTTTTTGGATTTTAAATGATGAATGAAGTTTCACTTCTACGACGTGTAGGTACTCTGTACACGTCAGTTTTATTTCTGTTTCAGCTGAAATACCTCAAGATCACCGGCAGTCCGATCGTGTTCCCAAACCTATATTTCCTAACGTGGGGCCTTTGCATCTTCTCGTGGGGGCTCAGCTTCGCCGTAATCCTGTCCCAACACTATCTACAGGACGACTTTGAGCTGTGGCAGTCCTTCGCTTATTACCACATCATCGCTATGCTTGATGGCTTTTGTTCTTTGTGGTATGTTATTTACTGGTACAGCAGGCTTAGCATGGCGATCCATAGAAATAATTTTAATGAAGACATATTCTATCCAAAATAGTTCTTAATCCATGACAACAAGGTCGTCAATAGAAATCAGCATTTCTAAACAGCAATATTTTTAAAATGGCTGCCGGGAAATCTTCTGTCATAAATGATTAAATTTTCTAGTAAGTATATGACTCAACGTAAAGAAACTATTTTTCTAGGACCGCCATTATGTGGAGTGGTTGACATTATTGTGGGACTTTTTGACACTTAATTATGAAAACGTTTCTACTTTAGATGTCAAAAGAGGCCATTTTGTGAGCTCATGCTCAGGAAGAAAAGAAATGTTGTTTCTCATAACGACGACACATCGACCTTGCTACCTTATAATAAGACCTATTTTGCTCCAAATGGTATTAATGTTTCTTCAATCTGTCATATTTTCTATTCTTCGGTGTTTCTACTGTACGCATGCTAAGCCTGCAAGTATTAAAATGGTTTAGGACTAGATGTTCTTACACTAGACTGTGATAGAATGGAAAAAGTAATGATTCCTTG
Source organism: Glaucopsyche alexis (assembly GCA_905404095.1). Lineage (NCBI taxonomy): Eukaryota > Metazoa > Arthropoda > Insecta > Lepidoptera > Lycaenidae > Glaucopsyche > Glaucopsyche alexis. Next base: position 16,673,407 of record FR990059.1, read on the forward strand.
GGGACTATGCCTACTTACGTGGGGCTTTTATATCTTCCCGTGGGCCTCAGCTTTGACGTCATCTTGTCACAGTACTACCTACAAGAGGACTTCCAGCAGTGGCATTTGTTCCCATATTACCACATCATTGATATGCTCGAAGATTTGTAGGGTTCTGTTGTACCGCAAGGAATCCTTATAGTTTCGCTCTGTCCGTCCGTCAAGAATGACGACGACGAAAAATTTTACTTGGACAGATAGAAATCTGTCCAAGTAAAATTTTTCAGTGTTATAAGATAGAGCGTTATAAAAGTAGGCTAACCCCCTATTCATAAAAATATGTAAATGATAAGCTAATCAATTAGTGGCCTATAGTTAAGTGTCATTTCAAGAATACCTACATATAATATGATATTGTAAAAGGACAAAAACATTAGTACGACGTATACTATCACTCACATTTATTATTTTTATAAATAAAGAGTTTGAATGTTTACCATATATTGTATTTATATCAAAATTGTATTTAAATTGACAAAACCATTTCTGAACTTAGTAAACATTCACGCTATGTAACAAAAAGTATATTACTGAATAAATTCCGGTAAGATGATTACAGTAAAAAGTAATCCAGAAATTTCGACAACTTTTATAATCTCACTCTTTGTTGTAATTTGAACAAATGATTGTGAAAAGTATCATAAATATTAGAATGAAAGTAGCGAAGTATTTTTCTCTTTTGAAGTTTTTATTATAAAGTACGAGCAATTTGTAGCGTATTACAAAAAATAATTTTGATTTAGCGAATATTTTGACTATCATATATTTATTAGAGCCTTCTTTTATTAAATTAACTAGCTGTTGCCCGCGGCTCCACCTGCATACCAAATTTCATCAAAATCCGTTATGTGGATTTTGCGTGAAAGAGTTACAAACATCCATCCATTCTCACAAACTTTCACATTTATAATATTACTAGCTGTTTCCCGCGGCTCCACCCGCGTAAATACAGTATCCCTCGGGAACACTATACTTGTCCTTTCCCAGGACTCAAAGTGTATCTGTACCAAATTTCATCAAAATCGGTTCAGCGGTTAAAGCGTGAAGAGGTAACAGACAGACAGACAGATAGACACAATTTCTCATTTATAATATTAGTATAGAAGTATATATAGTAGGAAAAATAACCATCTCCCATTCCTTAAGAGGGAAGAATCGATACTGTCTTTAGGTTTGAGGCCATGGAATTTTTCGAATCCGAGATTCGAATTCGAGAGGTTCGTCCATATTTTCGGAGGAGTTTGTTCTTTAGTAAAGAACTGGCTGATCACGGGGATATTGCGTTGTTTTGATTTATCCGGGATATCATCAGCTGCAATAAAGGTTAGCTTTTATTGCGGCTGATAGCAACGCGTAGATTGTATGTAGTTCTAGGCAGGTAGTCCCATATTATCCAAAGAGTCACCCAACACTCACCATGTAATTTTATTACCCGTACGTCACCGCTTGCGGTCGAGCCGAAACTGAGTACACCAGCGACTCCGAAAAATTATTCCAGTGTCACCGCTGGTCCAACCGTACCCCCGCGGGCTAAGACAAAGGGGGTAAAGGAGAGCCGTAAGGCTGAGCCTCCTCGAGCTGTCAAGGACGAGAGCAGGAGGTGCGATGAGGAAGGCTTCATACTGGTAGAGAGAAGAAAGAAGAGGAAGCCCGCCGTCCGCAACCACCGCGGCACCGCACCCAGCGAACCCGAGCAGCGTCTGCGGTGCGAAGTGCGCGCCACACCGCTGTACGTGTCCCGCCTGCACTGGTCTACGAAGGTCGAGGACGTCGTGGACTACATCCGAAAGAAGACGTCTTTCACCTTAAGGGTCGAGCGTCTGGAGTCACGCCACAAGGTCAATTTCAGTTCCTTTGTGGTGAGAGTACCGACGCATCTTTTACCGACCTTTGAGGTGGAAGAGTTCTGGCCGACGGACGTAGTCTACCGGAGGTTTCGGGGAAGGCTCCCCAACGATGCGCGCATCACGTCGCCGAAAAAAGACAATACGTGATAAACTACAGTGTGTGTGTGTGTAAGAGTGAATGTGAATAATATAGAAAATTAGATTTATGTATAGTATTGTATAGTATAGAATTGTGTGTGTTTATAGTATAAAAATATATATCCGTTGTCTGAAACCCGTAACACAAGTTCAACTTAGTACAGGATCAGATTGACGAGGTACATATTATACTATTTAATTATGTATATTTGTTTTGTATCTATTTTTATGTGTTTTTGAATAAATTGAAATTGAATTGAATTACTAAAGAAATGTTATAATTTTTTTATGTTACGAATCAGGAAACGAGCAGACGGATCGCCTGATGGTAAGCGATTACCGCCGCCTATGGACACTTGCATTACCAGAAGAGTTACACTTGTAACTCCTCTGGTGCTGCGACTTACGTTCCAGGTCCTTAAAATCCCCAATCCCCCCATGGACTTCCGGTAACCTCACTCACTCGGCGAAACACAACGCAAGCGTTATTTCAAGTCGGTTTTCTGTGAGGTCGTGGTATTTACCCAGTTGAGCCGGTCCATTCATGCCGAAACGTGGCTCTCCCACAGTTAGAGTCAATTAAATATGTACAAACGTGGCCTTTTCATTTCAGGTACATTAACTGCAACGCGTTCGGCACGGCGTCGCGGGGTCTGGCCACGAACCTGCACAAGGCACTGGAATCGGACCAGCCAGCGCTGAAGTTGGCCCAGTACCGCCATCTGTGGGTCGACTTGTCACACATGATGCAGCAGCTCGGTAATTCTGCTCTGCAAAACTACATGTTATAGCCAGAAACATTGGCAAGAATAGATTACTTACGGCCCGTTTCAATAACCTATCTATCTATAACTATTTATTAGAAACATCAAAGTATCGCAAATGATTGAATGACTACGTTTCTTACAGGCCGTAAGTTCAATTTATTGTAAGCTGTTTAGAATAAGAGTGAATGTTGCAACTGACTATTTCAGTGCTGATTTTAAAAGCTTTTATTTAACTTGCGATGTATGTTAGTTCGAGTGGAATCTTGCAACTTAATTTTGAAGCAGATAATATCTTCAACCGATCGAGCTGAAATTTTTATTTCTAAATTTTTGCTTACAACTTTATGACAAGAAATTTGGGTTTTCCTAGTAGCGGCGGAGTATAAGAGCACTTCGCAGATAAAATCTGTATTGCTATTTATATGTTTAGATCACTCACATTTGATGCTGCCTTCACAGCTCTGGCTGCACATCTCCACTTTATGCAAAGTCGTAACCGTAAACATTTTTGCAACTTACACAATATAACCCCGATTAAATCTCATCCATAAAACAAATATTTTTCTATTTAAAATATCATCTCCCTAGATGTTGCCCGTGACTTCGTGCGCGCTAAAAGAAATTCACGGGAACCATACACTTTGCCGCAATAGAAAGTAGCCTATGTCCTTCCCAGTGGCCTACTCTACATCTGTGCCAAATTTCACCAAAATCGGTCCAATAGTTTCATAGCCTATTCGATGCAAACAAAAAAACAAACAAACTTTGCCTCTTTATTATATTAGTATAGATTTATGCAGGACGTTCAACTTATTTACAATACAACTTATTTTAAAACCGCCTGACTCAGCAGTGCCTTTTTTTTTGATATCGCAGGGGAAAGGTCGTTACGCCTTCCCCGGGAGGGTTATCCCGGGGATATGTGCGACTCCCGACGCAACTCGCCGGTTTACCCACTAAAACTGAACCTGCGGATTGCCATCAGCCGCTATAATGGGAAGTGTCCCGGATCTGTCTAACACAGGACACCCCCCGCGACCGGCCGGTCTACCTCTATAAGGACCGGACTTCCACCACAATTAGGGGCCACTCCGACAACCTGGAGTGTCCCCCTCGGCGCCGGAACTAGCCAAGCCGGGGTGGTTTCCAGTCTCAGGAGTGCCTAAGACAGTCCGTTTAAAACGCGCGAAAATTGAGCAAAGTAACTACTCTTTAAATACTGTCACTACAGGGCCTCTAGTCAAGACGCATTCGATAATTTCGACGGCGAAGTTCGTAAACAAAATGTATGGAATTTGACATATTTAAGTCATCGCTAAAGGCCCCCACAGACGAGAGGCCGATCGTTTCAGTTAGAACTGACGTCAGTTCGGCCTGAACGGATTCGAGCAAACAAACACGGAAAAAATCGCATCCAACCCAATTTTGCGTCAGTTCGGCCTGATCTGATTCGGGCCCACACACGGAACAGTCGCATCAGTCCATTCTGGTTTGCCGCGCGCTCCAGTCGTGTTTATCAATTTTGTATTTAAACACCGCGAAAACTCATACAACGCTTGTACACGATACACGCCCGCACGGCCGCGGCTCGGGCAAGAACTGAACCGATTTGTCCACACACGGTCCGGACAGGCCGCGCGTTCAGGCCGCTCGGTCAGGCCCGAATTAATGTTGGCAACTTAGTTATTTTACAAAAATTTACTAAATTGAGTATTTTATTCCCTCCTTGGTAGAAATTTAGTTATTATTAGTGTTTTAGTAGGAAAGAGCCAGACAGTAATCGTATGCAAAATGGCCTTGGTTAAGCACAAAAAAAATACATCTTATCATAAAAATACATTCGTCCGTAATTTTCTTAAAACTACCCGTTTAATTACTATATACGTAATATTTGCTAGTATATTTTAATTTAATGGTAAAATTTATAGTAAAATTCAATGAATGAAAAAAAATTAATATAATAAAACCTAAAATGCAATAGTTTTTGGGGGGCTTCAGGAATTCCTAAGTAGCTTCTTTAGTAGTTTTTTAGTACTTTTTGATAGAATTCAATACGAGTTTAGTAGTTTCACAAAAACAGAGCTGGCAACACTGGAACGAATAGCTTCAGTCCGTACGGCCGATCGCATCGATCTCGAAATTGCACACAGACGGTACGATTTTGCATCCGTTCAGGCCGAACTGAAGGCAGACCGGATCATGTATGATTTGACATAAGGAATCGCAAGCGACATGTCACTAAAAAGGGCCCCTTTAGTGACATGTCGCTTGCGATTCCTTACGTCAAATCAGAGTGGTTACTTCGCTCAATTTTGGCACGATTAATACGCGCGAATACTCTCTTTAAATACTGAGGGCCTACTCAGTATTTTAAGAGAGCATTGACTTGGAGAGTACTGTATAAATCATCCAATAACGAATGAAAAGGGTATATTTTATGCAGGACGTGCATACTCCAACATGTACGGGATCTACTGTATGGTGATATTCTTCACCACCACCATCTCTTTGTACGGCGCGCTCTCTGAGATCCTGGAACACGGCCTCAGCTACAAGGAGATGGGCCTGTTCGTCATCGTTGGCTACTGCATGACGCTGCTCTTCATCATCTGTAACGAAGCTTATCACGCCACGAGGAAGGTAAAGATTCGTTCTTATATTTTATTGATTGCAGTACAGGAACTTTTCAATCAACTTGCCGAATAATTATTGAGATCTGTTTCACGACATATAAACATACTACGAGTACTTCCTGATGGTTTACCGTTATGTTTTATGGATGCCATGTTTCTTCTTCATGAACTAAAAATATTTGCAGGTGGGTCTTGAGTTCCAAGTCCGTCTACTGAACGTAAACCTGGGCGCGATCGACCGTAGTACGCAGCGGGAGGTGGAGATGTTTCTCGTGGCCATCGCCAAGAACCCCCCCATCATGAACCTGGACGGCTTCACCAACATCAACCGCGAGCTGTTCACTGCTGTGAGTTATCATCATCATTACCCAGAGAGAGCCATCAGTTCTTCAGTCGCGTCAGCATGCCGCGACTGAAGATACGCTACACAGATGCGTAAAACAGCGTTCGCGTTACGTTTTTTCGAGTAAGAGGGTTGCAAGCTCTAGTAAGTTTTCGACCTTTTAACGCTCTTTATACCGGCAATCAAATAACAAATTATAATATTATGCAGTGGCGAGGGGTTCCTATAACTCCATTCCTATCGGCTTCCCTTACTGCTTACCTTTTGAAGACCCTCATCCGAATCCCTACCTATTACACTGGCTACGGCTTCCCTTTGAAGGAAAACTAGCCTTCACCACTGAACGTATGTGTTAGGAGAATCTATGGGAGGCAGTGGTAACCATCAGGTAATTCATCTGCTTATTTACCATAAAATCTGTATCGTATTAGGTACAAACAACAAAAATCCGATGACTTAAAATACCATGAAAATAAATACCATGCACTGAAACTGCAAGTAGCATGCGACAAAATATAGTTTTACTCTTCTTTTATCTGAAACTGCAAGCGACAAAATATAGTTTTACTCTTCTTTTATATGTCTTCATCAGAGCATGAATTTGAGCGACATTCATTTAAATTTTACTGTATGATAACCCGTCCTTTATTGCTTTCGCCTGGTGGAGTCTTATAAGATGTTTTACTCATAAAAGGTGACGTCGGAGTTCTGGAGTTCAGCGGAAATCTAATAAAACGGAGCATCGACGCAACGCACATACAACCTCATAAATATGCAGAATATTCAAAATGAAATATCAAATTCTAGGGTGTCGTATTTTTAATTTATTCTTTTGCAGTTGTTTTCATTTCGTCGTAATAATATAATAGTAAAAAGCAACCCAGTACAACTGACAAGGCATTGTGTAAATTACCTGAAGGTTACTTATTCCTTTTTAGGAAATAACTCGCTTTGCATAATTTCCTGTAATTTTTTTATTACGTTAATTAATAGTTCTCTGAAAACAGATTACTAAAAGAATAATGTACTAAAAATCAATATTTTCAAAGAAACTGCAGATTGCTTGGAGCCATTTTGTGAGTCTTACGAAAACGCCCCCTAATAGCATCTACAGACTCACGAATTTGGTACGGAGCGTACAGCGGATCTGGTACGCTCCGTACCAAATCCGAGCGTGTGTAGGGCAGTCCGGCGAACATAAGAAGAAGGCGAAGAGTTCGCCGTTGTCCGCATCGGATCTGGTCCGCTCCATAATAAATCCGTGCATGTGTAGAGCAGTCCGGTGGTTAGGCCGTACAACGGTATCAGTGTTGCCAATTTAGGGGTGTACCCCCCAAAATTAGGGAAAATAACTATGGGGGTTTACTAGGGGACAGAATGTTTAGAGTTTACTCCTTATGAATCAATTTATATGTAATAATAAAAATTATTTTAATGTGTGTATATAGCCAGGGATATGAAAATGTATTGGGAGTAAAATCAGATTAAGACAAGTTAGTTTTTATTTTTGAGAGTTGGTATCACTGCCCGTTATCAATGAATTGCGGGAATCATCGTAGTCGTTTAATAGAGCATAAAATCGAACACACGAGTGTCGAGCTTTATGGTCCACTGCACCGTACCAAATCCGTGCGTGTGTAGCGACACCGGATTTGGTCTGCGGATATAGTCCGCTGTACGCTCCGTACCAAATTCGTGTGTCTGTAGATAACATAAATCGTAAAGGCAGGTGACCATCAAATGTATGGTCACGTGCACAAAATTTATAATATCTCCGAAGTTTGCGTGTTTATGTTCTTATATAACATTTTAAATATTTTTGTATTTGCTACACTAACTAATTTGGTAGGTTTTTTAACCTTATGTAAAAATTATTCTAAATTTTTGTAATTGAAATCCACTCACAAAACGTATTTTTTTTTCTTATTACAAGTTGTGATACCTCAAAATTATTTATTGGTTAAAAAACTTAATTTTTACATGTACGTTGTTTTGCCATATTTAAAAAAATAATTACGACCGATTCTCAGACCGAATATGCAAAAAACAAATCATAAGAATCGGTCAAGCCGTTTCGGAGGAGTGTGTCCCCGAACACTATGTGACGAGAATTTTAATTTTAACATTAGCTTAAATACCCGATTGTGCAGCTTATATAAGGTTTGGTAAAATCAATTACGGATTGTTGAGCATTTAATCTACTGCTTATGTATAGACGTTTGGGCAGGAAAATAATTGTCATACTAGAATATTTTTTTACTTTATATTATGGGCAAGTTTTTGTTTTGCGGAGAGTCACCCATACATTAGGTCGTTTTTTACTTTGAGTAAGACAAATATTTTTTGCCTAAACGTCCTTACACAAGCAGTGAATCATGTCCCCGAAGTACCTATCTGTAATTGATTTTCATAGACGTTAAATAATAAAATATGTATACTCGTTAATATTTTGAGTGCTATTAGGTATCAGTATGTTTAACATGTTGATTATTATATTCTCTTATCTTTCAGAATATATCGTACATGTCAACATACCTAATAGTGCTGATGCAGTTCAAACTCACCCTGCTCCGGAATGGCGCTCGAAAGATGATGAAGGCCATCACCAGGGCCTTTTTTAACGCCACCACGCCCACGGTCGATGACTTCCACGATGATGATGAAGATGATGATGAATAAGTTGAGATGTTTATTGTATACAGTGATTCAATTATTGTGGTTTTGATCTCACACTGTTAAATAAATGAAAAAATAAATACTCTAAATAAATAGATTAAAACGCGTTAAGAAGTCAGTTAATCACACGTAGAAATATCACAGCTGACTAATGATGCATTCATCCGTGTTCAGTTCACAGTAACCAATCAAAGTAATCCATTTTGACATACCTATAAGCGCATGATTCACTGACTTCTTATCGAGAATAGACTATATACTATATTTAATTAACTACCACAAAATATTTACTATGAATTAAATATCTAAATCATATTTATATACTTCGGTACATATATAATAATAATATAATATATTACCACTTATACTCGTATATTCAATATCTATACTAATTTAAATAATAAAGAGAAAAAGTTTGTCTGTTTGTTTACATTAAATGGGCTCCGAAGCTACTGAACCGATTTTGATAAAATTTGGCACAGATGTAGACCAGTCCACGGGGAAGGACAAAGGCTACTTTTTATCACAGAAAAATGTACGATTTCTACGAAATTAACTTTTGCGAAGACATCTTATAATAGATAAACGAATACAATAACATTTGTAATTATTGTCTTTCAAGATAAAAGAAATAATTCACAGGTAAGATTGCGTTATTATTTATGTCCAAGATAGTATTGGAATCTAACGACTTGTGGTAAGGAAATAGAAAGCAATTAATTTTCGCTCACAAGCATACAGAGAATCACGGGGAAGAAGCTGTTTACACAATACGACGACCGATACGATATTATTGTCCGAAAATACTGTTGTCGGTCTTTAAAAAGATTTATTATCAAAATTTTTATACTCATTTTATATGTATGTAGTCAAAATTACGTACTAACACATATATTTTTTTTATAAAACTAGTGGGCGAACGAGCAAACGGATCACCTGATGGAAAGCGATTACCGTCGCCCATGGACACCCGCAACATCAGACAAGTTGCAAGTGCGTTGCCGGCCTTTTAGGAGGGAATACGCCTTAAGGGAATACCCTTCTTGAAGGTTTGCAGGTCGTAGTGGTCCGGAAATACTGCTGGCGACAGTTCATTCCAGAGTTTTACAGTGCGCGGCAGAAAGCTTCGGGTAAAGCGCACGGTGAAGGACTGCCACTCATCAAGGTGATGAGGATGATAAATATTTTGTCGCATGGAACGGTGACGAAAAGTTGCAGCAGGTATAAGTCCGAACAATTCCTCGGAGCACTCCCCGTAATATAACCGATAGAGGATGCAGAGCGATGCTAAATCTCTACGTAGCTCTAAGGAGTCAAGCCTGTTTGAAACACTATGGCAATCGACAATTATACATATATATACATAGATATGTGTAATATTTTGACTTAGATATAGTTTCAATATTTGATATCTGGTTAACACAGAAACAAATACTTATTGATTTGGAAATCAATAAGAAACAAAAAAGATTTTATAACAAATGCTGCCTTTTTGTGATGGTTTTAATCAAATTATTTTAGTTCTTAATCTTCTTGATTAATCTTGCAGTTGTCGGTGGAGCTTCCGCTATTTCTCTTGTCCTCTGTAAGTACCTTTAGCTAGGGAGCTAAATGTCCTAAGATGAAAATGTAAATATCATGTTTTAATAGAGATAAGACATGATATTTAAAATTTATATCACTTAATTAATATAGTTTTTCCAAGGATCCCCTGCCCATCTTTCCTGCTATTTTTCTTTCTTAAATCGTCTTTATGAATATGTCACGTCTTATGAGATGGCCGAACATCTCTTCCCTTCTATTTCCAAGTGTTTTAATATGTTTCACTTTTTTTCTATCGTCTGTAGTATTTCCTCATAAGTTTTCTTTTACTTCCAAGTTATCCGCTGCACCCATATTCAATGCCACGTCTCTCATATGCTTCTCATTCCCTTTCTCTATTCCTTATAACTCATTTCATGTTTCACATCCGAATAAAGCTAGACTAACAATGTAATATGTTTTCATTAGAAGCTTCTTTACTGTGATGTTAATATTGTTTCTTTTTTTTTACTGTTTTATTTGCGGTGAATATTTTCAGCTATTGTATTATATCGGATACTGTATCGCGTCCTGGTCCAGAGAATAATAAATTGATTTGTCCACGGGTCATTCGTAAGATACTTGATACACTGCCAATACTTCCACTCTACCTACCGTCATTAATCTTGCATAAATCATTGTGACAAAATATTTCATTAATTGATAATCCTAAAAGATACAAATATATTTTTCCTGTGAGATATCTTTAAATAAATTATACATAAATAAGAATATACCTTTGATTATTAAATATTCTGAATGCTATTATTATCGTTTGAGGGTGCAAACTTCCTTGTTATTACAGAAAGAACATGAAAATTAAACAGATTAATAATAATATAATATTCTCTACGGCAGAAGAGAGCTCCGTGGCCTAGTGGGTAAACCGTTGATTTGCACTCGAGAGAGTACAGGTTCGAATCCCAGGCACCAATGAGCCTTTTTAGATCTCAAGTACATTATACGGACGCTCTTACGGTGAAGAAAAACATCGTGAGGAAACTCGCACATAGTTGATCCCAGACATATTTATGACTAGATTATGTTGTGAGAATGCCGTATGTGCTTGGGCAACCTTACGACATTTAAAAACCAACTGTCCTAGACACTACAATATTTCAGTAGTGGTTACTTCGCTCGGAGAATACTGTATAAATCATCCATTTTCATCCTTTGAAAAGGCCTAGGTTTCTACGGCAGAATCGTAACTTATATATAATCCTACGTAGACCAAAAGTACCGCGACTACTTTCTCTCCATCAATTATTATTTTTAATAATATTAACCTCTTCAGGCTGATATTCATGTAAGAGTGCCTAGCACTTAACACTTTATTCATAAAACCATTAGGTTAAAAGCAAAACGCTTCCCAATCAATTTCCTCCGAGTTCCGACCAATTTTTCAGCGCCGTCAACTTTTTAGACAAAACCCGGAGCTGAATATTAATTGGGAATAATGAATTAAGAGCCTTTACAACGAACTCGGTAATAAAATCGTCTATAAAACCGATGCGAATTGGATTAAACAGCTTTGAAATTAATTGTACCTACATCTGTATTTTAAATGGTGTTAAATTATTACTTATCAATTCACTGAACGTTTAGTTAGACGTAATGAATGCATTGAAAGCTACCGGAAAAACGTCTTAATAAAGGGATAGTACTCATAAATTAGTAACTATTTTACCTTATGTACTCTTCTAATATGTAAATATACATAGTCCTACTAATATTACAAATGTGAAAGTTTGTGAGGATGTATGGATGAATGAATGTTTGTTCCTCTTTCACGCAAAAACTACCGAACGGATTTCGACGAAATTTGGTATGGTAGTAGTTTAGGCTCCATAGTAAAACATAGGCTACTTTTATCCCGAAAAAATACAGTGTTCCCGACGGATACTATATGACGCGGGCGGAGCCGCGGGCAACAGCTAGTGTACAATGTAACTCAAGCTATTAGGACTACTACTATTATAAATGTGAAAGTTTGTGAGGATGGATAGATGGATCGATGGATGAATGTTTGTTACTCTCTCACGCAAAAATGTATTTTGTCTAAATTTTGTATAACAGTAGTATAAGCTCTGGATTAACACATACTACATAGGTAACTTTTTATCTCGGAAAAGTACACAATTCCCGTGGGATATTGTATTTACGCGGGCAGAGCCGCAAGCAAAATCTAGTTCCTTAATATAATATAAGTTTCCATCTAGCATACTTGTGTATAAATAAGCATGATTCAAATCAGAACTAAGTACTAAAAGCTCTCAGTAAACGCTGAAGCCTGGAGTACCTTTGTTCTATCAGAAACATCCACGTACAGACCTCATTTATCCTGCTTTGTACGAGATGTAACGCATGCTCGGAACTCATCTGTTCGAGACAAGAGATTGTAGAAAGTGAAGTATAAGAAATAACATCTATACTATGTGTTATTATCAGTGATCGGAATTGGGTGAGTATATTTACCTACAGTTTAACGAACAGAGACGGAAATCGGAGACTTCCTTACGACTAAAAATTTTTTTACCGGTAAATTTACCGGAACTTTGAAGCAACTTTCTAATAGCTAAATGCTTCAATAAATCTTAATTAATGTAAGATAAAAAATAAAATAACGTATATTAAAAAAGAAAAAAAAATTGATAAAAAAAGTTTTTGTTTGAACATTTCAATATTAAATGACTATAATATATTTTTTTTTTTCTTATGAAATATGGGGGCAAACGAGCAAACGGGTCACCTGATGGAAAGCAACTTCCGTCGCCCATGGACACTCGCAGCATCAGAAGAGCTGCAAGTGCGTTGCCGGCCTTTTAAGAGGGAATAGGGTAATAGGGGAGGGTAGGGAAGGGAATAGGGTAGGGGATTGGGCCTCCGGTAAACTCACTCACTCGGCGAAACACAGCGAAAACGCTGTTTCACGCCGGTTTTCTGTGAGCCCGTGGTATTTCTCCGGTCGAGCCGGCCCATTCGTGCCGAAGCATGGCTCTACCACGTAGAAGAAAGTCATTAATAATATTATAGTCATGTTATATTGAAATGTTCAAACAAATTTTTATCAATAAAAAAATATTTTTTTATATACGTTATTTTTTTTTTCTAACATTAATTAAGATTTATTGAAGCATTTAGCTATTAAAAAGTTGCATAATCAAAGTTCCGGTAAATTTACCGGTCAAAAAATTTTTAGTCGTAAGGAAGTCTCCGATTTCCGTCTCTGTTCGTTAAACTGTCGGTAAATATACTCACCCTATTCCGATCACTGGTTATTATAAATGCGAAAGTGTGTATGTCTGTCTGTTACCTGTTCACGCATTAACCGCTGAACCAATTTTTATGAAACAATTTTATAGACATATTTTGGGTCCCGGGAAAATAGGTACCTACATAGGATATTTATTTAGGACATATGATGTTTATATAGGATATTATCCCGAAAAAGTAGTGTTCCCGCGGGATAATGTATTTACGCGGGCAGAGCCGCGCGCAAAAGCTAGTTTCCTTTAACTTCACTTACAAACACAAAAGTTACTTCATTTTTTGTAGTTCTGCGTGTGATTTTAAGTGTTAGGGTCAGCTTCCAATGAGACATGATCCGACCCTGCAATTAAATTGCGTATAGATAAGAGCGGCGCTTATCGAACTCTTACAATTAAACGTGTATCTTCGTCAGTAGTGAATAAAGTTCAATTTTAAAATACTATCTTATAAATGCAGTGATGCATCGCGTTGCGTCTCGATGTGAACTGGCGCTTATTGCGACTAATAAATAAAATGTTACGATCTGGGCCCCAATTCTCGTACGTCGAATCGAGATTCGATTCTCGCGCTGACTCATTCACACAGGCGTCAAATCATGTGTGCGCGAACAGGACAGACTGACAATCGAACCGATATTCGAAGCACGAGAATCGGGGCCCAGTTGATTCGATCTATTTTTTACATAGATCGAATCATACAACCTTTTCATATCAATCAATAGATCGAAAAGGTTGTATGATTCGATCTTATGATTTTGTTTTAGGAATTATATGTAGTTGTAAACGAAAGCAACGATCAATGTTGTAAGGCAAGTCGATAGCACTGTTGGAGTATTTTATCTAAAGCATTAATTTGAAAAAAAAATGACATTTATTTAAATTACGTAAATTAATTATTGCTTTTCAATTCTCTTGTAAATTCAATATCCGTCGATATGGCAGCGGTTTCGCGCCATTTTAATAAAGTGTCACTTTGATAAGGAATTTTTATAGAAAAAATATTTCATACATCCATTTTAAAAATATCCAAAGCAATTAATATAATTAAGTTTCTAAGAGAAGTGGCACTGAATACGTAGTCGTAAATTCGTAATTGTAATTTTAATTTTTTCCTTATATTGTGAATTTAGAAAAAAATACATTATGTTTTCATTTCGTTATTACATTTGATTTCAAATGGATAAAAAAGAATATTGGATTATTATCTATATCTAGGTATATTTCTATACTAATTTAATAAAGAGGAAAAGTTTGTTTGTTTGCATTGAATAGGCTCCGAAACTACTGGACCGATTTTGATGAAATTTAGCACAGATATGGAGTAGACCACGGGAAAGAACATAGGCTACTTTTTATCGCGGAAAAATGTACGGTTTTGGCGAAAATGATTTATGCGCGCACGAAGTCGTGGGCTACGTCAAGTTTAGAATAAAGTCAATATTCTTGAACATTATATACTGTCGGCTGGTTTTGGCAATTCATTAAACCACTCGCATGATGATGATGATAGAATTTGTATTCACAAGCACAGCTCCTCAATTTACTTAAATATTTTTGCGAAGGCTTCCCATATTTCCCATGGAAATTGCTTCTCAGTGGAATACAGATGGTATTTGATTGCACAGATGAAGTTGCGAATAGGAAGCAGATGATCAATGTCTACGTGATATAAAATATTGAGTACTATTTACCTAGGTACACCTGAGAACATTCTAGATGAATATAAAGTTCACTAAGATATTCAACTGCAATCAATAATGGTCTCGATTATCTTTATTTTCTATAGTATTACTAGCTGTCCCGACAAACGTAATTAAATCTGAAATAGTGTAGTGTGTGTTGTTGATATTTTCATTAAATTCTAAGCATATTCTTAAAAAAAAATGCCTTCCTCCACATAAAGTGTCAAATTTCACACTCACTCTTACGCACAATCCTCGTAAAACTGTACTTAAAATTTTTGTTTCACGAATATAATTTGCTTCACGTGTATAATATGATTACCAAAATTAATTACATAATAATAAAAGAACGTCTCATTATCATATTTTGAGATAATACATCACACCTAATTTCTTACTTTAAGCTATGCAAACACAAAGGAAACAAAGCACTGTAGAACTTTCGAGAAATATGTTTCAATAAATAAAAATGTCGGTTTTTTGTTATAAAAACACTCGACTCGTATTGGAAGTGACAAAGATTAATAAGGTCCAAGATTTCGCGTCTAAATAAGGTGTTGGATAGAACGTAACAGTGAAGTACCAAATTCCGACCTCATTATTATGGCAGTTAGGTTCAAAAATCACACCGCCGGTGTCCTCAACTGTACATCTAGGTGATAACAGGGAAAGTTGGAAGGCGTGATTTATGAAACCACTTCCATCTCGGATAATGCATCTACTGCAACTTTTTTATTAGTTACTAGCCTTGAAACTTCTTCAAAACTCCAACGATCCAACGGGGTGATGTAACGCTGGCAACGCATTTGTAACTCTTCTGGTATTGCGAATGAATATATTTGCAGTGATTGCTTACCATCAGGCGGTCAATCTACACGTTTGACGGTCTAGGGCTTATGGCCCTTAAGGCATTAATGGACTTCGGAAAATTAGGGATGGTCGCAAAATTACTCTTGCCTAAACTATATTGTAACTCAATATTAAGCAAATCCAAGCTAATGTCAATTAACATAGTACCGTCTGTCGTTCTGTTAACTGCCTCAAGCAAGGCAGTAATAAAGCCATGTAGCCAGGTAAGGCGAAGATAGATAGACTGACATGGATGTACTCAATCTATAGATGCAGAAACGCATCATGCATTACGCAAAACTGCAAAATAAAGTGCACCGTGATTGATATAAATTTCTAATATTCAAATAGAATTATATTATTAAAAAATATATAAAAGATACAAAAAAAAACGTGCGGTGTCCGTAGGACACCAGATGGAACGAAGTTTCTTATTATAAAATATTAATTTCAAGTTTGATTCGAGGTATAAAGACAATAATTATTCGGGTATATTTTTATTATGATTTTTTTATCGATAAAAAATAAACTACACAATTATCTTAACACTTTTAAATAATAATCACAACAGTCATCACGTAGACTATACATTAGATACATTATGTATCTATATTTATACTTCTTTACTTATAATTCTATAAAATAAAAATATAGAGGAAAAGTTTGTTTGTTTGTTTGTTTGCATTAAATATACTCTGAAACTACTGGTACGTACCTATTTGATGAAATTATACACAGATATAGAAAAGAGCATGTGAAAGGACATAATATGTTACTTTTTATTGCGACAAAATACACAGTTCCCTCGAGATTTCCTTTTGCGCGAACGAAGTCGCGAACTACATTTAGTTCAATATAATTAGGATAAGACAGAACAATGTTTATCGGGGCAGCTCTTATGTTATAAATATATAAAATAATATAACCTCTCAAATAAATAAAATATTTTGTAAAATAAAATTTCAACTCTTAATCTATAATATTATCAGCGGCGCATATTTTCATCGTTCAGTTTACGAGAATATAAAATGAAATCATACGATCAACTTTACACTCACACAAAATAATCTAGGCAATAATTCAGGCTGAAGTGGGCTGATGCGGACGGAAAGAAGGGGGAACCACCTGTTGCTATGGTTACATTGACACCAAATTATATTTGCAACTTCCTCGACCTTATTCCCTCGGCTTAAGAGCTACTATGTTTGTTCTTCTTTTGATATGTTCGCTTTGATAGAATCGGAATTTACGTTAGCCATTGTCATATTATACGCGGCGAAGAAAAACATGTGTGATATATTTTCATTGTGTTTGCACAGTCTCAAGCGCCATCATGATACACGCCAAAAATTTAAAGGAAAAAAATATTCACATTACGTCACATCGTAAAGTGTGCATATTTTTTACATTTTGATTATATTTGATGACCTCTGAGGCTGAGTGGTTAGCGCGTCGGTATTCGAGGAGGTGGCGGTTTTGAATCCTGCCGAGGGAACAGACAAGTTGCCAATATTCCTGGGTCATGGACATCCATCACACATGTATTAAATATATTTCTTCTTAATTCTTTATATAAGGTCTCCGAAAATCAATTACGGATACTTCGGGCACATGATCCACTGCTTATATAAAGACGTTTAAGCAGAAAAATAATTGTCATACTCAAACTAAAAAATCATCTCATGTGTGGGTGACTTGCCGAAAAACGCAAACTCGCCCATATAAAGAAAAAATTTTTTTTCGAGTGTGACAATTATTTTTCTGCTAAAACGTCTTAACATAAGCAGGAGATCATATGCCCGAAGTATTCGTAATTGATTTTACCAAACCTTATATATTAAGTATAATGTATTAAAATATAATTTCTCTGTTGTCTGGTCCCCGTAACACAAGCTTTTTGGATACACAGGGTAATATTAAATTAATATTACTTTTATTAGTATTTTCCACAGTCCTATTTCAGTTATAACAACTTATAATGATGACTGTCGAAGGGTTGAAGAATAATTTGGATTTCTTTTTGTTCATAAATACAATAAATTTAATTTCATCTAATTGCCTATGCATATTGCTTTAATCCATGAAATTTATACCAATACTAATCGAATAAACTTAGGTCTTTTCATCCGTTATTGGATAATTTAGTAGTCAACGAGTATGATAAAAAACTATCCGAGCGAAGTAACCACTCTTGAAATACGGGCGGTTTTAAATGTCGTACGATTGCCCAAGCACATATGAATGACTGGTCAATACGTCTGGGACCAATCATGTGCGGGTTTCCTCACGTTGTTTTCCTTCGCCGTAAGAGCGTGTGTATAATGTACTTGAGATTGAGGGGCAATTCTGCTAAATAAAACCTGCATTTGTACAATTATAATTAAATCCCGACACGCTCAAACTCTCAAAATGTGTATTTATGAACGTTAAACCAACGTAAAACGCGCTCTGATTGGTCGTAACGTCATAAAATCCGTTCATGTTAACATGTCGCTACACTTTCAATCCAAAGAAAGTAAAATGAAGTCTACTTTAAATACGAGTATTGAGGTTCTGAAAAAAGCTCATCGGTATACACCACAACCTGGTAATCGAACCTGCACACTCTCGAGTGCGATGCGAACGGTCTACCCGCTAGGCCATGAAGCGCTCAAAACGCTTAATCGAATAGTTGTAGCTATTTTTAGCAACACGTAGAGTTTAGTATTCACCTACCTAGTTTCGGATTAATCGTATAGTAATTAAAGTGTCCTCTAGTCTAAGTGTAATTGCACTGGCGCCAACAGCCCGAGGAAGCTGACGTCGAAATTCAATTAGTTCGCCATGCGGGTAACTCTGTTGCTTGTTATCACCTTGCCTAGTATTTTACTACCCAAACACGTCAATAATTACTCGATTTTTAACCCTATCACCTTATAAACAGAATTGAAATTACGTTGGCGCAACACGTGCTTTATAAAATTTTTATGCATGCCGTCGAATTTTCCGGTAAAAAAAAGTTAAGTTAGTTAAAATACACTTGTTGCTTAGTAAAAATGAAGCAAAGTGCTCGGCAATTTAAAATTTAATTTTGTAATCCTTCATTGAATCAATTTAATCATATTTATAGGCATTCTCTATAACACAACCCGATAAGAGAATATAAATAAGAATAGTATCCGGATTTTTACCTACATGAATGTAAATAGTAATAAATATATTCTATAGATATATAGCTTAAAAGATAAGTAGCTTTGGCCCGCGACTTCATCCGCGTGGAGTTCGGTTTCCATAGATCTTTTTCACCCTCTTAGTGGGTGAATTAACAAAAATCATTTCTTAGTGAATGCTTATGTTATTACAACTGTATGCCAAATTTCAGTGGAATCCTTTCAGTAGTTTCGGCTATGCGTTGATAGATGAGTCAGTCAAGTTTTTATTTTATATTATAGATAAGAGATTCAAATAAATATCTGTTCAAGAATTTCTATCGTATTATTACACATACTCGTAATTTCAGTTCAACCCATATAATGCTGGGACCATACATGGTCCAGAATCCATAAGGTCGGAGAAAACTAAGAGCATTGAAAATATAACTCTGGATTGATGCAATAAAGTTGAAAATCGAACACATGAGTGTCGAGTCAGATTTGATAATGACATTTGACTTGAGACTCGTGTGTTCGATTTCCGGCTCTATTGTTTTAGCGTAGAGTTCTATTTTCAGTGCACTAAAATTTCCCCGGCCCTTCAGATTATGGACAATATAGTCCCACTCTGTAAACACAGCTTCTGTCGTTAGCGATGAACTATCTGAAGCCCCAAGCAAATATTGAGTTGCCATGACCAGCCATCAATCAAACCGTTAACCATCCCTTAACCAACTAAATCACTTTAACCTTTACTTTAACCAGTAATTAAATCTTCTGAAGGGCTAACCGCAAACTAATAGACGATATTTAATTATTAACGACATAATATACATGACAAGGAAATTTCAATCTTCAATACTGAAATTACTAAATTAAATAAAAATATATTTTTCTCTTTTAACAGTGTAAAACTTTATAAATACACATACTCGTAATTTCAGTTCAACCCATATATAATATTTTGTTCTTTTCTTATGTTAAAAATATTCAACGAGGTACAAAAATGCCTGGTATTTAAGTAAACGACAGCGTCGACAGGTACAGAGAACAAAATAAAATAAAATGCTTACCCGAAAACATTGCACTTTCGTGGAAAAGGGGAAAATGGAGGCGCGGAGTTAGAGGTCCGTAGAAAAGAATATATTATATTATTATATATTACTAACGTAAAAATATGGTTATTCCACCGATTTAAACGAATGACAGCTCGCGGCTGTGTGTATGCACGTGGCTGGGCGAATGCTGGCGTGAGTTTTTTCCAGCCAGGACTTTCGTTCACAGGGCTGGCCGCTAGTCGTTTCGTGATTTGACATAATATATTGTTAACAATATATTTTAATTAAGATTAATCATGTCAAAGCAATGTCATTATATTTATGATAGATTTTTCTGACGCGACGTTTAAGGCTTACGACAAAATGGCTGACATTCCGGTGCTCAAGCTGTCATTTGTAGAGAGTGTCACCCCTGTGCCGTAGGTAAGCAGAATTAAATATTTTTCTTTAAAGATTGATAACAATACGAGTATGACTCTTACCACATCATAAAACCGACTTAAAAATGTTCACCTCAAAATACGTTATGACAATAGTTTAATATATATTTACCCGACTGTCAAGAAGGGTTATGTTTTTCGCGCGTATCTGTATGTATGTATGTATGTTTGTTAATTCCTTTATTACCACGTATCTTTCAAACGGCTGGATGGATTTCGACAATTAAGGTATCCTTTGATTCGTCTAAATAACCCAAGATAGGATATCTAGTTCAAAGAAAAAATACAAAATGGTAGATTTTCGTGCCAAATTGTAAGTAGTTCAATGATTTTTTTTAACCTATCAAGTAGGGTATCAAAATAAAGGAAAGGAAATTAAAAGATTTCAAAAATATACATATGTCATATTATATTTAAATTTAATCAGGAACAATTACAACCATTTTAATTAAATAATTCGAATAGATTTGTAATCAGTCGTCTTTTTGATTTAAATCGACCAAGTGTGTGTTGGTTAAACTAAAAAATCTTAAATAAAATTAATAATTAAAAAAAATTAAAATAACCCGACTGCAAATAACGACAAATACCTCAATACCTACCAAAGGAACGCACTAAAAAGACGGAAACAAGATTGAGTAGTGTAGCTGTAGTCTGTTTTCTCAATCTTGTTTCGGTCTTTTTAGTGCGTTCCTTAGGTATTTGTCGTTATTTGCAGTCGGGTTTTTTTTTATTCTTTTAATTATTTATTTTTGATAGCTAAAATTATTTTATAACTTATGCCCTATACCTAGTATGTTTGTACCGTTTCATCATTTTTAGTATGTAATATGTACATAGTAATTATTTGGAAAGTCACATAAGTAAATTAGGTTACTGTATAATAGAGTTCAGTATTTCAAATATCATGTAGGACGTCGCTCGTCGCGTGTAAATATGCATACGAAACGTAAATATGTCAACTATTCCGAATTTTAAAATAGAATTCCAAATTTCAAATGTAGAATGGAAATTTACAACTCGACACTGTTATAACGAATTTCAAAGTCATGTTTATGGTGATGTTTCCATTTCATGCATAGCTCAGTTAGCATTCAAGTTGGCTGAAAACCGCTTCTATACCAGAATACCGCAGACAGAAAACAAAACTATTTAGAAGTAGGACAACTTGGATAAACAGCGCTCAACGAGTTCTAACCTATTGTCCGAAATTCAACCGGTTTTCAACTACTTTTGAATTGAATAATTCTCACATTTTTGACTTTTTGAATTCTTATGTAACATTCTTGAATAGTAACAACGACGAGACATACTCCTGAATGAAAGCCACTCAAGTTTTATTCAACATTATTTTATTGTAAACATTATTATCACGGCCATATTAATTTATTTCATAAGGTCTATTCCAGAGCTTTGCGTAGTGAATCGAGTTACATTCACATTACTACACTCTATACTAAAACCAGGAGATAACGAATAATTTACGTAAACAATGATCATCTCTCAAAATGTTGCTAAATGAAAATAATTCATAGTTCAAACAAGCCGAAGTAACGCTCGTGCCATTTGGCTTATTAGTTTCGAATCGTTGGATTATTTAGGCCTTTTTCATCTGTTAATGGATGACTTATACAGTATTCTCCGAGCGATGTAACCACTGTTGAAATACTGTAGTGCCAGTCGGTTTTTAAATGTCGTATGGTTGCCCAAGCACATACGGCATTCTCACAACATAGTCAGCTTAGTCGTCTGGGGCCAACCATGTGCGGGTTTCCTCATGATGTTTTCCTTCACCGTTAGAGCATCCATATAGTGTACTTGAGATCTGGAAAAGTCTCATTGGTACACGGCACAACCTGGGATTCGAACCTTCACTCTCTCGAGTGCGAACCAGACGGTCTACCCACTAGGCCACGGAGCTCCCCTCGTGAATTTGACTACGAGTATACATTACGTTGCAGACTCGAAGTCTGGACTCTGGTATTCGTAGCGTAGCTGAATCTAACCCTAGCCGTAGCCGTGCTACAAGTGCTACGAAAGCTCTACGCTGGATACGCTACGACTGCATAGCTCGATTTTGCGTCGTTCCATCTAATATCTTAATTCATAATTTTAGTTAATCATACTAAATCAATATCATTAAAATTATATATGAATAGTTTAACTATGTAAAAACTTTACCTAATTTATGAAAACCTTGTACACTATAATTCTCATTACACAATTAGAATTAATGATACAATTTTACCCCTATTTACTCTTAACGATTATTGTGAGTCCTTCAAATAGTATTAAATAACAATAGAGGGAACTATTCCTTGAGAAATTGAATATTTAATGGCCTAAATTTGCCCAAAAGGGTTTTGTTAGACCGGCCATAACGCCTATTGATTAAATTACAGATAGGCGTATACAATTTAGGTATTTGATTAGTTGTTTGTACTGAATAGTTGAAGTTAAGACGTAAATAGATAAAGCCGAGCCTGATTTATCTGTTCGATAACAAATGTCTTGTCCTAGAAACAATTAGTAACAGTACTGTTATCTAATCCTTGTTTGCTTGATTGTTACTCTTTCATATAAAGTCTACCTGTTTTCAATCATCTTCAAATTTGGCACATATATAAAGTGGACTGCGGGAAAGAACATAGTTTTTTTTATCGCGGGAAAATATACGGTTCCCGTGGTATATAGTATCTACAATTACGTAATAACTACTACGTAATAACTATTACGTAATACTACGTAAAAACTACTCAACCGATCATATTTAAATTTGACATAGATATAGAACAGGCCACGGGGAAGGCTAATTTTTACGGTAGCAAAATGTACGGTTCCTTCGAGATTTTATTTTGCACGCACGAAGTCGTGGGTAACATCTAGTGATAGTATGAGTATCATAATATAACTGTCGTAAACTTTAGTATAGTTTCAAGGAACTAAAATGAAAGCATAAAACTCTACAGTGACAAAGTAAAAAATCATATAAGGCACATATATGTAGTGACAAAGTAGGTACATACTAAAAATACAGTTGGTTGTATTTATAGAGTTAAGGATTTTAAGCTTTCACTTTGAAACGTAGAAATTTCAAGAAACTCGTATATTTTTACAGAAACACGGTAAGATCTCCACAAATGGTACGCCAGGTGTGAAATAGCTTTAGTCTTTACTTTTAGACAAACAATATGAAGACGAATGAAGTACCGTATACTATTATAAAAGTATGGTTTTAGGTTTAAATACTTTATACTATACTAGATATCCCGCGCACATTGTTCTATTTCAAATATGAACTGGAATAAATAAGTAACTACACCTACAGTACCCAAGTATGTTTTTATAGGTTTAAATACTTTTTACTATACTAGTTATCCCGACACACATTGTTCTGTTTCAAATATGAACTGGAATAAATAAGTAACTACACCTACAGTACCCAAACATCTACATTCTACATCTAATCTAAGTCTGCAATATATATATGAATCTACGCCTACACTTACAACCTACACCAACATCTACACCTATCCTACAATCTACATTAACACCTGGGCCTGGTTGATTTTTTTTCACAGTTAAGCACAGATTTCAAAACTCAAGATAGGCTATGACGTACATTTGACAGCGCAAATCTTCATACAAGAAAAAGTTACGCCATCTTGGTTTTCACCAAACTTCTAATATCAGCCATCTTGTTTTCACTTTATTTTAAATGTCAAAATGGCCCCAAAATTTCAAAATTGGGGCGATTTTGGAGACACTTTTTGCCTCAACGTGCCCCGTCTATAATATAAACGTCAATGCAGTTATTCATTCTTTCATCATATTATTTAGTTTACCCGCAATTTTTTCCAATTGAAAACCGTTTAAGCCTGCTGTTTTCGAGTAATATGATTAAATCTAAGAAGATTGTATAGTATATCTTAAGCATACCGTTTTTCTTCTTAACCCTCGACGCAATAAGTGGGATGTTATAAGTTTGACTTTTCTTCCTGCCTATTTGTCTGTCTATATTATGTAACGTACAGCCTACTTGATGGCAGCCTAAGGGCCGATTCACACCGAAATAGTTCTACTAATATAATAAAGAGGAAAGGTTTATTTGTTTGCGTTAAATAGGCTCCGAAACTTTTGAGACCGATTTTGATAAAATTTGGCACAGATGTAGAATAGACCACAGGGATGGACATAGGCTTTTTATTGCAGCAAAATATACGGTTCCCTCGAGATTTCGTTTTGCGCGCTCGAAGTCAAGGGCCAATTCACACCGAAATACTTCTACTAATATAATAAAGAGGAAAGGTTTATTTGTTTGCGTTAAACAGGCTCCGAAGCTTTTGAGACCGATTTTAATAAAATTTGGCACAGATGTAGAATAGACCACAGGGATGGACATAGGCTTTTTATTGCAGCAAAATATACGGTTCCCTCGAGATTTCGTTTTACGCGCTCGAAGTCAAGGGCCAACATCTAGGGTCATATAATTTTAAACTTTATCTTCATGCCGCTTCTTCACACCGCTCACGGCCACCGACGGTCGCTAGCCGTGGCGGCGGTTGTCTTACGACAGCTTGGCTGCTGGCTGCTCCGCTGCCGTTTCGGTGTGAATTCACCCTAAGGGTAAGCTCACACCAAATAGAGGCGCGTCGCGACTATGCATTTTTAAAAGCTTTTTAACTTGCTATGTATGTATATAATTAGTTA
The DNA here is from genome assembly GCA_905404095.1 of Glaucopsyche alexis. NCBI lineage: Eukaryota > Metazoa > Arthropoda > Insecta > Lepidoptera > Lycaenidae > Glaucopsyche > Glaucopsyche alexis. The sequence goes on from FR990059.1 coordinate 16,698,570, forward strand.
GGGTGGAATTTTGCAACTCCACCATTTTGAAGCAGATATTTTCAACAGATTGAGCTGAAATTTTGTTGAGATTGAGATTCATAATTGAACTTTATCTTAAAAATGAAGCGCCTACTAACGCAATGAATCTCTTGCGAGGTATACCCATTGGCGTAACGAAAGTGGTGATAAACGTGATATCACTGCAAAATAGTTGTACAAAATTTGATGTTTCACTTTTTCTTTTCCATGTTGCCAGGAATCCGCGAATAAATATTTTTCCTAAGAACTACAATACAAGTGTAATTGTAAAAAATATAAGCTTCATAGATAGTATAAAAAGTAGATAAAATGCTAGACATAGTATAGAAGTGACGACGCCGTCCTGCGCCAGTAGCTCTGTAACTGTCGATACACTATCATAGCTTAAGCAATCACTTTTTATTGATCGACAAAGTAAAACAGCTTCGATTCACAGCTTCGATTCAATTCGATTTATTTGTATAGTTAAAAAAATTAAGTATTTGATTTTCTCTTTATATCATCTTATACTTTAAACGAAACAAACTTTTATATAATATATTAAGATCGTAATCTCGGAATGTGGTGGGTTCAAACCACGGTAAAATATTTTGTGTTTTTTTTTATTAAATGTACTAGAGCTCCAAAGGAATTAAGATAAAAAAAGCCGTAAAATCACTGATATATATTATTTAAAAGGAAGGTTTTTTGAGATATGTGGGAAAACTCAGGGCTAGTTAATAAAAAGCATACAATAATATGTATTTTGTGCGATGGCTTCGTTAGCTCTCGATACAAAACAAACAGATGAGATAATAGCTGGACCGGCCGACATGTAGCGTATTGTAATTTTAACGAGGAAAATATCAAAAATAAAGTTATGGATTGTAAACATACCGCATAAATTTAATAAATATTAATTATAATTTTATTGTTAATCAATTTAATTGAGCTAACTTTGAAATGTGCTGGCGCGGTTGCAAACCAAGCAGAAAACCTCAAACGGCGGAAATATGAGAACCTTAGTGAAGACCTCAAATTTGAACCGTTTGGGGTGAAAACCCTAGGCGCATGGGATCCGGGCGCACATAAGCTTTTTAATGAAATATCAAAAAAGCTTGCTGAAGCCGCCCGAGACCCCAGAGCCGGTAACTATCTGGCACAACGGATAGTCATTGCTATCCAACGAGACAATGCTCTCAGTTTTTCTAGCTACTCTGACAGATAGGGATGACCTAGGAAAGTTTTTTATTTATAGATATTTTCGAGATAGTCTTATTTGTCGATAGGTCTTCTTTTTAACCAACTTCCAAAAAAGGAGGCGGTTATACGTTCAGCTGTATATATTTTTTTATTTTTTTTGTATGTTAGACCACAATTTCGCCGTCTGTGGAATGATTTTCAAAATTCTTTTTTTGATGTAAAGGGTATAATCCCAACTTGGCCCCATTTTGAAAAAAGGGGTGACCTGATGATGGGATCCATGAGGAATCGAGGGAACTCCTCGAAATTTATCTGGAAACATATGGTGATTTTAACTTTTTTTGAAGTAGTCCAAGCATATGCTACCAAAAAGTAAGATTTTGCTCCAAGGCATACCCTAGATCCAAAAGTACAGAAGAGAACTCCTGACTCCTTATAGATACATGTTTAGGGATTTCGACGTTGTTTAAAGAACTGAAAGCATATGCCACCATCTCAATTAGAGTACTCATCATCATAACCACCAACATCACACCATACATCATGAGATATAAAAGATACTTCTCATAGTATTTTACACCAAAACGGAGATTTTTGAACATTACTCTGCCGTTTATTTGCATTTTTTTTTTGTTGTTGTAAAGGGTGTAATTCGAAATTGGTCTTTTAGTCACTAAAGTGGAAACTTGATAATAATAATAATAATAATAATCTTTATTTTCCTTTAAAAAAGTTACAAAAGTAAGAAGGAGAATTCGAAGTCACCTAGTAGGCTAATAGCCTGTATCAGGTAACAACGCTCTTCCTTAACTAAACAGGCATTCAGTAAATTAATAATAGAACAGAAATAGAAGAAGTAACTTAAAACTAATGTTTACATACTAAGTACATTCTATTAAAGACTGAGATCATTATTATCTAAGTACAGTACATAAGTTTTATCTTAGGTTTCTACTTGTATATAAAATAGCCAAAATAACTTTTTATTTTACTTATAATATTATTATTTTTTATTTTATTTTTTCGATTCGTGTTCATTGTATATATGAATTTTTGTTTGTGTATAAATGTGTGTGTAGGAAATTGTGTGTGTTTTATTTTATTTTTATATAATATATTTACCATGTATTTTATCTATACTTTTAAATATTCTATTAGCTTTTCTGTTTCTTCATAACATAATGGCTTCAGATATTCTGTTAACAATCTCTTTAACTCTCTGCTAGTTTTATCTTTAATATTTATAGCATTGTTAATTTTATTATAAATAATAATTGAAATATTAGTATACTGTCTCATCGCAAAGTCAGTTTTTACTTTAGGAAGTTCCATTTTATTTCTTTTTCTACGACCGGCATTAAGACAGCTATGAACAGTTTTATGTTTTTTTATAATTGTAGAAAGAATATATAATTTACGAACGGTTAAAACATTACTAATTTGATATAAATCGTCAGTTGGAGTCCTTTTTTTCTTAAAATGAATAATTTTTAATAAAGATCTTTGCGCCCTTTCTAACTCTATCATTTTTGTTTTAAAGGCACCTCCCCAGACGGGATTACAGTAGATTAAAATCGATTCTGCTAAAGCTACATATATTTCCTGTAGAATATTTCGCGGTAAATGGCGTCCGCTAGGTTGTATTACAGGTGCAACTTCTCTAAGTGTTTTAAAAATCCAATTTAATTTTCTTATTCTACTAGCCACCTGTTCAAGATGTGGGTGCCATGATAATCGTTGGTCAACTATCACGCCTAAGTATTTTATTTTAACTTTTTCAATTAGGGGACAGTTACAACAAGTCGGTGGTGACAAGTTGAGTTGGCAAGTGTGGATCCTTACATTAAAGTTGGAGTCAGGTTGCATGCGGTTTTGAATGCTAAAGCAGATGTATTTAGTTTTGGCTGTGTTTAAGGTCAATAGATTGTTTATCAACCAGTTAGCCACTTGCATCATTCCACGCTCTACATTTTGTTTTAAAATAGTCCAATTTTTTCCGGTAAATACAATCGCCGTATCATCGGCATACGCTAGGATGTTAGCATTATTAATGTTTAATTTACATATGTCATTTATATAAATGAGGAATAGTGTCGGCCCCAGCACACTTCCCTGAGGAACGCCGTATAAAACTATAGTATCCTCACTAATATGCTGCTGCACCTTGACCCTTTGCATTCTGCCAGATAAATAGGATGTAAATAAAGAAAGAACGGTGCCTCTGATTCCAATTTTCTCTAATTTTTGTAGTAGGATGGGGATAGAAACGGTGTCAAAAGCTTTTTTAAGATCCAGAAAGACTGCCAGACATTTATGTCCTTTGTCAACCTGCTCCGTCACCATTTGATCACTGCGTCTTCAGTTGATTTACCGCGCATAAAGCCAAATTGTGAGGAGGATATCAAATCATATTTATTCAGATAATCAAGAAGTCTAACATTAAGTAGTCTTTCCAAAACTTTAGAAATAGCAGGTAAAACAGATATTGGCCTATAATTGCCAACATATGTTCTATCACCACTTTTAAAACCTGGGGTTATAATAGATTTTTTTAGTAAATCTGGAAACGTACCTTGCTGAAAACAAATATTTACAAGATGAGTTATTATTGGAGAAATTTCGTTTATAGCATGTTTTAAAAAGCTGATGATGGGATCCATGAGGAATCGAGGGAATTCCTCGAAATTTATATGGACACATATAGTGATTTAGACTTTTCCTGAAGTAATAATTAAGCATATGCTACCAAAAAATAAGATTTTGCACCAAAGTATACACTGGATCCAAAAGCACTGAACAGAACTCCTCAGTCTTTAAAGATACGCGTTTGGAAATTTCGGCATTGTTCAAAGAACTACAAGCATATGCCACTAACTTACAGTAATCATCATCATCGTCTTATTTACAATACCTAATAGAATCTTAGCGCGTATTCAATAATTATACATTCGTTCGTTTATTTTAAACGTTCATAAGATTTATTAATAATAATTTAACAAAATATATCACTAAAAAGTGTGAAATTATTATTTTTAAATAAAAAATTAAACCGACCTCCAAAGTAAAAATACACAAAAAAGTATGAAATAAAACTTATTTTCTAAATAAGTCTCCTTTCAAATTCGGCTTTAATTTTAACTATTTCTCTACTCAATCTTCTTAATTTTGAAGTCGGTACCAGCAAATTTGAACGTGAGTTCTAAGATATATAAAATATTGTTCGGACTGGTATTGACTTCAAAATTAAGAAGATTGAGTAGAGAAATAGTTAAAATTTAAGCCGAATTTAAAGGGGACTTATTTAGAAAATAAGTTTTATTTCATACTTTTTTGTGTATTTTTACTTTGGAAGTCGGTTTAATTTTTTATTTAAAAATAATAATTTTGTATTAATTTTTAGTTTATTATTTCGATCTATATTGTATACTCTTGAAATAAATCCACAGGGTCATTGAGCTAAATAATCAATTTATCAATCGCAAATACTTCAGTACTTAGTCTTAAAAAAATAATTCAATGTTAAACCTTAAAAATTCATTTAATTTCTTTTTATTATTTGCGCATTTACATTTCTCTAAAGTTGTTTACTAGCTATGTAGTATGTACGTGTGATTCATTTAATATTAATTATTTCCTATCCACAGACATACTTCGTCCGCGTCAACTGATGGCGCAATAATGCATTAATTTCGATCAAATTTGATAACCATAAAAAAGGTTATAGTAAGTATATATACTGTCGCGGATATTTTTTTAGATAATTTATAGAAGAATAATTTTTTCATACATATTTGTTGGGTAACTTGAACCGTTTACGCAGCACACGCAACGGAACCCCTCAAATATGAATAATTTTCCCGTTTTTTTCAACATTTTTCACTGATCTTTCGCTCCTATTGGTCGCAGCGTAATGTTATATAGCCTTCCTCGACAAATGGACTACCTAACAAAAAAAATTCAATTCGATCTAACAGTTTCTGAAATTAGCGCGTTCAAATAAACAACGGATGCCCTCAAAGATGAATAATTTTCCCCGTTTTTTCCATATTTTCCACTGCTTCTTCGTTCCTATTGGTCGCAGCTTAATGTTATATAGCTTAAACCATGACACACATTGCTAAGGGTTGCGTAAGGCACGTGTCCCTTAGAAATGTGTGTCGTGGCACTGAAATATTGTCAGTTTTATAAGGCTATAACGTATCTATGTAAATAATTAATCAAAGATATCAATATAATAATATCTTTCGAAACTCAAAAAGATTCAGGATGTGAAGGGCGCCACGTAACTAGGTTGCATAGGGCGGAGGCCGAGGGCGGTATCGTAGCAACGGCAGCATCCCAGGAGCAGTGTGAATCCAACCGCCGCGCCGACCGCACGCCGCACCTGCGCGCATCCCGAACTTTCAGTAAATATTATGTTTATATTGTTTATTTTGCTGACGGTATACCTGATCACGCTTTGTCATAGTTGAGTGTTTGTGATGGATTATTACCAACGCTGAAATCGGTGAGTTTGCGTGCAAATTTATCTGGTATTGATTTGAATTTTGAATATTTGGTTATAAGTATTTTTGAATAACTACCTACATCAATTGAAAATAATTTTAGAATCTTTTGTACGTTTCTAGTCATAATTTAATGTGTCTTAAGCATATTAAAATCTATTTCCAATTTTAACAAGCTGTATAACAAACAATAATCGACACATATGGATTGTGATGTGGCGTGGCTGAAGGCAATGTTTTGAAAGCCAGATACATATCTTTGAAAAGTGTTCAATTACTTGATTCCCTTAAATTGTATCTCTCTCTTTAATATTGGCAGCTATTTATTGTATATTTTGTCTATGACAATAATTACTTTAATGTGTGAATAGTTTTACTCATATTTTTTTTATTCTACTCTATTATAATATTGTGATGAATAATTAGGTGATGTTTTTGATCAAAATATCACTTTTACTAATTAGGTAGGTTTTACTAATTGGGATGTTTCCCAATTAGTAAAACCTACTTTAAGGACCTCCTTTTGTTTCCCAATTTTATAGAATTCGATGGTTGTATTGTTATGCGAATTACGTTTATTGAAAAAGGATATTATATTGACCTGTTTTTTTGGGTGCTTTAATACACACGACACTGGAAAGTCTTTGTATTTCACAACCCCAGTAATACATAATATCTAGAACTAGTGTTGTCAAATACTACTACTAGCTTGGCAAAAAACATGCTATAACTTCTTTAATTCTTTATCTCTCTCTTTTTTTCCCTGTGGGGTTGTCCTGTGGGGTTAGCAGAAACCATTGACAGCTTCGTATCCGTAACGTTATCGGGAGAGAATTGTATAAAAAATATGAAAACGCCCATACAATTGACATTCGATAAAGTCACGAATACGTAGTTGTAATTTATTTGCTGGTCGGGCTACTGTACTGATTCCATATTATGGTTTCCACTTCTGCGCTCCATTAGCTAGTCCTGCAAAGTATGAATAACTTGTCTTAGTTAATATCTATAGACGCTTCACACCACGTCAATCTGGTCCCGTGGTAAGTTCTCGAAGAACTTGTGTTACGGGTATCAAACAACGGATATATTTATATACTTTTTATATTATACACATATTTAAGATTTTAATTATATTATACACATATTTAATACACATTCATGACCCAGGCATACGAAAAACTTTTTGTTCCTTCGGTGGGATTCGGACACGCGACCCCGGTTTGAGCACCAACACATTCAACCACTGAGCCACAGAGGTCGTTAGTTATTTAATTAATATTATTACAATAGATAGATCTTTGACAATTGGTTGTAAACACACTGAAGGTAAAATTATTGAGTAATTGTTTACCTATAGAAGGCCTAGGCTAGTGCCGTTTTTAAGAACACTTTAGATTTACTAGGGCTTCCCCATGTATGATTAACGAATAATCTTGTTTAGTAATTATTCTTACTGGTATTATAATTTAATCTAAGGCCTTTACTTTTTCAATGTCAAACCCGATCTAAGACTTGGGACAAATTGTTTGATCGTGTTTTTAATTATATTATAATTAAAAATATAGGTATGTTTTAACCCCCTTACTAAATAATACTTTAACCCCCTTATTAAGTAATAGGTATATTATAACCCCTTTACTCATAAATATAATTATTTACACAATGGATAACTTCGGCATTGCTATATTTGGCCGTCAAGTGACTTTTCCAATTACGTAATCAAAATCTTAATATCAGACGTTGTATAATAATTATTATATAATTACACCGGTCAACACCGGCGGATTTTGCGCATGGGTTTTACTTGATTTATTCTGAATATATAAGCAAATATTTATAAAAAAGTGCGATTACAAATCGAAAATATTTGCTTTATAAGAAGTTATAGCGATTTGACCATTTATGATTTTTGCTTCCAGTTAAAGTCGGTTTTTGCGCTCTATTGCTGGCGAAAGAGAGGTATGGTAAAAGGGTTGTCTTTCTTACATCCCTCCTTGTGTACGACGGTATGACCTCGCATATTATAAAGAAATATCTTGTTTAATCTTTTTTTTCGCTGTATTGTCTTGTACAAAATAGCTTCGAGAAGTTGAAAAGGAGATGGTGACTCGTTTTGCTATATTTGTGGTGGATTTATTAAAGTAAGAGAGTAAAAGTGTTATTTAACTACAGATTTAAAGATTTGCGAGGCATAACAAGCTTACTTCCATCTACCTGTTACAAATCAATACCAAAAATGGGCTTATGAAATAAATCTATACATAAACTAACGAGATAATTAAGATTTTTTTCATCGTCGGCTATAGGATGTCTCTAAAGAGGCAAATGTTCCATTCTCATTTTTATAAGTTTAAAGATAATATGGGAGCTTATTCGGAAAAACAAGGGGAAGGATTCCATCGAGATATAGTTAGAATTTGAGAGACGTTCACAAGGCCAGTATACACTATACATATACTGAAATCATGTTGAGGATTGAGGGACTATATTTGGTGGTTAATAAGATAACTTCTACTGAACATGACACAAAAAGCAAAACTGTTAATTTTTTAACATTTTAACACTACTTTCAAACTTATTTTGTAAGATTATAATATCATAAAATTGATGCTCAGTATCTTTTAATAAATCACCTCTATGTAAATTTTTCATGTATTTTCATTGATTTGATTTTTTTCATTTTTTACACTTGAAAGCAAATACAGAAATATTTTTTGTTCTTATTATTATTTCTAGGTATAAAAGCAATAAAAATAATGTATGTATAACCCGTGCGCAAAAATGCTGTCGACTATTGTTAGGTATTTATCGATAACCCGAAAAAAACTTAAAAGTTACTTTACGTCGATAATAATTGTTTAGCATCAGGCAACTCGTTTGCTTATATATCTGGTTTTATTTAATAAGAAAATAAAAAGCTAATAATAATAATTTGAGGGTAAAATAATTTTACTTGAAAACCACATACAATTGCTTCTCAATTCCATTTATTCCATCCGCAAATTCATAAAAATCGGGCGCTTTTCGAATTACTTGGGAAATTAATAATTCCAATGAAATTAAATACTTATGGGAAAAGTTTGGCAGCAGAATTTTAGAATGTTGCGAAATGGTGACGATTTATCTCTTTCCAAACTACGCTTAAGAAAGTTAGAACTGATTGGAAAATTATGTTCGAATTGTCCATTCCAAACTTCTTTTAATATAATATTGGAAAGGGTAAAAGTAATCTGAACTTGAATTTATATTTTAACGTTAAAGTTTAACTCTATTTGTATTCATGAAGTAATAAATACTGCCTAATATCGTTATTTCTTTGCTAATACTATAAACGCAAAAGATTTGGATGTTTATTATTTGCATTGAATAGGCCCCAAAACTACTGGACAGATTTTGATAAAATTTAAAACGGGTATAGAATAGATTTACTCGATTTACGCTACTGAGGCGGCATATACGTCCACACCATCGGTACTGACACGTGTTTCTGTTACAGTTCGGGATAATGTTCGGTAAAATGTTACAAGTGTAGATGCATCTTATTGTTACAAGAGTGGAGGCACCTTTAAGCTTACCACATTAAGCTATCGTAGCTGCATTAAGCTTACTTTACTTTCTTCGTCGTTCTTTGTGAAGCATTGCACAATCTTGTAGGCCTGCTCGGAGCTGCTTTAAGCCTACTTTACTTTTCTTCGTCGTTCTTTGTGAAGCATTGCACAATATTGTTGGCCTGCTCGTAGCTGCTTTAAGCCTACTTTACTTTTCTTCGTCGTCTAAGACTTTAGAGGCATCTAATTGTTTTTTTTTATTGTTTTTAATATGCTATTTTTTTGTTCAAAACACAATTGTGTTGTCTTGTACTTTTTTAATCGAACGATTCATACTCTGCAAATTAGTGTGGTATAATTTTATTTTTATTTTTTATTAACTTGAAAAGATAACATAATATAGGGTTATTGTTTTTTTTTTAAATATTTTTTAACTTGAACCAACTTCCCGCTCGCAGAAAGATCTCATAACAATAAATGCGAAAAGAACTTAAAGTTACAAATCCAACCTAAATAAAACCTCACGAAAAGCACTTATACAAACAATACGTAGTTAAGAAAAGCATTAGAGATACACAAAGAAAAGAAAGTAACAAAATTAATCCTTGCTATTTCAAAGTTAAATAATGATTCTCCTAAAGTAGACCTCGCGAGTCGCGGAGGAAAGTTAGGAATTGTAATCAGAAAGTTTTACATTGTAACGAAAGTTTTAATCGTCATTACACTTTGTTGGCAATCAAAGTACTGGACTGGACTGGACCGAAACGGTTAGAAAGTAACTGACAATCAGTCGTTATGTTGTTTGTTTTCCTCTCTGTGCTTGTTCAGTGAACATTGCTACTAAAGCGCAGTGTACTTGGGGTCGCTGCATTTTTAAGATAGCTATTGAACATTGAAATCACTATACAATAAGATACATTCTAAGCATAACGTTATTAATTTATCAATATAAAATCGGTAAAACCAACTAAACATTAATTTTAACATCACAGAAAATAGTCGTATTTGGGAGAAAAATTCTACCAAATGGCATAAAATTTCAAGATGCTGACAACCCTTTTATTTGTTTTAAAGATATTTAATTATTTTTTTAAACGACCTACACTAACTACACCTAATGATGATTTATTTCGAAACCGGTCGTGTTATTTGTTTAAATTTATAGTGGAAAAAATGCACGAAAAATTGTGTTTTATTAGTGTTCATTAACATGAATTTCCACCAAGAACCGACAGTACAATCAATTACATATTATATAAAAAGATACATGTTTCATAATATGAAACGTGTCATATTATGACATCAGTCATACACTGCACATGTCATGTGTAGCGCGATACAACCTGACAATCGAAATATTTCGTGTTTCTTCTTGTGTAATGAATAAAGTTCAATTTCGAATAGCTGTCTTAAAAATGCAGTGCCTTGTCGCGTATCGTTTCATTTCAGTGTGAACTGACCTTAATATTAAGTTTCGATTCAATGTGATCTAGTAAATGTAAATTAAAAAAGCCGTCTGATATCGTGGGACACAAGATAGGAACAAAGTTCCTAATTATAAAATATTGATTTCAAGTTCTATTTGAGGTTCATTGAAAACAAGCATTAATTTCCCGTGGCTTTGGTCGCGTAAAATTAGATTTTAATCTTTCATCCCCTATTTTACCCCCTTCGGAATTGAATTTTGAAAAATCCTTCCTTAGTGGATGCCTACTTCATATGAGAAATACGTGTGCAAAATATTAAATTTTTGCCATAATGGTTTGGTCTGTTCGTTGATACATTTTGCCCGCAACTTCGTCCGCGTAGAGTTCGGTTCCCATACAAAATTTTTACCCTCCTTAGGGGTCGAATTTTCAAAAATCCTTTCTTAATGGATGCCTACGTCATGACAACTACCTGTATGCCAAATCTCAGCAAAATCCATTGAGTAGTATCGGCTGTGCATTGATAATGATCTGAGTCAGTCAGGTTTGCCTTTTATATATTTAGACTAGCTGTACAAAAAGCTTCATTAAAATTGGTCCTGCCAGTTAGAAAGAGTTCAGTGACATACACACCATGGGACTATACTTTATATCCTACTTCCTACTAATATTATAAATGTGAAAGTTTGTGAGGATGGATGGTTAGATGTATGGATGGACGTTTGTAATTCTTTCATGCAAAAACTACTGAATTCATTTCGCTGGAATTGGTAGTAGTTTAGACTATGGTTTAAAACATAGACTACTTTTTATCTCGAAAAAGTACAGTATTCCCGCGGGATATCATATTTACGCGGAAGGAGCCGCGGGAAAGGCTAGTAATACACAAAATATACCCTCTATCAATAGACTAAACAAGTTTTGCTGTATCAATTAAAATGCCAATTAAATACTTGTAAAACTCTTATTTTGTTTCAAACGATAATTTTATCTTAAAAAAAACACATGGGATAAAATATTAGATATTAGTTGTTGCCCGCGGCTCAGCCCGCGTAAATACAGTATCCCACGGGAGCACTGTATTTTTTCGGGATAAAAAGTAGCCTATGTTTTAATCCAGAGCCCAAACTACTACCATACCAAATTTCATCGAAATCCGTTCGATAGTTTTTGCGTGAAAGGGTAACAAACATCCATCCATCCATCCTCACAAACTTTCACATTTACAATATAAGTAGGATGATAATATAACGTTCGCGGTCACCAAGTTCTAAAGAGAATAATATTATTCTTGAGTAGCAACTGAAACTTATTCCCAATGAACATCCTATTAGGAAAGTTTGACTCTTTTACAGTTTCTCAGAATAGCTATTGGTTTCCATTAACTAGGTTGCCATTTGAAAATTGAATTTTAAGCTATTCCGTATTAGTGTAGGCGATTTTATAGTAATTTAATAAACTATTTGTGAAATAATAAATTGTCTCTTAGAATTCATTCAACGAAGAAATAATAACGTCTAGAGGTGTCAAATAATTTTCTTAAAACGTAGCTTATCTAATCAAAATCAAATTACATTTATTTCAGGCAAAAGACCCGTAAAACTACATATTGTAAAATTGTCATGTTAAGAAGAGGTATTAGAAGAAATAATTATCAGCACTTATTTATAAAAAACTAGCTTTACACAACAGGCGTTGTTCTGTCTCAATTTTAAATTGAAATAAATAAATATCTACCAACAACTGCACCTACATTTACTACAGCCTATAACTGTGGACGTGTGAATGTTACTAACAAATGCGGGTTGAAGACTATTACAGTACTAATATCGCTCACAAACAATGGGGTGAAATCAGAAAATAATAAAAAAAAAACATACCTACAAGATACACCTGCAAAGTTTCATAAAAATCAGTCGAGTTGTGTCAAAGGAGATCTGTTACAAACACCACACATGAGAATTTATAAGATTCTATTCAAAATATGTCAGATTTACAAGCAAAAATTACAATGTAATAAGTATTAGATAACAATTTCCGATCATAAACATTATACATCTTCCCTGTTATCAAAATGTTATGTTGAGATTGAACAAGTTGCGAGGGCGTAAAACTTCGAACTTGCGATTATTCATAAGAAATACGTTTCCTTCAATAAAGATGACGTCGTCTAAATTTCCAGAGCCATCAAAGTGGAGCTTTTAATATCTCCCCCTAAGATTAGCGGGGATTCCCCTTACAATGTAATATGTAATACTCCAATGATGGATTGACCGGGTGGCGTTGTTTGTGAACTTCGCAAATTCGTTTCCCTATCATTTATTAATTCGACGCTGTGGTTAAAATATTTGTATCTTAGCTACAAATTAATGTAGTTGATAATTATACTAGATAATAAAGAGCTACAAAAGGTAGTTGTTTTTTTAAGTAGAGAGTTTATTTTAAAAAACTACCTATGTGTTGTATCGCGCAGACTTAGAGAAGTCTACGAAGAAACAATCATATAACACAATAAACATACACTACACAGTCCAGTCTCACACCATATTGGTCTTCCAGTCTTCAAAAATTTGATTGCATTTGTCACAGGTTTGAGTTCGTTCCTAGAATTGAATCAATCAGACGATCAAACACTTTTTCGATTCGATTCGAATTTAATCAAAGTTTGACTATCTTTCTTCTTTTTTGGATTTCAAAAATCACAGAGATGCGAGGTATTGGAATATCGAAAAGAGTTTTTTCGCGTCGATGTGGTGTGGACCACATTGCAACCACAACAAAACCACCAGCGACACCGAGTATTTTCACCTGCAATTCTTAACAAACATCAAAACGAAAAGAAGCCACAGCTTGACCACATTTTTTGTGTCGATGTGGTGTGGACCATATTGCAACCACAACGCAACCACCAGCGACACCGAGTATTTATAATGTGATTCATAACAAACATCGACATTTTGTCGTATCCATAACGTAACCACAAATTGACCACATTTTGGTTGAGGTACGTGTGGGAAAGCCCTTAGGCAGCTTAAGCCAGTCAATTGCAATAAACCTTTCGGAATAAAAAACGGAATTGATCTGACTTCTCGCAAATAATAGCGCGAGCGATGCGAATAGAAGGGAGATAATAAAATATACATTACCGGGCCATTTCGGGCCTCGCTGTGGCTCGCTGTAGGCTGCGTATACACTTGACGAAACGTTCAAAATACTCTTTGAATGTATTATATTAATATACGCACTATACTTCAGGGTTCTCTTGAAGTGATACTACACGGTAATGATATAGGCGAGTTTATAACAACCTTGTATAGTTCAAGAAGGTCTCTCCAAATTTACACTAATTAAAAACTCAAAGGATTCAAGTTACGCGTAATACTTATTTTTTTATTTATTTTAAAAGATCATTTTGTTTTATAAACCGTGTAGTAAAATAATTTGGTTAACATCATTGAAAATAAGAAATATACGATCGTTTAAATTTATATATAGAAACTTAATCTGCTCATATCTCGCGTATCTCATTTATAACAGATATTTGAAATTTATTCCCACTGATTTTATTTTTCAGTCTAGTATCACATTATTTTTTTTTAAGAAAATTTTCTGTTCTCTAAAAATTCACTATTGCTGTCAAGCAATGTGACTTCCATTGGATATATTTTTTCATGTTTGCTGGAGCCCATGATGTCTTTATACTAATATGATTTTATTGTTACGATATCACGGGCTTAAAATTATTTCTGTACATAACATTTGTGCTCTTTACTTGTACTTTATCTGTGCTCTTTACATTGTCGCATAGTGCAAACGCCCCTTTATTTCGCGGCTGAAGCCCTAACGCGCCGCCGACACACACTTGTCTAAAGTTATTGATTCCCTAAAGAATAGCCTCAAGCCAAGGTCAATAAGCCTACCCATCGATAGCCAATCGTGCGCTTAAGGACTTTGCTTGAGATAAAATAATAATAGGTAAATCCTTTTACTGTGCTGTATAAACCCAGCAATGTTTGATTAAAAAAAACCGGCCAAGTGCGAGTGAGACTCGCACACCGAGGGTTCCGTATCAACGTGTAGTGATTTTGTTACAGCTTAAAGTATTATAGACCTGAGTATTTGATATGAATTTCAAATTAATATTTCTACGCGTTCATGAGGAAGTGGGTAGTAAGTTTAAAATTAATAAAAATAGTTTTAGTATATGATGTAAGTAAAAATTTACGGTTTTCGTAATTTTTCCTTTATCTGTGCTACGAGTATAAGACGTTACTTCGTACCAAATTTAAAATTTTTGAGTTTACGGGAAGTACCCTGTAGGTTTTGAGTTTGCGGGTGTCGAAAATTTTTTCACAGCTCCAAGGGACAGTAGAGATATGAATTCAAGTGCACCAAGGCGGCAACATTTACAGAGTGGGTTAAGGCAGGAGAGGTGTCGCTGGATTTTATCGCCGATCATTCGCACCCTCAGAGGGTCTCATCACGTCGCCCACTCGCCACTTACGTTTCACATCCTCCGTCCGAGCCGAAGCTCTCGCGACTCCACTCTGACCAGCCGGTTAAGGCAAGTCAGGGGTAGGGGCTGTTCTCCGTCAGTGTTCACTCCGGCCGGCCGTTGAAGGCAAGCCGGAGATGGAGAACAGGGGCTTCCCCTTGGAGCATTCGGGTGCATGGGGTCGCTACTCCCCAACAGCTCGCCACAAGCTGCCCTGCGGGTTATTATTGTTATTGTAAATGTTCAGTTTACGAGGCTAGATGAATGTTCGTTATTCTTTCACGCAAAAACTACGGAATGTATTTGGATGAAATTTGCTAGTAGCTTAAGCACTGGATTAACACTTAATAATATCAGCAACAAACAACCAAATTGTTACTTTATAGGTACAACCAAATTTATGTTGACATGTCCGTTAACAAGCAAAAAAATCACCCTTAAAAATGGTTTATCGAGTAATAAAGAACAAAGTCAATTTATTTTGCACCGAACCTGTACTCACGTGAGCAGTTAGCACGTGCTAACTGTCTCTGCCGTTCGCACGCACTCGTACTTGCAGCGAATATAAACGACATTTTATCGAGCTTCGCCTCTATACTTTAACTCATTCTATGACTTTTATTGCCTATCTTCAATACACTTCGAGAACCCCCAAGCATTTAATGTGGACTGTCTGTATATATTTATGTTTTTTTTTTTAATCTTGAACGTGTCCAGACTCCAGACACAAACATATTCTCTTTTATTTTATTAGTGTGCATCCAGTTCAGCTGCGTTACGAATTTTATCTAAAATGAGATTCTCAGACTTTTAGAGAGGAGCGGTTTATTTCATAGGGGTATAAGTTTATTGCACCCGATTCATGAAAACGAAATCTTGCAACGTAAATCTAAAATTCTGTGGGTACCTAGTTCCAAAATAATATTGTAAGAATATTACTTTGTTTGTGCCAACGCCAGTGTTTCAATTTCAACATAATAATCTAGTTAAAAGTTAACATATTAGTTTCTGTTTCGACACACCTTTAGCGCATAGAGCAAAATATCGAACTCGTTTGAAGCTGTTTTTAATTACTTCCTAACGGCCGCTCTTAGTGACACTAAAATGCTTAAGTTCTTTAGGAATAAGGAGCTACTGAATAGAAAATTTGATATAAGATCCATATAATATTTTCTGTCAACTTCTCTACTAAAAATCTCCAAAAGTAAGCATTAACTGATTCTGAGTGCAGCCGTTAGATATAGTATTAAAAGGATGGCGTAACTGATAATTCTTTTATACATTAACAGTAACTCTAGAAAGGTTCGATGATAAAAAGTAGAGATTCAAAGGAGAAAACAAAGTTAGACAGAGTTTCAAACGGTATCTGTGAAACGTGAAAGTTTTAATCCCTGAGCTATTATATAGAGACAATGAGTAAAGAGATTTTCTTTCACTGCAGACTTTTTGTCATTTATCCTTGACGGTAACAGAAAATCCATACTGATATTATAAGGACTTTTCTGATTTTAATACAGTTTTCCAATATATTATTTTTATGGTTTTTAAAAAAAAATTGTGAAAGTAAATCTTTAGCATCCAGATGCGTGGCGCCAACCGGCTACAGGGAAATGGGTATTTTCCAAAATGTATAAATTTTGTTGTTTAAAAAAAAAAAGATGGGTTGCACTTGGGAGTGCCGGTAGAAGTAAAAACTTGAATTACTTAATGTGCTAAAGGGGTTAAAAAAGGGAAAGAAATTTGTTTGGGAGCGATTGCTTTAAAGTTGATATAAATACTCCTTAGTGCTTTTGATTTAAAGCTCCCACTCACAAGCGATCGATCGATTTAGTCTTTACAATTTAAACATTTACCAGTAGTTTCAAGTAAATCGGTTTAGATAAAAATTGAATATAGTCTGAGATCCTAGGACAACCTTACTACACTTTTTATATGAAACTCGTATATATACGCGTAAATTTTGTTCCAACTTTTGACGCCCACCGCAAAAACTAGCTGGTAGGTCTTACACTAATCATTTTGTGTAATAGTTTGTCGTTAGCAATTTACTTTCAAATACGAATTAATCGAATTGATCGTAGCAATCGATAGCCCGTGAGTGGGAAGCTTTATATTTATTTTTACATAATAATTATTATATTGTAATCATGTTGAAAAATAAATGTCAGATGACAAGAATGCGAAAGTTATATATGATGAAAATTTTACTCTTTGAAAAACTAGGCACCTAAATATTTGCGATTGCTGCATTAATTATATTCATAATACTTATTAAATTACATACTATTTCAGTAGAATATTATGAGTGTAGGTATAGTTAAATTTCTTTCTCTTTTTTTGTTATATGTAATATTTAATTTATTTGTGCTTGATTTATCAGTTTTTAATATATTATAGGTTTTTAGTTTTTAACCCAAAACAATGACTTTTAAGATTTTCTTAAACGATTTTTGATCTGTACGTTTGTGCGCGCTAATCTCAGAAACTACGGAACGGATTTTTATAAAATTTGCTTTTTTAGCCCTTGGATAAAAACATAGGACTCGCTTTTTATCGCGGAAAATTTGTGGGTACCTTACCTACGGGTTCCACGCGGATAGGAATTAGGATAGCTCTGCTTATAATTTTGTGTAGGTATTTCAATTAAATCCGTTCATACCTACAAAAAGTATTATCAATCTAAAGAATCACATAGTATAAAATGCTATAAAATAACCAGATATTTGAGTTGGTTAAAACTTTACCTTTTAACGTGTATGATTATTAAATGATGAATAAGTGAGAAGCTAGATGGCTTCGTGGTCGTACTACTAACTAATTTCGTGGGGGGACGATTGGAGGTAAAGGTGTAGTAGGGATTGGTGGGGTCAATGGTCAAGGTCAAAGGTCAATGTCTTGGGAGGTTGGGGTCAAAAGTCAATACGAACTAAAATAGTTTCATGCTCGCGTAAACCAAGACAGCAAACAATTGCAAGTAAATCTTACGCATTTTCGATCACGACACGTGACCTGTCGTTTTACCCATCTCAAACCCAAAAGAGCTCAGCGCCGCTAAAGGAGTATTTACTTCAAACATTCAGAAATAACTAAGGTATTACAACTTGGTAAAAGTATAAATAATCAAGATTTTATGTGTTGTTTTGTAATTAGGAAAATGCATTACAAATACCTAGGTAACACTGAAAATGTTTAGAAAATGAAAAACGGCTTAATATAGAAAGTTGGCAATACTTTTATTGTTTTTCGAAGTAATCTCCGTTTCTCTCTACACATCGTCGCATTCGATGAAACCACTGAGAAAAGCAGTGGGCCCATTCTTCCTTAGGGGTCTCTTCTATGTTATTTTCGTACGCTTTCACCGCATCTTCAGGGCTCGTAAAGCGAATACCTCGAATTTTAACTTTAGTTCTTAGTAATAAATGAAAGTCGCAGGGGGCCAGGTCGGGACTGTATGGCGGATGACTCATTATCTCGACACCTGCCATAGTCAAATATTCAACAGTCCGTTTTGCGAAGTGCGCTGAAGCATTGTCGTGGTGAAGGAGGATCCTGCTTCGAGGGCACTGCTGACGAATTTTTCCTAAGACAACAGGCAAATAGCGATTGACATACCAGTCTGCAATAACTGTCTTTCCATCTTCTAGCACAACTGTTGCAAAATGACCTTTCCGACCAAAGAATGAGGCAATCATCTTTTTTCCTTGACTTCTTCCTTTCTTTGCCTTAGTTGGCCTAACCTCGAAAGGAAACACCCACTGAGCTGATTGTCTTTTGGTTTCAGGTTCGTAGCAATATATCCAGCTTTCATCACCTGTGACAATGTCAAATACAGCATTTGAGTCACCGCCGCCGTTAAACTTATCTAACATTTGGCGACACCAGTCCATGCGAAGGTGTTTCTGGTCGTCGGTTAAAGTATGGGGAATCCATCTGGTACAAAGCTTCCTGACAGGCGTAATATGTTCGTGTAATATTTTTTGAACTTGACTTATACTAATGCCTAGGCTTGCCCGTATCTGCTGATAGGTCACTCTCTTATCTTCCTTTATCATGCGTCGCACAGCACTGATGTTATCTTCAGTAGTCGCTGTTAAAGGACGTCCCTCACGTAGATCATCATTGAGATTGCTACGTCCACGCATAAACTCGTTAAACCAATTGTAAATAGTGGCACCAGATGGGGCTTTATTAAGAAATGTTAATCGCAGCCTATCATAGCTTTGTTGTTGAGTAACTAAGTAACGAAAGTCGTAATAAATCATTGACCGAAAATTTTCTCGCGTTAAGTTCATTTTCACGTGTAACCACAGAATAAATAATAGTACCTACAGGTACAGAAGAACCACTCCGACAAATGGTTTGAAGAAATAGGGACTCTTTCTGCGATGCGATAAGGTTCAATTCAGCTAACACAACGCTTGATTACCTACGATTATAATATATTTACCTAGAAGTTGCGTCTCTTTCTATCGCGTAATTCTTATCCTTTCTAATGACATTAGGGCTGTCTCATTTTAGAAAATTATTAACCGACTTCCAAAAAAGGAGGCGGTTATACGTATTATATATTTTTTTTCTTAATATTTAATTACAACTTTTTTTACCTACACTCTAGTACCTACCTACTGTACTTTACTGAACAAATCGCTTTCCAAATAAACCTAAGGTAGGTGTTAATAGTACTGTAATAATTTGACGACCTCTGTGGCTCAGTTGGTTGAGCGTGTTGGTGCTCAAGCCAAGGTTTCAAATGCCAAGCCAAGCAAGGGTTCCAATGCTCAAGCCAAGCAAGGGTTCAAATCCCGCCGAAGGAACAAAACGTTTTTCTGTGTTCCTGGGTCAATGGGTGTGTATTAAATATATGTATAATATAATAAAAATCTTAAATAATATGTGTATTGTATAAAAGTATTAAATATATTTCCGTTGTCTGGTACCCGTAACACAAGTTCTTCGAGAACTTACCACGGGATCAGATAGACGTGGTGTGAAGCGTCCACATTTATTATTATTATTATAATAATTTCGCGCATACCTATAAGTATATATGTTACAGTCAATGTGATTAAATAGCTATTATACATAATGACTGGTCATTATATATAATAACTATATTGTCTAGATAATGTGATAAATTAATCACTTTGTCCGGATATTATTCATAATAGCGGGCCAAAGTTAGCTAAAGTAATAAACACGATTCAACTTAGTGATGCAACAGAACTCTGCTTCTGCTTCCGCTTCCGCGGAAGTTCTGCATGTCTTTTCACTTTCGTTTCGGGAAAACGGGACCAACCTCGGATTATAATCCGAGGTTGGTCCCGTTTTCACTAAAGTGGTGACCTGATGATCACATAAGCTTTGATCGGAACTCCTCAGTCTTTAAATATACGCGTTTGAAAATTTCGGCATTCAAACTCAAACTCAAACTTAAGAACTGAGTTCAAAGAACTGCAAGCATAATATGCCACTATGTAACTTACAGTAATCATCATCGTCATCTTATTTTTACAAATATACAATACCTAATGGAAGCTTGGCGCGTATTCAATAATTATATATTCGATTGTTAATTTGTTATATCACTAAAACCTTTCCAAGAGCATGTCAGGACATGTTTACACATGGAGGAGGGTTCCGTAACTATAAATGTGTAATATGCTTTTTTTTTTATTACTCCAAAAGTTACTGTCCGATTTGGATCACAATAATTTTCCTAAAGAGTTTTTAGCATGATCTATCAGCATGAAAATTTGCAAGTTTCTATCTCCTATAGTCTAAAAATGATAGGGGCCAACTTTCAAACTAGTTCGGAGGCCGATTACTCGAAAATGGTCAACTTTATAAAAAAGTAACGTATGAAACCTTGCCTTTATTTTAAAAGACCTATTCTACGATATACGACTATGTCATGGGATACTCATCATAACTTACCTGTCCGGTAGTTGTGGTATAGTATACGGGTACGCGACCCCGGCTTCCCTAGCTATTACTGTCCTATCCCTTACCCTTCTGGGCGGTAATATCCTACATTTCCTATTTCCCACTCTAACTTACCAATCTTCCTTTCCATACCACCTATCCTTCCCTTTCCCTATTCCTACCCTCTCCGCCAATCCGTGGGAACGCAATGGATAATCATAAAAATAATTCATTATCCAAAATGACGGCGATGTGGTTCGCCACCCATCACGTCTCGTTCTCGCGGAGGCGAAAAGTGGCCCATGGAGAGCCGCTTCGCTACGTTGAATGTAAGAAGAGGAATGGATGGTAAGAATGAAAGTGGACGAAGCGAAACAAGTGTGTAAGGATTGTAGCAAGTGGAAAAAAGTGGTCTCTGCCTACCCCTATGGGAAAGAGGCGGTATCTGCCTACCCCTACGGGAAAGAGGCGTGATTATATGTATGTATGTATGTATTCTACGATACCCCACACGATGGGGTAGAGTGAAAAAATATTTTTCATCCCCACTTCACAATTCACATGTATGGAGAGCCACCCCTAAAATATAAAATTATTATTTTTTTATGATCCCGAAACTGTGATCTATACACAATCTATAACTGCACAAAATTTCATCAATTTATATTCATAATTACAGGAGCTAGAGGCGCGGACAGACAGACAGACAGACAGACGGACAGAGCGAAACTATAAAGGTAGCCTTTCGAACTGAGCGTCAGTGACGCCGCGTCACTGAATTGTATGGGACGGCGACAGTAGCGACACGCATCACTGTCGCCGTCCCATACAATTCAGTGACGCGGCGTCACTGACGCTCAGTTCGAAAGGCTACCTTTAGGGTTACTTAAGTATTACGGAACCCTAAAAGGGGTAAAATTATTATAAAAAAAATATTTCATTAAGTTAAATTACTTTATATAGATCACAATAAAATTGTACTTATCTATGACAATGTTATTATAATAATTATAATAAACATAATAATTATTATTATATAAAGGCAGATTGAAATACAATTTTATAATCTTTTTTTATTACTTTATCCAATTCTTCGAAGATATTATATAAAATGGCCAGTCAATGTGATTAATTCTGTGTCATTTATCACTTTGTCTAAATTGAGTAGACATTATAAATAATGGCTGGATAGTATATATAATATCCGGATTTATTACTTTGGCTGTAACATATACATACTTATGCGTAAACGTAAACATTTTTTATACCTTCACGGCCTGATATTACTCGAAGAAGTTGAATCACGCCGCCTTATTTTTATTTATATTTACTACTAGGTACTACTAGGTACTTTTGTCAATAAATGACTTCAAATCGTATCACATCGGAATAACATAAGACGCGAACAGATAGTTCAAGTGGAGCCAACACCTAAACACTAAATATTGGTTATCAAGTAATTGCAGTAGCAGCTGTAGTAGCTCAAACTATATTTTTAAATATTGTTATATATTATGTTATATGGTATTATAGTTATAGCTGGCCGGGTGATTTTTACCTAACTTATACAGTACCTATCGTAATATTATATGCACAGATTGTAAGGTATTAAATCCTATCCATAAAACATTGCGACGAACAAATCTCACGCATACGTCGCTCACTAGTCACTGCTCGCGCGCGAGTCCCTCGTAATTGGCCCGTTTAAGGAGGCCGCCGCACGTACTTACATTTTTGATACCTACACGGGGAGTGGGACAGGCCTGGTGTAACCAGAGTTTTAGATTTGCCGCCAATTTACAAAAACAAATGACAAATGAATGCAATATATTACATTAGGTTACCAAAGAGTTCTAAAATTGAAAATTTTTCATTAACATTAAATTTTAAAGACATATCGACAACATATTAATATTATTATGTACTTAAAATATGAATGCCATTTCAAGAATTTATATACGTAATAAAAGCTGTAAACATGTTCAAGCTATAAACTTTATGAGAAGGTTAATAGATTGAAAATAAACGATAAAAGTTGTCTTTGTTACATGTTATAATTGTTATGTTCATTTTAACATATTTCAGTGGAAACTACAATGTTTAATATAAAATTTTCGTATCATATTGTTTGTAAAGGAACTCCGAAATGGTTTGACCTATTTTTATTATTGTTTTAAACACTTACGGATTTTGTCGCGGTGCACTTTTCTTTTGCCCGACGTTTCGGCTACTTTCCAGCAGCCGTGGTCACGGGAGGACTCATATTTTTAGTAACTTTTTCAGGTGTATTCGGTATGGGAAATGTTGTAAGTGTGGCTTGACCGATTTTTATGAAATTTCCCATGTGTATTCGGTATGATGTAAGCTATTTTTCATACCTCTTAGTGATAAGGGTAACCTACCTCGTTTTTTACATTTTGTTTTATTTTTATTATTGTAAGATTTGGAATTAAAAATACATAATATAATCCATCTTCCATCCTATAGCACTGCCCGCGCTATCATATCCATAATAGGGGATCGGACAACATCTGAAATATCTAGTTTCATTAATATATTCAGAAATATTGAGTCATTACGACTTGGTAAATGTAAAAATATATATGTATATATTAATTTATGTGTTGTTCACTAATTAAATACATTTAAAAAGTACCGAAAAAAAATTGGTAAACTAAACCTACATCATTAATTTTAATTATTTAGTTAGTTAGTATTACATCATATACAAAAACATTTATTATGGTAAGTATGAACTAAAACGCACAAATATCGGAGATATTTACAAATAATATGTTCTTGCAGCGGCGGTGGTATGTAAGTTGATGTAGCTAGTATATAGTTGTTGGTGTAGAAACAGTTTCTACAACAATTGTGTATGTAGGTAGTTATTTATTTAATCTAGTAACACAGAACAAAGGCTGTTGGGTACAGCTAGTATTTTGTAAAATGTGAAAAGCTAATTATCTGAAAATGTTCAAAGCTTACAAATTGTTATGAATTGTTGTCTACCCTAGCAGTTCTAGCTGTAGCTTAAACTATTAGAATACAATGATTACAAAATCATAATTGAAACAACAACTACGACCTCTGTGGCTCAGTGGTTGAGCGTGTTGGTGCTCAAGCCGGGAGTCGCGGGTTCGAATCCCGCCGAAAGAAACAGTTTTTCTTTGTTCCTGGATCATGGATGTGTATTAATTATGTGTATAATATAATAAAAATCTGAAATATGTGTATAGTATAAACGTATTTAATATATCTCCTGTCTGATGCCCGTAACACAAGTTCTTCGAGAACTTACCACGGGACCAGATTGACGTAGTGTGAGCATCCATAGATATTATTATATTATTGAAAAAAAAAAAAACAAATTTTGAACTCACCATATCGATAAGCCACGTTACACGTGACCCTACAATATAATATCTAAAAGTATAGGATCGTCAGCTTTATTGATAAAACAAAACTAGTGCTTGAAATTTCTCATCAAGCTTTAAAGCTCATTGACTTCAATGAGCACAACTTAATTGTAGGAAACTCGATCCGTGAATATGAAAGTATAATGGTAAAAAGTTACAAGTGGCGGCACCTTACATCTAAGGTAATTACACAGTCTCCTTTGAGAAATATTTGCAGTGGTCCACGGCCGGGTGGAAACCGCTTCAATATTACCTGCTCCTTCAAAATAAAGTATAATGTGAAAATTTAAAATATTTCAAGAAGGACATTTTAGGAAGCAAACTTTGCTTAACGATGAACATCATAGGCGTCTTAAGCAGAGTTATCCTCTATAGATTTATACTTACCTACTAGTTTTTAAACTTTATTTTCATATCAGTAAAAAATAGGTATATAAGTAATCCGAAACCCGAACACAAATTCTATTCACTTAACTTATTACTAAATCGGCAAGATACAGCCACTATGAGGTAATGTAGCTCGATTCTGCTAATTAAACTTACATTATTATAATTTTGATGCAGTCAAAATAGCAAAAATAGTATTTTTATAAACGTCAAACCAAAGTTTAACGCGTTTTGATCGGCCTAAATAAATAAACTCCAAAAATCAGTTTTAGATTTTAAGACGATTCATTTATAATTCATTGATAGTCTTAGTTAAATACGAGAATTGGGGTTGAAATTGAATCTGCCTACTTTTAAACATACCTAATATATTATTTATAATATAATAATAATATCTATCTATGGACGCTTTCACACCACGTCAATCTGCCCCCGTGGTAAATTCTTGAAGAACTTGTGTTACTGGTACCAGACAACGGAAATATATTCAATGTTTTTCATACTATACTAATTATTTATACTTATATTTAAGATTTTTATGATATAATAATACACATCCATGGCCCACAGAAAACTTTGTTTGTTCCCTGGCGGGATTCCAACCCGCGACCTCCGGCTTGAGCGCCAACGCGCTAACCACTGAGTCACTGAGATCATCAAATTATAATATTTCCTTTTATATAATACTAGCTGTCCCGGCAAACTTCGGTTCCTTAGAAGTTTGAATTTTGAGAGAAAGAAATTTGTTGACAGCACTGACAGCAGCGCCACCTACCGGATCAAATTTTAAGTCTAAACCATTCTCAAATCCACATTAACACATACAAAAAGTTTCATCAAAATCGGTCCAGCCGTTTAGGACGAGTTCAGTGACATACACACGCACAAAAGAAATATTATATACTTATAATTATAAAGATTTAGGTACTTACTATCTAGTTTGCAAATGCCCTATATACTGCCTGAAGCAAATACAGAAAATACAGCTGGCATAAACGTCGCGTCGTACTGACGCACATCCTGTATGTATCGACCGATATTCTTTCTCCATCGTCCAATATACACACTTCGACGACAAACAGCATACGTTAATGGGTTAATTACTTGACGCTCTTCGAAAAAGCTACCCTTTGCACCGATAACTTTTATAACTGCAAACAATAATTTCATTTGTTTTTTTTTTCATATCCAGGGGCGTCAATGCTTTAATATTACGTCTACACTATTTATTTTCAGACCGCTCTTTTAAGGGACACAGGAAATCTGGTGATAACATGGGTCAACCCATGTTATCACCATAAAGAGTTCGAGATGTCTATATAAATGGTATATCGAGTACGATTTAAACTAACCACAATACATATACCTTACCCACACACACTCACACGTACACATACATAAACACAGTTACATACACGATTTAAAATTACCGCCAAACATAAACGAGTATGTATTTAAATTGTCAAAACTATATTGATTTATGGTCGATTCATTAGTGGCAATACCTATGAGTTTTTACGTTCCGTTTCGCGGTGCAAAACATGAATGAAAAATTATTTTTCATAGATTATATGAAACTAAATATAACTGGACTGATATTCTTATTTCTTTTTGTTTTTAGATTATATAATAGTGTATATAATTATAATAGCAATTACGATATAGCTTTATTGTGATGTCATTTTTTCTGCGCGGCAACTACATGGCGTGAAACGCAAAATTTCAATCTGTCCAAAGTAGCTTTATATTTACTTTTTAGCTTTTGAATATACTTAAGTTTCTACGGTATATTTATGTATTATCGTTAGTATTTTTCATAATGCTATGGGTTGTAAAATCGTCAACTTTCAGTTTATATTTCCCTAAGCTAAGGAGAATTTATACATTCATTCTATAATAACTACATTTTTTTACACAAAACTTATAAGGGCTACGTTCATTAAATATCTTATGTAACCTGGGCTATTATTACAAATCCATTGACACTTCGTTCATTAAAATCGGATCATTAGTTTACGCCCTACGGTGGAACAAACATACATACATCATTACACTTTCTTTAGCTTCGCCGTAGTACAAAAACGGGTAAAAATACACTAAAATCCACTTGAAACCGATGTATAAATCTTTTGCGATACTTTTTGGTAGCTTTAAAAACGAATTTCAGTGGAATGTATGGAATTTTAAGGCATCTTTTGTGAGAGAATTATCCTTTCATAAGCTTTCTGAATGTCAGCAACTATCTTTCAGATCAGTTTTTCACTTCAACTTTTCCATTTACAATCGTATCCTCTATGCGCCGTTTGTTATAAAACTTGGTTTATCTACGGGAAGATTGATGTTGTCGTTAAGTCTAAACCAGTTATTTTCTGAATAATTTTCACCACGTTGAGATTGTACTATCTTTTAACTTTACTCCATTAGTGCGTTGTCTTGCGTTGTCGCAGCGTCAACGTTGCGTTGTTTTTCATATTATTTAAAATATGCCTCACTAATGCGTTGCGTCATCGAACGTTTCAATGGAAAGATGGACAGGAGACGAAGAGGGAGGGTCGACCCTCTTGTATTGTGAATTGTGATATTGTGCATCGACGTAACCGTTAATCCGTTGCAACCCAGCGACGCAACGCAACGTACTATATGGGCCCCCTACGATACGTTGCTGCGCCGCACCGTAGCCGGCTTGCCGGGTTGAAGCACACGGTGCGTTGCGGCGCCACGCCACACAACCAACGCCATACATTTTTAGGGTTCCGTAATACTTAAGGAACCCTTATAGTTTCGCTCTGTCCGTCTGTCTGTCTGTCTGTCTGTCTGTCTGTCCGCGACTCTAGCTCCTGTAATTATGAATATAAATTGATGAAATTTGGTGCAGTTATAGATTGTGTATAGATCACGGTTTCGGGATTATAAAAAAATAATAATTTTATATTTTAGGGGTGGCTCTCCATGCATGTGATGTGGGAATGAAAAATATTTTTTCGCTCTACCCCATCGTGTGGGGTATCGTAGAATAGGTCTTTTAAAATAAAGGCAAGGTTTCATACGTTACTTTTTTATAAAATTGACAATTTTCGAGTAATCGGCTTCCAAAGTAGTTTGTAAGTTGGTCCCCCCCCCTAGCATTTTTAAACTATAGGAGATAGAAATTTGCAAATTTCCATGCTGATAGATCATGCTAAAAACTCTTTAGGAAAATTATTGTGAACCAAATCGGACAGTAAATTTTGGAGTAATTAAAAAAAAAGCATATTACGCGTTTATAGTTACGGAACCCTCCTTAGACATGTCCTGACATGCTCTTGGTTAGGTTATTTTTTTATAAACAGCCCAAAATTGTTTTACAGAAAACTTTAAAGCTTTCATATTTTTTATACTAAGCTAGCTTTTAAACTACTACTACCATGCCAAATTTCATTAAAATCCGTCCAGCAGTTTTTGCGTGTAAGCGTAACAAACATGCGTCCATCCATACATCCTCACAAACTTACCTATTTAAAATAGTCGTAGGATTACTTAAAATATGTGTGTCCCAAAAACAATACGACTCAGTATGGATCAAGATGCATATTTTTAATAGTATCTAGTAGAATCTTCTCTAAATTATCATAGTGAGTAACAAATAAGAATAAAAATAATTTAAACTTCAACTAACTCATTAAATACCTAATAATAGCTCCCCATACCGATATCGGTGACGGTGACCGGTTTCATTGAAACCAGGCCAGCTACGCAGGATTTATTATATAGTGCGCAGGTGTGTGCTCAGTACACAAGAGCACTCTCTCTTCCTTTACTCTCGAAACCCAGTGGGATGGACGGACCGACACGACTGACGAGAGATCAGGCGCAGGTCCGACTTTTTACATGCCCATCCAACGCTTCCTACATTATCCAACATTGTCCTAACCAAACTTGGAAACAAAAAATGTTGTTTCCAAGTTTGGTTAGGACAATTCCTAACCAAACTTGGAAACAACATTTTTTGTTGTTCCAACTTGGGAATCGAACCCACGAACTCCGAATCGAGAGCCAAGCTCTAAACCGCTGTAACTTATAAATAAACTTAACATGACCTTATTCCCAGAACTTATTGTGCCATTTCTTCTTCTAATCAAAATATAACGTACAAACATCTATATTCGTTAAGCGAGAATAATAATTTCGTTCGCTCTATTTTCTCGGGGCGCTATTAAAATAAAATACGAGCTCTACCGAAACTTGCGGCCTCCGTCTGTATATACCTTATGAGGTTAATTAACACAAAGTTAGCAGATACCGGCTTCGGTAACAAAACAAAACTTTTGGACGAAGTTAACGAAAATTTTATCTAACTTAATTATCGGTTTATTTAAAAATTTTGTTCATTAGCAACAATAATTCATATTATGTTACCAATTTACTAGGAAAATATGTTATGTTTCATAAATTAAACTAGCTAGTACCCGTAACTTTGTTTGCGTGGAGCTATTAATGGAAACGGAACCCTATTTTTTGAATGGAACTCCAAAATAAAAATAGCCTAAGTTACTCCTTAAATCATCAGCTATCTGCCATTGCAAGTCCTAATAAAATCTGTCAGTGATTAGCCGGAACAAACAAACAGACAGACGTGTCTGTTTTTTTTTCCAGAGCAGTAGTTTCGGAGCATATTCAATGCAATTTTATTTATATTAAAATTGTGGAGAATAAGGTAGAACTAAGCTATGTATGGATAATAAATTATGGTATATTTATTCGAAAAGGCGACGGAGTTGAGAGCATCCTAGTGACTAGTTTGTATAATAATAATATGTCTATAGGTAGAAATAACTTCATCGGGGAGCATAAACACCAAGCAAATATAACGCAAAAAGCATCGAAATACCGAAAGTCATGAAAGGGATACAAATGATCATGAACTAAGAACAATTACACGGAACGTTTCGCGCGGGACCGGGCAGGAACAATATCGCAATTTGCATATCATCCTCCATGCTATTTGAATAATTGTTTAATGCCATTAGTTGTGGTAATGCATTCAGCGCGCACCTGATTTATCGATTCAGTGTTGAGGTGGAATTCGGTTTGTGGTCCAGTTAAATGGACCGTTTCATCTAGGCCTAGTGATTATTTTAAAATAATTATATTATGTCGTAAAAGTTGTTATTACTATAATTATTGATCTTATTAAGACTGGAACGAAACGATACGAGACATGTGGCACTATAAACAAATACCGAAAAGGAATTAGAATAACAATATTACAACTTTCAATGTTACTTATTATCAACTAATATCGATATACTTACAATTTACAAATGGCCACATAAAAAACCAGCGCTGAAGCGAATTTTCCAACTACCGCTCATATGTTTCCAAGAAAATGGACCAGAATATTATTAGTTATTAGTTTGTAATAAAAGGAACAATGGGATGAAAGTTAAATCGTCGGATATCTCAGTAAAGTTTAATCACAGTGAATTAACTTGAACATTCTCAATAGCTGGAGATTCTCTAAAGAAGAGTGTTCGTTGAGAATAGTAATTTTCTTTTGCCAGTTGATTTAGGGTTTGGTACTCAAGTCACCATTGTAACAGACTAGCTTTTTCCCGTGGCTCCACCCGCGTGAATATAATATCTGGTATCCCACGAGAATACTTTTTTTTTTTTTTTTTCAAAATAAGAAGTAGCCTGTGTTTTAATCCAGAGCCTAAACTACTACCACACCGCATTTCAGGTTGAGCGCCCAGCGAGACCAATAATATTTCCTGGTTTCATTTTCGATATAAATTAACATGTAGTCCTTTGACTTACAAGGCAACACTTCGCACGTTTAAAAAGTTTAAAAGATTTTTTAATCTGTCGATAAAAGTACCTCCAACACTAGCCAAACCGGTCATCCCTAGCCGCCAGCAACCTCATTCTTTTTCCGTGCGAGGCAACGAGCGCACGCGTTCCTTTCTAGCCGTTAAAAGTATTGCTTAAATATTAGTATTGCTCTCTAGTCGTTACAAGTTCTCTTTAGTTAGGTATACCAAAGAGATTTTATGAAGAAAAGGTGGAGTATTACATACGAAAGTTGGACAAAATACGGAACAAACATCGTCGCAAGCGACGACGCCTAGAGGATTCGACGTCGTCCTCAGGCCAGGATAATCAACAAGGTTAGCTTATTTATCTATATTTTTTAACACCATTCAGGTGCTATTCAAATGTAAGTCTTGTAGGTACGACGTATTTTGCCATAGATTCAGACTTGAACGCGGCAATACGTCTACTTATACCTACCCGCCATAGATTCAATAAATGAACGAGGCGTTATATGGATTCGAATACGAACCATAATTTTATCGATAGGTATAATCCTACGGTATTATTTATTTATTATTTCCGGTGCTACATACCTCTTCTTTGTCTTTTAGGAGACACTTATGTATTGGTACGAATATTCTCATCACGGCTCGGTGCCTGATGAAGTCAACCAAAGGCTCGTCGGAGTCTGATATGACTCAACAAATCGAGCAGTCTGTAGCACCAGCATCGGTTCAGGCGTCGGAACCCGCACCGGGACCGGCACTGGAACCGACACAGGAGCCGGCACTCGATAATCTCGAGCCGCAATTGGACCCGGAGATCCTGGCAACCCTCGGCGAAGCGACCGATCTGGGGCCAATTCAGGGTCAAGATATCCACAGTAATTTGGCTCAGTTGTGGTTGCCGCTATTAAAAAAGGGTATGACGAAAGAGGCCTACGAAAATATTCTTAAGGAATATGTCAACCTAGTAATTGTATTTTATTACAAGCCCCCAAACTAAATATCGAAATTTCGGCTGCGGTCGCAGAAATGGTTATTAATGGAATACGCGACAAAAAAGTCGAGACGATGCAACATCAGTTAGGTGCCGGCATAACTGCAGTTAGCAGGGCGATGACGTCATTACTTACGAATGATAATAAAATTGAAGCGATTAAAACTGAATAATCTTGCTCGAGATATTTGGCGGTGGTGCGAGATGCGAAAGTTGTGGCTATTCGCTTCGTACATAAACACAAAAGACAATGTCGAAGCCGACGAGGAATCGCGCAAAATAAACCCTGACATTGAATGGGAGTTATCAAAATTCTTACATCGTCAGTAGATTAGGTAATCCCGAGGTCGACTTATTCGCTTCTCGTATCAACGCAAAGTGTCCCGAATATGTGTCCTGGAAACCAGACCCCGACGCTATTAGCGTAGATGCATTTACTATAAACTGGCATCAAAAATTCTTCTACGCATTTCCACCATTCTCTCTTATTCTAAACTGTATCCAAAAGATTATTTATGATAGGGCCACAGGAAAACTAGTATTCCCTATGTGGCCTATGCAAGCATGGTTTCCGCAACTAATGGATTTATTGGTAGCGGATATAGTTATTTTAAATCCACGCCCAAACCTAGGATTGTCACATTTCAGACAACAACACCCGCTACACCAGTCTCTTGCTCTGGGAACCGCGCTGCTATCCGGCTTGCTTTCTCTCGTCGCGGCACGCCCCCGGCTGCCCTGGGTCTGATACTCAGCTCTCTATCAGATAGCACTATCAAGCAGTATGTAGTTTGTTTTAAGCTGTGATGGCAGTACTGTCGAAACAATAATTGTGACGTGTTCGAGTGTTCTGTCACCCACATAATAACTTTTCTAAGCGAGCTTTATGAAAAAAGCGCCACTTTTGGGTCGCTAAGTAGCTATAGATCGGCACTATCATTGCTGATTGGTAATAACTTAAAGAGAGTGTTAAGATCGAAACCGTCCCTACCGAAATATTCGAGTACGTGGGATCCCCAAATTGTACTTGACCACGTCTCTAAATGGGTTCCCCACGACCAACTAAAACTAGATAGACTAACCCAAAAACTAGTGGTTTTGCTAGCCCTGTATACCGCACACAGGGTGCAAACTTTTTCACTTATAAAACTTTATACCTAATATTACAATTAATGCTAATTATACTCAAGCTTAGTCCGAGATATTCACTTTGTAGTTTCTCAATCTTGCATTGTGCGTACCGCGACTGTTCAGAGAATCCAAAAAACAGGCTACTTACTGGCAACCTATATCTGTAAGTCATTCTTTTTTTTCGCGCTGTGCGTAGCTGTCAAAATATTTTCTCTCTTATCGTTTTTTTAGTTTAAAGTGTTAAAAATGCCTAAAAAGAAGAGAGAAAATAGTGAAGAAAAGTACAGAAGGAAAATAAAACGGCTGAAAAGAAAATTAAAACAAAAAAAAAAAGGTCGCAGTCGAAGTTCATCATACTCACTCACTTGAGCTCACGAACGCCGACTCCGCCGTCGATGTCACCCAAATTAGTAGATAAAAATGATTCAATAGACATGGAAAATTGTGAAATTGTGGACGCAGAGGTTTCAGGCACTGCGGTGGAGTGAGGTCATCGCGGAGCGGCGGGGGAGTCCTGGCGTGTTTATAATGTACCTTTCTTTTGATTTATGCGCTTGAAGAGCTGTATGAGGAATTATTATACCTAGTATCTCTTGTCAAATACTAGTGTGGTAAAGAAAGATTTTCCTTGCTTAAACAGACAGCCACGGGGTGACTGTAATCTATACGTGTAATTGTAACTTATAGTTATACTCCTTGGAGTACAAATTTACACACAGCTGGTAGCTGTAAGGCATCTTAAAACAGCTGGTAGCTGTAAGGCATCTTAAAACAGCTGGTAGCTGTAAGGCATCCTAAAACAGCTGGTAGCTGTAAGGCATCTTAAAACAGCTGGTAGCTGTAAGGCATCTTAAAACAGCTGGTAGCTGTAAGGCATCCTAAAACAGCTGGTAGCTGTAAGGCATCTTAAAACAGCTGGTAGCTGTAAGGCATCTTAAAACAGCTGGTAGCTGTAAGGCATCTTAAAACAGCTGGTAGCTGTAAGGCATCCTAAAACAGCTGGTAGCTGTAAGGCATCTTAAAACAGCTGGTAGCTGTAAGGCATCTTAAAACAGCTGGTAGCTGTAAGGCATCTTAAAACAGCTGGTAGCTGTAAGGCATCTTAAAACAGCTGGTAGCTGAATACATAGGTATAATATAGATAAAGCAAACATATTTGTCTGGCATTTTTATAGGTGCTGAACTAGATGACTCTATTATGAAGGCTCTTGGCCAAACAACATTAACTGATAAAGAATATGGGCCAGAAATCCATACCGAGCTTGTTAAAAGAGTTGAAGGTATTATTACCCAAGGGCTTAAACAGGATTTAAAGAATGAAATTATCAAGAAGTTCTTGATACCGTCCAACTCCAAGCTTTCAAATGCACCTAGGCTTAACAGAGAGTTAGAGAGCCTATTAAATGATACTATGAAGGCCCGAGACAAAAAGAATCGAAGAACGCCAGCAACAGATGGGTGTGGCAATAGCAGCCTTGTTGTCTGCTATAGACGGACTGATAAAAGGTGGTATAGATAAAATTAAATTAATTTCAACACTCAGTGATATCACAAGGTTACTGATAGACCACCATTATCAAGACACTGTCACCAGAAAAAAGTTAATTATCCCAATTCTCGATAAGAATATTGGCAAGACAGTCGAAAATCAAAAAAGGAATGAGTACCTATTTGGAGAAAAATTTAATGACAATGTTAAGACTGCCACAGCAATAAAAAAATCAGCTGGCACAATATTAAAACAGAAGACCCCTAAACGGAAACATATTCCATCTATTCGACCAAACTATTCTCAAAATTATACCAAGAAACAGGGAAACCTCGTACGAGCATGACCCAGTTCAAACAGGGGGGGGGAGCAGATATCACCAGCAACAGGCATAACACTTCTCGAAGCCGAAACCCCCACAACGTCCTCCAGCCAAACCGTTTGTATGACAAACATAGAGGTAAATACTTTTTCTGGTAGACTTAAGTATTTTATCGTTGTTGGCTAAAATTACACAAGACAAAGTTGTCTTTTCTTGGCTAAAAGGTTATCACATCCCATTTTTGAACGTACGTTTGTATTTCTTGGAATATAATCTTGGTGAGCCAAGATTATATTCCAAGAAATACAAAATTTTCCGATGGAGAAAAGTTAGTATTGATGAAAGAAATTAATAGACTGTTACAACTTGAGTAATTATAAAATATAGGCCAATTAAAGGAAAATATTTTTCAAAAATATTTACAGTACCAAGACCAAATGGAGATCCCAGATTTATTTTAAATTAAAGATGTTTAAATAAATTTATCTCATCAGAACATTTTAAATTAAAGACATGAGAATACTATGTAAATTGTTTAAAAAAACAATTTCATGTGTACAATTGATTTGAAAGAATCATAATATTTCCTGATCGCAGTAGGTGAAGATAAAAATATCTTAGATTTTGGTTTCAAAATATAATGTATGAGATTACTTGTCTGCCATTTGGTCTTAATACTGCCCACACATTTACAATTACAAAGTTACTCAAACCGGTCATTAATTTTCTACGTAGCAAAGGTTACAAATCAGTGTCATATCTTGATGACATATTATTTAATATTTAATATTATTTGTATTGGTAGAAGTTACCAGGAGTGTTTTGAGAACTGCTAGATGACCATTAGGTTACTAGAATGTCAAAGTTTTATTATAAATGGAGAAAAAAGTAGTATTGTTCCATCTAATATTGCTGATTTTTTTGGATTTATAGTAAATACAAAAGATATGTCATTATCAGTGACTTCTAGGAAAAAGGAACATATTTCGAAGATAATTCAGAAATATTTACAAATGGAGCAATGTACAATCAGTGAATTTGAATATCTTATTGGTACCCTTGTAGCATGCTCTCCAGCCATGTCTTATGGTTTTTTATATACTAAAACATTTGAGAAGCAAAAATATCAAGCATTATATGAAGTAAACAATAATTACGATTCAATTAGGTATAAATATTAATGACAATTGTAAAGTTAATTTAAAATGGTGGGATATCCATATTAAAAATTAAATAAGACAATTCAAAATTGTGTGACACAGTTTTCCTAAACATTACAAGGTCATTCGGAAAACCTGACATAGATCTGTTTGCGACTAGAGCAAATAAAAAATGTCAAAGATACATATCCTGGCATCTAAGATATAGTACCTCTTGGCATAGAGATCCATATGCAGAAAAGATTGACACTTTTACGATTAACTGGTCAACTTTTAATTTATTTTATGCTTTTCCTCCTTTTTCATTAATTTCTAAATGTATACATAAAATAATTTGTGATAAGGCAATAGGTATCATAGTTTTCCCTTTATGGCCCTCGCAACCCTGGTACCCTTATATTAACGAATTAGCCTAAAACTAATTAGCCAGTTTAAACCTTCAAAATAATTGTTATTATCACAAAACACTATAAAGCAATATACAACAGCTTTTAAAAAATGGTGGTTGTTTTGTAAAGTAAAAAATATATTATATGAGTTGTCAATTCCCAAAATTTTAAAATTTCTCACAGAAATGTTATCACAGGGTGCCTCTTACACAACTCTTAACACATGCCGTTCAGCATTGTCTCTAATCATAGACGCAAGTTTATGAACAGATTTACATATTAAAAGATTTTTAAGGGAGTTTTCAAGCTGAAACCTTGCAGACCTAAGTATAATGACACATGGGATCCTTCTGTTGTCTTAAATTATATTGAAACTTGGTCACCAATCAGTAATCTTAACATAGAAAAAGTTAAAAAAAAAATTGGTAATATTGTTAGCTCTCACAACTGCTCAACGTATACAAACATTGTCAGTTATCAGATTAAATAACATAGAGTTCGCTGAAACTGGTGTTAAAAATATAATTTCTGATATCTTGAAAACAACTACTCTTTTTAAGGATCAGGTCATAATTTAACTTTTTTTATTTGATATGAAACCAGAAATATGCCCTGTGAACGTACTTCGAAATTATATTGACCAAACAAAACCACTCAGAAGAGTAGATTTAAATAACACGGATAAACTACTAATTTGTTATAAAAAACCTCATACCTGTGCCAGTAACCAGACTATTAGTCGCTGGATAAGACAAGTTATAACTGAGTGTGGTATTGATGTTAAAAAATTTACCCCTCACTCTACGCGCCATGCGTCTACGTCTATGGCATGTAGAGAAGGCGTAACATTAGATTCCATTTTTAAATCTGCTGGTTGGTCTACAGGGTCTAGATTTGTTTGCTAATCATTATAACAGACCCTTAAATGCAATAGTTACTCATTTGCAAATGCTATTTGTAACGCTAATATTAATTAATATTTTTATCTTAATTAATATATTAATTCTGTTAATTGTTTGTTAAGGCATGCCAAAAAATTTGATTTTAAGTAATCTTATTGATTGTCAATTAATTACATTGAAAATTACTTATGTCTTAGATTCTGTATTTTATTATGTACTTATTCATTACTGTCGAACTAATTTATGATTTCCAACAATTCTCTAAACATCTACAAAGTGAATATCTCGGACTAAGCTTGAGTATAATTACATAATTAAACGAACTTACCTGAAGTGAAGTTCTATTGTAATTATACGAGATGCTTAGTCCGAGATATCGGTCTCCCACCCATCCTTATAGTAATCATGGATTACAATGCCCTAGAAGTCAAGTTGGAAATCATAATCCTTTCTATACTAATGCTCTGAAAATAATGACTTACAGATATAGGTTGCCAGTAAGTAGCCTGTTTTTTGGATTCTCTGAACAGTCGCGGTACGCACAATGCAAGATTGAGAAACTACAAAGTGAATATCTCGGACTAAGCATCTCGTATAATTACAATAGAACTTCACTTCAGGTAAGTTCGTTTAATTATGTAATTATATCGAAATACATATAACAGATATTAAAAAGACTTCTGGTGTAGGCCGGGTTCAGCCAGTTCAAAATTTGCCATATTTCAGGGAGAATCCTAGCATTTGTTCGGCCACTACGCTCGTCGACTACATGTCTGCGACGAAGGATTTGAGACCTCCGAACATCGACTACCTCTTAATTACTGTGAAGCGTCCTCACAGGAACGCGACAGCACAGTCTATAAGCAGGTGGATCAAGCAGGCGCTGTGCGCGAGCGGCATTGACGTGACAGTGTTCGGCGCACACAGCGCCCGCCACGCTGCCACTCGGCGGCGCGGGCGGCCGGCCTTAATCTAGATCTCATCAGAAAGACTGCGGGCGGGACCCCTTGCTCCCAGACCTTTGCTTTATTATGATCGTCCTATAGTAGAAAGATCTAATTTTGCAGAAAGTGTTTGTCTGCCAAATAATACAAATAATAATTAATTGT
This sequence comes from Glaucopsyche alexis, assembly GCA_905404095.1. Classification (NCBI taxonomy): domain Eukaryota; kingdom Metazoa; phylum Arthropoda; class Insecta; order Lepidoptera; family Lycaenidae; genus Glaucopsyche; species Glaucopsyche alexis. The sequence goes on from FR990059.1 coordinate 16,736,773, forward strand.
TAAAGAAATATAAATCGTGAGAATTCTGTTATTTAGTGCTTTGTTATAAATCGAATAAATAGAATATACTAGTAGTAAGAAATGTAAGGTAACAAAATTTAATCTCTGAACATCTACATGTTAATTTATATCGAAAATGAAACCAGGAAATATTATATATGATCAAACGAACTTCTAAAGTGAAGTTCGATCGATATAATATGACTGGTTTCATTTGAAGATATGAATTACCCAACCCACCCGATGACCCAGTTTTGTTACCTAACATCACTTAGTATTCTTAAATCTTAACTCTAAAAAGAATGAGGTTGCTGGCGGCTAGGGATGACCGGTTTGGCTAGTGTTGGAGGTACTTTTATCGACAGATTAAAAAATCTTTTAAACTTTTTAAACGTGCGAAGTGTTGCCTTGTAGGTCAAAGGACTACATGTTAATTCATATCTTCAAATGAAACCAGTCATATTATATCGATCGAACTTCACTTTAGAAGTTCGTTTGATCATATATTATTCATCTATGGGCGATATGAAGTTTGCCCGGACAGCTAGTATATTATACATAAAAATAGTTTGCAATTCCAAAGTCGTTAAAACTCTGACAACGGCTGGTTTGGTCTTAAAATAATCGTGGAAGTTCAGGTTTAAGAATGAGAAATTTTAGTTCATAGTTAAGGCAGAACAACGTGTATCGGGACGGCTATTAGTTAATATTACGGGTTAATTTATAAATTAACCCGTAGCAAACCCTTAGACCAACTTGGCTTGACTGTGCCATAAAAAAAAATAACGCTTGTCCCGAATAACCTAATAGACGTTTTGTTTCTTTTCAATTATTTGAAGAAAAAAAAACTATGTTTTGTCCACGTTGGTACGTTTGTTCCGGATTTCTTGTTCTTTTACTCGGCAACGGTCATTTCGAACGTCAGGAATTAGTGCAAAAGCTCAGTCGGAATGTGCAGGAACTCCTTTGTGTCCGCACCTGAACTAATTATGTGATTACAACTCAAAAACAATACGATCTGATTCTGTTACGTTAAAACAGTATTTTAGGTTTATTTTTAAGCCCCGACGAAAACAGAGCTGTGTGTATGTCTGTCCGTCGCATCGTAACTCCCAAACAATAATATGATTAACCATTATATTAATATGTGAAGCAAAATTTCAAGTATGGTTTTACGAGAATTATGCATAGTGAAATTTGGCACATTTTAAGTTTAAGTGAAGGCGAAGGTCTGCTGAAAGCTAATATTTTTAAAAATAACGCTTAAAAATATGGATATCTATTATCTTTAAATTATTATTCGAAACAGATAAATCGATTTTGATCTAGGTGTTTTTTTGTTCGAAAGAAAACATAATCGAGAGTGTTCTTAGTTATAATTCACCATCATCAGCTCGCTGTGACAAATCGAAGGTTACATAAATTTTTAAATTTTGTTTATGTACTTGGCTTGGTTTCGTTATTTTTCTTTGTATAATATGTTGGCTTGTATATAGAAAACAACGGTTAAAATGCATGTGACTAATAAAATCACTATTTGCAACAAAATATCTGCTAAGTTTTGTTGGAAAATTGTTTGTAACCGCGTAAGGCGTCACTAGTAGTATTATTTGCTGTGGGTACAAACGTATCATGAATAAAGTCCTTTTAGCAAGTTAGATCAATAAAATAAGCGCAAAAAAACTGCTGTTCAATACAAAATGTAACGGCTACTCGTTAATAATGTATGGAACAGCAGATTTTTTTGCTTATTTTATTGATCTAACTTGCTAAAAGGACTTTATTCATGATACCTATAAAGAGGGCTTCGTTAAAACAACCACTAAAATTTCACATAGTATTTATATTATAGACGAGGCATGTCGAGCTAAAAAGTGTTTACTCCTAAATGTCCCCAAACATGGGGTTGTTTGGGGCCATTTAGATTTCACATTAACTGTCATATTAACATTTTGACATTTGTATTCCGTTCTTTATCTAGTCTTCTGAAATCGAAGGTACATGACTTTTTCTTGTATGAATTTTTTTTTGTCAAATGCCCCCCTTAGTTTTGAAATCTTTGATTGCAATTTGCATAATATAAAAATTTGACTCTACCCTCCTAACTTCTGTGCGCAGACAAGCTGTAATTAAATATTTAATAACAAAACTTCTGTCATAAAGCTGATCATTGGCAATAACAGCTCATTTCCCCTGCCGGAGTGGCAATGGACTATATTACGATACTTGGCAGCCAGCCAGCGCCGCGCCTCAAAACTGCGTATATCCAAACAGCCTGATATTAATTGTATTATGGAATACGTAATAATCCTACCTACTATTATAAATATGAAAGCTTGTGAGGATGGATGGATGGATGGGTGGATTGATACATTCTGTCAATTATATGAACAGGTTTATATTATATATTACAATATTATGTAAATGACTATTAACAAGGTGCTCCGTAGCCTAGTGGGTAGACCGTTTAGTTCGCACTCGAGAGCGTGCAGGTCCGAATTCCAGGTTGTGGCGTGTACCAATGAGACTTTTTCAGATCTCAAGTACATTATACGGACGCTCTAACGGTGAAGGAAAACATCGTGAGTAAACCCGCACATAGTTGGCCCCAGACGTATTGACCAGTTCATTCCTCTGGACTCGGCTGACTATGTTGTGAGAATTCCGTATGTGCTTGGACAACCATACGACATTTAAAAACCAACTGTCCCAGGTACTACAGTATTTCAAGAGTGGTTTCTGTGCTCGGAGAATACTGTATAAATCATCCATTAACGGATGTAAAGGCCTAAGTTTACATAAGTTTTAAAATATCCTAATTAAATATAGTAAAAAGCCTACTCTACCAAAAATTTGTCAGCAAAGTAAGTTTAATATTATTCATGAAACATTGGTGATTGATGACGAAATAATAAAATATTTTTGTTTTTCATCTTTTGGCATCAAATGAAGCCCGAAAATTTTCCCTTTCGTTCCTAAGGCTCTTTATGTAAATGAATTTAGGATTTAATATTCCTCTTATTGGTCTCCGTTTCTCATAAAGTCACCATGCTCATTGTTTCCAAAAATATTCGATTGTTATTCGAAGTTTGATATAATTTGTATCGTAATATCATTATTCTGTTGTTTCTGCTCGATGAAGACAAATTTGCATTATTATCTATGTCTTCGGTGCGCGAGTCCAACTCGCAATCGGAGGGTTTTTTATTGTGTTTACATTTTCTACACGGTACCTAATGCAGAATTTATTTTGTTCACATTTCTCTGAATATTTCCATCGTATCTATGTTAGTGTTTGAATCATTATGACAGACGGGTTCAATGAACAAACACTATCCAGTATAAATATTTCTGTGGGGAGCGAGTAAGCTTGCAATCAAGCAATTTACATCACAAATGGGACCCAATCATGCCCACTGTTACCGCTAACGACATTATCGACAAAGTTCCTGCTCGACTAGTTTCTTAACATTTTCCTTTGCAGTAGGATGTCCCAAAATATTAAAACACTAGCTGTCCCGACACACGTTGTTCTGTCTTAAATATGAACTGGAATGAATAAATAACTACACTTGCAATGCAAATTACGTTCTAGTCCTACACCTACTCCTATAACCTACACATTATCCAATATTTCTCATCGTTTAAACCTTACCTGAACTTCCACAATTATTGCAAGACCAAAATTAGCCAAATCGGTCCAGCCGTTCTCGAGTTTTGAGTGTCTCGGGAACGGGATAAAAAGAAGCATAATATTATGTCCTTCTCCTGGTTTTAAGATACTAGTACCTCCCCACGAATTTTCAGCCAAATTGGTTCGACCGTTCTTGAGTTATAAATAATGTAACTAACACAACTTTATTATATATATAGGGAATTGACCTCAACGACTGCTGACGTGGTTAAACTACGTGTATGTTGCGTGCGTACGATTTAACGGCGCTGTTAAGCGATTTTCATCTTAATCTCGTCGAGCGGCAACTTTTTCGATAGCACATTAAACTATAATATCATGAAACATTAACACAAATGGGAAGTGGAATTATACTTTACAGGGATTTGCATTGTAATATATGGCGATTATAGTATGGTTATAAGTTAACCTTTGTAATAAAATCTAATAATATGTGAGCTATGTCTGTAAAATTAGGAAATTTTATCGACATCGCACACATTCTCACTCATTTCACATCTTCTCTTTTAGATAAAAATGGATTGCAAATCCAATGTTTCGCTAAAACTAAAGAACGGCTGGACCGATTTGGCTACTATTAGTCAAAAAAAAATTGTGGTAATTCAGGGAAGGTATAAACCCCCCGATGGTTGCACGCCTTGTCGTGGCGGTGGGGCTTAGTAACCGTGGATAGGACACCCACGGTGAAGCGAAGAGGCAACCAGGGCCGGCTTGTTTGCCGCCGGCTGGCCCGAGGAGGGCGCTCCCAGCGGGCTGGAGGAGTCCGCTGCGGACGCGCTAGGAGATGGGACCGCAGAAGAAGAGGAGTGCCGGTATTACGGTGCGCCGTACTCCCTATCTTCTGCGGCCGTGGAGGGATCGCAGGGGGAGAGGCGTGGTGGTGTTGTGCCACTCTCCCTACCTCCCTGCGAGCTGGCGGGGCCGTACCGTATGTTAACGGCATTGGTGGGGCCGCAGAGGAAGAGGCAAGTTGGTATTACGGTGCGCCGCTTGCCCTATCCTCTGCGGCCGATGTGTGGTCGGTGGCAGAACCATAGCTCAGATCTGCCACCGGGTACCGGTTGTGGAGGCTGGTATCCGTGGCCTCCTAGTAGCAGACTCAGGGGAAGTCTGCTACAGTACTGGTGAAGGCCGAGGAGGGAGGCGCACCTTACCATCTGGTGCGCCTGGGGCCTTCGGGCCTTGAATGGAGCCGCTTGTGAGCGGTTGCTGCCGGCGGGGTCGCGGATGTGTTTATCGTTCCCGTGGCCCCGTCACAGGGCGGCGAGGAGGAAGGTGGGGGGTGGTTTTTAGTGGGTATACCGTGGGTCTCATTAACCTATACGGGAGTCCCACATCACTGTTGTGAGATGTTACATCTCTAATGAGGGAACATCACTATGCGCGTCCTACACAAGATGGCCGTAGCTGGTGTACGATAATTTGGTTACTTAAACTAATTGAGAACACGCACTCGATAATAAAGTCTTATTTCTTAATATGTAATTATTATTTATAATAATTATCTGCACCTAACAATACATGGTGTCAGTAATTGGGTTCGCAACCTATGTGCGGTGTAGTTATTGTAAATTCTTATTTTAAAAGTCGGCGTCATGTCTGAAGAAAATCAAAAGCCAAAGAAAATTTCGGGAATGTCCAGTCCGCAGCCCATGGTGATGAACGGTAACTTGTCGCAACAATGGAAAAGATGGATACAATCATTTAAATTTTATTTACGTGCGTCTGGCATGGATGAAGAAAGTGATGGCAGAAAGGTAGCTTTATTTTTACATGTCATTGGCGAAAAAGGCGTGGATGTATTTAATACATTTGGAAAGAACGAGGATAACGTCAAATATGACGAGCTTATTCAGTTATTTCAAAACCACTTTGCCCCAAAAGCTAACCTCACATATGAATGTCATAATTTTTTCACTTATAGACAAGGTGAAAATGAAACCTTAGATGACTTTGTTTGTACATTAAAATTAAGGTCACAAAACTGTGAGTTAGGACAGATACAGGAACGCCTAGTTAAAGTAATGTTTATATGTAACATGCATCAAAAATACAACTATATCAGAGAGAAGTTATTGCTTGAAGATAAGCTGGATCTTGATAAGGCCTTGGAAATGGCCAAAGCGATGCTTGCTTCCAGACACCAAACAGACGAATTGGCAGCAGAACAAGGTTCGATCTTGTACAACAAAAGTAAGTCACGCTCAGTTAGTCAATATAGGCAAAAGTCAACAAACGAAGTTTGTACAAGGTGTGGACAGACGCATCGTCATAAGTGTCCAGCATTAAGTGTAAACTGCAATAAATGTGGAAAAGTGGGTCATTTTGCAATCTGTTGTCGGTCAATGAAGTCAAAGTCAGTAAAATATGTACAGTCAGATAGTGGTGTGCAGCAGGTACAGTCAGAACAAGATGAATTGTTTATAGGTCATATTCAGTCATCCAAGTCATCAAGTGATTGGAAAATTACTTTATATATTAATAATTCACAAATAAATTGTATTATCGATACTGGTAGTGATGTCAATATTATGTCAAAAAGTGTTTTTGATTCACTTAACATTAAAAATGTATTGTCTAAGGCAAATGTAAAAATTAGGTCCTACACTGGTAATACGCTAGAGGTACTAGGTCAACAAAACTTACAATGTAAATTCAAATTTAACAATTCCTATGTAACAAAACAAATTAATTTTATAATTGCAAATGTGAATTCTCCAACTGTACTAGGTAAAATAACTTGCTCTGAAATTGGATTAATTAAAAGAGTTTTTTGTGTAGAAACTTCTAACATGCAAACATCAGACAATAATATTAGTCAATTGTCTTTAGGTCAAAATGAGTCAAATTCAAGTCAAGGAATATGTCCTGAAGTCGCAGACAGTCAGTCACAGTCATTCACGTTACAACAAAGTCAGACACAAAATATAAATTTAAATAAACTTGTTGAATATAATAATTCTGTTTTTACCGGTCTTGGCTGTCTTCCTGGTGAGTGTCACATAAGTACAAATCCTGAGATTCAGCCGAAAGTCGATGCTCCAAGGAAGATACCATTTGCATTACATCCTAGACTGCAACAAGAACTCGAGAAGATGGAAAAAATGGATGTCATAACTAAGGTCACTGAGCCTACTGCTTGGGTGAGTTCTTTAATTTTAGTAGAAAAAAAAAACGGTCAATTAAGGGTATGTTTAGACCCCCGTAACTTAAATCAGGCAATTAATAGGACTCATTATCCTATCCCATCAGTAGACATGGTCCGTGCTAAGGTGGCTGGTGCAAGATTTTACTCTACTTTAGATGCAAGTAGTGGATTTTGGATGTGTAAATTGAGTGAGAAAAGTTCTTACCTTACAACTTTTAATACACCTTTTGGTCGATACCGCTTTAAACGCCTTCCATATGGAGTCAACTGTGCTCCTGAGTATTTTCACAGAATTATGACTGAAATGTTTGGTGACATACCAGGGGTGGCAGTATACAGTGATGATATTTTAGTAAGTGGTCGAACACTACAAGAACATAATGAGCGGCTTAATACAGTATTTAAAAGAGCAAAGGAATATAATGTCAAATTTAATAAAGAAAAATGTACATTCGCCAAGGAGAGTATCAAATATCTGGGTCATATTTTTTCAGGAGGTGGAATCACAGCTGATCCGGACAAAGTCAGAGCAATCAAAGAGATGCCCTCTCCTACCTGTCTAAAAGACTTACAAAGATTTCTTGGTATGCTTAATTATTTAAGTCCTTTTATTAAAAATATGGCAGGCGAAACAGAAATTGTACGCCAATTATTAAAAAAATCTGTTGATTGGCAGTGGACTGCTACTCATGAAACAGCATTCAGTCGTTTGAAGCAATTAATATGTCAAGTTCCAGTGTTGTCACATTTTAATGTTCATGATCCTATTGTCATACAAAGTGATGCCAGTAACAGAGCTGTTGGAGCAGTGTTATTACAAAATCAACATCCTGTATATTACGCTTCAAAAACTTTGTCTGATACACAACAACAAATGGCTCAGATAGAGAAAGAACTCTATTCAATAGTTTTTGCATGTATTAAGTTCCATCAATTTATATATGGACAAACTGTAACTGTAGAGACAGATCATGCTCCTTTAATAACATTGTTTAAAAAATCTCTAGTTGAGGTTCCAACACGTCTCCAAAGAATGATGTTAAAAATACAAACCTATAGTTTAAATGTAGTTTACAAGAAAGGTAGTCACATGTACATTGCCGACACCTTGTCAAGAGCAGCACTATCTGAAACAAGTTCAGATGAATTGGATGATGATATCATTGTTCATGTGAATTTACTGATTAAGTCATTACCGGTGTCTTCAGAACGTCTACAGTGGTTAATAACTGGCACTAATCAAGATGAAAGTCTGCAGATTTTAAAAAAATACTGTAAAGAAGGATGGCCGTCAAGTAAAACACAAATTAACAAAGATCTGCATGAATATTGGCAGTATAGATTTGATTTACATACAGAACATGAATTAATTTTTAGAAGTAACAGTATAGTCATACCTAAAAAATTAAGGCCAGATATTTTGAAAATAATACACAGTGGTCATTTGGGTATTGAAAGGTCAAAAGCGTTTGCTAGAGGACATGTATTTTGGCCATTTATGTCAACTGATATAAAAAACCTAGTTCAGTCGTGTCATATTTGTTTGTCACATAGAAATTCAAATGCTCCAGAACCACTTATTCCGCATCATGTTTCATTACTTCCATGGGAAAAAGTTGGTGTCGATTTTATGGATCATAAGTCTAAAAAATATATTGTAGTACAGGATTATTACTCCAATTATATTGAATTAATGTCTGTGGCAAGTACTAACGCCAAAACAGTAATTGTTTCTCTCAAGAGCATTTTTAGTAGACATGGTATCCCAGTTGAGTTATTCTCTGACAATGGGCCACCATTTAATTCGTCAGAGTTTAAGAATTTTATTGTTGAATGGGGAATTAATCACATTACGTCAAGTCCCTACTTACCTAGATCAAATGGGCTGGTAGAGTCTGCAGTAAAGATATGTAAACGTTTCCTTACCAAGTCGGAAGAGTCAGGAACTGATCCATATCTTGCTTTGCTTCAATTCAGGAATACACCTAGAGGAAATCTACCATCTCCAGCACAACTGTTAATGTCACGTTCACTTAGAACACAACTACCAACAGTCACAAGTAACTTGAAACCAAGAACAGTAAAATTTCACGAATATGTACAAGCAAAGGAAGAAAATAAAAATAAAATGAAAAACTACTATGATAAAAGGTCTAAACCCTTACCAGAACTACAAGAAGGAGATAAAGTGTATTTTAAGAAAATGCCAGATACTCCATGGGTTACAGGCACAGTAAAGTCCAAATGTGAGCAACCTAGATCTTATACTGTAGAGGGGTCAGATGGATTTATTGGAAGGAGAAACAGACAGCATATTATATTGCATCCTCAAACTCCATTTGTATCTCAAGAGCCATTACAAGAAAGTCCAAATATAAAGACATCTCCTGAATCACATACAGCAACAACACCTACTGAAGAGCACACAACGCCATTCGTAAAGCGCACCAGGTATGGAAGAGTCATAAGACCACCAAGACGGTTAAACATATAGAAGTTTATTTTATTAAGTAAACATATCGGAAATGAATGTGAAATGAATGTGAAGGACTATGCGATTATATATATATATATTAAGATTAATTTAGTTAATTTCTTGCACTGTTTCTACTTTAATAAGTATTTTACATTAATTTTAACATGTTACACGACCGGTTTCGACAACGTCATCATCAGGTGTAATTTAGTTAAGTTCAACAAATTGTATTTTTTGTTTTAAGAATGTTTTTGTTTAGAGATTAGTAATTCATCTTGCAACTTTCTTAATAAGGAGGATGTTGTGAGATGTTACATCTCTAATGAGGGAACATCACTATGCGCGTCCTACACAAGATGGCCGTAGCTGGTGTACGATAATTTGGTTACTTAAACTAATTGAGAACACGCACTCGATAATAAAGTCTTATTTCTTAATATGTAATTATTATTTATAATAATTATCTGCACCTAACAATACAATCACCACTCGGGTGCCCCCTGCGCCTGGGTGGTATGCGTAATGCATTTTCCCCCCCGGAAACAAAAAAAAAAAGGAAGGTATAAACGAAAAAAAATATTAGAAAAATTGCGAGGAAACTATTAACGAGCTAGTATATTATAATAATTATTAAGTTATTATAAGAAGAACAAACAAATCCTAAAAAGCTTCCCTTTTTTGTTATTACTTGAAATGTTTATTTATTTTACTTCTAATCCCTACTAATTTATGATAGAAAATCTTTTTCTACGGTAATGGTTCTTAAATATACATTACTTATCTCATATTTTACACTTAAGAGGAAAAAGTACGTACATTAATTGTAAAATATAAACAGTATTTAAAATTCACTTGAAAAGCCGAGGAGCAATCGCTTTTTTACACGTGAAACAGCTTCCGTTAATGTATAAAGCCAGTATCAATAAATTAAATCTCGGTAGATTTCACCAGGCTTACTGGGAACTCAAATCCGTGGAGGCCATATTTTACATTCACGTACTTCAAGAGCAGATTCTTTGCAGATTTTTCTCTTACAATTTCTAAAGTTTGGCTACCCGCCTAGCCTAGGCTGTAACTCAGAGCTGTAGGAAACTTTATTTGATGTTACAGTATTTTGTTTTATTACAGTTTGTTTTTTTTTTTTAATATTGTGGTTCTATTTTGATACCTGTAGTCCTGTACCTTATTTTGAGCTATATTTGGCCTGATATAGTATAGTCGAAATTATTGATGTGTTGTTGCACAATGAAATACAAGACATTATATAGCTTAAAAATGTGCAGTTTCCCAGATTAGACCAGTCTGTGTATGCGGCATGCGCGCGGATTGACATAGGTAACAGTTTATATTATTATTATTTACTAGCTGACCAGACATACGTTGTTCTGACATAAATATGAACTGGAATGAATAAAAAACTACACCTACAATGCAGCATTCGACCTAGTCCTACACCTACTCCTACAACCTACGCCTTTTCCAATATTTCTCACCGTTTTCACCTTCCCTGAAGTTTCAAAATTATTTCAAGACCAAAATTAGCCAAAGCAGTCCAGCCGTTCTCGAGTTTTGAGTCCCTCTGGAACGGGATAAACAATCTCATGTCCATCTCCTGGTTCTAAGATACCTCCCCACAAATTTTCAGCCAAATCGTTTCAGCTGTATACTGTAACTAACACGACTTTCTTTAAAATATATAGATGTCAATGTGGACAAACTACAGATTGGATCAAGCCTGCAGTGTCATGCTGATTAGACCTTCTTCAGTATTGCTACACTACATACACTGAGTCGCCACATAATTATTGTCAGCGAATATTTTGCATAACAAAGAGCTTTTTTACATAGAAATTGTGAAGCGACCGTCTTAAATTTTCTCTGGAAAATTAGCTTCATGCTGTTGAATTTTATTGTAAAAATGCATGAAGATAATTTTGTTTGCTTTTAATCTAAAGCGTGGTGAAAATAATTTAACCATATTTAATAAAACAAATATTCATTTTGTTTAATTTTATCTTTAACTTTATACGAGCAAATTGTACACCAATAATCGGAATCTCGGAAGCGGTTTCAAGTCTTATCATGAAATTTTAATAGCCTGGGGTTATGTTGGAGACGGGCTTACTACGTATCTTGCAAAAGCCAAGCAATAGCAAAAATTGCGCAATTTTTGCGCAAAAACCGCAAATTCGTATTACGTATCTGCAAAAACCTAGCAAAAACAATCTAGCGACAGTACTGCCTCTACCGAACAATCGAGGAACTATAAATTGCAATCAATCGTTCGATTTCTTCACTGCTGTCTAATTTTTCGTATTACGTAAGACTTTTACAGCAAAGCAAAAACAATCAGCGAGCGATTTGAACTGTCAGTTAGCAATAATAAGCGAAAATGAAGCAAAGTGCATTCAAACACAACAGCGAGCGATTAGCAATCGATCGCATAGGTAATACGATTTTATTTGACATTCAGCAATCGTTTGCGCGTCTATCGCGCGGTGACTGCAAGATTATTGCTAATCGCTATTTTTACGTTATTACGTAAGCGGCGGCCGATCTAACTAGATCTTATCCCTGAGAAATCGCGCATTTTTAGGTTATTACAGGTTTTTTCTATCGTCATGCAAGAATAGCTTCGACTTTAATAATGTCAGTTCCAATGGAAAATTGGTATACGAATATACAATTTTGTCGTTGTTGGTAAACAATTGGTGTCTCGGGTTCTTGGTGTCTCGGGTTCGAGTTTCGGTCTGTTATTTCTTTACGTGCTAGATATTAAAACCCCGATCAAAGCTTGGTCTCCCAGGTACTACAAGTTTATTACATCAAAATATTAAATTATTTGTACAACAAAATATAAATACAACATTAATAATAAAAGGGACAAAAGAGAAAAAAAAATTTCAAAATTTCTAAATCTAGTACAAATTAAAATATTAATAAGGGCCAACAATATTTTAGCATGTGCAGCACCTACATAGAGTAAACTAGCTGGTGCGCGGAACTACATATACAGCATACAACTAACGTAAAAGGAACCCTTTTTGTGAGCACCTTATATACTTTCATATATATTTAGTGAAAAGCTTTTAATTTAAAATTACAAACTGACACTTTAACTTTATTTATTTGTACAGATAACCATATAACATAGAGCAGCCTTATTGTCCTTAAGATATTCAGAATTAAATCCAATAAAGTGGAACACATTCTACAAATCCTGCGATGGCGATATATTGCATATTCCACGCGACGAACAAACATACAATTGAATTTCCTGTGCTTGCAGTACGATAAAACTTAGCACCCATGGCCACAAATGTCGAAGCGACTTTTTTGTCTCCGACAATTATTCCTTCACAAGGAAGAAAACAGGAGGATAAGTGGTGGCTGTTTCGTCATCTGTATCTTTATTATATAAGATGTATATTGCTAAGCATCCGTGGTCTAGTGGTTAGAGCATTGGCTCTCGACTCAGAGGTCGTGGATTCGATTCCTGCATTGGAACAACAAGAAATGTTTCCATGTTTGGTTAGGACAATGCAAGCCGATCACCTGATTGACTGACAAGAAAGATGCGCCTGACTTCTCGTCATTCGTGTCGGTTATCCGTCCCACTGGAGTATGTAAGTAAATTAAGAGAGAGTTCTCGTGTGTACTACGCACACACTTGGGCACTATAAAAATTACTCCTGCGTAACTGGCCTGGTTTCAATGAAACCGGCCACCGTCACCGAGATCGGTGTGAGGAGTTATATTTATTATTAAGAAGTATGAGAGAGATAAAATCATTAATTATAATGTTGTCTCTCTTTCCAAATTAATTTATTTAGCTTAAAAAGTACTGCATTCAAATAATTGTTCCTTATTACTAAATATTGAACGTTTCGTGAAGTTTTAATCATAACAACGCTATTATATATATTTTAAAAAATCATCTTACAAAATGTCGCGGCGACATTTATTGTCCGTAGCCTCAACCGGCTGCATTCGCGCGCGATAACCAGCATGTGAGTGCTACAACGCCGAAAATCGGATATTATGCGAACAACCACTCCGAGCCACGATTTTGGCTTCGTGCCATGCAGAGTGAAGACATTTGTTACACCGCACATGTCTCGGGTACACTTTTTATGCAATGTATCTGTATATGCAATCTGTAAACAACATCTGATTGTAATTACTATAGTCGTCAGTGGTAGTAGTAGAAAATTTAATAATAATTTTTATAAAAGAGATGTTTGATTTTGGGGCCAGCTCTATGTACACTACATAGGCTAATAGAAAAAAAATATGGGAATTTCATAAAAATACAAAAAAAAAATATTTGAAGAACGAAAAAGAACACGCGTACAAAACTGATTATTTGAAGTGTTTTTTATTGCGAGAACCTTATTTTTGTGGCGGCCATGACGGTTGTTTTCACTTGACTTTCGATATAGTTGACAGTTTTAGGAAGAGACGTCTTCTTGAATGTGATACGTCTTTCTTTGTCAAAAGTCATGTCATTGTCAAAATTACTTTCTTTGGATATTTTCTACCCCCACACTGGCTATTTCTCAAGGTAGGCCATTTTAAAGAAGAAGAATTCTGATCTGATCCGCCATGTTTTATTAAACGTTGTGTTGCTCTCCTTGACGAAGTTATTTTAAATGTACATTGAAACGAAGTGAAATCAAATAAAATAGAGAACCAATAGGAATTTAATAAATTTTAAGAAATTACATATAGTGTACATAGTGCTGGCCCACGCCTCATACATTTCTAGAACATCATTTTTGTAAGTATTAGAAATAATTATTTTACATAGTTAAATAAATAGAAACCAGTTTCTATTTAATTACAGTTTCTATTTGTGGTTCAGTTGGTTAAAAAAATGTAGCATTTTCTATAAATCATTTTTCAGTAATTTATTTCGTTAGAAAATTACCAACAAACTTTAGGATACGCAATCAGCTAAGTAAAAGTCGAAGCTTAATCTAACTTTTCCTTTTGACGTGATAAAAGTTTGGCTACCAATAATAAATGTATTTAATGTGTATAACATTAAATACATACACTCTATGACATACATACACTGAAAAAATACCTCCTTCCATTGCCTGAAAAAGTTTTAACCGGGATTAATTAGCTTAATCTAATCAACAAGTAAAAAAAAAGTGTGTGTGTGTCAGCTTCGACGCACGACTGGAGTTTCCTCCTTACGAACGATAATTATGATTTAATCTATCGAAAAGAAAACCAGGGTAAATGAAAATCTTACAATAACAGTGAAAATTTTGCTCTTCATATAAAAAAATATTCAAAGATATTTAGAAAAGTTTCAATTGCGGCAAAAGCAATACACATAAGAGATCAAATAAAGAATTCTAAAAATAAAATAAAAACTACTTGGAAAATAATTAATAGTGAAACTGGAAGAGTCGCCTGTCGTAACTCAGATTTGAAACTTTGTGTAGACAATAAAATAATTAAATCAGACGATGAAGTGGCGTCAGTATTTGAGAAATTCTTTGCAGACATTCCAGTTTCTACTACAAAAAATCTAAAGTCTTCACCCGCAGCTGCTGAATCATTACTTAAATATAATGTAAAAAAATGTGAGGTCAACTTTCATTTTAGACAAATTGAGTCACGTGATATTATTAACACATTTAACTCATTAAATGTAAAAAATACTGCGGACATGTGGGGTATGTCCGTAAGAATTATTAAATCGATAGTTGACATCATTGCACCTCATCTAGCGTTTATCTTTAATAATTGTATAGAGATTGGTGAGTTTCCTGACTTAATGAAGCATAGCAAAGTATTACCTCTTTTTAAAGCTGGAAGCAAATCTGATCCAGCTAATTATAGACCTATTTCAATACTACCGACCTTTAGTAAAATATTTGAAAAAAATATTTTACAACAACTATTGGCTCATTTCAATATTAATAAATTGTTACACAACAAGCAGTTCGGTTTTACTAAAGGTCGATCTACGACTGATGCAGGCATTAGCCTTATTAGTAGTATATATGAAGCCTGGGAGGGATCGCAGGATGCACTAGGTATATTTTGCGATCTTTCTAAGGCTTTTGATTGTGTAGAGCATGCTACGTTGATCAGGAAACTAGACCACTATGGCGTAAGGGGCACATCACTTACAATGTTAACATCTTATTTAAGTAACAGGACACAAAGGGTTGAAGTGAATGGCAAGATGTCATCGGGAGCCAAAATAGATTTAGGAGTGCCGCAAGGGTCCATTTTAGGTCCTTTCCTCTTCCTGATCTACATAAACGATTTGCCTTTTCTTGTTAAAGATATACTAGAGATAGTGTTATTTGCTGACGATACTTCACTTATTTTTAAAGTGAAGCGACAGCAGTCGGACTATGACAGGGTAAATAATGCTCTCTCTGAAATAGTAAATTGGTTTGGTAGTAATAATCTCCTTCTCAATGCATCTAAGACAAAATGTTTAAAGTTTAGTTTACCAAATGTGAGACATGCACAAACCAACGTACTATTGAATGATGTTAAACTTGACCCAGTGGACTCAACTGTATTTCTAGGTATAACATTAGATTCTAAATTACAGTGGGGTCCACATATTGCTAACCTGGCGAATAGTCTCAGTTCTGCAGCATTTGCAGTCAGAAAAATTCGACAAATTTCTGACGAAGCATCGGCACGGTTAGTTTATTTTAGTTATTTCCATAGCAGAATGGCCTATGGTATCCTTTTATGGGGCAATGCCGCCGACATTAATTCTATCTTTGTGCTGCAGAAGCGAGCTATTAGAGCTATTTATAAGATGTCCCCATACGCCTCCCTAAGAGAAAAATTTAAAGAAATAGGGATACTGACTGTATACTCACAATACATTTTTGATAATGTTATGTATGTAAAAAAATATAGTAATGAATTTGATAAAAAATGTGACCAACATAACATCAATACTAGGAATAAGCACAAGCTGGCTGTGCCAGTGACTAGACTCAGTAAAATAAACAATTCTTTTAAAGGTCAGTGTATACGTTTCTATAATAAACTCCCAGAAAATGTGAAAAATTTGTCAGTAAATAAATTTAAAAAAGTAGTTAAAAGACATTTGTGTGCCAAAGGTTATTATAAAGTTAAAGATTTCATTGAGGACAGCACACCCTGGGAATAAGATGACCCTATGAGGCAATTTCAGTTTTAACTAGTTATACAATGTACCTACTTTTGTACTGTAATATATTGTAATTTTTTTTTTGTTTACATGTTTTTTGTTATTGTATTGTATACATGTATTTTTTTTTTAAAGAACAATTTTGGCTATCCTTTTTACTAAAATGTGGCACCCGCGCGAGTTTCTTACGCCGGTTCTTCTCGCCGGGTTAGGGTTCCGAACCGATGGTAATTGTAATTCTTCTATTATTTTTTTTTGACGTTCAGAAAACAAAACCTTGTTTTTTTATTCTGAATAAAAATATATTTTTTTTTATTTTTTTTTTATGAACGCATCTTCTAAAATGATATGAGAAACAAACATATCTCTGTAATTATTCGGATTATTCATATTACTTCAATAAAAGCGTATTACATAAAGTATAATACAAAATACATATTAATAATAATATTAATAGTAATAAAGCTGACGGTAATAACGAGCTGGTTTCAGGACTGTGAATAAACAATTTCGAACATATTTAAATTTAAAATTCGAACATAATATTTAAAATTAAAAATAGAAATGGGTCGTAATAAGATACGCTGTGTAATGTATTCCATCTCATTCTTTTGCACGTTCAATTCTTCAGATGCATATGTTTGTCTCTTTCTACGTAACGCCTCAACTTTCCGTGTTACACTTGATTTTACTCCTCATAAAACTTCCGTACCGGGCCTTATAACTCAAATCGTTTCTTATGGAGTAAACTCCAAAAAAAAATTGAATTTGACTTTTTTTAAACGCGAAAGTTTGTCAGATGATTGGATCTATGGATATGTGGATGTTTGTTACTCTTTCAGGCTTCTTAATGGTAAGGTCAGGTTAGGTTCGGTATTTACACTATACAAGAAGATGTGCAGTGTACACGTTTTATTGAAAGAGTTCGACTAATACTAGAGGACTAGAATAACTGATTAATACTCCAATAACTTTCCGTGTTACACTTGATTTTACTCCTCATAAAATTTCCGTACCGGGCCTTATAACTCAAATCGTTTCTTATGGAGTAAACTCCAAAAAAAATTTGAATTTGACTTTTTTTAAACGCGAAAGTTTGTCAGATGATTGGATCTATGGATGGACATGCATAGATAACGTGTTCCATAATATAGCTCGAAGTGAGTCTAAAATCATAGATACCGCTCTATCAGATCACACTGCTCAGATACTGAAATGTCCGTGTAAAAAAATAAGTTTGCTAAAATATTGGTACAAGGAAGTTCGTGACTATAATATAGACAATAAAAAAAAGTTTGTAGATTGCCTCAAATCATTAAAATTTCTTGACATTTACTTAGAGAACGATCCAAATAAAGCATTTAATGATTTTCATGACTTGTTTACACTGTTTTACAAGTTATGTTTTCCTATTACTAGAATAAAAATCTATAGTAAAATTCGCCCAAAATGGATAACCAGAGGCATTAAAATTTGCAGTAAAAGAAAGAGAGAGCTACTCTGGAAATACAGGAAAAATCCTAATGAAACTAACAAAAATATATTCCAGACATACTATAAAAGATACAGGTTAGTTATAAAAAATACACAACGTGCACAAAATAATTACTTCATACAAAAATCAAAAATAAAATCTAAGGCTGTTTGGAAGGTAATAAATAACACTAAAACACAATTTATTAAAGAGTACATTACTGAAATTGACGATAACGGATTTACCCATAAAGACCCAAAAATTATAGCTGATCGATTCAATGATCACTATGTTAACATAGCAATACCTGAAAACGATTATATCAAAGTAAATAAAATTAGTGACGATTACATAACACAAAACATCTTAAATTCATGCTATATGTTCTATACTACACCCAATGAAGTAAATAAAATTATTATTTCACTCAATAATACAAATAGTGTAGGAATAGATGGTATTAAAACGGAAATATTAAAGGAAGTAGCATGCATTATAGGACCAATATTAGCTTATTTAATTAATTTAAGTATAGAAAACGGTATTTATCCGGAGAGGCTCAAACTATCGGTAATTATTCCAATATTTAAAAAAGGTATAAGAAGGGATATACAGTGCTATAGACCCGTGGCCTTAATACCAATAATTTCTAAAATATATGAGAAAGTTATATATAGCAGACTATACAAGTTTATCGAGAAAAATGTGATTTTAGTATCAGAACAATATGGCTTCAGGAGAAATAAAAATATAAACGACGCGATATTTAATTTTCTCAATAAGGTGTATAGTAGCATAGACAAGCGAAATTGTGCAACAGCTTTATTTATGGACATGTCTAAAGCCTTTGATCGCGTGGATCACAAACGCCTTCTTCACAAATTGTACGCGTATGGAATCAGGGGAGTTACATATGAGCTAATAAAATCATATTTAAGTAACAGAAAACAAGTGACGCAAATAAGTAGGTATTGTCCTGTGAATAAATGTGAAATACAATATCTATCTGATACTCATGAAACAGAATACGGAGTTCCCCAAGGGAGCGTTTTAGGACCTCTCTTTTTTCTCGTTTATATTAATGACATTGTTAAATGCACGAATCAACATATGACATTATTTGCTGATGATAGTACAGTTTTATTTATAGAAAAAGATATAAATAATATGGAATCTAATATTAATTTAACTATGGACAAAATTTTAGAATGGCTAGAGATTAATAACTTAAAATTGAACTTTGATAAAACTAAAATAATGAATTTTAAACGTATGACATCAACAAAAAATAAAATTGACATTAATTACCACGGACATCACATAAATGAGACTGATACAACAAAGTTTTTAGGTGTAATAATTGATAATAAATTGACATGGAAATCACATATAGAACACTTAAGTAAAAAAATTAATCAAAGCGCATATGCCTTATATAAACTTAGGGCGATAACAAACAGGCCGACGCTATTAACGGCATATCATGGATACGTTTCATCCAATATTAGATACGGCATTATGTTTTGGGGCAACTCTACGGATTTAGTGAAAGTATTTAGGGCTCAAAAGAAATGCATTAGGGCAATCTGCAATATAGGTAGAAGGGATACGTGCAAACCACATTTCATCAGCTTAAAAATATTAACAGTGACATCTATGTATATTTATGAATGTGCTCTCTATGTTAGACAAAATCTAGAAAGATATGAATCATGTTCCTCTGCTAGACATAAAACTAAGTTATCAGCGATACAAGCTAACTCAGAAATTAAGAGAAGAAGTGTAGTTTGTACCGCACCCAAAATATACAACAAGTTACCAAAAGACATTAAAATTATTACAGAATTAAGATTATTTAAATATAAATTAAAAGACTATTTAATAACTAAATGCTATTACACTTTAAAAGAATATTTAGATGAATAATTGAAATAAACAAAAAGGCCATTAATGTTCTGAAATTGTTAAAAATATTAACTTATGCATCTTTAATATAAAAATAATTGAATGAATAATATTATATAATTAAATGATAAGTGTAGTGTAATAAAATGACTTTATTAATGTACTATATTGCACGCCTTTAAGGCTAATTGTAGACTAAGAACTAATATTATCACCATGTAACATCATTTTGTATACCTACAATTGCAAGAAATAAATAAATTGAAATTGAAATTGAAATTGAAATTGAAATTGGATATGTGGATGTTTGTTACTCTTTCAGGCTTCTTAATGGTAAGGTCAGGTTAGGTTCGGTATTTACACTATACAAGAAGATGTGCAGTGTACACGTTTAATTGAAAGAGTTCGACTAATACTAGAGGACTAGAATAACTGATTAATACTCCAAGAACAACATCACCTCTTCAAATTTGAAGAGGTGATGTTGTTCTTGGAGTATTAATCAAATTTGAAGAGGTGATGTTGTTCTTGGAGTATTAATCAGTTATTCTAGTCCTCTAGTATTAGTCGAACTCTTTCAATTAAACGTGTACACTGCACATCTTCTTGTATAGTCAATAGCTTTTTCTATTTTATCCCTATAAAAACTTAGGCCTTTAACGGATTAATGGATGATTTATAGGTACAGTATTCTCCGAGCGAAGTAACCACTCTTGAAATACTGTAGTGCCTGGGATTCTCACAACATAGTCAGCCTAGTCCAGAGGAATGAGCTGGTCAATACGTCTGGGGCCAACTAAGTACGGATATCCTCACGATGTTTTCCTTCGCCGTTAGAGCGTCCGCATAATGTACTTGAGATCTGAAAAAGTCTCATTGGAACACGCCACAACTTGGGATTTGAACCTGCACTATCTCGAGTGCGTACCAAACGGTCTACCCACTAGGCCACGGAGCTCTTATCCCTATGGAATATTCCATATTATGATATTACTAAGGACAAAGTTACACGAAGGTCACGGTGCACATGAAAGATCTTATTAACGCTATCGCACGCGGTAGCGCCAAAAAAGGTCCCCTAAATGAATACGATAACAGGGTCTCATTTGAAATTTTGAGGTCTGCTGTTATGTAAGGACTTTATGTTGAAAAATAATCAGGAAGGCTCTTTTATGAAATTTACCAGGAAACGAGCAGACGGATTGCCTGATAGTAAGCGATTACTGCCGCCCATGGACACTCGCCACATGTCAGAGGAGCCACACTAGAGACTCCTCAGGGTGTTACGCACTTGCGTTCCTGGTCCTCAAAACCCCAACCCCCCTTGATCCTTGGTTTTCTGTGTTGCCGTGGTTAATTTTTATATCTGGTCGCGCCGTTCCATTCATGCTTAAACATATATAGGCAGGAGTATCTCATGAACCGTAATAGCTAGACAGTTGAAATTTTCACAGATGATGTGTTTCTGTTGCCGCGGATAACAAATACTAAAAAGAGAATAAAATAAATATTTAAGGGGGCTGCCCATAAACAAACTTGGTTTTAATGCCATTCACGGAACCTTTCGTGCGCAAGTTCGACTCGCACTTGGCCGGTTTTTTAGTATTATCTAAGCCAAAACTTCATAGGTAGTCGTCAGGTTTGCAAATAACGGACACAAAAACAATGTGAAATTTTTGTAGCTATTTAAAAAATCTTTATTCCTCCCAAAACTTTAATTTATACACTTTGAAATTATATCAAAATAAGTTGTGTCGCGATTGTTTAACTTTACTCAAGCCAACCTACTTACCTAATTAGCTTGCAACATGTTTCTAAAATTCCAGAAACTTCGGCTCAAGTTTATTATTGAGTTACCGTGAATCAAATCGTGTATGGGTAAACAAGTAATTTGCTTGAGTGCTTTTTCACTATGAGATTAGGCTGGATATAGTTTGCGGAGGCAGAATATAAGTGGAAAATTCGCACTATAAGGATGTATGGGATAATAATAATAATAATAATATCTATGGACGCTTCACATCACGTCAATCTGGCCCCGTGCTAAGTATCCGAGGAACTTGTGTTACGGATACCGGACAGCTAGAAGTATATTTAATACTCTTATACTATACACATATATTTAAGATTTTTATTATATTATACACATATTTAAAACACATCCATGACCCAGGAACACAGAAAAATTTTGGTCCTTCGGCAGGATTCGAACCTGCGACCCCGGCACCCCCGGCTTGAGCAACAAAGCGCTAAACCGTTTACGTGGTAGAGCCATGCTTTACGTGGTAGAGCCATGCTTCGGCACGAATGGGCCGGCTCGACCGGAGAAATACCACGGGCTCACAGAAAACCGGCGTGAAACAGCGTTTGCGCTGTGTTTCGCCGAGTGAGTGAGTTTACCGGAGGCCCAATCCCCTACCCTATTCCCTTCCCTACCCTCCCCTATTACCCTATTCCCTCTTAAAAGGCCGGCAACGCACTTGCAGCTCTTCTGATGCTGCGAGTGTCCATGGGCGACGGAAGTTGCTTTCCATCAGGTGACCCGTTTGCTCGTTTGCCCCCATATTTCATAAAAAAAAAAAAAAAAAAAAAAAAAACCACAGCCACAGAGGTCGCCAAATTATTTAGTCGTATTCTAAGGTACAAGCTGATCACAAAATGGCTCTAGCGGAAGTGGTTTGGTGTAGTCCCGGAGCCTATTCAACGCAAACAAATAAACAATCAAATCTTTCATCTTAATAATATTAGTGTAGATAAGCACTTTCATTAATAGGTACTGATTATACGTTAGGCAAGTAAGCCATTACATTTTTTGTCTGTGACAACATTTATATTTTCTTATATTTTTAGGGTTCTGTACCTCGAAAGGAAAAAACGGAACACTTATAGGATCACTTTGTTGTCCGTCCGTCTGTGTGTTAAGACCCTTTTTCTCAGGAACGCGTGGAGGTATCAAGCTGTAATTTGATATGAAATACTGAGGTCTACTGTCCCTTGGAGCTGTGAAAAAATCTAACTTCTAACCCAAATCAATCAAAAGATACAGCCGTTTATGCCGCAAATTTCCGCAAATTTTCGACACTCGCAAACTCGAAACCTACAGGGTACTTCCCGTGAACTCAGAATCTTTAAATTTGGTAAGAAGCAACGTTTTATAGCACAAATAAAGGAAAAATTTCGAAAACCGTAAATTTTTTGCTATAATTATATAATAAAAATATTTTAATAATTTTAAACTTACTACCCCTTTCCTCATGAACGCGTAGAGGTAGGTATTTAATTGAAATTTATATCAAATACTCAAGTCTATAATACCTTTAAGCTGTAACAAAATCACTACAGGTTTGTACGGAACCCTCGGTGCGCGAGTCCGACCCGCACGTGGCCGGTTTTTTCTATGTAATAGACAAAAGAACCCTTACAAAGTTCAAACTTTAAAAAAGTATAGGTATGAATTATTATGGATGAATTTCGACCACATGGCCTCTAGTTATAATGAATACCTACACACAACAATAAAGTAATTACTGCGCAAAACATTAATACCATTATGAGTGACGTTAGGTAGTAGGTAGGTAGGTAGTAACCACAACTGTGTCAGCATGAGAGGGGCGCGGGCATTTCATTAATTGACTAAACTGCTCGGTTTTTCCGTATGTTAATAGTGTAATTTGTTATATGTGTCGTATTGTCTACCCTCTTGTTTTCGAGACAGGTTACTATGATTTGATAAGGAAATTTAGCTGCCTGCTACATTTCTTTATGGAAGATTATTTTCCCAGACAGTTTTACCGCTTTTTATCCGACTACGACCAAGACATAAGGGTGGAAATGACGATTTTGGCTGTTTTTGTATGTGTGTTTGTTCCATCGTAGCGCTTAAACTACTGATCCGATTTTAATAAATGAGTTGTCAATAGTAACAGGCTGGAACTATGATGCCCGAAATCCGGTAGGCCGGAGAAAATACAGATCATTGAAAAATAGAACTCTGCGCTAGTACAATAGAGCTGAAAATATAACACAGAAGTGTCCAGTCAAATGTCAATGTCATATATCAGTCCTATATCATTTAAGTCATATATATCATAAACAGTTCGACACTCGACACTTCGATTTTCAACTCTATTGTATAAGAGCAGAGTTATTTTTTCAGAGCTCTGAACTTTCCCTGGCCCGCCCGACTCCAGATTATGATCTGAGGGCCAATTCTCATAATTAACTTAGACTATCAACTTACCATCAATTCATTATAAATTTATCATCCTGTTATCATAAATTGACCGAAAGTCGGTATTCTACTACACTATTTTCGTAAATTTAAAATCCCAACACAGTCATTTTGCAATGATATTGACTACAATTTATAAATAAAGCGAGCACAAAGCATGTTTATAGACAGCTGTTGCTAGACGTTTGTACGATCCAGTGTTGCCAATTATTGTCAGTTAAGGCGCGTCTCCTGCTCGTGTTATTTGAAACATTACACAAAATCATCGAATTTGGGGCATGGCTATGCACATTTGTGTACGCATACACGATTTTATCCTCTTCTGAGACGGACGGAAAATTATTTCCCGCGTGGTTAGAGAGGGGAAGGCAAAAAAAGAGATTTTTGCGTAAAATAAATATTTTTATGTCATGGCATCCCCACATGTCAAAGTGAAAAAAATATCCGGCTGACGGATCGGTTCGAGTCAAATTGGAGTTAAGTTTATAAACATACGAGAATACCATTTTCTATGGATAAGTGGTTCGCTCAATCTATAATCAAGCTGTGATACAATGATAATCGCATCGCGGTGTAATTCGTCGTTTGACGTTTGTTTGAAGTTTAGTTGAATACCATTTTGCTGTTTGATAGGTTCCGGACTGTATCGAAACAGTAACGAAGTTGCATTATTGTTGGATTAAAATAGCAGAATCGACCTTCTGGAGTCGGGCGGGCCAGGGAATACTATATGAGTACTAGTTAATTTTATCAAACGAGTCACGTGCTTACCACACGTCGCACATGACACAGCTTTATCGCACACATTCATAATATCATGACCAGAAAACGAGCAGACGGATCGCCTGATGATAAACGATTACCGCCGCCCATGGACACTCGCAAAACCAGAGAAGTTACACTATTTTAATTCCGCTGGTGTTGTTCACTTGGGAATTTTAAGATAACCTCACTTGGCAAACACGACGCAAGTTATTACACGCTGGTTTTCTGTGAGGCTGTTGTATTTATCCGTTCGAGCCGGCCCATAAAACATAAATGATGCCGGATGATACGCGCAACTCTTTTTTTTTCATGGAATTTGCATACCATTTCATTTATAAAGGCGAATTTCGAGAATCCATTTTCAAGAATATCATAGTTTCTATAATAAAGTAAGAATTGCCATTGCTGGGCAAAGACCTCCTCCAAAGTCTCCCATTTGTCGTGATTCTACGTCAATGTTAACTGGTATCTGGTATTTATCCAGCTCATCGCGCCATCTTTTCCTAAGACGACCACGGCGGTGGTGTGCTGTCGTCCAGCTACCCATTTTGTAGTTATTTTGCCCAGCAGTCAGAATGCATTCGGATGATAAGGCCCGCCTAATCCTATTTCAGCTTAGCAGGCTTAATGCCTGCGTTCTTGATTCCACTTTTGTGGTGTTCCTTATTCAATCGGATAACATCACCCCTTAAATATTGCTTTCAATACCTTGGGTTGGATTTTATAACGAGTCGCCTGAATTTGAGAGTATTGGTGGTGTACGGGGCTTAAGGGAGTTAATCTTAAACCCCCCAAAGAAATGTTGGCTGCCGGAGTTGCGTCTGAATATTTTTAATCAATTTTCAAAAATTCTTAAATATTATTGCAATTATGCAAAACGGAACGTAATCTTTATGCTTTAGTACAGGGAGGTGAGCAAAGATCTTTTCTTTATCGCTTCTTTAAAGAATCGCCGATCAAAATATATGGAATTGAAATTTGGAAAAAGAAAATACAATCGAGGTAATTATATTTTATATATTATAATGTGATATAGGAAATGTATGAGAACAGTATATAATTCTTAAGTAATTAATAGCAATGTATTACTCCGAGTTGGCCCAATACCTACGACTTCATTGGGTTAGGTTAGATGGCTAAGGCGGGAGCGTAGCGCAGCGAAGCTACCGTCTTAGACATCGTGGTTATTTCTTTGTAAACCACCCAGAAGTAGGAGCCCCGCGTGGTGGGGCTCCGTCGACTCATAATTGAAGCCAGTTGTTATTGAGGACCATTGGGTTCTAGGTATGATTGAGGATGGATCTGAAGATTTGAGGTTGGAAGTGTGTCCAGACAATATTCGCTCTGCTTAGGTTTTAGTGCCACTTATATTAAAGAATATGGAAATTGCCACCACCATCCACACTGATTTTTGGAAAGTATATGATTGCTTGTCAGAACATGGCTACATACACAAAAAAGTCAACCACTCGGATCGTGACAACCCATTCATTGCTGAAGATGGGACTCATACTCAACGAATTGAGTCCCAGTGAAGGGCCGTTAAAAGATTTTTAATTTTAATAACACAGAAAATTGTGCAGATGTTATTTTTGAATATTTGTGGCGGCGAAATAACATAAAATTTTACAATGTTTGTACAAATTTCTGTTTTTTTATTTTTTCTAAGGAAATCAAGTATTTCCGGCGGGTGAAAATGGTGAGGGCGGAATCCAACCCCCTCCCACCTCTCCCCAACCACTTGCAATCCCTTAAAATGGCGACGTATTTTAAAATTTTTACCAATACCTTTTTTAATGGCGTGTTAAAAAAACTTTTTTGAATGTATTTAATCTATTATACATATTCCTTTCTCACAATTTAAACACTTTAGCAGATACTGAGTCATTATTATTGGTGTAGAAACAGACATATCAGATTTTAAACAAAAGCAATTTTAAAACTTAAAACGTATCCAATTTCCAGAAGAAGTTTTGTTTAGAAATTGTTCAGTAACAGAGTGTGAAGGAATGTTCTCGAAGTTCGTCGAAACTTCGGCTAATTCTCGGATATAAATTGGAAAGTTTATCAAAATATTGTTGCGTGTCCCCAATATACAACAAACACCTGGATTACAGTTGTTTAAAATGAATCGCCATTTAGCAATATCCAATATTTAGAAGAAGATATTATCCTTTATTTACTACTAGATGTTGCTCGCGACTTCGTGCACGCAAAAGGTAGTAACCGTACATTTTTCCGCGATAAAAATTCATCTATGTCCTTCCCCGTAGTCTAATCTATATATGTACCAAATTTCATCAAAATAGGCTTAGTAGTTTCGGAGCCTATTCAATGCAAACAAGAAAATAAACTTATCCTCTTTATTATTATTATAGAAAAACCTGCAACTTCGCGCAAAAAGAAAATTCATAATACCTATAGCCCGCAGGAATTGTAAGTTTTGCCGAGATAATATATTTCATATTATTTAAGTATTCTGTACAAATCTGTTCAGTGGTTTTGCGAGAAAGATTATCAAACGTATTACAAAATAATAAGTAATTTACAAAAATTAATAAATAGTCTATACTAGCAATATGTATGGAGATATACTCATACCCCCTTACTAATAAACGTTGTATAAGCTTTGAATAGTTACAGTATTTGGTCACATCACACAAGTGACATGTTTAATTCGTTAGAAGGAGACAAAACACTGTATAACTATTCAAAGCTTATACAGCGTTTATTAGTAAGGGGGGTATATTACAGGTCTGGCTTAGTTTAGACTCCAAATCTCCTACAAGTTACAATTTGTTTGTGTAAGCTATTTATGTGTTAAAATGTAGGTAAACTGTAATTAGTTGATATGAAATAAACTTTTATTTACTTATTTATTATTTATAGTATGAAATTATTTGGGCTTTATTTAGTAAGAGATTTTGAAGAACACACAATCTCTAGCAAATAGATAGTTGTAAATTATAAAACTTAAAGCTTTGTATTACACTTGTGCATATTTCAGGTTACTGAAACGACGCGAATGGGAAAACTCAAATGCGATAAAATCCTTAAAAGTAGTTTTATTTGTAAAGTATAAATATTTAAAGCGCAGTATATCTTTAGAACGTTAAAGTTACTCTTACGTTTACATGCAATTTTATTCTTCGTCTGTAGTAGAGCCAGCGAGACTATTATGTTATAAACATTTACATTTCTAATGTAAGTCTTACAACATTGTGTGTAACTTTTATAGCCACCATCGCGTCGTAAATAGAAAACAATGTTTCACTCAAAATAGGATTAAATGCTTAGATAGAAATTAAAGTTTTATGATAGTATTCTACATTTTATGCGCGGTACAATGTAACATATATTGCAATTTTATTTTCATATGTATTTTAAGTTGCCAAAATAATAATAATAACTCCCCACCGATCTCGGTGACGGTGGCCGGTTTCATTGAAACCAGGCCAGTTATGCAGGAGTAATTTTATAGTGCCCAAGTGTGTGCGCAGTACACAAGAGCACTCTCTCTTACTTTTCTCTCGTAATCCAGTGGAACGGATAACCGACACGACTGACGAGAGATCAGACGCAGGTCCGACTTTTTACATGCCCATCCGACTCATGGATCATCTTTCTTGTCAGACAATCAGGTGATCAGCCTGCATTGTCCTAACCAAACTTGGAAACAACATTTTTTTGTTGTTCCAATGCGAGAATCGAACTCACGTCCTCCGAGTAGAGAGCCAATGCTGTACCACTAGACCACGGAGGCTGTTTATATGCTGTCTATATGCATGCACGCGTTATTATAATATTATAATAACGCGGGTGGAACCGATGGCAAAAGCTAGTTAAATATATAAAAGGTTCTTACTATTATTCCTCCGCTACATTCATGTCATCAATCTCGGAGTATTATCAATTTTGTCTCCACGACGACGAACTTATCGTGACCTTTACATCTACGCACCGTCTTGACCTTTAAAGGTCAAAGTGTCTTAATATTCTAATGCTAAGACGTTTTTATCTAAGTTTTTTCTAGTTCTACAACGAAAGAGATTCAATTAGTCAAGTTACTTTTTTAACCCTTAAAAGGTACCTATAGTTGGGGCCGGGAAGTCCCAGTACGCAGATACGTAAGGGTCGAGTGGCTCCCACGATACCAGTTACGTTACTTTTTTGGTATATTGAAAAGAAGACACTATCACTCAGTATTTTGCGAGGCCGCTCTCCTTAAACACTTATGTAATAGAAACAAAGATGGGAAAATTGCTACGAAGTGCAAATATTGCTTAAAGTTTGTTTTCATTGTCCGTAGTAACACAAAAACACTGTGATTGATAACCATCAAGATTGAACCAAGTTTCGTAATTGCATTAATTTGTACTCGGATTAGTGATGATTTCAATACATTTTTTTTGCGAAATAGACTTAAATGTAATGTTTTCAAATGTTAATGTAATGAATAGAAAGATTAATAGGTTTTTTAAGGAAAGAAAAATTATTACCGAGAATACAAGAAACATAAAATTAACGACAAAACTAATTATTATATTTTTATATTCGTTACCTTAAATTAACTGGTACTTATCGATTTCACGATACCAGTTAACTTAAGGTTTAACTCCCACTGTCTTAAAAAGTACGAAATATATATTTTTTTTGCGTATTAATAATTGGTAAACAAAACCTACATCATTAGTTTACTTACATCATATACAAAAACATTAATTATTATAAGTCTGAACTTAAATATATCGGAAATATTTACAAATAATATGTTCCTACGGCCTTATACTTTATACTATATTTAAACTTTTAAAATACTGTACTGTAGTTTTGTCAGGAGTCATCTTGAATACTGCTCTCAAATATGGAATCCATACTATGACCATTACTGTATATGAGATACAGAAACGATTTATCAGATTTCTATGCTACCGACTCAAAATAAATTACAGCTCTGATAATTATATTGCACTTTGTAGGAAATTTTCACATCCAGCCCTTAACTAACCGTTGACGTATTGCTGATTGCACATTTATTCTTCAAATCTTAAATAACGAAATTGACTGTTCTAATCTCCTCTCTAAGCTTAATTTTAATATTCCTTCCAGATCCCGTAGATTTAATCCTCCACTGTCAGTCCCAGTCTATAATACCAACTATAGGAGAAATTCCTTCTTGGTGCGAGCAAGTAACGCCTTCAATGCATTATGTAAGGAACTAGACTTAGACCCCTTTGCTACTGATGTTGCTAAAGCAAGATCTGAATTTAATAAACAATTTTTTATTATTGATGATTGATGTAAGTATGGTACTTGTATTATTCATAAGTATATTAGTAAAAGAAACTTTTTCAACTTTAATTTCCATGTATTTAGATCTAGGCTCATTTTATTATTATTTTTAGTAACTTGTGTTTGTTGTCACGTTTGTATACTATATATTCTATAGCTATTAGTGGAAACCTATTATTGGCTTAACTCTAACTGTGCTGCTTTCTACTTTCTTAATTATAAGCTGTTGGTTTCCCGAATAAATAAATAAATAAATAAATAAATACCTACTTCGCCTGTTGCTGGAGTGCCCAATTTTTGCTAGCAATAGATATGATATTGAGCAGAAATTGGGCACGTCCATGACGGGTGAGAATCTGCCTTCCATCCTGGGGGGAAAGAAACGCGATCTTTTCCTAGCCTTTTGCAGGAAGATCGTGGATGTAGTATGTAAGAAAAATAGTGATATTCTCTGTGATAGTAGTTAGGTTCTATAGGACATTTTATTGTATATTATTATTGGAATTATTATTGTATTTGAACTATTATAGAAAATTATTAAATTGTATATACTGTATATTGGAAATTGTAATAATGATAAATGTAAATGTAAAATAAGAACAAGAAATGTATACAATCTGTAATAATATCGTAAGAAAGACAGAATTGTAAGAAATCATTCAAAAAGAAAAAAGAAAGAAATTTAAAATGAAAGAAAAAGACATAAAGAAAAGAAACAGCCCTGATTATGTTATGTAAAGTCCTCTCTGAAATCCTTATTCATATCCAGTGATTAAAACTTCAATTAAATAATATACAGGATTTATTCTCCATAAATTAACATAACATGTGCCTCCATGGCCGTCTCTCGGTAATAATGCCAAACCCGGCGTCCATACCAAACAAGCGACGATACTGATCTTGCATTTTTTATACAAATTGAACATGGCACTGAATATTATTTCTTATGCCTAAGAAATAAACTATAAAATCATTTCATCTCATAACCAAATAATAATAATTATATATTAATGCACATTTAAACCATTCATTGCACGTTTACATATTATTAATTAGAAGTATTTTATGAAACCTTCAACTATAAGCTTACAGCTCGGCCTTCCTGCAAGAAGCGAGTCCCTTCGCTTCAGTTATATAGATAGATAACACTTTATCTACACACAATCATAATATTATAACATACAACAATAGTTAGTAATAGTTTACTAACTATTTTTTTTTTTTGGTAGTTTCTCTAGTGAGAAACTACCAAAAAACGCTCAATTTAATGAAATATCCCCTTGTCTGTCGAATGCCATCTCATGGCGTTTTTATAAACAGGCGTATCGATAGATGTGCCAAATATATATTTTTAAAAAGCTTGTGGTTTAAAAAACACAGTATGTAAAGGTGTTGTTTTTTTTTTAATGAATTATTGTAAAACAGTATATCCATTTGTACGAAGAATATAAGAAATTTGAATGAATGATTTTTTTTTTATATTATCACTCGAAATATTCGCGTATACTTTCACTTACTTTCATCTATTTTCTCCTTAGGATTACAAAATATTTTAGGGTAAAAGAATATAACTTGTATTAATTCTGTTAGATTACATTGCACAGATTCCAACAACATATTATGTCTTATATAATTATATCTTTTATACAAAATTAGGAAGTTTTCGTCATTTTAATGCGACGGGGCGCTATTTCTAGACCTAGACCGAAATCTAGTCCGACAGATACAAAATGGACACTTTTGACAATTGAGAGGTAGAGATATAACAACGTGGTTATATACTCAAAGATAACAACTATGAATTTCTTACTGACTATTGTTATTAAAATATATTTATAACTATTAGGACCACTTCTTCATTCTCAGAAACATCATCGTCACCACTAGTATCTAAATAGGCTACTTTTCGTGACAAAATTTTCTTTGCGCGTATGAACATCTAGTATGACATAATTTACATTTACTTTGCAGTACACTCCCCGATAGGGACTTATTTGAGTAGTAATTTTGAAACTGACCATCTGCATCGTGGGGATTCCCTCTGCCTCTCTACTTGCGCTTCCTACTACTATAATTATTTTTTTAATTTTTATTTTTATTCATTTTTAGGGTACCTCGAAAGGAAAAAACAAAACCCTTATAGAATCATTTTGTTGTCCGTCCGAATGTCTGTCAAGACCCTTTTTCTCAGGAACGCGTAGAGGTAAGGTCTACGGTCCTTTAGAGCTGTGAAAAAAACAAACTTCTAAGCCAATGCAATCAAAAGATACAGCTGTTAATGCCGCAAATTTTCGCAAATTTTTGAAGTTCACTAACTTAAAACCAACAGGCTACTTCCCGTGAACTCAGAATCTTGAAATTTGAAATACATAGAGTAACGTCTTATAGCACATATAAAGGAAAAATTACGAAAACCGTAACTTTTTAGTTTTTACATAATATAATAAAAATATTTTTAATAATTTTAAACTTACTACCCCTTTCCTCATGAACGCGTAGAGATATTAAATTGAAATTCATATCAAACACTCAGGTTTAAAGTACATTTAAGGTGTAACAAAATCACTACCGGTTTGTACTGAACCCTCGGCGCGCGTGTCCGACTCGCACTTGGGCGATTTTTTTTATTTTGTTATGAAAGCTTACAGCAACAAATACAATGATAATAAATTAACATATTAAAAAAGTACCAATGACAAGTTTTCACAACTACAAAACAAATTAGCAAAGCTCAAGTTAAGCCCCTGAATGTGTCAAAAAAATATCCATATATATACCTTAAAGTAAAAGCAGTCATAACCACAAACATAATAAACCGAATGAATGTTAATATTAAAATTCAAAACTACACTCGTACACATAATTATTTGATAGTCTTATATTTGTTTAATAATTAAGATTAATATTTAAAATGGTTTATTAGTTACAATTGAAGAAGGGTATCAGTTAGGAGTCTCCTAATTTTAGGTGGATTTAATGAAAATATATCTTCAAGTGGATTTTCATTAAGGAATGAATTCATTTGAGCGCTTGATCTAAGGATGAAAGAGTTTCGACGATAATAGGTGTTAAATGGTGAGACATAAAAAGGCATAAAACTATGATTACCTAGTGGGAACGTTAAACTGTATTAAATTAGTAAGTCAGGAACATCTAATTTGTTAATAATTTTACATAAGTAGACTAGATCGGAGATGTTCCTACGATAATGTAGGGGAAGAAAGTGGAATCTTAGCATCTAGTACCTATCATAGTCCGCAAGGTCAAGGTGATATTTAAACTGTAAAAACCTAAGAAAACGTTATTATTTATATTGTATACTATAAATATACTTTCTCTATCACTTGTCTATTTTTTAACCAGCCAGCTCGGTATCCTCAAGTTCGATTATTATTTCGGTCAGAAGCCCATATTCAAAGCCAAAGCCCAAAGAAAATATTAAACTATAATTATTTAGTTAAATTTTCATTTTAGATAAGTAGTTATTGTCTATTCAAATCAGAATGACAATTATCCAAAGTTTCATTTCTTTAAGTTTTACAAATTGTAATCGTTCAAGTACACATGTTTAAAAGAATTTTAGTCTGTAAAATTTTACTAGTGCCTCACGTCATATCTTTATCACCCTATCTTTTATACCGTACAGCTGTTAAAAATCTACAGCTCACAACCTTACATTGATTTAACAATTTTTTTACATACCTAGTCGTTCTATTCGATTCATTAGAACAAAAAGCCGTGTGGTGTCGTTGGACACCAGATAGGAACGAAGTTCCTCATTATAAAATTTTGATTTCAAGTTCTATTTGAGGTTTATAGAAAACAATATTAATTTCCTGGGGCTTCGCCTGCGTAAAGTTAGGTTTTAAACTTTAATCCAATATTTTGCCCCCTTGGGGGGGTTGATTTTTGAAAAATCCTTCCTGAATTTTCCAAATTTTCTACAGATTTATACACCGTTCGTGTCTCAAAGTAGAGCATTGCCGTATTTTTTTCTTCTATAATACTTCTATCTCAGAAACGGTGTATCCTATTTGAAAAATAATGAAAATTACCTCCACCCTAATAACCCCGCAACCAATTCCTGTCATATTATGAGAAATACATGTGCAAAATTTCAAATTTCTAGCAATGGTCTGTGTATTAATACATCAGTCGATCAGCTTTACCTTTTAAAACTGTACTTTGTCTCGATAAGAACTACGATCGCTTCCGATATGAACCCTAATAAAGTACCGTTTCTAGATCACAGGTGGCGTTTTACGTTTGCAAAAATATTATTTTTATGTGAAGAAAGTTTGTGTAGGTCACATTATTATTATTATTAAGTGATAATTATAAATACTTATTTGAGTTAAAATAATGTAAAAGTTTAATTCCAATACCGGGAATCAAACGCGAGCCTCCTGGGTGAGAATCCAGGCATCCTTGCCACTAGACCATAATGTAGGATGTCAATTGATCGATCGATCGAATTTTGCTTTTTACTAATACATAAAAATCTTACGGTTTTATTTAACGTTACAGACCCTTTTTTTTTTGCCGACTAGAGTACCTCTCCGCAACGCCCCATAGGAACTTTCATGCCAATAACTAATACTTATATTACTTGTAAGCCACATTAACATTGTCTGCTCTTTAGACATAGGGTCAACTCAATATTTGTGGTAAAAGTAGGTTAATAAATTTTTGTCTATCCAAACCGTTGACTGACTCTATTATTGTCAAAACCTTGTTCTATATTGATTCTGTAAATTCATTTAAATCTCAGGTTACTAAATTTTTGTCTATCCAAACCATTGACTGACTCTATTATTGTCAAAACCTTGTTCTATATTGATTCTGTAAACTCATTTAAATCTCATATATGTATAATCTCTTACTATAAGCTACATTAACATTGTCTTATCTTTAGACATAGCGTCAAACTCAATATTTGTGGTAAAAGTAGGTTAATAAATTTTTGTCTACCCAAACCATTGACTGACACTATTATTGTCAAAACCTTGTTCTATATTGATTCTGTAAATTCATTTAAATCTCATATATAATCCCTTACTATAAAATTGATACAAACATAATCTGTACCTTACTTCTCTCACTTTTACACCTCGTTTCAAATTCATTTTTTTTTATATCGTTCTCTCCACTCTACTCGAACTGTTATGTCGAAAGTACTATATAGTGCTCTTAAATAATTATGATTGATCTCTATCACACTTTTGGTGTTCCATGGTAGACCCACGATCTGGCCTGGCTACGGCAGAAAAATACACCATCCTCACTCCTCATACTCCATGAATAATCAAAACGTTTCGTGATCGACACACTCCATTAATCCCATCCTCAAATCTCGTCTGGAATAGGCGCTCTCCGCCAATGCTCTTGAATAGGCACCCACCAATACTCTCTGATAGGTGCTCTCCGTCAATACAGTCCTCGTCTCGTTTCGTCTCGGATCGGCCTCCACCAATCCCCTTACAATTTGTTTCGTCTCGGATTGGCCTCCACCAATCCTGGGATCGGCCTCCACCGATCCCCTTACAATTCTGGTCTCGGTAGCGCTACTCTCCTGCGCCACCCCTGACCACTCACCTCCACCGGCTGATCTAACCACTTACACCTGGGTCGTCCTGAGCAACCGGCAGTAGTCTATTTCCTGACCCTGTCCCAATAACCTTGGGCTCCCTGGGTATCCCTCTGTATTGCTCCACCGGCTGATCTAACCACTTACACCTGGGTCGTCCTGAGCAACCGGCAGAAGTCTATTTCCTGACCCTGTCCCATTAACCTTGGGCTCCCTGGGTATCACTCTGTATTGCTCCACCGGCTGACCTGACCGCTTACACCCGGGTCGTCCTGGTCAACTGGCATATTAATTTTGGCATTTAATTTTTCACCTAGTACTTTCTAATGGTATTAGAAACTTCCTGACTTTCACTCTCATTTTGGGCTCCCTGGGTCCTTAAATACCCAAAATAGATAGTCGTAATCGGAATTCCATCTGATCTGAAACTGACAGAATACAGCTTAATACCATGTCACTCCAAATAAAAAGAAATTAAGAATCTTAAGCGTTATTCTATATTAAAATTAATAAATCATATATATATTGAAGTTCAACTAATAAATGCTCTTTTAAACATAAATACAAATCTTTTGCTCCAGTCGAAAAAAACCCATATTATTATTTTGAGTTCTATTTCGATCAAGTTGTCATAACATTTATAAATTATAATAGTCAAAATTATAGAAATAATTATATTACATTGTTACAAGACGAAAAAAAAACCATATACATAATGTAGCAAAAAATGCACAGTTCTCCAGATATAAACCTTAGTGAGATCGATTTTACTCCCCCACATTTCTCTGCAAATTTCATGGTAGGTAATACTTGCAACTGTTTTCGAAAAACCAATTGTACTTACATATTAATAAACAATAATTATGTATAAACAATATCGTCTCGATTAAAGTATCTGATATAATATCATAAAATCGCAAAACCTATTTATTAATAACTAACTACTATTTAAATTATTATTTTAATAATATTATCTCTTCCATCATCATTCTATCTCTTTTGCACTCAAATGACGTCATGACTCATGAGCACGTTCGAGAATCGAGAATAAAATATGTATTCCATTTTCAAATTTTCTCCGATTCTCTATGCCCCTTTTTCACGATATGCATCAAAAAATTATTTTAATCCCTTTAGATAATTTTACGATTTTTCACTTTACTATTATCTAAGCAATTAATTATACTTTACCATAACATTAATCATTATTAGGTAGGTAGTTAGGTACCACAAAAACAAAGAAAAATTTTCAAAATAAATGTCGATATAAACAACGATACTTACGTAGGCTCAGAGCGAAAAAAAATATAATTTTCGCCGATCCCACTTCTGAAATGTAAAGTCCTCTCTGAAATCCTTATTCATATCCAGTGATTAAAACTTCAAATAAATAATATACAGGATTTATTCTCCATAAATTAACATAACATGTGCCTCCATGGCCGTCTCTCGGTAATAATGCCAAACCCGGCGTCCATACCAAACAAGCGACGATACTGATCTTGCATTTTTTATACAAATTGAACATGGCACTGAATATTATTTCTTATGCCTAAGAAATAAACTATAAAATCATTTCATCTCATAACCAAATAATAATAATTATACATTAATGCACATTTAAACCATTCATTGCACGTTTACATATTATTAATTAGAAGTATTTTATGAAACCTTCAACTATAAGCTTACAGTTAGGGGGACGAAAAAAAAAACCTAACCTAACCTAACCTAACCTAAAAAAAAAAAAAGGTTAGGTTACCTTTTTTTCCGGGGGGGAAATGCTTTACGCATACCACCCAGGCGCAGGGGGCACCCAAGTGGTGATGTGGGACTCATGGTATACCCACTAAAAACCCCCCCATCTTCCTCCTCACCGCCTTCTGACGGGGCCACGGGTACGATACACACATCCGCGACCCCGCCGGCGGCAGCCGCCTACAAGCGGCTCCATCACGGAAGCCCGAAGGCCCTCCACGATGGGCGCACCTGCAGATGGTATTAGGTGCGCTTCCTCCTCGGCCTCCACCAGTACTGTAGCAGACTCCCCCTGAGGCCATGGGTACCAGATAAACTGGTACCCGGTGGCAGATCAGGTCTGTGGTTCTGCCACACCTCGGTCGCAGAGGATAGGGCAAGCGGCGCACCGCAATACCGACATGCCTCTTCCTCTGCGGCCCCACCAACGCCGTTTCGACGGAACGGCCCCGCCAGCTCGCAGGGGGTAGGGAGAGTGGCGTACCGCAATACCATCACGCCTCTCCCCCTGCGATCCCTCCACGGCCGCAGAAGATAGGGAGAACGGCGCACCGTAATACCGGCACTCCTCTTCTTCTGCGGTCCCACCTCCACGCGCGTCCTTTGCGGGCATGTTCAGCCCGCTGGGAGCGCCCTCCTCGGGCCAGCCGGCGGCAAACAGGCCAGCCCCGGTTGCCTCTTAGCTTCACCGTGGGTGACCAGTCCACGGTTACTAAGCCCCACCGCCACGACAAGGCGTGCAACCATCGGGGGAAAAACTTTTTTTTTTTGTTTCATTCAATACTTAATCCAACAGTGACGTCATTTGTATGTCGATTTTAGTGTGGAGCGTTTTTACGAGACTTGCGAAATTTTATATAATAGGTTGGGGAAAAAGTCTTTTCGCATTATAGTATGTATGAACTTGTCATAAAATATCTTGGGCTATACCAATTGTATCTGGCTGATTTTGGTATCATTAAAAAGTTTTAATTTTACAGAAGACAATTCCAAATTCAAATTAGGTAAATTTGAGATTTTCATTTGTTTTTCTTATTGTTAAAATGAGTGATTCTTATGAAGAATTTCGATACATTTTAAAATTTTATTACAAAAAAGGTAAAAATGCAACACAAGCCGCGAAAAAAATTTGTGATGTTTATGGACCTAATGCAGTATCTGTGAGAGTAGCGCAAATTTGGTTTAAGCGTTTTCAATCCGGAAATTTTGATAGCAAAGATGCACGTCGCTCTGGTCGCCCTGTTACGGACAAAACTGTTGCCATTTTTGAAAAAGTGGAGCAAGATCGGCATATTAGTAGTTACGATGTAGCTGAAGAACTGGGGATTGACTACAAAACGGTTTTGGCGCATTTGAAAATAGCTGGGTACACAAAAAAGCTCGATATTTGGGTGCCTCATGAGCTCACTGAAAGAAACCTAATGAACCGTGTACTCATTTGTGATTCTTTATTACGACGTAATGAAACCGAACCATTTTTGAAGAAGCTGATAACTGGTGATGAAAAGTGGATCACGTACGACAAGAACGTGCGAAAAAGATCGTGGTCAAAGGCCGGTCAGGCTTCACAGACTGTGGCGTAACCCGGGTTAACTCGCAACAAGGTGATGCTGTGTGTGTGGTGGGATTGGAAGGGCATTATTCATTATGAGCTGTTACCGCCAGGCAGGACCATCAATTCTGAACTGTACTGCGAACAACTGATGAGATTAAAGCAAGAAGTTGAGAGAAAGCGGCCGGAATTAATCAACAGAAGGGGTGTGGTTTTTCACCATGATAACGCTAGACCTCACACATCTTTAGCCACTCAGAAAAAATTACGGGAGTTTGGCTGGGAGGTGTTAATGCATCCGCCGTATAGTCCTGACCTTGCACCTTCAGATTTAAACCTGTTTCGGTCGCTGCAGAATTCCTTAGGCAGTGTCAGGTTGACATCACAAGAGGACTGCCAAAACCACTTGTCGCAGTTTTTTCATCAGAAGCCCCAAAAATTTTATAGCAATGGGATCATGTACCTACCAACAAGATGGCAAAAAGTTATCGAACAAAATGGCACCTATATACTTTAGTCACTTGTAAATAAACTTTATAAAAAAACCTTTTGAATTTTTATATAAAATGCGAAGAAACTTTTTCCCCAACCTAATACAAATCGCTGTACCCTTGAAAATATTGACTTTTGATATACGGTTTCTTCTGAGATACTCATATTAATTAAGAGTACTATTCATTCATGCAATAAAAAAAATCAGTCCGCTTGCCTATTAACGTTATAATGTTATGTTTGCATTACTTTCTAGTGTACTAACCCTAGATTCTAGAATGTACCGGTTTTTATTTAATCTGAGGTTGGAGTATTGCAACCACACTTTGTCGTGTAAACGCGCCTTATGTAAATTATACAAAGCTACAGCGAATATATTACACTTTCAAACTGCAATAAAATCCGGTGAATTTCTCGTTTATTCTATTTCTATAACGTAAATTTCGCCGCTTGCAATTATTTTTTTCACTTGAAAAGGGCTGAGCCATGTACTACGAATTGATTTTATGCACTCTAATAAATTGCTAGCTATTAGCTTTATAAAAGTACTAATTTTTGCCCGTGTACCGTAAATTCATAACCAATTTCATCGTTCGCTAATATCATGAGCTGAATGGTCCTTCAGCCAAATTTGCAGCAAATTCATTAACGTTGTTCATTCATCGATGAATTTAACTGAGTCTCTGATTTTCATTGATATTCAGATGAACAGAGAACTTCTAAAGGATATTACCCATTCATGCATCAACTTCATTTTATGGCTTTTCCTAGTGATACCTACATCATCATTATCATTGCTCGGGTTAGTAGACTACACGGGTCTTCAAAGATTGTTAGTATTCTCAGGTACTCAGGTTTCCTCACAATGTTTTCTTTAATCCTTTGAAGTTCTGTAGATACCTACAGAAAAGTGTGCTTGAGAAAGGTCTCACACTTTCACACTATGGATTAAACCAGTGGCGTTAAGTTTCTCTATTCCTATCGGCTTCACTTGCCACTTATCTTTTGGAGACCCTCATCTAAATCCCTACCTATTATACAGGCTAGGGCTTCCCTATGAAAGAGGAGAAGGAGGAACGACACTGGATCGAACATATACCCTGTAAAGCTCTGGAGCTCTGTCTAGGGAGCATGTTCGTGGCTTCCTCGCCCACTTGCGTTACGTTTAGGCCACGGAGGCTCTTTCAAGTCCATGTCACGAGTCATGCATCAACATACAAATTGGAATATAATGCCATCTATCGGAAGCTACTTATACTTTTTTCATAACAACTTAGCTCTCTAAAGTTGTATATGTAAGTCTAAATACACAAATTGCGCTAGATGTACGGTATAATTTTAAATTTTCTATTCTTGTTGGAAGTGTTGTGCTTATGGTAGAGTATTTTGGTTTTAAAATGGTGTGAATGAAGTTTCTATTGCCACGCGTACTCTATACACGTCATGATTTTTTTGTTTATTTAAAGAACCCAAAAATGCCCTTCCACGATAATAAACCAGGACAATTAAGCTTAGGGTGCACGGTACTTGGTACTATTATACGGACAATGCCATAACACGCCACGTTTTCATTTATATAGAGTTATTGTGCTGTGATAAGGCACTCCTTTTTCCTTGTGAACTCAATTGTGACTTCTTATTGTGAGCCATAAAGTGGTCGTCAAATCTTTGTAGCGTTTAAAAGCCTTATAATTTATGATTTAATCTTAAGAGCCGACTGTGCTCTATAAAGTGAAAGTTTGTGAGGATGGATGGATGGATGTTTGTTACTCTTTCACGCAAAAACTACTCAACGGATTTTTATGAAATTTGGTTTTGTAGTAGTTTTAGCTCTGGGTTAACACGTAGGTTACTTTTTATCCCGAAAAAGTACAGTGTTTCCGTAGGATACTTCATTTAGGCGGACGGAACAGTGAACAAAACTAGTGTTGTATAATAGTGTGCTTAAATAGGAACCTTTAATTTCTTAAATTGTAAGTTACCTAAATAAATAACAGATTATGACTATATATCTGAAAGAAATATGTCAATAAAGCAATTAATATGGATTTACTAAACCAACGTTAAGCACAAATATTCGACTAATGCTATCGCTTCGTTACGCTCGACTGGCAGATAGTATTAAACCCATATTCTAGCTCAGACCTCAGACCGACTAAGCTGATAGGTATTCAGAAAATTGATAGTGTCAAACGCTTTTATCTCTCAAATAATACGTGAGTGGTTTATAATGAATGGTATTAATATTAATAGTATTAGATATCATTTTAGTCTAGTCTTTGTAATCACTCACTAGAGAGCTCCGTGGCCTAGTGGGTAGACCGTTTGGTTCGCACTCGAGAGAGTGTAGGTTCGAATCCCAGGTGGCGTGTACCAATGAGACTTTTTCAGATCTCAAGTACATTATACGGACGCTCTAACGGTGAAGGAAATAAAAGAGGAAAAAAATGTTTGTTTGTTTGTTTGCATTAAATAGGCTCCGAAACTACTAGACCGATTTTGATGAAATTTGGCACAGATGTAGAGTAGACCATGGGAAAGGAAATAGGCTACTTTTTATCGCAGAAAAATGTACGGTTTCTGCGAAATCAGCTTTTAAACGCACGTAGTCACGGGCAACATCTAGTAAAATATACTCTCATGGTTAGATCACAGTTCATACCGAAATGAAAGGCGACGTGGCACTACATCTATACTAATATAATAAAGAGGAAAAGTTTGTTTGTTTGTTTGCATCGAATAGGCTCTGAAACTACTGGACCGATATTGATGAAATTTGGCACAGATGTAGAATAAACCACGGGGAAGGACATAGGCTATTTTTGTTGCGGCAAAATGTACGGTGACCGCAGGATTTCCTTTTGTCGCACACGAAGTCGCGCGCAACATCTAGTTTTTAATATAGCTTTTCAAAATTAAATAATATTTACTACGCAATAACATACACGTTTCATTGCAAGAGTTAAAATTTCTCTTACGAAGTTTAACCAACGTCTATTAACAGACTGCAGAAGCTCAATTACATGAGTTCCATCCACTCCCATTACAAATACGCGCGTAATTACAAATGTCTGGGCGTGGCCCGCACTTACCCCATTTTCACTAAATCACGTCCCAGTAAAAGAAACTTGTGTGTAACTTTTGTAGGGAAAGTTACAACTGTTTTATCTATGTAATATTTAGGTATAATATATTTTGATGATGATATATTTTATAATATTTTGATGATTTATATCATACTCTTGGAAAGATTCAGAAGGGAATTATCAAAATGAGTAGGGACACATTGGCCATAAACACGTTTTATTTAACTACAGACAGTTTCAATATAAAATACTAAACAACTAAAATGAAAAATACATGAAATACTTAAATCTAAAGCAAACTTAACACTTAATATTTAACAAAGAAAAGAAAATATTTATTATGCGATTGACTACTCAAACGGGCAGAGTTTCCCCTTACCAGACTACTTTACCGGAAAAGTTGCTGATGTGAACATGCAACGACTTAAATAGGCGCAATCCCCACTTATCGACTCTTTGTTCCCAAATCCCAATGTAATTAGTGTTGCTATCCTAACAGTGTGGCCATATTCTTCAACAATACCTACTTATATTTTTATAGGCAATCGGACTAATTTTTTTTTATTGCATAAATGAATAGTACGCTTAAATATGAGTAACTTCCCAGAAGAAACCGTATATCAAAAGTCAATATTTTCAAAGGTACAGCGATTTGTATAAAAAATTTCGCGAGCCTCCTAAAAACGCTCCATACTAAAGTCGACCTAAAAATGACGTCACTTGTATATGAAGTAGTATGAAGTAGTATATGAAGTATATGGCCGCAGGAATATATTTGTAAATATCTCCGATATTTGTGCGTTTAAGTTCATCCTTACCATAATGAATGTTTTTGTATATGATGTGAGTAAACTAATGATGTAGGTTTTGTTTCCCAATTTCGCAAAAAAAAAAAAAAATATGGTATAAAGACTCGCGAAATTTTGTATACAAATCGCTGTACCTTTGAAAATATTGACTTTTGATATACGGTTTCTTCTGAGAAGTTACTCATATTTAAGAGTACTATTCATTTATGCAATAAAAAAAAATCAGTCCGCTTGCCTATTGCCACTTTTAATTTTACCATAATGCAATACGCGATACGCGACGCCGCGCTGCATTTTTAAGATAGCTATTGAAATTTGAACTTTATTCATTACACAAGAAGATACACGTTTACATAAACACTTAAATAAATTAACAACAAAGAGTTTTGAACAAAAATGAAGTTTTGTTTTTTTATAACGTAATCCATCCATTTTGAAATTAAATAACGTAAAAGTTTTCATATCAGCAACCCCACCCAAATGAGGCCCACGGGACAAGATAAAACAGGGCTTTCATAATAACCTAATATCATTTTGCCTTTATAAATATGGCCGACTCGGGACGACCGTTGGACGTGAATAGCAAAATATCTGCGGGTCAATTCTGCTAAATAGTTTCTGCATTAATACAATTGCAATCAAGTCCCGATACGCTTACACTCTCAAACGGTGTTTTTATGAACGTTAAACCAACGTGAAACGCGCTCTGATTGGTCGAAACGTCATAAAATCCGTTCATGGTAATATGTCTCTACACTTTCAATCCAAACAAAGTAAAATTAAGTCTACTTTAGATACGAGAATTGAGGTTCTGATCACCGCACATGCAGGGGAATAGATATTGTGATGTCGACTGTCGAGAGAAAGGATGATAAAATTGTTTTAGACGTGTGAACGTGCATTTAAATCAGCAAAATTCTTGTATTTACCAAAAGGGTAAATATGAAACCATGAAAAACGTACATCAGTTGCTAAATTAAAAGTTACATGACTAAAAACGACCTTTTGATTGAAAAACAAAAAAAACTGTTCAAATCCTTTGTGAATTTTTTTGTTACAACGCAGTATTTAAGTTAATACAATCAATTTTCAACTGATGCTCCTCAACGATCTCACTTTTGTGATGACTGGATTTCATCAACGGTAGATAAGCCATGACAAAGACTTTCCTGGCATAATATACCTTTAGAAACAATAAAAAACTATGCCTGTATCCAATTTCAAAAGACGGCGTATATTAGCCCTCTCTATTTTCCCCCCATTTCTTGTCTTCTAATTATACATGTTAAAATTGGCCAATGACGCATCAACGGTGTAAACATTAGCCAATTACCTACTCTCTC
The DNA here is from genome assembly GCA_905404095.1 of Glaucopsyche alexis. Classification (NCBI taxonomy): domain Eukaryota; kingdom Metazoa; phylum Arthropoda; class Insecta; order Lepidoptera; family Lycaenidae; genus Glaucopsyche; species Glaucopsyche alexis. The sequence continues at coordinate 16,781,550 of FR990059.1, forward strand.
GATAACCAGTGTGTCAAAATTGTTAAGACCTAAATATCTTTAGGCCAGAACAATTTTGACACTTTCAGGCTTGTTCGAGACTGTCAAATCAACTGGCTCGGTAGTGTCGTTGGAAGTTAGAGATAACAATCGAGGTTAGCGCAACCGATACTTATTGTATTTTTAATTCGTCTCGACATGTTATAAAAAAACACTCCAACCGTACGAGTCGATATATAAAATATTATGCAAAAGAACATTTTATTGCGAGCTAGTTACAGTCGCAAACTTTGCTGTATGGTTGTTTGTTGGCTTGTTAACAGCGTGGAAGCGCCAAATGTTCAAAACAAAAAAATGTTTGAATTTCAAGTTCACGTGTTTTATTTTCGAGGTGGTACATAGTTTTACTACCTCATTAGATAACGTGACTCTTCTATTAAAAATCAACCTGCAGTATGCTTTGTTGATGAAGCAATTTATGACTTAGACTTATGATCCGGAATCCGGAAGGTAGGAGAAAATTCAGAGCTCTGTAAGTAAAACTCTGCGTTAATATAATAGAGTTGAAAATCAGAAGTCGTGAGTGTAGAGCTGTTATAAATCATATTATTATATGTGTGTGTGTGTGTGTGTGTGTGTGTGTATTATAACATCGACATTAGACCTGACACTTGTGTGTTCGATTTCCAGCTCTATTATTTTTTCACGCAGTTCTATTTTCAGTGCTCTGATTTTTACCCGGCCTTACGGATTCCGGATCGTGTGGTCCCAGTCTTATGATCAAAATAAAGTTAAATAAAAAATTAAACATACTGAATTAGACATAAAACAATTTTAGCCGTTATTATAATTTTTATTACTTTACAGATTAAGAGACGTCTAATATATTATTTGCAGGATAATCTTTAGACATTAAGGTTAATTAATTATTAAAAAAATACCATAAATTGAGTTAATTACGTACTGTTGGGGTTAAATTATAAATACTCCGAGTCTTTTATTCCAAAAGAAAATTAAAGTCCATGAAGTAGACAGTGACACGAGGGAAAGTGAAAATAAAACTGATTAAATTTTAATTACAACTCTTTCATATCTTTTTCAAAGCGTGTTTTTATTACAAAAAATTAATAATACAAAGAATAAGTTCTGAAAGAAACGACCTTTTTATTAGGCGTCAAATCAATTAAAATTAATGGTTATGTTGTGAAATTACAGTTTTAAAAAGTTGTTTATTAGGGTTAGGGTTAGTTAGTAAGTACAAATATTTTAAGATTAATAATCTTAAAATTTGATCTTACTTTGCAGAGATTTAGCTTAGGGATTTAATACTCAAATCAAAACTAACTTTTTTTTATGTAATGAACCAGGAAACGAGCAGACGGATCGTCTGATGGTAAGCGATTACCGCCGCCCATGGACACTCGCAGCAACAGAGGAGTTACACTTGTAACTCCTCTGGTGCTGCGACTTGCGTTCCTGATCCTTAAAATCCCCAATCCCCCCCATGGGCCTCCGGTAACCTCACTCACTCGGCGAAACACAACGCAAGCGTTATTTCACGCCGGTTTTCTGTGAGGTCGTGGTATTTACCCGGTCGAGCCGGCCCATTCATGCTGAAGCGTGGCTCTCCCACAGTTAACTTAATTTAAGGACATTGGATTTTAGTATAAAACAATTATTTAAGGCGACCTAAGATAAAATTAGATTAGATCATATATCCTATGACATTGTAATCAATGTGTAATCACCTTAATTTTAATGGTATAGGATACATATCTGACAGAGGGGGAGGGGGGGGGGGGGGTTAATATTGTGATATTTTAAATTTTTAACTCATTTAACAAATATTTACAAAAAATACGATTATTAATTTATTGATTAGCTCCACTTCTCCATTAATCTGAATTTAAATAATTACGAAAATTAAAATGTGCATGAAAACAATTTTACCTACAATCTAATAGTATGTTGGTTGCGACTCAATTATAGTAAATAACCTAACCAAGAGCATGTCAGGACATGTCTAAGGAGGGTTCCGTAACTATAAACGCGTAATATGCTTTTTTTTAAATTACTCCAAAAGTTACTGTCCGATTTGGTTCAAAATAGTTTTCCTAAAGAGTTTTTAGCATTATCTATCAGCATGGAAATTTGCAAGTTTCTATCTCCTATAGTTTAAAAATGCTAGGGGGGGGACCAACTTACCAACTACTTTGGAGGCCGATTACTCGAAAATGGTCAACTTTATAAAAAAGTAGCGTATGAAACCTTGCCTTTATTTTAAAAGACCTATTCTACGATACCCCACACGATGGGGTAGAGTGAAAAAATATTTTTCATCCCCACTTCACATGTATGAAGAGCCACCCCTAAAATATAAAATTATTATTTTTTTATAATCCCAAAACCGTGATCTATACACAATCTATAACTGCACCAAATTTCATCAATTTATATTCATAATTACAGGAGCTAGAGGCGCGGACAGACAGACAGACAGACAGACAGACAGACAGACAGACAGACGGACAGAGCGAAACTATAAGGGTTCCTTAAGTATTACGGAACCCTAAAAACGCCCAATGTATTTAAAACCTCTAAAACTCAATGCCTGTTTCAAAAGCTTTCGATATTTTATTAAATGTTTCGCGCAACTTCGAAAATTTTATCCTACTTTGCATAAAGACGTATTAAATCAGAAGTTCGGGTGTTCTTATGCAAAGTTTGTTTGGCCCTTCGAACCACCTGCTAAGTAAACGCCCAGATTAATCTCCTTTGTGAGTGAAGGAATATGATTTTAGTTTACAGCCACGCAGAAGCTAAATAATTAATTGTAAGCATTTTAGCGGGCTTACGAATGATTTAGATATATAGATGGATAGACAATTGCTCAGTTCCATTGCCAGCATTAAAGTAGGTACAGTCGCGTGCACTAATATAGATACATTGACAAATTTGCAATAATATGTCAACGTAGAATATTTCAAAAATGTGTACACCATGTTGTAATTGATTGAATGTACTGTTGGTTCTTGGTGGAAATTCATGTTCATAATAATATCACACAACTTTTTTATACACAATTTTTCACTTTATTTAGATTTTTACAATATCTATATATATATATATATATAAACACGACCGGTTTTGATTAACTCACTCACACCTGTCTGGTCTTCCCCGTGGTCAGACCGTGTTACAGGTGTAGAGAAACGGGTCGTAGGTGGTCTAGCCGATGAAGTCTGGTTCAGCCTTTGGGTTATGGGGAGACTTAGGGGCAGATAGGCACACGGCACTTAGCTTGGGAGGAGGTCCGTCTCCAACAGTCCGCAGTCCGGTGTAGACGGTCCGTCTCCAACAGTCCGCAACCCAGTGTAGATGGTCCGTCTCCTGTCACAGGCCGGAACGAAATTCAAACCGACAGTACTTGTTCTTACTGCTCCTTGACCGGAACAATGGTCTCTGGCCGGAACGTAGGTAGCCCAAAAGGAGCTTCGGGGGCTTGTACCCTTGTATATGCAGAGCTTGTTTCTCGTGCCGCGGCCTCGTGGATACCGGAGTCCCGAATCCAAGGTCGCGGTCCCTCACAAATTAAGGAAGGTACAAAGCGAATGTTTAAAAATAATTAAAAGTTTGCAATGCAAAATTACATGATGTACAAAAGTTTGACAGGTTATAAGGGGTCGTCCATTAATCACGTGATGCCTAAAGGGGGGGGGTCACCAAATATCACCAAGGGGAGGAGGGGGTATAAGGAGACATCACGTGTATTAATTTTCGAATCTAGTCTATGCATACCGAAATTATTATCGGTTATAGATTCGTAGTGTTGTTAAAATACTTACAAGACAAATGACTCGTATAGTCTTTAATTGCTTAAATTATTCGATTAAATTGTTTTTTAAGTTAAAGTTTTTCTTCAAACATGACCTGCTTACTATGTAAAAAAAAATACACGTGATCTTAGGTGGGGGAGGGGGGGTAGCATAAAACCTCACCACGTATCACCAGGGGGAGGGGAGAGGTCTAAAAAGTTGTAAAAAACATCACGTGATTAATGGACAGCCCCTAATTTACAACAACGCATGGAAATCCAAATATGAAACTAGGCAACCAGATGTGAAATTAATGTCTAATTACAAGAATGCGTGTTGATACAACAGGCTTACTATGATTCTAGCATCTAATTAATTAAATTGGGAACGTTCCCACGTGTTCCACAAAAAACAATTTTGAAGTTTACAATTTTACACCTTGATATTAGTAATTTGGAAAAGAACAATATAAAATTATTAAAGCAAAATCTACACATTTATAGACAGCACAGATATACTCTGAACTCACCATAAATACGGGTTTAAAATATATTAATTACACCATTACATCTTGAAAATTATTCCAAACGAATTAAAGACGAAAAAGGAAGTGACATTAGGCTGAGGCCCTTTTATAGTTCCTTCGTCTTTTTTTTTAATTACAGTTGACAATTAAAAGTAATGAAATTTAATGATTTGCCACAATAGAAATATATTGAGTTATTTAGAATAATAACCTAATAACGCAAAACTAGTGTATTTTAAGTTGTTTTTAAAGGTTATTGCGTTTAAATTGTAAAAATATTAAATTTAAGTCAACAAATTTAATGTTGAGTTGAGTTGAGCGTTGAGGGTAACAAATTTAATGACTAAAATCTATAACCGTAGTTACTTCAATATAACATAGATGGCGTTGAGGGTATCTATTTGAACGAAGTAATTATTTATAATTAATAAAAATGTAACTACGTTACTTATTCTACATCTTTGCCAAATTTCGTCAAAATCGGTGTTGTAGTTTCGGAGCCTATTCGATGCAAACAAACAAACATACAAACTTTTCCACTTTATTATATTAGTATAGAAGACAAGGGTGGACTTATCGCTATAAGCGAACTCAGGCAACACAGGCAATTTAAATTAATAATAATATCTATGGACGCTTCACACCACGTCAATCTGGTCCCGTGTTAAGTATCCGAAGAACTTGTGTTACAGGTACCAGACAGTATATTTAATACTTTTATATTTATACTATACATATATTTAAGATTTTAATTATATTATACACAAATTTAATACACATCCATGACCCAGGAACACAGAAAAACTTTCCTTCGGCGGGATTCGAACCCGCGACCCCCGGCTTGAGCACCAACGCGCTAAACCACTGAGCCACAGAGGTCGTCAATTAAACTTTACTTTTAACCCCCGACGAAACAGAGGGGTGTTATAAGTTTCACGTGTCTATGTGTGTGTGTATGTCTGTCCGTGGCATCGTAGCTCCCAAACGGATGAACCGATTTTGACTAATTTTTTTAATTTGAATGCTGACATTATTGAGAGTGTTCCCATCATAAACTCGCTCACTGCTCGACAGTTCAGGGGTTACTTATTTTTTTATTTTGTTTATTTTACCCTATAACAGCCAGCATAATACATATATAAATCTTTAAAAAATTAGATATAGATCACTTATGACGAAATACCAAAAACTTACAAATATTTGAAAGGATGGTAGTCTATACCTCTATACTTACGTAGTAACTATTTTGTAATCTGACGGCCGAATTCTGGAACGGTAATCAAAATTACGATCCCTCCTATTCATAGGCTGTCGCTGTCTCTATCAGCCGAAATGACAAGGACAGCATGTGACTTGAGCGTCACTTAATTTAACTATCGTTTCAGCATGCAGCCGTCAGCCTATATTAGCTGTCCCGGCAAACTTCGTTCCGCCTTAAAATGAAATTGGTGACGTTCTGACAGCAGCGCCACCTACCGGGTCCAATTGTAATTCTCGAATCCAGTTAAATACACACAAAAAAATCAAAATCGGTCCAATTGTTTAGGAGTTGAATTACAAACACACGCACAAGTTCGCTAAGTAAGGATTTTTTGATATAAAATTCTCATTTACTACGCTTGTACAAATTAGAGCCTGAAATATAAAAACATCTTTGTTAATCTAATTCTCCTAGCTTTGGATTAATTTTGCGAGGAAAGTGTTAAGGATAACTGTCGAGTGATTGAATTAATTTACAAAGTAGTGTGTCGAGCGCACGTACGGCCGATGAGACGGTGTAATATTTAACCTTATTGCCATAGAAATAAGATCGAGAAGTGGATACAGCGGCTTGTCGAGCGCACGTACAAATGAGAGGCGATCTGACCTCTCGTCGGAAATGTCAGTACACTTACACTCTGCTAAATAATAAACTAGGATATAGGTACTCTAATAAAACTGCAAGCTTGGGAAATTGTATTTACTTTGTTAAATAATGTCTACGTTTAAGTTTTGCTAATTACTTTAACGAATCATTGACTGATGTTGCGCGCGACAAATGGAAATGTCGCAGTAGCCGTACATTTTGCCGTGATAAAAAGTAGCTTAATATGTCCTCCTTATTATATTAGTAACATAGAAATTCTATAATTTTTAACTGTTCCTCTTTATTATATTAGTAATATAGATAATCTATTTTTTTTTTTAATGACATAAAGGGGCAAACGAGCAAACGGGTCACCTGATGGAAAGCAACTTCCGTCGCCCATGGACACTCGCAGCATCAGAAGAGCTGCAAGTGCGTTGCCGGCCTTTTAAGAGGGAATAGGGTAATAGGGGAGGGTAGGGAAGGGAACAGGGTAGGGGATTGGGCCTCCGGTAAAATAATATAATCTATAATCTTTAACTGTAGGTATGTCTGTCTGTCCGTGGTATCGTAGCTCCAAAACAGATGAACCGGTTTTTTATCTATAATTTTTTTTGTTCGAAAGGTGACATGATCGAGAGTGAGCGAGAGTGAGCGAGAGCTATGATAATGCATCTTTATCAGCTCTCACTTACTGCTGGGCAATTGGGTACAGGACTACATCTAAAATATCTAGTTTAATTAATATACTCAGAAATTTTGAGGCATTACTACTACGTAAATGAAAAAAAAAATAATATTTTATTTATAGTTTAGTAATTAGATACATCTAAAAAGTACAAAAAAAATGCTATTTTTTTTTGCTAAATTAGTAAACAAAACCGACATCATTAGTTTACTTACATCATATACAATACAAAAACTTTTATTTTGGTAAGTATGAACTTAAGCGCACAAATATCGGAGATATTTACAAATAATATGTTCCTGCGGCCGTATACTTCATACACTTTAACATGGACGTGACGTCATAGCTACGTACGACTTTAGTATGGAGCGTTTTTACGGGACTTGCGAAATGTTGTAAACAAATCGCTTTTGATATACGGTTTCTTCTGAGAAGTTACTCATATTTAAGAGTACTATTCATTTATGCAATAAAAAAATTCAGTCGTCTAGCCTATTCGGGATTACTCAACATTTTTAATGTACTTATTAATAATTAATTAGGTATTATTTACTGATCACTTATTTTCTTAGTCCTCCATTATACGCCAAAAACAACTTTCCTATACTTAGAATAAGATATGAAACGTGTTATATTAATTAGACAATGACCGAATCCACCTATACGGCCGCACCCGGGCTAGACTGTGACACCAATTTTTATTTAGGTTAGCAACATTTTACGAGTAAAGCACTTTAAACGCGGTAATGTAATGAACCTCTTAGTACCAATCCATGTGATAGTTTGGGCACATTTCGTGATTAGGACATAAAAAAGGTAACAAAAGTGCGACGTTTTATGTTTGAGTTCTCACCTTATTTTTAAATTAATATACAAGACAACAACATAAATTCTTTTTTTTTTTTTGTCATCATCAGACTTATAAGCCCCTGTAGGGTAGGCTTATATTATGTTGATGATTTAACAAAAAAATAACATTTTTAAATATACAACAAATAACAATTAACACCCTGAGAAAAAAGTAAAATAACCTAACCTAAGCTAACTCTAACCTTACCTTACTTAAAAGATTGGGTAAAAAACAGAACATTTGTTGAATACATTATGATTTATTTGCAAACGTTTGCATATTGACATAGATTTTTTTTGAGGAAATATCGAAACATGTAAATAAAATATTATCTAACAATAATACTATCTCCTATTCGATGTAAGATTTTAAATCTTGTTGCAGGTATCAATGGATTTATCATAATGGATCAGTTTACCAAAAACCGGTGAGTCTAACTTCATTTCTTCCATTACGAAGTAGATCATAAAAGAGAAACATCAGTTAAATAAAATATGAATGAATTTTAAAAGTGACTAAAATAATAGTTAAGTACTTATTATTAATTTTCGATAGTGTCCCACTGCTGGGCAAATACATTCCCTCTTTGACTGTATAATATAATGTTATTAACCTATACCATACCTTTCCTTGCACAGTTCACAATTTTGAGCAATATATAGCCCTTCTTTGTCAAATGAATAAATAATATTATAATACAAAAAAAAATTGCTTAAATAGTGGTAATTTATTAAATTAGTAGTTAATTAATCCGAACTTTTTAATACCAAAAGTACCCAAAAGGGGGATACGTTTATACCAAAGAAGGGGGAGGGTTATGGACGCCGTTTATACTATAAGCGACGGCGTTAAGAAGACCAGAAGCGGGAACATACCAAATTCCCGCTTCTTTTGGTATAAACATACCAAAAGGGTGGGTGTTTGTACCAAAAGAGTCGTTTATACTAGAAGGGGGGATTAGATCGGCTCAGATCGAAGGCAATTCATTTTCCATGTGCGGAGCGCGCTGACGTGATGTATCGGTGTAGCGGTGAAATCCATTTTGTTATGGTTATTAAAACATCGTCCGGATTCAATATGTCCACTACGTATTTTACGACGCTATTTATTTAGAATGACGGGTTTAAAGCGTATTGCATGCATTCTTTGGAATACTCCTGTAGTTTAATGGTTCTTAGTTATTGCAAAAAAGCTTAAATTTTGTGTGGTACATAGTATCATATAAACTACTAATTTTATTAAAATGTTTATAAGTTTTTTAAGACCAAAAACAATAATGATGATTGAGATGAGAAAACACTCTGTGGCTCAGTGTGTAGCGTGTTGGCTCAAGCCGGAGGTTGCGGGTTCGAATCCCTAAGGAAAAGTTTTTTGTTTTCCTAGGTCCTGGATGTGTTATAAATATATACTAAAAATCTTAAATATAATAGCATAAAAAGTATTAAATAAATTATCGTTGTCTAGTGCCTGTAACACATGTTCTTCGAGAACTTACCACGGGACCAGATTGGCGTGGTGTAAAAGCGTCCTTAGATATAGTTAATATACTTATTTATGTATTGGAACCTTGTTTGCAGCTTATTCTTGCAAACATTATATTATTTGTTGTAGTTACCAATAAAAGACAAAGTTATGAACAATTAATTACCGTCAAGTAATATTACGTAAATGATAGTGGTAAACGTGAGGAGACTCGCCTCCCGCGTCAAGATTAATGGTCAACCACTGACGTGTTCACTATAACCATTAACCATTATAATACTCTCACAAAGTATCGTGTGACCTACATACTAATATTAGTTGTAGCTTTGATATGTTAATCCGATACTTATCAGGTCTTTAGGTGTCTGGAAATGTATCAAGAATATTAAAGTGATTTAAGCTATTGATAATGCTTTATCAATAGCTTAAATTACTTTAATATGCAGAGTTAATATTTCATAGATATCAAGTTAGATAAGCTGCTGTGATATTTATGTTTATCCATAGATATAAAATATGGTTGTGTTAACATTAATTTCAATAGCTTTTACAGAAATCTTAACTATATTTATAAATCTATACTATGATAATTGGTGTATAATATCAATAAGAACACCATCACTTGTTTATCGTAGGATATAAATGTGAAAGCATGTGAGGATGTACGGATAGATGGATGGATGTATGGATGGATACAAATACAAATACAAAATCTTTATTCAGAAACTTAAAATACAATATAATAACAGTGTTTGAGGCCCCCTTTTAAGTAAAGTTTTACCTATGTTAGGGGAATCTCGCTCTGCCGAAAACAATAAAATTTGGGAAGTATATTAAGCTCTAGTAGTAATTACAAGGAGAAATATAAAATTTATTATTTACATATTTTTTTTACATACTTATCTTAAAAACTATTCAGAAAGCGAGCGCGTATGTACTTCTGTAGGTGAATGTGTGTCTGTGGATGAATGGATGTTTGTTCCTTTCACGCAAAAATTGACCGGATTTTTACGAAATTTGGTATGGTAGTAGTTTAGGCTCTGGTTTAAAACATAGGCTACTTTTTATCCCGAAAAAGTATAGTGTTCCCGAGGGATAATGTATTTACGCGGGCGGAGCCGCTGGGAATAGCTAATGAATTGATATTTTAAATTTAAGAACCCTGAAAAACTAATTTTTGAGCCTATTTAATTCATCAAAAACTCCTCACAAATCCGTTATATTAAACTAATACTCCCTTGAGTTTCATTACAAAGCTGTGCGTTTAATTAAGCTTCTGTAAAATTTATTCTCCCTCTAAATCGCGCCATCAAAAAGTCAAGACTTAAGAATACCCGAGTGAAAACGATTTATTCAGTGACGGACGAACTGAAAACGAATCGTTTGGAGACTTAATCGCGATGAATCAAACATTAAAGCCAAGAGATATATTATAACAAAAAGTGTTCCCCCGAACTCGAAATCAAGGTTTCTTGGTATTGCCGATTAACTGGTTCGCACTTATCTGAATAATTTATAACCAAGTTTCTTTGAATCCCTTTGAATTTTCGAGATAAAATATTTCATGGCAAGTGCCTCATCGTTTATTCTTTACAAAACTTTTTCGGTGGCGTGCCACTTTGCGCATAGTTGTCCCAAAATTCCTTACCCTTTCGGGAGTTGTGTAATTATTTATTATATTGGATGTACGCGTTCTTTGAATTTTCCTATTGCCGTAAGTTATGAGACACAACACCTTTTGTAAATTTTACCCAGTTCTCGATAACAGTGGCGAAGGGTGGTTTTTCCGCAGAGGGAAGCCACTATGGTCTTTATGCATATTAAACAAGTACATAGTAAATACATACCTAGAGGCTGCTTCGTGGGATTCTATCTATTTCGGTACAGAGTTAGAGTTTCGTTTGATTCAATATGTATTAACGCCATTTTAAGAAATTCACGATCGTTTCAATAATGTAAATACTATGCCTACTAGAATCTACTCACCACAATAATGCAATTTACAATCCAAATAAGTACACTTCACAATATAAATATAATATTTTACACTACAGTATACACTACAAATTACAATAATACAAGAAACTAGCGAATAATTTATAACGAAATTACAACGCATAATATGGAATGTAGTCGACTGTCGTTTGCATAAACATAAAAATGGCAAAAGAAATTTTCTAATGTTTGGGATTTTCAACCAATGAGAGACCATAACCGGTCTCCGAGCGGCTTATTTAATGATAATTTCGACCAATAAAATTGTACAAATACTTTGTCATTCATTTCCAAAACGTAATAAGAGCCTTTAGGCCTACAGTTTGAATTTAACCTTAAAACAAACGAAATAATGACTATTATAGAATGAAACATATATTTCATTACTGAAACCCTAAGACACCGTATATTACGATTTTCAAAATTCGAACTGGCCGTCCAATAGGACGGCATATTTAAATTTCAACTTTATTTCGAACGAAATAAGGTCTTTTATACAATGCGATAAGCCGTTATTCATCGGGTTATGTGATATTGTGATGTCCGTTGCATAGATGGCGCTCGCGCGGCCCTACATCACGCTATAGCTTGTACAATAAGTCAATGCTGTAGTGAATTAGTTTTCGAAATAATTTGTCATAGTTACTGAAATGTATCCAACACAAAAGGGAAGCCGATGGGAATCGGCTTCTATACACGCTTCGCCACTGCTCGATAATAACTAACTTTCATTTTACTTAAATAGAATAGGGATGTTGCCTTGTGTGGAATATCACAGTTTTACAAATTAAATTTTAAAATGGTTGATTAAAGATACATAAATCTGAAAGAAATAGGTATTTAGACGGGATTAAAAATATAAGCAAATAAAAAATATTGTCCATCCCTTTCTCGCAAAACGATTCGTGACGTCACAACCTGCTACCGCCATACATTTTGTAATGACGAATGTATGGCGGTAGCAGGCTGTGACGTCACAGGCCGATATATCGCTCTCTTTCATATTGTAAATTTCAACGGTTTGTATCTACGTTATTTTTTCAGATATACAAAAATGGGTTCTGGATTGTTTATTAACATGTTGTCTAACATCGAATAGACGAAAAAATTTTTTTTCGGCAACATGCCTATTAGGTATAAATGAATAGTCATTATATGATAAAACTGATTTTTGGTGTTTTGACTAACCAAAACGGGTATGACGTTTATGAGAATACCATTTTGAAATATTAACATATCGGGACTGGACCGTAACTGTATTATTGTAGAATTTAATGAGCACAATCGACCTTCTGATTATTTATCTATTTAAATAGATATAGGGTGACAGACCCAATTGCTAGCACTGTACCAAATTATCAGTATCCCGAACAAATAGTAGAATTATAAGCTTCTCACTTATTAATATTTGTTTCCACTTAATAAAAACAAAAATATAATGTTTCTGGAATCTACTGCCGGCGACACCACACTTTTCGACTTAAAAACAGCGACATATAAGTAAATGATTGTTGGTGTCCTACAGTTTGAATTTTTTTGGCAGATTCCTTGTAATCGACTGTAAGCTCAGGTATTTTCATATTATGCAATTTTTGACCTTTTCCATATTTTTTACTCAAACTTTTGGTCTGTCTCATAACTGAGATGTTTTATGAGGCTTATCTAGTAAAACAGAGTTAAAGTTATAGCAAAATTAATGATAAAACATATGGTGCTGACATCTGGGTCCAATATTTTGTATATTCCAATTTATCAGCACTAGTGGTCTACTATGGAACAAATTAATGTTATATCAACGTTTATACTCTTTTAAGTTGCATAGTATTTTTTATAGAGTTTAAGCTTAAGTTTCCTTTATATGGAGACTTAAGAGTGCGCTAGTCATCGGTTCGAACTCATGCGGCGCGTGGTGAAAAATGCTTGTTATTTCACATAATATCGGCGAAAAAAAGATATAGCCATAAAATAGTTATCTATACTTATATGAGAAGCTATAGTGCACACATTTATATTGCTTTGTAAAGTATTTTAGAAAAGGTGTCCTCAGATTACGCAAATCAACACTCAGCTGTTGGTGTTTTATGAACAAACTACCTATATAATATTTATGTCTGAAGTAAAGTTATCTCAATTTCGGAATAATAAAACTGTGTCGGTATGTGCTTGTTTTTTTATTTTCATTCTTCGTTTAGTTTTTTTATTTACGGTCAAAGTTGCGCTAAAAATCCGATGTTTGGAGGCTATTAAAATTTTAGAAACATAAGCACATACCGACCTAGATAAGTGTAATAAAAATCGATATTGAACAAAAATATGGGTCCTTTGTATGGAGATAAAACCGACTAGCGCAGCCTTAAGTAAAAAAACAAATAGGTGAAAAATGCTTGTTATTTCACATAATATCGGCGAAAAAAAGATATAGCCATAAAATAGTTATCTATACTTATATGAGAAGTATAGTGCACACATTTATATTGCTTTGTAAAGTATTTTAGAAAAGGTGTCCTCAGATTACGCAAATCAACACTCAGCTGTTGGTGTTTTATAAACAAACTACCTATATAATATTTATGTCTGAAGTAAAGTTATCTCAATTTCGGAATAATAAAACTGTGTCTTGAGTTTTAGCAAGTAAATTAGTACTTATTTTGACTGATATTCGGTTAGTTGTTGCAAATTCTTTAACCTAGATAAACTACAAGTCTTTCAGTACCACTTATTAGGGTTCCGTAGCCAAATGGCAAAAAACGGAACCCATATGGATTCATGTCTGTCTGTTTGTCTGTATGTCCGTCCGTATGTCACAGCCACTTTTTTCCGAAACTATAAGAACTGTAGTATTGTTGAAATTTGGTAAGTAGATGTATTCTATGAACCGCATTAAGATTTTCACACAAAAATAAAAAAAAACAATAATTTTGGGGGATCCCCATACTTAGAATTGAAACTCAAAATTTTTTTCACGTGTGGGGTATTTATGGATAGGTCTTCAAAAATTTAGGTTTCTAATATAATTTTTTTTCCCAAACTGAATAGTTTGCGCGGGAGACACTTCCAAAGTGATAAAATGTGTGTCCCCCCCGTAACTTCTAAAATAAGAGAATGATAATACTAAAAAAGTATATGATGTACATTAGTATGCAAACTTCCACCGAAAATTGGTTTGAACGAGATCTAGTAAGAAGTTTTTTTTAATACGTCATAAATCGTAAACTGCAATTTACCTTTCATTCAATCAACTCTCTACAAGAACTTTTATGTTATGTTACTTGCTGCTATGGAATCCTTCACGGGCGAGTCCGACTCGCACTTGGCCGCTTTGAATTATTTTAAACATGGATCCATATTATATATAAAATAAGGGGAAAATACAAAAGTAGGGATCAAGTCTCTCCAGTTTCCTGTACTATAAACTATAACTCAAAAGTAATTTTACCATAGTCATTTACTAATTTATTTTGATGCTTCATTAAGACTTAAGAATATTAGTGGAATAAAAATTAAATTAAAAATACTACACTTAAACTTGGAATAACTATATACTAAAGTTAATGAGAAAGACTTGACTAATTAATAAGAATTAATCGATATTTTCTAAAGACAAATTTTTATGAAACTGATTATCAGGCAAGGTATAAAAAGAGATTATTCTCTCATCATTATTTTATTTCATAATGTTGCCCGCGGCTCCCCTCGCGTAAATACAGTACCCCATGGGAACAAACCGTGCTTTTTATCCTTTGTTTTAATCCAGAGCTTAACACATTAACTGCGTAGGCCCAAATCTTCAACCTAAATTTAAGTGCGTTACGGGGATGAGCACGCCCCTTTTTGAAATAAATTATTAGGCGTTACGGGTGCAATAGTGCCCCGTACATCCGACATCATCACAACCCCTCTAAAATTGTCAAAAATAGTATTATCATTGTTTTTCTTATACCATTTAAAAGAGTATTAAGTGTACTGCACTGTCCTTACTCCCCACGTAGGTACAATAAAAACAAAAAAATATATAATGAAAAAAACTATCGATATTTTAATAGCATATTTATGTATTCATAATTATAAGAATGACTTTAGTAAACATTCCAAACTTACATATTTTTATATTAAAAATAAATGTTCTTAGAATTACTTAACACTTCGTTCATGCGAATAACTGATATAGAAAAAACGACAACACGGCAATATCCTGCAATATTTTTATTTTGGAAGTTTTCGTACTGCTTGATGAATCGTCCTGTTTAGAGTTTTCCGAGTTTAATACAACATTTTGCAGTTGCTGATATGTTTGACCAGTACTAGGGCTAGTGATCACATCGTATCTTGGACTTACAATTCGCTGAAGTACCTTGCAGAATAACGGTGATAATGCTGGTTGTCGTCGGGATCATCCTCAAGATGTTAATGCATCATGCTCATCGGCTTCTTCGTTATTTTTACCATAAGATAATTCCAACATACGCCGCGAACGCTTCATAAAAAAAAATCGATACACTTTGCTTCTAAGAATGCGCCTACGCAAATGAGCTCATCACCCCGTACGGGGTAAGCAGTAATCTGTACGGGGTGATATAGACCCCGTAGACGCACTTAATTACAATTTTTACTCCCTGGTCGCAACGGGGTTCAATAAACCCCGTAGATTGTTATAACTATTCTCGATTCAATTTCAAGCAAGGAACATAAATATCTATTCATCTCATTCATACAACAAAAACCCTCAAAAATACAATCTCCGCAAGAGCGAGTAGACACTACTTTTTCAGCACCGCACTGACTGATGTCAACGTACGGGGTTCGAAAGTACCCGTAACACAGTGAACGTGTTAAACTACTACCATACAAAATTTCATCGAAATCCGTTCAGTATTTTTAGCGTGAAAGAGTAACAAATATCCATCCATCCATACATGTATCCATCCATCCTCATAAACACTCACATTTATAATATTAGTAGAATTAACTACCGAATTTCATCACCACTATCACAGGGCTGATAATTTGGTACCCCAGTGCTGATAATTGGTGACGAGGGGGCTAATAATTGGCGACAGAGTCATTTTTTAGTTATGATTATTTTTATAAAATGTGGATGAAGGTAAACTATATTATGAAATAAAAATCAGTCATTTATTAAATAATGGACCCAGAAAACTCATCATTGTGGGTAAAAAATTATTTTCCTCTGTAATAATCGGGGTTAAATTTGAACTATCTCTTAAAGTGCTGATAATTGGTACGTTCACCCTATTTCAGTAGTTATGTATCTTATTAAAGTGATTTATATAAATATTGATTAATTTTATTACTTTTGATATTAAAAGCCAATTTATACAGCAACAATATATAAAATCGACCTAAAATAAACAAATGTGTAGCGGAGCGAGCGGTCCGAGCTCTGCCAAAGACAACAAACAGTAGAAGCGATACATGAGTTTTATTTCAATTGTTCGAGACTCGTATCAGTATCTATACTAATATTATACACGCGAAAGTGTGTCTGTCTGTCTATTACCTCTTCACGCTTTAACCGCTAAACTGATTTTTATAGGAACCGATATTAAGGATGTAGGATATTTTTTATCGCGAAAAAGTAGTGTTCTCGCGGGATAATGTATTTATACGGGCGGAGCCGCGGACAAAAGTAATTTTACTGTGCCCAAGTGTGTGCGCAGTACGTAAAAGCACTGTCTCTTCCTTTACTCTCGTAACCCAGCGGGACGGATAACCTACACAACTGACGAGAGATAAAGCTCAGGTCCGACTTTTTACATGCCTATCCGACGCATATTATATCATCTTTCTTGTCATCATCAACATGGTTTTGTTGTTACAACGCGGGAATCGAACCCAAGACCTCCGAATCGAGAACCAAGCTCAAGGCACTAGACCACGGAGGCTGTTATTCCTGCAATAGTATAGTTACAATCCAGTCCCGATATGTTAAAACTCCAAAATGTTGTCCTCATAAACGGCAAACCAACATCAAACCAATAGGCAAGCGGACTAATTTTTTTTATTGCACAAATGAATAGTACTCTTAAATATGAGTAACTTCTCAGAAGAAACCGTATATCAAAAGTCAATATTTTCAAAGGTACAGCGATTTGTATACTAAATTTCGCGAGTGTTTATACCAAAAAATTTTTAATTTTTTTTGCGAAATTGGTAAACAAAACCTACATCATTAGTTTACTTACATCATATACAAAAACATTCATTATGGTAAGTATGAACTTAAACGCACAAATATCGGAGATATTTACAAATATATTCCTGCGGCCATATACTTCATATACTACTTCATATACTATATATGAAGTAGTATATGAAGTGACGTCATTTGTAGATCGACTTTAGTATGGAGCGTTTTTAGGAGGCTCGCGAAATTTTTTATAAAAATCGCTGTACCTTTGAAAATATTGACTTTTGATATACGGTTTCTTCTGAGAAGTTCCTCATATTTAAGAGTAGGTACTATTCATTTATGCAATAAAAAAAAAATTAGTCCGATTGCCTATTGGTGTAAACTCCAAAATCAGTTTATGATATCACGACGATACATTTATAATTCAACTAGCTTTTGCCCGCAACGTCGTCCGCGTGGAGTTCGGTTTCCATACAAAGTTTTAATTCCATTTTTGAGTGAAAACACGGCACGCTTTTATTTAGGCACGGGCTAGCGAGTCGCATCAATATCTTTGACTAGAACTTATTAGAACCCGAATATTCCTTTACCTAATTATAATAATATGATACCACTTGTTTTATATTAGGGCTCCCTTAAGCTGAAACTAAAGCTTAAGTGCACCTATCATGAAATATAAATTATGCCATTAACTATTGGGCATTTGCCTACATGTACAGATTTAGTTTTTTTAAACATTGAGAAATAATTGGAAATTTCAAAGTCACAAAAAGTTGGAATATTTTATTACTACCTAAAAAAACTACATAATAAGTTTACTTACATCAAATACAAAAGGATTTTCTATGGTGGGTATGAACATAAACGCGCAAACTTCGTAGATGATATCTACGAAGTTTGCGCGTTTATGTTTTGATTGTTTATGTTTGAAATTTTGATGACCATACAATTCTTAGCAAATGTGACGACACCTGCTTGTACTACTACTTTTGTATGGAGCGTTTTCACAAGTCTCACAAAAGAGCTTCAAACAATCCGCGGTTTCTTTGCAAATATTGATTTTAGTATACTATTTCTTTTGTAAACTTTCTTATTTTTCAGAGTTCTATTTCATGCATTAAAAAAAAGGAAAATACCGTATTGACTATCAAGTGATTTTTCTATTCCGACGTATCAAATAAAGACAGCAACATTGAATAGCTAATAAGTTGTGTAAATATTTTTATTTGAGTTTTACTCTCATCATTTCACTATAATTTTAATCTGTAACCACCTAATTCATTTCATAAGACGCTAGTATCGATTTTGGCCATTAAGGAAATTTCAGTCGCGAATTCCCACACTTCCCTCATCAATCAATCAACTTGTTCCATATATTGACCTACATTACCTTTGTACAAATAAACAAAGCTATTTTCGTCATCTCTGAAAAACTCGTGACGCTAATGGGGATGAGGAGTTTGTTATATATGTCCGAACGCGTTGGCCAGAAATAGGCCATTAAATTATTCGTAGAAAAAGGTTTGAGAAAATATTTTTTGCAATCAGTTAAGCTCGTAAAATATACTAATTATACAAATTATAATATAAAAATTAGATTCTTATTAAATGGTAGCTAAATTCTTCTACACTTTTTCTTTCAATAATTTGTATTGTGTATTTAAGTAGTAATCTTTGAACAAAGAAAAAAAATATAAACACCCGAACGTATAACAGCCTCCTTTTTTTAAAGTCGCTTAAAAATAAACAGTACTTAATAAATTTTACTAAATTTTCTTTAGAAATTCATAATATGTTATTTTTCTATTACATCAACAGTAGATATGCCCAAAATATCCGCAAATTATGTTAAAGAACTCTATGAACTATCTACTCCTACTTAGCTTTACCTACACCTGCTACCTACACCCAATACTTACCTCTACAACGTACAGGTGATGTGTGAAAGAGTTATCGACCACAAACAATGGGAGTTGGTGTTCGAAGTGTGAGTGAAAATTTAGGGTAACGTGTATTTTTAATGCCAAATACTAAAAATAAAAAATTACAAAAAAATTGGGATGAGTCAGCCTTATCACTTATGGGTATAAAAATTACTTAAAACCTATTCTCATACCAATCGAATCTACAGAATTTCATAAAAATCGGTTACGTCGCTTCAGAGGACTTCTCTAACAATCACTATGACCCGAGAATTTTGTAAATAAGATTACGCATACAAGCTGATATTTAAGAGATTTGAATAAGTGTTAATATCCCTAAGTATTAAAAATCATCTTTATCAAACACTAGATGTTGAACGCGACTTCGTGCGCGACAAAAGGAAATCCCGCGGTAACCGTACATTTTTCCGCGATAAAAAGTAGCACGATAAAAATGTCCTACGCCGTGGTCTATTCGATATCTGTAACAAATTTCATCAAAATCGGTCCTGTAGTTTCGGATGCAAACGAACAAACAAACTTTTTCTCTCTTTTTAATCATGTGTTGTCAAACATATTTTACAATCATGTGTTGTCTATACTAATATAATATAGTAGGTATAGACAATACATGATTATATAAAATTATGATACCAAGAACGTAAAATTAATGTAAAAGTTTAACAAAAAAGAGACATAAACATAAGCTAACATGAACAAAAAATGTATGAAAGGGATAAAATAAAGTATCTTGTGTTTTGACGCGCCAACTGATTTATGACTTGTTATTCACATTCATGGTTTAGCTTGAAAAGCTGACAGCCTTGGGGCATCATAATTTATTAATAGCTTATAAAAAGTAAAATTCAGGGAGCGCTCAAAAATTTCTTTCAGCTTTTGTTTCTGTAACGAGTACTCAGAGGGGCAATTCTGTTAAATAAAACCTGCATTAATACAATTACAATCAAGTCCCGATACGCTGATACTCCCAATAGGTGTTTTTATGAACGTTAAACCAACGTAATCGCGCACTGATTGGCCGAAACGTCATAAAATCCGTTCACGGTAACATGACGCTACACATTCAATCTAAACAAAGTAAAATTGACTGTTTAAATTGTCTACTTTAAATACGATAATTGAGGTTCTGATTTACGGGTTGTCTATATACCGAGTTTTTTTTATGTATATAAAATGGACCAGGAACTGAGCATACGGATCGCCTGATGGAACGCGATTATCGCCGCAACTTCAGACGAGTTACACGTTTAACTTCTCTGGTGCTGCGCACTTATATTCCTGTTCCTTAAAATCCCTAAACCTTGGACCTCCGGTAAACACAAGGCTAGCGTTATTTCAAGCCGGTTTTCTAGGAGGACATGGTATTCGTTCGGTTCAGCTGGCCCGTTCGTGTTGACGCAAGGCACGAACGGGCCGACTCGACCTGACAAATAAGACACGTCAAGAACAGTTCGGCTTAAAAATCTGTCAGCGGTTTTTGGGTCTTAGGGTTGCCAATGCGTAAATTATTCACGATCGTGCGTATCGAATCAGAGCTCTCGGCTTAACGGGCCCTAAATCTGCCGACTTCGGGTACTTTACATGATTTCTTATCTAAATACAATTTTCCGCCTTCAAAGAATTTAAAACGTTTTTTTCTGCTTTTAGTTCATCATCAGTAGCATTAGAGCCCCTAAAGTTTTGACACTTAATATATTTTTTTAATTGTAGATCAGTTTTATACTAGTTCAGTGTTAGTTTAAAGTCGTCCGATATACTAGACGAACCTTTTATTAATATCATGGCTTCAACTTCTGCTATTTGGCTGCAAAAATGACACGTAATATTCACATATATAGCATCTTAATTTTCTGGAAAAGACATTGGGATTTTACTATGAACTAATTGTCCACAGCGACTAAAAGTAAAATAAGATTAGATTTAAGCATAATTGCATCTGGATTAAAACTACATTGGTCGCCTATATGCAAGGATCCGGGGGTAATTTAAACTGTGATATTTTTCTTTTTGCGTACTCCTTTTTCAAAAGGCCCCCAATGCATTTGCGACTCTCTAGGTAGCGACAGTAATCGCATTCCATCCGGTAATCGGTCTACTCCCTTGCACACTATTTCATAAAAAAAACTATTTTCAACGAAAATTCATATTTCGTTATTAACACTTTCTTCGTATTAGAATTAGATTCGAATTATAATAATTACGGAAGATGTAATGTAAATAAATATTGTACAATATATATCTTGCTATTTGGTCGCGACTTTTTTTAAAAGCGGGTAAAAATCCCAATGTCTTTCCCCGAAATACCCAGTAATTGAACTAGGAGAGTATTCCTCTACGTTATACGTTGCGGTCACTCGCTCGCGACTATGGAGCGGGACAAATGTCAGTTATGCTACTGGACGGTGTTTATGATCGATATGCAGTAACCTCCATTTTCACGTTTTGGCATATAGGTCTTTAGTCTAAAGCGATAAAGTTTAATTTGTATTTATTATTAATTTACACTCAACTAACACTAGTTGTAATATTAAACTAAGTTGCTACTGGTGCAGTCTCTCATACTACCACTGCTAGATTATGCTGACGTCGTTTTTTTGGACACAACAGAAGCCTCACTAAACAAACTTGAACGCCTGCAAAATACATGCATCAGATATGTATATGGTTTGCGCAAATACGACCATATCTCCGAGTTTCGTAAACGTCTTAACTGGATTCCGATACGACTGCGTCGAAACACT
Organism: Glaucopsyche alexis; assembly: GCA_905404095.1. Lineage (NCBI taxonomy): Eukaryota > Metazoa > Arthropoda > Insecta > Lepidoptera > Lycaenidae > Glaucopsyche > Glaucopsyche alexis. The sequence goes on from FR990059.1 coordinate 16,803,566, forward strand.
AACATTCTTACGCTCCTCTATAAACTTCTTCGTTCCTGTTCTCCTTCTTACTTGTACGAAAGGTTTAGCTACACTCCACCTAGCGAGAGGCCTGTTCGCTCATGTACGGTGAAGAGGCTCCTTGAAATTCCACACTGTAGTACAGTTTTCTATGAGGGCTCATTTTCGGTTGTTGCAGCGCGTCTTTGGAATGGTCTGCCGGAATACATTCGGGAGGCCCCAACTATCAACGCATTTAAATTGCGTTTAAAACGGCACTACTTATCATTCGTTTAATTATTATTTTATATACTTTGAAAATTTCAAGAGCAGTTTAATATTCATTCAGTTCATAAAATTTTGTTATTTGTATGTATGTGTATGTACGTATATTTTATTTCGATCTGCGTATATAAGTATGTTTATTTATATTTATTTAATTAGTATTTTAATTTATTTTTAGGTATTGTATAAGTTTTAGTTTAAGTCTCAATGTTAATGTTTTAGATATAATATGTTTTCTTTGTGTACATTGCCTTATCTACTCTACTTGCATCCACAATTATAGAGGTTTGCTGGAAGAGATCTCTTAAAGAGATAAGTACGCCAATGTATTGTTACACTTTCTAATGTATCTTTGTTAATATTTACATGAAGAATAAATAAATAAATAAATAAATTAATATACTCATTTTATCCCTAGGGTTAGAGAGTATTTGACAATCCTTTTGTAACCGAATCTTACGTCTTAAGAAGTATTTGAATTTATTGATTTAATAAGTGTATGATTGTACATTTTTACCAAAAAAAATCAATAAATAAATATGACCTGTAAGCCTTAAAAGTGTGCGTAAACTTTGAAGCAATAGTGTACGTACTATCAGGGAATCTAATTTAATTTATTTTGTATGTAATATTATAATGATGACTTCCAGTCTCTATTTAATGTTAAATAACATGTCACTTTGATATCATCTTCTAATATTATATAAAATTTCCATGTCACAATGTTAGTTACCGTACTCCTCCGAAACGGCTTTACCGATTTTTACCAAATTTTATATGCGTATTCAGTAGGTCTGAGAATCGGCTACTATCTATTTTCCATACCTAGTTTATTAGGCAAAACAACGTTTGCCGGCTCAGCTAGTTAGCTATATATTATATAAAAGAGAGTCGTGTTAGTTACACTATTATTCAAGAACGGCTGAATCGATTTGGCTGAAAATTTGTGGTGAGATATCTTAAAACCAGGAGAAGGACATAGGATACTTTTTATTCCGTTCCCGAGGGACTCAACACTCGAGAACGGCTGGACCGATTTGGGCTAATTTTGGTCTTGAAATAATTGTTGAAGTTCAGGGAAAGTAAGCAGTGAGAAATATTGGAAAAGGTTTAGGTTGTAGGAGAAGGTGTAGTCATTTATTCATTCCAGTTGATATTTAAGACATAACAATGTGTGTCGGGACAGCTAGTATTATTATAATACAAACAATTATGACACCAGTCAACCTGCTTATGAATTAGATTTTCTGATAGTACAATGGAGAATGGAGATACTAGAAACTTCTATCCCAACCCAAGGCTACGTACGTAAGTGGTTTTCCAGTTGATACCACATCCCGTCATCGGCCATTGTGCAGATGCCACGCCGCACTATGCCACGTCGGGCTTTGTGGCGAGATTATAGGACAATGCATTCATCTTGTACCTAACACACCTGACGGTACCCGAACCTCAATTCTCGTATTTAAAGTTTAATTTTACTTTGATTGTATTACAATTTATAAGTGAAGGACTTGTTATCATAAACTTATTGTGTAAAGTTTGGACAAGTCAGAACGCATTTATCGTTAGTTAAATGTTTACGAAAATAACAAATTAAAATATAATTGATTATAATTGTATTTTCATGAGTTGCGAATCGAATAAATTGAAACTATTTAGGAGCCCAAATTGTCAGCAATTTTACAAAAATATTTGTTAAGTAAGCGTTAATTTAGCAAATCCAGAACGGTTGGAAAACATTTTCTTTGTCCGGTTTGTCCAGGTTTAAAAATTTAAACTTTAAAGGAAAATATGCAAATAGGAATTTAAAATATTTTAAAGATCGTACTCGCTACAAACCACGCAAAATGGTTCAAAGGTTTTCAACGCACAATGGGCTGTTTTCTGTATAGAAATTTCCTCGTCAGTGGTTTTTCTTTTATAAAAACTATTTTCCATATGAATTGCTTATTGATATTACACAATATTTTTATGACCACATTTTTTTATTGTTATAAGCAATTATTCGTCTCTAAGCTTAAAAGTTTTTACCTTTTTTAGCTATTTATTGCACAAAAATGTTACTTAGGTACATCAAAACAGATCTATTTGGCGGTAGGGTAATTTTTGAATACCAATAAAAATGTCACGAGTAATTCTGAAGCTAAATTATTCACGATAAAGTACACATAATCATAGGGTCAAATCTGCTAAAAAAACCTGAAATACCTTTCAACTTACGTCATTGATACGATACGACGTAATTGGGCAGACATGTAAAGGATTTAGTTTCATTTATATACTCAGAAATATTGATTAATTACTAATATAAACGCAAAATGTAATACTTTATGTGTACTGTTATTAAACACATCTAAAATAAACGAAAACAATAAAAAAATTGCTGTATCTATGAAAATATTGATTTTTATATACCGTTTCATCTGAGAAGTTATTCATATAAAATTCTATTCGTTTATTGTAAAAAAAAAAACATTTTGTAAGGTTTGCATTTTTTGTGACCAAATAATCAACTTTTACCCTATTTAAGGCGAAAAATACTGTTCAAAGATCACCACATCTGACAAGGCTGACTCGGCAAGCCACAACGAGAGGTATCTAACAGTCAACAGCGGGGACAAACACTGTGATTGTTGTCACGCCGCGCACGTCCGCAACGTTATTTTAGGCCATATCGAGCATTGTTTACACTGGCAACATTGTGCATTAAAAGGTGGACACGCTGGAAAAATTGCAGCTTACTTTTCCTCATTTACTGGAACAAAAGTTTATCCAATATATAAAATTCTCGTGTCATAATATTAGAAGACACACTACTCCGAAAGGACTTGACCGATTCTTATGAATATTTTTTGCATAATCGGTAGGTCATATTGGTAATTCTTATTTTCCTTCTTCTTTAAAATGAAGGTATGTTTGATTATTTTATGCATTGACGTCACAGATGACAATGACAATAGACGTCAGTCAGTCATCTAGCGGGTGTGGTGGAGTGTTGGCGAGCCAATATATCGTACGATTAGCCAAATCTTTAGCCAAATCTAAGGCTGTAATCTATATTTTCAAACCCAAAATGATTAGGGCGACCCACTCCTAAATATTTCTTTTATTTTTTCGCCAATTTTTTATTTATTATATGCATTTTTTAGTGCCACGTGAATTAAAAAAAAACATACAATGGCAAAACAACGTATCAGCTAGGGTCAGCTGGTTTTTACTCTGGTAGTTACATATATACACTTGTATCTGCCTGTTTAGGCAAATATAAGTGTATAAGGCTTCTTCTCACTTCTAATATTGAATTTATAAATAAAAATCCTACAGAATAAACCAGGGCCGGGTAAATTTATTTTTGCATAAAATATGTCCTCACTCCAAATATAATGAAAATGTTTGTGACACAGTATGGCCTCACGAAATTAACTTTTTCCTATAAATAAATATTCTGACTGTTTAAGAGGCGAAAACGAATTTTTCCTCGCACAAAAAATAAATCTCGAGTGTTCTTCGTAACGGATTCAAGTTAATATTTTATACACTTAATAGCGTCGCAGTATTTTGAGTTTAAACTCACATTACGCTGGTATTACTTATTAAAACCAAACAAAACTATTATTATAAAAAAAAAAATCTATTTTTATTTTGTTTTTTAATAATATGAATACAATGTCAATCCTCTTGCTAATACGCTGGACAACAGAATGATATTGCATAAATGAATAGCACTATATTATAGTATATTATAAAAATCAATATTTTCATAGGATATTCGTGAAAACGCTCCATATAAAAGTCGTACCTAACTGTGACGTCACAATTAGGTAAAAGTGTATGAAATATAAGGGCACTGTAAATATCTCCATTTGTATGTTTAAGTTTATACTTACCATAATGTATGTTTTTGTTTGTGATATAAGTAAACTAATGATATAGGTATAGAATTTTTTACTAATTAAGGAAAAAATAGAGATAAAAAAAAGTAGATACCTAATTACTGAACTACACATTAAATTTAATTTTTTTACGTTTATTAAGTAAAAATACCTCAATATTTCTGAGTACATAAATTAAACTAAATATTTTACATGTTCTGAATGAATGATTATGACTGGAAATAGATTACGGTTCATTTCATATGAACTAAATGAAGCCACGACGAGAAAATGATGTCTAATTTGCTGACTACAATAGCAGTCAGTAGGGGCGCGACCAGAAATTGCGTTCGCAAATCGTACCTGCGCTTCCGCCGACCACTGAACGAAATGAACGAACATAATCGTCGGCTATTTCCTGGCGTGAATGGAGGAGTGAATGAAATAGTGACCGAGCAAACGTTTAACACAATAGTTGTCACTTCCTCGAACGATTTATTGTTTGCGCGATAAAACTGGCCTGAAATCATTTATTCGTGTGGCATTAGATCATGGGGGCGCGTTAATGCAGCGGTCAAGATAAGGGTTGTTTCAGCGCTGGCACTCATGAAAGTGAGATGAGGGGAGAACCTTCGCCTTTCAGTATTTATCAGACGGAGAACTTTTGATAAAACTGTATGACGTATCAAATTTTCAAAACAGAACACATAATATTTAAGCATTTTATAAAGCATTTAACTTCCATCTAGTTTTTTAGTAGTCATTTTCACTGTTACTGCTATTGTTGGCGTTTTTAGGGTTCCGTAATACTTAAGGAACTCTTATAGTTTCGCTCTGTCCGTCTGTCTGTCTGTCTGTCCGCGCCTCTAGCTCCTGTAATTATGAATATAAATTGATGAAATTTGGTGCAGTTATAGATTGTGTATAGATCACGGTTTCGGAATCATAAAAAAAAAAATTATATTTTAGGGGTGGCTCTCCATACATGTGAAGTAGGGATGAAAAATAATTTTTCACTCTACCCTATCGTGTGGGGTATCGTAGAATTGGTCTTTTAAAATAAAGGCAAGGTTTTATACGTTACTTTTTTATAAAGTTGACCATTTTCGAGTAATCGGCCTCCAAAGTAGTTTGTAAGTTGGTCCCCCCCCTAGCATTTTTAAACTATAGGAGATAGAAACTTGCAAATTTCCATGCTGATAGATCATGCTAAAAACTCTTTAGCAAAATTATTGTGAACCAAATCGGACAGTAACTTTTGGAGTTAAAAGCATATTACGCGTTTATAGTTACGGAACCCTCCTTAGACATGTGCTGACATGCTCTTGGTTAGGTTTATATAATTATTGTCACAGAGAGCAGACCAGTTATTATAAAAATGTCAACATAACGTTTTAGGGTGCAATGTGCAGGCTTGGGGAGTTCAATAAAGATGTTGTGCTCGCGAATAACTCCCTATTTAATACACTTACATTACAATTTATAGAGAGGTGATACACACACTAATTCACACCGAAATAAAACGTTAGGTAAGCGATATGACGATGCATTTTGAAGAGAGCTATTGAACTTTATTTACTACCCAAGAAGACAAACGTTTTATTGTAAGAGTTCGAAGCATGCGCATGTACAGTGTATGACTAATCTAAATATATAAAAGGCAAACCTGACTGACTCATCTATCAACGCACAGCCGAAACTACTGAACGAATCTTGCTGAAATTTGGCATACAGTACCTGGGACAGTTGGTTTTTAAATGTCGTATGATTGCCCAAGCACATACGACATTCTCACAACATAGTCAGCCTAGTCCAGAGGAATGAACTGGTCAATACGTCTGGGGCCAACTATGTGCGGGTTTCCTCACGATGTTTTCCTTCACCGTAAAAGCGTCCGTATAATGTACTTGAGATCTGAAAAAGTCTCATCGGTACACGCCACAACCTGGGATTTGAACCTGCACTCTCTCGAGTGCGAACCAAACGGTCTACCCACTAGGCCACGGAGCTCTCAGCATACAGATAGTGGTAATAACGTAGGCATCCGCTAAGAAAGTTCTTTTGAAAATTCGCCCCCTAAGGGTGTGAAAAAAGTGGTTAAAATTTCGTATGAAAACCAAACTCCACGCGGACCGAAGTCGCAGGCAAAAGCTAACGTGTTATATTATATTATAACACTAGCTTTTGTTATTATTACTATTATTAATATGAAACGTGTATTTTTTTGTTTGTCTTAAAAATGCAGCATCGTATACCGTCGCGGTGTGAACGGACTCTTAAAGTCAAAAATAAACCGAAATAATTATCGTGTTTGATTACGATCGAGCTCAAGAATACTTTTAGGCTTTCGAGTCAAACGAGTGGGTTTAAATCGCGGAGAGGCAATCCGCCATAAATATAACCATCGTATTTTACGAATATTTTTAGAAACCTTTGAATGAATGAGGTCAAATGCGTAGCGAATTGTGATGAGAGCCGCTCCCAATAAATTCATTCACATTCGATTATTTATTACTCATTCATTTAATTATTCAATATTAATAAAACGTAAAAGATTTATTTCAGATTGGCGCACCCACTTGATCGATATTTTTACTCAACTGTCAATAAGGGTATGTTGATTTTAATCATATTTACTATAATAAAGAGGAAATATTAATTGTTTGTCTGTATCGAATAGACTCTACTAGGCCAATTTTGATAAAATTTAACATAAACGTAGAGGAGACTACGGGGAAAGACATAGGCTTTTTTATTGCGAGATAATGTACGGTTCCTACGGGATTTTGATTTGTGCATACGAAGTCGCAGAAAACATCTAGCATCTTAAAATGTATATAATAACGTGGATAATTTAATAGCAATTTAAAATATTGCTATCATTAATGAGTACATTTCCGTGAATGTTCGTTATTCCTGCGCGCCGGCTGTAAAGAACCCTCTATAATGAACTTGTTCGAAAACTTGTTGTGGGATTCGTCGGAAGTACCTGGAATCGTTTGTATAAAACATGAGAATTTTTTAACGAGAATATCTCTTATCCATTATAGGATACGGTATTCGGTTATTAATCGCTTTCGTATTAAACCAGCCAAGAGCTAGTCGGACTCTCGCACGATGGGTTCCGTACAAAATAGCAAAAATCACGTTTGTTGCATTGAAGCCTCCCATATATATTTGATTTATTCTGTTACTAGTATTTGTTGTTCTAGCGGCAACAGAATACGTCACCTGTGAAAGAAAATAATACAACTAAAATGCCCTGTAAGATTTTGCAGCGCTAAAACTATCAATTTCATACAAAAATGATATTTGCATAAATCCTACTATCCTATTAATATTAAAATCCTAAAAACCCACTATATCCCACTACTATTTTCAATGTGAAAGTTTGTGAGGATGGATGGATGTTTGTTACTATTTCACGTAAAAACTACTAAACAATTACGATGAAATTTGGTATAGTAGTAGTTTAAGCTCTGAATTAATACATGGAATACTTTTTATCTCGAAAAAGTATAGTGTTCCGGTGGGATACTGAAGTTACGCGGCCAGAGCCGCGGGCAAATTGTTTGTGAGGATGGATTGATGAATAGATGGATATTTGTTATATTTCACGTAAAACATACTAAATGGATTTTGATGATATTAGTTATGGTAGTGGTTTAGGCTCTGGATTAAAACATAGGCTACTTTTTATCCCGAAAAAGTACAGTGTTCCTTTGGGATACTGTATTTATGCGATACTGATATTTATACCATACCAAATTTCATCAAAATCGTGAAAGAGTAACAAACATCCTTCCATCTTCACAAACTTTTATATTTATAATATTAGTAGAATTAGTAGGATTTTTCACTTTTGAAATGGAAAACCTATCCTAACTAAATTAGTTGATGATGATAATCATTGATGATGATGGATGTTCTAGCATCATCATACGCAGCACCTGACGAGTGACGTGACGCGCATGGACTCGTGTGATTTGCCCAGATGACGCACACATGGACGATTAATTCCTTTACTGAATTGGATTTCAATGCAACGGTTAACTATGAAATATACATTTGTAGTATATGTGTGTGTTAAGAATAATGAACACAAGAAATTTTATTGCGTCGATGTGTACTAAGTATCCTTTTTTCATTAGTATCATGTTATTTTTTTTTTTTTTTTGTAAATTCATTCTCATAAGTATGGAATCAGTATTTATATAAAAAATTGTATAATATTTTAATAAACACTAATCCTAATTAGAATGAAAACATTTTACAAAAAATAAAGCCATACTTGAACCAGCTACCGATAATTATATCGATATTAAGTGCGGTATTACACTCAAAATAAGTGCAGCTCGATAGCTCTCCACCTACAATGTGAGGCGCTTCGTAGAGCTGCTACGGCAGGTACTACGAGCGTAGTGGCTCTACGAACTCGTAGCATCAACGGCATAATATTTAATAATACTGTTACGAACAATAAGACTAGCGCCATCTAGCGTCAACCAATGAAACCACTTGGTGCGAACAGGGACAACGTTTTCACGTCTACTCAATACTAGATGGCGCTACTGTGCGAATATTCCGGAACAATTCAACCAGTTCACGCGGCTAGCGAATATTTCTGGAACGGTCTGGAACTCGATTCGGCCCATATAAATACGCCACAGAGATGCGAACGAGTCAGTTCAGTTTCGAGCTACCTTCGGGCGATTTCGAGGCGAAACAGGCGATAAGTAAAAGTGATACCAGTGATTAATACCAGTGAAACCCGCAATTTGGCTACGACTTAAGGACACTGTTAGTGCTTAGTGTTTGGACTTAGTGCTTAGTGTTTGGACTTAGTGTTTAGTGTTAGACCTAGTGCTTTGTGTTGGACCTAGTGCTAGTGAATAAAGTCTTCAAAAGAGTCAGCAGGCTTTTATTCTCCAAATCCTCGAACCCCAACACGTAACAACTGGTGTCGGAAGTGAGATTTGGAGATGCCATTGACTCCGAGAGAGGACTTCAAGGAGGGCGTCAGAACAAGGGCACAACGAGCTGCGGAGGCCACACCCACTGGGGACCAAGCTCCGCCCACTGTGGGCCAAGCCCCGCCCACTGACCCCGCCCACCAGGACCCGCCCACTGACCACGCCCCCCAGGCTCCGCCCACTTTGACCCAAGCCACGCCCACCGACTCCGCCCACTGGGTCACACCCACTCAGGCCACGCCCATTGGCCCCGCCCACCGGGTCACGCCCACTCAAGCCCCGCCCACTGACTCCACCCACCTTGCCACGCCTTCCAGACAGGCCACGCCCACCAGACAAGCCACACCCACCAGCAGTACCGTGGCTCTTCAATTAGAAAATTTAATTGAAATAATGGAGCTGCAAAGGGCTGAAATTCGGGCAATGAAGGAATCACAAGAACGCAAGCTCGGTGATTTGCAACAGTCACAAGAACGTTTGCAAGAATCGCAAGAGCAACAAAAAGACCTCCAAGAAAAAGCGCTTTGGGCTATAAAGGATGTCAGTGACACGGTGATTAAGCTTCGAAAGGATGTCGACGTAGTGGAAGAACGAGTTACTGGGTTAGGATTGGACGTTGAAAATTTGAAAACCGTCCTCGCTGAACTACAGAAGAAGGTAGTGCACCTTGAAACCACGGGAGTTGCGACGTCAAGTGGAACTACCAGAGTGGCGCAAGGACCGAGAGTGAAAGTGCCGCCATACGACGGCACTACTTCTTGGAACGCCTATCGTCAACAATTCCAGACTGTTGCTACTGCCAACGAATGGACGGAAGAACAATGCCTGACCGCTCTCACTGTTGCGCTTAGAGGGCAAGCTTTGTCGATCTTGGAAGCACTGCCACATACAGGAAAGGGGTTCCAAGACCTGATGGAGGCACTTGAATCCAGGTACGGGGAGCGACACCTGGAGCACGTGTTCCGTGCCCAACTGCGTGACAGAGTCCAACGCTCAGGAGAAGGACTGCAACAATGGGCGTTGGAAATTGAAAAACTCGTCAGGAAGGCACACCCAGGAGCCGACACCAAGATGGTAGACACGAATATTGTTCAAGCATTTGTCGACGGAATCAAAGACCTGGAAGTCAGAGCTGCAGTGAGGCTTCGTCACCATACCTCGCTAAGGGAAGCATTGGCGCATGCTTTGGAGGTCGAGGCTGTTCGCCACGACATACGGCAGACCCATCAGATCCGCGAGGTCTCCGTGGAAGTCAAGGAGGTTAAGGCTCCTATGAAGAAAAGTTCTGGAGCCATGTGCTACAAGTGCGGCGAGAGGGGGCATCTTCAGCTCAACTGCCCGCAGAAGGAGACCCAGATGGCAAGGATGAAAAGGATCGAGGAACAAATAGAGGAGCTGAAGAAGCAAGGGGCTTCGTCCCCTTGTCCGCGATCAGGGAAACGAATAAAAGCCAGGACCAAGGGGCGAGTGCTGGCTGACGCGGAGGAAGTTGCCTGGATGAAAAAGTGTAGTTCGATAACAGGCGCAGACTCAGCGAACAACAACAACTATGGATTAGTGACTGAGCTACTCGATGACTGCAAGAGTAATCTGACTTATTCGCAGAACATGAAAGCTAAGAAGTTTTTACAGCGCTACGCGGATATCTTCTCCAGTCAAGAAGGGGACCTTGGAAGAACGTCGATAGTTCAGCACAGGATAGATACCGGAAGCGAGAGACCAATTCATCAACGAGCAAGACGGGTACCAATTGCAAAGGAAAAAGAAGTTGAAGGCCTTTTGGAGGACATGAGAAGGAATAAGATTATTGAACCGTCTGCAAGTCCGTGGTGCTCACCTGTTGTATTACTGAAGAAGAAAGATGGTAGCACGAGATTTTGCGTGGACTATAGGCGTCTCAATGATGTCACTAAGAAAGACAGTTACCCGTTACCTAGAATTGACGACACTTTAGATACCTTGAATGGCATGAAATGGTTCTCGACCCTAGACCTGAAATCTGGATACTGGCAGGTGGAAATTCATCCAAAGGACAAGGAAAAGACAGCTTTTTCGACCGGTAAAGGTTTATGGCAATTTAACGTCATGCCCTTCGGATTGTGCAACGCACCTGCCACATTTGAGCGACTCATGGAGTGTGTACTGGCAGGCTTAGTTGGAGAGGCCTGCTTGGTCTACTTAGATGACGTCATCATTGTCGGCCGCGACTTCGAGGACCATTTACGAAACTTGGAGCGTGTTTTCGCCAAAATAGAGGGAGCCAAATTAAAGTTGAACCCAAAGAAATGTCGTTTATTCAGGAGTAAGGTCAATTATCTCGGCCATGTTATCTCCAGTGATGGAATCCAGACAGACCCGGAGAAACTGGAAGCAGTTCAAAAATGGCCTACCCCTAAGGACAAAACCGAAGTGCGAGCATTCCTCGGCCTATGTTCATACTACAGGCGTTTTGTTAAAGGATTTTCGGAAATAGCCAAGCCATTACATCGGCTGACAGAAGATAAACGACAATTTAGTTGGGATGAGACTTGTGAAGATTCTTTTCAGAAACTGAAGAAGCATCTGTGTGAAACACCAATCCTGGGGTATCCACAAACTGAAGGTCAGTTTATAGTCGACACGGATGCAAGCAACACGGCCATTGGAGGAGTGTTATCTCAAAAACAGGGTGAAAGAGAAGTTGTTATTGCATATTTCAGCAAATCTTTATCCAAGCCAGAGAGAAACTACTGCGTGACAAGAAGAGAACTCTTGGCTGTTGTAAAGACGCTACAACATTTCAACAAATATCTCATCGGCAGACATTTTTTGCTGCGAACTGATCACGCAGCCTTGAAGTGGCTACTGCAATTCAAGAACCCAGAAGGTCAAGTAGCTCGATGGATTGAACAGCTTCAGGAGTATGACTTCAAGACGGAACACCGCAGCGGAAAGACGCATGGGAATGCCGACGCACTTTCACGAAGGCCGTGTTCGGAAGACTGCAAACATTGTGTTAAGCAGGAATCTAATGAAGTTACATTGAAGCTAACGAGAATAAGTCCTTTGGGTCTCTGGGAGAATGATGCTATGAGGGAGGCCCAAGAAAGAGATGACGACCTTCGGCACATCATTACATGGAAGAAACGGGGTGACGTCAAACCAATCTGGAGTGAGGTTGCACCCACTGGCGCTGTCACAAAGGCGTACTGGGCGCAATGGGACAGTCTGATACTTCAAAACGGAATACTCTACCGGAAATGGGAGAAGACTAACGGCAGAGAGTTCCATCTTCAGATAATTGTCCCAAGAACGAGAGTACCAGATGTTCTCCGTGAAATACATGATGGCGTATCAGGAGGTCATCTAGGTGTCAAGAGGACGTTAACAAAAGTGCGCGAAAGATTCTACTGGTTGCATTGTCGAGATGATGTACAGGATTGGTGCCGCAAATGTACTACTTGCGCTGCTGTAAAAGGACCACAGACCAGGAGCCGTGGGAACCTGCGGTTGTATAACGTCGGTGCACCGTGGGAACGGATTGCAGTTGACGTAGCTGGGCCATTTCCTGTAACGGAATCGGGAAACAAGTATTTTATGGTCGTCATGGACTACTTCACCAAATGGCCCGAGGTGTTCGCCATACCAAACCAAGAAGCTACAACAGTCGCTTCTAAGTTAGTCGAAGAAGTGATATGTCGCTTTGGTGTGCCTCTAGAAATCCATTCTGATCAAGGCAGGAACTTCGAATCGCAGGTGTTCCAGGAAGTGTGCAGAATTTTGGGCATGCATAAGACGAGGACCACCGCGTACCATCCACAGTCTGATGGAATGGTAGAAAGATTTAACCAGACCCTTGAGAGGCATTTGGCGAAATTGGTAGACGACAAACAAAAGGATTGGGACAAGTATATACCACTCTTCCTTCTGTCATACCGAACCGCCGAGCATGAGAGCATAAAAGCTACCCCGGCGTATGTCAACTACGGTAGAGAACTACGAATACCAGTAGACCTATTGACAGGAGGGTCACCGGAGGGACCAGAGACCGTACAAGACTATATCTGCGATTTAAGGGAAAAAATGCGCTATATACACGCCTTGGTTCGGGAAAATGGGTTACAGTCAAGTAAGAACATGAAAACCAGGTACGACCGGAAATCGAACACGAGCGGCTTCGAGGAAGGGTCACTGGTGTGGCTGCATAACCCAACTCGCCGGAAAGGGAAATCTCCAAAGTTGCAGACCAAGTGGGACGGACCATACAAAGTGCTTACCCGAATAAATGATGTGACTTATAGGATCCAAAAGCAACCAAGAGGGACATTCAAAGTGGTACACATAGACCGTCTGGCGCGGTACCATGGCAGTAACAACGATGCTCGGGACGAGCATCTCTAAGAGGGGAGAAGTGTTACGAACAATAAGACTAGCGCCATCTAGCGTCAACCAATGAAACCACTTGGTGCGAACAGGGACAACGTTTTCACGTCTACTCAATACTAGATGGCGCTACTGTGCGAATATTCCGGAACAATTCAACCAGTTCACGCGGCTAGCGAATATTTCTGGAACGGTCTGGAACTCGATTCGGCCCATATAAATACGCCACAGAGATGCGAACGAGTCAGTTCAGTTTCGAGCTACCTTCGGGCGATTTCGAGGCGAAACAGGCGATAAGTAAAAGTGATACCAGTGATTAATACCAGTGAAACCCGCAATTTGGCTACGACTTAAGGACACTGTTAGTGCTTAGTGTTTGGACTTAGTGCTTAGTGTTTGGACTTAGTGTTTAGTGTTAGACCTAGTGCTTTGTGTTGGACCTAGTGCTAGTGAATAAAGTCTTCAAAAGAGTCAGCAGGCTTTTATCTCCAAATCCTTCGAACCCTAACACGTAACAATACGGTTGCGCTGCACGCTGGTAGCTTATAATAATAATGGGGATACGTCTTTATGTTTACGGGAGACTTGGTACACAAGATTTCATAAGAATGTACATTGTAAGGGCGCTATCTAATCGAATAGTGAAAACATTAGAAGTACCTATATTATAGTCAGAGTCAAACTCAAATATTTTTATTCAAAGTCTGTACTTTTATATACTTTCTGAACGTCGGTATACAAGATGCGTCACCGGTTTGGAACTAGCCCGGCGAGAAGAACCGGTGTAAGAAACTAGAAACTAACTTTTACCAAAAAGATGAAAAATTGTTCTTTGAGAATAAAAATATATCCAACAATATTATGACTAAAACTATATAAAAAGAGTGCAATAGTATATTAGAAGTAGCCTTGCAGGGGGGCACCTTATTCCCAAGTTGTGCTATCATTCATAAAATCATTGAGTTTATAGTAAACTTTAGTACACGTTATACGTTCTTTGACCACTTTTTTAAATGTATAGGATTATAAGTGTATCTTTCTATAATTATGTATTTTATTGACGATCCCGGTGTACCACGTTTGAACCCTATTTTCATAGTAATAAGATCGAAATGTAATACAGTGTATGTTAGTGACTGTTCTTACAGATACATCAATATTCATATACCATTTTAAAATTTTACCAATGAATCTGCATTTCACATGAAAAACTTATTCAATTATCTCACATCTGTCACTCGTCACGTCACTGAGTTTCACGTCGCTAACGTCATTGTCACGCCGCTCGGCGCGCGGCCAAGCGCGACTTCCTTTGTCACGAGCGTGATTGTGAAAATTCGGCATCACGTTTCATGCTATACGGTCGCATGACGTCATCACCCATCAACGTCATTTGCACCGAATTTAAATGACAATTTCGTAAATTAATCATTGCCTTTTAGTAACTTTAAATGCATTTTAAATCCAATTCAGTATGGTGTTATATATACTTTAACACTAGATTATAATAACGGTTACTGACAACAATTCTCATTTCCATGAATTTTTCACATAACCTCAATAATTATAAAATCGAAAGCATAGTGTTACAATATCATTGTGTAAAATACGTCATCAAATACGGAATGGAACAAAACAATAATAAGTAAAATATTTTACAAACAGGACTATAATAAATAATTCATAATTTAGGGTCAGCTCACAAATAGACGCGACGCGTAGAAGATATAGGTTTCATTTCAAGAGCGGCGCCACGCGACGCAGCCTGGTGCCTCCAAATTCGAACTTTTGCAATGAATTTTTTTTCTTCATTTTATTTAAGAGGCTTTTGCCATACAAGCCATGCTAGCCCCATTATAACTCATACAAAATATTATATTGACAAAGAATTTTATACAAAAGTTTTGCTGCTTGACTCGCAGATGAAAAAAGAATGCACATATTATATAAACTTAAATCACATATATTTAACTTAAATTTCTCTAATTACTCCTTTCTTTCATCACCTTACACACGCTCCATTATGAAGTGGTGAATATCCTCCACCACACCTCACTCATCACAGTTAGGCAAATCAGATATTTAAATCATATAGTTATAGTAACTACAAGGATAATGACCCGATCTTAAACGAAATCCCAAAATAGTATCCATGTATCTTCTTGTAAAGTGAATTAATTTTAATTTTAATTGCTATTTTAAAAATGCAGCTCCGCATATCATTGCGTCTCAGTGTGAACTGATGCTTATAATAAAATAATCGTAAGTGCCGTTGCACACGTTCCGGTTGCCTGGTAGCCGATGCCGTGTAGTCGGTCGCGAAATGTATGGCCATGTACACCGGTACGTATGAAAGCTATCGTACATGACCATACACTTCGCGACCGCCTACCCGGCACCGGAACGCGTCGGCACTAAGGAATCGTTATACAAGTAGATCAGCCGTTAGGTTGCGTTCGTAAGTTCACATCTAGTAGGTACACGAACTGACGAACGCAACCTAACAGAAACTTTTGTTAGTTAAGTGTTGATCATGTAAGTGACTTGTTATGACTTAATGAGAATAAAGAATCTTTAAACCTAGAGTATCGTGGCGGCATGGGGCTGCATCGTGTTCTCAGAAGTTCGCGGCTACCTGAACTGTCCACGTCACGTCAGCTGAAGATGAATTAGACAGCGGACGGAACATCACGGCATAGCCCGAATTTGTATATTTATTCATTTATATAAGGTTTGGTAAAATAAATTACGGAAACTTTGGGCACGTAATTTACTGCTTGTGTAAAGACGTTTAGGCAAAAAAAAAATATTGAGACCTGTTGAAAAAAAAGTACAAACTAAAATGCGCGCGACAAGGACAGCAGATGTAGCAAGACAGAGACAGCGATACATATTACATATACCAGGAAAGGTCATTCGAGTTCATATCTGAATAGCTGTTCGCGCGCGGTCGATATAATGCAATAGATATAATTTCTTGCAACATAATTAAATGTTGTATAAAAAAAAAATCCATGAGTTTCAATTTTTTTTTTGCCTAAACGTCTTTACACAAGCAGTAAATGAGGCCACCCGAGACCCCAGAGCCGGCACCCACCTGGCCCAGAGAGTGAGTATCGCAATCCAGCGAGGAAACTCTCTGAGCCTTCTAGGTACTCTGCCTGGTGGGGACGACCTGGGAGATTTCTTTTTTGGTAGCTTTTAAAGTTTTAGAGTAATTGTTATTATTACACATTAACCTTTATAAAAACATTATATTTACATTCACATCATATTAACAATATAAACACTTTACAAAAAACACATTACACCGCTCGGGATGCCGAATTGTATACAATGTTAAAACGCATTTCTTGGCCAGATTACGTGTTTATTTTTTTATTTTTTTCCTTTTTCTTGCAAATTAACTTTCTTGGTGGGAGAGCATCAATCAATGGGGCATCAATGGGCCGGCTCGACCGGGTAAATACCACCTCACAGAAAACCGGCGTGAAATAACGCTTGCGTTGTGTTTCGCCGAGTGAGTGAGGTTACCGGAGGCCCATGGGGTGTATTGGGGATTTTAAGGACTAGGAACGTAATTCGCAACACCAGAGGAGTTACAAGTTACCTCTGGTGTTGCGAGTGTCCATGGGCGGCGGTAATCGCTTACCATCAGGTGATCTGTCTGCTCGTTCCTGGTTCATAAAATAAAAATAAACTTTCAAATTAGGCCATACCACTTTTACGAAATGCCAATTCTCTCTTGTAGAAATTACTACACTAAATACGAAGCTGTAAGTCGGCCATTTTGTACGCTTTTAACAATGTTAACGTTTTTTTTTTTGGTTGTTCTAATAAATCATTTTTTATTTATCTATTTAGTTCAGGTATCAGTCTCCTAAAATTCATATTTAAGTTATGAATACACACTTACAGAAAGTATTGAGTATATCCACTGAGATTTGATGATTAACTCAGATTTCCAGTTGATAAAATAAATTCCGTGTGCCGTTTGTCAGCGTCGAATTATCGACCCCTCAGGACATGGTTTAAGGGTTTTTGAAAGAGAGAATGATTTATGTACGAGGGCTATGTCAGATAATTTAAATCTGATATAACGTCTATAATATGTTTCGTTCGTGAGATTCGCAGTGGTATTATAAAGAAATGCGATAATATGTTATATTGCTTTAATCTAATTGCTATATTATATAATATTTTTATCATATAATTCCTTTTTCCTAGAAAAAGTTTTGCCTTCCTAAAGTTTTGCCTAGAAGGAAATAGAACTAAGAAAGAAAAGCTAGGTAGCTGGTCGCAATTTAGGTATATTATTTTATATACAATTATACGACTATGAGTAGTTGAGACTAGACATAATAATGTATTCCACAACTATGTGAACTAGAGAAAAATAGTGGCGAGGTCAGGTAGCTCCGTTTTTTTTTATAAATAACTTCGAAATTTTAGATGAAAACAATGTTAAAAATTTAATTATCGTGTATGCTATCAATTATATCTTATTAATTACATTTTATTAATAGTGAAATTAAAGCTAGCAGAAGTAGTATAGTGGTAGTTTTTATAAAAATAATTTTTTAAGTGTAAAAAAATAATTTGTACTACGTCATTCCATCATTCCATCGTCTTTGGAATAACAATTATTTTTATGTTAGTTACTTAAAATGTATTTAATAAAATAATAAAATTGATGGCAGAAGTATAAATTTTGTTTTTTTTTTTTTTGTACCTAAAATTCCGAACTTATTTATTTTATAAATTAGTTACCGACTACATTACATGTTAATATCAATGTCGATGAAATCATACACCTAAATTGCCACTTGCTCCCTAGCTAAGACGATCGAAGTGTCAAAGCGCGACACAGTCGTTCATATTGTCATTTAGTGTTATTGTGTTTCTTGGACACAAACTCTCGTGTTTATTACTGCTGAATGTGATAAGGCTACAATGATATCCTTCATAACTTATACATAATTATCTAGTGTTATATGGCAGAAGCTGGCATTTCAATTCAAATAAAATAAATAAACGGTTAAAATATAAAACATCGTGTATGAAAAGTTGCAAATCTGTTTTAACCCTACAAAAACCCGTTACAAATATGCTTGCTTATACATTTCGAGATAAAACAAAAACTGGCAAAAAGTTTCCAGTTCCCAGTTTCTTATTCCTTAAAAACGTCGCGTTGCGTAAAAACATCAAAAAGTAAACATTGTTGTATATGAAACCTTGAAATTCAAATGTGTTAACATTTGAATTTCAAGGAGATATTATGGTACCCAACTATTGTAAATCAACTAGCAAAATCATACATAGTATTATTAATACGACAAGTAAAACTTTATAACCCTTTTTACAATAATTATGCGAACAGAGGAGTATGAAATTTGGCACAGTTAAAGTTTGTATCGAGAAGAAGCGTGCTCCACTAATATTTTAATAATAATACTTAAAACTATATTAATTTATAAAACTAACATTACACTGCCTCATATATAATAACTCACAATACCATGTGTTTTATTACACGTTGACGTTTGTCAATATGTCAAAATACTTACATTTCTATTTTTTACTTTCTTAAATCAAAAGAACCCTTATAAAGTTAAAAGATAAACTTAGTTTATGATTAAACTACCAATAGGCGACCACTAGTTAATCTAATTTTGCATGTTTATTTTACTCAAGTAAAAATATAGCTGTATTTTGAATTCTAAGACTGTTTTTGTGGAACTTATAGTTGCAAGTTTCACAAAAATAGTCTCAGAATTCATAAAAGCCAAAAATATTTTCGTAAACAAGACACTTTTGAGTGTAGCGAAGGGTTATTGAAACAAAAGTCACGCCAGCAACAATGTACAAAAGAAACGTTTCGAGACAGTTATCTTTAAAAGCACTTCAAACACAAAATAAGCTGTTCTGAATGGGCTCACAATTCACATGTTATCGGTATTGTACGTTATGTCAGTGGGAATAAAGTTCGAAGTACTCCACGATAGCTTTTATGGAAGGCTTAGGCTATTTCTGAACTTCAATTTATACGAAGACAATTTTTTCAACTTTCAACTTATAAAGGTTTGGTGATTAACGTATATATCAACGTGGTCACCAGCCAAGCTGTTTGAAATAAATTATGGGCTATAACCGCTACATTAATTTGAGCATGATCAGTGACCAGATAGTGATCACAATATTGTACACAATATGGTAAAGCCTGAGGCCTAAGGGGGCTATTTTGAAGACTAGGAACGCAACACCACAGGACATGCAAGTACCTACTCCTCTGGTGCTGCAAGTATTCACGGGCGCAGTAATCGCTTATAATCAATCTGCTCGTTTTCCAGTCCATTTCATAAAAAAACGCATGAATTGGAGACAAGCGTTAACCCACAATGCGTAGATCATGCGTTCATTACTTTTTACACGTTGGAAATTGAACCATATTAGGCACAATATAAAGCTTATAATAAGCCTTTACGGCAAAATAATATAAGGAATATTTTATTCCATATATTTCGCCGTAAACGAATCATACTCGGATGTTGAGAAGTGTGTATAAATTTAAGAAATGTCTGCCATTACGGTAATAGTGCAATACACTTAGCATCGTCGCTCACTTAACTCCATAACCTCATGTTAGACATTCAGGGAAAACTAGTTCAAATTTGATGTTACTTTTTTGCGTAAATTTTTATTCTCAAGGAACTAAATAATTAATTTCGTTTTACTATATACTTTGCTTCCTGAATAACTATGTATTTTTTCTGAAAACTTGTCCAAATTAAATAAAATGTGAATGTGACAATTTTGAAACAAAACAACAACAAAACACCGTAATTGAATTGAAAATCTTAACTTTAGCTATAAAAATAATTACTTAAATTATGGACTAGCTATTCCAAAATGTTATATAATATTTTAATATTATACTATTCCTAGTAGTTTACGAGACCTTACTACTACTAAGTATTAAACTTGATCAAGTTTGAATGATCATTCAAAAGCTGTTTAAAATAATAATTTGACTGTAGCGAATCGTCCGTAAAGTTTCATGAGATGTCAGGTACAAAGAAACTATCAAAAGTGCAGTTCTACGCTTAGGAACATGTAGCCTGAAACGCGAAGGTGCATAATATAACTTATTCAATTTTAGATAGGAAGATTTTTATAGTTTAAACGAGAAATTACTTTAGTTAAATAGTATATAATTAGAAAAAAATATATAACAGTAATTAAGTAAGCCGCCAATGGACGCCTGCAATACCACAAGAGTTACATGTGCGTTATTTAACAAGAACCGTTACTGTGTTTTTAAATTCAAGAGCCACCGACCGCTTATTTACTCGGGGAAAGAAGTGTGGCTTCATTCTTGTCTGCCTATTCCGGCTAATGTCTGAAACGGCTGAACTGATTTTTACTGGCAGATAGCTAATAATATATAAATATTAACTTAGGCTACTTTTGTATTAGGGTTCCGTTTAGAAAAATAGGTTTCCGTTTCCATTATTTCTCCTAGATTATATTATATTGCCAACTAGTACCTACTACCTACCTAGTATAAAATAATTGGCAGTATCGACACAGAGTATAAAATATAATATACTAAATATACTTACGTAAAGAGAAACAGCTTTCATGGAACGATCCAAATCGAACCCATGTTGAAAATTTTGACGTCCTCTTTAACGGCTTACAATTTTTCCACACAATCGTGGACACACCGTATGTTTGCAGTAGTGCGATCAAATCGAATGCTAACTATGTAGCTATTTATCTGTTCCTCTTTCTTTTATCTGTGGTATCGATTCCTCGATATTTGTGGATGTCGGCCAAAGTTGACTGCTCGCTCATTGAAGATTCTTGTTGCGCTTCTCAATTTAACTTTTTATATTCAGTTTTAAACTTCCAATTCTGTTTTTACTGAATTGGCCATAAAAACAACGTGAACATGATTTGATTTTATGAGACCACACGGAAATTTAATTTAAATTTTAAAGAAATCCTACTAATATTATAAATGTGAAAGTTTGTGCGGATGTATGAATGGATAGATGTTTGTTACTCTTCCACACAAAACTACTGAACGGATATTGTTAGAATTTGGTATGCTTTGACTTTAGCTTTATTAGCTTGAGCTGTGGATTAAAACAGGCTACTTTTTATCTCGAAAAAATACAGTATTCACGAGTGATACTGTATTTACGCAGGTGGAGCCGCGGACAACAGGTAGTTAAATATAATCTAACTCATATTTACTTAAACAATATTTTATGTTTGTCGATATTGCAAGTGTTAAATAATCTGAAAATGTTTAAAATTTGCTAGTTACGTATTTAATAATATAAACTTTAAATGTTTTTCATAAATATCTATTATGTCGGTAATTCCTATTATCTGTATGGAATGGGTAGACAAACTTATTGCGCTAACAATATTATACTCGTGCATGTGAAAAAAACAAGTATCGATGAGTCAATGTACGAAATACTACGTGCTCCGCTACCGCATTTAAGTTATGTACAAGTATGTCACCAATACCAGAGGGTCAAGTCTGCTAAATAAAACCTGCAATAATACAATAACAATCAAATACCCGATACGCTAAAACTGCCAAACCGGTATTCTCGTAAACGTTAAAAAAACTTAGGCCTTTTCATCCTTAATGGATGATTTATACAGTATTCTCCTTTTGTGAGCTCCTTTGATGAGCTCCGTGGCCTAGTGGATAGACCGTTTGGTTCGCACTCGAGAGAGGGCAGGTTCTCGAATCCCAGGTTATGGCGTGTAACAATGAGACTTTTTCATATCTCAAGTACATTATACGGACGCTCTAACGGTGAAGGAAAACATCGTGAGGAAACCCGCACATAGTTGGCCCCAGACGTATTGACCAGTTCATTCTTCTGGACTAGTCAATACGTCTGGGACTAGGCTGACTATGTTGTGTGAATCACTTGAATGCCGTATGTGCTTGGGCAACCATACGACATTTAAAAACCAACTATCCCAGGCACTACAGTATTTCAAGAGTGGTTACTTCGCTCGGAGAATATTGTATAATTATCATCCATTAACGGATGTAAAGGCCTAAGTTTTTTATAACCTATTCGCTATTATCATGTAATTGTGTGCATTGGGTCGCAATACGTCCTTAATGGAGTATTCCACCTAATTTAGCAATATACAATACACGATACACGCCATAGAATGCAGGTTTAATTTTCCTTATACGTTTTCCCCTTTACTAATAAAAATACTTATACAGTGTGTAAGCTATAGAATGTTTTGCTATATTCGTCGTGCTGATGGTGGCAGTCGTCCTATTGTCGGGTGGTGGAATAATTATGTTCGTAACGCTCACAAGGATGCTAGGCACTAGGCAGAAATTTTTGACCTGGGTCTGGTACGGTAGACCCAGTAGTGGTAGTATTTATAATGAAATGTATCAGTCTAGAATAATATTTATATAAATAAACAGGAAATATGTAACATAATCATTTAAATAAATATGTATGTTTTAAGTTTACCCCAAAAATTATTAAAATAAGGCTCACATACCTACAAACAAACTGTGTAAGCAGTTTTGTAGGACTTTGTATACTTTAAAACTTATAAATCAATGTTTTTAATAAATAAATAACAATAAAGATTTCAAAGGTTTTTGGAAACAAACAAAAGAGTTGAACAGAAATAATAGCTTCCCACACCGATTTCGGTTTCAATGAAACCGGTCACCGTCAGGTGACCGGTTTCATTGAAACCAGGCCAGCGACGCGAGAGTTGTTTAAAAGTGCCCAAGTGTGTGCGCAGTACACAAGAGCACTCTCTCTTCCTTTACTCTCATAATCCAGTGGGACAAATAAACGACAGACTGACGAGAGAGCAGGCGCAGGTCCGACTTTTTACGTGCCAATCCGATGCATGGATCATCTTTCTTGTCAGACAACCTGCATTGTCCTAACCAAACTTGGAAACAACATTTTTTGTTGTGCCAATGCGGGAATCGAACCAACGATCTCCGAGTCGAGAGCCAATGCTCTAACGACTAGACCACGGAGGCTGAACACAAAACCTAGCGTCCCAATGAGTATTAACGGCATCAGTGATACGAAAGATATTGCGAATCTGTATAGATGTTACTTTCAAGTAGAGTCTCGGCTGAATAGTGAGCATGAGAACACCAGGGATGCGGAGATAGTAGTGTCAACGGTGTCTGAACGAGTCACAGCAAAACAAGTTGCTCTAAAAATAAAGGGTATGACACAAGGAAAGTCGCCTGGACACGACGGCCTCAGCATAGAACATTTTCAATATGCGTGGCCACATCTCCCAAGGATTTCGGGACTGCTATTTACGCTGTGTATTAGGCACTCCTACCTGCCAAACGAGCTAATGAAGACGGTAGTAGTTCCTATATTTAGAACAAGACTGGAGCTAGCTATTAGCTACTACCACATCTAAGATACTTGACGGCATGCTTGAGATACAACTTAACAAGCATTTAAATTTCCATGATGCACAGTTCGGTTTCAGGCCAGGACTCTGAATTTCATGGTAATACTTGCAGCTGTTTCCGAGATTCCGATTTTATAATTTAAATAAGATTAGCTTCGTTATGAATGGTTAGATACACTGTCGCGATAAGCGTATAATATAGTCCAGGAAATATCAAAAAGCTATCCGAAGTTGAATTGTGCCAGGAGTACACCTAGTCTAGATAGTCCAATTAGGGTAAAACATATACAACAAGCTGTTACATGTAACCCTGCAGTGACTAATGAAACGGGGACTCTCGTGTCACCTCCTTTTTATCCTCCGTAGAAGGGTTAAGTGGTCTCATGTTTTTTTTTTTTTTTTTTTTTTTTTTTTTTTTTTTTTTTTTTTTTTTTTTTTTTTTTTTTTTATTAACAACTGTCGGTGTTTATTATCCGACAGCCTTATTTCTGAACAATTTACTACGTATGATAATTATAGCTTTTTTTTTTTTATTTTTTTTTTTATTTTTATTTTTTTTTTCTAAATAATGGTTTCGCGCCGTTGTGTTCCGTATGATGCTGCGTGTTTATTCCTTGTCAACATTTAGCTTTATTAGCTGTGATTACCTTTGTTGCAATTTCTCTCGCCATTTGTATGAATACTTTTCTTTGATTTTTATTTGTCATAATATCTCTTATGGTATCTGCGTTTATGTTCCTGTTCATTTTATGTTCTGCTTCTATTCTTATGATTTGGTGCTTTGCGCATTCGCAGAGGCAGTGCGTTACTGTTTGCACAGATGTACCATCACAATCGCAAATTTTGGTGTTGCATTTAATTTTGAATCGATCTAGGTACTCGCCAAACCCACCGTGCCCTGTGAGTATTTGTGCCATGAGATTATCTTGTGGTATTTCAGTAATAGTTTTGTGGGCTTGGCGAATACTTCTGAAGAAATGATAGATGTTTTTGTCCCTCCTTTTTTCATCGTATTCACTTTGGTAAATCGCTAGTGTCTTTTTCCTTATCTGGTATTTAACTGCGCTTATTGGCACCGCATCATACGCTGGGGTCGTCTTAGCTCTGGTGGCTTCTTTGGCTAGTTCGTCTGCTCTTTCATTACCTTCCATACCAGTATGGGCCTTTATCCAATACCAGTTTATCATGGTCATGTTTTCCCTTAAATGGTTTCTTATGTCCACGACAACTGGATTTAGGCTGTTTGGGTCTGCTAGTGTCTGGAGTGCTGATCTTGAGTCGGAGAGTAGGTTTGCTCTTCTGCATCCCCGACTTTTGATGTTTGTGAGCATCTGTACTGCCCTCCAGATGGCCATCAGCTCCGCCTGATAGACCGAGCAGTAGCCATCCAGTTTTATTTTACTTGATCTTGTTTCCTTTTCTCCTTCCCACCAGCTGACCGCCGCACCCACCTTGCCCTCCAGCTTACTTCCGTCCGTGTATATGGTTGTTATTCCATTTTGTATATGGTTTAGGTCTTCTTTTTCGGTTATTAGGTGGTAAAGAAGCGGCTCCCGCTCAGCAGGGTGCGGCAGGTCGAACGGATGTGCTCTTATTTCTATTCTCCGGTCAGGATACTCTTCCATAGGCTTGCCCCTTTTAATTCTGTACAGCGCTGCGTTCTCCTTTATCCTGAGGTGCAGAGGTATGGTGCCGCTAAGGAGGGTGCTGTCCATTAAGGAGGTAGTCCGATGGGCTTTTGATATTTTTATTGTGAACTGTCGGTTCATCTGGTCTATTTTCTTCCTAATATATTTCCTTATCATTACAGGCTCCCATACACTGGCCGCGTAGAGGATCGTGGGCTCCACTACTGCGCTGTACAGGATTCTAAGGATGTCGCTGTTTAGCCCCCATGTTGCTTTCGCTGCTGTTGTCATTCTCTTGCATATGTTTATCGCCTTTTTATTTAGCTCCTCTATGTGTTCCTTAAACGTAAGGTTTCTATCTATGGTCAGTCCTAGAAGTTTTAGGCTATTGGAGTAGCTTAGGTTCATGTTGCAGAACTCCAATTTGGGCAGATCAAACTTGGTTTTCTTTGTAACGATTATCGTTTGGGTTTTATGGGCTGCAAATCGGAGTTTGTTTTCCTTTCCCCATTCTTCTATCACTTTCAGGGCTATGTTGGTGATGTCTTCTACTCTTTTACCTTCCCTTCCCGTGGCTATGATTAGCAGGTCGTCTGCAAAGGCCTGAACATGTGCTTCAAGGTCTTCCGCTTTTACAAGGAGTGGATCCATTAGTATATTCCACAATAGTGGGCCACCCACTGAGCCTTGTATGCAGCCCTTTTCTGCCCTTCTTTCTGTTGTGTGCCCTGCGTATGTGATTTTGATTTTTCTGTCTTTTAGGTAGTTAAACATTGTTTTTAGAAGGTGTTTGTCGATGTCTTTACTGTATAGTTGTTGTTTAATCTTGGGCCACCAAGCATTATCAAATGCTCCCTCGATGTCTAGCGACACCACAGCTACAATTTTCTTTTGTCGGACGGCTTGTCTTATTATTTCTGTGGCGTCGTAGAGAGCATCTTCGGTGCTGCGTTGGGGCATGAATCCGTATTGTCTCGGATTGAGTAGTCCTCTACGTCCCAGGCTCCACAGCAGTCTCCTGCATAGGATTTTTTCCAGTACTTTTCCCATTATGGGCAGAAGGCCGATGGGTCGATAGGATTTTGGTGTTGTATAGCATTCTTTACCTGGTTTTCTCAAGACTATGATGGTGGCTCTTTTCCATATTATAGGGAAACAGCCTACTCTGAGGCAGGCATTGAGTATTGCTGCTAGTGCCTCTGGGTCTGCCCTGTATGCTGCTTCACAGATATCAGCTGTTAGGCCGTCTTCACCAGGTGCTTTCTTTGGGTTAATGTCCTTGAACGTCATGTCGATTTCAGTCTTTGTTATTTTAGTAAATGTTAGTTCTGTCAAGTCGGTGTTATCTAGTTCTGTCGTGATAGTTTCTGCTTCTTCTCTGGTATGTTTGTTGTCAACTGTGTCATTGTCTTTGTCATCTTCCGGGTAAAATGTCTCAGCAAGTAGTTCAGCAGATTCTTTTTGGTCGCAGTCATGGTCATTTGTTTTTAGTAGTAGGTCGTCATGTTTTTTATATGTATGTCTCAGGACGCGGTATATTTTATCCCACATCGATTCTTTATTTTGGGTGGTGCAGAAGTTTTTCCAGCTCTGGGTTTTTGTTTCTTGTATATTAGTTTTATATTTCTCTAGGGCCTCAAGGTAGTTTCTTATTACATATTCTTTCCTTCTGGGATTGGCTTTCTTTATTTTTCGTCTTAGTCTTTTAACTTCTTTCTTTTGATCGTCCAGTTCATTCGTCCACCAGTTGAGTTGTTTTGTCCTTTTTTGTTCTATTTTAGGTATTGCTTCGTCGCTCGCTTTCTTGATTATTTCGGTATACTTTTCTGTTATGTGGTTTATGTCTTTTTCAGCTTTCAGTAAGTCAATATTCTGTTCGGTAATGTCATTGTTTGTAAGTTCGTCTATTATTATTTCTTTTAGTTTTGTCCAATTCGCTTTTCTGGTGTTGTATATTCTTGTTGATGTTCGTTGTGTTGTTGTGTCCGTCGTAGTCTTATTTGTCTCTATTTTAAATGTAATTGCTCTGTGGTCAGAAGTTGTGATTAGATCTGGGTCTACCTTCCACTCTGTGATTAGGTTTAGGATGTCTGTTTTGCAAAAGGTTATGTCTACAATACTTGTGCATGGAGTGTTCCTTCGTATTGTATAGAAGGTGGGAGATTTCCCAGTATTCAGTAGTTCTATGTCTTTGCTAGCTAGATATTCTGCTAGTATCTCCCCCCTCTTGTCTTCCGTTGATTCACCCCACCAAGGGCTTTTTGAATTAACGTCCCCTCCAACCACAAGCATGTTTGTATCCATATCCTCAATTATTTCGTCTAGTTCTTTTATTTGGTTTCCGATGTCTTCGTTCCCTTCCCAGTATATGGATACTAGGCCCACTCTGAGGGTGTCCCTGAACGTAATTATGGCTCCCGCTGTGTTTTCTGTTGTCCATTTTGCTTTAGTCATGACCCCGACATTTGGATCCAGAATTACTACTGTGGCTTTGACTGGTTTGGTTCTGTTTGTGGTCTTTTGGATTACTCTGTATCCGCACGTCAGGTATCCGTGAGCTCCGATGTATGGTTCTTGTGTCAGGATAACAGAATAACCCAGGGAGGTAGTCGATTGTAATGCCTCTTGCGTTGCGCTGTTACCTCTACCCAGGTTTATTTGTGCTATTTTTATTACTTTGTTCTGCCCGTTGTCCAGTTTAGCAGTAGTTAATTTTGCTCCTGGCTATTTTATCCCATTTTTTCCACTGGGGACACTCTGATGAGTATGCTGGGTGTTCCCCTTCCGAGCAGTTTGCACATTTGGGTCTTCCGTTTTGGTTTGGACACCCCCTTGTATCGTGATTGTGTGCACAGTATCCGCATTTCGGATTCCCTGTGCACACATTCGCTGTGTGTCCAAATCCAAGGCATCTATAGCACTGGACAATTGGTGATTGGTCTATTATCAGTACCCTCTGGAATCCAATGTGTACTTTCTTATCGACTAGGATATTCCAGAGTGTCGGTGTAACTTCCATTATGACATTTGAGATCTCTTTTGTTCTTCCTCTTGTCCTTCTTAATACCGTGATGTCCTTTATGTCTTCTTCTTTTATTATCTTATTTTGTTTTGCTATAGCGTTTGGTATTTGGTTATTCTGTATGTCATTTGTAAGACCAATTATCTTTAGGAGTGGGTTTTTGTTTTCCAGGGTGGTTATTTTGAGTTTGGTGTTGTCCTTCAATTTTTCTTTTAGTCTTTCTCTGTCTTTGCTTGATTCACATCCTATTATTACCTTCTGGTTTGCTGCCTTTCTGACTCTACTTATGCCTAGACCCATATTTACTACGTCTACTTGTGTTTTTATATTTTTTATTATGTCATCTGATGTGTCTAGCCTTTCTTCAGACTCTACGCTGATATTGTAGCTGGTTTTATACTTTGCAGCTTCTGCGTAGGTTGTTGGTTTGCTGTTGGCTGGTGTTATTATTTTGATTGGGCTTAGAGAGTTACTTTCTAGGTTTACATCAGTTCCCGGGTAGTCTTTTGATTTTGGTTTGTTCGTTTCTCCAATTGCTCCTTTTAGTTCTTCCACAGCTAGCCTCACTGGGGTAATCAGTTCCGCCGTGGTATCTATAGAGTCTTCAATGATCTTTTTTATTTCTCGTATGTTTGCGTTCATTGTTTTATATGGTTCTTTAATTTCAGTTATGTTCTTATTTATTTCAGTTATACTTTTTTGCAGAGCAGCGTTCGTATCTTCTTCTTGTGGTTTGTCTTTTTTGTCCTTTTCTTCTTTCAGATTTAGCAGGATTTCTTTAAGTTGTGTCAATTCTTCCATGATTTTTGATGTTTCTACGTTGTTGCCTTCAGTCTGTTGTGTATCTTTGTTTTTGTCTATGTGTGTTTCCTCTCTACCGAGGTGTAGGATGGGGAGGCTTTCATATTTTTCAGTTATGTCATTGAGGTGTCGGCGTAATGTGTCAAGTTGGTTTGAGATTGTACAAGTGTTTATGTTCAATTTTGACATTTCTGTTTTCAGGTTTTCCCATTTATTCTCTTCACTTGTGTTATTTGTTGATACTTTTTCCTTTATATGTCTTTCTAGTCTCTTTATTGCCTCTCCTGCCTCTTCTATTTCTTTGAAAGGACCCCTGGTTTCGAAATTTAACCACTTGAGGATGTTTGAAGTTTCTTTCAGTATCGTTTGTACTTCCGTTCTTGTTTTATTTAATTCTTCCGTGAGATTTTCCTTCAGGGAGTGCATCTCTTTTATATGAGCTCGCTCCACTCTTACCAACTCCAGAGCATTCCTGCTTCTTTCTTTTTCTAAGTTGTATTTATGCCTGGATCTCGAGTCAGAAAGAGCAAGCGTAGTTTCATACATCGTTTGTAGGCATTCGAGAGTGATGGTTTTGCACTCCCTTTTCATTTTACCACCTTCTTCGAGTGCTGTCTTGGCTTTTAGCAGCATTTCGTTTGCCAGCTTTGTTGCTTCATCCATTGCTACTCCCGCTCCTTTTTTGATATTTGTCGGGAGTAGGCTGATTCTACTTCTTCTTGATGTATTTGAGATATCGGATAGATCTGTGCCGTCATCCGAGTCTATTACGCTTCTTGGCATCTCGGTTTCGCTTAACAAGTGGTCTCATGTTGTACTATTTCCTTAATAGGAGTGCACTATTTGACACAAAAATTTAAAGGATTTTTGTGGTTAATAAAAGTGGTTGTTAGAAGGATAAACAATGTACAGTGTACATTTACATTTTTTGAGCTTGTGCTATTTTGTTTCTTATACAAAGAGCAAAAAACGCACAAACTGTGTTTTTTTTTTTTACTTTCAACTTTATTTTGATATTCAAATATTATTTTACACATTTCTTACACAAATACATCTATTGCAATATTATAAAGAGGAGAGATTTGTGTTTTTATATTTTTCTATGTTTGTTCCCGAATCACGCTAAAACTACTGGAACGAATCTGTAGTCAAAAGTGCCTTTGTAATGTTGAATCGGCTGATCATATATTGTCTTAGATTAGTTTGTAGTGTAGGTGCATATTGTGTAGATTGTAGAAGCTGATAGTAGAGGTAAGTTTATGTGTAGTAAGCAGGTATAGATGTACGTTGTAGATGTATAATATATAATGTATATGTTGGAGGTGTAGTTTTTAGTATAGAAATTGTAGTATGTAGGTAGTTAGTTATATTATACTTGATAGTTATGACAGGCCAATGTCTGTCGGGTCAACTCGTTAATTATAAAGACTAGCTGTTTCCCGCAGCTCCGCCCGCGTTAATACATTATACTGCGGGAAAACTACTTTTTCGGGATACTTTTGAACATGCGTTTAACCATTTAGATATCTATATCATTTGTTTTTTTACTTACGAATAAATCCTTAACCAATAAATAAAGCAGAAGATGTATTGAAAAACCTTAACCCCTCAGCTGCACATTCATATTTCAGGGAAGCGACACTTACGTGGCAGTATCCACTTTTCTATTTCCACGATACTATCTAGGCCGTAGGGTTGCGAGAATAAATTAGTTTTCGCATATTGCTTGTAGAGTGTAGATAGTATTAATGTAAATCCCTTTTTAAATAAAAGTAAGACAATTATGTATTAACGTTTTAAATAAAAATGTACTGAAAAGGAAGTAAGGAATTTCAATTATTCTTCTAATTAGGGTTTCGTACCTCGAAAAGAAAAAATGGAACTCTTATAGGATCACTTTGTTGTCCGTCCGTCTGTCTGTCAAGACCCTTTTTCTCAGGAATGCGTGGAGGTATCAAGCTGGAATTTATATCAAATACTCAAGTCTACTGTCCGTTGGAGTTGTAAAAATTTCAAACTTCTAAGCCAACGCAATCAAAAGATTCAACCGTGTATGCCGCAAATTTCCTTAAAAAAACTCAAAAAAAGTATCATGTAGACTTTCCGTGAACTAGGAATCTTAAAATTTGGTACGAAGCAACGTCATATAGCACAGATAAATAAAAAATTGCAAAAATATTAAATTTTTAGTTACGTCATATTACAATAAAAATACTTTTAATAATTTTAAACTTACTACCCCTTTTCTCATGAAATTAAATTAAAATTCATATCAAATACTCAGGTCACGTATAAATACATTTAAGCTGCAACAAAATCACCACAGGTCTGTACGGAACCCTCGGTGTGCGAGTCCGACTCGCACATGGCCGGTTTTTTAATAAATTACAAAAAAAATGTGATAAGCGTACCTACAAATGACTTTTACCTAAATATGGTAAACAAACAGTTGCTAAAAACAAATATACTTACACCCTTACTAATAAACACTGTATAAGCTTTGAATAGTTATACAGTGTTTTGTTCCCGTCACACGTGTGACATTTTTAATTCGAGTGAAGAAGATAAAACACAATATAACTATTCAAAGCTTATACAGCGTTTATTAGTAAGGGGGAAAGTGTTTTGAGACAACCCTATAATACAATAATGTTGAAAAATACTTCACACATGTGCAGTAAATTGTTCTATCACTATGATATATTGCCAGGATCTGTATCGTAGAAGACCATTCATAATAATATTATGTACTAGCCATAGGGTAACTTATAATGTAACTTTAAAGTTATGAATCGGCTTTAAAATTCTGCATAATTACACCGTGATACTAAAACCACCTGAGGATTGCCGTCAGCCGCTATGTTCTCTATATAATGTCTCCGAAAATCAATTACGGATATTTCGTGCATATTATTCACTGCTTGTGTAAAGATATTTAGGTAAAAATATTTGTCATACTCAAAGTAAAAATCATCTATTTACTTTCCGCAAAACGCTAACTCGCCCATATTATAAAGATTTTTTTTTCGAGTTTGACAATTATTTTTCTGCTTAAACGTCTTTATTTATGCAGTAGATCATAATATTATGCCCAAAATAGCATTAATTGATTTTACCGAACCTTATTTCCTTTAACACAGGTCAACACCACAGCTGATCTTCCTCATGAGGGACCGGACTTCCAACTAGAATAGGGGGCACTCCAATAAGCATATATGCGACCTATGCCTTTATTATTACTATTATTAAGTAAAAAAACTATAGACTTAATGCCCATACCCTTCTTAGTCAAATATTACAATTATTATGCTCAGTACATTTATAAATTTCCCACAATTATTTATATGTTTACGAAGTCCATCACAGTTTTGGTAAGCTAAAACTAAGGTCACTAATTACCTTCGTTCCCTTGTCCTTTTAATAATTTTATTGATGATGACCTATGCCATTCTAATCCAGATGTAGGTAACACTTACTTCTAACCTTATTTTATATTTGATCGCCGAGGATAATTTTTGTTCCATAGTAAAAATCCCAATGTCCTTAGCCCGTAATATATGGACCACTTGCAATGTGCATATAGCCTGGCTAATTGCAGTTAGCGTCCGACGATAACTAGCCAGCTCTCTATTAGCTATGCATGCAATTAACTACAATTTAGACTGTACTGTGCAGAATATTATTTGACGTAGGTCCTATCAGGGAACCTAATTCATAAGCAGATAGTGTTCTCATAATTTATTTGTATTATAATTACTGTATACGTTCACGGTACATGTTAGTTTGATATTAAGATAACATAATACGAAAATAACTTTTTTTTTTATAAAAAACTTTAACCCGACTAAGTAAAATAAATAGCATAAGTTACCCGGGCTATTATTAATAATCTATTGACACCTCATTCATAATTCATAATTCATTTATTGCCAAAATGAAGTTACAGTAAATGGTCTTAAGCTATAAATATAATTCGATCTTTCATTCTACAACTTGATGGTGTGCAACATAAAATTAATTCTAATACATATTTTTAATTGACAATTATTTTTATCAGTGTAATTTTAAACATTTTCTAATTAATTTAATATTATATAAGTAAATTTAAACACTCAGAATTAATAATAATCATGCATAATAATAATAAAATAAGATTTTACAATAAATTATCCAGATATAATGTCATAATATTTTCCATAAACTAACAATAATTATTAATAACTAAATTTTAGGTCATGTCAAATTATTTCAGTGCATATAGTAGGTATCTGTAATTAAACAATAAGCAAATTTATGACTGTAAAAATTATTTAACACTACAGTAACTCTTGTTTGCTAGCATTTTTTTCAGCTCTCTTACAGATTGATTATACGTTAAACACTTTATGTGTGTCGGAACCTTATTGTATATTTTTACACACATACAGTAAGTACTTTTAAGGAACACAGATGTCTTGGGTTTTTTATCAATGATCAATCTTTGATGATTTCGATAGTATTTCGTGGGATACTTATTTATTAATTGGGTAAAGGAATCCTTATTCTTGGTGACGAATTTAAATATTTCCAGGATATACATACATGGCAGAGGTAGGATATTAAATTTCTTTAATAGTGGCTTACATGATTCATACGGCGGTATTTTAGCTATTGCTCTGAGGCATTTTTTTTGAGCAATAAATGCCTTGTTTATATGTGACGAGTTTCCCCATATTATGAGTCCATAACAGAGTACAGATGAGACATAGCCATAATATGCCAGTATTGCCGCATGTTCGCTCACTGTTGTCCTTAGCCTACTCAAAACAAAAACAAATCTGTTAATTTTATGGCATACTTTATCTATCTGTGCTTGCCAATTGCAATGCCTGTCCATCTCTATCCCTAAAAATGAAGAAAATCGGATCAGAAGTTTCATACATAAATACATACATACATACATAAAGAACTTCGTTTCGGCTTCGCCCTTTCGTGAACCTGCTTATGAATAAGATTTCCTGATAGTACGTAGTATTTATATACTACCTACACGTAGTATTTATAAGTACCTACTAATAATATACATGTAAATATATATAAAATGTATAATACATATAATATATGCATAAGGTAAGACAGAGACCAAATATGTTTAATGTGATCCAGACTTCTTTGTGCATGTGATGCATTGTGATGCACATTCATAATTTTTGAAACACAATATAATATTTTTGTGCGCAACTCAAACTACTGAATGCTACAAAAATACCTTATTTTCCAAATTACCTTATTTTAAAAACTCCGGTTCTACTGTTTTGTTAACAATGTTAGTTAACCAATTAGGCATGCAAGTGACTAACCTCCTGGTGCACTATTATGTAAATACATCCACTGTCATTAAATGCTAATTTTGTTTGTCGAAACCTAACTCGGCCCTGTCTTTTGTAGGTAGAGAATATAGAGTATTCCAAATAAGTGTTTTTTTAATTAAAATACTAACTTTTTCGTTGTAATGTTTAAAACTGTGAAGGACATAATTAATTCTGAAAAATGAACAAATCTTTTCTTGCAAATAACCAGATGAATATTTAAAGTTTTTGTAAATTAAATGTTCTAGAATGCAAACATAGCAAACGTTTAAGTTACTTGAAATTGTCTCACGTGTGCTTTTAAATTCTCAGGAATTCCATCTGCTCCTGAGGGATCTAGGTTTGCACACTTCGTTAAATGCTCTCCCGGAGCAAAAAGGTATTGATTTCGAGTATATTTAAAAGAACTTCTTCCTTTGAAAGGAAATTTCTGCCAAATAAAACTAACGTGTACGTAAATGAATTGAGAAATAAACATGGGTAAACCTGCAGGCCTAGCATGGCAATCCGAAGAAATAAATTTAAAGAATAAATATTCTATCCAAATAGTTTCGTTACAAAATAGTTCTTAATCCATGGTAACATGGTCGTCAATAGAAGTCAACATTACTAAACAGCCATATTTTTAAAATAGTTGCCGGGAAATCTTCTGTCAAAAATGAACAAATATTCAAGTAAATTACTAAGCGTAAAGAAACAATTTGTCTAGGAGCGCCGAAATGTACTCCACATTTCGGCGCTCCTAGACATAGTTGACATTATGGTAAGACTATTTGACATTAAAATAAGAAAACATTTCTTCTTTAGCTGTCAAAAGAGGCCATTTTGTGAGCTTATGCTCGGAAAGAAAAGAAACGTCGTTTCTCATAACGACGATGCATCGACCTTGCAGCTTTACACTAAGACCTATTTTGCTCCGAATGGTAATAATGTTTCTTTAGTCTATAATTTTGTCAATTATTCGGTGTTTCTACGGTGAGCAAGCTGCTGCTGCAATTGAATAATATCTTTAAGACCGCTGCCTCAAACTAAGCGGCAAGCGGTGAGGCGCTTTACAGAAGTGCAGTGTGTCAAGCGGTATCTCCGCTGCCGAGCCGCTCGTCGCTGTGCTCGAGGCAGCGGTCTAATAATAGTAATGTTTTGAGAAACGTAAAGTCTTCTTTACATTAAAGAGAGGTCTATGGATCATCAGCAGGCAGGAGATTGATGATGATGATCATGGACCTTATCGGTAAAAGTATAAGCCTATTTACATTACTTGGTAACAAAGAGAATACTTAATAACATTCCTGTGTAAGTACATAATACATTTTGATCCTGCTACAAAATATTACAATAACTGCATCACAGACCTTATATTACAATAACCATATTACAGAGCTAGAACTGACCTTAGCTTATTTAAAATGTTACATTTCGTCGCTCCTTCGAAATACAAGGAATAATTTTATTGGTCTGGCGCTGACGACAGAATAAATTTCTATTATATACTCATTATAATTCAAATTACAAAGACATTTTTGTTACACAGTTTTGTTAAAATGAATAAAATATTACAGTTGAAGTCGTTTATAATAATTTGTAATAGCGATTCGTTATTATATTAAGTTATGAGAATTTATTTAATAATAATTTATAGTTATTTGTTTTCTTTTTATTGCTAGTAACACAGGATTACATAAACAGTGTTGCGTTCTTTATTTCAAAACGCCGAATACTGGAACGATATTTAAATTAAGTGATGCTCAAGTCACATGCTGTCCTTGTCATTTCAGGTAGCAAAGACAGCGACAGCTTGTGAATTTTTAGCTCTTAATTTTGATTAGCTTTTAGTATTCGGCCGAAAATTTCTAAGTTTCTGTAAACACGAGCGTACAAATCTTATCATATAAGTAATTAATTGGATCATGGGATTCATTGCTATGTGTTCTTTATAAAATGAACAAGGAAACGAGCAGACGCCTGTCGTTTTATGATCGATGAGAGATTACCGCCACCCATGGAAACTCGCAACACCAGAGGAGTTACACTTGTAATTCTTCTGGTATTGCACTTGCTTTTCTGATCCTAAAAATCCCCAATCCCCCCTTGGGCCTCCGGTAACCTCGCTACTAGGCGAAACACAACGCAAGCGCTATTTCACGCCGGTTTTCTCTGAGGTCGTGGTATTTATCCGGTCAAGCCAGCCCATTCGTGGCGAAGTGTAGCTCTCCCAAGGTAGTCAAACGTAAGATCCTTGACAAAATCCAGTCGACCTACATTATTTATTTAACCATCGTTATTAAAATTAGGCAACTTTTAAGTAATTATTTTAAAATTGCAACTTACAAGTTTATATTGAACATAATAGCGCCCTCCATACGGAATAGTTCAGACCATGCATTTAAGAATGCATTCCAAGCCGCGGATGGATCTGTGCGGTAGGACTACGAATAAAACTATCGTGCTTATTATGATTAAAATGCGCCCTTAGTTTAGACTGCGGATAGTTAAGTCGAACGTTTCAAACTGTGCATGTAATTTAAACTGGCGTATAAAATGTGCGAATAAAACTGTGGAAAATTAACTCGAATCGACATGCCTGATACCAGATCGGACTCTCAACCCCACGCATCTACATATTCGTTTCGGAGCGAAGTTTGGAACAGTGTGTGCTGTTACCCGTGGTAAGGTGTGAAGGACGCTAATCTACACTAATATAATAAATAGGAAAAGTTTGTTTGTTTGTTTGCATTGAATAGGCACCGAAACTACTGGACAGATTTTGATGAAATTTTGCACAATTGTAGCCTATGTCCTTGTCCGTGGTGTGTGTGTATCTATTCGACCACGGGCAAGGACATAGATTACTTTTTATCGCGGAAAAATGTACGGTTTCTGCGAAATTAACTTTTGCGCGCACGAAGTCGTGGACAACATCTAATGAGTTTATAACTGTGTATAAACTTGAGAATCTTTTGAAAATAATTGGCTATTACAATGAGCCGATTCTAGTGTGTTTGACACCAATCCTTCGTCCGCATTTCCTGGACTTACAAAGGTGAGTATTGTTTACGTCGTAATTGGCGTCTCGAGACCTCTAAGGGCGAACTTTCTTGACACAAATCCTTTACAACTAACCCCAAGAATGTTTCAAAAGTCTATTAGAAAAGGTATAAACGAGCGTGTCAAATTATAGTAGGCTTTTCTTAAAATAAAAATAAAGTGTCTGTAATTTTAAATCAACAGCTTTTCATTAAGTGCATAATTATGAGAGAATTTACAATACAATAAAAAATCAATTTTTAAAGTTTTTTCTGTCCGTCTGTCTATTTATTTCGGCTTAGTACCTGAAACGGCTGGACCTATTTTCGCGGAATTTCAATGGCAGACAGCTGATGTTATAAGGAGTAACTCGAGCAACTTTTATCATTTTCCGTTTACGTTGGTTCTTCGCAAACGAAATTGCGAACACCAGCTAGTACACGATATCCTTAGGTGATCAGGGCCTCTAGTCAAGATGCGTTCGATAAATTTGATGGCGAACTTCGAAATCAAAAATGTATGGGATTTGACATAAGTCATCGTTCGTCATGTGACATGTCGCTTGTCGTTATGTCAAATCCCATACATTTTGTTTTAGAACTTCGCCTTCGTAATTATCGAATGCATCTTAACT
Organism: Glaucopsyche alexis; assembly: GCA_905404095.1. Taxonomy (NCBI): domain Eukaryota; kingdom Metazoa; phylum Arthropoda; class Insecta; order Lepidoptera; family Lycaenidae; genus Glaucopsyche; species Glaucopsyche alexis. The sequence goes on from FR990059.1 coordinate 16,841,958, forward strand.
AGAGGCACAGTGCGTTCATCTCTAGCGTCTCAGGTAGAATTAATCCACTCCAACTGCCTATCTACTCCACCGCTCATATCCACACCACCGCAACCAACCGGTGGAGGTGGCGGGATCGGTGCGGTGTTACCAATAAAAAATTACAACAAAATAAAATAAAATCTCAATACGTGATAGAATCAGAAATGAGGAAATCCGTAGCAGAACTAAAGTTACCGACATAGCCCAGCGCATTAGCAAGTTAAAGTGACAATGGGCTGGACATATAGCCCGTAGAACCGATGCCCGCTGGGGCCGAAAGCTTCTTGAGTGGAGACCACGAACTGGACGTCGAAGCGTAGGACGGCCTTCCACTTGGTGTACAGATGACCTGAGAAAAGTCGCAGGGAGTCGGTGGATACAGGCCGCGAGCGACCGGTCGCACTGGAAATCTATGGGGGAGGCCTATGTCCTGCAGTGGACGTCACCAGGCTGAAACGAGAAAATAAAATCATGACAAGTTCTTCAAAACTAAGGACCTACTTACTATTATTGCCAACTTTGGCTAATCGAAAAAAGGATTAATGTTTTATTCATGAATCCTTTTGCTACATTTTAATATACTAAGGGGAGAAACGATTGACATCTCATCAATGCAGAGCCGAAGCCGCAGGAAGTAGATTGATGAGTTTGTAGAAAAGTGATAGACAAAGTTTTACTCAAACTTGTACCAACGTAGTAGCGCTTTATACACTATGCATTTTTTTTCATACTTCGAAGGCTACGCTGTTTTATTTTGAAGCATATTTTTTCAATTTACGCAAAGAAAAATACGTAACATTTTATGTTATCCATACTAATACTCATAGTACGAGTATAAATGGTAAAGTGACAAGAACGCTACTTTTAGACAGAAGAAGACATAGGCTACATTTTTAAGAAGACATAGGCTACTTTTTATTGCGGGGAAATAGGTATATGGTTCCCGTATGATACTTTATTTACAGTTTCACGTAAAAACTACTAAACCGATCATCATGAAATTTGACACAGATATAAAAATAGAACACGGGGAAGGGCATGGGCTACTTTTTATTGAGGGGAAATGAACGGTTCCCGTGGGATACTTTATTTACGGTTTCACGTAAAATTACTAAACCGATCATCATGAAATTTGGCACAGAAGGGCATAGGCTACTTTTATCTTGGGACATATACAGCTGTATATTTTTATTGCGTTGGCTTGGAAGTTTGATTTTTTCACAGGGACTGTAGGCCTGAGCATTAAATATAAATTCCAGCTTGATACCTTCACGTATTCCTGAGAAAAAGGGTCTTGACAGACAGACGGACGGACAACAAAGTGATTCTATATGGGTTCCGTTTTTTCCTTTCGAGGTACTGAACCCTAAAAATGATTTGGGAAAAGCATATAAAGTGTCCACAAAATGATCACATATTTTGCAATTACGCATGAATGTTAATGGTGGTGTACGATTTGACTAATTGTAGGAAATACCCCTGCTGTATTAGCTCGTCAACAATGCAAGTCCTGCTAGGCCAACGGCTTCATGACGACTAACTCGACATCTAATGTCACTGTCACCAATGACGTCAATGCACGTGATAATACGAATACCCTCGCATACACTACACGTGGTAATAAATTTTATTTTATATTTTGGTCACTATCTGGATTCTGGACTTATTTCACAACACATTTCTATAGTCTATGCTCTCTATATTCTGGAATCAGTCAAACAACTTTTCGTACGGGCGGGTTTCGTACGGGTATAAAAATAACAATATTACGATTAAACATTTAATTATTATTATAATAAAGGCTAATAAACCTATATCATGTTATAATGGTGGCTAAACACTTGACCTGAGCACGTTTAAAATTAGTTTTACTTCATAATGAAACAAAAATGTTTTCATGGTAAAAGTTTTCGATCTAGGCTCGCACGAGCGCACTGTTCTCCCGTTGACAACGTCCAATAGGCCAAGATCACTTGACACGGATCCTAAACCTATTTACATATTAAAAGAGGTTAAAATTTAAACTATGACGTAGTTGGTTAAGAGTTAATTGACATTAGAGTAACTGTAACAAAAACATGAATAACATTTGCTTAATCAAGTCATTATTGCGAAATAAATAGTTTATGTAACGTTAAAGAATGTTTGTGTGCTAAAGCTTAATAGAGAGTCAATGGTTTTATTGACAATCGCACACCATGGGAATAGGATGGCCACCTGCAAGGCTACTTCTATTTACTATTGTAATCTTGTTATGAAGTTTTAGTCATGACATTGTTATATACCTTTTTTGTTTTAAAAGAAAAATTTTCCATCTTTTTGGTATAAGATGGCCCCGTGCTAGTTTCTTACGCTGATTCTTCTCGCCGGGTTGGTTCCCGAACTGGTGGTAGGCATCATGTACACCAACGTTCAAAAAGTGTATAAAAATACCAACTTTGAATAAAAAATTTTGAATTTTTGAATTTTCATTGCTATTAGTTGACTAATCGACCACTGCACCGACTTGATTGGCCGATTGTCTAGACTCAAGTGACTAGCTGTTTAAGTGCAGTAAATAAATATGTTCAACTTATTTGTCAACTAATCGGGCAACTGGTTAGCCAACACGTCATATTTAACACAGCTTGATTGCGGTCTAGACTTACGAACGAAATTGTAGGTACAAAGAATTATGCAAATGAATGAAAACCATAGGATTCCGTTCTGACCATTTTGTTTGGATACAAAACTAATTAATACGATTTCCCCAGATGATAATATAAATTATTTATAACGCGCAAGTGTACAGTCGGAATGATAATTGTAATTTTAATTGGAATTGTTAATTTCATTCTATAATGAAATATAAAAGTCGGCCCTGAGCGAGTGGTATTTTTATAACTACGACAGAAAGAACTTTCATCATCACAATATTAATTCATTGATGATTCGGAATATACTTTTATTATTTTTACTCAAAAAAGTCATTTAATTTCCTGCTCGTTTTATAATATTTTTTTTATTTTGTTCCAGGATTGTCTGGTCCAAATGAGCTTCAAACATTTGGATTGTAAGTATTTCAATTAGAAGTAAATCTTACCCTGTATTAGGTACTAGCTGTTGCCCGCGGCTTCGCTCGTGTAATTATATAAACTATCCTTTAATCCGGAGCCTAAACTACTACCATACCAAATTGTATCAAAATCCATTCAGTAGTTTTTGCATGAAAGAGTAACAAACATCCATCCATCCATCCTCACAGACATTCACATTTATAATATTAGTAGAATAAGTTGTTGTAGTATCTTATCATAAGCATTATATTGTATGTTTTATATTATAGGGCCTATTACTAGATGTCACCGCGACTTCGTAGGCATAAAATAAAATGGCGCGGGAACCGCACATTTTTAAGCGATAAAAAGTAACCTATGTCCTTATTCGTTGTTTTCTCTATTTCAGTGCCAAATTACATTGAAATCGGCCCTGTAGTTCTAAAGCCCATTCAATACAAACAAACAAATCTTTCCTCTTTATAATAATAATTAATAAGTATAGTAAAGATTTAACAGCCTCCGTGGTTCTGTGGTTAAGAGCTTGGCTCTCGATTTGGAGTTCGTGTTTTCGATTCCCGCATTGGAATAACAAAAAGTACTGTTTCCAAGTTTGATTAGGACAACGCAGGCTGATCACCTGATTGTCTAACAAGAAAGATGATCCATGCGTCGGATGGGCATGTGAAAAGTCTGTCCTGCACCTGATCTCTCGCCAGTCGTGTCGGTCAACCGTCTCACTGGGTTACGAGACTAAGAGAAGAGAGAGTGCAGTGTGCACACACTTGGGCACTATAAACTAACTCCTGCGTCGCTTCAATGAAACCGTCCACCGCCACCGAAAAATCGGTGTGGAGAGCAAATATAGGAAAGATATAACAAAATCATTAGGACAAGCTTTAGATAAAAACATGCTATGATTTAATAAAAAGTATTTATGACCTATGCTCTTTAATCGGTTTATTATGAAACAAGTTTTTAAAGCGCTTCAAACTACGGCGCTTGTGATGCCGAGGTCGCTATAATTAAAAATGATACTGAAATAATATGAAAATTGAACTTCTGCGAGAAAACGAGATAAAATTAAAAAGTTATTGTTTGTAGTCTTTTTCAGAGACTCTTTGAGTCGCCATTCTGCTTAAATTAAAATAAATGACTGGTAACTGATACACATTTTCACAAACAAATTTAAAAAATAATAAACATATAAATAGCCATAAAATAATCCAAACAACTGTATTAATTATTTCGTATTTTTATAATATGAATTAATGAACTTTTAAAGATTATTTTGACCCTACGAGATCTAAGAGAATAAAAATGCATTAAAATATGATAGATTGAAGAAAATATATATTATATACAGCGAAAAATATATGACAGCCTCCTTTTTGGAAGTCGGTAAAAAATTGTATTTATCAAACGCGGTAGTGTGTTAAAAATCTGAAGTAATGTATTGTTGTTATTTTTATTAATTGTACGTAAGGCTGACCACGCATTAGGCGAGCGCGATCCTCGGGCTTGTGAGTGGCGCGAGCAGCGCCCGCGTCGCTGACATGCCCGAGGAACGCGCGCGCCTAATGTGGAGGAGGCCTAAGCATTATTGTAAAAGATATTAGCTTTCTGCATATCTTTTTTCACATAAACTTTAACTTTGCATAATATAATAATCCGTTCGCACAATGCAATATGATAATCTGTTAAACACATCTGTATAATGTAACGTAACATTTTTCTCTATTTATTTCATCACCGCCGCATGTTTACTGTTACACAATTCGTGTAACATATTTTGTATTCTGTTCACAAACAAAATCATGTATGTAGATAAAGATTGTGACGTCAGAACATCTGGGACGCTGCGGCTTGGCGTACTAATGCCGGGCTTTTACGCTAATTAAATTTTACATTCGCCAAGTCTGTAACCGACGGATACGTGCATCTGAGATGCTAACAGATATCTAAAGCTAGTGTTACACTTGGCTGAATTTTCAAGCTCAAATATTAGCGAGCGTCCTTTATTTTCGGCTCCCCTGCAATTAAATTCAGCGGTAGGTGCGGACAATGAAGTTGGATTAACTCTATTTAATGTAACTGTATTGCTCATATTAATTAATATAATTTTGAAGTTTGAACTTTGTAAGCATAGATGTTATAATATAGTTATCACTGTTTGTAAGCATAGATGTATAATATTAAAAAGAGGTTTGTAAGGGTTCTTGTCACTTAGATGGAAGAAATTAAAAAATGTTGACGGTGTGACAAATTGACAAAATATGTCAACGTGTAACAAAATTGTATCTATGAAACGCTTAGGGGGTCTAAAAAGGCCACTTTAGGTGAACATTAGATGAACATTAGATGAATCATATGTGTTCTTTGATTAATTATTACATAGATATGTTATATCCTTAAAAAACTGACAATATTTCTGTGCCACGACACACATTGACATGAGACGCGTGTCAATGTGTCAACGTCGCATAGTAACACAAAACACGCTATTACTCGCGAAGCACACTAACCAAAATTGGTCCGACTCGGGCCAATTCAAGTCTTCATTTTTACGCGTTTATAACATATCTACATCTTTTTAATATTATATATCTATGTATGTGTTTTACGCTCCTGCCAGGACGTCTACCTTGAATCTTTTGGGGATTCTTCTTATGTTACAATGGAGATACAAATGATACAAATCATAGCATCACAATATGTTGATTTATTACTACACGTACAACAGATACATTTAATATATAACTCATATTATAACAGAGGAGCATACTAACACATGTCTATGCTGTACATAGCCTTTCGGCTAACTGAATAATCTATATTAAGCTTCAACATGACAGGAGAAAATTTGGCATTGACATAACATACTCTTAAATAATTATAATGTTATGCAACAATATGATTCATCTAATATTCACCTAATTTTCAATTCATAGTATGTGCGTCATTTTACGCATTTCTACTGAAAACTGTCAAAATGGATGTTTTAACTGTCAAAATATATAAAACATTATGAATCACCTAAAGTGGCCTTTTAGACCTCCAGATCAAACGCACTGTAGTGTATATAATAATATGAGGTAGCGAGTGTTGTTATTTTTATTGATTTAATAGTATATTTTCTAAGTATTATTTTAAAAAATATTAGCTTTCTTTACACCTATCTCCATATAAAAAATAATTAACCGGCCAAATTTCATACACCTCCGGTTGCACTATTCTTAATAGAACACAGGTTTTTAAGTATAATAAATTTAAAACATGTGCATTATGTCAGGCTGAGTAGGTATATCATAATGGAAAGGAAAAATAGCATAAAACAAAAATCTTACATAAATTTTATGTACTAAACGTTGACTCTTTATTAGAATCATATTTTCTTCAATTTAATTCTGTATAATATCTAGAAAGAGGCTGATAAAAGCGGCTGAATTCAGTCACGTATCACTAGTGCCTTATGGCACGTTTACTAACGATGTTTTAACGACCAATTAATTAAAGCAGGCTAGAATGGGAAATAGTAATCGTGTTACAATTCCAAATCGATTAAACTATATTCTAATACTTACATACTATCCGCGATAACTATATGATCCGGATTCTGGCAGGCTAGGGACAATTCAGAGCACTGAAAATATGATTGTGTGTAATAAAATCGTGTGTGTCGAGCTGTCATATTACATGACACTTGCATTAATTACCCGCGGCTTTGCTCGCTTGAATAAGGTTTTAAGCTTTCATCCCCTATTTTACCCACCTAGGGGCTGAACTTTTGAAAGCGCTGAAATACGTAATTCATCTTTTTTTCGTTCTCAATTGATACGAAATTCATGCAAATATGTCCAAGGGAAAAAAAGTTTTACACAAACTTTTATCACCTTTTTTTTTCGCTTTAGGGGATTAAATTATGAAAAATTCTTACTTAGTGGTTAATAGAATAATTGTAAAAAAATTAAAACTGTCCTGCTAATACATAGGTATGCTATAAATATAGTCGTTTATGAATATTCCGGTATTATTGTGTTTATATTAGTATTATCAGTATCAGTATACAAAATATGTCATGGGATACTCATCCCAACTTACCTGTCCGGTAGTTGTGGTATAGTATACGGGTATGCGACCCCGGCTTCCCTAGCTATTACTGTCCTATCCCTTGCCCTCCTGGGCGGTAATATCCTACACTCCCTATTTCCCACTCTAACTTACCAAACTTCCTTTCCACACCACCTATTCTTCCCTTTCCCTATTCCTACCCTCTCCACCAATCCGTGGAAACGCAATGGATAATCATAAGAATAATTTAATTATCCAAAATGGCGGCGATGTGGTTCACCACCCATCACGTCTCGTTTCTCGCGGAGGTGAAAAGCGGACCATGGAGAGCCGCTTCGCTACGTGGATGGTAAGAATGAAAGTGAGCGAAGCAAAACGAGTATGTAAGGATCGTAGCAAGTGGCAAAAAGTGGTCTCTGCCTACCCCTTTACGGGAAAAAGGCGTGATTATATGTATGTATGTATGTATGTATCAGTATACAGTAAGTGAAATATAGTACTCACCTATTAAGTGTACCTAATAATGTTAGTGTTCCCAAATGTGATTAATATTAGTTTAGAATTTGAAATAAATTTTAAATATTATTATCGTACAAAATATTAAACTAAATTGAAACAAATCTGGTTTAGTTTATAACTAAACTGTATATAATGCAAATTTTACGGCAGGGCACTTCGGAGAGATTTCAGTATAATGAAACTACCGCACTCAAGCGGAAGAGCGAACTAACGCTACGTTTAATATTTTAACACCCAACATACAAAGGGACTCTAAAATCATTTCACCTAATCACTAACAACTTACGGACATTTTAATATTTAATTATTATTGATTTTTGCACCGTTAAATTGTACACTCTCATCGCAACACAAGTATTATACAACTGGTAGTTGCCCGCGGCTCCGCCCGCATAAATACAGTATCTCAAAGGAACACTATACTTTTTCGGGACAAAAAGTAGCCTATGTTTCAATCCAGATCCTAAACTACTACCATGTCAAATTTCATCAAAATTCGTTCAGTAGTTTTTGCGTGAAAGAGTAACAAACATCCATCCATACATCTATCCTAACAAATTTTCACATTTATAATATTAGAAGGACTAAATGTTGCCCGCGACTTCGTACGCGCAATAATTAACCACGTGGGAACCGTATATATAAACCAAAGCCAAACCTCGACAAGTCTTCACAAATTCAAACGTGCGGATAGAGCATTTGCCATGGTTTGTGTAGGCTTGCAAGAGCTTGCGGCCGTTCCGATCGAGTGTCGATTTTTTGACACAAATCAAAGGGAATTTGTCGCAAGCGCTTGCGATGCATCCACACGTTTGCGCGCGCTCAGTCTGGTTTGTGTACTGGAGACGGGCAGACGTGCCTACGCTCGCACAAAATAAGTGGTGATTGGTCAAATAAGACATCTTGTTTTTTCTCGAATGTTATCAGTCTGAACCATGCATTTGGGACCCGAAAAACAAGCATAATTATTGTATCTAAGTGTATAATACACTTAAATAAAAATCTTAAATATGTATATGTCACCGTAAAATTGTAAAAACCGTTAGATTGTAATAAAACTAGTGAAATTGTAAAATGCCGATAGACACAATAAAAATCTTAAATATGTATATGTCACCGTAAAATTGTGAAAACCGTTAGATTGTAATATAGTACAAAGTATTGTGGGCTATGTACCTATATTCTGGACTTGAGATATTTTATGCCATATTATGATGTGATTTATGCTGTAAACTCTCAAAGGGAGGGAGCTATGTTTAATCGAGCCTATGTAAAAATTATGTTGCACCCTTACTAATATTATAAACATGGAAGTTTGTATGTATAGATATTTGTTACTCTTTTACGCAATAACTACTTAACTCGTTTTGATAAAATTTGGTATGATCTGGCGACGCGCGCAGGTGGGCGCCATGCCATCGCCGTGCCGCTGTCGCGCCGCTCACCGCGAAATTCGAGGCAGCTTCCTTACACATAGGCTATTTTTATCCCGCAAAAGTACAATATTCCTGTAGGATGGTATAATTACGTGGGAAAAAGCTATTTTCTTTATTTTAACACACATCAAATATATATTATATTATCTCATGTCCTATCTCAAGTCCAGAATATACATAGCTCGCAATGCTTTGTACTAAATTGGAGCGGGGTTCAACAAATTGTTGATTTCACGCTGGTCAGACCTGTTTCAATTTCCACACTAAATTGAATGTTCTCATCAGTACTAGAATCTACCTAGTACTATAATAGGAATAGTGAGATTCCTTCGTAATGTTTGTATTAGAATTTAACTATCAAAATATAATATTTTTATGTATCCCATAGGAACTTTACAGTTTGTCAGGTTTAAAAATCCCTTGTCCTAATTCATCCTTGAATTTAATACCGCAAATAAAGGGTTTTTCATTAAGAGCGCTCGAACTTTGAAATCAAATAAAACAAAGTGGTTAATTAAAATTACCACAACCATATAAATCAATACGTAAAGAAATAACTTTCATTACTAACAGGTTTACGAGAAATTCAGTCAAGTAAAATAGCATTTAGGAAGTTGGGATCCTAATTAGCATTCCAAATCGAAAGAAGTGTGGTTTCTGACTGACTAAATCCTATACAGCTTTCTTTTTAGGATCCTAAAAAGGATGACTGAACAATTCAAAGACTAGGTGACATCTTTGATAACATATGACCCAAGCCCCCGAATTCTCAAGCAGTGGGCAAGCTGATGATGATGAATCATAGCTAAGAACATCGAGAGTATTCTTCAATGACAGATTTCAAACAAAAAAATAACATCAAAATCAGTTCATCTACGATGCCACAGACAGACACATACACACACACAAACAGACACTTCAAACCTAAAATACAACTCTGTTTTAGTATGGTAGTAGTATTTAGTCTTTGCGTGGTAGAGCCATGCTTCGGCACGAATGGGCCGGCTCGACTGGAGAAATACCACGGGCTCACAGAAAACCGGCGTGAAACAGCGTTTGCGCTGTGTTTCGCCGAGTGAGTGAGTTTACCGGAGGCCCAATCCCCTACCCTATTCCCTTCCCTACCCTCCCCTATTACCCTATTCCCTCTTAAAAGGCCGGCAACGCACTTGCAGCTTTTCTGATGCTGCGAGTGTCCATGGGCGACGGAAGTTGCTTTCCATCAGGTGACCCGTTTGCTCGTTTGCCCCCTTATTTCATAAAAAAAAAAATGGGGTTAAAAATTGTATCTCAACACACAATTTAGTGAACCTAATCGCTTTACGTTGGACCTATCGGCCTAATCTTTATTGAAACGGACTCACTATCTAAAAACGCAATTTCCTTAAAAAAACTACTCGCCTGTAAAAAGATAAGAGTTTCGGGTTACCAATTAATCTTCTTTCCCCTCAGAATTAACATACCGCCTTGAATTTTTACTCCTTTAACACTTCACTTGTATTTGGGTCACTTTCATCTATACTAATATTTATTTTACTTTTTACTTTATTATAAAATGCGAAAGTGTGTCTGTCTGTCTATATGTCTGTTACCTTTTCACGCTTTAACCGCTGAGCCGACTTTTATGAATTTTGGTATAGACATACTTTGGGTCCCGGGAAAGGACATAGGATATTTTTTATCCCGAAAAAGTAGTGTTCCCGCGGGATAATGTATTTACGCGGACGGAGCCGCGCGCAAAAGCTAGTTTAATTTAAGTTGTTTTTAACACGCTTATACTAACTTACCTGTATGTAAGCTTGCTTGCTTGTATGTAACTCTCTCTTGCGCGCCTGCTGCCTTCCTCGGCTCTGGTAGCTTTAAAACACGCTTTTAAAGAATATCGAACTAAAAAGTTGAAAATAATTTTAAAATTTTTAAAAATAAACTTAAGACAGTAGTAAAAAAAATAGTAGTATAATTGAGGGAAAAGCGTGGGGCGCTTTGTGCCATAATTTTCATATATCGAGCGACCCACGCTTTTCCCTCAATTATACTAGTATTTTTTTTTTTTATATATGTACTACTGTTTTAAGTTTATTTAAAAAAAAATCGATATTCTTTAAAAGCGTGTTTTTTTTTTTAGTTTTTTTAAACTATATTTATTACTTAAGGGTCTTCCCACATCACTACAACAACAGCACACGGAAGCGAGAAAATGTGGTCAAACTGTAGTTATGAGTAAACCACATCGCAACTACAGGCATCTTCGCACACCGGTTTTGGTGACGGTGGCCGGTTTCGTTGAATTATGCCAGCCATGTAAGAGTTATTTTATAGTGCCCAAGTGTTTGCGCAGCACACATAAGTACTTTCTCTTCCTTTACAGTCGAAAACTTTTTACGACTGGCGAGTGATCAGGCGCAGGTTCGTCTTCTCGCATGCCCATCCGACGCATCGGTCTTAATCAACAAATCTTAGCGAATTATCGATAAAACTACATAGTTCGGCTTACATCGTCAAATCGTTACGATAAAACGTTAGATATATAGTGGGCTTACGCTATCCAATACTTAGGCCCTAGAGTATTTAAAATGACTTAAGCCGGCAACGAACACTTATTGGCAACAGCCCTTTTAGCTCATATCATATTTTTCGGTCCCACAATAAAAATATACATATATGTTGTTTATTATCATTACAAAATAACGTAACATGTATTCAAATTAAATAGTTAAAAATTGCTTTCAAAATTTCATTGGATTTTTCTACTCGGATCGGCGCAAGATTTATTATTATTTATGATAGAGCAATTATACGATTTTGTTTAACTATCGATTACAATACAGTAATATTAATTAAATAATGTATAAATCATGCACAAAGTTCCAAAGTTCTTTTTCTCTTTTCTATCGTTTCTCCACTGAAATAAAATAAAACTAACGACGACTTAGTAAGAGTATCTTCACTTCAACAGCTTCACGTTCTCACCTCTAATGCGATAATCATGTCGTTGTCAGTACTCTCTTGTCTCTATACGGCTCTATATTTACAAGCAGGAAATAGTCGAGGTATGTATTTTTACGGGCACGTATTTTTACGGGTAAATCGTAAAACTGTCGTAATGGTTTAAATATCAACGGAAATGTGTATTATGCGTATCTTCAAAATATTTTAAATATAGTTTTACTTACTTAACTTACGGCTAAACTAATTTCTATTATGAAAATAAACAGTTTTTTCCAGGCGCCGTAAAAACAGTACCCACGGGAACCGTACATTTTCATGCGATAAAAAGTAGTCTATGTCTTCCCGTGGTCTATTTTATATCTGTGCTAAATTTCGCGATGATCGGCTATGTAGTTTTTACGTGAAAGCGTAACAACCCAACAAACAAACTCACATTCACATTTCATTATTAGTAATTAATAAAGGATTTATAGCTTTTAGAGATTTTCACTATAATGAAAGTGAACGTTATTCAGTATAGTGACTTAGGATTTAAGTTGATAAATAAAAACTTAGCACTCAAACACATTCTAATTAGGCTGTATTTTAGGCTTAAGACATAATCTGGGCAACTCATTCAAAGAGTCCCTAATACCAGGATAAACGTTAGGCGTACTAAATACCGTAGACAAAGCGCGTAGAAGTTTCGTAGGCTTAGTGCGTAGAGTGACGTAGCCCGTAGGATTACCGCGTAGCACCGTAGCACGACGTAGGCTAAGCGCGTAGACCGTAGCAGACAACGTAAGCTAAGCGCGTTGCAAATGACGCAGTAAAACCCGTAGAGCAGTGTTTTTCAAAGTGTGGGTCGCGATATCCAGGGGGTCGCGAAGCTACTATGGGGGAGTTGTAAAAGGCGGGGAAAGCTACTGCAATAAAGAAACAATAAAGTTTATACAGATTTATTAAGAAAAATTGTAACTAAAGGACATAATCATTTGAATCACATAAACAAAAAATAAAAAGTGTGTGTTACGTACTTAATTATGTATTTATACGAACCCTAATTATAATTATGAAAATAAATAAATATGTTGGATTGAATATTTGTCACAAAATAAAACACATGAAAGAAGCAAAGGGGGCCACGAAATAATTCGTCATCCTAAAGGGTTCGTGTCATGATGAAAAAGATTGAAAAACACTGCCGTAGAGAGTAGGATAAACGCGTACAAATGTTGTTTTAGTGTGGAATCTAAGTTTTAGGATATTCGACAGCTCAACTGTAGCCAAAGTCAGAGGCTTATATAACCAATTTTTTGACGTTTGAATAACAATAGAAACATATCAATAGTTAGATGGAATTAATCGTTTCGATATGAGATGTGCTGATGCATTTTAAAGATATCTATTCAAATTTGAACTTTATTTGTTACACAAGAAGATACCCGTTTCATTATAATTAAAAAAAGTTAAAAGTAAATAAAAAAAGTTGCACCGCGCAGTTTGTGCAGTGTATGACTGATGCAATATAAAACGTGCATATTTTAGTGTCGATAATAGTTCAATTTTTAATAGCTATCTTAAACACGCAGCGACCCGTCGCGTCGCGTATCGCCATATTTACAGCTAGGACGTCCTATACAATATACTTTAATACTGTACACGATTTAAGAGCATTGATCGGCGCGAGACTCAGATTTCACGAAAAACGCTACTTTTCAAATGCGTCTATATCTAACAAAAACTGGTTATTCTGATTTTTACATGTAAAAAAACACTAGAAAATATTGTATTCTAATTTTTCACTTATCATTTATTTTAAAATAATTTCAAACTTTTGAATAAAACTGATAAAACTAACCAGAAGTTTTTACAATATAGTAGTTTTAAAAATTCATATAAAATTCGTCAAACTAATTTAGTTAAAAATTTAAATAGCATATTAAAGATAAAAGGTTCTTCTCATAGATTATGTAAGTAAGAAACAAAAGTAGCGAGTAAAATACATAAATATCATCATTTTAAATAACTATAATTCCTGATAATTTCGCATTCTTTAAATTTTATTTTTATGAGATAGAAACGTATATAAAAATAATCTGACAAATAGATAATCTAGAAGAGGATCCAACAAGTTTGTAAATATTTTTTGTTTTTAAAAAATGTAAGCGGTTTTAGCTATTATATGTTTTGAAATTGCCCCTGAACCTAAAGTTGTAAAAACTTCTGGTTAGTTTTGTCAGTTTTATTCAAAAGTTTGAAATTATTTTAAAATAAATGATAAGTGAGAAATTAGAATACAATATTTTCTAGTGTTTTTTTACATGTAAAAATCAGAATAACCAGTTTTTGTTAGATATAGACGCATTTGAAAAGTAGCGTTTTTCGTGAAATCTGAGTCTCGCGCCGATCAATGCTCTTAAGTAATAAAGACATTCCAATTTCCAATCACGAGGCTCTTTTATCGAATATTGTATCAACTGTCATAAACTCTCACTGTACGGTCACTGACAGCCACTTTTGAACCTTAACCCCATAGTAATAAGATCGACAAGTGGTTCGCCAGGTTTGTCAGCGACCTCTGACCCTCGTAGGCTTAACACGTGGAGTTCGCACCAAATATAAAGTTTAATGGCGCCTACATTCCAAAATGTACGAATAAGGCTCGCTCCTGATATAAAAATATAGGACATTACAACAGTTTTTCTGTATCAAAATCAAAAAGTTTGTGAGGATGGATGTGTGGATGTATGGATGGATGAATGTATACTACGTTTTTACGCAGAAACTACTGAGCGAATGCCGATAATATTTGGTATGATAGTATTTTAGGCTCTGGATTAAAACATAGGCTACTTTTTTCCTGAAAAATTACAGTTTTCGCGTGTGATACCCGATACTAACGTGGGCAGAAAAAAAAATTACTGCTTCACAAATCTCTCTAATTAATTATTTTTTCTCACTGGTCTGCTTTCTACAAACTGTTAAAACAAAATCAAAACTTTTTGACTTTAATTTAACAGAAGTGAATTTTATAAAGCAGAATGTAAGCACACTTTCAGTACACTATACAAATATACGTAAAAATAAATAGACGTACTCATAAAAATGAAAATATACGTATACCAATGATAAAATATACGTATCATATTATACCACCGACAAAGTTGCAGACACGAAGTTGCTCCCATCGTCTGCTCGCGGCCTTATGTAACAGCTTGAAGTCACGAAACAATTTAGGAAACTCATTTCGTACAACACGTATCATTACCACGTAACACTCGTGATGAAATGAATTGTTGTTTTTATTTTGTTTTATAACTTTAGGTTGATGACCTTTTTCATCATCATCATTTCATAAGCATCTGATGGATGCTATAAAATAAAAACTTCTATGGTATATGTAGTTCAGTTCGTTAGTATTCAGAGAGTATTGTATCTATTCGTTTGTGTATACTTCAGACAGAGTAGAAAATATATATACTAACTGACAGAGAAAATTCTTTAATAGACCGATCCAAATCTATCCAAATTTGAAAATTTTGACGTGCCCCTCAAAAGCCCCCATTTTTTCAATTGAAATGGTAATGCAATCAAATCCAAAACCTATGTGTAGCTGTTTATCTGTTGCTCTTCTTTAATATGTGCTTTAGTGGTCTAGTGGTTAGAGCATTGGCTCTCGACTCAGAACATTATAACAACAAAAATATTGTTTCCAAGTTTGGTTAGGACAATGCAGGCTGATCACCTCATTGTCTGACAAGAAAGATGATCCATGCGTCGGATGGGCATGTGAAAAGTCGGACCTGCACCTGATCTCTCGTCAGTATTGTCGGTTATCCGTCCCACTGGATTATGAGAATAAAGAAAGAGAGAGTGCTCTGAGTGTCTCGCACGCGCGCAGTGCGCACACACTTAGGCACTATAAAATTACTACTGCGTAACTGGTCTGGTTTCAATGAAACCGGCCACCGTCACCGAGATTGGTGTGGGAGTTATAATATGTTAACCCACTACGTTGTTTGTACGATTAACTTAAAATATTGCACTAGCAGTAATTCTAACGTTAAATGACAGCACAACAACATTGCGCTACATTTTCCATTATACCTTATAACATCACATTACAGTTGTGCAAAAGCACTCTACGAACATACTACATTACATTTTCATAGTCAACTCTACAAACACTACACTACATAAGATCAGACACTTACGTTACACGTACCTACACGCTTTTACGTCCCGTGTTCTTTTTATTGGACGCTCAACACCTAATCCTTTGAGTGCTCTAAGATTTACATTGTTTTAGACGATTTAACTCGAACAGATTTAATTGTTATTACACCATGGAGACATACCCTATTTACTTGATTACGGTTACAAGTTTTAATTTTGTTAAATTACAAAATGGGACGGTCTCAAAAGTTTGCACTTTTCTAGTTAACAATTAAACATGTAGCGTAATACATTATGCATAGAATAGAAATTTTACTTAGACAATAGTTATATGATACCTAAAAAAATAAAAGAATGGCGAAAAAATTTCGAGCAACATGTGGGTGATTAAAGTTTTTAATCCATCGCTTTCTAGTAAAACGAAATTTAGAATGAATTTTCTATGCAAGTTGTGGAATGTGCCGTCACGTTATTTGACTACATAAAAAATCTATATCTTATATCTAAAAACTGAGTGTATTAAGTGATTTACCAAACAAAATAGATATATTTACACGGTATATATTTACAAAATATATTGATTTAAAAATACGCGCATATTCCCTATTTAAGACAAAAAAAATCTGCTAGATACTTTTTGTAAGTAGATAGCAAAGTATATTCTTAGCAACAACCCAAAAATTTAATGTTTTATTATAACAGTTGCAAAAACATAATTACAATAACTAAGTAAATTGCAGTAAAAAAATAAGATGATTCTTAGAAATCTGCAAAAGTGTGTAAAAATAGCAAATAAAGGAAGAAATCTGTGTCGAGACGTATAACTGACAGAGTGGCAGATGTCGGACTTCTGTGTCGGACCTACTGTCTCTGGATATTTCCCATGGGGAACTCCTCTTATTACCCCAATCTACTTTTTTCACTTAAAGCTAAATGTGTATTTTCGTCATTTTTATTTTCGTGAACAAGACATGTTATAAAAGTAGTTGTAGTTAAGTGTTGGCTTACAGTACCAAAAAGCTATAAGCCCGTATTTTAATTTTATTTATAGACGCTTCACACCACGTCAATCTGGTCCAGTCATGAGTATCCGAAAACTTTTGGTACGGGTACCAGACTACGGGAAATATTTTAATACTTTTGTTGTAATTATTAAATAAAAGTAAATCATGTAATAGTGAAACGTGTATTGCCCGAGAGAATTTACCACGGATACAAAATGTCAAGTTGGTACAATAGTGATGTGACACACATATAGTGTTGTGTCAATCGATAATGAAGGGATTAGAATTTATACATTACAACAACTTTTATACTAAACATGGATTAAAAATGTTGATTATATTATTATACAGTATACACGTATTTAATTTGTTTCCAAGATCCATGATTTTGTTCTCTTGGCAATATTTGAACAAGCGACCTTCGGCTAGAGCGCCGACGCGCTAATCGCTTCGCTGAGCCACAGAGATCGTCATTAAATAAAACTACGGTTTTAATAGGTTATTCACCAGCTTTTGACTGCGGCTTTGCCCGCTTATATTAATCACTACGCGAACACTGTATCTTTTCGGAATAAATTTTAGTACATATTTTATTCCGAAACTTAAACTACCATATCCATTGAAATTTGTTCAGTAATTTTTGCGTAAAAGAGTTGCAAACATCCATCCATACACACAAATTTTCACATTTATAAAGGTATTAGAATTTTCTAGAACTGCTAGCTCCAGCAGAAATTCATCTCAAACTCATTTTCTCCTCACAATCTTACTTAGCGTAATATAATATTTCGCGAAAGACTTTAATTAAAATTATACCGTACATAATTAAGCCGGAGTCTTAATGGCGCTATTACTGGAGCTGTCTAGCTCGAGAACTATTATACATCAAAAACGAGTGGTCATCAAATGTTCATTTCATAGGTTATTACGACCGATCCTTTCGTTTTAGCCGGGCTACGTGACAGTGACGCATGTTCTAATTTAATCGTCTACAAACGATTCTGCTCTATTTTTCTTTGTTTTTCCACAGGCGTAAGGTTTACAGTCGCCTGAAGTGCGACACGCGCGAAATTGTTCGAGTTTGTATGGCACTCCAGAGGGTCTATTGTGCCCGTATAGAAAACCGCGCGCTCTCAAGTCGAGAGAGTTCTCCGCCCGTAATTCTTATAGAGCCATGCAGCCGAATAAATTAATTTTCTTTTACGCTTACATTTTTTAATGTGTTTACCTCGTCATTTTGTTTTTGTAAACAGAAGATTGGATTGACTAAGGATGCAGGCATTACTGTATTATTTTCTCTTTATTTTTTTAAATTTTTTTAATTTACGAAGTATATTGTCCAAGTTACTAAAGGCATAGGTTCAGTTTGTTGTGATAATTCATTCAAAAATAATTATGTACTACATCAAGACGATTGACGACATCTATGGCTCAGTATTTAGTGTATCAGCACTCGAGCTGAAGGTCGTAAATCGAATCCCGCCGAGGGAACATAAAGTTTGAAATTTGGTCATGAACGTGTATTAAATAAGTATTTTAATTTTTTTTTTGTGCTTCTGTATGTCACTGAACTCCTCCTAAATGGCTGGACCGATTTTGATAAAACTTTTTGTGTGTTCATGTGGATTTGAGAATGGTTTAGATTTACACTTGGACTCAGTAGGTGGCGCTGCTGTCAGTGCATCAACAAATTTAATTCTAACTTCTAAGGCGGGTCGACGTTTGCCGGGACAGCTAGTATAATATATTAAAATTCTTAAATATATTATGAATATAATATAATATTATAGTTAAGGGACCAGAGGGTCAATTCTGGTAAATAAAACCTGTATTAATACAATATAATCAAGCCTGATACGCTAAAACTGTTAAACAGTATTCTCGTAAACGTTAAACCAACGTGAAACGCGTTCTGATTGGTCAAAACTTCATATAATCAGTTTATGATAACATGTCTCTTCACTTACAATACAAAGTAAAATGAAAGTCTACTTTAAATACGAGAATTGAGGTTCAGACAACGGGAAGCCCATAACACAAGTTCTTCGGAAACTTAGCACGGGGCCAGATTGACGTGGTGCGAAGCGTCCATAGACAGTTTATTCAATATTATTATATCAGTAACAAACTGTTGCCTGTCGCTCCGCCCGCGTAAATACTGTATCCCTCGGGAACACAGTACTTTTTCGGGATAAAAAGTAGCCTATGTTTTAATCCAGAGCCCAAATAACTGCCATACCAATTTTCATCGAAATCCGTTCAGTAGTTTTTGCGTGAAAGAGGAACAAACATCCATCCATACATCCATCCATCCTCACAAACTTTCACATTTATAATATTAGTAGGATAAAAAATATTCGATAGATTTTAACGCTGCGCTGCACAAAATTATCAAAAGGGCGAGGGAACAGAACGGCGACCAGCGATCTAGATTTTAGTTTACGAATACAGTGATGGACTTCGTAAGCAAAAGTCCTGTCAGATACACCGTTACATGTAGATTATCATTAAACTACTTGATAGATAAATAGCCTAATATAAATCCAATGAATCCAAATTCGTGATATTAGAAAATCGGGTCGAAATAAACCACGATCGTATCTTGAGACGGAATGAAATTGTCTTGCTGACGACGACTTTTGCGAGTGCAGCGCAAGGGTTTTACTAGCGGTAAGTTGATAAATTGTAAAATCCGTTAGATTGTAATAAAACTAGTGAAATTGTAAAATGTTGATAGACTTCCGACGCGAATATGCTGCCTATAATTTAACACATTATTTTAGGTTAAGTCTATCTATGAATCTTTTGACATATTTTTACAATCTCGTTAGTTAATTTACAATCTAACGGTTTTTATAATCTTACGGTGACATATATAAGTATTATAGACGAGGCATATTGAGGCAAAAAGTGTCTCCAGATATTTGAAGTACGGTGAAAAAATGATGACATTCGAGATAAGATGACGTAACTCTTTCTTGTATGAAGTTTTGTTCTGTCAAATGTACGCCATAGCCTATCTTGAGTTTTGAAAACTTTGGGTACGTTACTAGTATAATGTATTTAATGTCACCGTAAAAATCTAAAAACCGTTAAATATAACTAGCGAGATTATAAAAATCTGTCGATAGATTATTTGCTATATATATTTATAATGACTAAGTTTCGCCCGTTTTGTTAGAGGTTTAAAGACATTCTGTAGTATTAGTATCAGTATTGTACCCGTGCGAAGCCGGGGCGGGTCGCTAGTTTATAATATAGCGAAAAATAATGTGTTAAAATATAAGCAAAATATTCGGGTTCGCAGTCTTCCTATATTTTACAATTTCACTAGTTACATTACAATCAAACGATTTTACAATTTTACGGTGACATAATATTATATATTCTTTACTAGACGGCAGCGGTGCCGTTATATAGCGGTCTTGTTTGTGTTTGTAAGATCTGCATTGATCAATACCCTTCTTCCTACTTAACCTACTAACCTATGATTTTCTTGTGGATATATACATACATATAATCACGCCTTTTTCCCGTAGGAGTAGGCCTTTGGGGTAGGCAGAGACCACTTCTTTCTACTTGCTACGATCCTAACATACTTGTTTCGCTTCGTTCACTTTCATTCTTACCATCCATTCCTCTTACATTCAACGTAGCAAAGCGGCTCTCCGTGGTCCGCTTTTCGCCTCCGCGAGAAACGAGACGTGATGGGTGGCGAACCACATCGCCGCCATTTTGGAGAATTAAATTATTTTTATGATTATCCATTGCATTCCCACGGACTGGTGGAGAGGGTAGGAATAGGGAAAAGGAAGGATAGGTGGTGTGGAAAGGAATATTGGTAAGTTAGAGTGGGAAATAGGATACTAGTATATTACCGCCCAGGAGGGCAAGGGATAGGACAGTAATAGCTAGGGAAGCCGGGGTCGCATACCCGTATACTATACCACAACTACCAGACAAGTAAGTAGGGATGAGTATCCCATGACAATATGCTATGCTATGCTATGCTATATACTATGCTTTATTCACTATTGTCCTTATTTTAGCAAAACTATTGCTATGGATCTTAACTCTTTATATTCCGTCCTCATTTGCGTTTATTAGTAACAAAACCTGGGAAAATAAGTGAAAATCCTTCAGGAGGATATATCTTTAAGGATGGAACGATGATGATGATGATGATGATGATGATGATGATGATGAAATTCATTAGAAACGTCACGCGTTGGTCACGTTACATATTTTCCACAAACGGCCGTACGTGCGCTCATCTGCATGCGCTACACAGAACAGACAGAGTAATGCAGAACCAGAGCAAACATCTAGCTCACATGTTATATTCCCAAATTGTTTTCTTTTCATTACGCTTTCAGTTTATTCGTTAAACTTTGTAATTTACATGATTAACTTAATATGTTCTTTAGAAAATCTTTATTATTATTGTTTACTAGCTTTTGCCCGCAGCTTCGCTCGCGTCAGAGGGAACGCTTGTTCGGGAAAATACCAATACCAAAATTGAATACATAATGGTGTAGGCACTGCACAGCCGTATCAGTTGTATTTTATTTGAATGTTTCCTACGACTTCGTAGGTACGCTCAAGAAATATACCGAGTACTGTACGATGAATAAAATTTAATAAGCTGCAAAAAGTAATGTTAATTCTGGATAAACTACTACCATACCAAATTTCATCAAAATTCTTTACGTGTTTTCTTTACTTTACTTTATTGCATATTATTATGTACCTACTTACAAACTTTCGCGTTAAGGTATAATATTAAGTAAGGATTTCTTTGTAGCCGATAATTAGTATTTTAACGATTTCGAAAATCTTTTGAATGGGAAGACGTTGTGGACTTTGAACTTAATAAAAATAATTTGGATTGTGATCGCCTATCCTAGTTGGGACCACGACAGAGTTTGTTTTTGAGTTTTACAGTACGACCACGAAGCCATCTAGCTTCTCACTTATTCCTCATATAATAATCATACACACTAATGATTAGGATTAACCTAGGTAAAGTTTTAACCAATTCAAATATCTGGTTATTTTATAGCATTTTATACTACGTTATTTTTTAGATTGATAAAACTTTCTGTAGGTGTGAACCAATTGAATTGAAATTCCTACACAAAATTATAAGCAGAGCTATCCTAATTCCTATCCGCGTGGAATCCGTAGGTACCCAAAACTTTTCCGCGATAAAAAGCGAGTCCTATGTATTTATCCAAGGGCTAAACTACTACGGTAACAAATTTTATAAAAATCCGTTCCGTACTTTCTGAGATTAGCGCGCACAAACGTACAGATCAAAAATCTGGGTTAAAAACTAAAAACCTATGTTTTAAACACTGATAAATCAAGCACAAATAAATTAAATATTACATATTAAGTATAACAACAAAAGAGAAAGAAATATAATACCTACACTCAAAATATTCTACTGAAATGGTATGTAATATAATAAGTATTACGAATATCTATACATATAATAAATCTGTAGAGGGGTCATGTCTGTACATTAAAGTTATCTAAGTGAAAATCAAAATGGGGGGTCTATAAAGGCCACAGAACCTAAAAATAACGTTTTTGAAAAAAATGTCTGTCTGTCTGTCTGTCTGTCTGTCTGTCTGTCTGTGTGTTTGTTATCACATCACGCCGAAACCACTGGATGGAACAAAATGAAATTTAGCAGGTAGGTAGCTTAAGACCTGAAGGGTAAAATAGGATACTCTTTATCCCGCAAAATTAAAGGGTTCCCATGAATTCTTCAAAAAAACTGTACCTACCTGTTTGACGTTATTTCAGGCAATCTACTCGACGTATTTAAATAAAACTTGGCACAAAGGTAGATTGGAACATGAAATAACTAACAGTATTTTTTTTTTCTTGGAAACCAAAACGGTTCCCACGGGATCATGAAAAAACTGTATTCTTGAACTTACTTCACAAACCGAAATAAATCATCATTTTTCGCATGTTTTCTCTTGAAAGAAAACTATTAAATTAATATTATAAAAATAAATCTATTTTTTATCCTACTCAACCAACACAAATAATAAATAGCGAAGGATAAAACCAATAGTACAAGATCTACTTAAACTAAGAATTTGCTTTGAGCGAGAGGTCAACTTATTTGGTGGTCTTTAGTTACCTACTATTTTTTTAGCCGGTAAAAATGTACCTACCTTGATATTATTTCGTTCAGGCTCTTGAAATATTTGCGTTCGAAATTCAAAATTAAACCGCATACATAGGCTGTGTTCCGCGGAAAATAAAACGTAGGCAAAATGGCAACCGCTGGCTGGTATAAAATAAGCAAAATGACGGATTATGTTAGCAGTATTGAAGTTAGCAAAATCTGCGGATAATCTGTTCTTTTTAGCGCTAGCAAGCGCTAACAAGCTCTATTTTCGGCGGAACACAGCCATAGTCTTTTTACCGTATTGATATTGACTGAGCAGAATAGAAGAATAACTGTTTTATTATTTCAAATACTATTCTAATCTGTGAAAAAATATTTTCAACTTTTATAACATTCGTCTTCTTTAATTTTAGTGAAATGAACTTTAAATTGATGTTATAACTTTGAGTATCCCACCATATTATAGGTACTAAGTAATTGTATATTAGGTTGAACTTGAAGCTTGGTAGGTATCTTATTACGAATAATGGTGTCTACAGACACACGAATTTGGTACGGAGCGTACAGCGGATCTGATACGCCCCGGTCGCCGCAGTCCGGCGAACATAAGAAGAAGGCGAAGAGTTCGCAGCTATCCGCATCGGATTTGGTCCGCTCCGTACCAAATCCGTGCGTGTGTAGAGCAGTCCGGCGGTTAGGCCGTACAACGGTGTCAGTGTTGCCAACTTAGGGATTTACCACCCGAAATTAGGGAAAATATCTATGGGGGCTTACTAGGGGCCAGGATGTTTAGAGTTTACTCCTTATGAATCAATTTGTATGTAATAATAAAAATTATTTAAATGTGTGTATATAGTCAGGGATATGAAAATATAATATTGGGAGTGAAATCAGATTAAGACAAGTTAGTTTTATATTATTCACGCGCAAGACTTTATGTTAAACACATAACCTCTCTTTCTAGCTTATTATCTCATAGACCTGTCAATGGTATAATTATCAGGGGTAAAGTTTGGGGAGAAATATTTTTGAGAGTTGATATCACTGCCTGTTATCTATGAATTTCGGTAATCATCCCGTCGTCGAAAAACAGCACTGTAAATAGAACTCTGTGCTAATGCAATAGAACTGAAAATCGAACACACGAGTGTCGAGCTTTTCGGTCCACTGCATCGTACCAAATCCGTGCGTGTGTAGCGACACCGGATTCGGTCTTCGAATATGGTCCGCTGTACGCTCCGTACCAAATTCGTGTGTCTGTAGATGCCTAGCTGCAGCAAACCGCAAAAGTTTTTACAATACCTATACTAACATTATAAATGCGAAAGTGTGTCTGTCTATCTGTCTGTTACCTCTTCACGCTTTAACCGCTGAACTGATTTTGATGAAATTTGGTATAGACATACTTTGAGTCCTGGGAAAGGACACCGTAATTTTTCGGCATAAAAAGTATCCTATTACTTTTTATGCCGAAAAAGTACGGTGTTTCTGAGGGATAATGTATTATTATTCTGTGTATATTTGACTGTCTTTCACTGCTAAAAGGTTGATCCGATTTGAATGAAAGTTGTTATGGTAGTGGTTTATGCTTTGGACAAAAGCGCAGTTCACTTTTTTCCCAAAAAGATACAGTGTTGCCGAGGGATAATGTATTATTATTCTGTGTATATTTGACTGTCTTTCACTGCTAAAAGGTTGATCCGATTTGAATGAAAGTTGTTATGGTAGTGGTTTATGCTTTGGACAAAAGCGCAGTTCACTTTTTTCCCAAAAAGATACAGTGTTGCCGAGGGATAATGTATTATTATTCTGTGTATATTTGACTGTCTTTCACTGCTAAAAAGTTGATCCGATTTGAATGAAAGTTGTTATGGTAGTGGTTTATGCTTTGGACAAAAGCGCAGTCCACTTTTTTCCCAAAAAGATACAGTGTTGCCGAGGGATAATGTATTATTATTCTGTGTATATTTGACTGTCTTTCACTGCTAAAAGGTTGATCCGATTTGAATGAAAGTTGTTATGGTAGTGGTTTATGCTTTGGACAAACGCGCAGTCCACTTTTTTCCCAAAAAGATACAGTGTTCCCGAGGGATAATATATTATTTTGTGGATATTTGACTGTTTTTCACTCCTAAAAGGTTGAACCGATTTGAATGAAAGTTGGTATGGTAGTGGTTAATTCTTTAGACCAACGCGTAGTCTACTTTTTATTCCAAATCTATACTTCTATACTAATATATTATACTTCTATACTTAATATTATAAATGCGAAAGTGTGTCCGTCTGTCTGTCTGTCTGTCTGTTACCTCTTCACGCTTTTAACCGCTGAACCGATTTTTATGAAATTTGGTATAGACATACTTTGTGTCCCGGGAAAGGACATAGGATTTTTAGTATTCCCGCGGAATAATATATTTACGCGGGCGGAGCCGCGGGCAAAAGCTAGTAATTAATATAACAATCGCAAATATTTAGGTGCCTAGTTTTTCAAAGAGATTTTCATCAAATTTAACTTTGGCATTCTTGTCAGATTTATTTTTCAACATGATGACAATATATTATGTCAAAATAAAAAAAAAGCTTCCCACTCACGGGCTATCGATTGCTTCAATCAAATTGGAAAATAATTCGTATTTGAAAGTAAATTGCTAACGACAAACTATTACACAAAATGATTAGTGTAAGACCTACCAGCTAGTGGAACAAAATTTACGCGTATATTTACGAGTTTCATATAAAAAGTATAGTAAGGTGGTCCTAGGATCTCAGACTATATTTAATTTTTATCTAAACCGATTTACTTGCAACTACGAACCCAGTAAATGTTTAAATTGTAAAGACTAAATCGATCGATCGCTTGTGTGTGGGAAGCTTTATATCAAAAGCACTAAGGAGTATTTATATCAACTTAAAAGCAAATCGCTCCCAAGCAACTTTCTTTCCCTTTTTATTCCCGTTAGCGGACGAATTTCAATAAACTATGATACACGAATTCCATCAATTCTGTTACATAATGTTTGTGCAAAATATGAAGTAGATTGGACCAAGGAATCACGTTGCCCCATACAAACTGTTTTACCCCTTTTCACCCCCTTAGGAATCGAATTTCGAAAAATACCTTCTTATCGGATCCCTACGCATTACAATGAGCAAGCCCTGCAAGTTTCAGGTCTCTACAATCAGCGGTTTAGGCTGTGCGTTGATCCGTCAGTCATTCAGGACAAAGGATTTTATATGTATAGAAGATTATTGTTATATGTTTTTTTTTTGAAGATTAAACTGCTACATTTTTTAAGATTGTTTTAAGAAATACACGAGTTTTGTGAAATGTCAGAACTCAGAAGTACAAAAACGACCCAGTGCGAGTCCGACTCGCATACGAATGTTTCCGTACAAAGTTAGGCCTTTGCATCCGTTAATGGATGATTTATACAGTATTCTCCGAGCGAAGTAACCACTCTTGAAATATTGTAGTGCATGGGACAATTGGTTTTTAAATGTCGTATGGTTGCCCAAGCACATACGGCATTCTCACAACATAGTCAGCCTAGCCCAGAGGTCATTCCTCTGGACTAGGCTGACTATGTTCAACTGGTCAATACGTCTGGGGCCAACTATGTGCGGGTTTCCTCACGATGTTTTCCTTCACCGTTAGAGCGTCCGTATAATGTACTTGAGATCTCTCGAGTGCGAACCAAACGGTCTACCCACTAGGCTACGGAGCGTACTACCGTACAAAATGGTCAAGAAAACACGTTTGTTTTATGGGAGCCATAGCGGCAACAGAAATTCACCTTTTGTGAAAATATCAACTGTCCAGCTCTAACGGTTAAGGAGATATAGCCTGGTATCAGATAGACGGACAGACAGGGAAGTTTCAGTAATAGAAAACAGTTTTTACACTTTGAGTGCGGAACTCATTAAACAAACTATTGTTATTCAGCTACAATGAACATGCATGTGAAGATGTTAGTTACAACTCCATATTTGTAGCATTTTGTTCTTTTTCTACAATACTAAAACAACTAACTCTTTCTCTTTCTTTGTTCGCAGATTTCCGGGTGCTCTTCTGTCTGCATGAGTTAATGAAAACAAAAAACAATAATTTCACTAAAATATTTTGAATGTAACATTAACAAAGACTAGTGATTGTGGAAACTTCCTTACTAAAGTGCTGTCGTGCTAGTGACAGTGTTAAAAATGAGCGAACAATGTGATGAGTGTAGATAACACGCGTTTGTGAGTACATGTATGCAGAGCCCGCGTTTGTGAGTACGTGTATGCAGAGCGCGCGTTTGTGCTAGCGCGCGTATGCAGAGCGCGCGGTTTTGAGCGCGTGGCGCGTTTAGCGGAGGGGGCGTTTAGAGTTAAGCTGGGTGCACAACACGGCGTCGGTGGAGGGTCGAGCGGGTGCGGGCGAGTCGGACCCCGAGCCGCCGCCCGCGCCCGACGCGGAGGCGCCTGCCCGCCGCCGCCGCCCCCGCCCTCTCTACCGCCGGCTCTTCAGCTACGCCCGCACCGCGTGGACCGGGGTCAAATTTGCCCTAGGTAATATTTTTTTTACCCTATTGCTAAGATCTATAATCGGGGGTCAAATAAGCTCTGCGTAATTTTTATCAATATTTATTTTCCTTCCCCCTAACTAATAAAAATATTTAAGCAGTGGATAAGCAATACAATGTTTTGTCCTTATCTGATACGTGAGAAAAGTGGAATGACAGACAAGGACAAAACATTGTATTGCTTATCAATAATTGTGTTAATGTTTTAATTAGTAAGGGGCTTAAGTATACTTAGTAATCATTATGATTATTGTTGCGTTTGATCGTTTATTTCTGAATATTGATATATTCAGAAATAAACGATCAAACGCAATAATTATTGTGGTTAACCGACTAAAGGCTAAATTCTGAAAACTTAGTAAAAATTAGGGGGCATTATAAATTATAGGTTATCTGTCCTTGCTTCGCAGTAGGTACAACTAGGATAACATAATATTAATTAATTCTTAGTTAATTTTTATAATATTTCGCCATAATGCCACATAATAATAAACAGAGGTAAGAATTAATATTCATAATTACTTCACGAATTATTTATATTCATGCAAATTCCTTATACGATATTAGATAACTACAACTTGTAAAGCGAGTAATGAAAACTAAGAAAATTCGTCGTACACTGGGCACAATATAGCTGTTGTAAAGAAAATTATATTTAAAAAAAATGCTTTTTTTTTTAAATCATGTTTGAGGAGCTCCGTAGCCTAGTGGGTAGACAATTTGGTTCGCACTCGAGAGATTGCAGGTTCAAATCCCAGGTTGAGGCATGTACCAATGAGACTTTTTCAGATCTCAAGTACATTATACGGACGCTCTAAAGGTGAAGGAAAACATCGTGAGGAAACCCGCACATAATTGGCCCCAGACGTATTGACCAGTTCATTCCTCTGGACTAGGCTGACTATGTTGTGAGAATGTCGTATCATGTGCTTGGGCAACCATACAACATTCAAAAACAAACTGTCCCAGGCACTACAGTATTTCAAGAGTGGTTACTTCGCTCGGAGAATACTGTATAAATCATCCATTAACGGATGCAAAGGCCTACGTTTTTAGGGTTCCGTAATACTTAAGGAACCCTTATAGTTTCGCTCTGTCCGTCTGTCTGTCTGTCTGTCTGTCTGTCTGTCTGTCTGTCTGTCCGCGCCTCTAGCTCCTGTAATTATGAACATAAATTGATGAAATTTGGTGCACTTATAGATTGTGTATAGATCACGGTTTCGGGATCATAAAAAAATAATTTTATATTTTAGGGGTGGCTCTCCATACATGTGAAGTGGGGATGAAAAATATTTTTTCACTCTACCCCATCGTGTGTGGTATCGTAGAATAGGTCTTTTAAAATAAATGCACGGTTTCATACGTTACTTTTTTATAAAGTTGACCATTTTCGAGTAATCGGCCTCCAAAGTAGTTTGTAAGTTGGTCCCCCCCTATCATTTTTAAACTATAGGAGATAGAAACTTGCAAATTTCCATGCTGATAGATCATGCTAAAAACTCTTTAGGAAAATTATTGTGAACCAAATCGGACAGTAACTTTTGGAGTAATTAAAAAAAAGGCATATTACGCGTTACGGAACCCTCCTTAGACATGTCCTGACATGCTCTTGGTTAGGTTAGGTTTTTTTTAATCGAAATTGCAGCTTGTTAAAAATATAATATGTTTTATTGGATACTGAAAGCCTTATTAAGGAGTTGTGCAATCGCATTCATTTAACATTCATATTGGTTCAAATTAATATTTCCTCGGTGTTTTAATTAAATTTATAATATTTCAATTTCAAAACGATATTGGGGTTGACTTTCCGATTTCAAAAGTCAATAATTATATTTCGCTGGTGATATTTTATAATCATATCTACCCATTTAATATACCTACTAATTACTTATCATTATCATTACACAGTATAAAAAAGTCCCTTTTTTTGTCTGTCCCTATATTGTATGCTTAAATATTTAAAACTACGCAACGGATTTTGATGCGGTCGTTTTTAATTGATAGAGTGATTCAACAGGAAGGTTTTAATGTATGTATTATGCATATAATAGTAGAGAAACGCAGATAATTTTAGAGGTTTCTAATGTCCTAAATAATCACATTTTTTGCGCTTACATTGCAAACGCTGGCTGAACCCTACGAGATAGATCAAAATAATGAACTACAGTTTTGTTCATCTTAAAAAAAGTCTACAAAAAAGTCTGCGATCGCATATGTTTATCTCTTAAGGATAACCCACAATAACCATTTTTTTTATCCTTTACTTTGATTTAAATTGAATAGCTTATTTCCGAAGCGATTTTAAGCAATACATCATTAATCCTTATCCAATTAAGTAGGTACCTTAAATACATTGTGAATTTAATATATATTAATATGGCCCGTTACAGCTTGTAATTTAAATGCATATTTTCGAAGATATTACAGATTTAAAATGCAGGAACATAGTGTTGCGGCTGCACTGGGTTCGCGGGTCTCGCACGTCGCGTGACGCGTCCATATGATAGGGTCCTGTTTTTACCCATTGCGTCTAAAAACATTTTCAATATTTTATACAATGTATACAATATTGTATTTGCTGAAGAAGTTTCTTCTCCAAGAACATTATTCGACGCCGGCGAAGCCGCGGACAAAAGCTAGTAATATTATAAAAACAGTATATTTCAAAATATTATAATATACTATACCTACTATATTATTTTCGTATTGAAAACGTTTCGGTTTTTTATCTATAGGTACTTACATAATATTATAAAGAGGAAAATTTTGTATGTTTGTTTGCATTGAATAGGCTCCAAAACTACGGGACCTATTTTGATGAAATTTGACACAGATATAGAGTAAACCACGGGGCATTGGCTACTTTTTATTGCGGTAAAATGTACGATTCCCGCGGGATTTCCCTATGCGCGCACGAAGTCGCATACTAAATCACATTTTATTAAAATTTAAATTGAAAAAAAAAGCTCTTTAAGATGAATATATTAAATAAAATCACGGACCTGATGTCATAATATACCTTATTCTCTTGTGTACAAAAGTTGAGTCATATCTATAAACTGTAGCCGTCGAACTTTCTGGAATATCAATACAGAGTGCCCTTACAAAAGTTGTTTCGCGCATTCTCACAAGTTGTCAGATGAAATTTACAACGAAAGTGCGGGAAAGTTGGAGCGTGACAAATTGCGTTTATCAGTACCTGCCTCCAGATAATATTTCACCAACTTAATTGCTAAATCGCTAAAAAGTTTCGCGTGACGTTGTTTCTGGAAGTTATTTTGTTTGATAAAGTGGATGATAATAAACATTATGACTACAAACATCAAAAATTACAGGAGCAACAAATAAAATGAAATAAAATTGCGAACCTTGATATTAGATGGAATAGCTGTTTTTCCACTTACGGGTCCGGCGCGGCGCCGGGGCGGCCGGTGACGTATCATTGGCGTGCCGTAAGTGAAAAAATATGTGATTTTCAGTCTGTCTGTCTGTCCATCTGTCTCTCTGTCACCAGGCTGTATCTCTTTTACCGTGATAGCTAGATAATTTAAATGTTCCAAAGATGATGAATTTCTGGTGCCAACCAATACTAAAAATAAAATAAATATTTTACAGGGACTCCCATACAACAAAAGTGACTTTTAGCCGTTTTGTACGGAACCCTTCGTGCGCGAGTCCGATTTGCACTTAGCCGGATTTTATTATACATATTTTCTCCTCCGACAGCCGGTTGCCGGTGCCGGGCTGGTAAGTGGAAAAGCAGCCAATTGTCTGACATCAATTTATAAAAATTGCGGTTAACATTTTCATAAGTGTGAAATAAAATAAAAACTATTTTATGCTTCCGTCGTGTAATACATGACAGTTATTAGTTGTGTAGAAAAATAATAGTTTTAAAACAAAACTGAATGTACGAATAACAAAATCATTTATTATATTTATTGAAGCAGACTATCGATTTGGCAGAACTCCATCTTTGTTTCAGAACCGCGACTACAATAATCGTTTGTGACAAGTATAACTAATCGTTTGTGACACCGATTAACAATTTATAAGTGAACACGGGCGATACATTAATAATATTGACAAATAGTTATTTTTATTCTAAATACGTCCTTAAAGTGGTGTTGAAACAAAGCCAAAATATAACGCGACGACGTGAAAATTATTGGCGCATAGAAAATCGCTCAGTATTGTGTTGTGGCCAGCTACAACCACAGTTAATAATTTAGTTTAAATTTATTATAAAAAAGTGTAAAAAAATCAAATCACGGCGCAAAATTCGAAACACCGACCTAGTGTTGATTTAAGACCTTTAAACGTTCCTGTAGTTAAAACTTGCAAAAATGTGAGCGTAGAAGTTAACATAAGTGATTCGATTAACTCCAATAGAAACAAAACACAAAATCCAAAAGCAGAAAACAGACAGAAGTCAGACAAAGGAATTGAAAAGAAAAAAGTTAGATTTGCTGAACTGAATTTAACTACAGACAAGATTTCGCTGGGACAACGTTTTGCTGGTGTTCTCGGTTCAGTTTGGAACTATTTCCACAGTCACCGTAAAGTAAAATTCAGTAAGTACTGTTCGTGTTTCACTGTTCCAGTAAAGTCAGTTTATGTAAGTACTGGTATATTTTCAGATAAGTTGGTTTCAATAAATACTGTTATATCTTCAGTAAAGCCGGTTTCGATTAGTACTCTTAAATTTTCGGTAAAATCGATTTCGCTATAAATACTCCTCATACCGATATCGGTGACGGTGGCCGGTTTCATTGAAACCAGGCCAGTTACGCAGGAGTAAATTTTATAGTGCCCAAGTGTGTGCGCAGTATACAAGAGCACTCTCTTTTACTTTACTCTCATAATCCAGTGGGACGGATAACCGACACGACTGACGAGAGATCAGGCGCAGGTCCGACTTTTTACATGCCCATCCGACGCATGGATTATCTTTCTTGTCAGACAATCAG
This sequence comes from Glaucopsyche alexis, assembly GCA_905404095.1. Classification (NCBI taxonomy): domain Eukaryota; kingdom Metazoa; phylum Arthropoda; class Insecta; order Lepidoptera; family Lycaenidae; genus Glaucopsyche; species Glaucopsyche alexis. The sequence goes on from FR990059.1 coordinate 16,874,834, forward strand.
ATGATCAGCTTGCATTGTCCTAACCAAGCTTGGAAACATAATTTTTTGTTCCAATGCGGGAATCGAACCCACGACCGTGCGAGTCGAGATCCAATGCTCTGATCACTAGACCACGGAGGCTGTTCGCTAAGTACTGTTATATTGTCAGTAAAGTCGGTTTCAGTATGTACTGTAATATGTTCGACAGTCCCCGTGGGTTTCAGTAAGTTATGTTATATTTGCACGTTTATTTCGGGCGGCCGCTCAACTTGGTGCACAATTATTTACACAACACTTGCTGCGTTACTCACGGTCTGCGTGAATATTTTTAATAGCCCTTTTCCAATTTACTATTTCTAATTTATTAACGATTTTGAATTGAATAGCATGCAATTTCCTTGCCTGTATTTTGAGTAAGAACTCCGTGGCCTAGTGGGTTGATCGTTTGGTTCGCACTCGAGACAGTGCAGGTTCGAATCCCGGGTTGTGGCGCGTACCAATGATACTTTTTTTTTTCAGATCTCAAGTACATTATACGGACGCTCTAACGGTGAAGGAAAATATCGTAGGAAACTCGCACATAGTTGGCCCCAGACGTATTGACCAATTCATTCCTCTGGACTAGGCTGACTATGTTGTGAGTATGCCGCATGTGCTTGGGCAACCATACGACATTTAAAAACCAACTGTCCCAGGCACTACAGTATTTTAAGAGTGGTTACTTCGCTCGGAGAATACTATATAGATCATCTATTAACAGATGTAAAGACCTAAGTTTTTTTTTTATTCAATAATAGGGTAAATTTACACCGAAATGAAACGATATGTGACAATTTCTTAAGATATTAAAAATGGAACTTTATTCATTAGACAAGAAGATACACGATTAATTGTTAAACAGAGTTCGAATGTCAAGTTGCATAGCGCTACAACGCGTACACCGTACGGCTGATGTCATAAGCTGCGTATCCATTTGAGGCAGACTCGGGGCGAGGCAGCCGCTCGACCCGAGGCCGCACAAGTGGAGACGCTGCCTCAACCTAAGGCACGCTGCGCCATGAGGCAAATTCGTTGCCGCGGGCCGAGCCATATTTTGTCGGTTTTTTTGGCGCGCTCAAAGAAGCCTCAGTCCGAGCCGTGCACGTCTTGGTGGAGACGGGCGTGTCGCCTCAGGTCGCAATGGACAAAGAAATTGCAGTTAAATTAATAAAATTATACAAGTGTCATCGTAATTAAAGCTATCACTATCTTCAATCGTTATGTACAATAGCAATTGGTCACATCCATGCTGAATTCTATTGCGATATAACTCTCTTATCCACCATCGATACTTCCTCTTTTGTATAGTTTTTTGTTGTACTTATTCTCTTTTTTTTATAGTGTTAATGACTATTAAAGTAGCAGCTACTCTACGCGCGTCTGGTGTCATCGCGTTCTCGTTTTACACTGGCTTCGGATCGCAACGTGCCTCGAGCCTATGCCTCGGAGTGAGCAGCCTCGGTTTGCTCGGTTGCTCGGCCTGAGGCTGCTCTAATGGATACGCAGCTTAACTAGCCGTTGCCCGCGGCTTCGCCCGCGTAAATACAGTATCCTTCCGGAACATTGTATTTTTTCGGGATAAAAAGTACCTAACCTATGTTTCAATCTAGAGCTTAAACTACTACCATACCAAATTTCATCAAAATCCATTCAGTAGTTTTTGCGTGATGGAGTAACAAACATCCATCCATACATCCTCACAAACTTTCACATTTATAATATTTGTAGGATAAATGTTTATGTTTTTGTCATTTGTGTAGTGAATAACGTTCAATTTTGAATAGCTATCTTAAAAATACAGCGTCTCGTATAGTCGCAATGTGAACTGATCCTTAATAGCGTATTATCCTATGATGAAAATATACATCAGATTGTTGATATTTTATCGCTAAACATTAATTTAAACTACTTTAACCAACTTTTTACATAAAAATATGTATGATTTTTATAAAATATCAAAAATAAAATTATGAATTTTTCACGGTTGACCACGTGACTAAAAACGCACGAGATTGGAATGTAACGTCATATTCTTGTACTTCTTCTTCTTTTTTTAATTGCCTCCCAATTTCCATAGAGAATAGCCAGCATCAGAATCATTAACGTCATGCGTCAGCGAGTAATAGCCATTTTTTCCGCATTTCAGTGTTCTTTGGTATGGTTACAGAGATTTTCCCCAGTGTTTTAATAGACGTATTAGTGCATTTTGGCACTGCGCACCATTTATAAGACATTTTAATAGGCTTAAAACATTTATTTACAAACGTAAACAGTAGGTATTTGGCATTTTCAGTGTAATTTGACACTTGACAGTTACAATGTTACAAGAATGTGACGCCATGACAACACAATGAAGCGTTTTCGCGCCTATAATATTAATTTAAACTTTTAGGCTAATTTGCAAGGAAAAGAAAGAAATTCACAAAGAATGGTTCAAACTGCTAATGTATTTTGGTATTAGGAACAATTTGACATACTTTTCAAAAACTTGGAAAATACCCTATTGCGAATCGAGCGAGAGCGCATTTTATGAATTCAACCGCATTTTAAGAGTAGAAAACTTTGTCTTTACATAACGTATTATGTTGTTGTTAGGTACAATTTAAAATGTTTACTTATGTTGCTGTATCTAATCTATCTATACTTATAATATAGAGGAAAAGTTTGTTTGTTTGCATGGCTCCGAAACTACTGCACCGATTTTGATGAAATTTGGCAGAGATATAAAGTACCTTTCTGTGTCCTTACAAAGGCTACTTTTTATCTCGGTAAAAATTTCCTCGAAATTAACTTTTGCACGCACGAAGTCGCGGACTACATCTAGTAACAAATAAAACGATACGTAGAATTTATAGATTATAAATTGTAAAAATGTATAGTTGCGGTACGATTAATAGTTAATTAGTTTGCATAAATTTAATCCAGTATTAGTTAAGTCTCACTCGTTGCGAACTTCAAGTTATAATATCAGTGGGTTGAAGCAACACAATAACTGACGAGCGAACGAAATCTCGTATAAGTTCACGTCTCAAAATTAATGAAATTTTCAGTTCGAGTTATCGATTAGTCAACATCAAAGTTTGTCGATTCGAATCGAAAACTTCCATTCGATATATTATAATGGAGCAACGAAATGTTTAAACAAATGTTGTACTTTCGCGACTAGAAAATCTCGCGGAACCTGCACATTTTACGTCTACAGCTCTATATCTGTGCTAAATTTAATCAAAATCGATCTAGTCGTTTTGGAGTTTATTCAATGCAAACAAACAAACAATTAATATTTTCTCTATAAAATATTTTATAATATAGTTTAGATGAGTTTTACTTATTTAGTCATATTACCTACATACTTTGATAGATAGGTTCATAGATTATACAGATATATACTAGATAGGTTTACCTACGCGTTTACCTGGTACGCATTTTAGGTCAAAATACTTAATAATTGAAATATTGAAAACTAGCTGTTCTCCGCGGTTTCGCTCGCGTAAATATAGTGTCATTCCTCGGGAACACTGTACTTTTTGGCGATAAAAAGTAGCCTATGTTTAAATCCAGAGCCTTAACTACTGCCATACCAAATTTCATCAAAATCCGTTTAGAAGTTTTTGCGTGAAAGAGGAACAAACATCCCTCCATCCATCCCGCTGACCCATCCATAAATCTATCCATACATCCTCACAAACTTTCACCTTTATAAGAAGTTAATCAGAGTCTGCTAGGTCAATTATTGTGGTTAATAATTACCATTTCTTATAAAAATACTATAACCCGACATATAAACTATTGTATAGCCTATGTTACCCGGCTTATTATTACAAATCTATTGACACTTCATATATTAAAATCAGATCAGTATTGTAGGCGATACGGTAGAATAAGCATACATATTATACGTAGAATAAGCGTTAATACATTATACATAGCCTGCCAAAATCCAATTACCCTTCCAACTAATATCTTGCCAGTATTACATTTACATTATAATCAAAAACACTGTTGTTTCAATAAACTCCAATTTTTTACTAACATAAGAATATATATAGTCTACTAATAATTAAATTACCTCTAACAAATACCTAACAAAAATAAAGCGTGAAAATTGTAAACAATAATACGAGTAATTACGTTTGCCACGAAACAAAACACTCAATCAAAACTTTGATAATAATAGCAGTGTCTGTTACTTAATAGATTCTAATTATATTAAGATACCAGATGTTTCCCGAGACTACGTACACGCAAAAGAAAGCCGAAACCGTAAATTTTTCTGCGATAAAAGTAGCCTATGTGTTAATCCAAAGCCTAATTTGAAAGTATACCAAACATCCATCCCTCCATCCATCCATTCATCCATCCTCACAAACATTCACATTAATAATAGTAGTAGATAGGATTAGTAAAGATTTGAATTATGTTTATTTAAAACCTACTTTGCTTATACAATTCCTGAAAGTTAGTGAGGACGGATGGATGTGTTTTTGTACATAATAATATAACTGCTGAATGATTGAATGGATTTGATTTGGCATAAAATAATAATCTACAGTAATATTATAAGAAGGAAACATTTGCTTGTATGTTTGCTTGTATGCATTCATTACATTCCTAAACTATCGATCGATTTTCGTGGGTATATTAAACATATAACCTAGCCTATTTAGGCCTAGTATAATATTCTGTTCCCGCCAATGTTGGTGACTGTTGCGTCTGTCGTCGTTACAGCTTATTCTGCTAATCCGACAAGCAACCGTTACGTGCTATATGTCCTACATGTATTGTCAGTTGACAATGCATGTAGGACAGTTACCTAGTAGGGGTAATCAGTCAACCTTGGTAGTAGGACATGGATCTTACTATAGTGTATTTAAAAGTCTTAGGCTGGGCCATAGTCACCGCCTGACAGAAATGCGTTTGACAAGTGGTCACTAATGCACCTTTTCATACCACCTGCTCGACAATGTTCGATTATATATCACGCAATCTCAACGTAAAGCATGTCATTGACTCCCAAGGGAGATAATGTTGTATGAAACTCCCAAGGGATTAAAGTGATTTGAATTTGGAACGTTAAAATTCGTATGAAAATTCCTAGTAGATACGTATCTATCATAGAATTTTTCAATAATAATATGGTACCTATTGCTGAGAGTTTATTCGAAAATCGAACTGGCCACCTATAATTTTAATATTTTCATGTGTCAAAATCGTCAGTCACAAGTTCCTGAATCTTTAAGTACTGCTCCACCACAACTTCCATAAATGTTCCTAATAAAAATATTACTCTGTCCCTCCATAACTGGACAAATGTGTCGAATATCAATATAAATTTTTAACAAAATAAATGTTATATTTTTGTAGCCCTGGGTTTTTATTGCCTCGCAGTAGGTATGAAAAGTAGAGTATGCACCTCTGGGATAAAGCCTGTCTTCGTCTTGGGCAGCTTGGACCCCTCGCTTTACTCAGGACTCTACATAACTCCCTCGTTTCACTCGGGAGTTAAGTTTTAACTCCCTCGCTACGCTCGGGAGTTAACTCTAGAGTCCCTCGTTACGCTCAGGGTCCAATATGCTACCCGTGACGTAAGACACTGCTTTATCCCCTTGGTGCATAATCTACTATTAATCTTATAAGGATACGAGTTATAACACAACAAACTTCAAAATATGTGATGTGTCCAAAGCTTAGAGCATTAAGTTGTATTATTGCTCAAAGGTCCAAAGAAACTTAAGCGTTATGTATTTAAGTAAAAGCATACATTATATAGTAACAAGAAAATTTCATTTTGTAAATAGGTAAGTACCTTACAGTATTTTATCATTGAAAAATATGAGAACAAAGGTGGCTGTATCGTAATCAACGAAATAAACTATTTGTTTTGTTTTGTTTGATTTCAAGAAACTACCTAGGATTTGCCATTAAGCAGTTTAGGCATGAAATATTAACAATTTACATCCGTCTTTCCTCACAAACTTAATGCTGATAAGTGATAATGATATCAAGGAATCTTATTCATAAGCGGGTGGGTTGCCTGCCGTCATAATTTGTTTGTTATATGTAATTATTATGATATCAAACTGACATTGTGATTGTGACTGCATGTCATCATTATACAAGTACAAATACTACAAAATATAAATTATGAGAACACTCTAACCGCTTATGAATTAGATACCCTGATAGTACTTGGCGCAAACATATTAATATTACATTTCCATAAAATAAATACGGCGCGATACGAGAAATAAAATTTGTAACGCTTTTGTTCCGCTACAATACATATTGACATATTTCTGTGCTTTGAGATTTTATTATAGCCACGTCGAGTTTGTTCATCAGAACTCATTCATGAATAAAATAAACGGAAAACGGGTTTTACTAGTGAAATAATTGACTTATGTAGCAATTATTCGCTGTGACAATGCAACAAAAAACACTGTATTTTAAACTCAATACATTTTTCTATATATACCTAATTAAATCTGTAACGCACTCCTCCATAATATAAACATTAATAAACATAAACGCACGCTCTCACTTCGCCAAACATAGAGGTTCATAGAGCTCTATGGCGGGGCATTACAAAAACGGCGACCCGTGCGACAGAAATATGACCATGACCACTCTGCCAAGAGTGAATGACTAAGAAGAAGAAGACCATTTTTCTATAAGTGCGAAAACATTTCATTGATTTACACGCTAGGCAAGATGGCAAGTAAGAAAGATCGTTTTGTTCTCTAGCATCCACAAGCCAAGCTTCTTGCCTAACACGACGTGCGGGTGTCATAAGAAATAATAATATACTTAATACGATGTCATCTTCTTGCCTAACACGACGTTTGGGTGCCATAAGAGAAATAATAAACTTAATACGACGTCATCGAAATACCTGCATTCCACCGATGACGAGGATAACCCAAAAATACATTTCAAAGACAAAGTAAACGCGGCATAAAACAAAATAGGCAACGCTTTGTTTCGCTGGATGGTCGGCTATTAATGAACTTGTAGCTGTGTGGTTTGGTGTTGTGTTGTGGCGTGTTATGGCGTGGCGTGTTATGGCGTGGCGTGTTGTGCTCTGTGGTGTTGTGGCGTGGCGTGTTGCGCCCGGAATAGACGTGTTTACCGAACGTCCGCGCCGCGCATCACACTCGCGGTAAATACACCTTAAATTCATCAAGCACTAATATGTTAAGAGATAATTCGTGGAGTCGCCATTTTTCTACTTTTAATTTGTTGCGATTTTCGATTGCTGTATTGAGGGATAATGTGTCGAGGTGCTAATAGACAAGAGCAAAACCAGGTAGTAAAAGTAGTCATAGCTCACGTTGATTATGTTTTCAATATAATTTAAAAGTATGAAGGTTTAAGGTAAATACAGAGACTAGCTGAATCTTAATTTAAATTTAAAAAGATAAGGTGATATTATCCCTGCTTTACGGGGAGTATTCCGAGAAATGATTCGGAATTATGCCTTCTGCAACTTTTCGTCACCGTTCCAGTTTCCACACGACAAAACTACCATCCTCATCACATTTATTTCATACTAGATATTGCCCGCGACTTCATGCGCGCAAAAGTAAATTTCGCAGAAACTGTACATTTTTCCGCGATAAAAAGTTGCCTTTGTCCTTTCCCGTAGTCTACTCTACATCTGAGCCAAATCGGTCCAGTAGTTTCGACTTTCGGAGCCTATTCAATGCAAATAAACAAACAAACTTTTCCTCTTTATTATATTAGTATAGACAAAAGAGGTGAAATCTAGATATTTTATAGATTGATAATAATTTAAAAAATATGCACAGGAATAAAATGCTATGTGTATATAATTTAAATGTGTTTTATTATAACTTTTCGCTCTTTATCCGCAATAATATTTCTATAATTCAAAAATCCTCGTCTCTAATTAAATTAACGCACCTCTCCACACATTTCGCTGTGCGCGTGATTACCTGACTCCTGTATGGACTGACTGCTACTGATATTCGTTTACCAGTTTATTCCCGGCCTCGTACAATAGAACATTGTACAGCTCCGATATTATGTCCGCGAACGTAGACATGGATACGTTTTCTTTCAAGAAAAATTTGCGACGTCGTACGTTGAACACGATCAAAACGGCTGTCACAGTGCTGAAACAGATTACCAGTAAGTTTTTAAAATGATAAGAGTATTTGGCGACTACTGGTTAGCGGTTCAGTGCTCAAGCCGGCGCGGAGGTTGCGGGTTCGAATCTCACCGAGGGAACAAAACGTTTTCAATGTACCTGGGTCATGAGTCTATTATTTAAGCCTAATATGTATTCACCGTAAAATTTTATATGTCACCGTAAATTGTAAAAATGTCGAAAAATTTTATATTTAATTTTATAATCTAACGAAAACTAATGTGTTAAATTATAAGCAGAATATTCGGGCCTGCAGTCTTTCAACTTTTCACAATTTCACTAGTTATATTACACTCTAACGGTTTTTACAATTTTATGGTGACATATTATAATATGAAGTTACCGTGTTCGAGGACACACTCCTACGGCTTGACCGATTGTCATGAAATTTGTTTTTGCATATTCGATAGGTCTGAGAATCAGTCGTAAGCTTTTTTATATATTATGGCAAAACAACGTTTTGATTGATATTATACACAAACTAGCTGACCTGGTGGTACCTAGTATGTGTATAATATACTAAAAATCTTAAATATCCCATTACTAGTAAAAAAAAACTTTACACAATGGACAACTTATACAATGCTGTATTTGTCTAATACGTTGGAAAGTCACTTGACTGAGAAAGACAGCAACGTTCTCTGTTATGTTTTCCGTAGTGTTAGCACTTTTATTAGATAAGAACAGTCTCCGTGGTCTAGTGGTTAGAGCTTGGCTCTCAACTCGAAGGTCGTGGGTTCGATTCCCGCATTAGAACAACAAAAAATGTTGTTTCCAAGTTTGGTTAGGACAATGCAGGCTGATCACCTGATTGTCTGACAAGAAAGATGTTCCATGCGTCGGTTGACATGTAAAAGTCAGACCTGAACCTGATCTCTCGCCAGTCGTATCGATTATCCATCCTATATATATAAGAGTAAAGAAAAAGTGTACAAGTAAATGTGTACTGCGCACACACTTGGGTACTATAAATTACTCCTGGCCTAACTGGCCTGGTTCCAATGAAACCGGCCATCGTCACCGAAATTGGTGTGTTGTTATTATCATACTCGTTTTTAAGTGTCGATCACAGATGCTTTTTATAAAAGGAGAAGGCACTTATCCTACAAGTGTTCTTGATTATTAAAATATTTTAAGATACAGGACTCAATTTCGAACACGATGTATATTGTTTGAAAAGCTATTTCGCCCCGAAAACTCCTATTATATTTTGAGGAGGCACGTCAGCATAATGTAGATGTCATTCAACGTGACAGTGTGCTGAGGCCGTCACTTCAAGTTTCAACACTCCTTACTCCTCGCTCCTCACTCCTCACTCCTCAGCCCAACCTAATAATTAAGTTTGATGAACTGTCGCCGAAACTCGCGAATTTTATCGAATCATGCATATTTTTAATGAACTTTACATAAATTATGTACTACAAAAGAATTTTCAAATTAATTTCTTTCAAAGGGGCTGATATACTTCTTAAACTTTATGATACTAGAATTAACATATCTCAGCGCATTTATTCACATCGGTTTTTATCTTCCAATAAAAGCTGACAATTGCAAACTGGTGGATGTTGTAGGACCTTTATTAAGTACTCGAACGAATATTGTAATTAACGAATGAATTTTGTACGAATTTGTACCCAAGAATCATAAAACTCAGAATGATGTAGCTCGAACCACCACCATATTTCATAAACCGATGCTTCTTATACCTACAGGAAACATGGATATCAGGAACAATATTACATCGTTTAGATGGTGTGAAAAAAAACAGCTTTACGAATAAAGGACATAGTAACCCAGTAGACTAAGAAACCCAGAGTCGATATTCTCGGCACAAAAGTTATAAGATACTAGCTGTTCCGGCAAACGTCGTACTGCCTTAGAATTAAATTTGTTGATGTAGGTACTGACAGCAGCGCCACCTACCGGGTCCAATAGCAAATCCAAACCATTCTCGAGTCCACCTGAAGACACACAAAATATAGTTTAGAAGGAGTTCAGTGGCATACATACGCACATAATAAATATACATAATAATATTCTCGGCACAAAAGTTGCAAGGGCGGAATCAATTTAGCAATACGCAGAAGTGCTGAAAATTTCCTTTAAAAAATCACAAAACATTAATCTTAATAACAAATGGAAAAAATCCACCACACGTAAACACGACGAGCACTCTTATTAAGAGCTGAAATATTTCAGAACGATATTTCATATTTATTAAAATGGTAAATTAGTAAAGCATATTGTAGTATTTTTCGACTTTTTTGTATCACAAGCCTTTAATTATTTCGAAACCAATCCGTGTTTTTTCCTAGTAATCGTTTTAGATGGTTTATAGGTTTGAAAAATAAATGTATTTTTTTAATATTTTATATAACCAATAATTTTAATAAATGTGTATATGGAAAACTATGAGATAGTTTTTTTTAATTTTCTTTTCAGCGCTGCAAGAATGAATAGGTACCTGATAAATTGTGTTTTTTATCAGTTACTTGGTGGATATAGTAAATATTAGGTCATAGGTGTATAAAATATGCATTTACTTCAAGTCTGGAACTATAATATGATCAGGAATTCGGCGGGCCTGGGAAAATATAAAACTCTGCGCTAACACAATAGAGTTTAAAATCGAATTGTCGAGTGTTGAGCGGTCTTAAATGACATTTACATTTGACCTGATACGTCTCCGTTTCAGCCTGGTGACGTCCACTGCAGGACATAGGCCTCCCCCATAGATTTCCAGTGCGACCGGTCGCTCGCGGCCTGTATCCACCGACTTCCTGCGACTTTTCTCAGGTCATCTGTCCACCTGGTGGAAGGCCGTCCTACGCTTCGGCGTCCAGTTCGTGGTCTCCACTCAAGAACCTTTCGGCCAAAGCGGGCATCGGTTCTACGGGCTATATGTCCAGCCCATTGCCACTTTAACTTGCTAATGCGCTGGGCTATGTCGGTAACTTTAGTTCTGCTACGGATTTCCTCATTTCTGATTCTATCACGTAGAGAGACTCCAAGCATAGCCCTCTCCATAGCTCTTTGAGCGACACGAAGCTTTTGAATAAGCCCCGTTGTGAATGACCACGTTTCGGCTCCATATGTCATCACCGGTAACACACACTGCTCGAAAACTTTTGTCTTCAGGCACTGAGGAATTTTTGACGAGAAGATGTTTCTGAGTTTCCCGAACGCTGCCCAGCCGAGCTGGATTCGACGGTTGACCTCTTTTTCCAAGTTGGACCTACCTAACTGGACTTTGTGCCCTAGGTATATATAGTCGTCAACAACTTCGAGCGTAGAATTTCCAACGGTCACTTGGGTGGGTACAACATGGGCATTAAACATAATTTTCGTCTTATCCATGTTCATACTAAGTCCCACCTGTTGTGAAACTCTACGGAGGTCTTCTAGCATAGTGTTAAGGTCTTCCAGAGTTTCTGCCATAACCACGATGTCATCGGCAAATCGAAGGTGAGTGATGTAGTCACCATTTATATTGATCCCAAGTCCTTGCCAGTCCAGGAGTTTGAACGCATCCTCCAATGCAGCGGAAAACAGTTTCGGAGAGATGACGTCTCCCTGTCTGACGCCGCGCTGCAATGGAAACGCCTTTGTGCTATGCTCCTGTACTCGCACGGACATGGTGGCTTTACTATATAAACACTTCAACACTTCGATGTACCGGTAGTCGATCCGGCATCTCTGAAGAGACTGTAACACCGCCCAGGTCTCAATCGAATCAAAGGCTTTCTCATAGTCCACAAACGCCAAGCATAGTGGCAGATTATACTCCTCAGTTTTCTGTATAACCTGCCGTAGCGTATGTATGTGGTCTATGGTACTAAAGCCTCTTCGGAAACCGGCTTGTTCGGGAGGCTGGAAGTCATCAAGCTTCCGTTCGAGACGATTCGTTATGACTCTTGAAAACAGCTTATAGACATGGCTCAGCAGCGTAATGGGTCTGTAATTCTTCAGCAAAGTCTTATCTCCTTTTTTGAAGAACAAGACTGCCACGCCCCTGCTCCATGCCTCTGGCGTTTTGCCCTCGAACAAGGCGGAATTAAAAAGTCTCTGGAGCATTTTGAGTGTTGGTGTTCCACCAGACCTCAGCAGCTCCGAGGTGATCCCATCCTCGCCCGGCGCCCTGTTGTTTTTAAGCTGTTTAAGAGCCATACTAATCTCGTACAGGCTGATGTCCGGGATATCTTCCGTGTGATGTCGGGTTAGTCTAGCTCTAGGATCTTCAGCCAGATTAACGACAGGCTTGGCAACTGAGGTGTAAAGTTGCTCATAGAAACTCTCGACCACTGCGAGCACCTCGGGCCCGGCCGCCACAACTTTCCCATCCTCTATCTTCAGCTTCGTCAACCGGCTCTGCCCAACAGACGTGTCTCTTGCAAACACTTTTGAGCCCTTGTTTCGCTGTATCATGTCCTCAATACTTCTAGTATTAAAGAGACGAATATCGTGCCGCAAAGACTTTGATATCTGTCTGTTAAGCTGCCTATAAGACTTAGCATCGTCAGAGGTTTGAAGAGTAAGGGTGCGACGCCTAGCCATTAGTGTAAACGTGTGGTCGGAGATTTTCTGTGGCTTACCTCTACGGCGGGTTTCACAGTACTTTGACCCAACCGCATGGATAGTCTCTGTGAACCTGTCATTGATTTCGTCCACTGACGCGTAGTTTTCCAGGCTAGCAAAGCGGTTATGTAGCTCGAGTTGAAAGCTTTCGGGGTTTTTAATTCCGGTTTGAGACGGTCGGAGCGTAGACTTTACCAAGCGAGCTCTTTCGAGTTTGATATTTAGGTTTAATGTGCCTCGCACCATTCGGTGATCGCTGCCGGTTTTCACTTGGTGTATCACGGAGACATCCTTAAATATCTGTCTCTGGGTGCTCATGATAAAGTCTATCTCATTTTTTGTCTCTCCGTCAGGGCTCATCCAGGTCCATTTCCTGTGAGGTGGCTTCTGGAAGAAGGAATTCATCATAAATAGTTCTTCCTTTTCCAGAAAATCGGCCAACCTTTGGCCCCTGGGATTCCTCTGACCAAAACCAAACTTTCCCACTTTCAGCTCGTTTTCACCTCGCTTTCCCAACTTTGCGTTAAAGTCTCCCATAACAACATTGAAGTGAGTTTTCGAGTTATGTATGGCTTTAGATATGTCCTCATACATAACCTCTACTTCTTCATCTGGGTGAGACGAGGTAGGTGCGTAAACTTGTATGACCTTCAACGAATATCTTTGAGATATTCTGAGTATAAGGTACGCAACCCTACTCGACACACTTTCGATGGCCATAATGTTGTTAACAAGAGACTTGTGGACGAAAAACCCGATTCCACCTTGGGACTGTTGGTCGCCTTCCCGGTAGAAGAACAAGTTACCGGATGCCAGGGTCATCGTGTTTTCTCCCTTTCTTCGGACTTCCGATAAACCAACTATATCCCAGCGTAACTTGCTCAATTCTTCTTCCAGCTCTATTATCTTCTCGTCTTTCCTCAATGTGCGTGCGTTGTATGTTACCAGGGCCAGAGGTCGTCGTCGGGAGTGGTAGCCGGATCTCTGCCGGAGATTCTTAGCACCCCCTGCCCCGCCGTTTCCATGACCGCTACCGTAGCCAAGACTAGCGGGGCTGCCGGGGACTAGGGGCCTGGTCTCATATCTGGTCCTCATATAGGGGGAAAAAATGCCATACTCACCGCGCTTGGCAAACGTGTTGGCGAGCGCAGTATTATTTAAAAATGATAAAGTTCGCGGAAACGCTGCTGCCCATTTCCGGTATGTATTTCCCTTAGTCGCCTCTTACGACACCCACGGGAAGAGATGGTTAATGGGGAGGTGCAATTCTTACTCCGGCACCACACGGATCTAGATACGTCTTGTGTGTTTGATTTTCAGCTCTATTATATTAGCAGAGAGTTCTATTTTCAATGCTCTGAATTTTCCTTGGCCTACCGGATTCCGGACTATGTAGTCTCAGACTGTGCCTTTGCACACGTTCCGATTGCCGGGTAGCTGGTGCCGGGTTGCCGGTCACGAAATGTATGGCCATGTACACCGGTAGGTACTCGAGAAAGTTATCGTACATGGCCATACAACTTGCGACCGGCTACCCGGCACCGGCTATACGGCAACCGGAACGTGTGCAACGGCACATAAATTAAGTATTTAGTTACCAGTAATTGCTACCATAAAGTTGAGTGAGAAATATACATCTACATTCATGTGTTTCCACAGTCACGCAACAAAATCAACAAACAAATTCTGCGAAAGCCAGTATGTGTAATATAATTAAAACGTAACTCGCGGCGTTTATCGAGTGAGCAAATAACCCGAGATCGCCTCGAACTATAACTCGACAATCGAGTTTAACTTTCTGCTAAACAATAGGCAAGCGGACTGATTTTTTTTTTTTGCATTAATGAATAGTACTCTTAAATATGAGTAACTTCTCAGAAGAAACCGTATATCAAAAGTCAATATTTTCAAAGGTACAGCGATTTGTATACAAAATTTCGCGAGTCTTTATACCAAAAAAAAAATTTTTTTTTTTTTTGCGAAATTGGTAAATAAAACCTACATCATTAGTTTACTCACATCATATACAAAAACATTAATTATGGTAAGTATGAACTTAAACGCACAAATATCGGAGATATTTACAAATATATTCCTGCGGCCATATACTTCATATACTACTTCATATACAAGTGACGTCATTTTTAGGTCGACTTTAGTATGGAGCGTTTTTAGGAGGCTCGCGAAATTTTTTATACAAATCGCTGTACCTTTGAAAATATTGACTTTTGATATACGGTTTCTTCTGAGAAGTTACTCATATTTAAGAGTACTATTCATTTATGCAATAAAAAAAAATTTGTCCGATTGCCTATTACATAAATATTCATTGCGCCTGACATTTGCCAAGTTAATTAGAAGCAAATGCTATACCTACTCGTACTTTAAACGAGCAATTCTTGTATTTGTTATTTAATCAGAATCTCGGAAATAGCTTCTATAATTATTATGAAATTTAGTATACAGTTTTAATGTTGTAATATCGATCTAGATAGGTCTTATCCAAGAGGAACCGCGAATTTTATACATATTCTTCTTTGCGTAATCACTGTCACTGAACTCCTCCTAAACAGCTGGACCCATTTTAATGAATTTTTTGTGTGTCTTCAGGAAGATTAGAGAATGGTTTATATTTGCAATTGGACCCAGTAGGCGGTGCTGCTGTCAGTACGTCAACAAATTTAATACTAAGGCGGTACAAACTTTGCAGGGACATCTATTTCGCTATTTAATTGTCAAAGCGTGTGCCTCAGCTACGTGTACGTGAAACTTTTTGTGTTATTGGCAAATTAGTGTCTGGGGTTGGAGCCCCGGTCAGCAAAATTCTTGTGATTATTTTTAAGGTTCCGGCGCAAAACCCCATAGTAGCAAAACGGCATACTCTCTAAAGGACGTATTCTCGAAACGACGTATTCTCAAAAGGACAGAAGTACAGTCGGCCATCTGTTATTTTTTTTATACTAGATACTAAAACTCCGAGTAAAGCTCGGTCTTCTATAGGTACTTATAATAATTTATGTACTAAACATTTTGAATGTTTTATCTCAAGTGCCAAATTTTCGCCACTCTTTATATTGGTATTGAATGGCTCGACGCAAACAGGCGACCAGCTTTACACAGTATACCGTTTTCATAATATTATGTTTAAAGGAAAGAGACGACTAATTGACCGTATGTAAAGCTGGACAAGGTGCCTTAAAAGTATGATAATTGTGTACCGGTGTGGTGCAGCCATTGTCAGTCGCACTTAACTTACGCAGAGCCTAATAGAATTAGTTAAAATATTCTGTATTACAAAATTTGTGGTAGTCTTCTTAAATAATCTTCAAAGATTTTGATACTAAAATAACGGCTAATTTTTATCGATTCAATATCGCTATTCGTTTCGTTATTTGATATCGTTCGTTCGTTTGTTTGATCGTTATATCTATGTATATATAAGTTATTATTATAGTATTGTTAATATATATTTATAACTCAAGAACTACTGAACCGATTTGGCTGAAAATTAGTGGGAGATGTAGCTTAAAACCAGGAGACGGATATAGGATACTTTTTATCCCGTTCCTGAGGGACTCAAAACTCGAGAACGACTGGACCGATTTGGCATATTTTGGTCTTGAAATAATTGTGGAAGTTCAGAGAAGGTTTAAACGGTGAGAAATATGGGAAAATATGTAAGTTTAAGTATGTTGCATTGTAGATGTAGTCATTTATTCATTCCAGTTCATATTTAAAACAAAACGTCTGTCGGGACAGTTAGTAATTTCATAAACAAGAATTACATTACGCGAAAGTTTTGTACCCATGTTGTCAATTAGGCGTCCCGCAAGGCTTCGTTCCACAATTATCCTAATATGGACGAACATAATTCCAACACAAAGATAGATTAATTGGAATAATTAATCTGGAATAGCCATTACGGGCAATACGTGTGTGATTAGCAGCGATTTGTTCGCACTAGTACGAAGGGTTAAATGCTCAATCACTATAAATAATTGCATTCTGTAGACACACATCATTCACGATATTTCCGTTACCAGCAAATAACAGTTACAAGATTGCAATTCAAATTTAACATAAAGTTAGGTTAAGATAATTGATGGCCCGTTTTAAAAATCTACCAATAACTATTTGTTAAAAATTTCAAATTTGTATCGTGAAAAACTGGATAATGATTGAATCACGACCTTTTTAACAAATAGATAGCCAAAACTTAAGCCCCTTTACTAATAAACGCTGTATAAGCTTTGAATAGTTATACAGTGTTTTGTTCCCGTCACACAAGTGACATTTTTAATTCGATTGAAGAAGACAAAACACTGTATAACTATTCAAAGCTTATACAGCGTTTATTAATAAGGGGGAAGATGTTTCGTTAGAGTCCTTTATAATTAACTAGACTCTTTGTAACGTCGTTTGCACTATATATCCTTTATTTACTATTTATAACGTCATCATATTTAGTCAAAAGGTGCTGAAAAGATATATTTTTCTTTAGTAAAGTGTCACTCCAGTCACTTCGCCAACCCACGGTCTATAAGATGCTCAACATATATGTTGGCCGTGACTTCGTGAACGCAAAAGGAAATTTCGTGGGAACCAGACATTTTGCCGCGACAAAAAAAAGTTAGATATATATTCACCACAGATTTCACACACCAAAATCGGTCCAGTGGTTTCAAAGCCCATTCAATGCAAACATACAAAGTAATATTTCCTCTATGATACCTAATATTATACATCAATTGGCAATATTACCAACTTACAATCAGTTGTTTATTCTTCCTACTCTTCCTACCTTTCTTCTGATTAATTTCGTTGCGGGTCCCAAGACAGATTTAGCATGCCCCTCGGGCACCCCTGAGATCATATCAAAGGCTTTTTGTGGTTGGTTACCGCTGTCGATACTGGCTACTAAAAAACAATCAGTACTATCTAAATCTATCTACCAGTACTAAAAATGGCTTAACAGTGCCGTTGAATCGTGTGCACGCACACATACTCACGTGTGAATACGTAATTCACCTCGTCTGCAGTCGTCGCGAGTAATCAAAAATACTGTGTGAGGCATCCTAGTGCAAAGGAAAATATTTACAAACTGGACGAGCAGGAACTTTGTTGTTATTGTACAAGACAACTACTCTCAGTAGGTAAATACTACACCAATCTCTGTGGTCTAGTGGTTAGAGCATTGGCTCTCGACTCGGAGGTTGTGGGTTCCAATTGGAATAACAAAAAATGTTGTTTCCATGTTTAGTTAGGACAATGCATCACCTGATTGTCTGACAAGAAAGATAATATATCTTAGATGCGTCGGATGGACATGCAAAAAGTCGGTCCTGCGCCTGATCTCTCGTCAGTCGTGTCGGTTATCTGTCCCACTAGATTATGAGAGTTAAGGAATAGAGAGTGCTCCTGTGTACTGCGCACACACTTGGGCTGTACAAAATTACTCCTGCGTAACTGGCCTGGTTTCAATAAAACTGGCCACCGCTACCGAGATCGGTGTGGGGAGTTACACTACACCAATCATTGCAACATATTCAAGACGTCTCTACGATCTCGCAACAGTCTAATAACAGTAGGCCAGTCACTTAGCGCCGTGCTCTGAATATACAACAGCCTCAGATGAAATAAATAAAAGCCTCAGACCCTTTTCTAACACAAAAATGTTTTATTTTCCACACGATCTATTTCAACGGTCTCACTCTGTACTTATTGAAATTGTATTGGGTTAGTTTTCAATTATTGTTTTGAATTGGAAATCTTTGTAGTGGAACTGCTTTAGCGGTATTGAGAGTAAAATATTATTATTATTATATAATTTTGGATATATATGAATATTGGATATGACGAATAACTATAACAATACTAGCCTTTTCCAGCGGCTCCGCCATAAATATAGTAGTTAGTAACCCACGGGAATACTGTACTTTTCCGGAATAAAAAGTAGCCTATGTTTTAATCCAGGTTCAAATTACTTCTGCACCAAATTTCATCGAAATCCGTTGAGTAGTTTTTGCATGAAAGAGTAACAAACATCCATCCATACATCCATCCATCCTCACAAACTTCCAAATTTATCATATTAGTAGGATTACACGTATGTATGTTCAATCTGTACAAAACATAGTATCGCACTAAACACGCCCCAAATATTTTACATCTGACCGCGCTTAAAACCTTTTTTCAAACGCAATAACGAGAATTCTCGGCTTTTTTCTCCTTTCCGTTCGCAAAGCTGTTACCTATTAATGGGTCGACCCGGGACCAATTTTCAAACACCTCGCTTTTCGTGCGAGAGAACTTGACAACGAGTTTTCAATTCAGCCATTTTCACGCTGAAGCAGGTATCTGTAGTGATGTTAAAATAAAATCAAAAGGTCCAAAAAATACAATGTAAAGGGAAACTTCGTACGAAAGATAAATAAAGACCAAATACAAGTAGGTATACGACGATAATCTTCTTAAATTATATTAAAACTAGCTTTTTCCCGTGACTTCATCCGCGTGGTGTTCGGTTTCCGTACAAATTTTTAACCCCTTTTTCACCCCCTTAGGGGAGAATTGTAAAAAATCCTACGTCATTACAACTATCTGTATGCCAAATGTTAGTGAAATCCATTCAGTAGTTTCGGCTGTGCGTTGATAAATGAGTCAGGTTTTATATATTCAGATGAATTGCAATCTCAATGTCTCGCTAAAACTCGAGAATGGCTGAACCGATTTGGCTAATTTTGGATTTGAAATTATTGTGGTAGTTCAGGGAAGGATTAAACGGTGACTGATATTGGAACAATTCAGGGAAAATACTAAAAACTATGACTGAATTTTCCTATACCAATTCATCACCGTGTTCAATTATTTGTTACTTGACTGTCAAATATTTGTAGTACGATCAGTTTACCTGTTTGGTTATTTATTTATTACCACAGACGTATATATTATAGACGAGGCATGTTAAGACAAAAAGTGTATCTTGTTAAATAGCCCTGGGAAGAATTTTGGACAAATCGTTTGTCGTAATGGTTTATCCATTACGACAAACGATTTGTCCAAAATTCTTTGATCTATTAGACATCTAGCAAGTGATTACTTTTTCACCAATTTTTAAAAGCATTTACCCATTTTTCCATTCAACATATTCTTTCAAACTGAAAAATAAATTCGGTATTTACATACCTATTTTACTATTTCATGCAAGTTCTGGTCTGAAAACTTTCGTAATGTAAATTTGATATCACGCTTTTCGTTGGTTTTACTCGGTTAATGCTGTACTTTTTTAATTTTAAATATAATATTAAAACTTTACTTTTTTAACTAAAACTGAATAGAATTGTTAGTTTTTTTGGTAAAAAAAAACCGGGCAAGTGCGAGTTAGACTCGCGCACCGAGGGTTCCGTACAAACCTATAGTGATTTTGTTACAGCTTAAAGGTATTATAGACCTGAGTATTTGATATAAATTTCAATTTAATACCTCTACGCGTTCATGAGGAAAGGGGTAGTAAGTTTAAAATTATTAAAAATATTTTTATTATATGATGTAAGTAAAAATCCCACCAAAAACATTCTGTAAAAAACTAGCCAAGTCTCGATAGAGCTGCTCGTTTATCTCTAAAAAGTAGTGAAATCTAGACAAAGTCGTTCCAAGCCTAAGGTTCCGTACTGCGATTTCTTTATTATTATAGTTGATGTCGTGTGACTTGGCCGTTGAACATTCTTTATACGTTAGTGGGTACAAGTCAATTTTGTTTACACGTAATGTATATCTGTTGTAACTACCTATGTTTGTTAAGCGAGATAATAGCCCATACTGGTATTGGTAATTAGATGCTAGTGTCTCATTTTAGGCTGTTGTTGATTGTAGAACACATATATTGGAGCAGTGGTGTCATGGAGCCCCTTTTGTACCCTTGTGTACCCTTAAACGGCCAAGTCACACAACATCAACTATAATAATAAAGAAATCGCAGTAAGGAACCTTAGACTTGGAACGACTTTGTCTAGATTTCACTACTTTTTAGAGATAAACGAGCAGCTCTATCGAGACTTGGCTAGTTTTTTACAGAATGTTTTTGGTGGGATTTCACTTCTTTTTGTAGAAACGTTGATATTGATTTATTTTACTAGATTTTAGTGTAATTTGTTTATTTAATTTGTGTAATGTTCGAGTAGAATAAAGTTAATCGTTCGACTACTTCTTCTTGTAAACTTGTAAGTATAAGTATAAAAGCCAGTCTAGTCTTATCCAGAGTTTTCCTTTAATTTTATTTATATGCGTATCAAAAGCAGAATGGGAGGCATTCGTCCAGCAGTGGGACGCTACGGGCTAGATTTAATTAGAAGATGTGTCCCACTTCGCTAGGTTTTTGCAATAACAGTCGATTTTTTTATGTTTAAATTTCTGCGTTCTGGTCTTATCCAGAGCTCCTCAAATAGGGACCTGAAAATGCGGCGAAATGGTTCCAGTAAAGAATCGTACGGCAGTGTTTGCTTCGCGTTCGACTTGGCGGGGGCACTGCCGTGCCCCCAGATCGACGTTCTGGTCTTATCCATAGGTTCTCAAATAGGGGCCTGAAAATGCGGCGAAATGGTTCCAGTAAAGAATGGTACGGCAGTGTTTGCTTCGCGCTCGACTTGGTGGGGGCACTGCCGTGCCCCCAGATCGACGTTCTGGTCTTATCCAGAGGTTTTCAAATAGGGGCCTGAAAATGCGGCGAAATAGTTCCAGTAAAGAATGGTACGGCAGTGTTTGCTTCGCGCTCGACTTGGCGGGGGCATTGCCGTGCCCCCAGATCGACGTTCTGGTCTTATCCAGAGGTTCTCAAATAGGGACCTGAAAATGCGGCGAAATGGTTCCACTAAAGAATGGTACGGCAGTGTTTGCTTCGCGCTCGACTTGGCGGGGGCACTGCCGTGCCCCCAGATCGACGTTCTGGTCTTATCCAAAGGTTCTCAAATAGGGGCGTGAAAATGCGGCGAAATGGTTCCAGTAAAGAATGGTACGGCAGTGTTTGCTTCGCGCTCGACTTGGCGGGGGCACTGCCGTGCCCCCAGATCGACGTTCTGGTCTTATCTAGAGGTTCTCAAATAGGGGCCTGAAAATGCGGCAAAATGGTTCTAGTAAAGAATGGTACGGCAGTGTTTGCTTCGCACTCGACTTGGCGGGGGCACTGCCGTGCCCCCAAATTGACGTTCTGGTCTTATCTAGAGGTTCTCAAATAGGGGCCTGAAAATGCGGCGAAATGGTTCCAGTAAAGAATGGTACGGCAGTGTTTGCTTCACGCTCGACTTGGCGGGGGCACTGCCGTGCCCCCAGATCGACGTTCTGGTCTTATCTAGAGGTTCTCAAATAGGGGCCTGAAAATGCGGTGAAATGGTTCCAGTAAAGAATGGTACGGCAGTGTTTGCTTCGCGCTCGACTTGGCAGGGGCACTGCCGTGCCCCCAGATCGATTATCCTAGTTTTTATAGTTTTCCCTGTATGTGGCCATTAAACCCCAACTCTGTACCAAATTTCAGCTCTCTAAGTTTATGGGAAGTACTAGTTCTATTTTGATGATCATAAGTGAGTGAGTGAGTGAGTGTCGAAAATGCGAAACTTTGCTTTCGCTTAACTTCGGAACTAAACGACCTACAGACTTGAAATTTTGGATTTTAAGTACGTGATTATAGCTTATTGGATGACGAAAATTTCTGCGTTCTGGTCTTATCCAGAGGTTCTCAAATAGGGGCCTGAAAATGCGGCGAAATGGTTCCAGTAAAGGATGGTACGGCAGTGTTTGCTTCGCGCTCGACTTGGCGGGAGCACTGCCGTGCCCCCAGATTTACGGTTTTCGTAATTTTTCTATTTGTGCTATAACACCTTGCTTCGTAGCAAATTTCAAGATTCTGAGTTCACGGGAACTACCCTGAAGGTTTAAGGTTAGTTTGCGAGTGTCGAAAATTTGCGGCATAAACAGCTGTATCTTTTGATTGCGTTGGCTTAGCAGTTTGATTTTTTCACAGCTCCAAGGGATCATAGACTTGAGCATTTAATATAAATTCCAGCTTGATAACTCCATGCGTTACTGAGAAAAAGGGTCTTGACAGACATTCGGACAGACAACAAAGTGATCCTATAAGGGTTCCGGTTTTTCCTTTCGAGGTACAGAAAACTTAAAAATATATTCATAATAATGGCTCTACAATCATAGTCCTTTGCTACAGTTTCGAAAAGACTGTTTGAAATAACAATGTTATATTTAATTTTATCGCAGCTGTTGTTTTCGATGTGAATAACTAAATTCTGTCCTTTTATAACGCATTTTAAGCTTCATACAATTTAAATGCCATCGATATTCAAACGATTAACAATTCAACTATTTGTGTGGTATTTACATAAATATATAATTGGCATTGGATAAGCCATTATAAGGCGTCCTAACCCGTAGATGGTATCGTCAGCAATAAATTTGAAACGCATTTCCAATATCGAACAAATTCTCGCTGTCAAATTAATACGTACAATACGACAGGCATAATATTTCTTTGAATAATGACTTGTCATTTGCAAAAAATATCAAAGTCGATCTTTTATTTTACACAAAGACCGGGTTTCATTTTTCAAGCTTCCCAAATTTTTAGGGGTTTATATTTTGTCCTATTGCATATTTATCAATACTAGAGGTCACCCAGTGTATATAATAGGTTATATTTATGCGTGAAGCAAAACATTGAGTACAGTTTGACGAGAACTATGCCAACGAAGGAGTATGAAATTTATCACAGTTAAATTAAATGTGGAAGAAGGTGCGCGGAAAGCTAATATTGATTTTAAATAATGCTAAGAAATACGTAAAATTAATAAAAAGTCTTGAGAGGTGTTAAGGGACACCCGGATGGAACGAAGTTCCGGATGAAAATATCTGGCTTGCTTTCTATAAGAGAGAGAGAGAGAGACAGACAGAGAAACATGCGACGCCGCACAGCTTACAATAGCTTACTATAGCAAAAAAAAAAAGACATACAGACAGACAATTGTACATGTATATATAAAATAAATAATAATACAATATCCGAACCGATATTATCCATACACACATTACATACATACATACATACATACATACATACATACATACCTACATACATCAATATAATAAATGTATACGCGTAAATATTTATTATAAAAAATAAAATTATCTTTTGTAATTAAAAAAGTGTCGTGACAATTTTTCGTAAGAATTTTTTCCGTCTAGCCCCCTTTCACAACGCGCGATAAGGAACTTCGTTCCAAAAATAACAACAACACACACTACCTGACTCACACTAATGTTCGTTTGTATGTTATTAGGTGTTGCTTTGACACAATTGTCAATCTTTCTTCCTTTCGTTTTTTCCTTTCGAGGTATGGAACCCTAAAAATATATGTCACTTGTCAGTTGCCATTGGAAGTTTAGTGCAAGTTATGTGCGGAATATCAGCGTTTCTCTTCGTTAACAATAGTATAGCACCATATTTATGGCATTTTAAAATAGTAAAATTACCAAGCATTTTAGAATTTGACATGTTTAGTGTGATTTCATAGTTGACAGGTGGTTACAAGAATGTGACATCATTACAATACATTGGAGCGTTTTCGCGGCTTTATTAGATATTTAAACTCTTATGCTGATATGCAAGGAAAGGGAAGAAATTCACAAGGAATGTATTGTATTATAAACAATATGACGTAGGTATTTTTCAAAAACTTGGAAAATACCCCATTGTATACTGTACGTAATGAGGGTGTCCCCGAACCTCAATTCAAGCAATTTAAATGCAAAGCGTCCGGAGTTTAGGTGGCTGTATCAAACTATCTAGGGATGAGACGAAGCGTGAATTTTTAGCATTTGTAATTTACGTAAGAGGGATATTTTGGAATTAACGTTTAACTGTAACTCTGTTTAGTCCCAAATTATAAATGTAAATAGGACTCTACTACATGTTGTCCACGACACCACGAGCTTTTTGCTCGTGAATACAGAAGGAACCGTACATTTTGCTACGATAAAAAGCGGCCTATGTGTCAAGCTACTTTTTATCATAGTATAATATATTTATATTTAATTACATCTGAACAAAATAGAAATAATTGTGGAAGTTCAGGGAAGGTTTAAACGGTGAGAAATATTGGAAATAATTTTAGATGTAGGTGTAAGACTAGGACGTAGGTTGCATTGTAGGTGTAGTTATTTCTTCATTCCAGTTAATATTTAAGACAGATCAACGTGTGTCGGGATAGCTAGTATGACACTACTTATAATATTATAAATGTGAAAGTTTGTGAGGATGTATGTATGGATGGATGAATGGATGGATGTTAGTTATTCTTTCACGGAAAAACTACTGAACGGATTTCGATGAAATTTGGTATCTTAGTAGTTTAAGCTCTGGATTAAAACATATTCTACTTTTTATCCCGAAAAAATATAATGTTCCCGAGAGATACTGTATACAAATACATTTACGGGGGCGGAGCCGCGGGCAACAGCTAGTATAATATAAGATAAACAACCACAGACTCCAAAAGCCTATAGTTAGACGTCTAGGTTATGAGAACTTCAATAACAAGTTTATTGACTACTCCTGTATACCTACAGACTACCAGACCCCAATATCGACGTCAATATTTGTCACAAACAATCTCCAACTTATTACATTTTACATATTGTATTCCATATTACGTACTGAATTATTAAGAAGGGTTCATAAGATCTTATATCAATCTTATTCCTGGAATGGAATATTTTAGTCGTACCTAACTCAAACCCTTTCGATTTTCTTTGTATGTGGATTGTGGACAGAAAGGAAAAAATCAGTTCGATTACACGATTTCAAAGCTGTGTCAACGTTAGGAGTGGTCCAAAGTGATCAAACACTAATTAAAGAGTAGTAAAAGGGTGTTCGGAAAAGCTGCCTTTAATCGTTCTTTCCGATTCGGATAAATGTTAATTGAAATACTTCAATCGTAAAAATAACAAAAAGCAGCAATAAAATTTCTTTGTCTAAACGCCTAACGAGAAAGCATCCCTTATGTATACAATTTATCATGAAGTCTGTAAAGTTATATTTAAATAACCTAACCAAGACTATGTGAGGACATGCCTAAGGAGGGTCCAATATGTAGTAATTTTAAAATCGCTTCAAAAGTTAGTCTAATTTAGCTGGTTCAATAGTATTTACCAGGATCTATCAAAAGTTACAAGATTCTACTTACTTTCTACCCCTTTGTTTTTTATTGTTATGTATAAATGTAATATACTTTGTAGTGTATATCCTTGTCTACCAAATAAACATTTTAATGTAATTTATAGTTTAGAAATGGTAGGGGAAACCAACTTTAAAACTTCTTTAGATGCCGTAATCTCAAAAACATTTCAGTTTATAAAAAATCTTGTACGAAGCCTTTAAAAGAATCCTCTATTCGAAGATACACTTTCTGGGTAGAAAGTGACAAAAAAATATTTCTATTTAACATGCCACCCACTAAGCTAGTGGCCGCAACTTCGTTTGCGTAGAACAAACGGAAACAGAACCCTATTTTTAACGGAACCCTAAAATAAAAGTATAAGCCTGAGTTACTCCTTATAATATCAGCTATCTGCTAGTGAAAGTCCCGTGAAAATCGGTCCAGCCGCTTCAGAGATAAGGCGGAACAAACAAAGAGTTTTATATTGTATAAGTAGCATACGCTATTGAATATAAAAGTATAAACAATATACATACTTTAATATTCAAATAGTTAAAAGCTGTTAAATGTAAATAGTTAAATGTCATGGAATACTCTTCCCAACTTACCTGTCCGGTAGTTGTGGTATAGTATACGGGTATGCGACCCCGGCTTCCCTAGCTATTACTGTCCTATCCCTTGCCCTCCTGGGCAGTAATATCCTACATTCCCTATTTCCCACTCTAACTTACCAATCTTCCTTTCCACACTACCTATCCTTCCCTTTCCTTATTCCTACCCTCTTCACCAATCCGTGGAAACGCAATGGATAATCAAAAATAATTTAATTATCCAAAATGGCGGCGATGTGGTTCGCCACCCGTCACGTCTCGTTTCTCGCGGAGGCGAAAAGCGGACCATGGAGAGACGCTTAGCTACGTTGAATGTAAGAGGAGGAATGGATGGTTAGAATGAAAGTGGACGAAGCGAAAGAAGTATGCAAGGATCGTAGCTAGTGGAAAGAAGTGGTCTCTGCCTACCCCTACGGGAAAGAGGCGGACCTGCCTACCCCTACGGGTAAAAGGCGTGATTATATGTACGTTTATATGTAAAAGCTGTTAATGAAAAATTATAAACAGATGTAAAGTTTTAATAATTTATATACATAGGTGATGCCAAAAGTAAAACCTATATTATGCGATCTATAAATTTACCAAATTTCATCAATTTTCCAATCTTATTATTAATAGAATAAATTTCATTCAGCCGATAATGAAACCTAAAGTTTCTCTTAAATAGCTCATTAATACAATCTTAGCAGGCTGTATCACATCTCAAAGGACCCGAGAGGTCCTTTGAAGCATTTGAATGAGATTTTATCACCCTTCACGCGTCATCAGTTTTAACTTTAACTCCCTTTATTTTACTTCAAATAACTTTTGTCATTTTCTTGTTACAAGGACAATAAAGTTAGTCTTGTTAAATCCAATAACGGTAGTTCAAATATTTTTAAGATTTTATTATTATTTACAATAATTGTTAAGTTGGTTTAAAATAGTGTTATGTTGGCAACATTGTAGTAGCGCCATCTATAATAGGTGTACTTGTTGTTTACAATAAACTGATACTTGCTCCGTGTCTTCAAGTTGAAAAGTGTTGTTTCATTGATAATAATAATAAAGCCTCAAAAATATTTGATCAGAGTGACAGAAACAGTCGACTTGCTAAATAGTTATATAGTTTTTCTATTCATCAACAGATGACTAGTAAACTACCCTATACTCTGACTCCGTGGTCGAAACTCGATACGTTGATACGATCCAATCATGTAGCACTGCACAGTACAACATGTACTTCGAGTAGCCGAGGACAGGGAATAGTGGATAAACACCTTGAGGACAAAGACCATGGAAGGGTGGTTGGACAGACATGAGGAGCACGTCTGATGGAGTCCTAATTAATTTAAATATTTACGTATTTGATATAGAAAAGCTATTTGGCGTCTAAAGGCCCGTTTCAATAACCTATCTACCAATAAGTTGACATATTTTTTTAAAACGAAATCATTCAATTATCTGCAATTTTCGATACAAAAGAGATTTGATTTTGGGCCAGCTCTATGTACACTGCATAGATAAATAGGGAAAAAATATGGAAATTTATAAAAATACAAAAAAATAATAATTTGAAGAAGGGTACATACGTACAAAACTGATTATTTGAAGAGTTTTTTATTGCCAGAACCCTATTTTTAGGGCGGCCATGACAGTTGTTTCGACTTGACTTTTGACGTAGTTGACAGTTTTAGGAAGATACGTCTTCTTGAATTTCATACGTTTTTCTATGTCAAAAGTCATGCCATTGTCAAAATTATTGTTTTGTTTAATTCTGATCTGATCCGCCATGTTTTATTTTACGTTGTGTTTCCCTCCTTGACGAAGTTATACATTGAAACATAGTGAAATTAAATAAAATGAAGAAAGGGAAACAGTTACTATATTATGTAAACATATAGTGTACATAGTGCTGGCCCACGCCTAATACATTTCTAGGACATCTCTTTTGACGTTTTTAATAAATAGTTAATGGTAGATAGGATAATGAAACGGGCCGTATATTATTCGGTCAGAGGCGGGTTGAATCAGAACATTACGTACGCGACCTACTGCTACATCTTAAAGCTCTTATTATTTAAACGGAATGTTCCATGTAATAAAACAGGACATAAATTGTGCTACCCCGTCATTTACCTGCCGCGAACTAAATTTACGATAGATATAAACATTATTCAATGTTACAAGTATTTTGCCTGTGCCTATTACATTATGGTCGGCGGTATAGAAGCGATACGTAATTGACAATATTAGCTCCCCACACCGATTTCGGAGTCAGCGGCCGGTTTCATTGAAACCAGACCAGCTACGCAGAAGTTAATTTTATAGAGCCCAAGTGTGTGCGCAGTACACAAGAGCAATATCTCCTCCTTTTACTCTCGAAACCTAGTGGGGCGGATAACCGACACGACTGGCGACCGAAGATGCAGGACCGACTTTTTACAGGTCCATCCGACGCATGGATCCTTTTTCAGACAATCAGGTGATCAGCCTACATTATCCCAAGCAAACTTGAAAACAAAATTTTGGTTGTTCCAACGCGGAACCGAACCAAGCTCTCCAAGTTGAGAGCCAAACTCTCAACCACCCGTCCACGGTGGTTGTTATTTATTTTTCAACTAAAGTGCAAGACGCAAGTTACAATGTAACCTCTTTAAAAGCCAGACTTTTTCGCTATAATATAATATGGAAAATAAATAGTCCATCCATCCATTCATCCATCCATACATACTATTTATATGGAAAATAAATAGTATAGGAAAGTTTATTTAAGCAATAACATATTAAAAGGTTCACGTTATATTATGAAGAAATAAATTAATATTTCAAAATTGTATAGTTTTTTTTCTTGCAAAATATATAGGAAATAGGTAGGTAATAATGATATATCAACTTATGTACATCAATAAGATACAGCATGGGAATTGTCGAAAACAGATATTGAAACATATAGCCCTGCTACGTCCAAGAGACGATCCTTAAATAGGCGAAGATCTAAACGTGCGGAACAAGATAAGTCACGAGAATGCAGTCTCTTAAACGTTTTTCTGCCTCATTTCCTCGTCTCAGAATTTTTGCCTCTCCTTTAAAACTCTTGCAATGATAAATTCTGCAAGAATATAAATAATATTCGAACGCATTTTGAATTAAATGAGAATCGTTCATAGATTATATATCTATGTGTTATTCGTTTTAAAATAAAATATTATGTTATTGTCAATTCCCTTTTATAAACTAAGCGACACATAAAAATTGTTAAAGAAAACAAATTAAATTATTTTCATAACTAGATGTCTCCCGAAAAAATGTGTGCGCGCAAAAAGAAATCCCACGGGAACTGTACGTTTTACCGCGATAAAAATAGCTTAGGTAAGTCCTTCCCCGTGGTCTACTTTGTATGTGCCAAATTTAATCAAAATCAGTCTAGTCATCTAGTGGTATCGCAGCCTATTCAATACAAAGAAGTTTAATCAAGCCAAAATGTTGCCTGGGAAAATCATGAAGTACCTACTATTCAATATTCGAGGTGCAAAAAAATATATTCAATGAAGTTGAAATAAAAATCGTTTCTCTATATTTGGCAGCTTTCAGTAGGTATTTCCGAAGCCAATTAGGGCGTGTTCGAGTGGCACATACGCCCAATTTGGCTCCTTCTGTAGTACCCACACTACTGAACGTGCAATTGTAGGTTTTTAATTTTGATCCTTCCTACTTTAGATTCTATTGAATATATTTGAATAACAATTTACTTTTTAATCATTTGTATTTACATAAGTAATTGTTTAAAAAATATTTGAAAAATCCTAAAATGACAAAATCATATTTTAAGCCTCCGACTTTGCATCAGAGCTGCCATTAAATGAACTAAAGCTTTGCAGGTATATTTTATTGCTTTATGTATTTACATTTATATTGAAAATAGTTAAGTTGGCAGTATTTAGATTATTTCATACTTTTTCAATTACGTTTCAACCATCGTGGGTTTTAATTTTGTTTTTTATTTCAAACTTTTTAGAGAGCATATTATGTTTTATGTAAATTGTATTACATATCGATATACTTTATATGCTAACGCTCTGTGCTGACAGAGTTCTATTTTATGAGGCGGTAACAAAGCGCTCGTACGAAAGAGGGCTAATGGTAATATACCTATACAATGCGATAATTTCTCATATAACACTAACCCATTCGTCTTATGTTGCAGTGCGTTATATAAGGCAGATAAAATTATTTTTAAAAACATAAAAGCGTTGTTTAAAAAATTCCGCGGTGTGGTTGATCCAATGTGGTTTAAAATTTTACGATTAACCACCGAAAATATTTACATACAAACACCATTTTTAAAATCGACGTGTACCAGGCTACCATAAATTAGCAGCGGCATAAAACTGCTCGAACAGATGTTTTTAATTACCGCGAAGAGATGTCCCAAGTGGTCGCATGATGGATGATATGTGTGATACCTGACACCGGTCGTGAACCGTGATTGATTGCATTTTATCCATCAATACCTCTTATTTCATTGTGCCCTGGTAATATTTCACCGCGATTATGTGTGAGCGATGTTCTCTAATAATTCATGTGTTATCCGCATTTCTTTTCTGAGTTATTGTGGTCATTCCATTGTATGAGGTTCTGGGGCAGCATAATTATTATAATATTTCACCTGTTTATTCATTAGGCAGAATATTTTGGTATTAGCGTAGAATGGTGGATATTCAAGAATTTCATCAAAACGGCCTCACAGAAAACTGACATGAAATAATGCTTGCGTTGTGTTTCGCCGAGTGAGTGAGCACTTGTAACTCCTCTGGTGTTGCTGATTTTCATGGGTGGCAATACTCGATACTAGAGATGACTAAAGTCACCGACGTTGCTCAATGAATTATCACGCTAAAGTGGAAGTGGGCCGGCCATGTCTACAGACGGACAGACGGTCGATGGAGCAGACAAGTGTTAGAGTGGAGGCCACGCTTAGTCAAACGTAGTGTAGGACGTCCTGCGGCACGATGGACCGACGATTTGAAGACGGTCGGTGGCAGGCAGCGGATGGATGAGAGCTGCCCAAGATCGGGATGGTTGGCGCTCATTGGGGGAGGCCTACGTGCTTCCCCCCGATGGTTGCACGCCTTGCCGTGGCGGTGGGGCTTAGTAACCGTGGACTGGACACCCACGGTGAAGCGAAGAGGCAACCAGGGCCGGCTTGTTTTCCAACGGCTGGCCCGAGGAGGGCGCTCCCAGCGGACTGGAGGAGTCCGCTGCGGACGCGCTTAGAGGTGGGACCGCAGAAGAAGAGGAGTGCCGGTATTACGGTGCGCCGTACTCCCTATCTTCTGCGGCCGTGGAGGGATCGCAGGGGGAGAGGCGTGGTAGTGTTATGCCATTCTCCCTACCCCCCTGCGAGCTGGCGGGGCCGTTCCGAAGGTTAACGGCATTGGTGGGGCCGCAGAGGAAGAGGCAAGTTGGTATTACGGTGCGCCGCTTGCCCTATCCTCTGCGGCCGAGGTGTGGTCGGTGGCAGAACCATAGCCCTGATCTGCCACCGGGTACCGGTTGTGGAGGCTGGTATCCGTGGCCTTCTAGTAGCAGACTCGGGGGGAGTCTGCTACAGTACTGGTGGAGGCCGAGGAGGGAGGCGCACCTTACCATCTGGTGCGCCTAGGGCCTTCGGGCCTAGGATGGAGCCGGTTGTTGGCGGCTGCCGCCGGCGGGGTCGCGGATGTGTTTCTCGTTCCCGTGGCCCCGTCACAGGGCGGCGAGGAGGAAGGTGGGGGGTGGTTTTTAGTGGGTATACCGTGGGTCTCATTAGCCTATACGGGAGTCCCACATCACCACTCGGGTGCCCCCTGCGCCTGGGTGGTATGCGTAATGCATTTTCCCCCCCGGGAAAAAAAAAAAAAAAAAAAAAAAAAAAAAAAAAGGCCTACGTTCAGCAGTGGACGGCGATAGGCTGATGATGATGATGATGAGTACTCGCTAATAGTCAGGCGATCCGTCTGCACTTTTCCTCGTCTATAATAATATCATAAAAAAAGATTTTCTAATTATTTTATACACTAATATAATAAAAAAATAATAATTTAAAAAATTTAAAAACCCGACTGCGTAAAAAGTGAACCAAACTAAGTAGGTACATAATTATAACTGAAAAGAAAAAAACAAGCACTTAGATATCCGGTGGTCTAGAATTCTATAATATATTATTGAATTAATACTATTGGAACATAACAACTAAACAGTCAGGATCCATTGAAAAATTAGATTGGCTGTCGAATAATGGATCCCGACTGTTCAGTTGTTATGTTCCAATAGTATTAATTCAATAATATATTATAGAATTCTAGACCACCGGATATCTAAGTGCTTGTTTTTTTCTTTTCAGTTATAATTATGTACCTACTTAGTTTGGTTCACTTTTTACGCAGTCGGGTTTTTAAATTTTTTAAATTATTATTTTTTATTTTATACTTTTTAGTTATGAGTACCTAGCTAGCTATTTACCAGACTAGATTTCCTATCAGCATCAGTCCTACATCACAATTGCGCTGGAATGTGAGAATGGTTGTTACGCAACTTTAAATCGATATAGATCCTAAACGGTCAGTCGAATCGAAAAATGTTGAGAGAAAACTTACGATGATTTTTAAATGGGATCCTCTTCTTTCGCATAATTTTATTTGTCATAATTTCATTTGGCATACCTCACTTGGCATAATTTTACTACGCATAATAATACTTTGGCATAATGGTTTCTTGGCATACTACATCATTAGGCATAAATATCATTTAGACTAATATTGTTTGTCCTAATTTAATGAGGCATAACTCGTAAGGCATATTTTTTCTTGTCATAATAATACTTTGGCATAATTGTTTTTCGGCATAAACTCGTTAGGCATATTTTTTTGTCATAATAAATTCAAGGCATTCTGTCACAAGGTACAAATATGCATAAAATGGAACGACACAATGAAAACACGGTTAAGGTAATTAAACGCATATTTATGAAACATTAAAAGCAGGTATTACACTCATATACCTAGTGTAACATGTGTACCAGTAGGTTAAGTTGCGGCGGGGCGGCCCTTGGGCCACCCGTAAGCCGCTAACATGTTTAAAATAATTAGCTCGGTATGTTCTTAGATAGCAGTTCGTGTTTTTTGACCGTGTTTAATTTCGTAATCAGTCGAAAATTACAATTATAATTGTTATTCCGTCTTAACTCGCACGCCCAGCAGAATTCATCATTCATTAGTATATGAAAAAAATGCTACAAAGATGTATGCGTAAATATAATAGTATGCTTAAATATCATTATGCGTAAATATATTTATGCTATTTAATATTATGCATAAAAATATTATTCTTAATGAATATTATGCGTAAAAAAATATATGCCTTACAATAAGTATGCCTAACAGTTATTATGCTTTTAGTAATTATGCGAAAAAAAAATATGCTAAGAAAGTTATGACAAATGAATATTATGCGAAACTACTATTAGGTCAAATAAAATTATGCCAAGTAAAATTATGACATATGATTTTATGCGAAAAAATAGGGAACCTTTTTAAATACCTATTCAACGATACCCCACTTGATATAGTTTGTTGACTTTCATTTTTTTCATTTTCACAATATGTCGTCCAGTAGTCGCCATATTGAATTTTTACTAACGTCATGTCTTTAGTGACACTCGCCGGACTAAGAGGAATCGATTGACGTGTGAATCATAAAAATCGGCCCAGGCGTTTGGTCTGTATAGTGCTTCAAAGGAACATACATACATACATACATACATACATACATACATACATACATACATACATACATAGGCTGATAAACACATTACCACTCCTTTGCGTCGCGCAGTCGGGTAAAAAGGAAAGATTTGTGTCTGTGTTTGTTTGCATTGAATAGCCCCCGAAACTACTAGACTGATTTAGAGGAAATTTGGCACACATATTTTATAGAGTAGATTACGGGTAAGGATATAGGTTACATTACATAGGCAAAGTATGTACAAATGTAAAGTATGTACATGTACAAAGTCGCGGGAAACAGCTAGTTCTTAAATAAATCTTCCGTTCAAAAAAAAAATACTTAAAACACAGTCAAATATTTATCAAGGCAAAATATTAAAAAGTTGAAGTATTTAAACAGAAAAACCAATATCGTTTTAATTTAGGATCGCGAGTTTCTGTCCTTTAGGAAATCATTTTCATTTCTTTTACTTTCGTACTTTAATGAAAGCTAGAAGATAGGTAAAATAATGTTTTATGTATTGTTTTTACAATTCTAGAGATAATACTAGGGTGGACAATATTTTTCGACTTTTGAATTATCCCCGCGACACCTTATCATTGGATTATCTTATACTTTAAACAAGACAATCTTGTTTATATATTTTATCGGTTTCTCGAAAACGGCTGTAAGTATTACATGCACAAGCATTAAATTTGGTATGTGGTGTGTTCGAATTCCGGTCAGATAAATATTTTTATGATTCTTTAAATTTTTTATCAAAACTTCGAACATAGCTGGGTTACCCCGTACCCGGGTACTATACGACTTTATCACTAAGGGTTATGTTCTTAATTCCCCCTACATAGTAATATTGTGTAAATAACTGCCGCTAAAATGAAGTAAGATTCTGTTGAAAACAAGATAAATGAAAGCCAAATTGTTGAACTTTATTAAACGAAACAATTAACAAGTTTTAGGAGACAAATAGTTTATTTCATCCATCCTTAAATTACTTTAATGTACTAGCTTTTGCCCGCGGCTCCGTTCGCGTAAATACAGTATCCCCGAGAACACTGTTTCAGGATAAAAAGTAGCCTATGTAATACCAAATTTCATCAAAATCCGTTCTGTAGTTTTTGTGTGAAACAGTTACAAACATTTATTCATCTATCCATCTATACTTCTCTGTGGCTCAGTGGTTAGCCGGAGGTCACGGATTCGAATTAAACAGATGTATTATTAAAATAAAAATCTTAAATATTAGTGTAGTATAAAAGGATTAAATCCCGGCTTTTGCCCGCCGCTCCACCCGCGTAAATACAGGATCCCCCGGTCACACCGTACTTTTTTGGAATAAAAAGTAGCGTATATATGTTAATCCAGAGCTTAAACTACTACCATACCAAATTTCATCATAATCCGTTTATTAGTTTTTGCGTGAAAGAGTAACAAACATACATCCATCCAATCCAACCTCATAAACTTTCTCGTTTATAACCCTAGATCACTTCACACTTAATAATAATATTTGACGATTCGACTAGGTACGGTATTTAATAATGGAAGTTTAAATAAAAGGTGAAAAAGAAAATTAAATGTTATTATTAAAGTTAAGTATTTATTTATAATGTTTCTTTTAATTAAAATAAACAAAATGTGATGAATTTAAAAAATAAATACAGTAAAAACTTTGGTAAAAATCTAAGAACTTATACATTTGTAAATGACATCAAGTGCGTGCTCACCGCACAAAAATTTATTTTGCCTAATATGGGCCTCGTACACACAAATCACTACCGACCATCGCGGGGGCAAGGGGTGGACCTAATATATATCTGTATTATCTATGGGGTGGACTGAGATTAGCTTGGATTAGCTAGAGTCACAGAGTACATTATATTAATGGCCACAGCACCTATATAAGAAGTGCAATCGCGCGCGCATATGTTTACGCGTTAGTAATCTAAACGAAGGTTAGTGATCTAGAGTTAATAGTAGTAAGATAACTTTAGGTCATTTTTATAGGAGTACAAAAAAGTCACTGCTTGAAGCTCCAGTAGTGGTCGCTGTTTTAATTAGGTATTGTTAGGAAAATATTCAATTGGCAAATGTAAATTTTGTCCTCCTATATCAAATAAATTATTTCAAGCACTCCTCATTTTGAGAATTAGGCTGTAGACCACCAGCTACTGTAGATTAACACACGGGCCTTCAGAAATTGTATTTCAATCATTCTTTATTCGTAAGTCCCGAAATATCTATCACTAAATATTGCCCGTTAATTTGTGCACGCAAAAGGGAATCTCGCTGGAACTGCACATTTGTCACGATATATGCCCTTCCCCATCATTAAAGTACATGCAATTAAAAAATCAATGGCGGTAGATTCCCTTCCAATTGACTAATGAAATTAATGACATTATTTAAATTTAATTTTAATTTATAAACTTTGACTAATTTATTGACATTAATACTTTATTCTATTATCAATTATTAATTAAAATTTTACCCCTATGACATTACTTTCATTAAGCATACTAAATAATATGACTAATTATAATCTTTTAATCTGCTAATCTACTGTGTGTTTTGTCGTCCTTCTATTTCGTAGTTTGTGACATCTGGGTGCTGAAAAACAAAATTAAATAGTTAGAAAATATTTTAACCGTATTAAAGTACTAGTAAATAAATATAGATTACCTGTATTTCTTGCACCACATGTAAGGTCACAGGTTTGCGTTCAATTTGGATGCTAAAATAATAAACACAGTTCAGGGCAGCACTATAAATAACATAATTATCAACAGTTTATAGTATAAATCAGAACAAAATGAATACCTTTATTGAGCGCATCTCGAGTAAGTGAACGGCATACGGAGCGAATCATTGTATTTGGATAGCAGTTCAGTAATAATTTATCTTCTTACTTTCTAACATAATTTGGACAAATTTATAATACATTAAGTATAAGTACTATGTTTTTGGCTGCCACGTTGTAGGGTTGTAATAGGCCATGCTTAAAAATTATAATTTATAACCTCTCTTAGACACATGACACTTTTTACTTTTTTTTTTAATAACATTTGAAATATTGTTTGTCTGTTATATATTTTTGTCTTTTTTATATGTAATAGGACTTGTTTAATTTAATTGATGTATAATTTATTTACTTAATGAATTCAATTTATGTTATGACTTAAATATCTAATGTTAATACTTATTATGTTAATGTTCAATATCTTTATTTTTGACTTTTGTGATATTGCCTCTTGTAATAATTTTGCACGCCACTGACAAGGCAGAATGTTGGATCCATATAAAGCATCATATTGTAACACCTTTATAAACCACATTTCATGCAATAAATGTTATTCTATTCTAAAAAAAAAACAAATCTTTTTTCTTTACAATATTACTAACCCCTTACTAAACAAAAAAATACACAATGGATAAGCTATTTAATGTATTTGTCTGATACGTTGGAAAAATCACTTGGCAGATAAAGATAGAAAAATTGAATAGCTTATCGGTTGTGTAAATACTTTTACTAGTAAGGGGGTTAGTATATTAGTAGATAAACGAACATTACGGTCAATCAGTATTACGAACACTAATCCGCTTGACCTTTCTACTAATCTCTAATAAAACGTTTAATATGAAAACACATAAGTTAATAACGACACGTATTCATGAGTAGGAAGTTTTATGGAGTATTATCCAAGTTATGGCACGTCATAAATGAATAACGTCTTAAGCGGGCGATACATTGTGCTAGTTACTCTACTCGCATCTAAAAGCAAGCGACTGGCAGTAACAGCTTACTTTGTATGTGTGTGTATGTAAATCGTTGTCACGTCTGACGTTTGTGAGACATAACGAAGCCTACACTTACAAGCCTGCGTGTGTTTCACTGATATATATTTAATATGCACACAGGTTACACGTCAGTTTGTAATGCCTAAAAAGTTTTGTTTGCTTTCGGATTTTTTTGGCATCACACGCATAATTCTCAGTTTAATGTTTTAAAGAAGGAATATAAGTATAACATAATTAATACTAATTATAAGAGATGCTGCAATTCTGCTTTGTAGATCTTGTGGCATCACTATCGCATTTGACATGCAAATAAGAATTCAACTTTATGACTAACCGCCGATTTTGTTGGCGATCCATTTAAATAAGAGAAAGAGTTAAACGAATTTTTTACATCTTTTATATTCCTGCTAAATTATGTTAATCGCACAATTACAGTGCAAGCATGCGAGCTACTAGCACAATATTCACAAGTATAAAATTGTTATGATAGATACAATGTTTATTACTGTTCTCAGTAGCCCATTGTCTATCTATATCTGTAACAATAAAATGTTAATAGCAGATACGTACACGACAACAGTTGTACGCGGGTGGTACAGCTGGTATTTCATATTCCATTATACGCACACGTTCATTTTGTCTCGAATATTCTATGGAACATAACATATAGTAATTAATTTACCACGTTAAATAATAAAAACTATATAGAAGTCGCCCTGTGTTCGAAATTCGCTCATAGTAATTCATTAAATTTTTAAGTTTGAACTTTTCAAGAGAAAAAATTTAAAAAAATGTAAATGTTGAGACAGGTTAATAAAAATAAACATTAATATTAAAATAGAATTCAAATTCAGTTATTTGTAAATGGAATGAGCGTTCCAGTAATATTCATGAAAATATTAGCTTAAAATCAAAATTCGTTATTCTTTTGTAAAATAGACCAAATAAAGACACTTTTCAACGGTGTTGTCTTAAAATTTGAATTATAATATTATTATCGTTACGAAAATTCTCTAAGAACTTGGGACCGAATCAATAACCTGCGTGTATTTTAAATTTTCTGCTCTTGACTATGTTAATACCGCTTGAGAGGCGGGGCAAATATGTTTATGAAAATCACGTTCAGAAAACCTTCGCTATATTTTCAACATATTTTTAGAATTTTAGTACAAGCGATTTTATTCCATCAAATGATAATTTAACCATAAGTTTGGATCTAACATTGTAAATACCATAATATATGACGACCTCTGTGGCTCAGTTGGTTGAGCGTGTTGGTGCCGGGGGTCGCGGGTTCAAATCCCGCCGAAGGAACAAAAGGTTTATCTGTGTTCCTGGGTCATGGATGTGTATTAAATATGTATATAATATAATAAAAATCTTAAATATGTGTAAAGTATAAAAGTATTAAATATATTTCCGTTTTTTGGTACCCGTAACACAAGTTCTTCGAGAACTTACCACGGGATTAGATTGACGTGGTGTGAAGCGTCCATAGATATTATTAATATTATAAAATATTATTTGTAACTGTGTATTATTAAGTATTATCAGCGGGCGCGGTTGTGCCTTTGCCATTTCATGAAGCTGCGCGCGGCCGTATCATCATTTAATGAAGCGGCCGTACAGTCATTTCATGAAGCGGCCGTACTATCATTTCTCGAAGCATTTAGCGGCTTTTTTGTGCCCCCACATTTTCTTTTTAATAAAGCTAGTGATCTAAATTTTTGTTTTCGATGAGTCATATCTAATTAAAAATATAAAGCTTTTAACTTCATAAAAATCATGTGTATAGTTTAAGAGACTATGTAGTTAAAATAGAAAACTTACTACTTACTCCCTCGCTAACTTTAATCCTAGGTATAAAGACCCAGTATGTATGCAATATTATGCATCTTGAATTCATTTTTAAGGTATATTTAGTTGATAAAGTAACGCTCGAGTTCCAATACCGTACAGTGTACACTCAAAGTTTTTCATAATGATGCTTGTTCTAATTATTATTTGTATGGCGTATGCACACTTATACATATAATATGATACAAATTATACTTCTTAAGCTTGTGTGAAATACATAAATAAGTTGCAGAAAAAATGGACAGAACTGCGATCTGCAACATTTAAAGCTACTTTTCTAGGGTTTCAGAAACCTTACTGTGTCTAAGAGACAATGGAATACACATATAAGTAAGGGGGCGTTCATAAATTGCGTGAGACGTTTTTGAGGATTTTTATCCCTCGTGAGATATCGTGATCTCACGAGAAATTTGAAAAATATTGTGTTGATTTATTAAAAAACACAATGTGTTTTATTACTTTCATTAAGACTAGTAAAGACTTGCATTTGTGATTATTCTTACAAGCCTGTGACATAATATGCACAACTGGATTTTCAAAACTTTTTAATTTTACCTAATTTTCTTGCTTTTTGAGACCATTTTTGCCAGAAAAATTACACTGAGACCAGAGGGTCTATCTAGGTAATCTCACTTAGAGTAGATATCCTAAGTTAGATTTGGTGAGATATGGCTGAACCCCCCTAAATGCCTCACGTAATTTATGAACGCCACCTAAGTGCCCATTTTCA
The DNA here is from genome assembly GCA_905404095.1 of Glaucopsyche alexis. NCBI lineage: Eukaryota > Metazoa > Arthropoda > Insecta > Lepidoptera > Lycaenidae > Glaucopsyche > Glaucopsyche alexis. The sequence continues at coordinate 16,915,556 of FR990059.1, forward strand.
CTAAACTTAAGGATCGCCTAAGTTCTTTCCTAACTTGTTTAGGCTGCTCCTAGCAAAAAATACTATTGCACTAACCTTAGGCCATTCCTAAGTCCACTTAGGATATTCTTAACTTTATGAGCCCGATTAGGAAGTGCGTAAGCGTAGGCAACACATAAGTCGGGAGTTTTATCTAGTCTTGTAGATTATTTGTAACTATTGATATAGTTTTATTGATATACTATTGTCAGAGATCTATACCTTAGATTTGTTACAATAAAAAGAGGTATATTTTTAGCAGATTTTTTATTACAGTGGTTATAAAAATTCAAAGCTTAAAATAGTCAGATCGCAATCACCTTGGCAGGGGATTTAATATTTATTGAATTTCCTTGAATTTGTAGAAGTAGATTTTCATATTGAACGACACGCGAGAACTAAAATAACAAGATCACGACCAAACTGCTTCCAAATTTTCGATGAAATCGACTTCTTCCAGCGGTATAGGATGTGCAAAAGCATTATTTCTCTTTATTCGTCGTGGCATCGTGAGAAGTTACTTTAGATAGGATGCACGGGCCTTCGTCGCACAACAATCGCACAAAATTTATTTTTTCCTCCGCCGTAAAGTTTGCGGTTTTTACTTTTTCTTTTAATTTATTTTCCATAATAGGTATATTAATAACGATTCGAAATCAATCGTAATGTATAATTTTAGTCAACAGTAAACACGTATTATATATACCTATATCTGTTTATTCTATAACTAGCGACCCGCCCCGGCTTCGCACGGGTACAATACTGATACTAATACTACAGAATGTCTTTAAACCTCTAACAAAACTGGCGAAATTTAGTCAAAACAAACAGAAACAAATTAATATAGGTACCTAAGTACTAAAACTCAATGAAATAAGTAGGGGGGTATACTTTTATCGTATGAAATACCTATACTCTTCAGGACTAACAATACAACAAACACTAAATAAATAGGTATTCAAGTATCTATCCATCATAGTTACAACTTACAACGAACACAAAACAAAAAATTTACTCATAGATCTAAACTCGCACGCCTTGGTGACGTCCACTTCGCAACGGGCCGTGCAGCAGAAATCGTAATATCTTAATTTCGCCATAACTTCAAAACCAAACATCCAATTTTAATCATTAAAAGACCAAATATTATCTACATAAACTGTACTTAGTGATGAAATAATTTATTTTGATAAGGATTAATAGCATGAGTAAAATAAACGCGTTTAAATGTAGTCCAAAAAAAATTAAAGTTTTCTAAATAAAAAAATGGTTGTTGTGCCTCACTCGACATAGATAGGTATAGTGTGTCGCGGACTTTTTTGTAGATATTTATAAGATCTACAATTAATTAGAACATTGTATGGTTCTATATTTTATAGTTTAGGCAGCGTACGCAAAATAAGTAACTTTTCTGGTTGATTTTTTACACCTTGTGCCCGAAAAACCCAAATATCTTACGGAACCCTATTTTTCCAAAATAAAATTTAGCCTATGTTACTCGTGGATAATGTAGCTTTCGAATGGTGAAAGAATTTTTGAAATCGGTCCAGTACTTTTTGAGCCTATTCATTACAAACAAACAAACAAACATACAAACAAAGTTTTCCTCTTTATAATATTAGTGTAGATATGACAAGACAATTGACAGCCTTTTGGTGAATTTACGTTACCAAACAAAATAAACCAAGGTCTTATCTTTTGTCACTTTTTAACACACGACAGAATCAATGTAAAGAGAAGGCCAAAATATTTTCTATGGACTACATTACTTAGCCGGTTTATAAAACCATAAACAACCAATCTTCACATTCGTTCAATCATTCACTTAACTAAGCAATGCCTAAGCTACGACCTATATTACCCATTTGCACTAAACGTCAGTTAGGCTTGTCCTAGTTAAGATACACTTAAACATAAGAACAGCCTAGCTAAACATTTTATTTGCACTAACAGATATAACTTATATAGGTCGTAGCTTAGGCATTGCTTAGTTAAGTGAATGATTGAACGAATGTGAAGATTGGTTGTTTATGATTTTATAAACCGGCTAAGTAATGTAGTCCATAGAAAATATTTTGGCCTTCTCTTTACATTGATTCTGTCGTGTGTTAAAAAGTGACAAAAGATAAGACCTTGGTTTATTTTGTTTGGTAACGTAAATTCACCAAAAGGCTGTCAATTGTCTTGTCATATTGTGTCAAAATCGGTGCGTGTTTCATAGAATAAACAGATATATTATATAGGTACGTTTACTGTTGACTAAAATTATACATTACGATTGATTTCGAATCGTTATTAATATGCCTATTATGGAAAATAAATTAAAAGAAAAAGTAAAAACCGCAAACTTTACGGCGGAGGAAAAAATAAATTTTGTGCGATTGTTGTGCGACGAAGGCCCGTGCATCCCATCGAAAGTAACTTCTCACGATGCCACGACGAATAAAGAGAAATAATTCTTTTGCACATCCTATACCGCTTGAAGAAGTCGATTTCATCGAAATTTTGGAAGCAGTTTGATTGTGATCTTGTTATTCTAGTTCTCGCGTGTGAAAATTATGTCATTATAAAAATCAAGGAAATTCAAGGAAATTTAATAAATATTAAATCCCCTGCCATGGTGATTGCGATTTGACTATTTTAAGCTTTGAATTTTTAAAACCACTGTAATAAAAAATCTGCTAAAAATATACCTCTTTTTATTGTAATACATCCCTCTTTTTAATATAATACATCTTTGAATACATCTAAGGCTAGATCTCTGACAATAGTATATCAATAAAACTATATCAATAGTTACAAATAATCTACAAGACTAGATAAAACTCCCGACTTATGTGTTGCCTACGCTTACGCACTTCTTAATCGGGCTCATAAAGTTAAGAATATCCTAAGTGGACTTAGGAATGGCCTAAGGTTAGTGCAATAGTATTTTTTGCTAGGAGCAGCCTAAACAAGTTAGGAAAGAACTTAGGCGATCCTTAAGTTTAGTGCAAATGGGCATATAAGTTATATCTGTTAGTGCAAACAAAATGTTTAGCTAGGCTGTTCTTATGTTTAAGTGTATCTTAACTAGGACAAGCCTAACTTACGTTTAGTGCAAATGGGTATCTTTTCTCACTAGATAGGTGTAGGTCTACCCAAAGAAGTATAATTTCAGTTACACATACACTAATCCTCGTATGTAGCCCATAATTACTAACAAGTTGCTATATTCCCCAGGTCTCACAGAGCAGTCCGAAAGTAAGGAATATACAGAGTAAAGCATGCACCGTAGTCACACTTCACTAGTCACTCATGAAAGCCTAGTTACTACTTCATCATAGCGTTTGGGTCATAGGTTTGAAGTAGTTGGATTAGTTTGTCACGGTTTCAATAGTTCATCATACGGTTGCGCAACCAAATATGAGTTAAATTTTTGGCTGCAGGTTCATTTACGAATGAGGGTGTTTGATATGGCAGATGCACAATGCACACAAAGCATCATCTGGTGGCGTAAATTGTATCAAAAACGGTCAATAAGAATTTTCGATTCTTTTCCTGTCACTAGGCGGCGCTTGGTAGCCCGACGGTCCTTGTCATGTCAAAAAGCTGTCAGATGTCACGAATTTAAAAACCCTCATTCGTAGGGTACAAAGAATTCAAAATACGACTATTTTGTATGACGTCATTCGTTGCGCAATTGTTAAATTTTATAGTATAGTGTCAGTAACATACATACACTTCACATTTCCACAACTTAGTTGCAAGATACTCTACTAATTATTACGGAATAATAGGAGTGTCAAATTAAAGCTTATTATTGTTACAGCAAAAGGTTTCATATTTTATATAATTTCTTTTAAAATGTCATCTGAAGTATAAAACAAGTTTATTTTAGTGAAGGATAGAAGCGTGGTAGATAATATTATGTAAAAGGTAATGTAAAAGGTAGATAATAATATAAAGTTTAGTAAAATCAACTACGGATACTTCGGGCACATGACCTTATGTAAAGGCGTTTAAGCCGAAAAATAATTGTCATACTCGAAAAAAAATATTTTTCTTTATATGGGCGAGTTTAAAATTTGCGGAGAGTCACTCATACATGAGATGATTTTTAACTTTGAGTATGACAATAATTTTTTCGCCTAAACGTTTTTACGCAAGCAGTGAATCATGTGCCCGAAGTATCCGTAATTGGTTTTCGGAGACGTTATGTAATATAAACAAATGACGGACAAAAGAAAGCATCGCTACACGGTGCTGTATTTTTAAGGTAGCTATTCAAAATTGAATTTTATTAAATACTTTCGTTTCAAGTTTCAAGTTTTAGTTCGAATCTCAAGTTGCACCGCTCTGCACAGCGCATTTGCAGTGTATGACTGATGTGACATGAAACGTGTATCTTTTTGTGAAGTCAATAAAGTTCAATTTTGAATAGCTATCTTAAGTAACGCCACATAGCGTCACATATCGTCGCGGTGTAAACCGACCCTTAAGTTTTTTTTTTTACGAACGAAATACAGGTTGATACAGTGACAGGAAACGCCCCTTGCAACTAAGTATCACTTCGTTTCTTAGATGAACTCTTTAGGAGTCAAATCTTAGCATGTCATAGAAAACTATTTTTCATTTGTTTGTGTGATCTAGACGTGTGAAACTGTGAACACAGCCCAGGGATATCAAGAGTTCGAGGTATGTAAATATATTTATTGTTCTCAAACTCAAAACTCAAACTCAATTTTTTTATTTCCATGTAGGTTATAATATAACACTTATAGAATTGTCCTACATGATGCCTACCACCGGTTCGGAAACTAGCCCGGCGAGAAGAACCGGCGTAAGAAACTCGCACGGGGCCACCTTTTAGCAAAAAGATGGGAAAATTGTTCTTTTCAAAAAATATTTTACAATGTTGTAACTTAATCTATATAACATTAGTCATAAGTACATAGAACATACTTAAGTACATAAAAGCAGCCTTGCATGGGGCCATCTTATTCCCAAGGTGTGCAATCATTAGTGAAATCACTGACTTTATAATAACCTTTAGCACACAAACGTTCTTTAACAGCTTTTTTAAATTTATTAATGGAAAGATTTTGAACGTTTTCTGGGATTCTATTGTAAAGGCGTATACATTGACCTTTAAATAACTGATAGTAAATAACTGAAGAATTCCTCTTCTCAAGTTGTGTTGAATCGAGAAATCGGAGATCGCCCATCTGTACTTACGTAGTAACTATTAAGTAATCAGCTGTGCCGGTACTTTTAGTATTTTTTGTCAAATTAAGTATATGTCGATAGAGAAAAGAATATTCTAATGACAATAATAGCTTTTGCTTTTAAAAGATCTCTCAAACATTTTCATTTTTTATCGGTTAGGTTCGATGACTTCGAAGAATCAATATGTACTACCGAACAAGTTCCCGCTAGAACAGGCATAAGATGAAAATCCCTCAACAGCGCCGTTGAATAGTGGGCTCGCAAACATTTACTTACATGTAAATAAGTAGTTCAACCTCGTATGCAGTTGTTGCGGTGACTTCTTTTGCGTTTTAATATTTTGAGGCGCCCTAGTGTAAAGGTGAATGTTTAGAGACTGTTAGTAATGGAAATTAATGCTATTTTTCATTAATTTCATTAGCATGCTAATTTTCATGTCTTAGCATGCTACGTGCTATTGCTATGCTATTTGCTAAAATCGATTTCGCAGCATCGTGAACTCTCGGGTCGCAGCGCGCGTCGAGTCAAAATTATTTCGCATCGGATTTTAGCATTAGCAAGTAGCGTTAGCACGTTGCCAGTTAGCACTTAGCGGCGCGGTGCGAACCAGCGCGGTCGCGTATTTTTTTCATTCATGAACGCAGATAATTATTTGCTGCGCACGATAATATTAGCATTCGTTTTTTTAGCAACTTCGAATAATTTAATGATTGCTAATGGGCATTTAGCAATTAATAATTATTGCTAATACTAATTATTCCAACACTAGAGACTGTTCGAGCGGGAACTTTGTCAGTGGTACATTGTACAGCCCTCTTTTCTTTTTAATGAAATCGACCAGGGAAAGCTGCTCGGATCGCCTGATGGTAAGCGATTACCGCCGCCCATGGACACTGGCAGCACCAGAGGAGTTACACATGTAACTCCTCTGGTGCTGCGCACGTTCCTGGTCCATAGAATCCACAACTCCCGTTGGGTTCCGGCAACCTCACTCACTCGGCGAAGCACAACACAAGCCTTATTTCACGCTGGCTTTCATTTTAAATCATGGCTTTTCCACGTTTAAGTATTCAGTGGATTAAGTTTTTTATATAATTCTAACAGCCTTTATATGTTTAATAGTTTAAGTATCTAATACGAAAAATTATTAAATAAACATTTTGTTATGTTATGTAATACAAATACAAAACACAATTTTCATAATTCTCAGAATTCTAATAAAAAAGTAATTCCTAACAGCCATAATTTATTCATTACATAAATAAAATGAAATCAAATTCAGCATAGAGACCTGTAAACGTACCTTTGAAATAGAAATGTTGTTGTTCAACAACAAGCACAACAAACAAACAATTGCCGGCAATTTTATTATTAACAGAGATACATTTTTCCGCTAGAGTTGATTCCGTGGAACAACAAGCCTGCCTTTGTGAACGACTGTGTTTATCAGGTTACATTTTTCATCTAAAGCCTTATTTAGTTTTCGTTAGGGTCAAATCACACCGAAATGAAACGATACGCGACATGGTGCTGGATTTTATTATATAATATAACTCCCCACACCAATCTCGGTGACGGTGGCCGGTTTCATTGAAACCAGGCCAGTTATGCAGGAGTAATTTATAGTGCCCAAGTGTGTGCGCAGTACACAAGAGCACTCTCTCTTCCTTTACTCTTATGATCCAGTGGGACGGATAACCTACACGACCGGCGAGAGATCAGGCGCAGGTCCGACTGTTTACATGTCCATCCGACGCACGGATCATCTTTCTTTCAGACAATCAAGTGATCATCCTGCATTGGCCTAACCAAACTTTGAAACATTTTTTGTTGTTCCAATGCAGGAATCGAATGCGGGAAGTTTATTATATATAATAGATAGCTACTCAAAATTGAATGTTATCGATTACATAGAAGCGTGGTAGATATGTAAAAGGTCTTAATATAAACAAATGACGGACAAAAGAATCGCTACACGGTGCTGTATTTTAAGGTAGCTATTCAAAATTGAATTTTATTAAATATACAAGAAGATATACGTTAAATTGTAAGAGTACGTATGTGCAATGTATGACTGATGTCTGAAACGTGCATCTTTTTGTGTTGTAAATAAAGTTCAACTTTGAGTAGCTATCTTAATAATGCAGCACCATGCAGCGTCGCGTATCGTTGCGGTGTGACCAGACCCTTATACTGTTTTTAAATTGGTGTTATCGATGTTCCCACTTCCCTGTGTCAAAGATGTATTTATAGGATTATTTTTTTAATATTCCTTACTCAAATACAAAATACAGAAACATATACTAAGACTCCGCTGTCCATCTGTCTGTCTGTCACCAGGCTGTATCTCGTGAACCGTGATAGCTAGACAGTTTAAATCACAGATTACGTTTTTCTCTTGTCGCTGTAACAAAAACACTACAAATAGAATAAAATAAATATTTATGTATGGCTCCCATACAAAAACGTGATTTTCAGTTTGGTACAGAAACCTTCGTGCGCTAACCTACTCGCACTTGTTTTTTCAAGCTTTCATTTAGTTTTACCTGTCCCGCTGTCTGTAGCGGAATGTTGCAAGTTAAATTTGACTTTCCGGTTTCCGATTGAGCTGAAATTTTGCACGAATATGCAAATCGCGTGGCAATGCAATATTATGATGACGTGGAGCTGATCGGATGATGGAGCTGGACGGTGGCCATAGTAACTCCGTAAACCTCATAACCCCATCGAGTTTGGGCTCGTTTGATTCGTCTTGATGAGTACTTTGTCTTCGGGTAGTTTCCTCGTGAAACTAATAAAAGACTGATGACGGAGTTGGAAGGTGGCCATAGGAACTCCGTAATAAAACAAAATTGGCGCATTCAAATAAAAGCTTGTTTTGTAAAAAAAGGTTTTTACTTTTAATTTATTTTGAATAAACCTCTTGTTTTTCTGAGTTAACTTTTCTCTTTCATTTAAGCCATAAAATGGGTGAGATGGCAAACATGCTATTGAAAGGAAAGATCCTAAAACTAATCGTTTATATGGGATGCACATTTCATGGAATGACCAGCTTTTTATTTTCATTTCAATGGGTCTTGTAAGAGATTGGGACAGGTACTTTCGTCTATTTTATTGCCAGAGACGAAACTCTATTTATTTTACGACGAGCTTACTAACGAGCAATTAAATTGTTAATCAGTCAAATACATCAAAATAACAAAGACTTTCTTTTAGCAGTGTAAATAAGAAAAAGCTTTTATCACAAAAAGTTGTTTGTGTCTGGTAATAAATATTACCTTTAAGTATTTTTAATAGTATCAATTTAAACTTTAGGTAGACGTACGTTTAACGATTACAAAATCATACTGATTTGCATACATAGATGAAAGACAAGGTTTTATACATTACTTTTTTTATAACGTAAACAATTATTGTCGAGTAATCGGTCTCCAAAGTGGTTTATAAGTCCTGGCATGCTTTTGGTTAGATTATTTAAATAAAAACTCCTACTTACATAGTTTAAAATAATCAAATTTAAAAAGTGTAGTACTTTATTTTGCGGGTCAGTAGATAGGTGTTTTAGGCACGTGTAGCATACCTGTCAAAAGTACGGCGCCAGTTCGACGTCGCCTAAATTATCGTACTCGCCAGCATGACAGATTGCTGGCTATGCGAAAAACATTAATGGCTTTTCTCGGAAATAACTAATCGCTTGACGCTTCGATGTTTTGATGAACACGAAATTTCTGGAGGTAAAAGATTTTCTATCGTAATTGCTTCAAAATCCAAAGTTCGATCACAGTATACGTATATACAGTAGACGTATACACAGTAGACGTATACACAGTAGACGTATACACAGTAGACGTATACACAGTAGACGTATACACAGTAGACGTATACACAGTAGACGTATACACAGTAGACGTATACACAGTAGACGTATACACAGTAGACGTATACACAGTAGACGTATACACAGTAGACGTATACACAGTAGACGTATACACAGTAGACGTATACACAGTAGACGTATACACAGTAGACGTATACACAGTAGACGTATACACAGTAGACGTATACACAGTAGACGTATACACAGTAGACGTATACACAGTAGACGTATACACAGTAGACGTATACACAGTAGACGTATACACAGTAGACGTATACACAGTAGACGTATACACAGTAGACGTATACACAGTAGACGTATACACAGTAGACGTATACACAGTAGACGTATACACAGTAGACGTATACACAGTAGACGTATACACAGTAGACGTATACACAGTAGACGTATACACAGTAGACGTATACACAGTAGACGTATACACAGTAGACGTATACACAGTAGACGTATACACAGTAGACGTATATACAGTAGACGTATACACAGTAGACGTATACACAGTAGACGTATACACAGTAGACGTATACACAGTAGACGTATACACAGTAGACGTATACACAGAAGACGTATACACAGTAGACGTATACACAGTAGACGTATACACAGTAGACGTATACACAGTAGACGTATATACAGTAGACGTATACACAGTAGACGTATACACAGTAGACGTATACACAGTAGACGTATACACAGTAGACGTATATACAGTAGACGTATACACAGTAGACGTATATACAGTAGACGTATACACAGTAGACGTATACACAGTAGACGTATACACAGTAGACGTATACACAGTAGACGTATACACAGTAGACGTATACACAGTAGACGTATACACAGTAGACGTATACACAGTAGACGTATACACAGTAGACGTATATACACTATACAGTACTACATCTTAATACTTGTGAATACTGTGACCAAACTGTTCAGTTTTATTATTGTGGCCTGTAGCGGACGTTAGGCTCCCTAAACGTATTTCTTATTTTGATTTGTTAATCATCTTTTTCTCTAAACTTAAATCAAATCAAATCGTTTATTTGCGAGAATATGGTATAAATGGTGTTACAATCATTATAATATTACAAACATATTCTGCCACATATGGCGTGCAAATATTTGAGAAATTATTTTAAGTTGGAATTACATAATAGGTATGTTGTAGGAGTCATAATTTAATATTATAATTGTACTAGAATATTAAAATTAAAGCGTTTAATCGTCACGTCAACGACCAATAAAAGTTCTGACCACTATTTAAACTATAGTATCGAAACCATAGCGGCATACTCTAGCTACAGAAGCTTCTAGAACATAAACAAAGCTCACCTAGTGGAGCAGCAATTAAAGTTAAGCCGGAGACTGGCTGAACTCTCAACTCATCAGTTGTTCGAAATTGGCCCAACTCGCGTTAAATCTGTATGTGGCTTAACTTTAAGTACTTTTAAGTAGCCAAGTGGTTGTTTATATTTTAGGTTTAATGTTTATTGAATCCGTTATTAGTTTTTCCGTCAATCTATACTAATATTATAAAGCTGAAGAGTTTGTTTGTTTGAACGTGCTAATCTCAGGAACTATTGTTTCGAATTGAAAAAGTATTTTTGTGTTGGATAGTCCATTTATCGACGAAGACTTTAGGCTAATAACACTAAGCTCAATACGAGCGGAGCACCAATCAAGGAAATTATGTATGACAGAAATGTTTCCCTTTAAAAGCTCTAAAATAAAGTTCGCGACTGTATTATGTCTATCTTTTAAGGTTGGCTCACAATAACCTTTTTTTATGCTAACTAAAAAAAACAAATTTGTTCTACAATTAAGCATTATTTGTGAGGCTGTTTTCCTAATGATGATATTAATCCTTATCCAAGTAAATTTGTTATTCATTACAAGGATTTAATTTAGAAAAAATTTGCCGTTTACATTATTTGATTTCAATGAGTATTTTAGAAGATATCGCAGTAATAAAATAATCAAGCGCGCAATAATAATGTACGTGCGTGGCGTCGTGAGGCGGAAGCGCTTCTCCTTCTACGTAAATGAAGTTGTGGGTAAATTTTAGCGATATCCTAAAGTAACAGTTCCACGCGGACGAAGTCGCGGGCAAAAGCTAGTTTAAAATATTACCTATCGTCATTACTATACTTTTTAAAAATCAAAATCATAGTTTTTGCCTCTTGCAGTTATCAAGAAAAATACATTACAAATACATTATGTGAAGCAGAAGATTTACAAAGATGATTCATAAATTTGAAACAGTTACTAAAATTATGGCATGCATTATAGTCCAAAAATTTGTTACATGATGTATTTCACTTTTAATTTTATCGACATTAACTTTTTTTTGGACCGGTTATTTGTGAACTCATTAAAACCTAACCAAACTTTGTCTCTTACGGAGTGTTCTAAATAGAACTAGATAATTTTGATACAAAATCAAACGGAATGATGATTACAAATTAAGAAAAAATAAAAATACAGAAAGGAATATCAACGAATAGTATTCCTCGAAGAAACTGTACTTTTTCGGAATTAAAAGTAGTTTATGTTTTATTCCAGAGGCTAAACTACTGGCATACCAAATTTCATTGAAATCCGTTCAGGAGTTTTTGAGTGAAAGAGCAACAAACAAACATCCATCCATCCTCACAAACTTACATACATACATACATATAATCACGCCTTTTTCCCGTAGGGGAAGGCAGAGTCGCAGAGACCGCCTCTTTCCCGTAGGGGTAGGCAGAGACCACTTCTTTCCACTTGCTACGATCCTTACATACTTGTTTCGCTTCGTCCACTTTCATTCTTACCATCCATTCCTCCTCTTACATTCAACGTAGCGAAGCGGCTCTCCATGGGCCACTTTTCGCCTCCGCGAGAAACGAGACGTGATGAGTGGCGAACCACATCGCCGCCATTTTGGATAATTATTATTTTTATGATTATCCATTGCGTTCCCACGGATTGGTGGAGAGGGTAGGAATAGGGAAAGGGAAGGATAGGTGGTGTGGAAAGGAAGATTGGTAAGTTAGAGTGGGAAATAGGAAATATAGGATATTACCGCCCAGGAGGGCAAGGGATAGGACAGTAATAGCTAGGGAAGCCGGGGTCGCATACCCGTATACTATACCACAACTACCGGACAGGTAAGTTGGGATGAGTATTCCATAACATACTCACAAACTTTCACATTTATAATAGTAGTAGGGTTCAAATTAAATAAAAATACTTAAAAATACAAAATAATATGCTTACACTTGGTACAAGAGAACCAACTAAGTATTAAGTCGCTTAATTAAAACTTGAAAGGCGGTTAAAAAAAAAATTGTGAAAAAAGTCCGGCTGTATATTTGTCGAGTTCGGTTTTCACGAGGCAAATTGAAATGTACGGAAATACCTCGAGGAATTGAAAAGATTAAATATATTGAGTACCGAGAGAGAGTTTGGATAGTAATTAATGACAAATCTTGCTACGTTTCAAGAATTTTCGAAATTTTAACAACGCGGCAATATTAATTAAATTTTAAAAACAGCAATCGAAAAACATTTTTAAGTGTCTTATATACTTTGTATACTTCAGAATATAATCATAGGAGTAAAATTTTTATATCATAGTGAACGCTGTTGGTACGCATAATAAAAAATAAGGACTAAAGGTCGTTTCTGCTAATAAAATCCTGCAATAATACAGTTACAATCTGGTTTCGATATGTTCAAACTGCAAAATGGTATTCTCAAAAATGTCAAACCAACGTTAAACCCGTTTTGATTGGTCCAAACTCCAAAAATCTGTTTATGATATGAAGACAATTCATTTATCATTCAATAATTAATATCTTTAATTAATTAAAACATAATTCAACAAATTGGGATCCTGAATAAAATTTGTCCTTAATTAATTAATACAAATAAAAGTAATAGTGAATAGAACAAACAATTCCGAAACAATATTCTACATGAGGTCAAGGCCAATCTGAGAAACAAAATGTTATGCGTCCATGAAGCGAATGCATTCGGTTTCCCTAAACTCCCTCTACGGGCGCGTTACATGGGCCGGCCATTACCCCATTTGCCCCATTTCCTCCACTCGTATTTTATGCCCCAACCTTTATTTCTATTCGCCAACATAATTCCTCCCCAAAGGTTTATAGAAAGGTAATTAATTCATACTTCCGCAACTACGAGTACAATATTGATTTTTGTAGTAATATTTAACGTGGGAGAGCCGTGCTTAGGCGCGAATGGGCCGGCTCGACCTAAGTGATTTTGTTTTCGAACTTCGCCGTCGAAATTATCGTCGCAACACCTGCTGAACAGTAACAAGTTTAACTCATCTGGTATTGCGAATGTCCATGGGCGGCAGTATATCCGTCTGCTCGTTTGGACCAGCCATTTCATAAAAAAAAAGTTTATTGCTAGATAATTGTTTCTATGAGTAAAGATTCTGCAAAAGATACATATTATGTAATAATAAAAATATATACACAATGGATAAGCTATATAATGTTTTGTCTTTGTCTGTCTACTTTTTCAACGTATCAGACAAGGACAAAACATTTAGCTTATCCATTGTGTACCTAAATATTCTTATTAACAATTACCTAAAGTAGTATTACATATTATAGGTTGATATCAGATCCATAACAAAAGTAGAGGACATAACAAAGATAGTAAGGCAGCTAAAGTGGAGATGGGCAGGTCATATGACGAGGGACAGTAAATCAAAATGGACTCAATTCATAACGGAGTGGCAACCACGCAATAGTAAAAGAAAAAAAGGCAGACAGGCAAAAAGGTGGTCTGATGATATCAGGAAAGTGGGAGAAGTTACTTGGATGAGAAAGGCTAGAGATAGAACAGAGTGGAAGCAGCTGGAAGAGGCCTTTGTGTTTCAGGACACGCTGACCTTTAAACCTGGGAACTAGATGTGTTTAGACTATAGATATTGTAAAACTGATAATTTATGTTTAGGTTTAATTCTGCAGCTTCATAAAGGTTACTAAAAAAAAAGTAGTATTACCTACTTACAACTATTTTGGTAATTATTAACCATCATTAATAGTGATAAATTGTTTTAATTTAAGAAAATAACATCTTTTCTGTTAGAAGACTCATTCAATTCGATAGAAGAAGAACGTCGGAGCTCATAATAATAAGTTTATTTATTTTGAAACGTAAACTGACCCCGGCTTTTAGTTTTACGTTCCGGTACAATAAAATAAACTATTACACTTTATGTCCTTTCTGACTCCAATTTGCTTCAATATACTTTAATTTTTAAGAAAATAAGCGATTTCATTCTTATTGAAATACAATCATACCTTAAGTATAATATACTTACTTGAGTTTCTGAGATTGTTCCTGACAATCTATCACATAAGCCCCTTAAGAGATTTCATCGACTTACAAAGATAGAAGGAATCTTGGAAATGGGGAGCATGCATAATTTTTATTGGCTTTTCGTTAAGTACCTACATAATAAGCCAGGAAATATTGTCTCTGCAATGGCATATCTTCAATCAACCCTTGACGAAGTACAGTCTTTACAAAAGTGAGATCGCTACTAGCCCAAACAATACCCTACAATATTTTATAGAACCTACGTTGAAATTTGCTGGTACCGACTTCAAAATTAAGAAAATTTAGTAGAGAAATAGTTAAAATTTTAGCCAAATTTAAAAGGGGAATTATTTACAAAATAAGTTTTATTTCATACGTTTCGTTTATTTTTTCCTTCACCGTTAGAGCATCCGTATAATGTAGGTACTTGAGATCTGAAAAAGTCTCATTGGTACACGCCACAACCAGGGAATCGAACCTGCACTCTCTCGAGTACGAATCAAACGGTCTACCCACTAGGCCACGGAGGTTTATCTCATTGGAACAGGGCAGTAAATATTATACACGTAACACAGTGGACAAAGACCCCCTTACTAATAAATGTAGTATAAGCTTTGAATAGTTATACAGTGTTTTGTTCACGTGACACAAGTGACATTTTTAATTTGATAGAAAGAGACAAAACACCGTGTAACTATTCAAAGCTTATACAGAGTTTATTAGTAAGGGGTAGAGAATATAACCACTACGTTATAACGGTGGACGTAATTTCGGATATCACTCACCTCTTATCACGATTTTATTGCTTCACAGAGCATAAACATCGTTACGCCGCGTAAAATTGAATAAATATAGCCTCGTACTATCCACGAATATTGGAGCATAAACTTTATACGACTTGTGTCGGAGTGGTATTAAAACTGGTAGAGGAAACATGCTCTATCTGTTTAATTTAGGTATATTATGTAGATAAGCAGGTGCAAATATAACTCGTTAAAAAGACAATATTTAAACCCTTATAATTTCGCGCCTAAAAATGTATGTGCGTCCGTCTGTCTACCCCTGCTAATTTCTGTAATAAAACTATGAATTTATGAAATTTAGTTTACCCATTATAGATATCGTATAGAATTTATTTATAAAAACTAGCATTAATTCTACCCCCTTGGGGGTTGAATTTTGAAAAATCCTTCCTTAGTGGATGCCTACGTCATTAGAGAAATACTTGTGCAAAATTTGAAGTTTCTAGCATTAATGATACATAAGTCAATCAGCTTACCTTTTATATTTAAAGAGATAGATGGATTACAATTTCAACAAAAAACTCGAGAATGGCTGGACCGGTTCGGATAATTTTGATCTTGAAATAATAATTGAGGAAGTTGAAAAGACGAGAAATATTGAAAGAAATGTGGGGAAAATACTAAAAACGTCGGTTAAATTTTACCGTACTAATTATTATTCACTTAGTTATTCATTTATTCCAGTTCATAGTTCAGATAGGACAACGTGTGTCGGGATAGCTAGTAAAAATATATATATTTAGGGGTGGCTCCCCATATATGTGAGTGGGGATGATTTTTTTTCTCTTTCCACCCCATTGTGAGTACCCCAAATAGTTAATCCAAATAGGTTTTTTTAAATAAAGGTAAGGTTTAATACACGACTTTTTTAATTGAGTGATCCATTTTCGAGTAATCAGCCTCCAAAGTAGTTTACATGTTAGTCTGACATTTCTAAACTATAAGTAATTGTATGTTTCCATGCTGATAGATTGATTTCTAAATACCCTTTTAAAATTTTTAACGAAATCGGATGATCAAAGAAATTAAAAAAACCCTTGCGCGTTTATAGTTATGGAACATTACTGAGACAAAATGTCCTGTAAGATCTTGGTTAAGTTTTATGTACCAACAATTAGTCAGACATCATGTTTAATACTTAAATACTTATTTAATGGAAAAAGTGCAAGAAGTTCTGTGTATTATTACTGTGAAACATGAATTTCCACAAAGAACCTACAGTATAATCAATAACATATAAAATAAAGGAGTACTGAGGCTGGAAATGCAACTTTAATAAAATTCCACATTGAAGCAAATCATTCATTCGATTTTTTATTTATCCGCTCATTCGAATCGTTCCTTGACCTGATGTTCAAATAAAGCGCTGAGCTCACTGCGAACTGTTATCCGCTTAAAGTTCATGAAATAATTGATTACTTGTATCTGACAATTATTATTTTCAGAAGTTGAAATCGTATCATTTCGAAGCTGATTTATGCTCAAAACTTGATTTTCGTAGAATAAAAAGTATATTTAACTTGATATTGCCCACGACCAAAAATCGATATTAAGCTAAAATTTGGGTCTACAATGTTTGACTTTAGACTTATTTACTGCGTTTGTATAGATCAGTGTTTTTCAACCTGTGGGTCGCGACCCCCTGGGCGGTCGCGAAGCTTCTGTAGGGGGGTCGCCGGAGGTCGAGAGAACTTAAGTATTTTTTTATTATTATTATTTATTGATTTATTTAGTTAGAGAATTTTTATAAAAGGATATACTCATAAATCGATCATCGATATCATCGATGTATGTAATTGTAAATTAATGTGTTTGACGTACTATATTATGTACTTTTATCCGAATAATAATTATGGAGACGCATAAAAACGTCGTATGGAATGAATATTTGTAACACTGTAACATACGCATACATACATGATAAAAAGCGAAGGGTCGGGGGGTCGCGAAATATTTTTTGATACAAGGGGGGTCGCATCATGAAAAAGGTTGAAAAACACTGGTATAGATAAAAAACCGATTACTGCAGCCTTAAGTAAGTTTTCACTTCAAAAAGTTACATTAACTATAACCGTATCATATCAAGGTTACATTCAAAAGATAAACTTTGTCAGCAGTTTATCTATTCAACCTCGCTTTTGATTGGAATCCTATTTTGCTTTTGATTGCTATTAAATAGATAAACTATCGAGAAAAAACCTCAAAAATAGGGAATATCTTGTTTCTGAGATCAAATTAATAAATAACATTATCAAACGGAACTTAATTGCAAATTTTATATTAAGCTAATTTTCATACAAATTTGTCAAATAGGTACGTATCTACTTTGCATAAAAAGTAAGAAACATACAAACTTTCGCATTATTAGTAGTACATCTTAAAACTGCAATGCCTGATAAAAATATTACCGTATCTTCCAGTATTCGTACTAATAGGTAGCTGGTACTCCCAGTATTTACAATTTATTCAGGAAGCCGCGATGGTATTTTGGCCTACAGAGGGTTGTAATGGCCTAATAAGTAATAACACTAATTGGCATATCCGTTGGGAGCTTTATTGTTATTACAACAAGGCTATAAATATATCTTCCTATTTGTAAAGTTTTTAATAAAATTTTTCATAAACAAATGATTTATTAATTTAATGAAATAACGAAGCTTTTGAAAAGAAAACTTACATAGAATAAATATATTATCGATAACATTTTAAATTATGTTACGAATATACTTGTTAATTGTAAAATGGGACTGACATATTCACCTGGTGAAAAAAGTCCCTTTAATAAAATAAAGATTAAAAAAAAATTTGTAAAATGTACTCATAACCCAGTGGGACGGATAACCGACACGACTGCCGAGACATTAGGCGCAGGTCTGACTTTTTACATGCCCATCCGACGCATAAATCATCTTTCTTATCAGGCAAACAGGTAATCAGCCTGCCTTGTCCGCATTCCTAACCACACTTGGAAACAAATTTTTATTGTTATTCCAATGCGGGAAACGAGCCCACAGCCTCCGAGTCGCGAGCCAAGCTATGAACAGATTATACACGTCATGTCTTTTATGCGACGCGACGTAAAGCTAACTTAAATGCAATATGTTGGTATTATCCATTAATAACTTATGCACATACTCTGATGTTATTTAAACACTAACCGCCACAGGCGTTTGTAGTTAGCAACACATCATAAACTAAAGTTTTACGCACATAATCTCGAACTAAAACCCTTCAAGACTTTAATACTATGAACGAACTCAAACCACTTGGGATCAAGAACCCTTTGAACGAATTAAGAAGCAAAGCATTTAACTACTTAATAATTTTCTACTTACTGCGCGAGAAGAGACTTCATATTGATTCGTAATTGTAAAGATTAATATTACTGTACTAATGTTAATTTTCAAGCTCGAAGTTCTAGATATTAAGCTTTTAAGAAGGTTTAAATAAATGTTTGTACTTGTTACAGCTCATGCAGAAGCTTGTGAGCTTAATTTTTAAGGGTTTCGTACTTAAAGGGTAAAAATAGGGTTTTGACCCCATTACTGAGACTTCGGTATCAATCCGTCTATCAACAGGCTGTATCTCCTTAACCATGATAGCTAGGCAGTACTTTTCTACAAACGATGTATTTCTACCGCTATAATAACAAATACTAAAAAATAATAAAATAAATATGAAATTCAATACAACAAACGTGATTTATTTGCCGTTTTGTATGGAACCCTTCATGCGCTAGCCCGACTCGCACTTGGCCGATTATTTATGGTTTCTTTTAAATATCATTCATTGATCATTGAAATACACCGGTATAAAAGTTTATTTATAATATAATATTATGTTAATTGGAATGAAAGAATATCGCAATTTTGGAGTAACACGATCTTTGTAATAACATTATCTTCCGCTTATATTTTCATTATCAATTTGGACAAAGTAAACGCAAAGTTCACCCAATTTCCTCAAGTTTAACCACTAAAGTCCAGGAGTTTGGCAAGTATGACAGTTGTTCCGCGCACTTACAGGATATAAGGGCACGTGCGTCCCACAGTAGGCAAAGTTTTGAGTCAAAAGACCTCCTTGACTCCGCGTCTATAACCTTTATATTTTATTCTAAAAGTTCAGGCTTAAATCTTGATGAAGATGGTAATGGCTGCTTATGATAAAAAAGATTTTTGTAACTTTTGCCATTAATTAATTATTAGTCTGTCATTTTCATGTCCTGGCAATTAAGGTTCCGTACCCAAATGGTAAAAACGGGAACCTATTACTGAGACTTCGCTGTCCGTCCGTTTGTCTGTCCGTCTGTCTATCACTAGGCTATATCTCCTTAACCGTGATAGTTAGACAGTTGAAATTTTTACAGATGATGTATTTCTGTTGCCGCTGTATCAGCAGCTGTACTAAAAACACAATAATAATATAAAATAATTATTCGATACATAATTTCTTACAACAAACATGTTTTTTTGCCGTTTCTTACGGAACCCTTCATTCGCGATTCCGACTCGCAGTTGGCTGGTTTTTTATAACATTTCAATTGAGTAAACCGAGAGCTACTAGCAATTTTAAAGCAGGTATTTTAAGCAACAAGGCAACTTGTGCCATACCTTTCCCATTATACCCCTTACACGGAAACACAGCACGGAACCATAGATCTAGGTGTTCAGTAGCGGGGTTAAGTCAATACCGATTTTTTTTATATTTTTCCTAAACTGTGTTTGAGGCATTTTGATTTGTTTTTCCAACTATAACAGTTGAATAAAATAGCCAGGTCATTTGGTCCGGGCTTTAGCCTTGCCAGGCGCGTGCGAGTGCTTACATTTGAATAACTTAGCAATTAATAAAATCCACAATGTACTTTTATATTTCATTTGTTCTTATAACGTACCTTTTCGACTTCTGAGTTGACCTAAAAATATGTTTTATTGGAAAAAATGCTATTGAAAGAAAGAGCAAACTAACAAAGATTCGGCGGGGTTGTTCAAACACTGCCTCAATATAGCAGGTATTGGCTCGGCAGGTCTATATTCAATCCACAAGCGACCTCCGCTCCAGGCTGGAATGGACGGTTCTGATACTCGCCATTGTAGTACTGTTTATATCAGTGGTCCCAAACCTTTTTTTTACGCGGGCCACAAACCCGTTGTACTCCTGGTGTCGCGGGCCGCAACCAAAATTTTTAGGGACAAAAAATACGATGTTTAAATTTAACGATTTAATAATAGAAAAACACAAGGTAGTTAAAAGAGTGAAACTAAACATTTAAGATGAGATAACGACACAAACTAAAATAAAATAACAAATATGTAGGTACATATTATAATAATTATGTTCACTCAGTGAGATTTTTGGAATTGTGAACGCTTTTTCACAACTTTATCTAGAGCTGGCTTGTCGCTGCATGCTATCCTTATTACATCGTAGGCTGTATTTCAAGAACCACTTTAGCTAGAAAGCTGATATTTTCATAAGTCTTAATTCTGATGCCGCTAAAACAACATAATATCATATCTAAAAAACAAGATAAAACAAATAATATAAGGGGAAGCCCTTTTTATGACAACAAAACGCGATTTTTTGTCCTTTCTTTAGTCGATGGCAATACTTTAAATATTCACAAGATACTAAATTGATTTCTACTCCAATATATAATTCAAAATAAAAATTAATATAAAAGGGGTTTTCATAAAAAATACAATTTTTGTCTAATTTTTTTCCTAAAATGGCTTTTCCTTGGCTGATTTTTAAGTTACAGATTTCACGCGGGCCGCAGATAAAGGCCCGGCGGGCCGCGGGTTCGGGATAGCGGGTTTATATCAATGGAAATTGGAAGTTCTAGGAAGGCGGCAAATAGGTTACTTCATATAGGCATATTACTGCGTAAAACAAAAATACCTTTTTACGAAAATTATGCTAAGGGAGCATACACGTATGGGGATTGGGGAGCCACCAATAAAATATATTTTTTTTTATGCTGCCAAAAATCTATACGCAATCTATGAGTGTTTAGTGTACACTCATAGATTTAAATAAAAGGCAAAGCAGATTGACTGATATATCAAAGCACAGGCCAAAACCCTAAGGCTAGAAGTTTGAAATTTTGCACACGTATTTCTTATATGACGTAGACATCCACTAAGGAAGAATCTTTCAAATTCAACCCCCAAGGGGGTGAAATAGGGGATGAAACTTTAAAACATAAATTCACGTGGGCGAAGACGCGGGTAATTAATGCCAGTTATGAATAAATAATATTAATAAATTGATTAATCAATTTATATTTATAATTATAGAAGTTACCAGGGGCAGATAGACATCCTTCTAGTACTCCGAAACACCAAAAATTATGACATTTCATTTATTTCGCTTTGATCACAGTTCTGTTTGAGTAATAATTATTTATATAAGTCGTGTTTAATTATAACTAGAGTCCGACCGAAACTGGTTTTCCGGCCGAAACCGAAACCGAAACCGAACATTCGGCCGTGGCTTCAGTTTCGGCCGAAACCGAAACCGAAACTCACGTGGTCAAGTAGAAAATTCCTTAAAATACTGAAATTTGGTGCATTTTATCCATTACTCTGCATTAATTAGGACATGAAATGGAAACACGGTATATTAATTTTGTTGTAATCTGGGAGCACGGTAGTGCCCCGCCAAGACGAGCTAAGCGAAGCGCAAGGGCACTACCAGACTACTTTTTCTCGAAGCGTTTCGTCGATATTTTGAACCCTCATAACTTGGGATTACATTATACCAGATACACAAAATTTTCAGGATATGTTCCCAGTAGCGGACTAATGAAACATGTAAAGTTTTGATTATAAAGGTCTAATAATTTAGGTTTTAGTGATATCCAAAAACCCCTGATTTCGTCACTGACTCACTGATGATCAACAAAATCAACAAAATCAACAAATGATCAACAAAATCAACAAAACCAAAAGGGTACTTTCGGATGTCATAGAAAGCTGAAATTTGGTATGTAAGCTAGATTTAGCACATAACCAACATAAAGATTGACAAACTTGGAACTTTTATCCTCCAACCCCTTAAACTAGGGGATGAAAATTTGTAAGAGACTTACCTAAATGTTTACTCTAGAGGTCTGAAAATTGTCTTTCAAAAAGAAGTGAAATCTCACCAAAAACATTTTCATTTAAAGTGATGCCAAGACGATACAATATAACTCGCACTGTCAAAAAGATATTAGATCTCATGTGAAACCAAGCTTCTGACTCTACCTAACTTCTAACTCTACACGCCTTAACTCTACAAGCCTAACTCTACAAACTCTATACTTTAGTCAAATTATGTGGCTTGGCCATTTCGTTCGTACAAGAATAGTATAACAGAAAAACAGTCCGTAAATTTTTCACCTTACGCCTAAGCGAATGTATCGAAATAGCCAGGCCACATATTTTGACAAAGGTGTAGAGTTTGTGAAGTTAGGCTTGTAGAATTGTGGCGTGTAGAGTTAGAAGTTTGATAGAGTCAGAAGCTTGGTTTCACATGAGATCTAATATCTTTTTGACAGTGCGAGTTATATTGTATCGTCTTGGCATCACTTTACATGAAAATGTTTTTGGTGAGATCATTTATTTAATGTAATATTAAAAAAATATTAATTATATTTTAATTATGTTTTCAAATTCAGTTGCGTTGTCAAAGCGTTGCCGCAAGAAACGAAGTTAGGCGAGCGTGCACGAAAACTTCCGAAATCAGTTTCGGTTTCGGCAAAAGTTTCGGCCACTTTTGGCCGAAACCGAAACTGCCGCCGAAACTTGATTTTTGGCCGAAACTCGGCCGAAACCGAAACCGAAACCGAACTTTCGGTCGGACACTAATTATAACCTTTGCAAAAACCTGAAATATTTGGACCGCAAGTCCTCTTTATAAATATTAATTAAATCGCCTCTAGCGCTATCTTTGTTCCTTTGTATTAATTTCGCTATAAAATACGTCCAAGTTTTTTTACGCTTTTTCCTATTAGTAGGTTTCTGTTCAACTTTTACTTTTTATTGTGTGCTAATTTCTGAGTGGACAATAAGCAACATTTACTTTTCTTTGACTGCTATTAACGTTAAACTTGTAATAAAATCACTGATATTGAAGGTTTTTCAAATTACCCACTTGAGCTTCAAGTTATGGTCCGAATTCTTCCAAAATAATTTTCCTGAAGAGTATTTAGCATGATCTACCAGCATGGAAACATACAAGTGTTTACCTCTTACAGTTTGGAAATGCCAGGGGGGTAACAACTTGTAAACCACTTTGAAGGTCGATTACTTGAAAATGGTTCACTTTAAAAAAAAAGTAGTGCATTAAACCTGACCTTCTTTTAAAAATATTGTACGGTTAGAAACAAAATTCATCCCCACTTCACATGACTGGGTAGCATGGATAATACCGTGAAATCGTGATTCAGAAATACTGCAAGTAGCAGTTCGATTAATTATAGTCGTTCCCAAACTCAACTAACTTTTAAGTTCCGAAACTATAAATAACCTTTTTGTACTAAAAGATTTTTTAAATAAACTCTTATCATGTTCGATAAGATTATATTCAAATTGTCCAAATGTTCGCCAGTCTATCAAAACTAAGGGTTAGAGAAACACGACGCGGCGCACATTTTTTTATCGTATCGTGTCGTGTATCGGTGTGAACCGATGCTTAAACTAAGGAGGGCAAAATATAGATGTTCTTTAATTCCGTCTGTCCTTTGTACCAAAGTATTAGCAAAACAAGCGCAGTGACGTGGGGACTGCAACACCATGTTTTATTCAGGACTCCAGTAGGGATGTACCAATATACCTACCGCATAGTCCATTGGCCGAATAATTTGAGGTCATTTTGGCCAAGAGTTCTTCCTTTGTCTGAAGAAGGACGTTTGTGCACGTCAAGGAATTTTACCGTCCGGCATTTTTATTTATAATGCTCTTATTATTTAAGCATAAGCAAAGAACTGACTGATTGACGATAATATTCCGTATAGTGCATATTGCATAATCTGTATGCGCAAACTCCCTTACGCTGATTAATTCCGGATGTAATTTGTATTTAATTGATGTCAAACTTTATGTATTTACATTTGATACTTACTTCTAGTTCTTGCCATAGTTATTAGTCGCCTGATGTTATATACAAATTAATATTAATTTTTAATCCAACTTTATATTATGCAGATATCTTTTAAAGACGAATTAATAATGAATAAAACATCAAAGCTACGTACATAAAATTAAATTTTTAATCGCTAAAGATATTTAGTAGCTTAATATTTACATACAGCTACGTTATAATAATATGCACATTAGTATTCGATTTACAGCTGAATATTCGGTATAATATCCGGTACCAAAAAATGGGTCATATAGACATCCCTATAAGGCTACGCTAAGCGTAAGTCAAGGGCTCACCTAGGGCAGATGTTTTTAACCTACACGCTACACAGGCTCTCTGTTTGATTACGGATTCTAGTATTGAAACGACTAATTCTAATTTTAAATTATTGTGAACACTATCTATTATATACAATGCATATTTTGGCATAACTTTATACGAGAATACTGTACTAGGGACATACATCTGTTAGAATAACAGCCTCCGTGGTCTAGTGGTTAGAGCATTGGCTCTCGACTCGGAGGTCGTGGGTTCGATTCCCGCATTGGAACAACAAAAAATGTTGTTTCCAAGTTTAGTTAGGACGATGCAGGCTGATCACCTGATTGCCTGACAAGAAAGATGATCCATGCGTCGGATGGGCATGTAAAAAGTCGGACCTGCGCCTGATCTCGTGTCGGTTATCCGTCCCACTGAATTATGAGAGTAAAGGAAGAGAGAGTGCTCTTGTGTACTGCGCACACACTTGGGCACTATAAAATTACTCCTGCGTAACTGGCCTAGTTTCAATAAAACCGGCCACCGTCACCGATACCCCTGATGATTGAACTTATGTCTATTTAATAGTATTGATAAATTTAAAATCACACTCTGAAAAATTTCTGTCTATTTAGTATTGATAAACTTTAACTCTAAAAAAGATACATAATACCTACTGTAAATTATTATATGTACCTAGGTATAACTTACTGTAGGTATTTGTTACAAAGAGTAAATAAAATCAATTGTAATCTATAAAGTACTGAAATAGATGTACCTCTCAGCACCGTCTTACCTAAGTCTGTATTTTTACTACATAAGAACCTTCCAACCCCGATAAGTCCCATGAAGATTTTAGAATACTAATTACTAGCTTTTGCCCGCGGTTCTGCCCACGTAACTACAGTGTTAATCCAAAACTCAAACTCAATTTTATTTTTCATCCATTCTCACAAATTTTCACATTATATTTCAATCCTACAACACAAAAGTAAAATATTTATAAAACAGTAGTAGGATTTTTCGGGTTCCGTACCTCGAAAGGAAAAAACGGACCCTTATAGGATCACTTTGTTGTCCGTCCGTCTGTCTGTCTGTCAAGACCCTTTTTCTCAAGAACGCGTGGAAGTATCAAGCTGGAATTTATATCAAATACTCAAGTCTACTGATTCTTGGAGCTGTGAAAAAATCAAACTTCTAAGCCAACGCAATCAAAAGATACAGCCGTTTATGCAGCAAATTTTCGACACTCGCAAGGTCAAAACCTACACCTACAGGGTACTTCCCGTGAACTTAGAATCTTGAAATTTGGTACGAAGCAACGTCTTATAGCACAGATAAAGGAAAAATTACGAAAATCGTAAATTTTTAGTTACATCATATTATAATAAAAATATTTTTAATAATTTTAAACTTACTACCCCTACTGACTGTCGTGATGGGTTAACTTCTACTTGTATACCTACAGGTTTGTACGGGACCCTCGGTGCGTGAGTCCGGCTCCCACTTGGCCGCTTTTTTATCGACATATCACTCGTAGGTATAACTTACAATATGAGTACATTTGAATCTCACCAAAAACATTTTCATGTAAAGTGATGCCAAGACGATACCATATAACTCGCAATGTCAAAAAGATATTAGATCTCATGTGAAACCAAGCTTCTGACTCTACCAAACTTCTAACTCTACACGCCTTAACTCTACAAGCCTAACAAGACAAACTCAATACTTTAGTCAAATTATGTGGCCTTGCCATTTCGATACCTTCGCTTAGGCGTAAGGTGAAAAATTTACGGACTGTTTTTCTGTTATACTATTCTTGTACGAACGAAATGGCCAAGCCACATAATTTGACTAAAGTATTGAGTTTGTCTTGTTAGGCTTGTAGAGTTAAGGCGTGTAGAGTTAGAAGTTTGGTAGAGTCAGAAGCTTGGTTTCACATGAGATCTAATATCTTTTTGACATTGCGAGTTATATGGTATCGTCTTGGCATCACTTTACATGAAAATGTTTTTGGTGAGATTTCACTTCTTTTTGAAAGACAATTTCCAGACCTCTAGAGTAAACATTTACATAGGTAAGTCTCTTACAAATTTTCATCCCCTAGTTTAAGGGGTTGGAGGATAAAAGTTCCAAGTTTGTCAATTTTTATGTTGGTTATGTGCTAAAACTAGCTTACATACCAAATTTCAGCTTTCTATGACATCCGGAAGTACTCTATAATTTTGTTGATCATCAGTGAGTCAGTGACGAAATCAGGGGTTTTTGGATATCAATAAAACCTAAATTATTAGACCTTTATAATCAAAACTTTACATGTTTCATTAGTCCGCTACTGGGAACATATCCTGAAAATGTTGTGTATCTGGTATAATCTAATCCCAAGTTATGAGGGTTCAAAATATCGACGAAACGCTTCGAGAAAAAGTAGTCTGGTAGTGCCCTTGCGCTTCGCTTAGCTCGTCTTGGCGGGGCATTACCGTGCTCCCAGATCTGGTATAATCTAATCCCAAGTTATGAGGGTTCAAAATATCGACGAAACGCTTCGAGAAAAAGTAGTCTGGTAGTGCCCTTGCGCTTCGCTTAGCTCGTCTTGGCGGGGCACTACCGTGCTCCCAGATAATGTGCTATCAAATATTGAAATGAGTCACATATCTGCAATACTAATTGGATAGGATTACACATGCAATCAACAGGCTAATAATTAATTCATATATTTACTGACCAAATAAGGTCATATATTAATCAGTTGATCATGTTAATATCACATGACAAATATGGATTAATACTTATTTGTATTTAATTATGCCCGCTACAATCACAACGATAAAGCAGTCACAGAACGAAGTAGGCATATTCAGTACTAGCTGTTAC
Organism: Glaucopsyche alexis; assembly: GCA_905404095.1. Lineage (NCBI taxonomy): Eukaryota > Metazoa > Arthropoda > Insecta > Lepidoptera > Lycaenidae > Glaucopsyche > Glaucopsyche alexis. The sequence continues at coordinate 16,943,093 of FR990059.1, forward strand.
CCGCGACTCCGTTCGCGTGAATATAATATCCATCGGGAACACTGTACTTTTTCGGGATAAAAAGTAGCCTATGTTTTAATCCAGAGCCCAAACTACTACAATACCAAATTTCATCAAAATCCGTTTAGTAGTTAGTGCGCAAATCCAAATCTTGCGAGAATCGTATATTTTACCGCAATAAAAAGTAATCTAAATCCTTTCCCGTGGTCTCCTCTATATAATTATGTGTGCCAAATTTTATTACTAGACTATTCAATGCAACAAACAAAATATCTTTTCTCTGCATAATATTGTAGTATACATATGGATGACTATAATATTATTTTTTTATAAAGACTGAAGTACATAATCTTATATCTATAAAGAGCAATTCTTGTATATAATCTGAATCTCGGAAACGGTTCCAACAATTTTCATGAATTTTATAATATTAAGGGATTTCGGGGCCGATAAATCGGTCTAGGTAGGTTTTATCCTTTAGGTAAATATAGTATCCGGTAGGGAACTGCGCATTTTTAAGTTAGGTATATATTCGAACCCTGGTGAAATATTTTTGTAATACTTTTTTTAATCTACTACAGCTCCGAGCAAAGCTCGATTATCCAGGTACTAGGTATATTTAAAGATTTGAGACATGTATATTTGTAAAAAAACATAGCCATCTGTTTGAGACCCACATGACTACAACTAGGTATGCAAGTAGGGATAGCAAAAAGCTCTGTGTGCCTCGTCAGAAAAAACAAGTATACAGCGATAACAGCTATTGTATGTCAATAAAAATTTTCAACATGTTGCCTAAAGACATTAGAGATATTTCTATATTAATTAAGTTTAAAAGAATATTATTAAATTGGTTGCTGGACAAATGCTTTTATAGTAATAAGGAATATTTTGAATATTTAAATAATGTAAAAAAATTTGACATTAAATAATTAGGTATACATAAAAATATAAAAAATGTATAGTATAATAAATTGAATAATTTAATTGTATTGACAGTTGACATTACCATAATAATTGTGCTTTATTGTTTTATAATTATTAACTGATTTTTCCTTATATGCCTATTTTTATCAATATTACTCTGAATTCTAATGTGTAACCTTTAAATGATTTAAATAATGTATTTATGAATTAAAAGAAATCAATAAATGATCTAAATTTTTCCACACCTCTAAAGAGGTAGAAATTGTGAAACTAATTAAATTTAAGAACACTGTACACCAATTTCTCGAAAATAAACGATATTATAAGCAAAGTTTAGTTACTGTATTTTTAATCATCAAAAAGATTCAATTCAAACCTTTGTATTTTTCCATAAAAATTCGTGGAAACAAAAAACAAAAATAAAGTTTTTTATCAAAGAGATGTTCCGAATATTCCGCAAAAACTTCCTTCTCTATGTCCGAATTTTCCCGGAAATTAAAAATGTGAAGTCGGCAATTTGAAAAACACTAAACAAAGCCTTTGAGCTACATTGTTTATAGTTTGAAACGTTTTATCGCGTTCGTTGCACGTTTACCGCGCTTTTAAATATTAACTTTAGGTAATACGTGGTTTTTCCAAACATGGCCAACTATTATCACTGCCTCGAATAGGTTTAAAATTCATGTTTAAATACTTCCACCACAAAAGCCTTAACAATACACCACAAGAAATTTTAACGTAAGTAGAATGTTATTAAGACTGCGCCGAGCGAAAATGCCGAAAGAGCGAAAATGCCGTCTTAAATCATATACGTATATTATAGACGAGGCATGTTGAGGCGAAAAGTGTCTCCAGTAAAATGGCCCCAATTTTAAAATTTTGGGGCCATTTTAAAATTCGAAGTATGGTGAAAACAAGATGGATGACATTTGAGTTATGGTGAAAACCAAGACGGCGTAACTTTTTCTAGTATGAATTTTTTTCTGCTAAATGTACGTGATAGCCTATCTTGAGTTGAAATCTTTGTCTTAAATGCTTAAATTATTGTCAGACAAAATGAGATACATATTTATCAATGCGATATAGGCGGCGATGTGGTTCGCCACCATCACGTCTTGTTTCTCGCGGAGGCGAAAAGCGGACCATGGAAAGCCGCTTCGCTACGTTGAATGTAAGGGGAGGAATGTATGGTAAGAATGAAAGTTAACGAAGCGAAACAAGTATGTAAGGATCGTAGCAAGTGGCAAGAAGTGATCTCTACCTACCCCTACGGGAAAAAGGCGTGATTATATGTATTTATCAATAAGTGCATTAATTCCCCATACATTTATACTATGGCGGCTGCGGGTCGATTTAAAATATATGCGTCGCGCGGGCTCAGCAGTTCTCCTAGTCCTACCTATACTATCTACCTCCTACTGAACAGCGTGCCCGGGGGTTACGCTCGGCGCAGTCTTGATAGTCAAAATTAATGTTAAAAATCTTATCCCGACTACGCAAATCATACCCTATATTACACGGGCCATTATTACGAATCTATTGACATCTCATTCATCAAAATAGGATTAGTTTAGCCGCTACAGTGGAACAAACATATATAAACTGCCAAAATCATTAACCTTACTTTTGGCTTCGCCGTAGTCGGGTAAAAAAGGAACACGTTATAAGCAAATTGAGTCACTCAAACAAATATCAGACTAATAAGGCAATTAAAATGCACAAATTCCTGTTGAAATTTTTCATAAGCCCATAATACCAGGAATACATAAAGGCGATATAGGATAATTAAGTGGGCACGACTTTACCCAAACAGGATCAAGTTTTTAGGCTGCGGAGCAACAGGTTGCGTGTGCTTTCTCTGTGCGTGATTCGTAATTTTTTCATATTATGATGTTTTCATAATTTGTAAAATTGTAGTGGAAAATTATTTTCTTAGAGATAATTATCCTTCGATTTACATACATACATACATATAAACACGCCTCTTTCCCACAGGGGTAGGCAGAGACCGCCACTTTCCCGTAGGGGGGGTAGGCAGAGACCACTTCTTTCCACTTACTACGATCCTTACACACTTGTTTCGCTTCATCCACTTTCATTCTTACCATCCATTTCTCCTCTTACATTCAACGTAGCGAAGCGGCTTGCCATGGGTCTTCGATTTATACTTGAATATAAGTGTCGTGAAGACAGACTGTTAGAGAGCACCTCTGTCTACACGCAAAATGTCTTCATCATGAGTGTCCCTATGGTTGCCTATAGTGCACTCGTTACTTGTTATCTGCGATCAAAATTTATGCAATAAATTCCTAGGTAAACCTTAAATAATGATACAAATTATAATTATTATAATATTATACTCTTATGATGATTATCCAAAGCAAAACCAAGTGTTTTTCTCTTTCATTAATAATATCGCAGACAATTGCAATCATGATTTATTTTTACACTAGCCAATTTAACCATGCTCCAATTTCTGATATTTTACGTTCGTATAAAATATTTTAATGGCAATTACCATTGTTAGTATTTACAAAAAACGGAAACTAGCCATGTACTGAATGAGGCATATGATTGAAACCCCAGCCGCCATATTGATAACGTCGTAAAGTTGGCAGCCCTGTAATTTAACTGTCCAAAACCATTTAAAATATGTGGCCAATATTTTACGGAATTTCATGTTTGATTTTTAAATTATGGTATAGTTTCATTGGCTTTTTACTAACCCCCAGAACGAAAACAAAGGGGTGTTGTAAGTTTGACGTGTCTGTCTGTCTTTTTGTGTGTCTGTGTGTCTGTCCGTGGCATCGTAGCTCCCAAACGGATGAACCGATTTTGATGTAGTTTTTTTTTAATCTGACATGATTGAGAGTGATCTTAGCTATGATTCATCATCTTCAGCTTGCTCACATCTTAAATTAATTAAAACTTATATTTTTTTGTAAATGTAATGTGTGCCGTTTTAGAATTAGATTCCACTTCTAAGTCTGCTCTCATCACATAAGAAATAGCCTCCGTGGTCTAGTGGTTAGAGCATTAACTCTCGACTAGGAGGTCGTGGGTTCGATTCCCGCATTGGAACAACAAAAAATGTTGTTTCCAAGTTTAGTTAGGACAATGCAGGCTGATCACCTGATCGTGTGACAAAGAAAGATGATCCATGCGTCAGATGGGCATGTAAAAAGTCGTACCTGCGCCTCTGCGATCTCTCGTCAGTCGTTTCGGTTGTCCGTCCCACTGGATTATGTAGTCTATGCGACAAGTTGAAAATGGTACAAAATAAAGATACTGCTCTTAAAATTATATGCGATAGCTCATTGGATCCGGAATGACGTCTAGAAAAATGTGCCAAAAGCGTGTATTAGCATATAAAAAATTGCAAAAGTTATAAACAATTAAAGATGAAAAAAAAATGGCATTTCATTTTATATAAACTATTAATATTTAAGAAATTTAAAAAAAATATTCTGAAAGAGGAGGAAATTTCCAATAAAAAACTCCTAACTCCCGGAACTCTATCTCCATTATTTACTTGAACAAAAACTTAAAAATCCAAGTAATGTTGTTAAAGTAAAAAAAATGTTATAAACAAAGTATAAATATTTTTTTGACTTTTATGGCAAGATCTTGTTAAGTATATATGTAAGAAAGGCTCTACGAAGCGAAAATTTTTACGACCATTATTTAAACATTTTTTTTCACTTACAATTAAGACGGTAGTTCGAGAAAATTTCGTTAGTTAACAATTGTTTAACTCGTTGAAAAATTTACTTTAAGGCGCTGTGAGTAGTCAACTATGAAGTATTCGAGGGGGTGAAGGAGATGAGTGGGGGACGTGCCGCCCCCGTTACTGCGGGGGGCTTCATGCGATTTACGTCAAAGTGATGTGTCTATAATGTACAAAAGCGTAATTTCGATAAAACCGTAATGTGCTTCATAGCCTAGCGGTATTTAAAGCAAAGCGTAGCGTCTAGGTTCAAATCTCATTACAATTTCAAAATGTCTATTTTCTGTCTAGGTCAATTATAATAAGTCTAATTCCTAATTTTGTGCCAAATTTAGCTATTGCGATTTGAGAAAGTTAAGCTTTTTAGTAAGTAGTTAAAGGGTAAAAAAAATCTAAAATAACCTAACCAAGAGCATGTCAGGATATGTCTAAGGAGGGTTCCGTAACTATAAACGCGTAATATGCTTTTTTTTAAATTACTCCAAAAGTTACTATCCGATTTGGTTCAAAATAGTTTTCCTAAAGAGTTTTTAGCATGATCTATCAGCATGGAAATTTGCAAGTTTCTATCTCCTATAGTTTAAAAATGCTAGGGGGGGGACCAACTTACCAACTACTTTGGAGGCCGATTACTCGAAAATGGTCAACTTTATAAAAAAGTAACTTATGAAACCTTACCTTTATTTTAAAAGACCTATTCTACGATACCCCACACGATGGGGTAGAGTGAAAAAATATTTTTCATCCCCACTTCACATGTATGAAGAGCCACCCCTAAAATATAAAATTATTATTTTTTTATAATCCCGAAACCGTGATCTATACACAGTCTATAACTGCACCAAATTTCATCAATTTATATTCATAATTACAGGAGCTAGAGGCGCGGACAGACAGACAGACAGACAGACAGACAGACAGACAGACAGACAGACAGACAGACAGACGGACAGAGCGAAACTATAAGGGTTCCTTAAGTATTACGGAACCCTAAAAAAGCTCAATTTAGTCACTGAACTCCTAAACGGCTGGACCGATTTTAATAAAAAAAATTATGTGTCTTCAGGTTGATTCGAGAATGGTTTAAATTTGCAATTGGACCTGGTAGGTGGCGCTGCTGTCAGTAGTCACTACGTCAACAAATTTAATTCTAAGGCGGTACGAAGACTACGAAGTTTCCCGGGATAGCTAGTACTATTATAATATGCGGTCGAAGTACTGCGGAATACGCACTACAACATGTAACACATTACACAATCTGAGGGCACGGCAGTGCCCCCGCCAAGTCGAGCGCGAAGCAAACACTGCCGTACCATCCTTTACTGGAACCATTTCGCCGCATTTTCAGGCCCCTATTTGAGAACCTCTGGATAAGACCAGAACGCAGAAATTTTCGTCATCCAGTAAGCTATAATCACATACTTAAAATCCAAAATTTCAAGTCTGTAGGTCATTTAGTTCCGAAGTTAAGCGGAAGAAAAGTTTCGCATTTATGAAACTCACTCACTCACTCACTCACTCATGATCATCAAAATAGAACTAGTACTTCCCATAGACTCAGAGACCTGAAATTTGGTACAGAGTTAGGGTTTAATGGTCACATAAAGGGAAAACTATAAAAACTAGGATAATCGAAGATCTAGAGTACCTGGTGACCTTGATTAGAAAACACAAGATCCCAACCAAACTATTAGAGATCGACATACCTCCTTTACAAAAAATATTCAACTTGGTGGGCCGCTTCATTTGATGTCAAAAATCGAAGGTCAGAAGTATCTGATGAAGAACCCTCAGCTGGTCTCAACTGATTTAGAGTTATTATGGTAATTCCCCCCTTCTACTATTGGTACATAAAAAATCAACTGTCATTGCAAAAATCCAGCGAAGTGGGACACATCTTCTAATTTAATCTATCCCGTAGCGCCCCACTACTGGGCGAATGCCTCCCCTTCTGCTTTTAATACGCATATAAATAAAATTAAAGGAAAACTCTGGATAAGACTAGACTGTCTTTTATACTTATACAAGTTTACAAGAAGAAATAGTCGAACGATTAACTTTATTCTACTCGAACATTAAATAAACAAATTACACTAAAATCTAGTAACATAAATCAATAAGCCCACGTTTCTACAAAAAGAAGTGAAATCCCACCAAAAACATTCTGTAAAAAACTAGCCAAGTCTCGATGGAGCTGCTTGTTTATCTCTAAAAAGTAATGAAATCTAGACAAAGTCGTGCCAAGTCTAAGGTTCCTTACTGCGATATCTTTCGACCTATGCGTAGAACAAAGTCCGATTTGAAAAATTGCTACTTTTCAGTAGAGGCAAAACAAGTTTTGCGAATTGAAAAACTTGAATAACTTATAAACGGTGAGACTTTTATTTTTGAAATTTTGGTATGTTATTATGACATCCTAGTCTAGTTAACCACTTTATACTGTTTATTACTAATTATTATATTTACTCAGATAACGAGTTCTATATCAAGCTAGGACGTTTTACAGCGGAGAAGCGAGAGTTCGTAGTGATCATATTACGTTGTTTTACGGAGACATTTGAATGAAACGCGGTTCTATATTCATATGATTCGTTTTTTGTTGGAGTTATCCGACATTTTTAAGTCCTATGTGAATAATCATAATCTATTATTTTGATATAGCACTATCCACACTACGTATAAATGAATTATAATACATAATTATTTTTAAAAATCGTTTATTTACATTAAAAAATCTCAAAAATGTGGTGTTTTGAACTATAATTAATCCATAGTCAGTACTAGGGACTTACTTAAAATTAAATTAAAATACTAGTTACCATAGTCTAAAACCTACAAAAAAATTAAAATCTCTAAGATATGCCCATAAAAATAAATATTGTTTGAAAAAATACATCAAGCCCAAAACAAAATTTAAACTTATAAACAGTTAAAACTTTTTTTTTTATTAAACTAGGGGGCAAATTAGTAAACAGATCACCTGATGGAAAGCGATTACTGTAGTGCTTACGGTACCGTACCGTTACCATAAGTGATAACATCAGAGAAGTTGCAAGTGCGTTGCCGGTCTTTTAGGAGGGAATATGCTCCCTTCTTGAAGGTTTGCAGGTCGTAATGGTCCGGATACTGCTGGCGATAGTTCATTCCAGAGTTTTACAGTGCGCGGCAGAAAGCTTCGGGTGATCAATCATCAAGGTGATGAAGATGATAAATATTTTGTCGCTTGGAACGGTGGCGAAAAGTTGCAGCAGGTATAAGTCCGAACAATTCCTTGGAGCACTCCCCGTAATATAACCGATAGAGGATGCAGAGTGATGCTACATAGTCAAGTCTGTTTGAAATACTATGGCAGTCGACAATTCGAGCGGCTCTACGTTGGATACGATCTAGAGGGAGAAGCTGGTACTTTGGCGCCCCTGCCCAAAGATGAGAACAGTATTCCATGTGAGGCCGAACCTGCGCCTTATAGAGTTGGCGTTGGACCGGACTGAAATACTGCTTTGACCTGTTCAGAACACCAAGCTTCTTGGAGGCTAACTTGGCCTTGCCCTCCAGATGATATCGGAACTGACCTCGTTCGATATGTTAACACCTAACCCTTTCTAAAACGTAGTTATAAATTATACTGCTTTGGTACTGTATCTAAGCTTTCTAGCTATGTTGTATAATGTAATTAGATAGGTACAAGTTTAGTTTAACCTACATGGGGGGGAGGTATCTGCACGTTTATCCAAAATAATGAAAAATAACCATAATATTGTAATGGCCATAATCCCGTTATAATAAGCATGTCGCATTCAGGAGAAATAATACATACAAAATCAATTTTGTCATAATAAGGTTCGGATTGATTTAAAGTATCAATCAAGTGTCTATAAAATCGATTATCCTGAATGTGGTAGTGTATATCTATGTATACATTATCATATTTTCTGTAACACCTTATAGGAATGGCCTCAGGTACTTACACTATAGTGATTTAACATATCTAAAAGGTGTTTAGCAGTATGTGATTTATCACGATAACCATTTTTATAAGACGCGATGTATTCTTTGTACCGATTCTTAAATTTACGTCCAGTTTGAGTCAAACTTTGTACCGATTCTCAAAGTTACGTCCAGTTTGAGTCAAACTTTGTACCCCGTTTCAGAGTTACATAATATGATCACATTTTGCAAAACACCTTTTAGATAGTGGTCAAAGGCTTTTGACCGAGCGTGCTGGAATAATTATTAGAAATAATTAAATAAAAGAGCAACAATAGACTTGCATTATGCATGGTAAAAAGGAAAACTCACACATTTGCTTGCAGGTTTTGGATATTTTTCTAGATTATACTTTCGAGATATTGCTAGATATAATATTAATTAAATTGTATACTACTATCTACTTAATTGGACCTGAAAACGCTGTCATAGGTGGAATGACTATCAGCAGGAGACTGCATAGGAGTTAGTACCGACATTTCTTGATCAACTGATGATCAGAACCTATGGTCAGAATTTTCTAAGTCTTTAAGTTGTATTAAAGGTGATTTTTCGAAACTAGGAGTAGCTTTTAAAGAAAGTATTGATGGTCGAAGGCCATAAATTCTCTCATTATTCATCTACTAATGAGAGAATCCATCGATTAGGAGGTGCGTCGCTATTAGAAAAAGTTTGAATATACAAGGTTTAATGAACATCGCAGTACAGAACTAAAAACTGTCGATCATAATGTTATATAATTCGCCGAATTTGTAGGGTACAAATGTGTATATATTGTAAGGTAACGCAGCTTTAAACTATTTTTATTTATTTAATATGAAATATATTTATATTTAACGATATTTTAAAAGAACAACGTCCTAACTGATGTCATTATTCAGGCTATAACGTCCCATCTGCATAATATCGAACTGACAAATTGTATTGTAACTATTCTGTGATTCCGTAAAAAACGTCCTATACTTACATGAAACTTTTAGAAATTCTAAAGTATTAGTCTTACATTATTTTTTTTTATGAAATATGGGGGCAAACGAGCAAACGGGTCACCTGATGGAAAGCAACTTCCGTCGCCCATGGACACTCGCAGCATCAGAAGAGCTGCAAGTGCGTTGCCGGCCTTTTAAGAGGGAATAGGGTAATAGGGGAGGGTAGGGAAGGGAAAGGGAAAAATTGGGCCTCCGGTAAACTCACTCACTCGGCAACATAGTTCTAATATTACTTATAATCTCAACTATTTGGTACGTCAACTTTTATTGATAACACGACAAATATTTACCTAATAAATAAACATGAAACTAATCATACTTTTCGAACTAAAGTGTATTTTTCTAACTTTCCGTCAAAAAATGTCTTATATGAATATAGATTTCCCGTTTCTATTTATGAGCTTAAAAAGCGGAATAGTAAAAAACTATAATTTCAAAGCATGATAATACTAAATTTGAAGAATAATTTAAGTAAAAAAATCAGCTTACCCGGATATACACCGTTCTTCATAAAAATATATTGCTTATTTGAAAAATAAGGACTACGTTCAGGCTCTTTTTCTTCTCTTCTTAAGGCGAGGTCATAGGCTACTTTGTCATTTCCCGTCACCTAGTCTACCTAGTCAGAGTTCAATTACGAAGTGGAAAAAAATATGGGATTAAGTACACAATCCTTGACATGTTCTGAACCGTACAGATTTTGAAAAAAATACAGAATTCCTGAGTTACAAAATCATAAAATCACCTCTTAAAAATCACGAAATCTCCTAAAACGTAAAATGTTGTGCAGCACCATACATATTTCTTTGATAAATAATTAATATAAATATTATATTTCAATTTAAACCGAACACTTTTGTGATTTGTACAATATTTCAAGAGATATTTAAGAAATACCTTGCAAACACCGTCTTCTACATGAATATAGAAAATAATGCTACGCAAAAATGACTCGTATTACAATGTGCATACGAGTAGTGAAAATCATTTTATTTTTGAGCTTTGTCCTGGCCTTAAAGCATATCCAGCATTATCCGTAAGCATGACATCTCAGAAATACTTTTAGTACGCAATAATTAGTAAAATTATAATTTTCGTCAAACCGAAAAAAAATCACACACATGACGCAAAAAACCCTTCTTTCCGCTCGACAACGCCTGAAGTGAAGATCGTGCGAGGCGCCCGCGGCGTGCGCGCCTCAATTTCTCCGTCCTATGAACACTACGTGCATTTTATCATGGAGCTTACATCAAATAAGACATTGTACGATTCTGTATTTCCGAAAATAAGCCAGATAAAAAAAAATTTAAAATGTCAGTCTGTAGAGCTTTGATTCCTTATTTCATTTATCCAAAAAACGCACTTTTGCTCTATGATCACATCAGACTTTGTTCTACGCATAGGTCGCTTTATTATTATAGTTAATGTTGTGTGACTTGGCCGTTGAAGGGTACAAAAGGGGCTCCATGACACCATTGCTCCAATACATGTGTTGTACAATCAACAACAGCCTAAAACGAGACACTAGCGTCCAATTACCAATACCAGTATGGGCTATTATCTCGCATAACAAACATAGGTAGTTACATTAGATATAACAGATATAACGTGTAAACAAAATTGACTTGTACCCACTAACGTATAAATAATGTTCAACGGCCAAGTCACACAATATTAACTACTAGCTTTTCCCCGCGACTTCGTCCGCGTGGAATAGTTACTTTGGGATATCGCTAAAATTTACCCGCGACTTCATTTACGTAGAAGAAGCGCTTCCACCTCACGACTGCCCGCCCGCTCCGCGCGCCTTACTATAGCGCGCATGATTATTTTATTACTGCGATATCTTCTAAAATACTCATTGAAATCAAATGATGTAAACGGCAAATTTCTTCTAGATTAAATGCTTGTAATGAATAACGTATTTACTTGGATAAGGATTAATATAATCTTTATGAAAACACCTTCACAAATAATGCTTACTTTTAGAACAAATTTGGTAAGTATAAAAAGGTTATAGTGAGCCAACCTTAAAAGATAGACATATACTGTCGCGGACTTTTTTTTAGAACTTTTAAAGGGGAACAATTCTGCCATACATCATTTTAGCGAAACTTTAACCGTTTCCGCAGCGTACGTAGCGAAAGCTCTCAAAAGGAAAAAAAGACCCCCGATTTTGTAACATTCTTGATTGGTACTCCGCTCGTATTGAGTTTAGCATGATGCTATATAGCCTAAAGCCTTCCTCGATAAGTGGACTATCCAACACAAAAAGAATTTTTCAATTCGTACCAGTAGTTCCTGAGATTAGCGCGTTCAAACAAACAAACAAACAAACAAACAAACAAACTCTTCAGCTTTATAATATTAGTATAGATAATAATAAAGAAATCGCAGTAAGGAACCTTAGACTTGGCACGACTTTGTCTAGATTTCATTACTTTTTAGAGATAAACAAGCAGCTCCATCGAGACTTGGCTAGTTTTTAGGGTTCCGTAATACTTAAGGAACCCTTATAGTTTCGCTCTGTCCGTCTGTCTGTCTGTCTGTCTGTCTGTCTGTCTGTCTGTCTGTCTGTCTGTCTGTCTGTCTGTCTGTCTGTCTGTCTGTCTGTCTGTCCGCGCCTCTAGCTCCTGTAATTATGAACATAAATTGATGAAATTTGGTGCAGTTATAGATTATGTATAGATCACGGTTTCGGGATCATAAAAAAATAATAATTTTTTTTTTTAAAAAATAATAATAAATAGGTCTTTTAAAATAAAGGCAAGGTTTCATACGTTACTTTTTTATAAAGTTGACCATTTTCGAGTAATCGGCCTCCAAAGTAGTTGGTAAGTTGGTCCCCCCCCTAGCATTTTTAAACTATAGGAGATAGAAACTTGCAAATTTCCATGCTGATAGATCATGCTAAAAACTCTTTAGGAAAACTATTGTGAACCAAATCGGATAGTAACTTTTGGAGTAATTAATTTACAGAATGTTTTTGGTAGGATACACATTATGACATTACACACATTGACGTTTCTTCCTAGAACGACATTTCAAAATTTTATTTTATTCGCATTTTTCAGCGGTTACAAAATCTAAACTTGCTTTTGCCCGCAACTTTGTTCGCGTAGCACAAAGCTAAATTTTGTCGACTGATTTTATACAATACATAAATACACAATAAAATTCAATATCAAATATTCCCCTTCTACATAGGTACATGAAACTTGCACTGACAGCAAAAAAAATACAATTTCAAATACCTAGTTTCTGACATTTGTGGTTTAACCAAATAGTCTCTTCGGCTTCATCATATTAATTGTAAATATTGTTTTATTTAATCTATTACTAATATAATACAGAGAGAAGGTTTATTTGTTTGTATGATTGTTTGTTTGCATTGAATAGGCTCCGAAACTACTGGAATGATTTTGATGAAATTTAGGACAGATATAGAATAGACAACGGGGAAGCACATAGGCATACTTTTTATTGCCGAAAAATGTACGGTTCCATCGAGATTTCCTTATGCGCGCATGAAGTCGCGGGCAACACCTAGTCTAAATATATAAAAGGCAAACCTGACTGACTGACTCATCTATCAAAGCACAACCGAAACTACTGAACAGATGTTGCTATAATTTGGCATACAGATGGTTGTAATGACGTAGGCATCCGCTAAGAAAGGATTTTTGAAAATTCGCCCCCTACGGGTGTAACAAAGGGGTTAAAATTTTGTATGGAAACCGAACTTTACACGGACGAAGTCGCGGGCAAAAGCTAGTAAAAAATAAACGTAGATTACTGAATAAGTACATGTTCCTAATATCTGCTCATGGTGATTAGAATTAGAATTGATTATAATAATTGATATAATTATAATTATGTATAAACTTTACAAACCAACAGAATAATAATATTTAGGTATATATATTATATTTACTTATTCTGTTGTCAATCAATGTTGTCAATTATGAATCAAATACCTACCTATGTTTTTTCTTTCGTCGTGTAATAAATTATATCAATAATTTCGGTTGTTTTACGTCAGTCTGACTGGCAGCTCGGTTTGCGTACCGTTTGATTTTTGGTGGTGAGTTCAAATCCCGGTAAGATAAATATTATTTTTGTGATTCTTTAATATTTTTTTATTTATTTTTTATTAATTTTTATCGTTGTACTAAAACTACGACCAAAGCTCGGTCTCCCTAGTACCTACTTATAAAGAGTTTTTGTACCTCCATCTTAAAACTTTGAATTAAAAATTTGGACATTCATCGAATACAATCTTTTCATATTTTATAATATAATATAATCTACACTAATATTAACAACAACTTAAAGTAAGTAATAATAAATAAGTACATAATTAACTACTTCTTTCTGGGAAATTTAATATACTTCTATTACTGGGAAAACAAGCATCGCTCGGAGTTTTATAGTGCGACAAAAAAAAAAGAAAAAAAAATCGTCTGACCGGGATTCGAACCCGAGACCAATTGGTCGCAACAACGCAAAAAGCCAAAGGGCTACCAAGCGTCTTACGTCAGATAGCGAAATTACGTATATATCATAAGTATTACACGACGAAAGAAAACTAATATTTACCCCCGACTTGACCTTTATGCAGACGACATAAAGGTCCATTCGGGGGTAAAATAAATTTGAACGGACTTTCTACAATAAATTCGAATAATTTTTGAGCAGAAAAGAGGGACAAAATTTGACATACGTCTCATTAGCAAGAGGCCTAAGCCGGTACCACGAGTAATAGTGTTCTGTGGCCGGTACTGTCTTATTCAATAGATATGAAAGAGAAGGAATGACAGGTCGCCATTTCGCGATGTTTCATTCGACTCGTACGAATTATTAATCATTGAAATAAATTAATACTAACAAATATCACATTCTATACGAAAAATCAAAACAACAATTCCCTTCCTTTTATTATGTTTTACGAAACTGCAAATAATTTTCTCATTTCTGTTCACAAATAATACAGTTACAACTCCAAGAATTTCTATTTTAATGGTAACTTTATGATTTTTTTTTATCGAGAAATTTTTCAGATAACGTGTTTTGAAAAAGAAGGTCCCCTAGCAAATATGATCAAAATTAACATATATTTTTTTGCTGCACTAAAATGTATCCATTCGTCTCAAAAAATTTTTGAAAGAAGCGTATTTCTAGGGTAAGAGCGCCTTAAGTAAAATTTCCAACGGGAATAAATTATTTATAGTGTTCAGAACACACCATATTTTTTTCAAATTAAAAAAAATATATTCAATACCTTAAATAAATTAATTAATGTGCCGTACTCGCTTTTGACGCCACGCGCGCATCCTAAAAATGTCACGCGCAGACCTATTTTCAGCGTTAAATTAAAATTATAAATAATGGAGATAGAGTTCCGGGAGTTAGGAGTTTTTGTTGGAAATTTCCTCCTCTTAAGAAACTTTTTTTTAAATTTCTTAAATATTAATAGTTTATTAAATATTGGCAAAAAACGAAATGCCATTTTTTTTTCATCTTTAATTGTTTATAACTTTTGCAATTTTTTAAGTGCTAATACACGCTTTTGGCACATTTTTCTAGACGTCATTCCGGATCCAATGAGCTATCGCACATAATTTTAAGAGCAGTAATTCTATTTTGTACCATTTTCAACTTGTCGCATAGACTATATGAGAGTAAAGGAAGAGAGAGTGCTCTTGTGTACTGCGCACACACTTTAAAATTACTCCTGCGTAACTGGCCTAATTTCAATGAAACCGGCCACCGTCACCGATATCGGTATGGGGAGTTATAAGGGTTATTTTGCCTATTAGATTATTTATTTAAACATTCTTCCAAATTTCATACTCCTTTGCTTGCATAATTTTCGTAAGCAAACACTTTGTACTCCACGAAGTATATTATTAAGTACTTTTTCACTGCATTATCCTAACTCAGTTTCTTATAGCTTTCGTGTTTTGTATATTTCATGTTTTGTTTTGTTTTACATAATAAACAATACCCTCCTTTGCATCGCACAGTCGGGTAAAAATAAGGTTTTTGTGTTACAGAGAATTGTTCCAGACTGACCTGAGCTCTGAAGCATTTAGCTACTTTGTGTGTTTTTACCGCTAAGTTCCAAAGGCAAAAGGTACGGGTATCTTGAGAAATTAATTCCTACTCGGACGTAGTTTTTGCCCTCAAACGTTTGAAACATTATTTTATCCTTGTTGACTATATTTATTCTTCCTAACAATAAAATACACTAACTTCTAGAATAGTGAGAGAGCAAAAACGTTTCTGTGTTAATTAAAAATATTCTGATGAATGACATTCTCCATTTCGAAAGTCTATTAAAACCGAATATTATATCTTATACTTGCAAATCTTGTTTATACATAATCGGAATCTCAGAAACGAGTGCAACTCTTCATGAAATTTAGTATGTAGAGAGTTTTGGGGAGAAAAATCGATTTAGCTAGGTTTTATCCCTGGAAAACTAAATATTTTTATCGTCTTTCTATCGTCGTGCAACAATATATCAATAATTTCGACTCTATTATGTCAGTTCAAATAGCAGTTAGGTATGTGCAGTTCATAACTGATAGAATATGAAACGTGTTTTGTGTAGTGAATAAAGTTCTATTTGCGTCGTATGCAAAAGAGCCGTGGCCTAGTGGGTAGACCGTTTGGTTCGCACTCGAGAGAGTACAGGTTCGAATACCAGGTTGTGGCGTGTACCAATAAGACTTTTTCAGATCTCAAGTATACGGACGCTCTAACGGTGAAGAAAAACATCGTGAGGAAACCCGCACATAGTTGACGTATTGGCCAATCATTCCTCTGGACTAGGCTGATGTTGTGAGAATGCCGTATGTGCTTTGGCAACCAAACGACATTTAATAACCGACTGTCCCAGGCACTACAGTATTTCAAGAGTGGTTACTTCGCTCGGAGGATAACGGATAAATAGGCGTCGTATCGTGTACCGTCGTGGTGTGAACTGACCCTTATGCTCTTCACGTCAAAGTAAATTGCTATGGCGTATGCTACAAGGATAGTTTTCATATCTGTTTAATAGCCTTTTAAGCCTCAACGGGGCAGTTGCGGATTATGTTCTACCTGTTCATACAATATCCAAGTGTTCTACGAGATATTTCATGTTACCTGCTCTGTACATATTGAAAAAGCTTATTTATATTTAATACGTGAATCAAACATTTTTACTCTGTTTTTCGAAAATAATGCGAGCGGAGGTAAAACTTGGCACAGTTTTAGTTTATATGAAGGAAGAGTGGATGGCACTATTTTTATATAATAACCCCCTTACTAATAATCGCTGTATAATAAGCTTTATAGTTATACAGTGTTTTGTCTCCTTCTTACGAATTAAAAATGTCACTTGTGACACTGTATAACTATTCAAAGCCTATACAGCGTTTATTAGTAAGGGGGTAAAGCTATATAATATATCAATACATAAAAATAACGTTGCACACACTACCTCATAATAATCTATATATGCGTTTGTATAATGACAGTTGTGTTGGTTTGACACAATTTTGTCGCATGTCTTTCAGTTTATGTATTAAAATTCCCAAGCCGACATATATCTACAGGCTTCAACAAAAGATCCCTATTAAAGTTGAAACTTAAAAATAAATTAATTATGGTCGAATTTAGACCACTAGGCGACCACTAGTACAAATAAAAATAGGCCCTTTTGTCTTAATTTGAAGTGTCAATAAGCGCAGGTTTAATTATGATCGTAAATGAGACTACTAAAAAACAGGCACTAAATTCTACAAGAACAAATCAACTGAACATTAAAAGAACATTAAAAATCAAAACTAAAATACTTTCCCGAGCTTAATTCAACAAATTATTCAGTTCATTAACAAATAAGTGAATCCGTTTGCTAATTGCACTATCTTGTTACTAACTTCAGCGGAAAACTTCGCGCTAATGGTATCTCGACTAGGGATGCTCGATGATCATCGATTTTCGATGATCATCGATGTTAGACGATAAAACATCGATGTTTTAAAATCGATGTTGCACTATTTAAAACATCGGAACATCGATGTCACGGACACAAACATCGAAATCGAAAAACCCAAAGTTGAAAAAACTTGCGGTAAAATATTTAACCACTATTGCGACATCAACGCCATCAGAGCGATTATTTTCTAACCCTATATCAACAGCGCAACAGGTTAAAAGGTTCTGCGCTTTCAAAATTATCATTTTTATAGTCAATTATTGACAAGATATAATGGAACTTATAATGTGTTTCTCCTTATATCTCCAATATAAAATTTCTTTGTTTCATTAAAATAACGTGCGATTTTATGTTTTTTTTAAATAATATACTAGCTAATGCCCGCTGCTCTACCCGCGTAAGTACAGTAACCCACGGGAACCTTATATGTCCCGCGATAAAAAGTAGCCTATGTCCCCATGGTCTACTATATATCTGTGCCAAATTTCATGATAATCGGTTTAGTAATTTTTACGTGAAACCGTGAATAATAATAATAATAATATCTAGTATAACAATAGTATCCCACGGGAATCGTACATTTCCCCGCGATAAAACGTAGCCTATGTCCTTTTTCAGGTTCTAGACTATATGTGTACCAAATTTCATTTAAATCGGTTCAGTAGTTTTGGCGTGAAAGATGGACAAACACACATACTTTCCCATTTATAATATTAGTATGGATGTATTGATGACGGACGGCCGTGAAGACGTTCACAAAAAAACATCGATGTTGCCTGACATCGATGTTTAGAGCTCGATAAACATCGAACATCGATGTTTAGCCTTCGATGTCATTATCGATGCCAACATCGATGTTTTTGCAATATCGAACATCCCTAATCTCGACTTCGGTAATCTCTTCGTGCTAACGACTGTCAGAATTGAAATGAATGCCTGGATTTAAGGTTCAACTGGACATATTTGGCCTGGAAATTAAAATAGTTTGATTTGGTCTTGAAATTATTGAGTTTGCTTTTTTTTTTTTTTTTTCATTTCAATACCTTTTAATTGCCATGCACAAAAATATTACATAAATAAAGTAAATAAAAATATATTTATTAGCAAAAGTGTACAACATTTCCGGAAAACCCTGATGTAAGTTTTCACTTGTCACTTATAGCACTGTGTTGGTCACTATACGATAAACAAAGATGAGTATAAATAAAATTTACATTATCGAAATATTACATTTTAATATATTTTTACTTTTAACGTCCACGCCGCGCCGTTAAGCCTTAATATGCCCGCGCCACGACGCACTTCGTTTAAAAACGCAAAAAATGATATTGTAACGGGGGGTTTGCGCGGGGTGATAGAGTCAAACAGCGACTTTACAACGGAGGCGTATATTTTGGTACAAGGTACAACTTTAGAGCAGCGCTTACGCCCCTATATTTCGGTTTTCAACAGATTGTCCCGTGAGGAAGCAATCAGTATGCCACCGGCTTATAGGTTCGCTATTTATTCCTTAGCGTACAAGAAGCTGTCCCAGCAATGGTGGAAGCAACTACTTAGGTAGCGTAGGATTCGTAAAAGCGCATACAATAGCGATTAGCGATGATAGGTAATCGAACGAATGATACAAAACAATCATCATGAGGGTTACTTATATGATCTCTGTCGGTGTTTCACTAGCGTGATCTAGAACCCTTACAGCTCCATCTAGTGGTGGCTGGGAGAACTGACTATAAATTCACTGTTCTCAGTTGTAAATGCTATAGCCATCTAGCGGTGCTTGGAGAAACTAAGATTATACCTCAATATCTTTGAATAGGGGTGTTACAATATGTACTTTATATAACAGTTTCGTAAAGAAAAGATCGAAAATTAAAATCTCGTTAACGTAAAACGATGCGGTGTCGCGACGCGGTTCTTTATAATAACGTGCAAATTAGTTTTTATAATAAGTACACGTTGCCGTAAAAATGCACGTCACAATGCCGGTTCGTCGTGCTATGTTAAATTCCGGTACACGTTGAACCGTTCTGTGGCGACGTTGCCGTGCCGTGAAAAATCACCGCACCACACCGTGTCACGACACCGCGCAACCGCGCAGTCTCACATTGACGATGCGACGTCGTATCGTGGACGTGTGGACAGGCTCTAACAATAAATAAATCTTCTGAGTGAAGTTAAGACTTGCCATGATGAATTCTTTGAAAAAATATATTTTTAAAATTGTTTCATAAATGACGAAGTTATCCGTGAACAAACATAAAAAAGCATATATACGGTCAAATTCAGAAACCTCCTCCTTTTTGCAAGTCGTTTAATAAATAAAAAGGGTGAAATTATTATTTTTAAACAAAAAATTAAACCGACTTCCAAAGTAAAAATTCACAAAAAAGTATGAAATAAAACTTATTTTCTAAATAATTCCCCTTTTAAATTTGGCTAAAATTTTAACAGTTTCTCTACTCAATCTTCTTAATTTTGAAGTCGCTACCAGCCCAAACGATATCCTAGAATATTTTATAGAACTCACGTTCATATTTGCTGGTACCGACTTCAAAATTAAGAAGATTGAGTAGAGAAATTTTTAAAATTTTCGCCAAATTTAAAAGGGGAATTATTTAGAAAATAAGTTTTATTTCATACTTTTTTGTGAATTTTTACTTTGGAAGTCGGTTTAATTTATTGTTTAAAAATAATAATTTCACCCTTTTTAGTGATATATTTTGTTCAGTTATTATTAATACATCTTAAGAACGTCTAAAATAAATCGAGTTTATAATTGAATACGCGCCAAGCTTACATTACGTATTGTTAATAAGATGATGATGATTACTGTAAGTTAGAAAGTGGCATATGCTTGCAGTTATTTAAACAATGCCGAAATTTCCAAACGCATATCTTTAAAGACTGAGGAGTTCTGTTCAGCGCTTTTGGATCCAGGGTAAACCTTGGTACAATATCTTATTTTTTGGTAGCATATGCTTGTGTTATTCCAGTAAGAGTCAAAATCACTATATGTGTCGATATAAAATTCAAAGAGTTCCCTCGGTTCCTCATGGATCGCATCATCAGGTTTCCACTTTAGTGACTAAAGGACTAATTTAGAATTATATCCTTTACAACAACAAAATATTTTTTGCCAAATAAGTTCATGAATAGCAGAGTAATGTTCAAAGATATCCATGTCGGTGTAAAATACTATGAGAAGTACCTTTTATACCATCATAATGTGATGATGTATGGTGTGATGATAGTGGTGATGATGATGATTACTCTAATTGACGTAGTGGCATATGCTTGCAGTTGTTTAAACAACGCCGAAATCCCCAAATATGTATATATAAGGAGTCAGGAGTTCTGTTCTTTACTTTTGGATCCAGGGTATACCTTGGAGCAAAATCTTACTTTTTGGTAACATATGCTTGGATTCCTTTAAAAAAACTCAAAATCCATAATGTATCCATATAAATTTCGAGGAGTTCCCTCGATTCCTCATGGATCCCATCATCAGGTCACCACTTTTTTGAAAATGGGACCAACCTCGGATGATACCCTTTACATCAGAAAAAGAATTTTGAAAATCGGTTCACAGACGGCGAAGCAATCGGCGAACATACAAAAAAAAACAAAAACAAAATAAATACAGCCGAATGTATAACCGCCTCCTTTTTTGGAAGTCGTTTAAAAATATTGTTTCACAATATTAAACTTGTTGACGGTACAGCAACAGGTAACTTGAGACTTACTTCGTGAGTTCTGCTCAGTACTTACCGATAGTTCTAAGCCAGCGCTTGCGAGCATTTGCGTATTACCACTTGAAACTATTTCTTTTGCATTTATTTTGCATTTTAATTAATATTATGATTATAAAAAAATTAAGTATATCTAATATTTTTAAGTCATTCCAAAAAAAACTCATTTTATTATATTCCTAGCTTTATGTACACAATATATTATTATCACTTGGAAATGAAACTGCATTTCATAATATACCTAACATTATGTAGACTTCTTTTTTATTTAAAGTTAATTAAAACGGGTGACCTAATATATTAATTAACTAACAACTAAGTTTATATACAAAATAACAATAAATTAAAAATAACATTATATTAACAAATTACAAAATAATTTTACAATAGAAAATACAATTACATTTATTAACTAGCTATAGAAGAGAATCTTACTATAGAAGTATTTTTGCTATAGAAGTTGTTTATAAACTATAGAAGAGAAATTATCTACGGTCCGATAATTATCAGTATTATGGATCTCTAAATCGAATAAACTATTTCAAAGTCACATAGCAAATCAGCGTAGAGTATGTAGCGCTTCGTAGACGTTTTAGCTGTTCATAGACGTTCTACGGAATGTTTCGTAGGCGTTCTACGTAGCACTTCGTAGACGTATGAGTACTTCGTAGACGCTTTACATTGACGTCCAAATGTAAACACAGTGTTAGCAAATAATATTATAATACATCGTTATGAAACCTTGGCTAACATAATAATATTCAATAATTCATAAAATGTCCCAATTTTAACATTATAATAGGCTCAGGAACCATTAGAATGTTTCCGTAAAAGCCGTTTTTGCTCCCTGTTCCCAGTAAAATAATGTAAAAAGAGGTTAAACGTAAAACTAAACTAATTTAAATCTAATATTCATATCCCTTTGAGGCAGTAAAATAAATAGTATTCCAGCTTAATAACTTATTCTGTTCTGAAATGAGTTAACGAATTATTATATTTTAGCTTTCTATTTTTCCTCGACAGTTTCATCAAAGCCATTAGAGGGTTAGCCACTCAAAAATGGTTTCATTTGAGGGTTATAAACTCCATATAAGCCTCGAAAAACGTGCTTAAGTCCCCATCTAGTCTTATTGGGTTATCGTAAAAAAGATATCTTCTTCGAATGATCGTTTCTCCGAGTTATTACGTCTGCAGTTTTATTCACTTCGCACAAAAGTCGGTTTATGTTCTTTGTTATGTCCCTTTGTGGGATGAAGTCGATGGAATTTAAATGCTGTATTAAATGGAAATATCGTATATTTTATATAAAGGAAGACCGTGTTATTTGTAATGTATGGCAATTATTCTAATTCTTTTAGGCTTCTTAATGCTATCTACAGACAGGGGTAAAATTTGGGGAGAAATATTTTTTAAAGTGCTGGTATCACTGCCCGTTATCAATGAATTGCGGGAATCATCGTCGTCGTTTAAAAACAGCACTGTAAATAGTACTCTGTGCTAATGTAATACAGCATAAAATCGAACACACGAGTGTCGAGCTTTACGGTCCACTGCACCGTACCAAATCCGTGCGTGTGTAGCGACACCGGATTTGGTCTTCGGATATGGTCCGCTGTACGCTCCGTACCAAATTCGTGTGTCTGTAGATAGCATAAGGTGCGTTGACAGTGAAATGTCAAGGTCGTGTCATGCAACTCGCGTGAATTTCGGTGTTTATGTGCCATCTGCCGGAAACTACTTATTCCCGACGATAAAATTTAAAACAGATAGAAATAAAAATAAAACGTTTATTTGACAAATTAGGATACACATTACACGTACACTACATGATATAAATACTAATATTCTAAATGGGAAAGTGTGTGTATCTGTTTGTCAATCTTTCACGCTAAAACTACTGAACCGATTTAAATGAAATTTGGTACACAGATAGTCTAGAGCCCTGACAAAGGACATAGACTACTTTTTATCGCGGGGCATATACGTTTTTCGTGAGTTACTGTACTTACGCGGGCGGGGCCGCGGGCATCAGCTAGTATTTCTAAATATCGATTTATCTACTCTCTAGCTCAATAGACAGCTGCATAAGCACGCTTTTACACGTGTCGCAGCTCCTGCGGCGGCGGAAAAATCCATATAAAAGATTAGTGTTGCCCAAATCAGTCTTGGTCTTGGTCTTGCAGCAAGAGTCTCGCAAGAGTCTCACAAGTCTCGCAATTACCTATTAGCCTATTGCTATTTATTAAACGTTATTTTAGATATTAGAACAACTTAATATAACAACGTTACGTAATACCTACTCTATAACGTTGTTCTGAGATCTAAAATAACGTTTAATAAATAGCAATAGGCTAATAGGTAATTGCGAGACTTGCGAGACTCTTGCGAGACTCTTGCGAGACTCTTGCTGCAAGACCAAGACCAAGACTGATTTGGGCAACACTATAAAAGATGGGATCATATTAGGCGATGGAACAGGCCCTTAATATTATAAATTATGCAAAAGTTACTCTATTTCTCTGTTACGTAATCACGCTTAAACAAGTGAACGGATTTTGATTTTTGAAACGATCGTAGATTAAACTTCGGTGAAGGAAATAGATTACTTTTCTTTACGTTCCCGGGTGATATATTACTTTATACTTTCGGAAATAATAAAGTTTCAGGCAACAAGTGTAAATATATAACGAAAATCCTTTATGAAGTTACTCCAATACAGTAATTCTGGGATTATAATAATATGATCCGGAATCAGTAAGGCCGAGGAAAATTTAGAGCACTGAAAATAACACGTGTGTTTACACGAGTGTCAAGTCAAACGTCAATGTCAAATCTGACAATTTGACACTTGACACTAAAATTTTCAACTCTATTGTATTAGCGCAGAGTTCTAATTTCGATGCATTGAATTTTCGCGGTCCCGCTGGATTTCGTATCAAATAACTCAGCCTTAAATTGAGTTAAGCTCTTAGTGGAAGTCCTGACACGCACCTGATTTAAAATTAAATGAGTTTTAATGCGGATCCAGACTTAGGGTAAACGTTATTTAAATACGTTTAAACACCTGCTTTATACATAGCTAATTAATTATTATTTATGTAGCGGGTCGTGGTGCTAAAATAAAGACGTGCTAAATTGTCAAAATTACTGTTATATTTTTACAACAGCCAGTGCGTGAAAATGTCCTCTGATCTTTTTTACATATTATAAGGGCACAAGAGAGCGATATTTATTCTTTTTTTTTTTTCGAAATTAGAGAAAAACTGGCTGTTGCCCGTGACTTCGTCCGCGTCAACTGATGGCGCAATAATGTATTAATTTGGACCAAATTTGATTACCATAAAAAAGGTTATAGTGAGTCAATCTTAAAAGATAGACATATACTGTCGCAGACATTTTTTTTTTTTTGATCATTTAAAGAGGAATAATTCTTTCACACATAGTTTTTGGGTAACTTGAACCGTTCATGCAGCGCACACAACGGAAGCACTCAAATAGGAATAATTTTTCCCGTTTTTGCAACATTTTTCATTGATGTTTCGCTCCTATTGGTCGCAGCGTATTGTTATATAGCTTAAGCCTTCCTCGACAAATGGACTATCCAACACAAACATAATTTTTCATTCGATTTAGCAGTTCCTGAGATCAGCGCGTTCAAACAAACAACGGAAACCCGCAAAGATGAATAATTTTCCCCGTTTTTCCACATTTTCCCCTGATTCTTCGCTCCTATTGATCGCAGCGTTATGTTATATAGCCTAAAGCCTTCCTCGATAAATTGACGGAAAGATGGATAATGGATGGAAAATTATTTTTGTGTTGGATAAACACAAAAATAATTTTTCAATTCGAACCAGTAGTTCCTGAGATTAGCGCGTTCAAATAAACAAACTCTTCAGCTTTATAATATTAGTATAGATTACAATGGCACACTATTTAAAAAAAATTACCGACGCCTATACAGCTTTATAAAAATACCAAATTTATAACCGTCGATAAGATTGTTATTGTCGAAATAAGTATCGTATTGTAGCAATCGAAGCTATTACAATTTGTAAGGCGCTCTAATGCGGGCGATAGATCGAGCAACAATGGCGGGCTCGCGAAACAAATGACGCGACACAATTCGATCAGCATTGTTTGAACATCTGCCAATGCTACGGTATTTTTTATTGACTCCAAATAAGGCTTAATTGAGAACGGCAAATTCCTCCGCATTCTGCCAGCTGGGAGGGAATTTTGTGTATAGATAAGTAATCTTCTTTATATTTAAAAATGGAACGCAATTCCAATGGCTGTGTTCCGTGGAAAAAAGCGCTTGCTAGCGCAAAAAAAGAACCAGGCGCGGCCAGGACACGTTTGCTAACTCAATACTCCTAAGATAATCCGCCATTTTGTTAATGCCAGCGGTCGTCATATTGCTTACTTTTTTTGTTAGCACTATTTTCGCGGAACACAGCCAATGTCTCGCTAAAACTAAAAAAAATAGAAAATGTTCAGGGAAAATAATAAAAACGACGATTAAATTTTTCCACACTGTTCACGGTGTTCAATTTGTCACTTGACTGGCAAATACTTATAGGTTTGTCCTGTTTGTTTTATTAAAAAAAATAGGTTGGTGTAAATGTAGATGTTTGTGTGGGTATAGTTAATTATTCATTCCATTTCATAGTAAGACAGAACAATGTCGCCCTTATTAATAAAATTATTTACACCACGGATTAGCTAATCCAACATGGCTGTCTCTATCAGATAGTTTAGAACAGTCACTTGATGGACAAAGAGAGCGATTTGGATTTGCTAATCCATGGTATAAATATTTTTATTAATAAGGAGGTAAGTGTCGGACAGCTAGATGAATAAATAAAACATAGCATATTCACCTATGAATAATTATTATTTTCAACTACTATTGAGTAATTATTAAATACAGTGGTATTTTTACTTGTTACAAGATTAAAATAATACCTTCTTAATTCTGCGAAATATTGGTGTTATGTAATCTGAAATAGCCTCTCAGACTGAGCTGTGCTGATTAAAGACTGTGGCTTTGGATAATTAACAGAGAAAATTGCAGCGCTCAGGATTCCCTTTTTTGGTTTTATGTTGAGGTTTTTGTCGCGAGACTAATGGTACTACTGGCCAGTTAGACAGGCTCCGAAATTAAAAAATACCACGAACAGAATTCCAAATTTTAAATTTAAATCTGGCCGCATCCAATTTAAATATTAAACGCCGCGCTGCACAAATAAAATATATTGTTTAGGTTATGTGCATTCCATTTTAACGACCCCTGTACCTCAGTAGTTAGCGCACAAACCGGAGGTCATGGGTTTTATTCCCGCCAGAGAAGAAAAAAGTTTTCTGTGTTCCTAGATCATATGGATGTGTATAAAATACGTGTATTATATTATATAAACATCTTAAATATGTTTGTAATATCAAAGTAATAAATATATTTCTGATATTTGGTAACCGTTACAGAGCCGTTACACAAGTTCTTCGAGAACTTACCACAAG
This sequence comes from Glaucopsyche alexis, assembly GCA_905404095.1. Classification (NCBI taxonomy): domain Eukaryota; kingdom Metazoa; phylum Arthropoda; class Insecta; order Lepidoptera; family Lycaenidae; genus Glaucopsyche; species Glaucopsyche alexis. The sequence continues at coordinate 16,969,979 of FR990059.1, forward strand.
ACCAGATTGATGTGGTGTGAAAGGGTCCATAGATATTATTATTATTTAAAAATTTCCGTAAATTTTGGGAACAAGAGCCATAGGGTGAAATATAAACCCTTAAAATCATGTTAGACAATTAAAGTGTTTAAAGCATAATATTATCTGAATATAAAAGCTTCATATTGTCCAACAATTCAAACTTTAAAATACAACCATAAACTACACTAAAATATGAAAGCTCATACAAACAGCATACCCGCTTAACTCACTCCAAGTTTATCGGACCAAAGCTCTCAAGCTTAAAAGCGTAGTTGAAATACGAGTTTTAGTTTAAAAAAGTTATCTTCTTTTTTAATTATCTCTTTTCATTTGCTTTAAACTTTTTTAGTAAAAGTAGTAAAGTTTGGCTAGTTAGTATGAGTACAATTTGTTAATACAATAATGATGAGAGATTTCCTAATCTCACTAACAAAATAATATTATTAAGCTAGTTCCGTAACGGTAACGGATTCCCACTTTTCAAACGGAATCCTGAGATAAAAGTAGTCTAAGGGTGCGTGCACACAGTGCGTTGCAGGTCACATCATATTATTAGTAGTTAAATATATTGTATTTTTGACTGAGGTTATAAAATCTGAGTAAAATTCTAATAAAGACATTAATCATAAATTGTCTTCTCATAATTTTTTAGGGTTCCATACATCGAATGAAAAAAATGAAACCCTTATAGGATCACTTTGTTGTCCGTCCGTCTGTCTGTCAAGACCCTTTTTCTCAGGAACGCGTAAAGGTAGGAGGAGCTGGAATTTATATCAAATACTCAGATCTACTGTCCATTGGAGCTGTGAAAAAATCAAACTTCTAAATCAACGCAATGAAAAGATGCCGCAAATTTTCGACACTCGCAAGAGAATCAAAGAATCTTGACATTTTGTACGAAATAACGTCTAGCACAAAATTTTTAGTTACATCATATAATAAAAATATGTTTAATAATTTTAAACTTACTACCCCTACTATGACTCGATTGTCGTGATGGGTGAACTTTTAGTTATATACCTACATAGGTTTGTACGGAACCCTCGGTGCGCGAGTCCGACTCGCACTTGACTGTTTTTTATTATATAATTACTAGCAGAAACCAGTTATAAAATAATCAAAATTTAAAAACTATAACGTGACTACGCAAATTATATTGCCTATGTTACCCGGGTTATTAATACGGATTTTTTTTTATTTTTTTTTTATTACGGATCTATTGACACCTTACAAAAAAAACACACCTTTTTTTGGAAGTCGGTTAAAATCGGATCAGGGCCTTTAGTCAAGGTGCATTCGATAATTTCGACGGCGAACTGCGAAATCAAAAATGTATGGAATTTGACACAAGTCATCGTAAAGTGACATTTCGCTTGCGATGCGTGATGTCAAATCCCATACATTTTGTTTTCGAACTTCGCCGTCGGAATTATCGAGTGCATCTTGACTAGTCACTCAGTACTATAGGCGCTACGATGGAACAAACATACATAGACTGTCAAAATTACCATTTCTTGGCTTCAGCGTAGTCGAGTAAGAATACAATAAATTGTATGAACTTAATAAAACACTTCGTAACCCTCCAATGAGAAGCATAATACAACAACATTTACTGTGGCGATTTGTCTAGAACAGTCCAGACTCCAGAACAATCTAGGACAATCCCTTGAAACCCATCGTAGGGTCGGGCAATAATCTCCTCCGGCCTTTTACTTGTTCTCAGTCCTCGAGTGTATTGGATTTTTATTATTTCACCCTAATGTTAGACTTGAGACGAATTGAATAAAATATAATTTAGTTTTGTTCAACTTAATAAAATATTTTGAAATCTATACTAATATTTATATAATAAGGAGGAAAGATTTATCTGTTTGTTTGTATTAAATATGCTCCGAAACTTGTAGACCGATTTTAATTAAACTTGGCACAGAAATAGAGAAGAAATTTAAAATGTGTCTTTGTTACTTCTGTACATAAAGAATACAAGTAAATAGGATCACGGGGAAAGACAAGGGCTACATTTTATCGCTTATTTTTTTTATCTATGGGAAACATCTAGTAGTGTAGTAGTTAGTAAGTTATTTATTGTTATTAAGTGTAGTCCATTTTAAGTAAATACTAATATCTATCTGCCTTGCATAATTCGTCACAATAATTGTGAATGACTAATAGTGAGTCAAGAAGTTTTCAAAGCTTTTACGACCTCTGTGGCTCAGTTGGTTGAGCGTGTTGGTGCTCAAGGCGGGGGTCGCGGGATCAAATCCCGCCGAAGGAACAAAAAGTTTTTCTGTGTTCCTGGGTCATAGATGTGTAAAATATATGTATAATATATATAATAAAAATCTTAAATATGTGTATAGTATAAAATATATAAAATAAAAGTATTAAATATATTTCCGTTGTCTGGTACCGTAACACAAGTTCTTCGAGAACTTACCACGGGATCAGATTGACGTGGTGTGAAGCGTCCATAGATATTATTATAAAAAAAAATGCGCGTTAAATAGATAGTGAGTTTTTCAACTATAGCAGCAAAGGCCAAAGGTACTACAGCATGTGAAGAACAGGAGGTTCTAATATTTGACAGCCTCCGTGGTCTAGTGGTTAGAGCATTGGCTCTCGACTCGGAGGGCGTGGGTTCGATTCCCGCATTGGAACAACAAAAATTTTTGTTTCCAAGTTTGCTTAGGACAATGCAGCCTCATCACCTGATTGTCTGACAAGAAAGATTATCTTTGCGTCGGATGGGTATGTAAGAAGTCCGACTTGCGCCTGATCTCTCGTCAGTCGAGTCGGTTCTCACTGGGTTATAAGAGTAAAGGAAGAGAGAGTGCTCTTGGGTACTTCGCACACACTTGGGCATCATAAAATTACTCCAGTTACGCAACTGGCCGAGTTTCAATAAAACCGGCCATCGTCACCGATATCGGTGTGGGGAGTTATTATTTTTATTCTAATGTTTGAGGTGACGAAAGGGTTTCTCAAACTCGGGTGACGAACGGGAGGCAACTCGTTTGGTAGAGGATCAAAGACAGACGAATACTGAAACTTTACTTAATTGAGTGGAAATTAAGTCGCTGTTGTTGTTCTACCAATAGCAGAAGGAGTGAGAACAAATATAAAAAAATGAAGCAAGTCATGGCCAAATGAAACTTAACAAATTTTTCGGAAAGTCAACAGAAGAAGCTACCACTGGTTCAACCCTAACCCGCCGAGTAAGACCGGCGTAAAAAACTCGCATTAGTTGCTCTAATATTAAGCAGCGTTTCTATATTAACAACCAATTGCCTCGTTCCCGCTCGTCAAAAAAACTTTTCGCCCGCCTAGTAATTGCACTTTAGTTTCTTGCAATTTTTCAGGCTGAGTGATGGAATGCGTCCCCGTGATGAATGCGAGTCGGACCCTCGTCACAGGCGTCGTGGCGCGTCACGGCCGTCACGTCACATTCCCACTACGTCACATTCCCACCGCGTCACACCGCGAGCGAACTAGAGGTTAATCTTCGAGAAAGTTCCAAGGATGCGCGAAGTAATAGGAGATTAGCTTCCACGTTGATCGATCTGGCAATTTTCATGATGGCCGTTCCCGTTTGTTTTGCATAATATTAAATGGAAGCGCATTTAATATTTAAACCAGTCACGACCCGACCCTTAGAGGTGTTGCACAATGTTTTCAGTATTCAATTTACAAGATTTTCGGAGAAAATGGCGGTAATGTCGCGCAGGCTTTTTAAATCACCATGAAAAATTCTTGAATATTTTAAATCGTAATATTTGGTAGCTATAATAATAATCGACTACGATTTCATTGACATGGATACTGAAAACATTAGTAAGTACCTTATTTTAATTGGTATTTAGATAAAGAATGTTATTAACTTCTATTTACCTAGAAAATAGAAAAAAATATAACGTAAAGCTAAAACATTTATAAAAAAAACTAAAACTCGACTTCGTAAATATATGCCTATGTTACCCGAGAAATTGTACGATTCTATTGACAACTCATTTATTAAATTCGGACCAGTAGTTTAGACGCTATGGTGGAACAAAATAATTAACCCTTCCTTTTGGCTTCGCCGCATTCGGGCAAAAATATACAATCATCTGATTTCCAACTACCACACAAAGGTCTTTTGAAACTGACAAATTGACCTTCCAAATCCTCATAACATAATAATTTATTAAATGTAAAGCAAGAAAGACCTACATTAACATTCCAAAAGATTTCACGTTGTTTTTCTTAGAAGGCAGGTCGACTCTTTATATTTGAAAAAGACAATTATTTTTGGAGTCAGCGCGGCTTCGTTATCAGTTTCTGCCTCAGAACACTCACGTAAGGAGCCCTTCGAACCTATTTCAGAATCTTTATTTTGTCCGTCCGCATTTTCCAGGACTCGGTCTAAAGAATGGTATAAAATCGATTTACATTTCATTGCTCTATCGTGAAATATAACTAAGGCGTTATTAAAGTTTCATTTACGGTGATATATTACACAGAATTAAACTAAAAAACAATTTAGTGAAAAATTGACAGGACCTACGTCTTCCTAATTGTAATAGTTTCTATAAGTGTTGTGCGTAGAGCGCTAGCAAGCGGTCGCGCTCCGCAAATTGGCATATGAAAAGATGCCGATTTGTGCAAATATAAAACATACATTTTGAGTAATCATCAAAAATTATGAATAAAATTATGTAGAGGTGAACTCTACATAATTTTATAACATCTCAATATATGAAATATAAATGTTGAGTAATCTTTCAGATCTAATATTTAACAAAATCATATTAAATTTTCCGTACCTAACTATACAAGATTCAGCAGTAACACACATTTGTAAACACTTGTTAATCACTTACATATTGTAAATAAAACCGTGAATCCCGAAAACCGCTGCCACGTTATATAATTAAAGCGTCATCATTATTTCAGAGGTAAACCGCTATTATTTTAAGAGATAATCTCATTCCACGTTAATCTGTTTATTAAAAACGTTTTACGTCAGTTTTACTTATTTTATTTTCACACAAATATTATTATAATAGTGTTTAGAACTCAATTGCCGTCAACCTCCTGAGGCGGCAATTGTGGCAACTGTTTCCTGACGTTGCCGCAATTGTTTCAAATATTCCTGTTTCATACAAATTTAGCATTTTACTTAAACATATAGCTCCGCATGGAACAATTACGCAAACGACAGCGCTAAGTGTGCCGCTTGTAAACCACTTTAATTAAGACACGAATGAATTTACGACGACGACCTTGATCGAAAGGAGAGGTCGACAGTCTTAGTAGAATGTTCTAGAAAATTCCAATAGGATATTGGAAGTACGCTTAAACACGCGCCGCAGCTCCTGCAGTGTGTGTTTAAGCATTATTATTATTATTAGAAGATTGCGAGCTCTCAATTGTGCAAGTCGAATGACAGTTCTTTACGTTAGTAATAGGTATTATATATTCTTTGCCGCTGCCTCGAATTTTTCGGTGAGTACTTTCTTTGAATAGAGTATTATAATAATAAGCGTGAATTAAGAGGAACCCTTCCTTTTTAAACTGATTCTAACCCCTTTATTGAAAAGTTTAATTTCGTAAAATATAGCTACAACCCTTTGGATGTTATCCAATATTTATTATGGGCTGTTTAATGCGATTAAATCGGGATCGCTCGCTTGAGGCTCTCGGTTTTTTTGAAAAACGTTAATAGAACTCTATTTCGGTAAACCAAAAACCGTTTTTAATGTTGCGTTTGAATTTCGAAGCGCCTAACCTGTTCATTTTGAAATGCCTTTTTGGTCCGCGCGATTGCGACCGTCCCGCTGCTTAGTATTAGAACGAATAGCATAATGTTAGTAGTCTTTAAACAGTGTTAAGCATACCTACTAAATTATTTAAGAATAGCTTTTACCCGCGGCTCCGCCCGCGTAAATACAGTATCCCACGGGAATCCTTTGTGTTTATCTATATCTTAAACTACTATCATACCAACTTTCATCGACATCCGTTCAGTAGTTTTGCGTGAAAGAGGAACAGCCATCCTCCTCACAAACTTTTACATTTATAATAGTAGTAGGATCAAATAATATTATACAAGGAGACAAAACACTTAATAAAAATCAACAAAGACTTAGAAACACTAAATTCCAACTTAATGATGATTTTTCTGAAGCAACTATTAACATATTTTCTTATTCACGAATAATAAACTACATTTACAAGTATGACAATAAATGAAAAGGTAAGGTTTGCCATATACATGGAGTCCGGGCGGATAAGCACTTTCCATGTCATTAGTCGTGGGCTCGTTGCTCCCGGCGAACCTCCACGTGTCTCATTTGCATGGTAATTGCTATGATGAATATTTAAAAAAAAAGTAAATATTAACATATTTAGCTAACTAAGTTCGCAGACTGGCGCAGATTTTATGCGGAGGCTGTATTATAAAAGTTTGAAGTTTTCCTTTAAGGTTTGATATAATATTGTGTTATTCATTTCCATGTTAATTAAATTCATAGTCACAAAAATATTGTAGGCAATTATTATGTTGAAATAAGTGTACGGTCGCCGACAAATCTGGTGTACCACCTTTCGATCTTATTACTATGGCATAAGGTTCAAAAGTGGTATACCAAGTTTTCCGGCGACTGCATATAAAACATTTAGGGTTAGTACACACCGAGACGGGACGCGGCGCTCATTTTTTAAGAAAGCGATTCAGAATTTAACACGGTCGACTGACGCTCGCTGAAAACGCCATCATTATCGTCACTACAAGTCCAAAGATACGTGCAAACACTCTTGAGCGAACTCTTTCCCCTCGTTTAAGTTACCAAGATTATATTATAAAATACAAGAAGAAGATAAACCATAAAAGCTCCTACTATATTGTGTACACTGTCTGTCCTGAACCAATCAGTAAACAACCGGCAATCAGCGAACATTCATCATGCAAATCCATTGATTCCTGAACGCACGGCCTGGCCCAGCCATTAAAAATAAAACCCAGTAGATTATAAAAATTTACATACTTTCAATCAAACGAAAACATCACAAATAACGAGAACGTTCATCGTCTGAATACGTATGATGCATGCCTTTCATTAAACAACAATCGTTCTTATATACTTCCAATTATACAGGTTGTTTCGTTTCGAAACAAAAAGATTTTAACAGCAGAAAATTTGTGACCTACACTCATCAACTTGGCCTCATTTTAAATTGGAGTTTTTTCATCGAAAAATAATCAAAGTATTAGTATTTTAATATTTATAGTATAGGGTAGTTTCATAAGTTTATTAATTAATTGACCTGAAATCTAGGTGCTTCTATTTTATAAACAATGTATTTGACGACCTCTGTGGCTCAGTTGGTTGAGCGTGTTGGTGCTCAAGCCGGGGGTCGCGGGTTCAAATCCCGCCGAAGGAACAAAAAGTTTTTCTGTGTTCCTGGGTCATGGATGTGTATTAAATATGTATATAATAAAATAAAAATCTTAAATATGTGTATAGTATAAAAGTATTAAATATATTTCCGTTGTCTGGTAACATAAGTTCTTCGTGAACTTACCACGGGATCAGATTGACGTGGTGTGAAGCGTCCATAGATATTATTATTATTATGTATTTAGAAACCTACATCTCGACTCGTGTAGTCTAAGCGTTAGGTACATATTTACATGGCATTTAAATGTTAACCGCTAAGCCTCTCCGGGAGTCCACTCTGTGGCGCTTTCACTGTCACCTGTCAACTGTCACCACCTGTCAGCCGCCATTGTTGTGGCCACGGCGCGGGAAATTAAACGGCCACGATTTCATTAAACTTTAATTGCAAATTATAAGATTAGAATTCTTAACTGTTTGAAACTTCTATCATCATTAGGTTAATTGTATTTAATTCACTATTGTCTAAATTCATTAAAATGAAAATTAAATTAAATAACATTATTAAATGCCAAACTTATATATAATGTTCTAACTGAGTTGTTAACTCAACGTCTACAAATTAGGTAAATGCGAACAACATAGATTACGAAACTAAGAATGAACTACGGCATACACTTGACAAAAAAAAAATCATTTAAGAAAAAGTTACGCCATCTTGATTTCAGTAGACTGATTAAACTGCGAATTGCAAATATCAAGACAATGGGGTTGTTTGCAGCCATTTAGGTGCAGACACTTTTTGCCTCGACATACCTCGTCTATAATTAATGTAACAGCCTCCGTGGTCCAGTGGCTTAAAGCTTGGCTCTCGACTCGGAGGTCGTGGGTTCGATTCCCGCATTGGAACAACAAAAAATGTTGTTTCCAAGTTAGGATAATGCAGGGTGATCACCTGATTGTCTGACAAGGTAGATGGTCCATGCGTCAGATGGGCATTGGGCATGTAAAAAGTCTTACCTGCGCCTGATCTCTCGCCAGTCGTGTCGGTTATTTTGTCCCGCTGGGTTATGAGAGTAAAGGAAGAGAAAGTGCTCTTGCGTACTGCGCATACACTTGATCACTATAAACGTAATCCTGCGTAGCTGGCCTGGTTTCAATGAAACCGGCCGCCGTCACCGAATTCGGTGTGGCTATTATTATATTACGTTTATGACATTTTTACGTTCACGCTTACTGGAGAAGCTTCAGTTTTGTGGTAAGCCAGAGCTCAGTCAGCATATATAGGCAGGAAGCTAATAATTAATCAAAAAAATCAAAAATCAAAAAAGTTTTATTTCCATATGGGTTACAAAGTAACGCTTAAAGAATTGTCCCTACTTGATGCCTACCACCGGTTCGGGAACTAACCCGGCGAGAAGAACCGGCGTAAGAAACTCGCACGGGGCCATCTTTTAGCAAAAAGATGGAAAATTGTTCTTTTAAAAAAAATGAAGTTGTTTACAATTTGAAAACTTAGGTCTATATAATATTGACAAAAGTCAGATACATATTATAGTACATAGAAGTAGCCTTGCAGGTGGTCATCCTATTCCCAAGGTGTGCGATCGTCAATAAAATCATTGACCTTATAATAGGCTTTTGCACACAAACGTTCTTTAACTACTTTTTTAAATTTATTAATGGAAAGATTTTGAACGTTTTCTGGGATTCTATTGTATAGGCGTATACATTGACCTTTAAATGATTTGCTTACTTTACTTAGTCTGATCACCGGTATATCTAGCTTGTGCTTATTTCTAGTGTTTCTACAGTGATTGTCGCTTTTAGTTTTAAAATTACTAATATTCTTTCTAACATATAATACATTATCCAAAATGTATTGAGAAGCGACGGTTAGAATACCTATTTCTTTAAACTTTTCTCTCAGAGATTCAAAGGGGGACATTTTGTAAATTGAACGTATTGCTCGCTTCTGCAGCACAAATATCGTATTAATGTCTGCGGCACTTCCCCATAAAAGGATGCCGTAAGACATTCTACTATGAAAGTAACTAAAGTAAACAAGTCGCGCCGTGTCTTCGTCAGAAATTTCTCTAATTTTTCTGACTGCATATGCTGCAGAACTGAGCCTATCTGCAAGATTAGCAATAATGTTCTCATTGTCGATTTTACCGAATCCCTGACAGTGAAATTTCCATTAAAGTGGGAGTAAAATATATCGATGGCGGGATTAACATTATGTGCCAAACATTTGGCGGGACAATTCAATTGGCGTGATAGCCACTACGTGTTAACAATAAAAACGTGACGCGCGTGTTTATCACGTATGAGCAGGTTCGAATCCCACCGTAAACCATTTAACGTGCGCCCGGGATTCACGCGGGCTTCGCGGTTTTGGAAACTGTTCTGATTTACTGTGAACAGTGCTTTAAATACATTTATTGGCTAGCCGCACACGTGCGATATTATTGACAGAATAAATTTGTCAATACTAGTCAACACATACAAAAAAACGGCAATATGGGAATATTATTGACAATATGAGCATTATTGCCAATAATATGTTGTGTGTGCGGCTAGCCATTGAAACGTAATACTGTTCGTTTGACAAGAATCCTTTGTGGCCCTAGTTCAGAAATATCGCCTTTTCGCATAGAAATAATGTGTTTTGAAAAATCTCTTTTGAAGAAAAGCTCTAAATATTCAATATAAATAAAAATGATTTCACATTATATATTATAACTTCGTACGCGCAAAAGCAAATACCACGAGAACCATGCATTATGCCGCGATAAATTGTAGCCTATGTCATTTCCCGTGGTCTACTTCATATGTGCTAAATTTCATCGAAATTTGTCCAGTAGTTTCGAAGCCTACTCGATGAAAACAAGCAAACAAATATTTCCTCATTATTAAATTATGTAGTATAGATTCGATAGCGTTGAACAATATCATTCATATTTAGCGCCAAAAGGCGACAAAAGCTTTTGTAAGCACAGCATCGTACGTAACATAATATTGTGGTAATAACGCTATGTATTATGACAATATAATTACTAAGTACCTAAGAATAAAGACAAGATGGGTACAATCATTTTGTACATGATACTGCTTTAAAACAATCATCTTAGTACATCTGGTAAAATATATACATTTGTAGAGCTGTGCCGTTAGTTAGCTGTAAAACGTTATTTCAGCAGCTTAATATATTTTATATTTTAGCATTCGAATTATTTTTTAAATAATACAGATATTGTCAATAGTAGTGCCACATCTAGGTAACAAACATAAACTATATATACTATGTCCTCTACAAAAGAAATGTTTATTTTAATGCTATTGTTATGGTCTCAACTCTAATACTTGTCTGCTCCATCAAAGTCAAAGCCAAATTAAATTTCTTTTATTCAAAGTTGGTATTTTTATACACTTTTTGAACGTCGGTATACATGATACCTACCACCGGTTCGGGAACTACTGCCCGGTGAGAAGAATACTGAGTAAAAAACTCGCGCGGGGCCATCTTTTACAAAAAAGATGGAAAATTGTTATTTTAGACTAAAAAAATGTATAACAATGTTATGACTAAAACTATATAACTAGAGGACAATACATCCACTGTGTGTCCATCTGCAGACATGGTCAGCCCACTTCCACTTCAGCGTGCTAATTCGTTGAGCAATGTACCGCTTTAGTTCTCAGGCGAATGACATCGTTACGAATTATAGTAACGAAAGGATACTTAATCACTACAAAATATAATATTAAAATGTACGTAGAGCTAGCTCTCATGGGAATAAGTTCACGGGCTTTTTAGTAAATTTTATAGTGTTTTTTCCATTTAAAGGTTTGAAAATTTGCACAATTTCGGTCCATCGTAGTCGTCAAAACCTGGCCTTGCTCGTAAATTCCCATTTACGAGGCCACAAATGGAAACCGGCGAATGGATTCACCAAAACGAATGATTACATTAGGTTTTTACACCCCTTTTATTACTAGTTATACCTCGAATTTGTTTTGGTGAATAATATCGCTTAGTATGTCATTTCTTATGATTTATGGTAAAATAGTACAGCCAGAAAGGGCTAAATTAAGATTTTTTAAAGATAATCTACATTATATATCTATACTAATAATAAAGAGGAAAAGTTTGTCTGTTTGTTGGTTTGCATTGAATAGGCTCCGAAACTACTGGACCGATATTATTTAATGAAAGGCACAGATGCAGAGTTGACCACGAGGAAGGAGATAGGCTACTTTTTATCGCGGAAAAATGTACGGTACCTGCGAAATTAACTTTTGCGGGTAACATCTAGTATTGTATAATTCGATTTAAGTCTGGGACTATATGATTCGGTATCCGGCGAGCCCGGGAAAATAGAACTCTGCGCTAATACAATAGAGTTGAAAATCGAAGTGTAGAGTATCTGTCATGCTGTCGAGCTGTCATGTATGACATTGACATTTGACTCGACACGTGTTCGATTCTCAGCTCTATTGTAATAGAGTTATATTTTAAGTGCCTTAAATTTTCTCCGGCATTACGGGTTTCGGACAATACAGTCGCACACTTATAATTTAAATAATGGTACTAGGTATGTCATTATGAGCTCCGTAGCCTAGTGGGTAGACCGTTTGGTTCGCACTCTAGAGAGTGCAGGTTCGAATCCCAGGTTGTGGCGTGTGTACCAATGAGACTTTTTCAGATCTCAAGTACATTATACGGACGCTCTACCGGTGAAGGAAAACATCGTGAGGAAACCCGCACATGGTCAGCCCCAGACGTATTAACTAGTTCATTCCTCTGAAGTAGGCTGACTATGTTGTGAGAATGCCGTATGTGCTTGGGCAACCATACATTTAAAAACCAACTGTCCCAGGCACTACAGTATTTCAAGAGTGGTTACTTCACTCGGAGAATACTGTATAAATCATACATTATCGGATGCAAAGGCCTAAGTTTTTTTTACTAGGTATGTTAAAAAGTCGAGAAATTTGCCAAGAAAAAAAAACTGGGCTATTGATACCAATCCCATTTCAGGCCATTGTTTTACTTTTCAACAACTTATAAAGTGCTTCGTTATCGAAGTATCTAGGTAACTAGGTACGATCAAAAAGTTTGGATTGCTTTCTTTATAACTACAACTATTCTCGGTCTTACCTTCTTGTTGGGATTAGTAGTTACACCATTTTACAAATCCTACAACTACTTATTATAAAATATGTGAAAGTTTGTGAGGATAGATGGATGGATGGTTTTTGTTACGTTCACACCAAACTGACTGTCAGCCGCCAAATGTGAGCAGGCTTACTGTGAGCCCCAGTGTAAACGTGAAAATAAACGGTATTTTACGTTCGCACTATGCTACATGTCATGTCATGGGATACTCTTCCCAACTTACTTGTCCGGTAGTTGTGGTATAGTATACGGGTATGCGACCCCGGCTTCCCTAGCTACTACTGTTCTATCCCTTGTCCTCCTGGACGGTAATATCCTACATTTCCTATTTCCCACTCTAACTTACCAATCTTCCTTTCCACACCACCTATCCTTCCCTTTCCCTATTCCTACCCTCTCCACCAATCCGTGGAAACGCAATGGATAAACAAAAATAATATAATTATCCAAAATGGCGACGATGTGGTTCGCCACCCATCACGTCTCGTTTCTCGCGGAGGCGAAAAGCGGACCATGGAGAGACGCTTGGCTACATTGAATATAAGAGGAGGAATGGATGGTAAGAATGAAAGTGGACGAAGCGAAAGAAGTATGTAAGGATCGTAGCAAGTGGAAAGAAGTGGTCTCTGCCTACCCCTACGGGAAAGAGGCGGTCCTGCCTACCCCTACGGGAAAAAGGCGTGATTATATGTATGTATGTACTATGCTACAAATCGGCCGCCGAATGTCAGCGTCTACGCATAGCGTAATAACGTATTGTCGGTTAGATGTGAACGAAAATGTAAATATGTATGGAAATACCATAAACTGCGTAACGCTCGCTCACTTTCGGCGGCTGACAGTCAGTTTGGTGTGAACGCAGCCTTAGTATGGAAGTAGTTTGAGCTCTGGATTAAATAGCCTACCTTTTATCTCGAAAGAGTATAGTGTTCCCATGGGATACTGTAATTATGCAGCTGGAGTCGCGGGCAAAAGCCAGATATTACCTAAATATATCTTTTTAATTATCATAGTGTCACATAAAAGTGACAATATAAACTTACTTTAGTAAAGTACCTAAGTTATGCCTCGAATTTGAAAAAGATTTAGGATTCGTAAACTGTGCGCCAATTAAACTTAGTTTATCTAGAGTTTATGCAGTTTTCAGATACCGGCCCTGCTTAACTGAAGAATGAATACTGATTCGTTTCTCAAAATAAAGAGTCCCCCTATGGAGCTCTCGCTGTCTTTGCTAGCTGAAATGACAAGGACAGCATGTGACTTGAGCGTCACTTAATTAAACAATCGGTTCAGTATTCAACCGTTAGCTGCTTATGAAGAATCCATTTCGGCAAAACGAAACGACCCGTAAGGTTCCAATAAATGAACACTACCGCCAAAATTAATTCACTGGCCATATTCAAACAATTATCGCCATATTGAAATTCAATTTAGTGGTCCGTGTTAATTTTAATGAAATGATAATAGAACTCTCCAATTTTATCCCATCAATTTGCCGTTGTCAAACCGAAATTAATCACATTTAGATTTATTAATACATCTATTCGCACTTCATTGAATTCAAATTTGTTAAATAATTGGAATACATAACTTATGTATTGACATATTAAGGTATACAGACATAATACAATGGCTGTGTTCTGCGGAAAATAGCGCTAACAAAAAAACGTAAGCAAAATGGCGACCGCTGATATTAAATAAGCAAAATAGCGGATGAGTGAGTGTTGAAGTGTGAGTATTGAAGTTGGCTAATCCTGACTCCTGGCCGATAATCTGTTTCTTTTTTCTTCAGCGCTAGCAAGCGCTATTTTCCACAGCCAGTGTAACACAGGAAGTATTTTCGTTTATTATAAAGGTGACGCATCCCTATGCGTCACCTTACCCTTAAGATACTATATCATACATAATATACTCATAAAGTATATGTGCGCTTCTTAGTTTGTCTAAATTTTATTAAAATTTTTAGAAGCCACAGACGTATCTTCAAATACTATACTGTTTTTAATTTAAAAATAGCTGAATATATTTCATATTATAATTACAGTATGTAATACAAAACATAATATTATGTATATGCCACCGTAAAGTTGTAAAAACCGTTAGATTGTAATATAACTGGAGACCTAGAGAGATTATAATGTGTCGACAGATTGTCAAATAAAAATTCTATTAACAATTTTACGCATTATTTTTTTAATCTCAACACGAAATATTATTATTATTATATTTATATATAATAACACAAAATATTATTCTTATAATATTTTGTGTTGAGATATAATATAGTTTGCTACAGACGGCTAAGATACTATGTATATTATGTTTTATATTACAATACTGTAATTATAATATGAAATATATACAGTTCTTTTAAGACTAAAAATATTGTAGTATTTTTTTTATAAAACTAGGGGGGCAAACGAGCAAACGGATCACTTTATGGAAAGCGATTACCGTCGCCCATGGACACCTGCAACATCAGAGGAGTTGCAAGTGCGTTGCCGGCCTTTTAGGAGGGAATACGCTCCCTCCAAATCTTGAAGGCTTGCAGGTTGTAATGGTCCCGAAATACTGCTGGCGACAGTTCATTCCAGAGTTTTACAGTGCGTGGCAGAAAGCTTCGTGTAAAGCACACGGTGGAGGACTGCCACTCATCAAGGTGATGAGGATGATAAATATTTTGTCGCTTGGAACGGTGGGCGAAAAGTTGCAGCAGGTATAAGTCCGAATAATTCCTCGGAGCACTCCCCGTAATATAGCCGATAGAGGATGCAGAGCGATGCTACATCTCTACGTAGCTCTAAGGAGTCAAGTCTGTTTGAAACACTATGGCAGTATAGTATTTGAAGTTGCGTCTGTGACCTCTTTAAATTTAAATAAAATTTAGACAAACTAAGAAGTGGACTTAATCATTATGTGTTTTAATTATACCTACTATTAAGAGGGAAATAAATATAGTCATAATATATTAATGTTGTCTCAAGCATAAAGCAGTTTTGATGAAATGGAAACCGCAACTCCTAATTATTAAGTTTAACTATCCTTTTACATCGCGACTTTTATATCATTCGTTCATAGCTTAATGCAGTTTAAAACAAAATAAAATCATTAAAGTGTTTCATTTTTATATGAAATAAAACCTGTTCATTAAATTTCATAAACCGTTTAATGAAGTTTGACTAGATCACGGCGGATAAAAGTTCTAATGAGTCTGCCTGAATCAATGCACCGCGCCATATACCTAGGCAGATAGTTAACAGATATTATTTAGCTTCCAACAATATAACTTATTTTTTAAAGCTTGCAAAATAACCATTATTAGGCTCAACTCACACTAACGCAGAGTCAAAGATCTTAAACCCCTTAAGCTTGGCATAACTAATTCACAAAACGACTAACTCTCGTTATGCCTAAATCAAATGAACTCTATTATATAACTCGAAGTAAGTAACGAGAGCTAGCCTTATTAACATGCTATATTTTATTTCATTATTAGCATATTGTAGAGGTATAAGAAATTATATTATTATAATCATAGTTGTGTCACAACACTACTTATACTTATGGTAATGTCACAGCACTATGCTGGACTATATATTGTTTATTTGATATTTAATAAAGGCAGTCTTAATTAAACAACCAGTGACTTCATTTCATCCCAAGCACCACCTTACAATATAATATATTATATTATGGTTTTTTATTTATTTATATTTAATACACGAATAGGTTAAGTAATTGCATGAAAAGTTAAACTTAAGCTTAATAGCTAACCAACTCAAAAAAGTGCCTTATTATTTATTTATTTTTATTGCAAGTACCGTAGATACGTTCATATGCATTGAGTGAAAAGCTGTTAATTTAAAATTACAAACAGACACTTCAATCTAGTATGTGGCTTGGCCGTTTCGTTCCTACAAGAATAGTCAGAAAAACAGTCCGTAATTGTTTTACCTTACGCCTAAGCGAATGCAGCGAAATAGTCAGGCCACATAACTTGACTAAGATCTACAGTTTGTGACGTTAGGCTTGTAGAGTTAAGGCGTGTAGAGTCAGAAGCTTGGTTTTACATGAGATTTGTTAGTTTTTTATCGTCTTGGCATCACTTTTCATGAAAATGTTTTTGGTGGGATTTAATTCATTGGTATAGATAATCTATTTTTTTCCATCATTCAGAGTTCTTCGTATACGAGAAGAAACGGGTGTAGGAACGGAAGAACATGCATAATGTGAAAATTTTAGGGAGCGTTTTTATATTATTTTAAAATCAATTTTTAATATTTTTGGATTAATTTTTCAGCAATATATATTATGGTTATTATAACCATATATTCGGTTATTCTTAAACAAAGAAACTACATATTATTTAAGAGCAGAAAAACGATCCCAAACACGACGTCTTTTTTTGAAGGCGAAGAGGTGATAGCAAATTACTAAAAGTCTTATTTTTTATAACATTCTTTCAATCAATTTTAGATAAAGAAGGTACTCTACTAATACTCTATTTGTGACAATTGTTATATTGGTTTTGTACGATTTGGTTTTATTTGGTCTCAAAATGGATCGAAAGACGGAAGAATTTATGTAAAATTCGCAAACATCTTTTCTCTTCGGGATTGTTGAAACCCCAGAAATATTTCACGCAACAATAAATTCTGTTTTGTTCAGCCCTGGGGGCTCCAGTAATGTCATAACTCCCCGGCGATATCCCTGTAGGATCCGATACATGAAATATCTTACTTTTGTTTTTCATTCGACCTTCGACCAATATTTGAGGGGCTCTTAAAAAACGAGAATCCTTTTTAAACAAAGTAAACACAAAATCCTTTTTAAACAAAGTAAATAAACTTTCATGGTCGTTTCAATTTTAGGTATAAGCTAGCATTTGTAAGAAACAGTAATAAAGTTTGATTATAAATTGTTGATTTTTTTTAATCATCAGCATCTCATGCGTTTATTTCTACGTGACGCGCGTTCTGAGATTCACAGAACGCGCGTTTCGAACTCCGAGCAAAACCTAGGCTATATTTTAAGATAAGGAATCTGGACTACCATCTAGTGGACATCGATCGGAGTACGATGTAAACGATCGAACTACGCATTAAAGCAGGACTTAATGTTTAAATTCTTATGCAATACCTTATGTACCTAATATCAGGAAATTTGGTAATCGTAACAGCCTCCGTGGTCTAATGGTTAGAGCATTGGCTCTCGACTCGGAGGTCGTGGGTTCGATCCCTGCATTGGAACAACAAAAATGTTGTTTTCAAGTTTGGTTAGGATAATGCAGGCGATCACCTGATTGTCTGACAAGAAAGATGATCCGTGCGTCGGATGGGCATGTAAAGAGTCGGACCTGCGCCTGATCTCTCGACAGTTTTGTCGGTTATCCGTCCGACTGGAATAAGAGAGTAAAGGAAGAGAGATTGCTCTTGTGTACTGCA
The DNA here is from genome assembly GCA_905404095.1 of Glaucopsyche alexis. Taxonomy (NCBI): domain Eukaryota; kingdom Metazoa; phylum Arthropoda; class Insecta; order Lepidoptera; family Lycaenidae; genus Glaucopsyche; species Glaucopsyche alexis. The sequence goes on from FR990059.1 coordinate 16,988,002, forward strand.
CACACACTTGGGCACTATAAAATTACTCCTGCTTAACTGGCCTGGTTTCAATGAAACCGGCCACCGTCACCGATAGCGGTGTGGGGAGTTATTATTATTATCATTATCAGGAAATCTAATTCATACGCAGGTAAAACGTTGTTTGTGATTTAAAGAAAAATATTCAATTAAACATTTTACACCTATATGTATTCAAAGTAGATTAAATATTGCTGCATATTTAATCAACTTTAAAATATACAAACAACAATTTTTAATGAGCGTAGTTAAATTAAACCGTCTCTGTGACTGTTGCACGTTAACGATATATAAATCAATTTAACGCCAATCACAGCTGTTAGACGGGTCGCGCTAGGCGTATTCGAGGTGGTAAGTGGAAAAAATTCTAAAGTCGCTGAATTTTTGTGTGTTGATAAAGTAGTCCCTGGGGAGCTTATCATTAAGTTTTGTGCCATTTCTGCCCACTGCGTTTTCAGCAATTCCATTTTTTGTGGTTGATTTTTTATATGGCTATAAAAGTGGCAATATTGATTTAAAATTTAAAATATTAATGGTATCTTAACTGGGACAGCTTCCAGAGTATGGAGACTTAATTTGCGTCGTTTTCGTCCAGTAAAAAAAGACTTAGGGTCATTTTTTGAAAACAGTACCGGCAAAAATTCTAAAGTGTGATACTATTTTCTGTTTAAGACCACTAAAATAGGCCTAATTCCAAATTTTGTGCCACATTAAGCGACTGCGATTAGATAAATTAAGTTTTTTAGTTTCCCTAAGCTAAAAGCGTTCCAAAAACACATAATCGTTAAATAAAGTTCACGTATTCAATATTATTAAGTCATAAAGAATCTATATTCCAAGTTTGTGCCTTTTTCATGGAGGGTTTAAATAATAAAATGCAAAAATAATATTATTATAATATGCGGTCGAAGTATTGTGGAATATTCGCACTACAACATACACATTACACATGTACGTAAATGTGTGTGATAAAATGTCATTCATTCGACTACATTTCAAAATTTTTATATAATTTCGCATTTTACAGCGATTACAAAATTTAAGCTTGCTTTTGCCCGCAACTTTGTTTGCGTAGCATGAATGACGAAGCTGAATGTAATTGTCGCCTGATTTTATACAATATATAAATGCACAATACAATTTGATATCCGATAGGCTTCCACATGAAACTTAGGTTATCTAACACCAAAAAAATTACAATTTCAAATACCTAATTTTAGTTCTTGAAATTAGTCGTTTAACTGAATAGTCTCTTCAGCTACATCATATTTATTGTATATATAGTATTATTTAATAAAAATAAATAAATTATTTCAACGGTTGAATTTTATACGTAGGTTGCTGAATACATGTTTCTAATACTCGTGGTTAAGGACTTATTTATTAGGTTATTAATTGATTGTAATAATTTATATAATTAAATACATTTTACAAACCAACAAAATAATATTTATATATATTGTTATTCATCCCGTTGACAATTTTATATCTAGGGGCACGGCAGGGCTCCGCCAAGTCGAGCCTAGTGAAACATCAGAGCACTACGTACGAATGTGGACCGATCCTTGTACTGCTTTTCGATATATGTTTACTATGTTTAGCATTAATTTATAATAATGTTAGTCTTATAAAATAATTGATTTATAATACCTAACGTTAGTCTTAATTTAATTTGTAATTTTATTATAATTTTTAATTAGTATTATAAAAAGCATTAATTTGTGAAACTGGAAATAAAAGGTTTTTTATTTTTGAATTTTTATTTATTTATTATTGCTTGTTAGTTTTATGTTAAAACTAGCTGATGCCCGCAGCTCCGCCCGCGTAGGTACAGTAAGTAGTATTAGAAGCTATGATTTTTTATCTTTAAGTTATTTTGTTTTTTGTATAACTGACCTTTGAATTACATCAATTTTAAACTTTGCTTGCCTTTTTGGGAACACTCCTTGACTATTTTTTTTTTAAAGTCTTACGTTACGCAGCCACGGAAAAATTAACCACAAATAATCGAATTGCTGAAAAGGCAATAGGCAGACATGGCACAAAACTTAATTATTAACTCCCTAGGGACTACTCTATCAACTACATATAGGTACAGAAAAAATTCAGCAACATTAGAATTTTTCCACTTCCCACTAAAAAACAGCTAGCGCGATCCGTCTAATGAGTCAAAATGCATAGCTTGAGCGTTTCATTACTTCATGAGCTTTTGTATAAGGCACACCCCACACTAGCAATATACGAGCGTCGTCGTTGTGCCAGAACATTGTGTTCTCTAACAGAAAAGCTATGAACAGTGACTAAAATATTTTTTTATCTTAAGCCTATTTTCTACTTTACGTGTTTGTAAATTCAAGCTTTATAGAGTTAGAGAACGTAGAGTGGAGTCAGAAGGTTCTAGACAAGATCTGAAGACATTTTTTATTGGCGAGTCATAATATTATGGTCTCGTCTTGGCATCATTAAACATGAAATAAATTTAAAATTGAAATTATAAATTTCGCATTTAGAACATTATTACTTGTCAAGTTGTCACATAAATTGTCATTTCATTTTGTCGTATTAATATGAAACTTGGGCCCCTCCCCGCGTGGCGAGAGGCCCGCACCCCGTATTCGCCATTGATACATGATAAAAGTTGGTTTTTTACATTCTAATAAAAAATCCCGCGGATAAACATGGTTAAACTTATAGAAAGTATTTTGTAACACCATAATCATCATATAGATATGAACTCTACTAGCTAAAAGTTTCATTAGTAGTTTTTATAGAGAGTTTGAGGAAAAAAAATGGAATATCTTTATACGAAATTGCCGAATGTGGCACATCTTTCTTACAGACTCAGATATTAATACTCTGAACAGTTTTTTAAGATTTGTCAGACATTAGAATAGTTGTGGGCCTGGTGGGACCATGTTTTATATAGTAGCCGAATACCAGGTAACCCCTGGTTGGATACGACTCAAACTGCATATGTGCATCGGTTACTCTTTCCTTAATATCGTGAAAGTAAAATTTTTAGCTATAATTTACTTTTGGGCCAATATCCATGAAAGACACAAAAACCTAAATTGCTACAAACGCAGCCATCCAAAATGGCACAAAATCAAATTTTAGACTAAGAAGAAGGTCCGGAAACTATATGCAAAAAATAAAAGACTTTAGAATTTTTGCACCCTCAAAACTTATCCAGACCCGTCTATGTGTCAATTTCATTAACAATACCTTTTTATTTAAATATTTTTTATACACTTTTGCCATCAACAACAAAGGAACGCTACATTCAATTTTAATGAGAAATAACTTTCGTTTCAGTTCCTAATTCCTATCTATAGGAATGATGGTAGTGTTTAAGTGTTCAGGTGTATATGCTACTAGCCTTTTTTCGCGGCTCCACCCATGTAAATCCCACGGGAATACTGTACTTTTTCGGTATAAAAAATAGCCTTTGTTTTAAACAAGGGTCTAAACTTTTTACTATTCAAGTTTCATCAAAATCCGTTCAGTAGATTTTGCGTGAAAGAGTAACAAAGATCCATCCATCCATCCAAACATTAATGTTTTAGTTATATATAATGTTGTTTCTTTGTGTATGTACATTGCTCTATCTACTCGCATCACAATTATAGGTTTGCTGAAAGAGATCTCTTAAAGAGATAATTACGAAAATCTATTATTATAACTTTCAAATGTGTCTTTGTTATTGTCTACATGAAGAATAAAATTAATAAAAATAAAATAAATATTATTATTAGTAATAATTATAACCAAGTTGAAATGACAGATGTCACGTTATTCTACTGTAAGGCTCGTTGATTACATTTTGAAAGGGTAAATATAAGTTTACATAGCTAGGAAATTTTAAAAGTCGATCGACCTACTGGAATAGTTAATACATATTCAATTACACATCTTCCGGCTACGGGGAATCCCCTGCTCGTGTATAAACCGAACAGAAAACGGAATATTGCGGTAAAGTCCCGACCACGGATATTGTTGCAGCTTACTTTTGAATGCACATCCCCGAATAATCACACTGCTCATTTTGGCTGTTTAAGCTTCGTAATTATGTTTTTTGAATGAGGCCTTTTATATTTTAAGTAATAAAGGCACACAGAGCCGAAAAAAATATGGCAACAGTTTGTACAGGCTGTTGACTTAAAGTTGATGATTTTGTGAAATATACATACCTAGCATTTTATAGCTTTAACTAGCTGTTGCCCGCGACTTCGTCCGCGTCATCTGATGGCGCAATAATGCATCAATTTCGATCAAGTTTGATTACCATAAAAAGGTTACCAAGTACTTAAGTCAATCTTAAAAGATTTTTTAGATCATAGAAAAAGAGGAATAATTATTTCATACATATTTTTTGTAACTTGAGCCGTTTACGCAGCGCACGCAACGGAAGCCCTCGAATAAAGCTCAAATATGAATAATTTTCCCCGTTTTTGCAACATTCTCACTGATACTTCGCTCCTATTAGTCGCAGAATAACGTTATATAGCTGAAAGCCTTCCTCGACAAATGGACTATCCAACACAAAAATTAATTTTTCAATTCGATTTAGCAGTTCTTGAGATCAGCGCGTTCAAACAAACAACGTAAGCCCTCAAAGATGAATAATTTTTCAGCGCGTTCAATCAAACAACGTAAGCCCTCGAAGATGAATAATTTTCCCCGTTTTGTCCACATTTTCCACTGATTCTTCACTCCTATTGGTCGCAGCGTGATGCTATATAACCTAAATCCTTCCTCTATAAATGGAATTTTCAATTCGAACCAGTAGTTCCTGATAGCTTCTATAGATTAACGCGTTCAAACAAAAAAACTCTTCAGCTTTATAATATTAGTATTATAGATAGCTGATGCCCGCGGCTCGTCCCGCGTATGTACAGTAACCCACGGGAACCGTATACGTACCGCGATAAAAAGTAGCCTATGTTCTTTCTCGTAGTCTACTTTATATCTGTGGCAAGTTTCATGATAATAGGTTTAGTAGTTTTTACGTGAAAGTGTAAATAAATTTTCCTACGGGAACCGTATATTTCTCCGCGATAAAAAGTAGCCGATGTCCTTCTTCGTGGTCTTCTTTATATCTGTGCCAAATTTCATGATAATCGGTTTATTAGTTTTTACGTGAAACTGTAAATAAAGTATCCCACAGGAACAGTACATTTCCCTGTGATAAAAAGTAGCCTATTTCCTTTTTCAGGCTATACTCTCTGTATTTGTGTACCAAATTTCGTTTCAATCGGTTCAGTAGTTTTGGCGTGGAAGACGGACAATTAGACACACACTTTCCCATTTATAATATAGCATTCGCAAATATAAATTAAGATTTTCATCAAATTTAACTTAAACGCATTCTTGTCAGATTTATTTTTTAACATGATGACAATATATTACGTCAAAATAAAAATAAAGCTCCCCACTCACGGGCTATCGATTGCTTCGATCAAATTGGAAATTAATTCGTATTTGAAAGTAAGTTGCTAACGACAAACTATTACACAAAATGATAGATGAACCTACCAGCTAGTTTTTGCGGTGGGGGTCAAAAGTTGGAACAAAATTTACGCGTATATATACGAGTTTCATATAAAAAGTATAGTAAGGTGGTCCTTGGATCTCAGACTATATTTAATTTTTATCCAAACCGATTTACTTGCAACTACGAATCCAGTAAATGTTTAAATAATTGTAAAGACTAAATCGATCGATCGCTTGTGAGTGGGAGCTTTAAATTAAAAGCACTAAGGAGTATTTATATCAACTTTAAAGCAAATCGCTCCCAAACAACTTTCTTTCCCTTTTTATTCCCGTTAGGGGACGAATTTCAATAAACTATGATACACGAATTCCATCAATTCTGTTACATAATGTTTGTGCAAAATATGAAGTAGATTAGACCAAGGAATCACGTTGTCCCATACAAACTGTTTTCCTCCTTTTCACCCCCTTTGGAGTCGAATTTCGAAAAATCCCTTCTTATCGGATCCCTACGCATTACAAAGAGCAAGCCGTGCAAGTTTCAGGTCTCTATGATCAGCGGTTTAGGCTGTGCGTTGATCCGTCAGTCATTCAGGACAAAGGATTTTATATGTATAGATATGCGACTTAGTGTGTATCCTACTAATAATAAAAATGTGAATGTTTATGGGATGGACGGATGTTTCTTACTCTTTCACGCAAAAACTACTGTACGGATTTTGATGAAATTTGGTATAGTAGTAGCTTGAGCTCAGAATTAAAAAGTTGGGCTACTTTTTATCTCTAAAAAGTACAGTGTTTCCATGGGTATACTGTATTTACGTGGGTGGAGCCGCGGGCAACAGCTAGCAGGTAATTAAATTAATGAGCAATATAATATAATCTTATATTTTATCATTATAATAAACTCGTAATCTCGGAAACGGCAAGTTTTTCCATAAAATTTAGTATGCACGGAGTTTTAGGGGAGAAAAATCGATCTAGCTAGACTTTATCCCTGGGACACTGTGCACTTTTAAGTTGTATATGTTTTGTCTTTCGTCGTGCAACATTATAAGAATAGTTTCGACTCTAATATGTAAATCCGATTGGCAGTTTGGTATAATATGTAATTTTTGCGTTGGTCGGAAATTTGGAATCAGGTGGGTTCAAACTCCGGTAAAATATTTTTGTAAATGTAATGTATATAATGTAAATAATTGTGATTATAAATTATAATTGTAAATATGTAAGTCTACTAGACCTCCAATCGGAGCTCGGTTACTCTGCTACTACATAATAATAAGGGCTTTTTGAGCTTCTTACACATGCTTAGAAGATAAAGGAGGACAACATTTCAAAACAATAATGTTAATAACCTTTATCCCTCGGATATTAACGTGAAGAAATCGCATCTGGGCTATTTTAATGGTATTTACCACAAAGACAACTTTTCTTATCTCCACAAAACTATTGTTGGGATTATTTCGATTTTAATCTATAACTGTATATATACGACTTTCCCGACGAGAACTCTGTACTTTCTGGGTATAAAATGTAGCATATGTTTTAATCCAGAACCTTAAATACTGTCATATTAAATTTCATTAAATTCCGTTCAGTAGTTTTTGCGTGAAAGAGTAACAAACATCCATTCATCCTCACAAACCTTCACATTTATAAAAGTAGTGGGATTTTATTTGAACACTAGATGTTGCTGCGATAAAAAAGTAGTCTGTGTTAATCCAGTGTCAAAACTACAACCATACCAAGTTTCCTTGAAATTTGTTGAAGTAGTTATTGCTTGAAAGAGTAACAAACATCCATACATCCACACATCCATACATTTTTAAAAGCTTTTGCGTTTATAAGATAATAAAAACGCGCGCTTACGACGCTATAAATTCTGATTATTTTGTATGGAAATTAATTCGAATCGCGTTTGAAGCGCGTATACGCGCGTTTACTACATGTCCTCTGTGCGTTTAATCCATTTACCGTCGCCGTACGCAATTGGGTACACCTACAAATTTAATTGTAGAGTAAAATTGTTCATAATTAGAGTGATTATTTACAAGTTGCTTAATAAAAGGATAATCTTTTACTTAAACTTTAACAATAAAATAGGAATATATTAATAATTATTGTCACTAGCCACAAAGTGGATAGATTTTGAGCTTGCACGTGTAAGGTTACTGTTTCGTATTTTGCGGTGCCTAATTTTCAATAGATGTTAATTTTACTATTTAAATTTATAAAATACACCTGATTCTGTAAAATAAACATACATTCATAGCTTTCAAACTTATATCTGCAACGATATTGTATGTAATACACTGCAGTACTCAATTAAGTACAACGGCCGAATACGTACAGCAATTTTTTAAAATATTTTTGTTATTTTTTATATAATTTTGTAATTTATAATTTTGATGGTGTCCCATACAAATCAATACATTTTCGCAAAAGAAGGTAGGTTTTTGACATATACATAATTGTAAGCTTGGCCAAAAGCCTGGCTCTCATGTGCCATGAGTTGAGGCACACGTCAAGGGAAATAATAAAAATATTTAACACGCTTTTAGATTTTTTCTTCGAATTTAATGGGTGAGATCGACTAATTTCAGTACAAATTTTACTTAAAACATGCTTAATTTACTTTTTAAAGCTTTGGAATCAATTGAACAGTGTTTTATTTCTTTAAAGGAATCTATATTGATAGTAAAATAATGGTAAAAAATATTTTTTTATAAAAATTACAGTAAATTGCTTACACCTATAAGGCGCCATTGTACACAAATGAGTACACCCCCCTATAGAGGGGAGGAATAATGTTTTTTAGATTTTTTATTATTATTGTATTTATGTGGCTTATATTTAATAAGAAAATGTACATTTTATTCATTTTACTTTTCTGCTTTTAATTTGGCGGTAAATGGGTTAAAATAGGTAACGTCTAGTAAACGTCTGGCCCGTAGTGAAAAATCAGCCATTCCATAATAATATTTCAAATGTTTTTTTTTGTTCTGTTCCGTCTTATATTTGACAACATCGTCCCTGTTGCATTTTCCTTTTAGCACCAGAGCTTTACGTCAACGTATACAGCTCGCTCATTGTTGATACTAAAATCATATATTGTATGTCATTTAGCTACTTTCTCCCAAGACTTGGGAGTCCAGCAAAAGCAATTTCCTGTGTAGACGCCTCGCGACCAACTGTATTACTATCCAGTGGGTGCTCAGAACTACACACGACGAAAGCTTATTTTAAAGGTTAAAAGCTTTTACATTAGGACGATTTCGTGTCGAATTGATGCGACAATATCTAGAGATGGACCAGACGAAGTGTTAGCTCTTTGCTCAATATCTCGTAATGTGGGATTTACACGGGTGACTGAAGGCAAAAAATGGAAATTTTGTGGTCGAAATGTCATGATTTTTCGCCGTGCGCAAAATCGTGCGGCCGTCGCCCAGGCTATTCTGGCTGTCTCCGAAGTCCGCACGTGACATTTAACTGTTTTTAAAAAGTTGATCTTTAACGACCCGCAGGTCTAAAAGGGCCGTTTTGGCAATTCATTTTCAATTCTTGTTATGAATTACTGTATGAAATATGACAGCGATCGTAAAATGGCCACTTGAGTTGCAATTCATAATATGATTTGGATACAATTCATATGCAGAAATTGGCTGAAATGCATACATTTGACAGATTTACAAGCAGAATTGCTTTAGTGTCAAATAGCAATATTGCGATGATATTGCGCAAGTGGCCTTTTTAGACCCGCCGTTTCAATAACCTATCTAAAATTATTTGCTAATTGTCAAATGAGTATCGCTAAAAACCGGAAAATTATTTAATGACAAGATGTTGCCCGCGACTTCGTGCACTCAAAAGTTAATCTCACTGTAACCGTACATTTTTCCGCGATAAAATAATAAAGCCTATGTCCTTTCCCGTAGTCTACTCTATATTTGTGCCAAATTTCAACAAAATCAGTCGAGTAGTTTCGGAGCCTTTTCCTCTTTTTAATATTATTATTAAGTATAGGTGACGTTTTTAACACATAGTTATAGATAGAAAGGTTATTGAAACGGGCCGCAAGAGACACCTTGTTTGTTGGCGTAGATAATTAGATATAGACTAGCTGTCCCGATACACGTTGTTTTGTCTTAAGTACCCTCCAATATTTCTCACCGTTTAAACCTTCCCTGAACTTCCACAATTATTTCAAAACCGAAATTAGCCAAATCGATCGCAAGTTTTAGCGATACACAATACATTTTATATATAAGAAGAAGAAAATTATTTATTTAACAAACAGTATAAAGACACCGATAAATAAATGCACATTTTGATCAAAAACATAATTCATTTTAAACATTCAATTTTCTTTACCAAAAATCAAGACCAACAATTCTGTTGCTAATAAGGGTCAGCTCACACCGAGACAATAGCGATTCAAAATTGAACTTTATTTACTACACAAGAAGATACAGGTTTCATTGCAAGACCGGTACGTAGCGCGTTGCAGCTTGAAGTCTGAAGTCTTGCAATGAAACGAATTCTTGAAGTACCTATCGTTATACGGAAAACTGTATAAAAGTAAAAGCATTTTCCTTGGCAACCATACTGTCACCGACAATGCAGTTATTTACAAATCTAAATCCGTACAAATTAACGGCTTACTCAACTTGAACCTGACAAATGTTTTAAAACTACAAACTGTCGTAAAAAAAAGGTATTTTAGACGGAAAATACCAGTAATACTGTGGGGGAAGACTTAGATAAATAGTTGGTCGTAAATCTTGTATAGAATAAGAATAGCTAACGTTTCCTCGACAATATTCAATAGAACATACAATATATTGAGCAGAAAACGATATAATGTAGTTTATTTACATAAAGAATTGCATTTATGTTAGATGAACCCAGATTTAATAATGTTTACTCACAAGTCCTACTAATATTATAAATGTGAAAGTTTGTGGATGGATGGATGGATGTTTGTTACTCTTTCACGCAAAAACTACTGAACGGATTTTTATGAAATTTTGTATGGTAGTAGTTAAGGGTTGTGGATTAAAACATAGGCTACTTTTTATCCTGGAAAAGTACAGTATTCCCGCGGGATGCGAAATAGTATGTTGACGCGGGCGGAGCCGCGGGAAACAGCTAGTAGTAGATAATAATAAGTTATCAAGATTTCTAAAAATACTCTATTTATTTTTACCCGACAACGGCGAAGCCAATAGAAAGGTTGATTTTGGCAGTCGATGTTGTTTGTGTGTATGTATGTTTGTTTGTTTCACCGTAGCGCAACTACTAGTCCGATTTTAATAAATGTGGTGTCAATACATTTGTAATAAGAGCATAGACGTATATTATAGACGAGGCATGTTGAGGCAAAAAGTGTCTCCAGTAAAATGGCCCCAATTTTTAATTTTTTGGGGCCATTTTGAAATTCGAAGTATGGTGAAAACAAGATGGCTGACATTTGAGTTATGGTGAAAACCAAGATGGCGTAAGTTTTTCTTGTATGATTTTTTTTTCTGCTTAATGTTCGTGATAGCCTATCTTGAGTTGAAATCTTTGAATAAGAGGCCGGGTAACATAACTTTGTAATTTACGTAGTTGGGACTAGTTTATTTATAAAAATGGTAGTTAATAAATTGTGATACTTTGGATACTTTGTAAGTACCTATTATACATATTATAGGTATTAGGTAGAAAGTTGAGGAACAGAATAGAAAATTCTTTGGATTTCAAAGTATCAGCCTTCACTGTAGAATCAGTGGACTGATGAAGATGGATGTATATTTGCGGCTATTACACAATATCTGAACGGATTTCGATGAAATTTAATATGGAAGTAGTTTAGGCTGTGGATTAAAAACATTGGTGCATAGGTAAATTCATTCCGGAAAAGTACAGTGTTCCCTTGGAATACTATATTTACGCGGGTGGAGCCGCGAGCGAAAGCTAATTTGAGTATAATTTTTTTTTTTCATTTTAATATCACCTCAATAAGAAAAAAGTTCTTATAGTTTCATCGTCTCAAAACTTTCTAAAATATCGTCTAAATGGCCTTGAATGTTACTAATTACAGTATCCATTCCTCACTTTGATAAGTTTAACTTGTAGGTATTTAGAAATTCTATTGGCGTAAGTTAAAATTGAGTAAATTGTAGAAATGGGCAATTTCTGTATACTGTGTGCCCGGGGAATACACGGACCTCGAGGCTTTGCTCGATGGTTTGGGGATTCAGTTTATGTCTGTGTTTCAGTTGTTTTACTTAGACGTTTTATTTTATTTTTAATTATTTCCCAGTTTCAAAATATTTCCTCTATAATTTCTAGTAATTTTTGTTTTCCTTTATTTTAGAAAAGGTTTGTTCTAAGTAATATAATGGTGTCTACAGACACACGAATTTGGTACGGAGCGTACAACAGATCTGGTACCAACTTAGGGATGTACCCCCCAAAATTAAGGAAAATATCTACGGGGGTTTACTAGGGGACAGGATGTTTGGAGTTTACTCCTTATGAATCAATTTTTATGTAATAATAAAAATTATTTTAATGTGTGTATATAGCCAGGGATATAAAAATGTATTGGGAGTAAAATCAGATTAAGACAAGTTAGTCTTATGTTATTCACGCATAAGTCTTTATGTTTAACACATAACCTTTCTTTCTAGCTTATTATCTCCTAGACCTGTCAATGGTATAATTTTCAGGGGTAAAGTTTGGGGAGAAATATTTTTGAGAGTTGGTATCACTGCCTGTTATCAATGAATTTCGGGAATCATCGCGTCGTTGAAAAACAGCACTGAAAATAGAACTCTGTGCTAATGCAATAGAACTGAAAATCGAACACACGAGTGTCGAGCTTTACGGTCCACTGCACCGTACCAAATCCGTGCGTGTGTAGCGACACCGGATTTGGTCTCCGGATATGGTCCGCTGTACGCTCCGTACCAAATTCGTGTGTCTGTAGATAGCATAAGATGCCAGCCTCATAAAAACTTTGTTTTTTATTTTTGATAATTGTCTATAACAGCTGTTATCTATAAGTTACTATATTATCATCATAATAATATTATCTTAATACGTGAGGCAAAAACTTTTCACACCAGTTTTTTTACGAAAATTACTATCGGAGGAGTATGAAAATTGGCATAGTTAATATTTGTATGGAGGATAGGTGAACTGCTATCTTTTTGTCAATAATAAATAAAAACTTAAAAATACATAAAATAAATTTAAATAACGTTACAATACACAGTTATTTATATTTATTTGATGTATTTTTAAGTATTTATTTATAAACACACACTACCTCAGATAAAATATAATTAATAACACCTAACATGCCTCTTATCCTATTTTTTCGACTAGTTTTGACACAATTTAGTCACAAGTTGACGTTTGTCAAGCTGTCAACAGACAACATATTATCAGATAGTATAATATTTTATATTTTATTTAGTTTCTAAGAGGCAAAATAACTCTTATAAAGTTCAAATTTAATGGGCAAATTTCGACCGCAGAGCGATCACAAGAACTTATATGTATAACTAACCGTTGCCCGCGACTTCGTGCGCACAAAAGTTAATTTCGCAGGAACCGTATATTTTTCCGCGATAAAAAGTAGCCTATGTCCTTTCCCGTGGTCTACTCTATATCTTACCAAATTTCATCAAAATCCGTCCAGTAGTTTCGGAGCCTATTCAATGCAAACAAACAAACAAACTTTTCCTCTTTATTATATTAGTGTAGATATGTAATTCTTAACTACGAAATTATTTATTAAACAAGCAAACAAATATTATGGTGGCGCGGGAGGTTTAACCAAACGGCACGGTAAATGTTACGGGAAAAATAATGCGTACAATTGTTAGGAGAAATTTTTATTTGACAATCTGTCGACATTTTATAATATCTCTAGTAATATTTACACTAACTAACGGTTTTTACAATTTTATGGTGACGTATACATTGTACATATTATGGTGCCGTAAAAAGGTAATGAAAACACGAAAATTTACGAACTGACACAGCTAGTTATCTAGGTACGGCTGTATTTCGTTGAAAATGTTTTGTTTGAAATGGGAGATGTTTCTAGTTTTACAGGCACCAAATGTACCTGTTAAAACACCTGTTAAAGTAACGTTTTATGAACATTGAACGTTACGTATTTATACATACACTAGTTTTTGCCCGCAACTTGGAGTTCGGTTTCCATACAAAATTTTAACCCCTTTTTCACCCCCGTAGGGGGCGAATTTTCAAAAATCCTTTCTTAGCGGATATCTACGTTACTACAACTTTCTGTAGGTCAAATTTCACCAAAATTCGTTCAGTAGTTTCGGCTGTGCGTTGAAGATTATTCAGTTAGGTTTGCCTTTTATATAATACTAGCTGATGCCCGCAACTTCGTTTGCGCAGAACTAATGGAAGCGGAACCCTATTTTTTTAAATGGAACCCTAAAATAAAAGTAGCCTATGTTAGACCTTATAACATCAGCTATCTGCTAGTGAAGGTCCCGTGAAAATCGGTCCAGCCGTTTCAGAGATTAGCCGGAACAAACAGACAGACAGACCGACAGACAGACAGACGGACAGACAAAAATTTTAAAAATTGGTATTTTATTGTAAGTACCGAATATACTTTCAGATTAATTATGTGAAAAGCTGTTCATTTGAAGTTACAAACAGACACTTCAATTTTATTTATCTGTATAGATGTATAGATATAGATGTATAGATGTATAGATGTAGATTATTGGCTTCTAGGTTATAAAGCCAATATTATAATATGATTATTTAATCCATTAAGATAAAAATATTAATTTCAAAATCCAAAATATAAATTTTGGATTGGATATTTTGTTATTGTATATTTCATGCAACAAGTTTGTAAAATCTACTCACGAGTAATGGCTATTTAACGTTTATCCTCTAACCCCTCTCATGTACAATTTCTGCAACAATGTACCAAAATACTTACACGAGTATTAGTTATACGAGTATTTCCGGGAACCTTCGCAGAGAAGTTACGTATATACGTTAGCATTGTAGCCTTTATACCTATACTCACCACTTTGTTATCTCGCAATTTTAGAACTTACACTGTATTGTTTGAAAGTTATTACTCTACTAGGACGAAGGAAAAAGGAAGGGTTGTGAATTTGTATGTAGGTTGTACTTTTGGTTGTTCCACCGTAGCGCCTGAACTACTGGCCTGATTTTAATAAATGCGGTGTCAAAAGGTTCGTAATAATAGCCAAGGTAATATTATAGGCTATATAATTTACGTAGTCGGGTTATGTCTTAAATAAAAATTGTAGTTATTACATTTTCGTGGCGTGAATTTTTGTATATTTGAACTTAAACTTAAACAACAGAATGCTAGTTACTAATTACAAAACTATGTACCTATACAGCTCCGGATCTAAGGGGGGGCAAACCGGGCCGCAGCTTCATGGGGGCGCAAATTCCTTGAGACAATCGAATTGGAAATAAAATAGTGCTACACATACTAAGTGATTTATGAACGCATCTTAAATCTTAATGTATAAAAAGCTTAAAATGAAAGTGTTAATATTTTCACAAATGATCACCAAAAATGCTACTCATTTCTCAGTTTTTATTCATTGACGGACGTTAGGCACTATCAAGTTTTTGCCCCGGTTCGAAAAAGTCGTAGATCCTTAAATATATGTCTGGAATCTGAACCTCAATTCTCGCATTTAAAGTAGACTTTCATATTACTTTCATTGTATTGTAAGTGAAGCTACATGTTATCATGAACTGATTTTGTGAAGTTTCGACCAATCAGAGCGCGTTTCACGTTGGTTTAACGTTTACCATAATACCGTTTGACACTTTTAGCATATTGGGACTTGATTGTAATTGTAATAATGCAGGTTTTATTTAGCAGAATTGACCCTCTGAACACCGAATTTTAGGGACTCACCTTCAAAGTTGGCTACATTAACAACACCTGCTGTATTTTGGGGTCGGCATCCTACTATTATTATAAATGTGAAAAATTGTGAGGATGGATATCCAAATGAATTGTGTAGCTCTCCTTGACGAAGTTATTTTAAATCAACATTGAAACGAAGTGATATTAAATAAAATAAAGAAAAGGAAAAGTTACTATATTATGTAGCTATATTTACATAATATAGTATACATAGTGCTGGCCCACGCCTCATACATTTCTAGAACATCTCTTTTTCAACTGCTGTGACGTCACTCGTGCATCATTTGTATATGTAGTTTTAAATGATCTCCAACGATCTCACTTTTGTGATGACTGTATTCGTCAACAGTTGATCGTAGACATAGATTATACAGATATATACATCGTAGATATGCCATTGCAAAGTCAATAATTCCTGGCTTATTTTGTACTTTTCAGAAACCCAATAAAAACTATGCATTTTTCCCATTGAATAGTAATAATTACGTGATCGGAATGCATCACGAGACGACTTATTTTTTTCAAAGATTATATCAGAAATATAACAGACTTCCTAAATATGTGACAATAATATTATCCATTTAACATTCACCAGCTGACCCGGAGCTGGCACGTAGCTTCCACGCGTTATCTATAAAATATATATTATGCGACATACGACCACATTATCATCCATAATATTATCATATTCTACAGCTGCATTTGCCATAGCCCTCAACCTTGTTAGCATAAAAGGAGATGTTGGGCCAGCTCTATGCGCACTATATAGGTAAATTACAGGAAAAAATATAGGAATTTCATAAAAATACAAAAAATAATAATTTGAAGAAGGGAACATGCGTACAAAAAAGATTATGTGAAAAGTTTTTAAATGCGATAGCCCTATTTTTAGGTCGGCCATGGCAGTTGCTTTGACATGACTCTTTGCACATGACAATTTTAGGAAGAGACGTCCTCTTGAACGTCATTCGTCTTTCTTTGCCAAAAGTCATGTCATTATCAAAATGACATTCTTAGGATAATTCTGATCTCATCCGCCATGTTTTATTTTACGTTGTGTTGCTATCCTTGGCGAAGTTAATTTAAATGTACAATGAAACGAAGTGAAATAAAATAAAATAAAGAATAGGAAACGCGTACCATATTATGGAGCTACATTTACATATAGTGTTTATAGTGCTGGCCCACGCCTCATACATTACTAAAAAATCTCCTTTGAAGCTATCTACCTCATTGAAACTGTAAGTTTTTGTGGGAGAAAATTTAGTGCGATAAAAATCAATCCATAAACTATGCAGAACTAAATTTCATTTATTCATTGTTTCAAGTGATATTTAAAAATTCCGTCCATGCATTTATATTATAGGGAAGACGTTCTAACGTAAACAAAGACACAATAGCCACCTATGAGGCTTCCAATTCAAGTTTCACGTATTCTTTATAATTTATTGCTAACCAATATATAAGGTTTGGTAAAATCAACTACGAATATTTTGGGCATATGATCTACTGCTTATATAAAGACATTTTAGCAGAAAAATAATTGTCATACTCAAAATTTTTTTTTTTTACTTTATATTTGCGAGTTTGCGTTTTGCGGTGAGCCACCCATACATGAGATGATTTTTTACTTTGAATATGACAATTATTTTTTTGCCTAAACGTCTTTACACAAGCAGTGAATCACGTGCCCGAAATATCCGTAAATGATTTTCGAAGACATTATAGTTTATGTTAATTATTATATAAGCACGGATTACTAAAGCTTTAGATAAATTGTATTATTACTTACACGATTTAAAGTGATTTTTGTGAAAAATGGTTCTCTAAAATTATTTAATTTGTCATGGAAGACGGCCGGGACTCATTATATATTCCAATCAAATCCCTAACTGGACAAAGTTAGAATAATTTAAATGTCTTGCGTTGGACAGTTAAGCTCCCTTTCATTTTAACAGCAGATTTTGAAAGCAGTTAAATGTTTTGTAAAAAAAGTGAAGTTTTGGAGAAAAAATCAGGAGATAGTGATTTTGTAAGAAATAGGAGAATTAAATACTTTCAACCAGTAGTAGTAGTAGTAGTAGTAGTAGTAGTGTAGTTGACGTTTAAGCAAAAAAATAATTGTCATACTCAAAGTAGAAAATCATCTCATGTATGGGTGACTCTCCGCAAAACGCAAACTCGCCCATATAAAGAAAAAAAATTATTCTAGTATGACAGTAATTATTTTTCTCCTTAATCGTCTTTACATAAGCAATAGATCATATACCCATAATATCCGTAGTTGATTTTACCAAACCTTATATAATTAGAAGACCGGATATATATTATACACAGAATATAGAAATCATCCAGAAGCCGTCAACACGCTTGAAAGTGAGGCCGTCACAACCACTCCAAATTGGAATGGTTATCCACACATAATATGTTGCCACAGAATTAAGCAAAGCCTTTTCTTTTTCTATCATGTAATAATATATCATGCGAATAAATGAACTGAATAAATCAAAAGTTCCAGAAACTTATAATTTCCTACTAGCTGATCCGACAAATGTTTTGCCATATATAAAAAATAGATTACGATCGATTCTCAGACCTACCGAATATGTAAAAAAAACATAAAAATTGGTCCAGCCGTTTCGGAGGAGTGTGTTGTCTGTGATACGAGAACTTTATATTATTTATATGCCAAGATAAGATCCTGAAAAGAAAATGAAGAATAATACTTTACCATCAGCAGCTCCCTCAACTCTATTTTTAACCCAGAGGAGTGTTAGGTATTGTATTTGACGTGTCTGTGTGTATGTCTGTCCGTGGCATTGGAGCTCAGAAGCGTAGCGTGCCTTGGCGGGGCCCCATATAAAAATTTGTTTGTAGGAAGGGTAAAGATTTCTCACAAAAGAAAAAAAGTTGCATAAAATTAAAATGTTGCTTATTTTGACTTTGGTCATTTGTGAAATAAAAAAATGGGAAAGTTTTATTAATTTTTGCTTAGGCACGTTGGGGCCCTCGTGGCCCGGGGGGGCCGTATAATTGAGACGGTAGATAAGGCGATAGCTACGCCCCTGCTGGAGCTCCTAAACGCTCCCGAACGATTTTAATCTAGTTTTTTTGTTTAAATATGACGTTCTTAAAGCTACAATTCATCTTCATCAGCTCGCTTACTGATTGACTATAACGGGTATTACTCAAGATTAATAATATACCATACGGCTTTTCCTTCCTCTTATTATGTCGCATATGAGGGCACAGCTTTAATCATAATAGCTGACCTGCCGTAACCGCACAGCTAAGTGGATTACTCCGCTTATGCTCGCTGATGCATTAAGGATTTGATTCCGGCCGGCGAATCGATGCGATGTTCTGACATCATTCCAGATGACTAATTGCATTTTAGAATCGGATGAGCAGTTTTGCAGATAGAAAATAATATTCATACATCTAGCAACCGTTTTGCCATTTTTTTTTCAAAAGCATATAACCATTTACCGGTTGGTTACGCAACTAAAACGTACAGCTTCTAGGCTTTTAGTTATTGGTACAACTCAAAATTGGTAAATGATGCTGATTTCAGAAACTGAAATTAGCATTAGTAGGTACTGGCTTAAAAATAAGATTATTTAGGGAAAAGGTGATGACAAACATTTAGATCTTCCTAAATGCTTTTGTCCTGATTTTTTTCAAAAAGTATAAAACCTTCAACTTCGGTTGGTTAACGCTTCTAGGCTTTTAGTGATTGGTCTAATTCAAAATCGGTAAATGAGTTCGGCAGTTAATGAAATCAGCATTAGCGTTACATATCATTGTCCTGATTTTATTCTTTGTTGTGTGCATGCTGATGTCTGATAAAGTCAAATTATGGATATCGTAATATAAGTACCTATACCACCAATAGATTATAGAACCTTAGCGAGGCTTCTGGAAACTTCTGTCCAAACTTTGTCTGGTTCTGCGCCTGTTTGTGGTCTATCAAAACTAGCTAGGCTGGACCAACTAAATAATAGATTGCACGAACTTGAAGGCTATACCAACTTTGATAAAGGAGTGGCTTTGCGAATTGCGATATGCTTCTAAAATCTTACATACGATGAAGGTCAACGAAATTTAAAAGGTATGTTGTGCAGTACAAAAAACGATAAAAATTAAACGCCAATTCTATTTTTATGCGACGCATCAACACTTCTTAATCTTCTGGTAATGTTTTACCTTGGAGGCTGACATTTTAAGATATGGCGCGAAGAAAAACATTGGGAATTTATGGTAGTGAATTATTTCAATTTCGTCGTATTATACGGTATTAAACAGGTTGGTCGGGGGTTCCCTGGGCGGTAATAAATTTCTCGTTATCAGCCCTAATTGTCGGGGAGCGAATGCAAGACGTATTCGGGAGTTCGCAATTAGTTTGTGCGTGTTTTATTAGAACCCGCTGCCGCCGTGTGGCTGGATTTAGACTAAGTCGTTTAGCATTATCAGCAACATTGCCTTAAAAGTCTCATAGTTAAATGGAATTTTGTGTGTTCGTTGTCAACTGCAGTTAAATTGATTCAATTCAAATATACTTTATTGTGCATAAAACAATTACCATAAAACAATAACATTACCTACATATAAAAAAATCAGGCATGCACACAATGGCGGCCTTATTACTTCCAGGCAACCTTTTGGATGATATTGGAATGAATAATAAAGAATGAATAATAATAAAACGAGCATTTTTTTAAATGCTCGCTGAACAAAATCACTAAGAAGTGAGGAGAATCGGTAGTATCCAGTAGGGACTCAGGTACATAAATTGTTCAATCCCGGGCTTAAACCAAATAAAAAAGTGAGGATAGAGCTCTGCAAACCACATAGTTAGGCCGGTCTAAATCACGCCTCGCCGTGTAATTAGTACCTACACAGTTTCACGTACACATCTAGTGAAACCACGCCTTACCCTATAAGGCGAGAGTATGGTTTCTATGCGTAGCCAGTAGGGCCCACACGCGCGTGTCAGATTAGGGTAGTCCCTAATCTATAGCTATAAGTGATATTAATATGTTACTAGTTCATTTACTGATATTTCAATTTGAATATGTAATTATTAAAGCAAATACATTTATATAAACCTACCTCAGAAATTAAAGGTAGGTAGATATAAATATACCATTTTCTATGAGGATCTTCATACAGTTCAAAATACAAAACCAAGATAAATCAACATTATTTATTAATTCGGAAATAACAAAAACATGTGGGTGGCTATGTTATTTTATAAGACTCACTTTCTATTAGCAAAACACTTATTATTCTAAAGGTACACTAACTATAATTTATCACTTACTAAGTACAGAATAATAATTGAGATTCAAAAGTAATATATCCTAACAGCTAGAAATAAACCATACATCAACTAGACAAAACAATCGTGAACAATACTAACTTTTAACAATTATAATAATTATTAGGAAACAATATAATACCAAAGGCTACAGCCATAAAATAATATTAAACACAATATTTAAATGAAAAACAATAAGTAGGTAACATCACCTGGTATTTCAGCTTCCCGTGTAAGAGACCGACTGGGCCTGTCTCGCCTTTTTATAGGCCTCAGGGTTGCTACAGTTGTCACAGACCATATTTTATATACTTACATTTAGTCTTCACACTTAATTATTTTACAATAATATTAATCATTACATCAACGACTCTTAACTAACTAAGGTTTACCTAATATTTAACATATCTTTAAAATTTGAACGGTATTAATATTGGTGTTGCCAAATATTTAACGGAACTTAAGAAACCAAATCAGACTTAAGTACAAATACTTCACATATATCTATACCTCTATAGTATATTTCCATATCTAATACGCGCTACAAACATAAAAAACGGCCTCAGTTTTTGTTTGACACAGCTTTGTCTTCGCTTTTTTATTTGATCTTGGTGAAAGGGCCTAAGAAGTAGGCAAGTAGTAATAATAATATATAATAATATTATTATATACTTGTGTAACTACCCTCCACAAAGTAGTGAAAGAAGTTTTTCATAAAATCGATATAATACACGTGGAAACACATCATCATTTTATGTAATCTCCAAGCAAGAATAATATAATATCACGATCCACATAATTTGATGTAACATAATAAGATCGCATACGAAAATAGTCTCCTGAGAGGATTACCATGCGTTCAGATGAAGCCGGACTTAGTCCGGCTTTATGGTTTCATGTCCGGCAAAACCATAGTTTAGTCGCGTTAAGAAGTCTCACTGACTTCTCATCATGCGCACAAATTTCGAAATTTACCAATGACGCGTAAGCTGTCTTCATATTAACCAACTAGATGTTGCTCGCGACTTCGTACGCGCAAAAGTTAATTTCGCAGAAACCGTACAGTTTTCTGCAATAAAAAGTAGCATATGTCCTTCCCCGTAGTCTATTCTAGGTACATCAGTGCCAAATTTCATCAAAATCGGTCGAGTAGTTTCGGAGCCTATTCATTATTCAATGCAAACAAACAAATACTTTTCATCTTTATTATTACTATATATAGATGAAAGTAAGCCATTTTGACATATGTACCTACGCAAGATTCACTAACTTTTTTTAGAAACGCGAATTAACTATTGCCGACATACTAATTATAGTTTTGCTAGAACCCTCCTTAGACATGTCCTGAACTTCTGACATGCTCTTCGTTAAATTTTCAGTCATGTGTCTGTCTACTCAGCCCACCTTGAACCTCTAACCCAATGTCTGGCTATCCGGTTAACCTTGCAGTTCTATCCGGCTTTTGGATTCAACCTGGTAACCCTACCCGGGAGCGACGCTAACTACAATTAAGTGCGACCTGCGCTACTCAGATAAGACGCAATCTATTTTGATTAAACAAAAAGCCGTTGTATGTAGTTTTCACATCATCCTCAAACTATTATACAAAATGAAACTTATAGACATTAGGTGCTAAGTTATAAATCTAAATATACCTATAGGCAAACCTGACTGACTCATCTATCAACGCACAGCCGAAACTACTGAACGGATTTTCTGAAATTTGGAATATAGATAGTTGTAATGATGTAGGCATCCGTAAGAAAGGATTTTTGAAAATTCGCCCCCTAAGAGGGTGAAAAAGGGGCTAAAATTTTGTATGGAAACCGAACTCCACGCGGACGAAGTCGCGGGCAAAAGCTAATGTTGGGGCTAAAATTTTGTATGGAAACCGAACTCCACGCGGAAGAAGCTAATGTTAATATATAAGGCCTAATGTTAATATATATAACTTGATGAAGTTTTCTTTCCTAAAAACTCACTGCATACGAAATTAATTCATGGTAATACTTGCAGCCGTTTTCGATAAATCGGTCGTATATCCCAAGATACCTACACAAGATATCCCAATTCCCATTATAGCAAAAGGCTCTGGAATATTCTAGAACATTTATTAATTTAAAAAACATTGTCCATACATGAAACGTAGAAATAGGCTTGCTGACATCTCGACGATATTTTACCGTTATTAATATTATAGGAACGTTTGCACATTTATCCTATGGGGAAGTATTGGGATAAAACTGTTGTTGCTGCGATATATACCAGATGTTAACGATGTATTTCTAATAAATTGTTTCTATACGTAACGTCATAGGCTGTAAGTTGTATATGTCACCGTTAAATTGTAAAATAACTAACGAGATTGCAAAAATATGTCAAAAGATTCATTACTGTATATTTATTAATTATTATAATCTAACGAAAAATAATGTGTTAAATTATAGGCAGAATATTCGCGTCGGAAGTCCAACCATTTTACAATTTCACTAGTTATATTAAAGTCTAACGGTTTTCACAATTTTACGGTGACATATACATAGTAGGAATAGGGGAAATTTCACTACTGATTGGCTGTTTCAAAAAGTGCGTTTAGAGCAACTTTATTCCGATTAGTCAAAACGCAGCAAGGTAATAGGTATAGTTGTATAGACTTTAGATTAGGTATACATGTTTATTATACTAAATACTTTCTAATGATCTGGAACAAAATTATCTTCCTATTAAAGTTTAAATCTAGATCACAGCAAAATAGCGACGAAAGTTTGTTTATTATTAGTTTACACTTTGCCAAAGTTCGAAATAAACCAATCGCTGGAGTTCTGGAAACTTCTTAACAAATCGCCTAACATCATGTTTTACTTAGAAGAAATATTGTATGAATAGGTCACAAAAATAAATACACGCCCTATTTTCAAAGAAATGTAAAATTGTAAAAACCGTTAGATTGTAACATAGGGTCAGGTTGGGGAAGACCGTCTACAAGGCAAGACCGTCTGCACAGTGCACGCAATAACTTATATTTATGAATAGCTATGCATATAAGATGATATATGCATAGCTATTCATATATAGATGATACTACTAAGAATGTTATTAGCGAAAGTAGAGAGAATGTGGATAGAATAGAAGAGTTAGTAAAACAGTGCAGGGTCGATACCCCGAAAGAACCACAAGCGGTGACGTATGCAAGTGCGGTCAGTGGCAACGAGGAAACTCTGCCACCGGAGTCGAGACGTACGACCCTGCACTCGTTAGTAGTGAGTGACAAGGAGGAAGTGATGACAGGGACGGAGATCATATCAGGTATAGAAAAAATAATAGAGGCTAGAAAAGAAGGAATAAAAATAGATAGAATTCGAAAGGGAAAAGGAAGAAAGGTAATAATAGGCTTTAGTGATAAAAAAGAAAGGGATAAAATTAAAAACAAAATTGAGAGTAGTAGTGCCAAATTTGAAGTTGAAGTAGTAAAAAATAAAGACCCGCAGGTGGTGCTGTATGGGGTGCTCAAACCGAACACAGACGAGGAAATCCTCGAGGCAATACAAACGCAGAATGAGCACCTCGTACAGTTGCTTCCTGACGAAGAAGAAAATAGAATAGCAATAAAATACAGACGTAAGGGAAAGGATGACCAGTCCGAGCACGTGGTGCTGGCGGTGTCTCCGGGGCTGTGGCGGCACTTTACAAAAGCGGGATATCTATATATCAATATGCAACGCGTCCGTGTCGCTGACCAGTCCCCTCTGATACAGTGTTCTCGTTGTTTGGGGTACGGACATGGGAGGCGACATTGTAACAGTACAATGGAAGAAAAGTGCAGCCACTGTTCCGGAGAGCACCGCCAGTCCAAATGCGAAAGTAAAAGAGAAGGCAGCAAACCCTGCTGTATAAATTGTAAGAAAGAAAATTTGAATGCAGATCACAACGCGTTTAGCGTGGAGTGTCCGGTAAGGCGGAGGTGGGACGCTATAGCGCGAGCAACCGTAGCATATGAAGAAGATAGTCCTTAGTTGTACCAGTATGATACACCGAAAGCGGTTGTTGTTGGCGATTTATTAAATTATATTTTAATAAAAACCCAAAGTGAGTGTAAGGAATATACTGTATGAAATGTGACTTGTGATATGTGAAATGTGCCAAAAAAAAATGCTTGACATGCTTGACATATATGGTTATAATATTATAACGTAGCATATATTGTCTAAAGTGGTAATAATAAGAAATGTTTATGTAATGTGTGTCTCAATGTATTGTGTTAATGTTCATAGTGTGAATAATGTAACAGGTAATATGCAGACTGGTACTACTAAGGAATAAGTGAATAAGTGTATATTATGTCTCACGGTGCGCACAGCTGACCACCGTATTGTAGCAAGAACTATTGTGATAATAATTCTTGGCAACCAAACCTGCCGGACACTTCGCGCGGAGCGCGGAACTGATCCACAAAAGTTTAGATACAGATTTCGGTATATATATAGATATATGTGTGAACAATGTAAGACAAAAGTAGTCATAAATAAATAGAAGAAAATGGAAATAGCATTAGATAGCATTTGATGGAAAAGAAAAATGTAAAATAGAAGCTATGAAATAGAAATAAAACAATAAGTATGAAACAATGAAATAATACTTTGGTACTATTACCTTAGTTTTAGAAATGTGAGGGTGTGGAACTGTAATAGACTATAAAAAATATGTAAAATAAATATGTAACAGAGAACAAATAATTAAATATTGTAACAAAAACAGACATTAAAGAACGAAATGTAAGAATTATATAGAAATTATAAAAGAAATGTAAACTAATAGATAATATGTAGCACTAGTATGTAATAGAAGGAAAATAAGTAAGTAATAATATGGTGTCCACAGTGTGGGGTGGAGGGTTGATAGCCTGAGACACAGGGTCTCCTAGTTCAGGCATCAACCCACCTAAACGCTCAATGTAAAACTGTTTTGTTTTGTGTACTTTTTACTTTATTAAGGTGAGAAATAAATGATTATGATGATTATGATTATGAATTAGATACAAGATTTTATGAGACTGTTTTAATGTTACTATTTACTTATAATGTTGCCACCGTAAAATTGTAAAAACCGTTGGATTGTAATATAACTAGTGAAATTGTAAAATGTTTATAGACTTCCAACGCGAATATTCTGTCTATAATTTACCACATTATTTATCGTTACATTATAAATATAGGTATTATATAGTTTTGAATCTTTCGATATATTTTTACAATCTCGTTAGTTATATTTTTGCAATATAACGGTTTTCAGAATTTTACGGTGACATATATACAAATATTGCTGCAATAAGAACATTTTTTTTTTTTAAATGTAATAAAATAAGGAATAATCAGTAAGAGCTGTAGATAATAAAGAAATAAAATGTAAAAATATATATAGAAACTAAAAAGAAATGTAAAGTAATAGACAAGACAAAACATAGAACTGATATGTACCTAATAGAGGGCAAATAAGTAAATAATGTAAGAAAAAACAGGAATAATGAACAATAGATGATAAATATAAGTAAACAACCGAAAATCAATAAAAATGTAATAAAAATAAAAATGCAAACAATTGGCCTGGCTAATGGCTGGGGGAACAATTATTAAAAAAAAAATAAGTTGGTATAAATACATATAACATACCAAGTGACGTGTTAAATGTCAATAGACGGTCTTGCCTCCAATAGCACGGGAAGACCGTCTGCACGCCGAATTTTAAAAAAGGGCTTGTATTTGAAATATGTGCTATTATATTGTAATTTATGTAGCACAAAATTGTTACTGTTAATATGTTTCAGCACATGGAATACTTAAGATCGGTCTAGAACATACCAAATATTTGTTTTATTAAATTGAGTAAATTTTTCAATGAAGTATGCTGGTCTTTCCCAAC
Source organism: Glaucopsyche alexis (assembly GCA_905404095.1). Classification (NCBI taxonomy): domain Eukaryota; kingdom Metazoa; phylum Arthropoda; class Insecta; order Lepidoptera; family Lycaenidae; genus Glaucopsyche; species Glaucopsyche alexis. Next base: position 17,014,719 of record FR990059.1, read on the forward strand.
CTGACCTTAACTAACGAGATTGTAAAAATATTTCGAAAGATTAAAAACTATATATTTATAATGTAACTAAAATAATATGTTAAATTATAGGCTACAGTATATTCGCGTCGGAACTATATCAACATTTTACAATTGCTCTAGTTTTATTACAATCTAACGGTTTTTACAATTTTACGGTGACATAAACATCATAACGCGTACCTACTTTTAGTCTGAGTTGGTTTCTGTTTTTCCACTGTCAAAATTTCGCGTTGCTAAATATCGCTCCACTAAGGGCACAGATTAATACCAAAATAGTAACTACGTAACTAAAATAAGGATCACTTCACAGGTCACACCTCGACGATACGCGATGTAGCGCTACAATTTTCAGATGGCTATTCAAAATTGAACTTTATACTACACAATGGGAATTGTGACGCAGTTTCATGTGACATCAATGGACATCAGTCATACACTAGGTACTGCATATGCGCTGTACGCGCGGTGCAACTTGCATTCGAACTCTTACAATGAAACTTGCATCTTCTAGTTATTAAAGTTCAATTTTGGATAGGTCTATCTACGGTCTACTAATCAAAATCGTAGATTTTTTGCTATGATTGAAAAACGAAAATTACTGTTCAAATCCTTGTTACATACATATATACATTTAAAACGCTGTATTTAAGTTATTGAAATCAACTTCGTATTTTTATTCATACCTAGGTACAATTTCAACTGCTGTGACCACGTTGTGACGGCTCTCCAACGATCTCACTTTTGTGATGACTGTATTTCGTCAACGGTTGATCGTAGATATGGTATTGCAAAGACCATATTTCCTGGCTTATTATGTACTTTTCGAAAAGCCAATAAAAACTATGTATGTTCCTTATTGACCCTTTTTTTTTTTTTTTTTTTGTTTCCGGGGGGGAAAATGCATAACGCATACCACCCAGGCGCAGGGGGCACCCGAGTGGTGATGTGGGACTCCCGTATAGGCTAATGAGACCCACGGTATACCCACTAAAATCCACCCCCCACCTTCCTCCTCGCCGCCCTGTGACGGGGCCACGGGAACGATAAACACATCCGCGACCCCGCCGGCGGCAGCCGCTCACAAGCGGCTCCATTCAAGGCCCGAAGGCCCCAGGCGCACCAGATGGTAAGGTGAGCCACCCTCCTCGGCCTCCACCAGTACTGTAGCAAACTCCCCCCGAGTCTGCTACTAGGAGGCAACGGATACCAGCCTCCACAACCGGTACCCGGTGGCAGATCTGACCTATGGTTCTGCCACCGACCACACCTCGGCCGCAGAGGATAGGGCAAGCGGCGCACCGTAATACCAACTTGCCTCTTCCTCTGCGGCCCCACCAATGCCGTTAACCGTACGGAACGGCCCCACCAGCTCGCAGGGGGATAGGGAGAGTGGCACAACACCACCACGCCTCTCCCCCTGCGATCCCTCCACGGCCGCAGAAGATAGGGAGTACGGCGCACCGTAATACAGGCACTCCTCTTCTTCTGCGGTCCCACCTCTAAGCGCGTCCATAGCAGATTCCTCCAGTCCGCTGGGAGCGCCCTCCTCGGGCCAGCCGTTGGCAAACAAGCCGGCCCCGGTTGCCTCTTCGCTTCACCGTGGGTGTCCAGTCCACGGTTACTAAGCCCCACCGCCACGACAAGGCGTGCAACCATCGGGGGGTCCCTATTGACCCTAAGCTAATGAATTTGTACAACTTAATGTGATGACTGATGATGAATAATTATGCATTACATCTGTACCATCACTGCCAAGCCACTCATGACTTCTCGCATGTTCCTTTACCTATCTTTATCTTTGTTCCAGACTCCGAACTCGAGGAGTTGGGTGAGCAACTCCCGCGCTACCGGCCGGACTCCATAGCGGCCCTCCGCAAGGCCACGAGGTTCAGCGAACCCGAGCTCAAGAGGCTGTACCGCGGGTTCAAGGCCGAGTGCCCCACGGGGGTCGTCAAGGAGGAGACCTTCAAAATCATCTACTCGCAGTTCTTCCCGCAAGGAGGTAAGTTGTTATTGGAGGTAAGAATTGGGCTTGGCATGTACAAGAGTCAAATCCCATAACAATAAAAATATTAACAAGTGGCGAAGGCTGGTGATCCTTCATAGGGAAGTCAGTAGGAGTTTGGATGAGGGTTTCAATAGGTAAGTAGTAAGTGAAGCCAATAGGAATGGAGTTATAGGAACCTTACCCCACTGATATTTACGCAACGTATACGCTAATTAATGTTGCAGTCTTTCTATACGTTAGAAAAGTCACTTAACAGGCAAAGACAGTAACATATGGATTAACGTATCCGTTGCGTAAATATTTTCTTTAATAAGGTAGAAAGGGTTTCGTCTTAATAGGTTGGGGAAAAAGTCTTTTCGCATTATAGTATGTATGAACTTGTCATAAAATATCTTGGGCTATACCAATTGTATCTGGCTGATTTTGGTATCATTAAAAAGTTTTAATTTTACAGAAGACAATTCAAAATTCAAATTAGGTAAATTTGAGATTTTCATTTGTTTTTCTTATTGTTAAAATGAGTGATTCTTATGAAGAATTTCGATACATTTTAAAATTTTATTACAAAAAAGGTAAAAATGCAACACAAGCGCGTGAGAGTAGCGCAAATTTGGTTTAAGCGTTTTCAATCCGGAAATTTTGATATCAAAGATGCACGTCGCTCTGGTCGCCCTGTTACGGACAAAACTGTTGCCATTTTTGAAAAAGTGGAGCAATATCGGCATATTTGTAGTTACGATGTAGCTGAAGAACTGGGGATTGACCACAAAATGGTTTTGGCGCATTTGAAAAAAGCTGGGTACACAAAAAAGCTCGATATTTGGGTGCCTCATGAGCTCACTGAAAGAAACCTAATGAACCGTGTACTCATTTGTGATTATTTATTACGACGTAATGAAACCGAACCATTTTTGAAGAAGCTGATAACTGGTGATGAAAAGTGGATCACGTACGACAAGAATGTGTGAAAAAGATCGTGGTCAAAGGCCGGTCAGGCTTCACAGACTGTGGCGAAACCCGGGTTAACTCGCAACAAGGTGATGCTGTGTGTGTGGTGGGATTGGAAGGGCATTATTCATTATGAGCTGTTACCGCCAGGCAGGACCATCAATTCTGAACTGTACTGCGAACAACTGATGAGATTAAAGCAAGAAGTTGAGAGAAAGCGGCCGGAATTAATCAACAGAAGGGGTGTGGTTTTTCACCATGATAACGCTAGACCTCACACATCTTTAGCCACTCAGAAAAAATTACGGGAGTTTGGCTGGGAGGTGTTAATGCATCCGCCGTATAGTCCTGACCTTGCACCTTCAGATTTCCACCTGTTTCGGGCGCTGCAGAATTCCTTAGGCAGTGTCAGGTTGACATCACAAGAGGACTGCCAAAACCACTTGTCGCAGTTTTTTCATCAGAAGCCCCAAAAATTTTATAGCAATGGGATCATGTACCTACCAACAAGATGGCAAAAAGTTATCGAACAAAATGGCACCTATATACTTTAATCACTTGTAAATAAACTTTATAAAAAACCTTTTGAATTTTTATATAAAATGCGAAGAAACTTTTTCCCCAACCTAATACATACCAATTTAAGATGGCCTAAAAAATACTCTTTCTGTGTCCGTATTTGATGTTTTGATTATTATTTTTATCGGGACATTTTGCTTCCCGATCAGGGACACTATCTGGGACCCTGAGTACCTATATAAAATTTCATCGGGATGCGGAGTCGGGATGTACAATGTCAAGATCATTTTCTTTCGGGGATGCAGCTGTTAAAATTTTTAATACAGCAAAAACATTTTGGAGAACCTCTTCACCCAAAATGTACAAATAAAGGAGGATACATAAGAATTATCCTAAGAAGGAATTTAGAATCATTTTTATGCCTAAAACTGTAGGTAATAGTAGATTATGCACCAAGGGGATAAAGCAGTGTCTTACGTCACGGGCAGCATATTGGACCCTGAGCGTAACGAGGGACTCTAGAGTTAAAACTTAACTCCCGAGCTAAGCGAGGGAGTTATGTAGAGTCCTGAGTGAAGCGAGGGGTTCAAGCTGCCCAAGACGAAGACAGGCTTTATCCCAGAGGTGCATACTCTACTTTTCATACCTACTGCGAGGCAATAAAAACCCAGGACTACAAAAATAAAACAATTATTTTGTTAAAAATTAATATTGATATTGGACACATTTGTCCAGTTATGAAGGGACAGAGTAATATTTTTACTAGGGACATTTATGGAAGTTGTGGTGGAGTTTATTTGAGCAGTACTTATAGATATTCAGGAACTTGTGACTGACGTTTTTGACACGTAAGAATGTAAAATTATAGGTGGCCAGTTCGATTTTCGAATAAACTCTCTTTGCAATACCATATTATTATAGAAAAACTCTATGATAGTTATGTATCTATTCGGAGTTTTCATACGAATTTTAACGTTCCAAATTCAAATCACTTTAATCCCTTGGGAGTTTCATACAACATTATCTCCCTTGGGAGTCAATGGCTTGCTTTACGTTGAGATTACGTGATATATAATCGGACATTGTCGAGCAGGTGGTATGAAATAGTAGATTATGCACCAAGGGGATAAAGCAGTGTCTTACGTCACGGGCAGCATATTGGACCCTGAGCGTAACGAGGGACTCTAGAGTTAACTCCCGAGCGTAGCGAGGTAGTTATAACTTAACTCCCGAGTGAAGCGAGGGAGTTATGTAGAGTCCTGAGTGAAGCGAGGGGTTCAAGCTGCCCAAGACGAAGACAGGCTTTATCCCAGAGGTGCATACTCTACTTTTCATACCTACTGCGAGGCAATAAAAACCCAGGGCTACATAAATAAAACATTTATTATGTTCAAAGTTAATATTGATATTGGACACATTTGTCTAGTTAAGAAGGGACAGAGTAATATTTTTATTAGGAACGTTTATGAAAGTTGTGGTGGAGTTTATTTGAGCAGTAGGTACTTAAAGAAAACATTCCTTTTGTTTTGAATTTTTTCAATCGCGTTTTTATTTTGTTATAGGTGGCCAGTTCGATTTTCGAATAAACTCTCAGCAATACCATATTATTAAAAAACTCTATGATAGATACGTATCTATTAGGAGTTTTCATAGGAATTTTAACGTTCCAAATTCAAATCACTTTAATCCCTTGGGAGTTTCATACAACATTATCTCCCTTGGGAGTCAATGGCTTGCTTTACGTTGAGATTACGTGATATATAATCGGACATTGTCGAGCAGGTGGTATGAAAATATTACTAACATCTGAAATTTTGTGTTTCCTATTAAATGTTCTAATACGCAGTTTCCTTGATTTGTGAATAATAAGTTGCAGAGTAAGATCCATTGGCAAAAAACAAGTAGCTACCAGAAACCTATGATTATAGAACAAAATAACCTAACCAAGAGCATGTCAGGACATGTCTAAGGAGGGTTCCGTAACTATAAACGCGTAATATGCTTTTTTTTTTAATTACTCTAAAAGTTACTGTCCGATTTGGTTCAAAATAGTTTTCCTAAAGAGTTTTTAGCGTGATCTATCAGCATGGAAATTTTCAAGTTTCTATCTCCTATAGTTTAAAAATGCTAGGGGGGGGACCAACTTACAAAGTACTTTGGAGGCCGATTACTCGAAAATGGTCAACTTTATAAAAAAGTAACATATGAAACCTTACCTTTATTTTAAAAGACCTATTCTACGATACCCCACACGATGGGGTAGAGTGAAAAAATATTTTTCATCCCCACTTCACATGTATGGAGAGCCACCCTTAAAATATAAAATTATTATTTTTTTATGATCCCGAAACCGTGATCTATACACAATCTATAACTGAACCAAATTTCATCAATTTATATTCATAATTACAGGAGCTAGAGGCGCGGACAGACAGACAGACAGACAGACAGACAGACAGACAGACAGACAGACAGACGGACAGAGCGAAACTATAAGGGTTCCTTAAGTATTACGGAACCCTAAAAATGCAATATACAGGCCTTCAAATTTTCTCAGTTTAGAGGTTTCTGGACAGAAACAGCTCTCATATAGGTAAGTTACTATATTAAATCTCAATAATTTCCCCAGACCCAACATGTCCTGGGGATATATACGTCTATGCATGTAATACATTTAGCACCTAGCGGCAATCTAAGTTGGTTAATTCTATGATTCCACCGATTACACACTCGCATTAAACTCGCTACAAAGTAACGTTAAGCCAGGCTTAGACTAGCGAGCGCTTAGCCGTCGTTAAAGCTTGGAAAATCACGAAATACTTCATGGATAATTGCTTAAACGTAGATTCTTTACTACATATTATCTACTACCATATTTTCTTAGATATTATGCTTTAAAAAAAATGATTATAATTAATAAAATAGATTTACTTTACTTTTCATTCTGCTTAGCGTAAAATCTTTATGTCTAAAATATGGCAAAAAATATTTGGGTTTCTTTAATGAAAATATTAGATGTGATGCGAATTACAGCCCCTTAAAAGATTAACATCGACTTAACCTTAACCCTATGTAGGTATTATCTTGTTTATTAAGTCTTTAGAGAACTCCTTCGAAACGGCTTGTCTGATGTTTGTGAAATTTTTCAAGTGTATTTAGTAGGTAAGAGAATATATTGTTAGGTATTTTCATACCCCTAACTCGTAAGTGACGCGGGTGCGAGACACCAGTGTCACTTAGGAGTCAAACAAAAATATTCATAAATACACATAATACACACACAAAAAATATATTTTATGAATTTTATTAACAATACGTGTAACCCTCAATTTTCATATCACTTATAAGGTGTGGGTGTAGTTATTATTTACTCCTATCTAAATATATAAAAGGCAAACCTGACTGACTCATCTATCAACGCACAGCCGAACTACTACTGAACGGATTTTGCTGAAATTTGGCATACAGATAGTT